>CM050888.1:24796188-27196188 GCA_027725995.1 Rhynchospora tenuis
TTTTGATGTCAGAATATCTGTTCTTGTTTTATTTAGACTTTGATCATCATATCCCGAAATCCGACGATTAATTAAAAGAATTCCCGACATTTAAGTGGCCTTTCTTTTAATTAAATATTTTATTAAGCTCACAATTTTATTAACTTAATCATTGATTAAGTTTTATTAATTATCAATCATTAAGTCCAAAAATCCAATTGGATTTGTTAATTTTCTACACCGGTCCAAAGAATAACTCACAAATAACCATCATTCATTCATTTCATTTTTTTTTTCTTTCCTCCCGAATTGACCCAAAGAAGAGAGCCCACGCACAAAAATTTTTTTTTTCCTCAGCCCAAACCAACAAGGCCCAACCCATTTCCACGAGTCGGCTGGACCAGGTCAACCTGGTCTAGTTGACTGGATCCGACTTAACGGGTCCGACATACCTCACCGACAGGATCCGATAAGCAAGAATCAGATCCAACCCGACAACCTTTTCCGTTTTTTCAAAAAGGACCTTAAATCAAATTATTTCCCACTTTAGCCCTTTCTGTTTATACATAGGCACTTTTAATCACGTATAGGTCCTTTTTCCTTTACATTTAGGTCCTTGGCCTAATGTTTCTTCACAACCCAGCCCCTGTCGCCACTTACCTCTTACCAGCAGTGTACCAGAGGCGAGGGCAGCGTACCAATGGCTGGTACCAAGCCTCAAACCTCAAAATTAAGTCTCAAACCACATCTTCCTATACCCAACCGAAACTAATAACCCTGAAATCACTTATTCTTTGTATATTATTCGTGCAATAGATCTTATACCCTCAAGATTTCATTTTCAAGCAAGTGCGACCTTCAAAACTTCATTTAGATCATCAAATTGGCTTAACTAAACCCATTATCAATTCCAGATGTCAAGAACAGTAGCTAGCAACTCGAAATGAAACTTAAACCCTAACTTTTCTTATTTCGGTTCCATTTAAAACTAACTATAACAGAGACAAGAAGAATCCATACCTTGATCTTAACCGTCGTTTCCCTTCTCTCCTTCACTACCCCCCTTTCTCTTCTTTTCTTTATACATATATATATATTTTTTTTCTGTGGATTTCTTACCCAAAATTTCCAACCGACATTTTACCTCAATTGGGAGTATTTATAGGCGAAGACGAGAAGGGAAGAGAGAAGACAATCGACGGTGGTGATCAAGAACTCGAATCCTACAGTTTTGATCACCACTTCCATCCTTATCCGATTCTCTCACGGGTCAAATCGGAGGAGGACAGCTCAATAGGGTAACTTATCGGTGGCACAAGGAGATTGGCAAGCCGCACTGCATCCATCTTCAAAATACGTGCTTCAATCATCGGAGAAAAAGGGTAGAGATCGGATGGATCGAAGAAGAAGGGAGAAAAAGAGAGAAGGAGGAGATGGTGCCAGCGTTGAGTTGGATTTTTATTAAAAATTTCTCTCTGGGATTTTCTATGGCGAAGACTATGCGGCCAATCGTGCTGTAACTTAAATTAAATTGTTTTATAACCAATTTCATTAAGATTTAATCAATTTGATATTAAATTTCAGAACTAACTTAGCTTTGATTTTGCTAGAATATTCTATATTAATTATAGATACTACATAAAATCAAAGATTTCGAATTCAAGTTGATTTTTATGTTACTTAAGATTTATTTCTATTGAAAATATTATTTTTGTGGATTAATTTTCCTTAATTTTATTTTTAAAACCAACTCAATTAATTTAATCAAATCTAATAATTTTTACTATGTTACAATCTCCATCAAGGTAAGACTTGTAGTTTTATTTGTCCTCTGTGTTAGTAGATAACCTAAAAATGAGAATTTCAATGCAACTTATGAGCGTTGGTAATGGTTGCTTTATTTGACATACAGATTAATTTTTTTAAAACTCATTCCCAATACTTTTAAACTTAATTACTCATTTCATTTTCATCAACATAAACGATCAGATCAAGTTGTTCCGGCGGAGCCGGAATGGGTACATCTAGTTTTCTTCAAATTTCTCCTTCCGCATGCCCTACAAAATAATCTTGAGGGGTAACTATAATAAAAAAAACCTTCTAAATTATATTATCAAAAAAACAAAACTTGAAATAAAAGGTATTACTATTGGATATAATGAAATTAAAATTTTTTTGTAAATTAAGAATAGAATGTAATAGTACCCATTCGTCTTGCCATGTTGCAGTTGGGCCCTGGAGGCACAGTCATGCACTCATGCTACTGTTGTTTTATTTGTCATTCCCAGGGTGCAGCTGCTTAGGCCCTAGAATGACAGTAGTTCTCACTCCATCTACTGTCGTACTCTGGTGTTGCGGCTTGGGTCCTAGGATTACATATAATTTTTCGGGCTCTGGTCTTTTTCCTGCTCCCATGGACAGATGCTGCTGGTGCCGCTGGCCGGAGACAAAGTGCACCATGACTGGTCATCAACTCCAACAATTCAATACTTTTTCCAACGAAATCAATTAGTTTCCTCCAACATCACAATTATTGAGGTTGCTTATGTTGTTCATTTCTTTTTATGCTTCCCGAGGTTAAAGAATAAGCGTGGAAAAGCTATATGCATGGGATCATTAGGATCTTAAATAATGTAATCTGGTGTACTTTATATAATTAGAAAATTTCAATGTATTGTGACTTTAAATAACATTCAGATTCAAAATTTGAATGTTAAATAACATACATTGAAATCAATCCCCTGATTCATGCTATTTGTTCTAATCTCATACAAAACTTATCACGAGGTAGGTTTGTCACATTTAGTTGAAGGAACGTTTTTTATTTTTATTTTTATTTTTTGTTAAGGGAAAACGAGCAACTTCCTGTACAATTAGCATTTTTTTTTAACTTTTTTATACATCTGCAAATAAAACAACAACGATGATGAAAATACTGAATAATAATAGTAACAGAGAGGTTAGTTTGAATTTTAATTATAAACCTTTTTTAAATGATAGTAATAAAAAACATTTTAGAGAATTATATATATATTTTTTTTCTCGATTGCTTAGTCGGGGCCGACGATCGTGTCCGACAAACTTTCGTTCTGGATTGAACGAGTTTTCGCTATGCAATTTACCTAATAAATTTATTCTGGATTTGGAGTTACAAACCCGTATAAAAAAATTGTTTCATCCTCATGTTCGTGATTTCCAGGGCCCCATTTGACCTATATATAAGTTGAATTTATATTTAGACAAAATTGGGCTTAATTTTCAGTCCGTTACTCCGTTATGCTTTCATCATAGTTAACTCACTGGCCCTATGATGTACGAGAATTGACTTAAGCTATAATGCAAAAAAAAAAAAAAAAAAAAAAAAAAAAAAAAGAAGAAGAAGAAGAAGAAGAAGAAGAAAAAGAAGAAGAAATTATTATGCTTTAGGTAAGATTTTACAATTATTATGATTATGCGTCGATCAAATGGGAAGTTTAAGTAATAGACATTTATCAATAATTATGTTTTAAGTATACATATTTTAATTTTGAAATAAGTAAAATATTTATTATGCAATACCTAAGTGCGGATTCAAGAAAATTATCTTTAAGTTATACATGGAATTGTTTAATTCTTAGGGCAAGCAATTGTTAAATGTACAACTTTATGCAGGTGTGCCGTCAAAATTATTTTAAGTTCATAAAGAATGTTTATTGAGTAATTTCTTGTGTGTGTAACTACCCATGTTTATTAATGTTGCAACTTTTAATGAGCATATCTGCTAGGAAGATATATATTAATGTTTATTCTTATTTTTTTATACAAACGGAAAATATATATTACCATTGTGTTCAAATGAAGATAAAAAAATGTCGGTAGGCTTTATTCATATAAACCTAATAATTTCTAGAATGTAATACTCATGGAGTTTTAAACAATTTCTAATGAAACTTTTTTAAAACAATTTTGATTAGGTTTGGACAAAAATTCAAGCACTTATGTATCCACTTTCAGTTTTATTGCGTAAACGATGCAACTATGTGGATAACGTATTTGTATCTGTCGGTTTATATATGGATATGATTTATTATCTGCTAATGTGGATATGAATTATTATCTAGTGTTTTTTTTTTTTTTTTTTTGAAGATTGAATTTATTATCTACTCAAATGAGGACAAAAGGGTAGGTAGGATAGATATTTATGCTATGTAATAATTATACATAGATTCATCTCCGCCCGCAGAGAAGGGCGTGGGGCACTATGGTTAGCACAGTGTTTCGGATCTTCTGTGGTATGTGATCTTTTGTGGCAAAATAGTATTTAGGATTTTATGTGACAGTATTCATATAATTTTTGAATAATATTCTCGATTTTTTATGGCATTTTTTTATAATAGCGTAAAATAAATCGCGCAACCATTTAATAACATATTCGTATAGAAATGAATCGCGCAACTCGCGAGATTAGCACTGGTAATATATAAAGAATTACTAAAATGAATCACAATGTATAGATATGTTTAGCATATTATTTTTATTTTCAAATTTCATCTTCAAAACTATTATTATTGGAAGGTCTAGATCAAGAATTTTTAAAAATAAAATAAAGTAGTAAAAAAATCTCTGAAAAATATAGTTTAACTTTGAATAAATTTTTCGATACAAATAAGACATTCACTGGTTCGGACCGGTCGTTCTAAATATAAGGACGAACGAAATTTACATGTTACGTGCATTACAAAGTATTTTAGCAATCCTCAATTAATGTATATATTATATATATTATTGTGTTATAACATAAAATAAAAGAGTTCTTTAGTATCATCCATAAACCATAATTAAACTTTCATATTATTTTACCATCTCGTTTACAATTAACAATTTCCATCAAATTATTATTAAAAAAAACATTTGTTGATAAAAAGAGCAAAACATTTATCGAAGTTTTTGACCAAATGTAGGCATAATGTCTATATTTCTATTGGGACAGTTCCATATGACAATCAATAAAATTCTTAAATCCTCATTAAACTGAGAATTATAAATACGTTTTCCTCTTTCATAGTTTGATACGAGCACTCACTTATCATACCTAATTATCAAACACCGACTTATCATACCTAATTATCAGACACCGCTATATAACCTTACATCAGTTTACCCTCTCTTACCACTCCATCTTTATCAATTCCTCCACTCATCTTCTGTCCTTTTAATTCTTGTATTACCTAGTTCATCATAACATTAATTTTCAGCCTAAATCATGGCCGATAATCAAAACCAAAATGTAGTGCCTACTCAGACTCCTCTGACTCGGGATCTTTCATTCCTTGTAATTCAAACCTTGCGCGAGGAAGGTCTCCATGAGAGTGCCCGCAGGTTTGCTGTTTAATTTATCCTCTTATTTATTGAACTAAGATTTAATTTTTTATTTTTTTTCTTAATCTTTAGAGTACAACATATACTTCAATCTTCGTTATTGTCCTCAATGTACTTTATATTGCATGAAATTAAATGTTCCTTGATTTTTTTTTTCCATTTTAGAGTATCTTCTTTTCTTGAAAAATAATATAAACCTAAGTTTTGCAATTATTTTCCTTTATTTGTTCTAATTAAGTGTGGAACGCAACTCAGGAGTCTATTTTGATCTGCGCTACATCGAAAAGATAATAATTACTGGAGCATGGAATGAAGCTGAATGGTACATTACAGGGTATTTCACTAATATACAACAAAGTAGAGATGCTCTCAAGATCTTATTTGAAATTAACAGACAGAAGTACATCGAGACTTTATTAAGGTAATAAATCAATAAGACTCTCTTCTTTTTCATTTTCACAATTCTGTTTTTCAGTTTTCTTGTTCACATCTAGTTAACTAATTATTGATATATTTATATATAAGAGATCCAGAAATCAAACTTAAAAAAAATAATAATAATAAATTCCATAGAAAAATTGAGGTCAAAATGTTTCAATTAAATTTGTGTCATTTGCACATAACAATTTTTTTTTGTGGTATTTTCATATAAAGGACATTATAACTTGTGTTATTTGTATGATACAATGCACTATATTGATGGTAACTTATGTCTTTCTGTTAATATTTCAGGAAAGAGTTCCCAAATGCCCTGGAAATTCTTCGACATGAAGTCAGGCCACTGGTGCCATCTGATGATGACACAGCCTATCAGGAGCTTAGTCTTCTTCTCTCTTTGGATGAAAATTGGTTCTCTATCTCCTTCTCTCATTATACCCTCCTCTTCTTCTTTCTTCCTTTTGCTTTTGATTGTTCTCTAATGGAGTTTATGTCAATTTGAAATATGCAAGTCAAAACCAATTGGCGGAGAGATGGGGCAATCTACAACAAGCAAGGAATTTATTATGGTTGGAGGTCAAGAAGATTCTACTGGAATGCCGGGATCTGCGAAGCAAATTGAACTTTCCGAGCATCCATCCTTTCAGATTGCGCAGTTTGTTAAGCCAGAGGTTGTTTTTATTTTTCAGATTGAGCATCCATCCCAAGATCATATTATATTTCATATTTATTATTTCTGTTATGAACTCTCTGTTTTTTTTAACCATTATTATGCCTTTTCAAAAAAGTAGTTGTTTATGCTTGGTATATTGGTAGGTTGGTACAGAGATAAAAGGAAAACAACCATGTTTATTAAAGCAAGAATTCAATTTTGTAATGGCCCAATGTTCATAACCAAGCATAGGTGAGGCCGTGAGGGTAATGCATATGAACATTTTTTTAGAGAAGAAAGTCGATACTTAAAAACAAGAACTTTAAGTAGAATTGTAGAAAGATAAGCAAATGAAAGAATTCAGAAAAAAAAAAGCTATAATTTATATTTATAGTAGGAGCTAACTAGATTCTTTTGTTCCCCATTTCTATGTGTAGTTTCGACTGGCAGCACCACCTTTGCTTGAGGAAGCAACCTAATCCAGTTATGACAACGCTTCTTCAAGACCATAACTGCGCACATTCTGAACCAGAATATAATGTCCCGGTCAGTTCTTGATATCAATGATTAAAATAAGGCAGAGACCAGACAGTGCAAGATCTACAAGATTAAATTACCATCAGAGACTATATCAAAACAAAACTAGAAAAAACAGACCGTAGGGAGCCATCAACAAAGAACAGAAAAACGAAACATAGAACAAAAACTCCACCTGCATCAAGGACAGTCAAATTTCTAGGCCTCAATAATTTTTTTCTTCCTTCTATTTAACTATATATTCTTTAAATCATCATCTCCAAAAACAATGCAGATTTCTCATGCAGCTCCGAGCAGACCAGAGGGTGCAAATGGAACTTCTACTAGTGAAGGTGCCTTGCATTTCAAGAACAACTAAGCTATTTTGTACCTGCAAGAAAAAGAATAAAATAATATCAATCAATGTCCCCGGATGCAAAAAGAAAAAAGGCAAACAAAAAAAAGAAAAAAAAAAGTGCGGTATGCCTTGCAAAAGAGTGTTGCACCAGCTTCTTTGCTTCAATTAATGTTAACACTGGCTCTTTTGTTCATCACATAATGTAGAATCATCCCATTGCTGCTACCCGGATCTAATATCTGTATTTGATGAGTTTTTTGTTCCACCCAAAAGAGTCTATTTCTTTAAGATTTTTCGGATCTGTAAGTTTATCTCATCTTTCGGCACGCTTTAAGGAAGCTGATTAAGAATTTAAATAAACAAATATATTTAACTTATAAGAAATCATTAATTATGTTGTTGATTTCTTATGTGAGTTGCATTATGCTAGTTAGATGTCCATCGTATACCCTTCTAGTACGATCTGAAATATGATGGAACAGTTTTTTGTCATCGATGAGCTGCCAGTAATTGTGGTCATGGCACTTCATATATAGGATCAGTTGTATTTTTTAGCATGCTTTTTTTAGATCGATGCAATCGTGGGTTATCTTGCTTGTAAGCAGACCATATGCACTTTACCGTCAATATATGGCACCACTCACCAGTTGCATGAGCCCTTTCACAGAATTTCTAAGGCCTTCAAGGGTTCATTCATGATATGTAAGTATAAAGACTTATTAAGTTATTTTAGCATCCAATTTAAAGCAACTATTATTAATTACGAGTAGTGACATTCATTAGGTATATGTGGGAACATGGAAAAGAGAATTTTGTGTAATTCAAGCACAGACATATATATTAAGGTACTTCGACTTTTCACATGCAAATTATTTATGAATTTACCAGTAGCTTCTGAACTTATTATGAATAAGTCATTAATAAATCAATAATCACCAAGATTACAATACCAAAGCAAAAAATAAGCATATATATTAAATTTAAAGTCTGTCAATCTAATGAGTTTGTTACCTGCATAAAATCTTGAGTTACTTCCATTTATCTATCTCAATAAAAAGCCTAAACGCATCACTAATTTCGTGCATATGAGGAAAATAGCCTTTATATAACAATAAGCTTCTGTCCACACACCAGCAAGTACTTCAGTCTCCATGTAACACAGACCAAAACAGATTCTGGAGGTGCACTAATTATTTTTTTTTTATTGAAAAAAATTAAGGGTCAAGCACCATAACTTTTTATTGAGATGAAAAGAGAGGTCACAAGACAAAAGAAGGTTAAGAGAATGAACCTAAGAGCTAGGAAAGTTTTTTTTTTTTTTTAAAAAAAAAAAAAGAAAAAAAGAGAAAGGGCTGAAGCTGCACTTATAACAGTTAAAAAAGATTAATTCTTAAATGCAAACATTTTCTTTAATCTTTGTGAGTGTGGAGCAAGGCTCCAAGGCATATATGACCTCCGTTGCTTGAATGAAAAACTACTCTGTATGTGCACGTAAGGTGTATGGTGTGTGGTATATGGAAGGTTATTCTCTGGTATAAAACAGAATAGAGATGCATATTTTATTCGGGTAACAAAAGAATTACATTCACTTCCCTCTGATGAGAAATCTAGAAAACAAGATAAATCTAAAGGAAATTGCAGCACATAATTGTTCTTTTTTTATTTTGTCATAAATTGATCATCATAACTTGTTATTTGTAGTACAATGTACTAAATAGATGCCAAATTAAAACGTTACTACTTATTACAACGTGTTTGGTTTTGGGGAAACCGACAGAAAAATACGGAAGGGAAGGAAAATACCGATTTAACCCCGTTTGAATAGCCATATTTCCGAAGGAAAGAAATTAACTGATGGAAAGAAATTTCCTTCGCTATTTTTCCTTTCTATACTAAAATCTCCTCCCCCCCCCCCCCCCCCTTTTCGGGTGTAACAGATGGAAGAAAAATCGAAGAGAATCGGAGCTTTTACTCATGGACCACGATGCCCCTCGCGACTTCCTCTTTTGGTCTTTTTTTTGCGCGATTTTTGCAAATTTTCTCCCTCGCGACTTCTGCAAATTTCCTCAACGAATCTGGTTTGGCGCAATCTATCTCCGTGCCAGGTAATTTCATCAAAATCCTATAAATAAGACCTCGCCATCATTCTCTTTGCATCATCAGTTTGTTTTCTTCTTCAATTTTACTGCTCGGTGCTTTTCTATTCTTCTCTTACCCCCAATTTTTGCTTCTGATATTTGCTCCGATGCATATTTGAGAATTTTGCAACTGTAAATTTAGTATTGTACTCATAACGATACCCTATTCTTCATTTTTTTCTCACGCAATTTTCCATCTAGCTGTCTATGTACACAACTTATATCCATTGAGTTGAATTTGTACTGGTTCTATTTACTGATCCTAGAACTTATATGGAACGTCCGATAAAAATAATTTTCAAAAATACAAAATAAATACTAAATAAATTCAAAAAAATTATCAAATTTGGTTTTTACAAATTTTCAACTTAAAGAATCAATCTAACGATTTTGATCAGTTGTTTGGAATTTGATACGCAAATATGATTATGTTGGACGAATCACATCCATCCTATATACTAGACTTTAGTGTTGTCCCGTTCATTAAAAATGAAACCAATTAAAAAAAAATCCTCAACTATAGACTAATGTAAAAATATTAGAAAATTTTTTGCTATACAATATGGGCTTTAGATTAAGGACTCACTATGTCTCACTTGAACCACATTATTTGATATGTCAGAAATTTTTTTATTAAGTAAAGACACATTATCGACATCTCATAAGACGAAAATGGAAGTATATATGTAGTGACATCCAGCAAATAGATTATTTTTCTAACGCGACACTACCGATGTCTTCTCTGTGTGTACCACAGAAGAGAAAGCTGACACGTAAATTGAGAACTTATTAAATATGATCATTGCTCGTTACAGTATATTGATGAATCAATATTTTCATTTTTAAGAAAAGAAAATGTGGATAAATAAGTGACTTAGAATTCATCAGTGGAGCAAGAGCGATCCAAAAATCTTATCATGTTGTATTATCTTTTCTTTTTGAGAAGATATATTTTTATATGAAATTATTTATTGAGAAACATATTTACTTTCATCGAATTATTTTTTGACATGTTCACAAGCCTATTTTTATTGATTTTATTTATTTAAATCGGTAAATACTACTGCTACATTTAGCGCCGATCAAGACAACGTAGACCTTAAATATTGAAAATGAACAACATTATTGTATAAAAATAATATTTTCATTTTCACGTATCACATATTAAAGTCTGTCCACACATTTGGTGGGCACTGCTAATATAAATTTGGAAATTCTACTCTTAAAGAATTATCTAAACACCATTTATCTGACAAAAATGTATCATTTTTCCATTTTGCATGTTGAACTTATAGTTAATCTAAATTATCTGTTCAAATTTGATTATAGACTTCTAAATATAGAACATACATCTATTAGAACTTGGACCATATTTGTATAACAAAATATCTTTCCACCACCCTTGATAATCTTCAACTTTTCAACTTTCAAAGACATTTACACAATAAAACAATATTTATAGTTTTAAGATCTAAAAATATCTTAATTTATTATATTTTTTCCTCTTCTCTTTCTCTCCTCTTCTCGCTAGGCTGAAACATGAAATACCATTCCAGTTAATAACGTAGATAATCTTACTCCACATGTAAAATGACATCCGGCGATGCGGGACCACCGGACAACTCTTGCCTTTCGTTTCAAAAAATTTTTCTTTCCGGCGTTCTTTTATTTTCCCCTCACATCATGGTTCCTAGGTAAGGGATATCGTCAGCACACCCCTCCATCTTCCGGCCGACAAGGCGACACTCCAAACTCCGATCAGAAGTATATCGCAGGCGAGCCTCTCTCCCTTCTTCCCTCTCCCTTCTCCTCTTCGGAGTTCGGAGCTCGGACGCTTCATCCCTCCAACTTCCCTTCTGATCTCACATTGTATGCGCTGCTCGCTCTTCCTCCTATTAATTGCGTTTCATCACAGTGCCAATTGAATTTAATTATTGTCTTCCATCGTGTCTCATTTTCCTCCTAAAATTTCCACAAAAGTTATTGGCTTTTGAGAGTTAAATTCGGCTTACAATTTTCGATCATGAGAAAGTTAAAAACACTAATAGAACCAAGACCCCATTTTCAGCGCCCAATAATTTGAACTACCCAAAATAGTGGATAGCTTATGTACTGATACTTTGCTATTAGTCTATGATAATGAAATTAAATTTGAAAAATTCTTGAGTTTGTTTTACTCCCTTTATTTCTTTAGTTTCAATCTGAGTTTCTTTAGATTTTTCCTTTTTTTTTTCAGGTTCATTATTTTACCATGGCCTCACTCACTCCAGGAGCCCAAAATGAGAATTTAGTAATGCCCAGAGGTACAAGTTATTTTAAATATTATATGTAAATTTAGTTCTCTGGGATTAGTGTACCGGTAAATTCGTGGTAATGTCACTCAAGTCATGCAAAATTAAGTATATTTTTGGAAATCTTTTTCAAGTCAAAGTTGACCAATCAATAACTTTATTATAAAACTTATCTCCTTTTTTCACAGGTAATATCAGTGAAGATAATCTTGAAGAAGATATATGGGTTGATGATACTAATGACGACTCGAATCCTGAATCAAATCTGAGTCAAGAATGGATGTGGAGGCAAAAACGCTTTCATATAGTATTTTAACTAATCATTTCTAATAGAAATTTTTCTTTATAGGATAGAATTTTGTTTCCTATTTTGTGAACATCAACACTATTATTCTTACTAGGAAGTAGGAACTAATACCTGATTTTCGGTTCACTTTTCACCCAATTAACTCTTCTCACTTATCTAAATGTAATCTGATCATAAAATCAATTAGGCTTTATCAAGTTTGAATGCACCCTATTTCAAGTGATTTGACTATAAATGACAAACTTGAAAGTCATCTTCTTTTTTTTTCACTTTGTCTTGATTTAGTGGTTGACTTTTAGTTGCTAATATTCATCTATTCATGATACTAGAGATTCAAATTATTTGGTGTGAGTTTGGAAAATATTTTTCTAAAGAATCTACGGGACCTGTACTGTTAGCAGTGGCTGCTATATTTTCAGCACCCATTAATTGACGTTTTATTTATTTATCTTTTATGTATTTATATCTCTTCCCAGACTTATTAAAACTTTTGACATGAATTCAGATGGGTTATCGAGAGGGCATAACTGAAGGAAAGGAAGCTTCAGCACAGGAGGGCTTTAATATTGGCTTTAGGCAATCTGTTCAAGTTGGTAGAAAATGGGGTCTCGTCTGGGGTATTACTAGGTAAATTTTAAAGAATAAAAATAAATAGATTTATTTACCAGTTATAGCTTTAATACTGCGAGTGCAAGGCAATTGCTGGTTTGTAAGTTCCTGCTATTTATAATTCGGATTGAAACAAGATGCAGTATCCTTGTTTACACATCTGATGACTGGGGGGGGATGGGGGGTGGGGTGGGGGTGGAGGGGGCGTCATGCATATTGAACTCACCTTTTGACGATACTGGCAGCTTAGTGCCAAAAAAAGGTCACTGCAATGAGGGATCTAATGTTGGGTCTATTTGCAAGACATATTTTCCTTTGTTTTTAGAATATCAGCGAATTAGACCTCTTCGTTAGTATGTTAAATGTTGACATTTCCCAGGTTACTACGATATGTAATATCAGTTCTGCTTTATTCTTTTTTTCTTAAAATATTTGGATTGAGCGAAAGTCAAACAAAGTGTTGAGTTGTGACTTCCATAGTGATTTAAAGGCAATTTGGTTTGAGCTAGGAGCCTAGGATGACAATTTTGGTTTAAGGGTGTTATTTGCATACATATGGTGTAAATAAATTTTAGAATAAGAAGTGTATGATATAACTTTCATCTGTCAAAAAAAAATGCAAATAATGGGTGTAATTTCAGAAAAGCACATTGGAGTACTGATATTTTGTTTCCTTAGTTATGGTATCATTGTGCTTCTGACAATTGATTGCAAATAAGTACTTGTTTTGAATCATTGTGCTTCAGAATAGCTTATATTATGTGCATAGTTTTTTAGTCATTTGTTACCAAATTTACTTTTGTTTTTTATTTTCAATACTTAAATGTAGATCTTTCTACATTTCACAGTGCAATAGGGTGCCTACCTGAGAGTTCTGTTGAGAAATTGATACCTAACATTGAGATCAGGCAATGCCTAAAAGAGATTCAGAAGGCTGTCCAAGCTATTTCAAGTGACAAAGCATTGGGAATTTACCAGGAAAGCATTCAAAAAGGTGATCTTTTAAGGTCCATGGAGTATTCTGATCATTCAGAAGAGATTCTTGTGTGTAAAGTGGATTCACCTTCTAATAATAAGTTAGAGAGTCACTACAATGAACTTCGTCAACTTCTATGTGATTGTCCCGATATTAAAGTTGAAATTGGAGATTAGGGGATCTCATGTGCAGGAAATACATAGCATAGTTTTCCAATTAGGTTGTATCTATTACACCAAATCATGCTACTATTTTACATTTTGTAATGTAAATTCATCAGGGTTCCTGGTTTGATTTGTAATCCTTGTAGTTTTGTTATTTTATCTCAACTTAATTAATGACTAAAATTTGTAGTGTGTTAGTTCTTATTTCAAGTTGGGAGGTTGCTTATTACTGATTTTACCTCATTAAATCGAGTGACTAACATTTTGCAGTTTGTTGAACTTCTTATCTTCAGTCAAACTTAATGTGATCTTATTAATAGTCATATTCCATTATCTTGATTTAACAGTTTGCTTCCTGACAAATAATCTTACTTTTGAAATAATGTGGAAATATTTTGAGTATTATATATGCAAGCTGATCAATCTTTTTCCTAATGATGTTCTTTCGTTTTCGATTGTTCATTAAATTAAGCCACAATGAGGCCTCACATTGGGTCGGTTATTTAACTCAAGGTTCCTCTCTTCTGGTGGGTTAGTTGAGTAGTGGGATTGTATTAGACAGTATGGTAAAAACAGCCTATTTTTTACTCTTCCTACTTTGCTATCGAACCCAGGCATGCATGGTCTTCATCCAGCAACTTTACCACTGCGTCAGAAGCCCAATTCTAATAAACAAAATTTTAGATTCAAAAGATCGTTATGTAATTTGTTAAATGTCGGCAACAAAGGTATTGGCGTCTCACCACTCATTCTCGGTGACTAACTATTACACATCAGTAAAAGTAATGCATCTACCATGCTTCATAATTGTACCAGAATTTTCATACCATGCAAGACCATTAAGCTTAGCACAGGATGAAGATCTGCACCCTCGTACTTGACTTGGTGCTGCTGTTTCAATGCATCAGTGGCATTTGGTAATTAGAAAGCTACATTCCAATTTCTCAAATTCTTCTAGAGCTTCTAATTTGATCATATTCAATTGGGTTATCAATTGTTAACAAAATGTTCTTCTAGCCACATACGTCCAACATAACCTAAAAGGCTAAAAAAATCTCTATCAACATGTAAATGAGTGACCTAGAATAGCACTTTCGGTTCAACAATACAACCAAGCCGAATATCAGGAACCTCCTCTCAGAATAAACTTTCTCAACCGCCTCTTTATCCAAAATTTAAAATTAGAAGGACCAAAATATTTGTCAAGGGTTGTGATCATCAAGTGGGATGCAAGTAGAGAAGCAAATCCCATGCTCTCATTAGCACAAAACTAACCAAATACCAAAAATTATAAAACACAACTCTTTCAGTATAATTTTCTAATTAAATAATAGAAAGAGAGGCAATTATAAATATATAAACTTGGGCATGCGTGAGTTCGGCGTGGGGGCACTGTAGTAAGCACAATGTTTTAGATTTTCTGTGGTGTGTGATATTTTGTGGCAAAAATAGTATTTAGGATTTTCTGTGGCAGTTTTCATATAATATTTGAATAGTATTCTCAAATTTTTATGGTATTTTTTTATATAGCGTAAAATAAATCGCACAACCATTTAATAACATATTCGTATAAAAGTGAATCATGCAACATGGGAAATTCGTGCTAGTGAGTATAGGAGATATTTAAATGGTTATAAAAGTATAGAGAACTAGTTCACAGTTCTCAGTTAAGAATAATACAGGAAAATAGTTCTACAAGACTTAAAACTTACAGTTATGATCTATTTTGCTGTTTTATCGAGCCTCTTCAACTTAATCCGAGGATGTACCCACTATTTGAGCAGAAATATTTCCCCCTTCAAATCTGAATTTGGCTGTACTGATGTTGACATGCATTCATACAATTGGTTGTTTCTAAAGGAGCATGTCTTAGTCTGAGGAAAAGAAACAACCATGTCTTTGAAAATATTACTTCCCTGAAATTCAAAAATGATGAATATATCTTGCTTCAATTAAGATGAGTGGTACGGATAAAACCTTTTAGAAGAATGAAAGAAGCATATAAATAAGCTTTAAACTGTGTTTGGTTCAGAAATAATGCAGGACAAACCTAAAAAACCTCAGTCTTGCCAGACAGTGAGTTTATTTGAAACAAAGGATTGATAAGATCAAATTGATTGCACAATCTGTATAAATGTCGTACGTCATCTGAGACAGGTTTAAATTGTATAATGAAATTTCATCTTATGCATAATGTTGGTCAATACAATATCACTTAAAAAAAATTAAAGTAGTCAATTAAGCATCAGTTCTACCTCAATTTACAGCCAATTGACCAGCAACCTTGTCTGATTATCTAACCGGAGATCAAACAAATAGAGAAAAGGGAAGAGAAAACAAAATATGGAGGCGGGGGTGCAAAAAAAAAACCCAAACCAGTACCAAACCAAAAAATAAGGTTAAATGCATAACCAAACAAGGTGAGAAACTTTGCATACCAATACTATCTTTTGAGTATAAACTCCAGTTATTTACTTCTCTCCCGCTAAAAGTTGAGAGAGATGCCAATTGCACAACCTTTGAACTATAGTCTCCATCTCTGACTCGGCATAAGCACCTTACAAGCAACTGCATCTGTCTAGTAAGGCAAATGTAACATTAAATTAACTTAGAGAACGCAAGAAATCTCCTGTTCTCACCAATCACCATGGTGTGAATTGTTTGTTTTTTAGAGCGCTTGAACGGGGGATGATTGTGGAGAGGGAATAAAGAGAATAGGGACACTTAGGCCTGGCAAAACGGCGAAATAAAACGTGATGTCGTTTTATCGAAATGGAATACGGAAACAAGGAATTATAATGTAAAATATAAAGTGGAACGGAAACGGAACAAGAAAAGTGTTATGTTTACCGAAACGGCATGGAAACGAAACAGAGATATTGTTCCATTACTGAAACAGCACGGAAACCGGAACAGGTTGTTCCGTGTCTGTTTGGCACATTTGTTAGGCCTTATTATAGGGTAGATGTTTCTTAAATTAAAACAAAGAAGATGGGTCGGGATCGATGATGCTCAGTGCTGAGGGTCTGAGTTAATTTTCTTGGCCCGTAGAAGTTCTTTTTCCCGATCTAAATCATTCTCACTTTCTTTAAAATGTTGTGTAAGAGAAGATTTTCTCTGTGTGCTTATTGAGGGCATAACATAGAATATGAATTAACAATTTATTATGAACAGGCGTTGAACAAGTCCTTATCAAACATTAATATCCAGAGAAGTTTCACGTGTGTAACGGAGAGGACAAGGGTCAAGGGAGTGAGCCAGCAAAGGAAGAGTTATGTGTGATTTGTCACACAATTGTCATTTAATTCTTATTTAAAATATCTTGGTCGTAGGAATGATACTATCACTTGTAAATATATAGAAAAAAAGTTTTCAATAAAGCATAATCAATAAACTGCCAAAAAAAAACATAATCAAATACGATCTCATCGTTTAATTGAAAATTTTTGACAAAATGATGTCTAGTAATTATGGTATTGAAAATATTTTTAAATTTTACAATGAGAAATCAGAGACAATCAACAAATATTCAACAAAATTTAGGAAAATTTAAAGAGGTCGAAAGGGAGCCAAGTTATGGTAGTAGCCTATGGATGTTGATGTTTGTTGTCTTCGCTGTTTTGTTTAAGTGCACACATGAATTTGGGAACTTTTTTTTATTGGACTACATCTCGATTAAGGTCAATTTATTTTTCATTACGACGTTTATCTTTGTCGGATTTTTAGATTTCATTGGGAGAAAGGTGTATCGTGGGAATTGCTTTTCTCACACCCCTAGTTAGAGATCCACTTCTCTTTGAACATGCTTAAGTTGGGAACTAGCGAGTACTAGTATGTACAGGCCTAAATTCAAATCCATATTTATGATATATAGGAGATCCTGTAACAAAATCTTGAATACCCCTAGAATGCGGGGTCAATATATATATAGTTAAAACTTAAAAGTCATAAGGGCAAAAGGCATAGAATTCAAATCGGTTCTTTTAAGCAACAACACTCACTCAAAAAACTAGATAGTTGCTATCTAGGATATCTAAAAAAAACACTCACTCAAAAAATATACAGCAGCGCTGCATTTGTTTTTCTATTTTTTTCTTGGAAATTATAAGCTCTGGGAAGACAACGATTTATCTTCATCTTGTTACATTCTTTCCTTATGGGGGTTAATAACGACCTCTTGTAATCAAGAGTGTATCTAACTCTTCATATATAATATTTTGATCATTGATCGATTTTTAAATTTTATTTAATTAGTGGTGCTGATTGGCAATCATTGCCTCTCCATCTGAAAAATAAAAACACCGCATACAAATTGAATTTTATTTATTAAAAAAATATCAATTTTCATCAAATTATTTTTTTTTTGCTTGTCCATAAGCTCATTTTTATTAAAGTATAATAATTTGTTCCCAAATCTGCTGGCGTGGCAATTAATGGCCACCTAGCATTTAAAAAAAAAAAAAAAAAAAAAAAAAAAACAACAACAACAACAACAACATGTTCCCAAATATTGCTTTGCCAACACATTGAGTCGTATGTTTTCTAGTTATATTTCTAGAATGTAATCATTGTGTAGTGTATCTTATGAAACTTCCTTTTAACAATTTTGTCTGTGTTTGAACAACATCCCGAGCAGGCGAGCAGTTATCTATTCTTTTTCAGTTTTATTACGCAAATGATGCAACTTCTTTCAGTGCATCTATCTGAATTACATGTATGTTTGTCGTTTTATATATGGATATGGATTATTATCTCATTATCTGTTCAAATGAAGACAAAAGAGTAGGTGGTTGTCCAAAAAAATTATATATTTTTAAAACAAATAATTCAAATTATAAGTTATCATGAAATGATGGTGGCAAGATACTCGATTAAAATATTAAAATCTAATACGTTAGAAATTTTATTATTTATAGAACTTTTTTGTTATTAGATTTGAAAAACGAAATATATATATATATATATAAATAGAAAATTTTGAGTATAATATTTAATAACTTTCCAAAAGAAAAAAAAAATTGTATATCGTGTAATAAGGAAATGTTCATTACGCAATAATTTAGTTTACATTGTGTTAGGAAATGCTCATATTTTAATTTTTAGATCAATTACAACTAATTAATCTCCATTAAACATCAAGCAAGACAAGGATCTAGTGCTAAAGCATTCACACATCAAATCAAGAGAGAAAGTAGGAGAAAGTTGTACCTCTCATGAAATCGCATTCATGAGGCTCGAATCCATGGCATGGGAGTCGATGGCGTGCTCTCCTACGCCTCATCTTCTCCATGGATGGCGCCGGCCTCGAGTCCACCAAGGAGATTAACCACGTTCTCAAGGTATGTGCTAGCACACCCAAGAACAAGCCTAATCCCATTAGCTTTCTCTCTTCTAGCAATTAAATCTTTCATTTAAATGGAGAAGAGAGCTCAACACATGAGCAAAAGAGGGAGAAAAGAGGAGGTTTGTGGCAGCCACAAAGGGAAGAAAGAGAGGAGAGAGAAAGGCTAGCTCTTGGAGCCTCCAAAGGGGTCCTTTTATAGAGCTCAAACCCTAGGAAAAACTTCCCCAAAATTACACCTCTTGCCACCCTATGGCTGGCCACGAATTGGGCCTATATGGGCCACCTCACAATCTCATTTGGGTCTTTAATTCACCTAATTAAAGTCCCATTAGGTTGCTCTATAATTGGGCTATATATTTTCCTATTAAATAATGGCCCAATTAATCAATATAACCATTTATATTGAAATGTGTTGATCTAAAATTAATTATTAACTCATTAATAATTATTTTGGGATTAGATAATGCATTAATTTATTTCTATATGATCTCTTTGACTTAATTAATTATAACGGTTCATAACGGTATATAATTAATTAATCAACTCATCATATTTCCGCAATACTCACTGTTGCGAATAAATAGATAATGCATTGTGTGGTCAAAGTCCTATTTGTGTGACCCTTTGAGGATTTATGCTATGTTGGCTATGGAGAATAAATCACTATTTATTTCCAATAATCATAAGCGGTATCTAGCAACACGTTATGATTCCCAATTCGCATAAATAATGTACCGTTACAATATCTCAATCCTGCATAAGAAATAAAAGTATTTCTTTGTTTGATTCTTATGTCACACGATATCTTTGTATAATCCAAGATAGGAATGTGTCATTCTTGCAGATTATACATTTTTTGATCTAGAGTTGATCGTCTAGTTTGCATGCATACGATCCAACTCCATCAAGGGGCCCAAACAGATATCATCACTCACTAGGTATACTAATGAGGGACATACGATTTTCTTGATGAACAACTTTTCCCCGCACAATTCAAGAGAACATAAATAAAGTCCTTATAGCAGCCTTTATCAGGAATCAACGTTAGACGATATTTATTGAACCTATCCTCATGTGGAAAAGGTGAACATCTCAAACTTAGAATCAAACTCATATGAAATAAACAATGACACATAACACAATCCATATGTTTATTTCATTGGGTCAAGTCCTGTACTATGTTCCAATAACATACACATATGCAATTAAGTTCGTAACTCCTTACTTATGATTTGTAGAACTTAATCATCACTTAACTTGCATACTAATCTTTTATGATAATTAATGTTCCTTGTTAATTATCAAGATTATGGACGATTTAGATTTATTATTGTCATTCTAATGAATGATCCACAGAGATCTACAATTCAGATCCTCAACCTGAATGATCTGTCAATAATAAACTCTAGGAACAAATGATCAAATATCATCATTAACATAAACTAAGAAAATAAGTCATTAAATATTGACTTCTAGGACATAACTCCAACACATTGAATAGTAGTCAAGTGTGTATTGTGTGAGTTATTTAGACAATGACTCTGACTTGCCATAAGGAGTCTGGAAATTTTAAATTGTGATCGATAGTCTATCAAAATGAATGACAACTTCTGACGATATATCTAAATTGAAATAGACAAGTGTGGGATTATGTAATATGATACAAAACTTATCAGATAAAAATAATAAAAAAAATTTCTTGTGTGTCATCAATTAATTAAACTTTCATACCATTTTAATTAGAATCTAGTTTACACTTACCAATTTCAATCAAATTAATGTAACCAAAAAACATTTGTTCATTTTCCAGGAATATTTCGATGATATTAAAACTTTTATCGAAGTTTTCTAACCAGATGTAAGCATTATACCCTTTTTTTTTTTCTATTGAGACAGTTCCACATGACAATCAATAAAATTCTAACATTTTCATTAAACTGAGTATTGTAAATATGTTTTTCTCTTTCATGATTTCATAGGAGTGCATGCTTATCATACCTAATTATCAAACACCCACTTATCATACCTAATTATCAGACACCGTTATATATAATCTCACCTCGCTTCTCCCTCTCACTGCTCCATATCCTTCCCTATTCCTCGTCTTGCCAACTTCATTATCTCTTCCTCTAATTCTTTTTCTACCTAGTTCATCATAGCAATAATTTTAAGGCTTTCTCGTATCATGGTTAATATTAATAAACAAAACCAGGATCTAGTGCCTACTCAGACGCCTCTGACTCGGGACCTTTCATTGCTTGTAATTCAGTCCTTGCACGAGGAAGGTCTCCATGAATCTGCCCACTGGTTTGTTGTTTCATCTCTCTTCTGTCCATTTATTTGGACTCCATATTATTTGACCTAAGAATTAGTTTTTTGGAAACTGGAATTAATCTTTGTTATTTCCCTCAATAATTTTAATATCCCATGGAAACTAATTTTATTTTAGAGGATCTTCTTCTTGAAAATAAATATAATTTAAAATTTAACAATTATCTCCCTTTAATCTATTCGTTTCAGTATGGAGCGAGAGTCTAGGCTCTATTTTGATCTGCGTTACTTTGAAGAAATGATAATTACTGGAGCATGGAATCAAGCTGAATGGTATATTAGAGGGTATTTTACTAATATACAACAAAATAGAGATGCTTTAAGGTTATTATTTGAAATTAATAGACAGAAGTACATCGAGACTTTATTAAGGTAATAAATCAATAAGTTTTTGTTCCTTTTCATTTTCACATTTCTGTTTTTAGGATTTTCTGTTCGCATCTAGTAAAGTAATTATTGATATACATTCATACGAGATCCAGAAATCAATAACAATTCCACAGAAATTATGTAGTCAAAATATTTCAAATAATTTGTGTCAATTTGAATTTCATTGCTATTCTGTTTGTTATAAATAGGACATCATAACTTGTGTTATTTATGATAAAATAAACTAAACTTTGATGGTGGATTAATTCTTTCTGCTTACATTTCAGGAAGGAGTTCCATGAGGCCCTGGAAATTCTGAGAAATGAAGTCAGGCCACTGGTACCATCTGACAACGATATAGCTTATCAGGAACTTAGTTTTCTCCTCTCTTTGGATGAAAAATGGTTCTCTCTCTCTCTCTATCTATCTATCTATCTCTGTCTCTCTGATTATACCTCCCTTATTGGCTTTTGATTGTTCTCTAATGGAGTTAATGTGAATTTGAAAAAATGCAAGTCAAAGCCGATTGACGGAGAGATGGGGTAATCTGCAACAAGCAAGGTGTCTACTGTGGATGGAGATCAGAAAGATTGTACTGGGATGTCCGGATCTGAGAGACAAATTGAAATTCCCGAGCATCCCTCCCTTCAGATTGCACAGTGTGTTAAGCCAAAGGTATTGTTTTTATTTTGAATAAATTTAAAAATTTCACGTTTCTCACTTTTCTCTAGCTTTCCCCGAGGTTATTTTCATCTTTTTATTTATTGATTTTCCTTTGAGCTCCCTCTGTTTTTTTTTTTTTTTTTTTTTTTTTTTTTGTTGATGTATACTTGATAGGTTGGTATAGATGAAAAAAAAAAAAAAATGCCACCATATTTGTTAAAAGGAACAGTACAATTTTGTAAGGACCCCAAATTCATAGCCAGGGTTTGAAAAAGAACATCTTTTATATAAAAAGGAAAATAAATACTAAAAAAGAAGGCATAACTAGAAAGAAAACCAAAAAATAAAAGGTTAAGAGAAAACTAAAATTCTATTTTATAGGAACTAACAATCCTTCTGTTATTTTTTTTTCTTCCTCTTCTATATGTAGTTTCAACTGGCAGCATCACCTTTGCTTGAGGAAGAAACCAAATCCAGTAATGACAACCCTTCTTCAAGACCATAACTGTGCACAATCTGAACCAGAACATCATGTCCCGGTCAGTTCTTGATTTCCGTGTTATCTGTGTCCCCCTCTTCTAAATTTGGTAACGGGTGCTAAGATTAAAATAAGGCAGAACCAAAGTACCAAACAGTACAAGATCCATAAGATCAAATTACCATCACAGCTTCGAGCTGAGCATAGGCTATAAACAAATAAAAATAGAGAAATGCTCGGTACAGAGCCATCTACAAAGAACAGAAAAAAGAAACATTTAATAAAAAAATCGCCTGCATCAAGTCCATAATCAAATTGATAGGCCTTATCAATTTTTTTTTACTTCCTTCTATTTAATTAACTAATTGTATTTTTGAATCGTCATCTCCAACCATGCAGATTTCTCATGCAGGTTCGAGCAGACCGGTGGGTCCAACTGAAGCTTCTACTGGTGAAGGTGTCTTGCATTTCAATCACAACTAAACTAATACTATTGTATCAGCAAAAAAGAATAATTTCTGGGTCTCTCCAGATGCAAAAGGCAAAAAAAGAAAAAAAAAAAAAAAAAAAAAAAAAAAGTGCGGTGTGCATCGCAAACAAGTATTGCGCCAGTTTCTTGCTTCAACCAACGTTAACAGTAATTATTTTGTTCCTCAAATAATATAGAGCCATCCAATTGTGGCAACCTGGATCTAATTTCCATACTTAAATGAGTTTTTTGTTCCGGTCAAAAGACTCTATTCCTCCAGACTTTTTGCATCTATAAGTTTTTATTCTCATCTTTTGGTAGGGTGCAAGGAACCTGATTAAGAATCGAAAGAAAGAAATATTTACGATATCATTATTTAATATTTATGCTGTTTATGGTTATGTTTGTCAGTCCAATACCACCTTTATGGCTTTATGTGCGATCTAAAGTATGATGGCATAGTTCTGTGTCATTGACGAGGAACTGTGGTCATGACACTCCATCAGGCACAGTTCTATTACTGGGTTTTAAACTTCTAATTCTATGCAAGTCAAATGATTCCAGCCACAGGTCTGATCTCCAAGTTCCGCTCATTAAATCCTCCTCCTTTTTTTTTTTTCTTTTGGTTTCTCTAATGATTTTATTTGAATTTGAAAGATGCAAGTCAAACCAACTGTCAGAGAGAAGGGGGCAATCTGCAACAAGCAAGAAGTCTATTGTGGATGGAGACCAGAAATATTGTACTAAGATTCCTAATCAGCAAGGCAAGTCGTTGAATTTCTCAATCATCCCTGCCTTCAGACTGTGCAATCTCTTGTGCTATAGGTTCTTTTTCATTCGCAGTGGATTTATGATTTTCATGTTTCTGTTGATCCTGATGTAAAATTGTACACTACAAAATTACCTTGTCAGTGGGCATAGTTGCACATAATGCCACGAGGTAAGATTATCAAACCTTTTTTTAATGATCCAAAATCAGTGGCGGATCTAAGAAAAATATTTAGGTGGGACTGAGTTTATAAGAACATTGGACCAACATATATAAGTTAATCATATATCCATCTTATACAATGGACCTTCGAGTACTCCAATAGGAGAAAAAATTAGCTGGGACTAAGGTGGGGCTCCATGAGCTCGATGGCGCTAGGTGGGGCTCTAGCCCCATCCGACCCAGTGGTGGATCCGCCACTGTCCAAAATACATGACCACAAGAATGAAAGGAGAGTATTGTAAAGAAATATTATAATTTCTCAGAGGGGATAATAATAGATAACATAAAAGAGCACTTTTTGAGCAGAAACGAAAAACAACTAAAAGACTTGAGAGAACTAATAAACGCCAATGCACGTTTCTCAGGACTAGCTGTGTACAACCCAGACCATAGTTGTCCTCTGTGTTTAGTTCACAGGACGAACCTAAAAAACCTCATTCTTGCCAGACATAGAATTTATTTGAAACAAAGGATTGATCAAATCAAATTGATTGCACATTCTGAATAAATATATCACATTAACAAGTCCATCTGAGGCAGGTTTAAATAATTAAATATTATTATGAAATTTCATCTTATGCACAATGTTGGTCAATAAAATATTATTTCAAAATAGGTCAATTAAGCATCAGTTTGAAGGGGAAACGAAAGGAAAAAGAAAAAAACAAAAGACCAAACCAGTACCTCACTAAAAATTAAGACTTAATACATTACCAAATAAGGTGAAAAACAGAAATATTGGATTAACTTAGATAACTCGAGAAATCTCCAGTTCTGACTTCTGACCAGACACGAAATAAGCAATAGTGAATTGTTGCTGCCATAGTATGGAATTGTTTGCTTCAAACTAAATAAGGCTTACCGTCCGGCTTAACGCCGATCTTCCGTCTAGTTATCTAAGTGAATTATTAAATTTTAATTTGCTGATTCTTCAGAGGTGGAGGTGACTGTGAAAGCGAAGAAAGAGACTTGGTAGGTAGATGTGGCGTCGAGCAGACCAGCTGGTCGTTTTTTATCTGGGCCGTCTGATTTAATCTCAACAGTTAAGGATGCCTGTGCATAATATCAGGATTGATAAGCCCGGAAAAATGAACCGTTGAGATTAAATCGGACGGCCTGGATCAAAAACGACCCAAGGATCCGGATGCGGTAGATATGTGTGTAACAAATAAGATGGGCCGGGATCAATGCTGCTGAGGATATAAGTTAATTTTCTTGGCCCGTAAAGTTTTTTTTCCCGATCTATATTTATTATATTTAAAAAGTTGTCTCTTCAGATTCTTCATTATTATTACAAGTTTTTCTCAGTGTGTGCTTATTATTGAGGTCCTGAAACATATAATTTTTTTATGTCATAATATAGTACAATTTAATACCAACAGACGTTTAATAAAATCTTCATCAAAAAGTAATATCCAGAGAAGTTCCACGTGTTTGCTAAGAAAGAGAAAAAAAGTTTCGCATTATTTGTCACACAATTATCATTTAATTGTTACTTGAAATATCTATGTTGTAGGAATGATATTATCACTTGTTATATGTAGAAAAGGAGTTCAAAAAACATTATCAAATAAGTTTACATCCATTGTTTAATAGAAAAAAAATAATAAAAGAAATTCAAATAATTATGGTTATGGATTTGTTTTTTTTTAATATTATAATGAGAGATCAGAGATAATCAACAAAAAATCAGCATTAAGTTTCATCGCTTTAATATTGTCTAATTAATTATTATAAATATTAATATATTATTGTGCATAAAAATGTAAATAATTATTTAAAAAATATTTGAATCAATATAAAAAACCACAAAACACAAACAGATACAATTATTTTGCAATAAGTTTGACCCTTGACCCTCGAAGAAATAAGCCTTTATTGAAGCGGCAACTTGGAACATTTTTTTTTAGTGTTTTGTATCACATATTGGAGGGTATATATATTGGCAATATATCAACATTTGAAGGGGTGGAAGGAGGATTTCATTTGCTACTAGCCTATGCATTTTTATGAAAATTCTTTTTGAATATTACATTGAGAGATTATAGAGATAAGATAATCAACAAAAAGTCAAATTAAGTTTGATCAATTGAAGTGTTTTGTATCACGTATTAGAGGGTATTTTGCAACCTCATGTTTTTTAAAGTTTATTACAATCGGAAAACAAAGTTTTCCAATTGTGGTAAATAAAATGTCGTATCCTAGTTCATTTTTATTTGAGTATTTTATTTTTGTTAGTCATATTCTAGTTGTATTCAAGACGTATCATGAACGAATCTTTTGATCAAATGTATTAAAATAATAAAAATCGCCACGTGGCGTATTCGGTGCTTATCGCACACGTATCTGATACGGGATACGACAAAAAATATGGAGTATTCGTGAAATTTACTGTAAGCTAATTTTAGTGAAGAAAAACCTCCTTAGGAATTTTATTCAATCAACATCTAAGCTAATTTATTTGTTGTCAAAAATTTTGATGGAAAAACATCTAGTTAATTTACCGAATGAATTCCAACATCATGAAAAATTGTATTTTATATGTTCGTGATTACAATTTTATTTTCTTTTGTTAACAAAGCTTTATTACAACAGCATGTATGTCTTCGTTTAATAATACATGTTCAAAGCATCTGCAATTTAAAATAAGTACATTTTCACGATTAGTTAATCAAACAGATCAACAAGTGAGAGAGAGCTAAAATTATCCAAAATTAACGATTTGAATGTATTTCCAAGATTTTTTTTTTTGTTTATTGTGTATAAACAGACTTTTCAATTAAACATAAATGGTTCGGATCTGATCAGAGTTGAACGTGTAAAGGTGTTGGACTTAGGCCGCATCTGAATGTAGTTGACTCACACCCAACTCTCATTGACCGGATAATTCCAGTGTTTGACGAAATGGAGACAACATTTCCCTTGTAATGATTGAATAACAAATGCGTGAGGAATAAAATATTGATGTATGAAACATTGCAAGAACGTGCGCACAAGTTTGGAAACTTTGCTGTCCGCTGGAGACTGGGGAGTGACTGTTGTATCGTTCGGATTTAACAAAATCTTTATTTTGTCAATTAGCACAACTAGCACTTAATACTAATTATTAACGTTCTATTTTAGAGGGTTGTTCTGGTGAGTGGTGACTACTATAGTCTTCTCTGTATTTGCATTGAACATAGCATTTTCTTCATTTTTTTTTTTAATAATAACATTGAACAATTGAACAATTGACGATATTTGAACAACTGCTGCCAAGTAGGCACTCAAATTGAAATTAACTGCCGAGTAATAACACAATTAACAACAATTACGCAAATAGAGAAGCAACTGAATATACGGATAAAATTCACTCATCAACTGCAAATAATGTTATTATTTCATTATTTTTATTGTATTTGCCAAGCGCGTATTCGCCAAAAAGAACGCAATATATATAAATCATATACTTTTAGGATACTAAACTGGGATGACAAATATATATCAAACAAACAGTAGAAAAGAATATTTCGACTTAGTAAACCTAAAATCCATAATAATTAATAATTATATATAATTAATTAAGCTTTTAAGAAATTAACCCAACAATTATCAAAATTTCGTTTACCATCCTCCATTATGTACATCATCATCACATTAGAATAAAACATAGCATAATAAACAAGATCAAACGAGAAGTCAACAGACTACCTCATAATCCCCAAAATTAAGAAATAATTAATCTAATCTAATCTAGTCTAAACCATTGTCAACAGCCTCTGTTTCTTCACCTCCAGATTCTCTTCCACTTCCACCTTCACCTCCTTCACTGCCTCTGGCGCTGGCATGTTCAAATCCCAATCCAACTTAAACTTCGCCGGCGCCGCTTTACTTATTACTCGTTCATAGTGCATCCTCTTGTGACCTCCTAGCGCCTGACCCGTAGGGAAGTTTTTCAGACAAATCGAACACCGGTGCTCCTTCTTCTTTTTCGCACCAGGTGTTACCTCATCGCTCGATGCCGGCTTCCTATGGCTAGTCTTGTGGCCTCCTAAAGCCTGGTACGAATCGAACGACTTGCCACAGACCGAGCAAGAAAAACCCACCTTGCCGGAGTTAGAATTGGACTCGAAGCGAGTCACAACTCCGGACCCAGATCTGGGTTTGTCACGAGAAAGCATCATCAGTGTCCGAGCGAGATCTTCCTCCACTGATCTCGATGTGACGGAGACAACGGCGGTGGTGGGTGTGCTGCGGCGCTCGGATCGCTTGCGCTTGACACATCCTTCCCTGCGAGGAGAGCTCGACTTGGAAGTCTCGAGTGCGTCGAGAGCCATTGATTTGGGGAAAAAAGCGTGTGAGATTGACCAAGGAAGAGAGAAAGAAGAGAGATGAAGAGACAAGAAACTTGGAAGAGAAGGAGAGTGAGTGGGGGGTATATAAGGCGAGGTGGGAAGTGAGTGGGGAAGTTGTAATAGGCGGCGGAGGCAAGGGTAGAGTCGGTAAGCGGTATTTGTGGGGCCACATGTCAGTGACAGTAGATGCCATATTAAGGAATGAGAGAGGGATTTAATTTAGAGATATAATATTAGGAAGGTTAATTAACAATCTTCCTTTGAAGGAAGTTTTTAGCAAGTGGTTGTGCTGACGTATGGTATGAAAAGAAAGTTTCCAAGAATAAGGTGCATGCCTCTTAATTTGCCTTTTAGCGTGTATGGAAAGAGATTCTATCAAGGGTAGAGATAACAATAACAATAATCATAGACGTTTATTTATGGTGGTGACAAAGTAAAAACATTGAGCTTATAGTTAACCTTTTAGAAAACAGCGGGCGAAATCAAATCAGTGAATCAGAAGGGAATATAAATGGAGGTTCTCTAATTAAAATTGAAAAATTTGATGAGGATCTTTTTAGCCAATTGCACCGATCAGTTGGCGAGTGAATCAGTCAAAAAGGGGCATATCTTTTAGAGAGATGAGCTTTGTGCAAAAAAAGCCAAGATTTAACGTGATGTGCTCCGAGCGGTTATATGTGGCATGTGCTGTGTAACCACACTAAAACTGCTTTCTTTCTTTATTTATTTTTTGTGTTCGAACAAATCCATCATAATCATAGGGTTTTCATTAGTGTGAAGTCACAAATTAATCGTCCCATTTTTTTATTTGGATAAATTATTTTTTATTAATTAGTTAATAACGACATTATTATCATGTTTTTATTTGCTAACGATACATATTATATAATTTTAATATTACACCAAATAAGTCTCGTTTGATGTATAGAAGTGTACGCTTGCTATTGCTTAACAAATAGTGTTAAAGCGACTTGTGAGAAATGAAGTTGGGAAAGCGGAGAGTGGAGACTAGAGGCTGCCAAGCCATCCTATAGCAATATAGCATCCCATATAAAGTCAACTTAAAGGAATACCTTTTGTAAACCTTTCTAGTGTTTGTAACGCTCAATCGTACAGCGAACTTAGACATCATCTTTCATACATACATCAAATAAGAAGCCAACAAAAGAGTCACATACCGGGGTAGTTTATGTTTGTAATCTCTAGTTAGTGGGATCAAGATAACGTTCACACACAAAATATATATATATATATATATATATATATATATATATATATATATATATATATATTGCAACAAGCGGAGACAGTATATATTTTCTGTTTGCTCCCACAGGGTTGACCTAGCCTAACCAAGGTAACCAACAGACTGAGATTTAATTAAAAATATTATTAAAGCAAAGTAGGTATACGAGTTACACAAGCAATTAATCCCCATTGAAAAAGACTCTTGTCATTCCCAAAAACAAAGAAGTTTCTTCGGTTAAGGGAACAGCTGGCGACGCTAGCTAGCTATGAGACAAGATCAACTTCCATCTCAAGTCTAAAACACAAAAGCTTGATTTTGTTTACGGGTCAAAATAATGTACCCGTTATTATAGACTTAATTCAGTGATTCACTAATCACTAATTAACAAGAGAAATAAACAAAGAAAATTGAAATTAAGGAAAACTAAATCATCATGCCTGACGTCTATTAAACAAAAGGATTAATTGCACCCTGTTGCAATTTCACTGATCTACAGTCTCAATTGGGATAATTAATCACACTAACTAGGCACAATAAAGCAATTTCTTAACATTTCAAGAAATCTAATTTAACCCAATGCTATGTACCGCCCCCAAACAAATCATGACTATCAACAGAAAAAGTAGATTATAAGTTTATAACTGAACAAAAAAATTTTAAAAAAAAAAGCTTAAGCAGCAAGCAAGAGGCGCTGCTTCTTGACTCCAAGAAAATCAACCATCTGATTATCTCCAGCCTCCTCTTCCACCAACACCACCATCTCAACCTCGGCCTCAGGCGCCGGCATATTCAAATCAAATTCAAATTTCGACTTCGCGGCCGCACCGCCTTCATAGTGCAATCTCTTGTGTCCTCCGAGCGCCTGACCCGAAGGGAAAGTTCTGAGGCAAATCGAACACTGGTGCACCTTGACCCGGTCTCCACCCGCCACTGAAGAAGCACTTCCAGCTGCCACGTCATCACCTGAGGCTGGTTTCCTGTGGCTAGTCTTGTGTCCACCCAACGCCTGGTACGAACCGAACGACTTCCCGCATACCGAGCACTGGTAAGACTGTTTCGCACCATCCGACGGCTGGCTTTCGGATTCCGAATCGGATCTTGACCCAGAACCGTCACGAGAGAGAAGCATCAGGTCGAGAGCACCTTGCTCGGCCTCTGACGTGGCGGCCGAGCGGTGGCGCTTGGATCGTTTCCCCTTGGAAGGAATCTCAATGGGGTACGGAGGAGGCTTGGGAGTGAAAAACTCGTTCTTGGTTGGTGTTTCGATTTCGAGAGAATCTAAAGCCATGGTTTGAAATTTGGAAAGAGAAGAGATTGAAGAAAAGAGCGGAGAAGGAGAAGTGGGAAAGTGGGAAGTTTACTTGGAGAAGAAAAGAGCGAGTGGAGAGAGGTGTATATATAGGGAGGTGGGAGTGAGTGGGGGAGGTGTAAGAGGCGGCTGGTTTGAGGGGTGGAGTCGGTAAGCGGTATCCAAAAGTGGGGCCCAAGTGGAAGGGAGAGTGCTACTGCCTACTGGAGAGCGGCTGAAACTTGATTAATTAGTGGCAGCTAATAGAGGGATATTACCAAATTGAGCAGGAATCAGGAATTTAATTTGATTGTTTCTAATTCCAATGACAGACAGGGTGTAATTGCGACGAAACAAGGAAATTATTTGTTTCCTTAGTAATAAATTAATTGTAACAAGGAAACCTTTTTGGATGGAAATTTTCTGCCGAAATGTCTGTGAATTTTCAGTGCATGTTCCTAGTCACTTCTTTTTTCAGTCAAGTCTATTGGTTATATGGAATATGAATATTTCGTCAGAAATCATACTATATTCGTTGTAGCGGGATTAAAATAATTGGAGGTTCTTTTTTCACTCTAACTAGAATTTATGGAAAATTTATATGTAAATTTTTTGTTCTTTCTTAGTTTACTTTCGAGTAAATTTGTTTCTTCTATTTCTCTTTCGTTTGATTTAATAAAATGCAGTTAGAAATAATCCAGAAAAAATAAAAAATATAAAAACAAATGTAGTTAATTTAATTACGCAATGATTCACACTATGTATGCTTTTTTATGAGATCCCATATTTTATGTTCGATACTCTATTTTAATGTATGTAATACATAAGATCAAATATCTCAACAGAAAGATACACGAGACACTAAACAAATTACACATGATTCACAACTTTGTTAATGCTTTTTTATATATGATTTTTCCCATCTTTTTTTTCCTTTGCCTTTTTATTATGAATGGTTGTCCATATCTCCTAAGATCTACTCCATAACACATCTTCCTGGGGTCAGTTAGCAAGTCCCCTTGTTTTCGTCTAAGCCTTTCCAACACGCTATATCTCACAAAAATAGATTCTATTGTTGATTTTTCTATAAGGATGTTGTACCGTTTCCAACTGTATACAGCATAAGCAGGCTCAATTAAAATTTGTAAATGGTCGTCACAGGATCTTTATTTGCATTAGCAAAACACGAGATTAATTCAACGCTTTGGCGTCTCATTTTTTTTTTTTTAGAAAAGCTAGCAACAACCTCTTATAGTTCCTCTTCAAAAAAAATATTAAATTAATAACCTAATAGTCGCACGCAATTTATTGTTATTTTTTATATAACTAACATGATTATCTTTCATTCATATTCCACGACAGCACAAGTTTCTCAAAAGCAATCTTTCAACATAATTTCAAACAAAATTATTCAAAAACAAAAAAATATATAATTTCCACAAACATGAATTATGAATAGTTCAATACTGTTATTAAATGTTGAGCATCTCAAAAACTGCACGCTTCATATCCGAAATTCAATACTTGCGCGTTTCTGTAATAATAATTATGCAATTTTAATAATAATTATGCAATTTTAAGTGAGTAATATATAGCCATTATTAATTTCCAAATAACAAAACTATTATACAAGAATTTTTTTTGCATTTTTATTCCAAAATATTGCACATGCAAGTATTGTTACATCTAATAATTTTAATGGATCTAAATCTAATTATCACTATTTCACCATATGGTTGCTGTTTATTAACGTTTCATGTAATGAAACTCAATAGTTGCCAAAACTATCAATCATCTGATTTAAAATCAGCAATTATGGCCCACAGACTGGTGATTTTTTCCCCCAACGAGTCAATTTGACTAGGCGCATTGGGAGCACTGTATTAAAATTAAGCAATTCCTTTTTGCTTTTTTCTTTCGGTGATTCAGTGATTGAACTAATTCACTACAATGAGCTACAAAAGCTGTAATAGCAAGAGAAGATATTTCTTAGCTGGATACACCAGAGATATATTAAGTAAAAAGAAACTACAATACTAATTCATGACTATTCTCTGTCATAATATATCATAATTTATACCCCATATTGCAACTCAACACAATTCATAAATCCCAAAACAAGAAAGATATTTTGTGGTACATTACCAAGCTCATCACTGTAATAAAGTGCTGAGTAATTAATTCTAAACATAAGATCTAGGAGGACGTGCTAGCTGTTGCACAATTGCATAATTGCATCATTGGTTGATGCGCACGTCTTGGTATGTTCCTCTGTTTTGTGGTGGCCATGAACTGAGAGGGAGGAGCAGCGCAGTACAGTTGCCAATCATGCATCTTTTTTTGATCGCTCCAATCTCACATTGCTTCATAGTATAAGCGCACTCCACTGCACGCTCTTGCACCAAGCCACCAACCACTTGCCTTTACACACTCCACGTTCTGCTGCATCTTACCCAACATCAGAACAGGGAAAAGACTGCTTTTGTTTGTTTGTTCTCCTCCTCATTAAAATAGAAGGCTTCCTTTATTCCGATAAATACTGTAATAATAATATATATGGATTTGTTTAAAATCTACAACTCTCTTCTCTCACAAATCATTTTAGTGCGACGTGTTGTGGGTGGCATTTTTACTTTACAGTATATGCACATTATAGTTTTACGTTTGAGCTGATGATTGCGTCAAAAATATTAATTTTTAATTGGTTCAATCGAAATCATATGTTTAACTACATTTTTAAATCCATTTTAGTTTATAAAATGGGTAAACGTAGATTAAGTGGGAAAAATATTCATATTCAATTTAATAATGACCCAATCATGCCAAGGCACGGTCTTTAAACTTGCATTAATTACAAAAGTAAATAGAACTTTATATAACATTATATCCGGGCATCATCCATTGGTAAGTTATATTATCTAATATCATGAATAATTATTTCATATCATCAATAATCGTAGTCGAACATTATCCTTAACTAAGAAACTCATAATTTAAGAAGTAAATATGGTGAACATCAATTTTTAATTTAATTTAAAATGTATTCATTCGGTTACTTGTCAAATGGGAATTGAATTTAAATTTACATATATATATATATATATATATATATCAATATCAATATTATAAATAAAGATGTGTGGGTGTCGGGATCGTTTAGTTAAATGTAGTTCGACACTCCAAGTATTGTGAAAGAGCATTTTTCCTATTTCTGTAACATGATAATCTATAACTATTTGTGTACTGGGTATTATTCCTCATAAAATTGACCCGCTTCACCGGCAGACAATAATATGGGAATACATTGTTTTGTTTCTGATTTTTTTGACCCCTTCCTATTTTCATTTTCATTGTCAATTTGTAATAGTTAAGCTAAAAATATTGTAAATTATGTTGAACATATATTTGGAAAACTCAAAATTCATTCTATGAGATAATATTGTTGGGCATATTAATTTTAATATATTCATATATTATTGATATGATCATGATATTTATTCAAAATAATATGTCCAACATAAATTTTGGACTAAGAGTACATATATATATATATGGTGCTTTGTTTTGTCGCCAAATATAATTTCTTAAAAGATACCATGTTGCAATCATATTTTTCTCTCTTATTTTTTTATGTTGATATGCTGATGTTGATCGATTGATATTCATAATTTATAACTGGGTTGGCTTTTTTCCTCAGATATAAACTGCAAATATTTCCTTTTAAAACATAGTATATTTAGAAAATATTGTATTTTTCTTTTGAAACATACATGATTTTTTGAGGATAATATTTTTTTCCATACCTTTTCTCTATATATTATATATTTTGTTGCTGATCAATGATTATAATGGTGTGCCATCTCATTGTTCCTTGGTAATATCTCAGTTAAAATTTTAGTTTATGTGCAATCTCATTTTTCCTTTCGGCTTAAATTAAAGTTTATTACTTCATTAATATTTTCTATTATTTATAATATTAATACAATAAAAATTCATGTATCGAGCGAAGCTCGATGATCCACTCTAGTTATAAATAAAGATGTGTGGGTGTCGGGATCTTTTAGTTAAATGTCATTCGACACTCCAAACATTGTAAAATAGTTGTGAGATAGCATTTTTCTGATTTCTGTAATGTGATACTATGTAACTATTTGTGTGTCGGGTATTATTGCTTATAAAACTGATCTGGTTCACCAGTAGACAATAATTTGGCAACACATTTTTTTTCTGATTTTTTTTACCCCTTCCTATTTTTATTTTCATCATGTCTTCATCTCTCTTTTGTGTTGCTTAGAGTCTCTCTCCACCTTAATTTCTCTCCATCACCATTTTTAATTTTGGTTTACAAAATATAAATCAAATTCATTCAAATGAAAATAAAAAAAATAAGATCTTTTACGATATATATATTTTTATTTAAGTCATTTATAAACATATTACATTTCATGAATAATATCAACATAATATAAATCATATTATTTCATATAACTATAACTATATTTACACACAAATAATTTTTTCTTTAAATTGATCAAACTCTTTAAATTTAATCAAATCAAATCAAAATACGTACAATAACTAAACTATATTTCTAAAGATAAATTATCTTCACAATATATCTAAAAATGAACATAATTAAACTATAGAAACATGATAAAAATATTCTTATTATAGATATCTATATCGAGCGAAGCTCGATATGCTCCTCTAGTATAGATAATCTGAATATGATGTAAACCTTGTACGTCATGCCTACGGGCTTTCTTTTTTTAAAAAAAAAAAAAAGAAACCGTGTACGTCAAATTAGTAGCGCTAATTTTGTGTAGTTTCTGTTCACACATATTAATTTTTAGCATACGTAAGCATAGATTTTTTAGGTGTAAAAGCATGAAAGTTAATGGCTATGCGATTGGAACTATTTTATGGAACCACAAAGAAAACTCTGCTCGCAAATGATATTCCGTATGGTCACGCAATAAAAATATCTGGAAACAAGTTGGATTTATCTGTTTTAATTCGGATAATTTTAAATTGATATAAGAATATCTAAGCTTCTTAAACTCTCTATTTGTTAAATTAAAATATCCAAGCTTAGTTAGATATAATTGGAAATGGTAGTTACGAATGGAATTTATAAATAACCAATGAGATCAAATTCATCCTAAATTAGTGAAGAACGTGCAGGGATTAGGGATGGACGGATTACTTTAGTGTGAAAAGTTTACCCAATTCGGAGACATTGCTAGGTTTATTCGGAGCATCTCTTAGTGCAAGTTATATACTGGGTGGCTCCTAAATCACTCAGTAATTAAGTTGCCCTTATTTCTAGTTGAACAAATTTAAAAGTTTTTTTAATTTCTTTCGCTATTTCAAAGTTCTTTGTGAGGATACTATATATTGTGACCTTGTCTGAAAAAAGTCTATTAAATATTTGACATATGTACATATTTTAGAAATTCTAAAATTATCAATGTAGCCTATTAATCTTTAATTTAACAGCCAATATATGTCTATCTAATAAAAACAATTTATTAATTTAACAGTCAAGTCAGATACGCCACATCAAGGGAGGTTAAATAAAATTAGATTGGATATATATATATAATATAATTAGTAAGCTAATTAGGAATTAAACTCGATGAAAGATATATCATCGATCCTTCCGAAAATGCATTTATCATTGAGAGATATATTGTCATTTGTCAGTAATGTAAAAATTGCACATGAAATATTTTTTGTGATATTCTGTTATAAATTTGTGGTCATTGGACTTAATATTTCTGGCAAGGAAAATAGCAGGAATTGCTTGTTTGGGGTTGTAAAAATTAATTTTTCCAGTTAATTACTTAGGGGTGTCGTTGCGGTGAAAACAACTAACCAGAAAAGATTGGCAAATGTTGACATATACGGACTACGGTTGCCAAAAAAAAAAAACAAACAAAGGGATCACTACGTGGAAAAGTAGGTTCAAGCGGGAGAGATTTTATTAAATGTACTGTATCGACGGCTATCTCTTAAGTATATTAAAATTTGTATTTTGAATACTTGCCACTAATTTTTTTTAACCTGCAATTAAAATGGGTTCATATAGTCTCTAAAATTAAAAATATATATTATAGCCATATCTGATGCATTTTAGTTCAGTAAGTTTAAATCAAATTTGGCATTTTATTTATATGAAGCGAAACAAAAAAATTAAATTTTAGAGAATAATTGCATCATCACAAATTTTTAATACCACAACATTTGACAAGTCCTTCTGCCAATCATTGAATTCAAAAAACTAATCTTATTCTTTCTTTTTTTTTACAAGAAATACGTTTATATAAAATATTATAATTTTTGAAGTACATTTCAAACAACATAAAAATTTATAAATTTAATAAAAACTAATTACTATGATAAAATAATTTTAGTTTGTTTAGATTTTAGCCTCTTGGTCTAACATAAATAAACTTCAAAAATTTTAAGCATTTAAATGGATGTAGCTTTTGTTAAAAAAAAAAAAGGTAAGATCAACAATTGATTCGACGTTTCGACTTAAGTTTTTAAAATAATAATAATAATAATATAGTACTCGAAAACTAAATATTAGGCACCATTTTTTCCCCCCTTCTTTTATTTCTTTAACCAAACCCGGTATATGGTTGGTCAGCTGGTTATACTGTAAAGTGCATTCAAACCTTCCGGTCTAAATGTCACGGTCCAAATTTGAAGATATAACCACAAATTTCATCGGAAAAGCGCCCCCTCCTACTAATATAATGCAAGAATAGCATTATGTCCGTTGCTCTGTGTTGACTGTTGAGAAATAGTTTCCAAAGAGCGAATCAACCCGTTTTTCTTCATTCCCTTCAATATCATTCGGGGTTAGACAACTTACTAATTACAACTGCTTAGTGCTTGATCTTTTCAAATTGCAACAACCTACTACTCCACTTTCCAGTTTCAATTATATTTCTTTTTATCTTGCAACTTGTTACTTTCCCCATAAACACTCAAACGTCAGCCCGGACAACAGAGGTCTGGCTACTAAATTTGTGTATCATGGGTTCCTAGTTTGGATGTAGCGGGTCAAAGTTTTGCGAACTTGATCTTCAACACGAAAAAATTACATGGTTTAGTCGCAAAACATCGTTTCATAAAGACAGAAAAAGTCTGAAACTCGGTCCAGTTGTCAACGCAAGCGTCAGACATCAGAAATATTAAGGATAAATTAGATTAGTTTTGTCATTTAATGCTATTAATTACCATCAAACCCTCTCTCTCAACACCAGCAACAAGGAGCCAGTTTTTTATTTCTATAGTTGACTTTTAACATTCTGCAGGCTTAGCCCACACAGATTTGAACTCCTCTCCTCCCTAAATTTATTACATAGTCTTGGTCTACAAACACCAAGAGCTGACACATGGGGTCAGATAATTGACTGCTTTCAGCACGTGTCGCAAGGTGGTTATTCACAGAACCCGAACAGTCACTCTTATACTGGCAGAGTGGCAGTGGCACTTGATGATCATTCCTCTTTCAGTCTTTCTTCCTTTATTGTTTCCGCGAGAGAATCACTTGAGCAAGATCAAAAAAAATAGGCAAAATTTACTCTCCCAAATCTTCATTCCTTAAAAATAGTATGGGTATGTTTGGATAGTTGAAAATAGCACGAGAAGTGCAGTAACAAATAGTATTTTTGGGGGACAAAAATAGCTGAGAAAATTACTTTTTTTGAAAGAATAATTCTAGTCGGATATTATGCTGAGAGTAATGATGAAGAATTGATTTAAAAACTGGTTGTTCATGTTAGTTACGACGATGATTTACTCCAATATTTAAGACATTGAATCAACCAGCGGACAAGTATATCACAAATGCTGGGATAGGCTTTCAAAAGTTCGTCTTATAAAAAATTGTTTCGTGGTTACAATCTTGCAATTGCACGTAGTCTCTGCAGCAAACAAATAATGTTTGTTTTTTCGCTGACAACAAGAGCACACAAGTTACGAAGGTTTTAACTTTTGAACTGTTGAACATCACACTCTTATAAGGAAAAATGGGAAAGAAAATCAGATATTATAAGTACCATCGGCAAATTTGTCATCGTGTCTCATCGCAGAACATATGGCGCGTACGAAATTGGGCCTAACATGAGTGCTAAAGCGCTCTAGATGTCTATTATATATGTTTAGTTTAATAACCAATGTGTTCAATTAGGTAATCAAAGTGTTTAGTTAAAAGCATCACCTGATGATTTTATAACATACTAATTGATGCATCTTCCATGTCTCATTTATATGTAATAATCTGAACATTTATACTTAATAAACGGCACATATATACTTAAAAAACTGAACATTTATATTAGGGACAGAGTTGCAAAATTTTTTTTGACAAAGGAGAGGGACACGCTAGGGGCAGAGTCGAAAAAAATTTTATTTGAACCGGACCAGCGCATGAATCCTTCTAATTTTTCATGCATTTTTGTTCGGTTCATGACCTCTTCTGCTTCCATGCGCACATATTAAAAAACTGAAAATTAATACTCAATAAACTGAACATTTATATGTAATAAACTGAATATTTGTATTTACTAAACTAAAATATTTATACTTACCCAATTGAACATTTGAATAATAAATTAAAAAAAACAAAATAAACATATTGGACACAAACAGAAAGTTAACATTTATATCTAATAATGATCAATTATGGAGTAAAACAAAATATAACAGACACGCAGGGTGAATGATGGGGGCACTCGCGAAAGCGCTGCTTATGGTAGGCGATGGAGTTTTGCGCGATGGTGTTAATCAATTTTCAAAGAAAATTATTTGATTTAAGAAAGCGATGCAAATTTAGATGGAAACGAGAATATGAACCGAACTACTAACATAACATCAGTCCATTTAACATTACATGGATTTGGAATGGCCCAGCCCATTATTTGTAATTCAACTCATAGATTGAAATCGACCAGTCCATATTACGCTTCAAAATGAATCAGTGCTGATAAGTGCAATCAAACTCTAAGGCAATCAAGCAATCAGATTTATTTTTGGCAAATTTCGCTTTTTACTTTCCGAAAACGGAAAAGCGTCAAACTCCTCTCACGCGTTCGCTTCTCTGCCCGCCCACCCTCACCCCGCGTCACCCCCTCTCACGCGCGCCCTTCTGTCCGCGCACCTCTCACCCCGTGTCTTGCCTTCTTTCACCCATCTTTTCTCCTCTGTAACCTTCTTTCGTTTTTCTCTTCTTTGTTCTTGGTGTATTTGTCAAATTTTTTTAATATACTCCTTTATACATATATATTTACTCCATTTTTCTATATTAGTTACTCACTTAAATGAACTAAATAGTTAAATCTATTACATACTTCCTTATGAATATTAATTTACTCCCTTAAACAGACATAAGTTGCTCCCTTTTCTATATTAGTTACTCTCTTAAATGAACTAAATAGTTAAATCTATTACATATTCCCTTATGCATATTAATTTACTCCCTTAAACAAACATAAGTTACTCACTTTTTCAATATTAGTTACTCCTTTAAATGAACTAAATAGTTATACTTATTAGTTACTTCCTTATGCATATTAATTTACTCTCTTAAACTGACATAAGTCACTCCCTTTTTCGATATTAGTTACTCCTTTAAATGAACTAAATAGCTTATTAGTTACTCCCTTATATATATTAATTTACTCCCTAAATAACATAAGTTACTTCCTTTTTCTATATTAGTTACTCTTTTAAATGAACTAAATAGTTATACTTATGCATATTAATTTACTCCCTTTTTCTATATTAGTTACTCTATTTTGCTCACAATTTACTCTCTTATAGCAATTTAGTTACTCCCATGACGTGTCACAAACAAATCTTCTTTCTTCCTATTCCAGATCTGATAACCTTCCTTCTCCCTCTCTACTCACAAAATAAAGTACTCGATCGGTCTGACAATCATGATAGTCGGAGTTAAGTCCCTTGTCTATGGACGACATGAGGAAAAGGAAGATGTAGATGAAGGAGAGAAGAAAGGTTCAGAGGAAAGGAGAAAAGGGCAGAGATGTGGGATGACAGAGCGGGAGGATGAGCGTGAGAGAGAAGGGGAAGAAATGAGAAGAGGAAAGAAAGAACCATTCGGGTGAGAGAGAAGAGAAGAATGAGAGAACCAGTTCTGCACGAAAGAAAAGGAGGAGAAGAAGAAGGAGAGAACCAGATCTGCGCGAAGGAAATAAAAGAAGGATGAAGCTATGTCGCGTCAGGATGAGGATGAAGGTGAGGGTGAGAGTCGCATGAGCGTGAGGGTGAGGGTGAGGGTGAGGGTGAAAATGAGAGTAGCGCGTCTCTGATTGCTTGATTGCTTAAGACTCTGATTGTCTTAAGCAATTCTCAAAATGAATTATAGTATAGCGTGTATAAGCTTACAAGACAGAGTAGAGCAGGCAAAAACTTGAAGTTTTAACTCTAATCCACATGGAAACAAAAATTAATGGCAAAATTGATCACGTACCCCTCAAATCTTTCTTAATTGAATATTTACCCCTCAAATCTTTGAAATTGATCACATACCCCTCAAATCTTAATAAATAGGAATATATACCCTTTTTAGTTATTTTAATAAATTTTTTAATATTAAAATCTGATTTTTATTTCTTATGACAGAATTACCCCTACCCAAATTTCTCTCTTCTACCAGCCTGAACGACCTTTCATCTTCCTGCTGTCCAAAGTTATATCAGGAAATAAAGATCTTCTCCGATATATGTTCTTTCTCATTCTACTTTTTCTTAAATGTTATTGCCAAGAATATTTTCTTGCTCCTTGCATTGCCGCTTCGAGCCAAATTTAATTTAGTATAAACTTGTCTCGTACATGCTGGCATCAATATTTTAAGATATCTCAGATTAATGCACGAGAAAGCAACTTTTATTTGAAATTTTAATAAGTTGCAAATACTAATCTAATATGCACATAACAAGTACTAATCTTCATATATCCAGTGAAAGTTCAACCATGCACTGCCACAAAAGTTATGATTAAATAGGTGGGAAATTCAAGTCTAAGTTTAAAAATTTTTTTGGACATCATTTGTTATTCTTTCATTTCGAATCTGGAGGCGATGCTTGAATATTTTAATTGGACCAAAGAAAAAGAACTAATCAAGCCCTAACAAAATTTGAGCGAAAATTTTTTTTTCTTTCATTTGACTTAGGTAATATACCATGTCTCTGTACTAATAGCGAGGAAAGTAAACAAACAAATAGCAGCTGGAAGATGAAAGGTTTTAGGACTGGGTAGGGGTAATTCTGTCACAAGATAGAAAAATCAGATTTTAATATTCAAAAATTTATTAAAATAACTGAAAAGGGTATGTATCCCTATTTATTAAGATTTGAGGGGTATGTGATCAATTTCAAAGATTTGAGGGGTAAATATTCAATTAAGAAAGATTTGAGGGGTACGTGATCAATTTTGCCAAAAAAATAAATAGAAGTCTTACAACAGTATATAGAATATGCTTTCAAATTTGCTACGAGATTACAAAAGAAGAAAGAAAACTAAATGCTTTAAAAGATTCATCTTAATCTTAATTGATTAAAACATACTAAACAAAATATGACTTTCTATGATGACGGTTATCGGTTCTCTGCCTCTTACTCTTCCATACTGTCCTCCTGCTTTGAACTTGTCTCTTCTATCTCTCTCTCATCCATATGCTTTGAACTTGTCTCTTCTATCTCTTTCTCATCCATATGCTTTGTACTTGTCTCTCCTATCTCCCATTTAGACAACAACTTGGTCAAGTCAAAGATTTCATTCTCGGCTTCCAGCTTACCCTTTCCTTTGTAGTGCATCTTTTGGTGAGCCACAAGTTCTTTTCCAGAATCAAAAATTTTTGAACATTGCATGCATTGGTGCTCATTTTTCTCGTCTCGACTTTTTCGTTTTTTTGTTGCAAATTTTTCCTCGCCTTGATTTTGATCTTTCTCAGGTGTGACATCGTCAACTTGCAGAAAATGCTTTTGGGTGCTGGAAGCCTGGAACATGACACAGGAGCTATCTATTTGGAATTAACTCGTGGAGTTTCTACTTCTTCTCTTTCTCATGTAATATATAGGAACACATAATCAAATTTTGAAAATACAACCAGTCTACCATTGAGAATTTCTAAATCGACGAAGTTATATAAAGTAAGTTATCGTTTATCAATAATACTAAAATTATTTCAAATTTTCTCCATTTATAAATCAATTATTATTGACTTCATGCTTAATTTAGTTAACTGAATAATAAATTAGAATTAGCTTCGTAGATTGTGCAAGATCATAAAATATTCTGGAACTCTAAGAGTGACAATGATGCAACATTAGACTGTTGTTTAGTAGGCCTAAAAAAAAGTGAGGTCTCATATCATGCGATCACAGTTTAAAATTACAATTTTAAACACGCGCTTATTCACTTAACCCAAAAAAAGGTTAATTAGTTATATACTTATATTCTTCAGTTCCGTATTTAGAAACATATACTTAGCACCCACCGTCTTGCTTCAAATATGTATGCCTCTTATAAGTTATATCAGTAATCTCAACCTATATATATGTCTACCTTGTCTACCCCTCAGTTTAACATAATGGAAGTGAATCAACCAATGTCATTGCCACCGAATAAACGCAAGCAACCTGAAAGCGATCACTTCGTCTCAGATGATGATGAAGAAGTGCGCAAGAGGGATGCAGCAGAAGCGCTCATGATGATTTCTCGTGATTATTTTGCACAACTTGGCTATATCTCACCAGAGAAAACTCAAATTCAAGGTGAGACAAAAGCGACAGAAGAAAAACTAAAATCTCAACACAACACACCAGAGAAAGTAAAAGGTCAAGGTGAGTCGAAAGTCATATCACAGAAACGAAAGACTAAAAGTAAAGGAGGTATGCATCAATGCAAGGTTTGTGCTGTAAAATTTCCTTCTGGACAGGGACTTGGGGGTCACATGAGAAGGCACTACGAAGGAGTAATTATTAAGAAGAAGAAAGTTGAGAACAAGAATGATTTCAACACTGATTTGAAGAAGAAAGTTGGGAATAAGATCCATATTTTGAACATTGATTTAAATGAGCCTGTTTGGGAGGAAGGAGAGTCAAGTTCGATGGAAAGGGATAAGGAAAAAATAGAAGAGAACAGTTCCAAGGATTATGAGAAAGATGAAGAGGAAACTACTGATAACAACCATCACTAAAAGTTCCGTATATTTTAATCAATTGAGATAAGGCTTAGTTTAGAAGAATCTCTAGTTCTTTTTACTGCTTTTTTTAAAATTAAACTTTTAGCTCCTGGCTAAAACTTGTAATCTCTTTTATTTAATGCAAAGATGTGGACTTAGATCCCCAGTTTTACTTCAAAAAAAAAAAAAAAAAAAAAAAAAAAAAAAAAAAAAGAAGCATTCTCTAGTTATCAAAGTTCTTTTGTAATTCTTATGGAGCATCCTATGGATGACAATTTTGTAAGGCTGATGTTTTAATTATACATTCTAATTTAGTTTTCTTTGCTTGTGAGTTAATTGCTTGCGAGACTTGTTGCCTCTGTTTGTTTAGACTTTAGAGGCATGTACGCGCGTCGCGCCACTATGGCACTATATTTAGTTTGAAGTGTAATATGGACCAGTGAGATATCTTCTTCACTTCTTGTGTATTTGGGTTAATTACAAATATTGGGCCGAGCCATCCGAATTCCTTGTCCTGTTACATGAACAGGCAATCAGTTATATGGTTTTTAATGGATAAAGCCTACAATTTAAAAAAAAATGCTTGATAATGCAGTTCTTAATGTAAATATTTTGGTCACGTAGCAAAACTCCATTGCTAATACGCCGTTCCTTTTTTAAAGTAAAAAATCACAGACGGGAAGAAAGGACGATTTAATAATGTTTTACCTCATGTTACTGTGTGAACTTTTGTTCTAGCTTGATTTATTAAAAATAAATAATTTTTTTAACTGTTAATGAAGGCTTATAATAACTTGATCTATTTTCGGCATTATCTTCGATATTGAAAGTATATAATACGAAAATAGTTGAACTTTTAAGCTGATGCGCGTTAAATTTGGCAGATAATGACATATAATTGTTATTCACTTCATACATTGAATGAGATGGACCCTATACAATTATGTAGAGTTAATAAAAGAATAAAAGCATGTAGCAAAGCAAGAGTAAGTTATAATAGCTAAACTTGTAGGGTGTGTTTGGTTACGGGAGAGAATAAGGAATAAGGGTGTAATTCCTTATTCTTAGGTTTTCCAAATGGAGGGTGGATAAGGAATAGAGGCCTATTCCTTATTCCGGTGTCAAACCAAACACCATGGGAATAAGGAATATGGGCTAATTCCGGCCCTTATTCCTATACCAACAAAACCTTGGTATAGGAATTAAGAATAAGGATTGGCACTCCAATCGAGACCCGGCCCTCTATCCTTATTCCTATTCCTTATCCGGTTTGATCCAAACACACCCGTAAATAATGTGGTATGACTAATAAAATGAAAAACACGTCCTGATTAAAAAATTATAAATGAACAATAATTAAAATTAATGATCCCAGAGTATGAAATATTAAAGTTATCTTATTTTATTTGGAAGTGTCCGAATATTAATTTTTTTTCTCACATATTGAAATTAACGACAAGAAAATTGCCAAAAAAAAAAAAAACAGAGAGAGAGAACATCGTAGACTGATTGCACAAGTTTTCTGGTTGCAAAGACCAGACAGCGAACCCAAATATTAATAGATCAATTTTATATGCTGTCAGTATAGAGGTGATCTGCTACTAATTTTATTGACAATACAATTATAGAGGTGATCTGTCAGTATTAGTAGCAAATCACGATATAATACAATTTTAAAATTGTATTATATCGTGATCTGCTACTAATATGTTCCATATTAAATTTAGAAATTGCTTATTTGTTTCTGAACACTCGGAGAGTTGATAAGTGGCGTTGCTTGTAGATATTGGCCACCGATTTACTAGCAAAAACTTCCAAGAAAACTACATCTTATCTTAAGGATAAAAAGAAATAGCGGCAACCTTCATTTCTTGCGTTTACCTCTTTTTTTTTTTTGTACAACATACTTCATCGGAAAAGTAAACCATTTGTGTAATATAAAGACCATTTTTTTTAATAGCAAAACCAAATTTTTAATGACAATTAGACAAAAAAAAAAAAATCCAATCCAGAACCAGGAGTCGCCAGATTAGATTTAGTGGTTCAGGGTTGAAAGAACACAACCGAAGTGGCCTGAAAATAACTTGCCTATTGCTTTCCGTAGCAGTTGGCACAAATGAATCTTCTCACAAATCACAACTATCAAGTCTCAACCAGTCAACCCCAAACCGAATCTTCCAGATCCAGCAGACCGGGAGCAGCCCAGAATTCCATTCGCTATCCCCCCAAAAATGTGCACTGTTAATTTCATAGCTGTAAACAAAAATGTCAAAACAACAAGGGCAGTATCACATAAGTGCGCATAATTGGTCCTAATGTTCTGTGGCCAGTTTCGTGTTCCATTTGACTGCCCAAACTTCTGTAACGTTAGCACAAGTAACTCGTTACACGGTTACATGCATATTTTGAAAATCGGAAATTGGGTCAAAGCCGAGTGCATTGGTTCTTGGCTTGCGCTCGTCGTGCTACGCGAGCGTGAAAAACCCAGAGGCGCCACCACCGCTATATAAAATCTTCTATTGGCTCACATTAAACGAGCTCGTCATAAAGGACAATTTTAGAGAGATAGAGATAGAGAGAGAGGAGAAATGGATGAGGTGCGGAGCACAACGGCCTGGGTGGCTAGCCGTTCTTCGCATGTCAAGATCGATTCTCTCGGTAAAATACTAAAATCTCTCTAGCTTATATCTTCGCCTCTCTATTTGGAGTCTAATCATACGAAATTTTGGGTATTAGGGGTTTAGGGTTAAATTAGAAATGCGGCTCTTTTTTTTTGCCTCCGTTTGACTCTTTCATGGTCGTGCTTCGTGCTTTCCCTTCCGACTACTTTTTGTGAGATAGAACGAGAAGGAAGCTGTCTGTGACCAACCAGGATCCTCGGCAGTCAAAAAAATGACTGCCGAGAGCAGTCCTTTAGTTTTTTTAATAATATTTAACAATTTTAAAATTCATTGTCCAATCCAAATCGTTAATTTTATTTAATTTTATGGGCGATGCATTTTCATATAAGTTTTATAAAATTTTTAGTTGATTTGATACTCGATTAAGTGCTCAACAAATGAACGAACCTGGTTTGATTAATTCTAATACGTTCATTTGTTGAGCACTTAATCGAGTATCAAATCAACTCAAAATTTTATAAAACTTATATGAAAATACATCGCCCGTAAAATTGAACAAAATCAACGGTTTGGATTGGACAATTGAATTTTAAAATTGTTAAATATTATGAAAAAAATCAAAGGACCGCTCTCGGTAGTCATTTTTTTGACTGCCGAGAATCCTGGTCCGTCTGTGACTGTCACCTAATACGGATTTCTGTACTGTGAAAGGGAAAAAGAGACTTGGGTAGATGTGTGTGTAACAAAACAAATGGGCCGGGATCAATGCTGCTGAGGATACAAGTTAATTTTCTTGGCCCGTAAAAGTTTTTTTTTCCGATCTATTCTATTATCGATAACATGCAGTTTTGTATCGTTGAAAAAAGTGAATATATAAAATAGATAAAGTGTAAATTTAAATAATCAAAATTATAAACAAATAAATTGAAGGCAAAATTGGATATAACCCCCTACCAGGGGCAAATTTAAGTGTACTTGAAAGTGGGCAATGTCCACCTCATGCTTTCAAAGTATCCCCTCAAAAATACAAAAATTACATACAAATCAGTTTGTTTTATTCAATTGCCCCCCTCAGAAATACAAAAATTTCATCATAAGCATCATTTGTCCCCCTTGTCCTAAAAGTCTGGCTCCGCCCCTGCCCCCTACAAACTTCTCAATGTGGATATAACCCCCTACAATCTTCAAAACCGGATATAACCCTCTCAAATCTTGTTTAATAAGGATATAACCCCTTCTTATTAAATGTAGTTATTTTTTAATTAAAAGAAATCAACAAAATATTTTGTTGACCAAACCCTTTCTAAATAACTCTTCACCTTCCTTCTTTCTAAAATGGACGATACCAAATTTTATTTCAAGCAAGGGTTTAAATTTCGGTTTTTTCGGTATGACGGTCCGGGGTTGATTTGTTATTTCGGTGTTATTTCGGTGATATAACGGTGACTGTATACAGATACTAAAATTGTTATTGTATTATATATTTGCTTAAATGTGGGTCATGTTTGTTATTTGGGTGTTATTTCGGTGTTATTTGGGTCATGTTTTCTTATGATATCAATATATCATTAATTCATTAATGTTGACCATTCTTTTTTTTTCGCTCTGGGTCCATTTTATATGTGCCTTTTTTTTTAATGTTACCATTTCCCGTTAAAACGTATGTTATTTCGGTGAAAAACGGTGAAAAAACGGCGAAAAAATGGAAATGACGCGTTACGTTATTCTGGTGTTTTTTCTATGACGTTCGTGCGGTTGGATACAAAATACCGTTATTTCGGTTATTTCGGCGTTATTTCGGCGTCATTTAAAAGCTTGATTTCAAGTCATCAATTTCTCTTTCTTTATTCCACACCTCTTTCTCTCTGCCAAATAAGAATGGAGATGGAAAAAAAAACCAATATTTGATTCAACGAAAGAAAGTAAGATTTGATTTTTATGTCTTCTTTTTGTCAATGCTTGTTAAGGATTGCTATGTTCATATTTCGATGGCACTTCTTTAATTGATTTTGGTATTTTTATTTACAAATGCATTTGATAAATTGTATTAACAATCTGGAGTCATGCAGCATTTGATCTCGAGTTATCTAGAATTTTCATTTTTCCAATCTATCTTTGATATCGAAAAAAAAGAAAGGAAACATTGTATATTGCATTATTGCCTCAGCCATGGCTGAAACCTCTACTCGTGCTATAAATTAAGACATTAATTTTGGTCATCATGAAAAAGTATAACCGTCAATATAAAATGTTATAAATCATACAGCTTGGACTCAATGTGAGCTGGAATAGTGATGTGGCAATGGAATTTTTCATTGTTGTTGCTAAGCAAGTTTACTTAAGTTGTTAGTTTGGTTCATTAAGATTAGTACATAAGGAAGAAAGTGATGGATAGAGGATGTAGATTTTAGATCTGAAAAATCATCTTTTCTTACTTTCTCGAATTTTCTAGTTGCAATATTGCATATTTGAATCTTGCTTATTAGTTGTTATATTCCTTTCGATTTTTGAATCAATTAGATCATTTTGATCGTCTTTAATTGTTCCCTTTATCAATTTTATGCCACAATAATCAATTTCTCACAATTTCATCCTTTTTTTTATGTTGTGGTCTGACAAGTCAGAGACTGATTCCCTGAAAATAAGCTGAAATGATAATCTTGTCGTTACATGGACTGTTGAATTTCCCATCTCCATTCTTGTTCGGTGGAGAGAGAGAGGGGAAGAGATAGAGAAAGATAAACCAGTGACATTGTTAAATTTTGGGAAGAATGTGAAATGTTATTTGGAAGGGATGAGGGTAGTTTGGTAAACAAAATATGTTGCTGATTTTTCTTTAATTAAAAAATAACTATATTTAATAAGAAGGGGTTATATCCTTATTAAACATGATTTGAGGGGGTTATATCCGGTTTTGAAATTTGCAGGGGTTATATCCAGATTGAGAAGTTTGTAGGGAGTTATATCCAATTTTGCCTAAATTCAATAAAAAAATTTGAATATGCATATAAAAATCTAAACAACAATAAAAAACTAAAATCTAACTCATAATTTAATAAAGTGAACACATTAAAATAAAATAGACATATAAATAGACGAAATGAACAAATATAAATGTGATGGCACAGGATGGAACTTGTAGAGATGGTAGATAGTAATTTTCATTTACTATTTGTCAAAAGTTGTCTCTTCATATTCTTTATTATTATCACAAGTTTTTCTCTGTGTGCGGTTATTGACTTCCTGAAAAATAAAATTTTTTTATGTCATGATATAGTACAATTTAATATCAACAGACGTTTAGTTTTCATCATAAATAATATCCAGAGAAGTTCCAAGTGTTTGCTAAGAGAGAGAGAGAAAAAAAGTTTCGCATGATTTGTCACACAATTATCATTTAATTGCTACTTGAAATATCTAGGTTGTAGAATGATATATCACTTGTTATATATAGAAAAGGAGTTAAAAAAACATTATCAAATAAGTTTACACCCATATTCAATAAAAAAAATAATAAAAGAAAGTCAAATAATTATGGTTATGCATTTGTTTTTTTTAATATTACAATGAGAGATCAGAGATAATCAACACAAAATTAACAGTAAGTTTCATCACTTTAATGTTGTCTAATCAATTTTTATAAATATTAATATATTACTGTGCATAAAAATGTAAATAATTATTTTAAAAATATTTGAATCAATATAAAAAACTACAAAACACAAACAGATACAATTATTTTGCAATAATTGTGATCCTTGGCCCGTGAAGAAACATGCAATTATTGAAGAGCCAACTTGGAACATTATTTTTGAGTGTTTTGTATCACATATTGGAGGGTATTTTGCAACCTCATGTTTTTAAATTTTATTGACAATCGGAAAACTTTTGTTTTCCAATTGTGGTAAAAAAAAACGTAGTATCCTAGTTCATTTTTATTTGAGTATTTTATTTTTGTTAGTTCTATTTTAGCCATATTCCAGATGTATATTGAATGAATCCTTCGATCGAACACATTAAAATGCTGCTGAGAAAGCATGACTACGAATTTTGTTGCATGTTGCACGTCATTATAAGAGATGTTGCTAATGATGGCGCCATTGGGTTTATTGTTTTTTTTTTTTTTTTGAAATTTTGCTGGCATGGGTTCAATCACTTTGATGTTGTTAAAATTGAGAAGATATAGAGGTTATATGTAGGCGATAATCAAAATGCAAGAGATAAGAATAATTAGACTAATATATGAGGCATTCATATTTTAAGGAAGAGAGTGGGGACTAAATGTGGTTTCTAAATTCGAAATCTAAGAATATACAACCAATTAATTATGGTCTTATTATACTAAATTAAATAGCCACAGATTTATAATACTATTTTTGAACTAATATACTTGTATATTATTCACTTTCGATCTCTGTTGGATAAAATATAGAAAATTAATATTATAACTATATGGTATTTTCATGTAAACTTTCATAATACAACCGAATTATTACTGTGTACTTGTATGAATATTTTCAAAATAAATGTATGTTGATGTATGTCATTTGTTGTCAAATTATTAAGAAATTTTGTATTTTATCAATGCTACTAACGTTCATCTACATGTTGGAAAAAAAATTCATATTTATTGCAAGCCAAAGAGAGCATGCATTTTTGGTGTTGATCTTTTTTCGGCACTGACTGACATTGATCAGATGTCTCAAGAAATATCTTTGAGAATATTTATTGTGAACCTTGGTTCATAGAGCTTTTCGTGAATCATGACTGTTTGATCGGTGATTTTAGAAATTGACAAATCTAAATTTACCAATCCAATCTATATATTGAAACCTCATAGAAAACCAGATTTTACAATTTTTGGATTTTTTTTTACTATTTTTTTCGAATTTTTTAAAACTTGTCATTTTTGGACGATAATTCACTAATTATTGTCCAAAAATGGCAAGCTTTAAAAAATTCGAAAAAATAGTAAAAAAATTTTTAAAATTGTAAAATTTGGTTTGCTATGAGATTTCAATATATATATTGGATTGGTTAATTTAGATTTGTCAAATTGCAAAACCATCGATCAAACGGTCATAGTTCACGGAGCCCTAAATGAACCAAGGTTCACAATAGATATTCTCAATATCTTTTGAGTAACTTTGATTCTGCGTTGTATTCTAAAAAAAAAGTAATAATAATGTTATGCTCATTCGTTAATTAATATTGATCGTGTGCCTCAAAAACAAATTCCTTGTGTTTTCAATTGCTATAAAAATCATTTTTGTATCTCTTATGGTAATTAATTAAGCAGTAAAGAAAAAATATCTTATTACTAATGCACTTGGAAAAAGAATTTTTGTAGTGTCATTTCGAACTTGTTAATACCAATAACAAAAAAGATAAATAAATATTATGTCGAAATAATTTTTGCTACGTAAAACAATAGATATACTAAAGAAAGGTCGTAGTATAGTCTCAATTTTTTTTTTTTTTTTTGTAATGTCTTATTCCTTTTATGATTGAACCGATCGTAATATATCTTCTGTTTTTTTTAAAAAAATAATGACATCAGAAAAGTAATAGTATAGTGTAAAGTTATTTCATGTGTAAAGCTAATATAATTGTTGCTTGTTGATAGTGTGATAAATTTTTTGTTAAAACACGTTCTATATCCACAAAACGTATGATGACAAAAGGAAGTAAATCAATGCTTAGAATGAAAAAAAAAAAAAAAAAAAAGGTCGAAGCAAAAGTCAATTCTAGTAATTATTAAAATGGAAAAGATATATAGTGTGCTGGAAGCCTGGAACATGACACGGGAGCTATCGATTTGGAACTAACTCGTGGAGTCTCTACTTCTTTGCTTGTAGATATTGGCCACCGATTTACGAGCAAAAACTTCCAAGAAAACTACATCTTATCTTAAGAATGAAAAGAAATAGCGACAGCCTTCATTTCTTGCATTTACCTCTTTTGTTTTTTTTTGTACAAGATACTTCATCGGAAAAGATACACCATTTGTGTAATATAAAGACCATTTTTTTTTAATAGCAAAATCAAATTTTTAAAGACAATTAGACAAAAAGAAAATCCAATCCAGGACCAGGAGTCGCCAGATTAGATTTAGTGGTTCAGGGTTGAAAGAACACAACCAAAGTGGCCTGAAAACAACTTGCCTATTGCTTTCCGTAGCAGTTGGCACAAATGAATCTTCCACAAATCACAACTATCAAGTCTCGACCAGTCAACCCAAACCGAATCTTCCAGATCCAGCAGACCGGGAGCTGCCCGGTCGCTATCCCCCAAAAATGTACACAGTTAATTTCCTGGCTGTAAACAAAAATGTCAAAACATCAAGGGCGGTTTCACATAAGTGCGCACAATTAGTTCTAATATTCTGTGGCCAGTTTCGTGTTGTCATTTGGCTGACAAAACTTCTGTGCGAGTAGTATAAGTGACTCGCTACACGGAAAAATGCATATTTTGAGAATCGGAAATTGGGTCAAAGCCGAGTGCATTGGTCCTTGGCTTCCGCGCGTCGTGCTACGCGAGCGCGAAAAACCCAGAGGCGCCACCACCGCTATATAAAATCTCCTATTGGCTCACATTAAACGAGCTAGTCATAAAGGACAATTTTAGAGAGAGAGATAGAGGAGAAATGGATGAGGTACGGAGCACAACGGCCTGGGTGGCTAGCCGTTCTTCTCATGTCAAGATCGATTCTCTCGGTAAAATCTCTCTAGCTTCTGTCTTCGCCTCTCTATTTGGAATTTAATCATACGAAATTTTGGGTATTAGGGGTTTAGGGTTTTAGAAATGCGGCTCTTTTTTTTTTCCAGAGAAAAAGCATGGCCTCCGTTTGACTCTTTCATGGTCGTTCTTCGTGCTTTCCTTTTGACTACTTTTGGTAAGATAGAACGAGAAGGAAGCTGTCTGTCACCTAATACGGATTTCTGTACTGGGCACCTGGTATAATACCAGTCCGGTACCAGAACCTTACCAAAATACCTGTCCAATTTCGTTTTCATCTTTTCCTCTGCTTAAATTATGATTATTTCAGATTTTGTGGTCTGATAAATTTTATATGTTTTTCATGGATTAAGGTATACTGTCAACATGATTTTCATAAAATCCAAATTTGAAATCTAACACTTTAGCCTTTAGGCTTGATATACATGTTACATATACTGTGCATATAAAAAGTAACAAGGTTTGGTGCATCATTTTGTCTTTTTCCGAGCAATTTGAACAAAATAAATCCTTGATGCATTATCAAATGGGACCAGAAATTGCAAAAAAATAAAAAATAAAAAATAAAAAAATAAAAAAAATCTACCCCGAGTTGTTTTTTTGGTCATGGAATGCTCTTTGGATTGATTTTTGAAATATTGTTACGACCATCAATAATCCCTTTGACAAGTGGTATAAATACAATTTTTCTTTTCCATGTGGATTCACCGATACATGAGAAGCTTAGAATCGATCTACGAGATCATATTCTTTGCATGTTAGTTAGAAAAGGAAACCACAGGCAATCTATGAGATCATATTTGTATTGATTAAAATGATTGACAAATCAACATGCTTTTTATTTTGTTAATAATAATTGGTCATTGAAATTACTTTGCTTGCTCCATCCAGTTTGATAAGTTAAAAGTACTATGATTTGTAATGATTATATTTGGATTTTTTTTTCATTAATTAAGAAGGTATTATTAGGATCCATTTTTCTGTACTTCCTCTTGTCACATGTTCTTATGCCTTAGGCATAGGTTGAATAAACAAATTATTGTCAAATGGTATTTCTTGTAAACTGAAAAACTTTATTGACAGAGATTGAGAAAGTAGTGGAAAGCATGCAAGGGAACATTCCGGCGGTAGAATGGGACTTTGAAAAGATCCATTATTTTGACAATGGGCCTCTGACTGTTCAATACATCTTCGTTTTAGATGCACTCAACTTTTGTTTTTGGCCAGGTACGATCATTTAGATTTCCCCTTTTTTTATCAAAAAACTGAATTTGAGATTTAAGTTAAAAGAGAGATTAGAAAGAAAAAAAAGAGCTCAGTTAAGCAAAAACAATTACCACTGCGCTGTTTTGGCCAATTCAACAGGGGGTTTCAAGCCAGTTCAAATACCTCCGGAGTCATTTCAGACTTCATTAACACGACAGATATTCTTAGCTTTCGTGTTCCCTCTTCTTTCAAAAGAAGTTGCTTGAATATTTGTTTTTGATATTTTAGGTTTTTTTTTTCGAATTGTTTTTGTTCATGCTTCTACTGAACTTCTGTTGACTTTGCATTTCGCCGTTTGATTTGGCATTGAACTGTTAACTATAACAGATAAAGATTTGAACTATGATCATTTTGCGATGGGGCTTAAGGAGGCATTAGAAAATGACAAATCTGCTCTTGATGCGGACCGTCTCCAGACTTATACTGGTATATATTTATTTTATGTCATTAATTATTAATGTGACAAATAGGCTCATAAAAAAGATAATATGTTGAAGTTACTATATGACGAACTACATACTGAAAAGTCAAAAAGGTTTAAACTCAAATTTTGTTGTATTTAGGGCCTGAATTGCGTAAGATGCTGAAATGGCCACGCCCTTTGCCAAGTGAGGAGGAGAGAGTCCGATTGCTGCATGAGGTATTGCAGTCTTAATGAAGTAATCTGATGTTCCAAGTTGGTAGGCCAAAGCACATATGCTGGTCTTACATGTTGTTTGTTTTATGTTATAGGTTGGACAGGAACTGGAGAGAAGCTTTGGAGGTGAGGCTGCTAACCTCGTAAGATCAAGTGGCAATTCAGCTTCCACCCTTGTTAAACTAATTGCACGTCATTTTCCTGGTAATTCCTTTTTGTAACCATTATTGTTACAGATACAGTATTAATTGGTATATCAATTAGTAATACATGTTATGAAATGCATATAACAGGTTTTAGAGATCATGCTCTTTACAAAGGAAGACAAATTTTTCTGTACAAGAGGGCACAGATTTTTGTGGCTGATCTGTGGGGAGCATTTAAAGGGAAGAGCTTTGGGAATTTCGATGATGTTAATTGTATCACCATATTTGCTGATTACATTGTACCTGCGGTACTTAGGCAGCTTGGTGTGTTGAAGTATAGCTCTGCACTGTGCAGTATAGTTGATTCTAATATGGAGATTGTGCCAGGAACTGAGGAGGAAGTCGAGTTGCGTGCATGTTCAGTTCATGCAGTTGAAAAAATGCGGGAGCTGATCAAGAAAAAGTTTGGCAAACAGGTAAGGTTAAATTTAATTCTGATTGCCTATTTTGTTCCAAAAAAAAAAAGAATGAAACAATGGGTCAATTTTTCTTGAATGACAAGATGGGGCAGAACTGATTATTACTATGTAAAGAAGAATCTTCTATTTAGTTATTGAGGGAACTCCAATGAACTGAGAAACACACTGAGAGGTAGTTTTGTGTAAGAACTGAACTTGATAAGAAAAAAGAAGATAAGCAGAAGTTTTGTGCCTTGAGGCTATAAAGCATTGTTCATTGGGTCTGCACCAGAACTGAAATTTTGAGGGGAGACATGGGAGGGAAGGTGAAATTTATCCCTTCCCTACTCCAGAACTTACAAAAAAAAAAAAAAAAAAAAAAAAGAGAGAGAGAGGTAAAGTCAGAAGAGGTGAGGATCTCGCCTCAAATCCACTAAATTTTGTACCACCAAAATCGGGATGTTCAGCTTTCCTTTGCCCCATCCTCCCCCTCAAAAATAAATCTCCTAACCTGCTCTGAAGAAATGTTATTATTGCTGATAGTTTGTTAATTAACTATTTTTTCCCTTTTTTATTTTTGTAGGTGTTGAGCATAGAAATTGATCTGTGGTTGTGGTCCTATGGTGTTAGAATTCCAACATTGCCCCACCATCGCACACTTTCTATATACTATTAACTGTTGGACCAGAGAGTTGGCTACTTTTGAAGAGAATGCTCTCTTCCTCTGGGGATCATCAATGTTATAATTTCTATGTTTTTGAATTTTTTTTTTTTTTGAAATAGATGTTCTAAGTTCTATGTTGTAGTGCTTTTGTAGTTAGGGTCATACAACTATCTATAGTACTTTTTTTCTGGTTGAACTTTGAAGAAATAGATGGTTGTTTGTTGGTTATATAAGACTATTATGGCTTTCTTATTCATTAACTCACAAATTCTCTTTGAAGAAATAGGAAGGAGTTACCTTTCATCACCAACTCTTCCGTTTTTTAAGTATCTTTTATCACATGGGTTTCTATTATTCTACTATTCTATTTTTATTTTGAGGGCCAGGTGGCTATATTAGGCCCTGATCACGATGATTTTTACTCGGGATTTCATTTTATTTCATTTCATTTGAATTGATTTCGTAAGATTTCATATGATTCCGTTAGACCTAATTACATAGGAATTCAAACCAAATGATACAAAATCCGCTCATTGTGATCAAGAATTTTTCAATGAATTGAAATCCTCCGTTAGAAAAAGGATTGTGATCAGGGCCTTAGTCTACTATTCTAGTAATATAACATTGTCTAGGTTAGCTTCAATTTTATTTTTTATTTTAAAGTCGACAGATCAATGATGAGAGTGACGCAGCTCCCACTAGAGGACTAGGCGCCTCCCTTTCCTCAAAATCTCACAGACGCCACCAGCCCACCAGCGCTAGTAACAGTTTTCGAGATAGATATTGAGGAGAAATGGATGAAGGAGCAAGACGGCTTGCGTGGCTAGCTGTTCTTCCCACGTCAGGATCGACTCTCACGGTGAATCTATCCCGCTTCTGTCTTCACCTTTCTCTTCGAAGTTGAATCATACATATATTTGGGCATTATGGATTTTAGAAATGTGGCTCTTCTTCTTTCAAAACAAAACCATGGCCTCCGTTTAGCTACTTTTTTAACACCCGCCGGCCGGGGCGTTGTCACTCATTGGGGATTTCTGTAGTGTTACTAGGTAATACTGCCCGGTACCAGAACCATACCTAAATACTGTGTTTATTTCAGATTCTGGGTCAGATAATTTTCATATATTTTTCTTGGATTAAGATTCACTTAATTTATATCTTACAATTTTAAAAAAATTCATAAAAATATAAATTTGGAATCTAACAGTACTTTAGGATGATATTTTCTATACATATAGGGTGGGTTTGGATCATTTGATAATAAAAACTAGGATTAGTTATTCGTGATTAAAAATATTATTCGGTTAGACTAGCTTGTTTGGATCAACAGTGTTTTTTTACGGTTGATTGGCAATCGTTACACTTAACATATTGGGTCAAAGAGTGTTATTTCTAAATGGTTCAAAATATAAATTTTTAATCCGAGTTTGTTTGGAACGTTTTTAATCGGAATTAAAAGATTATTTGGAATAATAATTTAATTCATATTTTAAAAATGATCTAAAGAAACTTGGATTGAAAAATAATTTGTTATCAAGCAATTTGAACAATGATGATTAATACAACAAAACACCTTGTAATTTATTTTCGGCTTTGGATATTCTTTGGACGGATTTTTGCAACATCATCAAATATTCTTTGGTTTCGAAGTTCCTTACAAATACAGAAAGCGAAGCCATAAACGACCTAGGGGTCATTGAATTAGCTTTGCTTGCTTCATTTAGCTGAACTGCTCTAATATGTTACGATTATATTTGGATGATTAGTGTTTCCATCAATTAAGGACGTGTTATTAGGTTCTTATTTTTGTTCTGTACAGACTCTAGTAGCGTATTTGTAGGCCTTGGGCCAATCAAACAATATACCTTTTAGACCCAGAAAATTTTTATTAACAGAGATTGAGAAAAGAGTGGACAGCATCCAAGGAAACAGCCGGACATCAGAATGGGATTTTGTAAAGATCCACTATTTTGACATTGGGCCTCTGACTGTTCAGTACTTCCTCGTCTGAGATGATGCACTCAACTTTTGTTTCTGGCCAGGTGCGATAAATTAAGTTGCCTATATATATTTCATCAAAAATCTGAATTTGAGATAGTATCACGAGAGAGCTTGAAAAGTAAGCTCATTAAAGCAAAAATGATGCACTGCTTGGCCATTCTACAGGGGCTTCAAGCCAGTTAGAGTGATTTTGAACTTAATTAAGCATCAGAGATGTCCTTAGCTTTTGTTTACTTCTCTTTCAACAGATCTACCTGTATTCATTTGTTTTTTATATGTTAGGCTGTTGTCGCAAATTGGTCTTACACTCCCTTCTACTGACCTTCCACGGATTATGCATTTCACTATTTGCTTGTGTTGAACTGTTGACTATAATAAACAAAGACTTGAGCTATGATCATTGGGCTTAAGGAGGCAGTAGGAAATGACAAATCTGCTCTCGAAGCTGACCGTCTCCAGAAGTACTTTCTATTTTGCTAAGAAACTCCAATGAACCCAGAAGTAAAGTGAGAGTTAGCTTTATGTTAAAATTTTGGACCAAACAAAGTCGCATAATGATTGTCCCAATTAATTTGATTAAGCCGACCGCCCTCCTTCTCTCTATCCCCTTCACGTCGTTTGTCTTCTCATGGCGCGGTCCGCCATAGCGGACGTCATAGTTGTCACTCGGAAGTCGGGGTACAAATAAGATTTGTTAGGAGCAAATAGAGAGAGGTTGCTTATCGATGGACCCAACAAGTTCCTTTGACATCGGGGCAAAGTTCGCGTTGCGAACCAAGAATCATAAAGTTGTATGATTGGTTGGAGAACCTACCTTGTCTAGTTAAGTAGGGTGACGTGCCATAGCAGGCTCTACTTGATGAAAATGAGGATCTTGAAAAACCAACTATATTTGGGACATTAAATAAATGTAGTGGGAGTTTTGTTTATCATTATAAACAAAACATTACATAAACTAAAAGACCTTAAATTGAAATTGTTATAGATGTTAAATGTGTTAATTTCATTGCGATCAATCTTTGAAAAGAACAAACTCGTTTCTTAAGGTACTTACTTGGAGAAGTAGTACCGATTCCTAAGACATGTTCTTAGAGAAGAGAAACTTGAGCATGTTAATTTCCAAATTCTTCCTTGACCTTCCAAATGAAGCACCGCGTGATGATTGATAAACTTTTGCGAAAAGTTCTTCAATAATAAAGCGGATGCCGATATCCACATTTTAAGATCTTTAGACTTTTGAATTAGAGAATTCACACGGACTAGATTGGCTCATATGCTCTCGTCCACTTACTCAAGAAGGAGTTCTTAGAGAAAGTAGATGTTGACTCGATCATTTATGATCAAGTAATAGAGCATGAATTGAGCAAGAGAGACTTCTTTCAAGAAGGTACATGAATGTCCCATTCACTTGCGAACCGAAAGGTTTGAGTAGCTAATTGGCAACTAGAGATATTGAGATCTCCAATATCAAGGATTGTTGTTATTGTCATGTAATCTCTCCCTAATTGATGAAGGATATAATGTTACCTTTCGCACACTTGTTGGTGCAAAAAGGTGATTAGTTTAGTATTAAAGGAATACTTGACTAAGGTATGAGTTGAAACTTCGAGACCCTTATGTGACCGTGTGTCACATAAGATGTTTCATTTACCATTTATTGAAGGTATTTGAAAGGTTGTCCGAAGTACCATGATTATCGTGTTCTAATCTTTTAATGAGTATTTGTCGTTCAATTTGTCTCACTATCTCTAATTCATACTAGTAACTTTGTACTAGTTCATGTACTTGCATTTAATGAAATGGGTAGGCAATGAAGAATGAGAGAAAGTTCGAGAATAGTAAAGTAAACTCCGTATAAGAAAATGGCTTATTCGTTTAAGCCACTACCGTTAGATACGTAGACTTGTCTTTACTAAAAGGAATTGTAGGTCGAGTACCTCGTTTCTTATATCCTAAAAACTTTATCTCTATTCATATAGATGATGGATGATTACGTTTTGTAAAAGACAAGCGATGTTCTTTTATTGTGGATTTGTTTATATGATTTCATGCCTATTGCTTGAATATGCTTGAAATAGATAAATGAATTTTGAATGAAAAATAAGATACGTAAGACTTCACAAAAAGTGTTTGACTTTCATGTGAAATAGCCGCTTAGTTATATACATGAACGAGAATCGCATTATGAGAGTCTACATAGCGTAGAGCTCGTGGCTCAGTTCGATTGCGAATCAATTGAGATATGTGAATCATGTTTATTAAATGACAAAAGCGCCTTTGACCTACAAAGGTTTAAGGACAAGTAACTTGATTAGGACTTGTGCATGTCGATGTATATAGAACTATAAGTACTTGCGTAATAAAAGATTATTGATACTTTACTACTCAACCAATGATCATAATAGATATTGATGTATCTATTTGATAAGGTATAAGTATGAACCTTTTGACAAGTTCAAAGGAGTTCAAGAGTAGAGTTGAAGAAATCATTCAAAAAGGGTAAAAGTCTTACAAAGAATCATGGTAAACAATTAAGTCATAGTTTTGAAATGTTATCTAAAGAGTATGAAAGATCGTTTCACAACTCGCTCCATTAGATACATCATAGTGTGACAAAGAATGGAGGTATCGAACATTACTTGATGTAGTTCGATCGGTAACAAATCAAATTGACTTATTCAACTCGTATTAGGGATTTGTGTTTGAGGACAATGTTGTTTACACTGAATAATGTTCCATCGAAGTCCATTGAGAAAGATATCTTACGAGATTTGATCTCTAAGTACATTGTTTCTCAAGATTTGGTGTTAAGGAGCTTATTTCAAGTTTGTTGATTGATAAGCTTAGATCCAAATAGGACACTTAATGTTTTGTAGGATAACTTGAACTGACCAAAAGATACTACTTATACGAACATGATAAGAATAAGGTAGTTGTTGCTCATCATGACGTAGTCTTGGAGAATAACTTTTTCAAGAAGAAGTAGTGGGAGTAAGGTGAGCATTAAAAGAGTTTATGCATCACTACAAGAAATACCTTATGGAAAACTTGTCACTCCATATACGGTGCTTAGTGTGAGTAGAGCAAAATTTTATTCACAAACTGTTGTGAAAGGAAGTGCGCTCCTTCAAATGAGGACTCAAATGTCTCACGAGTTGATGATATTTCAGAAACTCAAGATATAGATGAGGATCAAGAACTTATTCTACAAACCGTTGTAGAAATAGTTAATAAATCTCGAGCACTAATCCTACAAAAGTCAACGAGAGTAATTACCTAACCGAAAGGTGTATAGGCTTCACAATACCATCATACTTGACATATGAGGATACGTTGACAAATAATGAAGCGATGGAAGGACCTGATTCCACAGGTGTGGTTTAAGTCTATATGATCTTTAAATGTAATCCATGTATACCAACAAGGTACAGACCTTGGTTGATGTTTATGAAGGAGTAATCCATCAAGAACATTTATATCTTTAATGAAAGATTGACATGGATGACATGTCGACTATATACAAAGCACAGCTTCTTGCTTGTAGCTATGTCTAAGTCGATAGCTAGTTCACTGTATACAGAGCACAGCTCTTTGCTTGTAGTTATATCTAAGTCGATAGCTAGTTGACTGTATACAAAGCACAGCTCTTAGCTTGTAGCTATGTGTAAAGTCTATAAAGATCATTCTAGCAAGTGTTATGTATTATATATATTGATATATGGAAATGCACATCAAACCGCCTTCTTAGATTGAATGAAGGAAGAGGTTGTGTATACGATACAAACCAAAAGTTTTATGTTGATGTACTGCTGGAAACATATGTATGCTTCAAGGATCCATTAATGGATTGAAGCTAGTATTGTGGAATAATCATTTTGACAAGAAATCCAAGGAGTTGAATTTCGTCAAAAGCATCTTGTATAGACAAGAGATTTAGTGGGAGCATAATTGTGTTACTAAAATTGTATAAGGTAACAAAATTGGAAATAACATTGAAGTAACGAATATTGTCAAAATCTCATTAAAGAATGTTTTCTTAATGAGAACTTGGGCAAGATCACCTAAATCCTAGGAAACAAAATCTATGGAGATAGATTATGATGGATGTTAGGTTTGAGCTAATGTGCATAAAATGATGTAGTGTTGTAGATACGTAAATGGTGAACTCCAAGAAAGGATGTCTAACCACGTTATATAGCATACACTTGAGTTCGACTCGGTGTGTTGCGACTCAATTCAAGCAGAGTGCACAAAACAGTTCGAGCATCCTTCTATTATGAGTTTCATTATGTAAGTCATATTTATGCACATGCCCCGATGTGTTGTACCCAAGGTGTATGACAAGCAGTTGTCAACTGGATACAAGGAAAAACACATTTGGACAATAATCGGGAATATCCTCGAGTATCTTATGCGAAAGAGAGATATATTTTTTCATATGTTAAGATAGAAAATAGCTCGTGTAAGTTGTTACACTGATGCTTATTTTAAAAGATTGATAAATCACGATTGAGCTACATATTTTGCTTAAAGGTGGTATTGTAAGTTTAGAAGGTGTTCTAAACAGGATATTACAACCGTTTCCGTCACCAAAGAGAAATGCATAGCAACTTGTGAAGCAACGAAAGAGAATAGTTTGGATAAAAAATTCTCAGTCAAGCTAATATGGTTCTATGCATCTCGAACCATAGCTTAGTCTTAAAGAACCCAATATCGTATTGGAGTTCTAAATATGATCTATGACAATATCACTTGATCGCATATGATGATGATCAAGAACATATACGTAAGAATATATATATGTATTAGGTCAAACAACATGGATAGTTTCGCGAACACAGCGGAGATTCTAACATAACCTCTACCTTAAGCAGTACACGAGATTAAATTGTTCATCCATACGTAATGGACGTATGAGTGGCTGGTTTTAAGTGTATTATTTTATGAGGTTCAAGACATGCATATATGTAGATATATGACATCGTTCTCAATTCTTCGTTGGCTAGAAATTACTGTTGATTGACTCTAGGCCAAGTGGGAGATTGTTAGAGTTATGTCCTAGAAGTCAATATTTAATGACTTAATTATTTAGTTTATGTTATTGATGATATTTGATCATTTGTTCCTGGATTTTATTATTGACAATTCATTCAGGTTGAGGATCTGAATTGTAGATCATTGTATTTCATTTAATGGTAAATGACAATAATAAATCGAAACTATCCATAGTCTTGATAATTAACAAGGAACATTAATTATCATATAAGACTAGTATGCAAGTTAACCGATGATTAAGTTCTACAAATCATAAGTAAGGAGTTACTAACTTAATTGCATATGTATGTTACTAGAACATAGTACAGGATATGACCCCAATGAAATAAATATATGGATTGTGTTAAGTGTCATTATTTATTTTATCAGTGTTTGATTCCAAGTTTGAGATGGTTCAATTTTTCCACATGAGGATAGATTCTATAAATATTGTCTACCGCTGATTCCTGATAAGGGCTGCTATACGGACTTTATTTATGTTCTATTGAATTGTGCGGGGAAAAAGTGTTCTTCAAGACAACCGTATGTCTCTCATTAGTTCACCTAATGAGCGATGATATCTACTGGGCCCCTTGATGGAGATGGATTGCTTGCTAGCAATTTGTGCAATCATCTCTAGATCAAGAAACGTATGATCTGCAAGAATGACACATTCCTATCTTGGATTATACAAGGATATCATGTGACATAGGAATCAAAACAATAAGAAACTCATTTCTTATGCAGGATTAAATAATTGTATTAGTACATTATTTATTTATGCGAATTGGGAACCATAACGTGTTGCTAGATACCGCTTATGATTATTGGAAATAAATATTGATTTATTTCCATGGCCAACATAGCATAAATCCTCAAAGGGTCACACAAATAGAACTTTAACCATACGTGCATTATTTATTTATTTGCAATAGCGAGTATTGCGAAAATATGATAAGTTGATTAATTAATTATATACCGTTATGAACTGTCATAATTAATTAACTCGAATGGATCATATAGAAATAATATGATGCATATGCTGATTCCAAAATGATTATTAATAATTTAATAATCAAGTTTGTTCAACGCATATTAAGATATTGAGCTAATTGGCCTTTTATTTAATTAGTTAATTAAAAGCCTAATTTAAGATTAATTAATGGAGTATATTAATGGGCTAAAAAAATATGTTTTATAGCCCGTAAATACCCATGAAATTTCAGCCTAAAAGGATAATTTTGGCAAGTCCAAATTATGGGAAGAGAGCTTTGTTTGGAAACAATCAATTATGGCAGCGTCGTTTATGGAAACGACCAAACCCTAGCCTCTCCTCCCTTCCCTTTTTCTTCTGGCCGACGGCACAAAGAGAGGGCAGAAATTCCGTGCCTCTTTCTCTCTCTTGTGCGCCTCCCTCTCTGTCTTGCGTGTTGAACAATTTTTCGTGTGAGTTTAAGAGTTAATCGCGCGAAGAAACTAATAGGGAATTAGCTATCGTCTTAGAACAAGCTAGCACTTGTTTATAGACTTTGGTTAATCTTCTAGGTGGACTAGAGGCAGCGAAGGTGCGCATCCATCGACTCCTAAGCAAAGGTCGAGCCTTCTAGTTACGATACTAGAAGAGGTATAATCTCCTACACGTTCTCTTTTATATATTAACTACTTGAATAACTAGATCCGTTAATTGTGCATGTTAATTATTTATTTAATGTTAATAAAAATTAAAATTGCACAAGGACTTGAGTTTCTAACATGAATAACTAGATTCGTTAATCGTGCATGTTAATTGCTTATTAAATGTTAATAAAAATTAAAATTGCACAAGGACTTGAGTTCCTAACACAATCATCTCCTACCTGACCAATAACCATATTTCAAATGCAAATCATTGCTCTTACAGTTCTTAGAGAATCATAGCGGCCCCTCTTGGATCTGCTATCTGCCTATATAATATAAATTATTCAGCTTAATTCTTCATATAGTGGTGTTTTCTTTTTTCTGAATTCATGGTCGCTAGAAAATTGCTACTATGGAAGAGTTGTTGTATTTCTCCAGGATGACTTAACTCCTAAATTATGTCTTACTAGCTTTCGGAACTAGGATGATAATTTCTGCATAATGCTATGCTTTCTTCTGATTTGAGGATTTAAAACCTTTTCCTTAAACCACAATCGTCGCCTTTCTGATTGGGCAGTTCATGGAATTATAACTAGGAAATAGTTTATATTCCCCTTTTGTGGGTTTGTAGATGATGATATGATAGGCCTGCAAGGGGAAGCAACATAACCTTTCCTTTTTAAGCCCAGTGGATTCCTGTTGTAAGGCCAGGCTGAGGTATTAGAGACAGCCCATGTGCTTAGGCCCTACTAATTCTGGTAATATCAAATATGTAGTTTGTAAGAAACTTTGTTCTCCTTTCTGTTTCTTTCTTATTACCTTTCATTTTTCAACATAAAAACAATCTAGGCACTTCAAGGTTTGAGAGGGTTTTAAACCAATCAAATATGCCAAGAAAAAACAAGGCGTTGAAAAGAAACGAAACAGAGAAGAATAATTCTTTGCGGAGTCGGTATCAGCACCTTTAGTTGACAATGAGATCATATATACTGTTTCTTATTCAACAAATATACCCCATATTTTTTTTCTTATTTTATTTTGACAAAAGTTAAATAAATATTCCATCAACTGAATTTTACTTGGAATAATTAGTGGGATCAAAGTAACAATGCTAATGCTAGCTGTTTTACAAAAGTAATTGCAAAGGCAATACCGGAAAAAAGGAGGCTATATAATAGGTGCTAGTGACAAAACAAGGGGTGTTGAAAGGGATGGAGGGAAGTGGGGAGGTGTGTAGAGACTCGAAATCGCCAATCCTTTTCGATGAATAAAACCCACTGCTATCTATCTACAATCAACTGGTGATTGTGATTCCATCCATTCATCAAGTGGCAGTGCCATTGCATTGCAAGTGCAATTATTGGTGGGAAGGAACCTCTTTCTGCCTCTCTCTACTCCATCCATTTCTAAGGCCTCCAACTTGTTCTCAGCGAATATATGGTTGTCCCCCCGTAGTATCTCTCCTATCATGACACCTCCCCTTTTCTCCTTCTCTCATCCCCACAAAATCATATCATATCGCTCTAATTTTCTGATTTGGTTAAGATTTTTATTTTTCATGGTACTAATTGGATGGAATATGAACGCTTCTAGATTCGGTCAAATGAATGCACAAATTAATTGGATTGCACATGAAATAGTTCATAAATGAGCAGCTTATGAAAATGTGTTTAGTTTAGGAGATAGATTATGTTAACGGAAAAATAATTTGAAAAATAATCAATACCAACATAAATTTGGTCAAAATAAAAAATTTTGAAGAATAGATATAAAAAATAAAAATATATATTAGATATATCGTATGTCAAATATTTTTATTTGGAAATTATTTTATCTGTAATAAAAAATTGGTGAAGATAAAAAAAAATCTCAAAGTTTTTACAATAGATTTGATACATAACATATATCTTTCTAATGAGAAAAATGTAAATGATTTCTATTTTAATTTCGATAAATTTTTAATATCAGTTGTGAAGTAAATTCTGCAGTTATCTCTTCCTAGTTTATGCATAGAAGAATGACACAATTTAATTTTTTTTTTTTATAAGATCAACAGTTTATGATATAAGGAAAAATAATTCCCTCTGCAGCTTATATATCAATATCAATATGATACATCTTTTACCATCTCTCTCGTGCTAGTCATGGGGGCAACCTTAAAATTGCATCTGATTTGGAGCAATATTCAAGAATTCTGTGGATAAAAGAGGTTTAAAGACGATCCCAAGAAAAAGGGAGGGGAATTATTCAGACCAGTTGAATTCTGAGATTGAACAATCAACGGAATTATTTTATAGGGGGGCCACATTCCTTTCCCTGAGGATTTGATTGGTTCTCAGTATAAAGCATATTATCTGTCAGGCATGAAATCGTTTGATTTTGTACTCCCCATTTTAATTTTATACTCGGAATCCAATACTTTATTGTTTTGAGGACAGAAAAGACTATGTTGAGTGCTTAACGTGGAATTAAATATTCAAATAAATCCATAATAAGTACTGGATCGCATCACAAGTGATGAAGAGGTAAATAAATATATAAATAATAAAAGATGATAACTGTAGCGCAAAGAAGGCACGTCGCTCAACAGAGTTGTTTATCCTTAATTGTGTTTTGCGATTAGTTTTTATATAACTTAATTATGGTTAACAGCGACGCTTGCATTATTTTTTTGCTTACTTGTGGTGGAAATGCACTTTTAATTAATGGCTAGTAGATAAGCATTTCCTGCAGGCTTCCACATATACAGGAAAGGAAAAAAACAAAATATCAGGTAACACATCCATCCAATACATACAAAAGAATGCTATTAGGCCAGCTCATTTTATTAACGTGATAGTAGCACTTTTTTAATATTCAGTCAAAACAAGTTTATCCCTTAAAATTTAGTGGTAGGTAGATAGTTATAATATTACTTGAGGTCAATCAACGACAAACAATGCAGCCGGTAGAAATTTCTTTGAAGGTAAAGGAAGAACTCGCTGAAATTCATTAAACTAGTAAAACATTTTGTAAAAACTTCGAATACGTACTCCAGAAAAAAAGAAAAGAACAAAAGAGGCTTCGGAAAATACAATGGGGGCATATTTCAGTAGAGCGACGTTATAGATTTTATTATAAATTAAATGAATCTAATAATAATCAATTTCAATAAAAAAAAATCATACTGAAAAATTATATACGCGTGGGTTCTGCAAATTGCAATGAGAACTGCGTGACAATAACACGATTAACAATTACGCAATAAGCAATATAAATTTAAAATAAACACCCATATGTTAAAAGATTAAGCTTATTAAATAGTACTTTTTATTCCTTTTAGCAAATGGCCATCAATTTGTAATATATCAAAATTTTTACAAGTCCGTGTGCTAAAATGATAAATAGATTTTGGAACATTTTCTTCGACGGTACCTCGTTGGAGGGTAAGTACAAAATTTGTGACTACACTTGCAAATGTTCATACGTCGACCCAACTCAACCAGCGAAAGCTAAAAGATTGATAAATAAATTTTGCAAAAGAGATAGCATAAATTTAGATATACATTTGCTGAAAGCTCATTCGTCAACTGATTGAGGTCTGTATTCAGTTAAGTTTTTGGAAACCTCAGATTCATCTCAAACATATGAGTGGAGTTTTAGAAAAGTATAAGAATAGTTTTTCCGAACAAATTAAAAAATAATTTTTATTCCTTGAATCTTCCACAACAATACTAAGCATTTAGCACTATTTTACTTTTTTACATAAAAAAAATTGTATTATTCATTGTCAAACGATCTCTTAAAAAGATTTGATAAGTAGATTCCGATAAGATTACACATACTCATATATATAAACAAACTTATATGTTAACCAGCAACGAAAGTTCAATTATATAATTGTCACCGAAAAAATTTGGGCCCACTTTCCGAGCAAATAGCAAAATAAATTCATGACATGTCACTTAAACCGAATAAGTCAATAATTAATTAGAATATGTATTGACGGGGACTTAGATATCAATAAATTTGGCGATGCACATTTCCAGGAAAAAGATGGCATGTTCCCATAAATTGCGGTTTTTCATAGGAATCAAAACGCCTGAAACAATTCGGTGGAAACTTCTTGCTTTTAAACAATAAAACCCTCGCCTAGTGGCTACAAGGACGGCACAAAATATTAAAAAAAATAGCATGGCGACAGTGATAATATCATAATTTATTGATCGTATGTGCTGAGGTTAGGCATGTCTCCGCTTTTGTTCATTGTATTGTTGCATTGCAAGTAAGATGGTATTGGTACAAATATAAACAATTGTTAACATACCTGAGATGGGGTTCCATATTGATAAATAGAAAAAATATATAAAAAAAATAAAATTCAAATGTTGGTGATAAATACAAGTGAAATATATCAAGCAACATTTTAAGCAAAAACATTCGTCTCTCTATTGAACTCAAAACCACACAATGGAAGGCTACAGAGAATCGGTGAACCACGTCCTGATCCAATGAGGAGAGAGAAGAATGAAAGAAAAGGAAACGAGAGGCGAGTAGAGGAGTTAAAGAGAGATCAAAAGGCTGAAACGCACCCCAAAGGAATCGGATGGTGGAGAGGGGACCAGCCGCGGTGACACGGAGCCGTCCTTCCCCTTCCCTCCCCACGACCTTGGAACTTATTATTTCCCTCCTGACCCAACCCAAGTCCAACCCAACCCAAACCCATCTCTCTGGTTAACTTAAACTTAACCCCTAACCCAAGTCAGGTCGGAACCCTCTCTTTCCCATTATATATCTCCCTCTTTCCCCGCTTCTTCCTCCTTCCCTTCCCAAACTAAACCAAATCAAACCCAAGAAGAAGAACACCTAGTTCTAAAGATCTGTGTTGACCCAACGTTGGATGAGAGAGGATCGACGGTCAGGATGAGTTGCAACGGGTGTAGAGTGCTTAGAAAGGGGTGCAGTGACTCGTGCGTGCTCCGGCCGTGTCTACAGTGGATCGAGAGCGCCGAAGCGCAAGGACACGCTACTGTTTTTGTCGCCAAGTTCTTCGGCCGTGCTGGGTTGCTCTCTTTCATCTCTGCTGTGCCGGATTCACAACGTCCTGGTATGTATGGCTAATTTATGTTTCAAATTAGTTTAAATGTTAGAAGATTAGAAGAAAGTTCTACATTTTTATTTCTGTGCCTGTGAATACTTGTTATTCTTTGATTGTGAAAATGTGTAGGCAGCTTTCAGTGTTTTCATGTGGTTTTCTTTACCTTTTTTCAGCTGTTTTGTACTCTTAAGTAGGCTTAAATGAAGTTTGTTATTATCAAGTTTTTGACTTCTTATGGACTGCTCAGGTTGGTCTAAAAATCTAGGTAGTGTACGGTCTTGAAATTTACTAAATAAATGTCTTTCAGGGTATAAATTCAGATGCAAATGTAAAAGTAAAACCGTCACCTTCTCTTTACTTGTATTATAGATCAGCTTAATTTACTCTATCGAAAAATCCTAATCCAGTCCTTTCTTGTCTTGTTTTTTCAAACAGCTTTGTTCCAGTCACTGCTCTTCGAGGCAGCCGGTCGAACAATCAACCCAGTAAACGGTGCCGTGGGCCTACTCTGGACCGGAAACTGGCACCTGTGCCAAGCAGCAGTAGAGTCGGTGCTTCGAGGCGGCACACTCAGACCCTTACCAGAACTGACAGGTGAAGCATCACCTAACGAGCACGGAGGCCTCTACACAAACACCAAGGCTGGCGGTTGGTCGACCTTCTCCACTGCCAAGAGATGCAAGACAACCGTGCCTAAGGAGGAGCCTGTGTCGCCTTCGGCGGCGTGTGATCTGAATCTGTGTCTCATTCCAAGAGAAGAGAAGAGAAGGCGGCCAGCTACTCCGTCGGGGGACTCTGAGGAGTCGGTTACGACCGACGATCAGGCTCCACAGCTTTTGAATCTATTTGTCTAAATAGAGATTTAACATGAATTTATTCTAGGAAGAGATCAAATCTTTGGGAAGAGATCAAATCTTTGGTGCCAAAGATTTGAACTTGGTTTTATGTAGGAAATGTGTGTGTGAGTGGATCCCGGTGGTGGCAGCCGAGTTTAGTTGACCGGCACTACACGGCGAGTTTTTGATGTGACTTTTACTTTTTTCCCCTGGAAATATTTAAAATATAAAATATATATATTGTAACCACCGGCCTGGATTCCCTCTTTTTTACGGGCGGGTAAGATGACAGCGCCGGTGACCGGATCCTGCTAAATCTTAATAATTGAATTAATGAATGATATGATATATTAATCCGTGTAACAGAAAGTTCCTTTTTATTTTTGAAGAAATCTTTTAATTCTCTTCACTTGATTGGATCGAAAAACTTGAACAAGCAAAAAAGGTGAAAATGGGATTTATGGGAATATGGATCGGAGCAGCGAATCAATCCGGTCCATTCCCCTTAAAATGTCAAAAATGACACCTCATTAGCACGGCGCCGCGTCTGTGCGCTTTGACGCGGCTCCGCACACGGCATCTTGGAAAGAAAAGAAAAGAAAACGCTCCTCTACACAAGTACCAAAAACTGCAATTCCCAATAGCCAAAAGTTTTGAAAGTTTATAGTGGAACCGAATATTAATAAATTAAATAGTGGAAAAGTATCATCTCCAGTACATAGATAAGAGATGAGTCCGTTTCCGTCTTTTTACATAAATTGGTGGAACCATTGCTAGAATTTCTGGAGAGATCCAGGTGGAATATAGGAACGACACGTAGCTTTGGTGGCCTTGATCTTTCATTGGGTGTAATTAATCCATAATCATTTTCGTTTAGAAAGATAAGAAAAGATGATATATAAAGTACGTGGTCCCTAGCAACTCTTAATTCGGTAGGGTTTGTTTGTGAATTGTGAAGGGTAATAATGTGGGCCCCTTAGTTGAATTTGGAGGAGTGAGGGATCAAAGGGGACGTCCATGTAATTCCACGTGAAGTTCCAATCATATTTGAGAAGGGGATAGATATTAGATGACCTGATAGGCCAGTAATTCTAGTAGTTATCCACAGATTAAGGATTTGATTATTGATTTCATTCATTCACTCAAGCTTTTCTTATTCCGCGTCGGTGGCAGTATTGTGGTTTTGGCAAAATTGTGGGGATTATGAAAATGAAAGAGACGAGAAGAGAGAGTACTAATAGTAATACTGTAATAGCCTACTGTTACTTAGGTCGCCTCTTGGGAAAGAGAAAGAGCCGTGATCAAACCTGCCACACGACGCCGGAAAGTAATTTAGATCCTCTGATGTAGTTTTCCTGTCGTAGTTACTGTGATGGGTTAGGTGGAGAAGGAATGTGCGTCAATTTCATAGAAGTCTATAGAAGTATAGTGATGGAAAAACTTGAGTACGTGAGAAGACGCTGGAAGTTGATCAAGCAGCGGAGCTATCACCATCCTACATTTAGGTATTGGAGGGATTTGGAAATCTTTTTACACAAGAAATGGTGGTTTCTACTTTAAAAACTTGAGAGATGCGAACTTATCTGATGAAAAATCAAGTCGCATTAAATTAAAGACGACCCAGTTCGAGTAAACTGATAACATGTGGGGTTGATGAGAGTGCAGCGTTCTGGAATTTTATAGCATTCATTGTTACAGAAATTGAAGACAAGATCCAGTAAGAAAATTCTTTATTTATAGATGTTTTCAGGATTAATGGATCGAAATAATTATTTTGTAAATTATTTACTTTAGTGTCTGTTGTTCCAGTAAACTGGGAATTCAAAATAATTGTCCCTTGTTATGTTTTCAAGTTTGTAAATTAAACAGAATGAGGAAGTCTATACGTTTGTACTTTGTAACAAATGTGCCTCGTATTATTCATTTAAGCGCAAACTGAGTTGTTGAATCTTAAATTTAGTGCTTTTGTGAAAATATCTCCCTTATAATTTAAAAAAAAAGGGTTCTCCAACCTATTAGTCTTTTGAATGATTGCAGCATTGACTTGACGAGCCATCTGGTCAACTTTGAGCCAAGAAAATTTCTATTATTTTATTTAATCGTATTAAATAATTAAATTGCAGCTTCATATTCCAGGATCGCAGGCGACCTAGTTTAAAAAAGAAAAACATAATACATGCACCAAGACACGCAATTAAGATAGGCATCTATTGTTTTATTTGACAACCGCAACAACCATTTAAATAATTGTTAAATATTGAAAAAAAAAACTTTGGAAACTTCCTTTAGTAATACTAGAAATGTGTATAAACATAATTTCAAAATTATTCGACGGTCCATGAAACGCAGAAAGAGTTATTATTATTACCAAATTTTCAAACTGTCTGATAGATGATCAATCAATTAACAATTTTACCATAGTTGAAACGCAATTTTTTTAAATTACACAGAAGATTTTTTTTTTTAGTTTTTACAATTGTTGTGATTGTGGAATAAATTTCTAGTTTTAATTTAAGCTTCAAATGCATCAGAAATTATTAGAAATACAACAGTATATTATACTTGGGAGTCTAGCCCATTGAAGAATACGAGAAAATAGCTTAAATTAGAAAAATATCGAAGAGAAGAAGTCCCGGATTCATGTATCTTAGCTAATTTTTTTTTTTTAAAAAAATATGATAAGAGGATTGATGGAATGAAATAGAAATTCCAATTGTACATTATTGGAGCATAAATTTCATGAATGTACATTTTTTAACAACCGCATAATAGCTTTACAGACCTTATTTGCTCCTTCAAGCAAGCAAGAAACAGGTAACAGGTGTTTTCTAAAAAAGAAATGGGTAACAGGGACGCGGTCTGGAGTTTCGAATCGTTTCCATATAGAGTAGGGCCAGCCACATGGGAGGCAAATTGGGAGTCGCGAAACTGCAAGCGTAGTGATACTGAATTACTGATACAGATTACAGAGAGTATAAAATACAGAAGAGTAGAGTATAATAAACTAATAAATAATAATCGCCTTAGGGTGTGGTGGGTCCCAGGGATTGGGAGGCAGACGTCCCATCAATTGAAATTAGAGGTTTTAATGCGAGGCGCGGACCCAAGAGGAGAGGAGAGAGGTGCGGCGCATGTCAGCGTCTGTCTGTTTCTCTCTTTCTCTCAGCTCCTCCCTCGATTGTGGGGGTGACGCAGGCGGTCTATGGGCCCCACCTGTCTGCTCTTACCTAATCTGGTGTTGAGTGTTTGCCCTGCGGTGTTTGAATATGTGTTGCGGGTTACTAGGTTATTACTTAAGAAACTTTGATTAAACTTGGTCGGTTGTGTGTTGCTTAATTTGGGGTTTAGTTTATTCTATTGCTTTGTAGAGTTGATTATGTATTCAATGTTAACATCGATTTATTTTTTCATCTCTGGATCCTCCTTTTTTTGTTCTCGACGTGATCTTTTTTTGTTCCCTCTGCAAGGGAGCTTTCCTCCGACTTTTGTGTGAAGGGAAAGCTGTTCGGAGGATATTATTTTTTAAGGTCGTGATTTGTGAGCTTAAATTGTAGCACGCAAATTTTAGATTAAGAAACAAAGCCTTTTCACTAATTAAATGGTTGAATGCATGCCGAAAAAAATTATAATAATTTTGTTCCGTAGGTTATGCAATATATTATTCAAGGTTTGTGATGTGGATAATCAACACTTAAATTTATACCCAATTATACCTAAAATCAGTTGCAAGCGTACAACAATCGTCTAAGTATTATCGGGGTCGAACCACAGGGACGGAATATTCAAATAATTAAGTTCAATATACTTTTGATTAACTAGATTCGGGGATACAAAAGAATAATAATTGGAACAAATCTAAAGTAAATATTGTAGATAAATAAAAATCCTAAATTAAACAGTTCAAAGAGTTAAAAAGCTTAAAACACTAATTAAGAATTAGGGGTTTAACTAGTAGCTAATACTTTTCAGTTTACTCCAGAATCAGCGGCCCGCAGAGATTATCTGCGGCCCGCTGAAACTCAGGTCGCTGACCCCTAAGAAGGTCGCAGAAGTCTGGGATCATAGACAACCCGCAGAAACCTTCTGCGGCCCGCTTGGTTTGGCGCAGACTCAGCTTTTTGGTTATTTTAATTGTTACTTTGTGTAGGGAATTAATTCTAACTAAGGCTCCTCAATCCCACTTCCGTTTAAGGCCAGGTTTCCTATAGTTAACCTTATTTCCCTCTAATTCAACCTAGATTTCAACTTCCGTTTCTTGGTCTAAGTTAAATTAGTTTATGCTTTACGACCTACGACTTCCTATACTTCCGTAATCGGGAAGGGCTTCAACTTCCGTTTCTTGACCCTAGCATAACCTTCCGGCACCAACTCTCGTGTTAACCATACTTTAACCTAATTACTTAAGAACGTTTGGATTTAACCACCTAACAATCAAAAGACGTCTCTCTTAACGGGTGCAAGCAATTCAACTTAAGCAATTCAGATAAAGTAATCTAAGCAATTCAATCAAAGCAAAAAACACAACATGCAAACAAAGAAAATAAACTCAAAGCATATTATCAATCATAAACTAAAAAGGTTAACTACTATGGCCCCTAATATACGACTACTCACGAGTATACATAACAAAACAAACAAAGGTATCTAAGTAAATAAAGAACATAAAGAAAGAAAACAGATTACAACCGGTTTGTATCTAGAATTCCTCCCTTTCTGCTCTCTGCTATTATTTCAGCGGGTCGCGGATGCTTCCGGCGATCCGCCGAAAACCCTCGGCTGCTCTCTCAACTAGCAGAATTAGCTTTTCCCTCACGAACTTTCTCCCTTCCTTTTCTTTCTGTTGACTCCTGGTGTTTATATAGGCATGAGAAACTCCAGAAATATCGAAAACGTGTGAGTTGAGGCGCTGGAAATAGGTAAGGCGGTGTAGAGGTGGGTGCAGAACTGGCTGATCTATTTCTGGATGTCGGTTTCACCTTTTCAGCGGCCCGCTGAAACCTCCTGCTGCCCGCCGAAAATCTTCTGTGTCGCCAGTCTCACCTGCTACCCGCTGTGCTCTTCTGTGGGTCGCGGATGTGTTCGGTGGGTCGCCGATCATGATCAGAACTTGGTCTTTTCACCGTATTGAGTAGCCATATCACGTAGATCCTGTACAAAATAAAGGAAACCATAGCAGTACCTAGTTTCTACCCTAAATTACAATTAACTAGTTAGTAACACATATATTTAAATGAAATTAAGTCCTAAACCTGGTTTGAATGTATATATGAAAACCTCTTATCAGTTTGCCTCGACTAGAAACTAGGCACCGTAGATTTTTGAGTTATAAAAATGAGTTTGCATAACTTAAGAATAAAATTAAAATTAGAATAAATTATTTTTATTTTGAATATTATTTATAAATGGTCTAAAAGAAAAAGTAAACTTTTATTAATGATGGTTTTAGATTGTCTTAATCCGAATTAAAAAATATTTTCAACAATATTTTTATCTGAATTAAGAAGGTGATCCGAACACTGTAAAAATAAATAATTATTTAGGATTTGAAATCATTTAAAAATAGCGCACTTTATAAAAAAAATATTATTCTCGAACGTTCACGAATAATATTTTATATTTTGAATTACTAATTCTAATTTTATTCTAAGCTATCCAAGTACATCCTAACTAAGTAATGTAAATCATTGAATATATGTTAAATACTTAAATTACATTTTATAGTGGGCTATTACAGATTGTTTCCATTCGTTTTTAATTCTTTTTCCGTGGGATATGTTGGAAAATTGTAAAAATATTTTATGAGAAATTGAGGATAATTCTTATGAAGTTGTGCAGTATACCGTATTTATATTGTTATATTAAATTATAATTTCTTACTTGCCTTACAAACTTATATACTTACAAATTATATACTCTTTATTCAAACTAGGAAAAATACCCATCCAATGCGTGGACAAATAAAATTTTAAAAATATTTATATTTCAACAAAAATTAAAATCAACTCATCGACATTGAAAGTGTAATTTAATAAAAATATTTGTATTTTTGTATAACAAAAAAAGTTTGAAAAAAAATTATAGGTAATAATTTTTTTTTTTCCATTCGTGTTCATTTCTTTTTTAAAACAGAGAAACAATTGATATTCTAATGAATGCTCTTTCTATTTTAGATGCAAAATCAACACTTAATATTATTTCGTCTATGGAATGATATCCGGCCATAAATTAAATAGATTGGAGGACATAAAAGAGTGTTTACACGCTAGATCGAAGAATACAAATTCATGTTTTCATAAGAAAGCAGTGAGTACTTGTTGGTGCAAATTCAACTAAAATGGATAATCGGATAATATGAAAACGAATAAAAGGAACAAAAGGAACAAAGTTATCCGAATTGCGCTAGGCGCTGTCCTTAAGCGTATTTCGTCTCAACGTGCGACAAGAACCGCAACCAAGATAAGACGAGGTTGTCACCTTTTAGGGCACGACCATGAAAGTGACTGATGAAAGCCTCCAAAAATATCCAGCAGAAATTCATTCATATAATGAGAAAAAGAATTGAAAGAATGATGGAATTGGATTTTGAGATAGAAATTTTATTTGATCTCTTTTCTGAATTTTCCAATTATATTGTGTAGTGAATCACTTGTTTATATAGAGACTCATATAACGTCCAATACAGGATGTAAAGAATTCAGCAATTATTAGGCTAATAACTCAATATCAACGGGTGAAAATTGAATGAGATATTAAGGCATTGAGGAGCCAAATGGAATAGTAACTTAAATAATTAATTATCCAAATATATTTCCAACAGTACTGACATTAGAATTTTTTTTTTTTGTTTTAAAAAAGAAGAAGAAGCGAATTGTACATCTCCGTATTAAGATTATATGCTTTGTAGATTCAATCAAATCAATTACGACAGGCGAGCATGACATCAAAGTGGGCTAATGTATGTATGCTTGTTTTTAAACTAAAACGCTCAGCGTCTTAACTGTTACATATCTTTTATGCAAAATTATAGAAAATAAACGTTTATTTTTTTCTGAAATTATTTTACTTTTTGTTTACGGTTTGGGAAAGCACTATATTGTATGAAATATCTACGAGACAATCATTTTTTTATAAAAAAAAATGTAGAAGTAAAAAAAGAAAAATCAATTAAATATGGTTTCTTTAATTTAGTATTTGAGATTTATAAGTTTCATTCGATAGTTTGAATGAACAGTTCAAATCTTAAAAAAAATGGAAATGAAAGTGTTTATATTTTAATAAAAATAAAATATATTCACAAGAGATATACGTCATGATTCGATAAATCATCTTAGATCAAACGATTGCAAAATAAAATAAATTTAAGGTGTGCGAAAAATTTTCAATGTGAAAGTAAAGAAAAGGGAAGATATGAAGTGAGTTATCCCAAACCAGAGATAAGAGAGATATGAAGTGAGTTATCCTTTTGGATTATTTGAGAATAAGACCATATGTAGTAATTAAAAATTGAGAGTGCTATTCTTAATTATTAAGAATAAGTTTGGTTTAGTAAAAAAATTATTTCTAAGCGATTCTTCATTAAAAAATATATATATATATATATATTTTATCTTTAATTCTGAATTTACGTTGATTATTTTAAATCCGGAAGAAGAGTTACTTTGTAATAAAGTTGTATTACCGTGCTTCAAAACTCACCTTCCAAGAATAAAATACAACTTTTAAGTCTTTTAGATGTTCTTACAGTTTTTGAAATAGAATTGAAAAACAGAGAAAAAAAAAAAAAAAAAAAACTGAGGAGGATGCTGTAATTACGGAATCTTGCCGGAGAAACACGAATGGGTTATGGGTAGCTCCGGTGGTTGCGACCCCGATATGGTGTTGCGCTACACGGCGTGTAGCGCACCCACGAGCCGTTCGATTTTGATCGGGCGGTTCATTTTTTCGGGCCTAGAAATCTGGTTACTTTCACGGGGCTCCCTCATCCATCAGATCCCGGTGGTTGCTGAATCATCTATTACCATATTCGCTGAGATTATGATTGCATCAGAACCGTCTTTAGGAATTCTCAGTGTTAATTGATACGATGTCCTAAAGTATTATGTTAAAATCTGAGAGATCCCGACATGGAGCTATTGCCCACAGTCTCATTGAAAAAAAAAAAAATAAATTCCAGACTTCAACTATTTTTTTTTTTTTCCATGAAGATCAGATTTCAAGTTAAAGGCAGCGAACGCACGTATCAAAAAAAATCCTTCACTTGTGAACTTTTTAGATCGCTTTAAAACCTGTGGGTACTTTCTAAAAATCTCTTTGAATTCCTGTGGGTACTTTCTAAAAATCTCTTTGAATTCTCATCTTGTTTCTTTTCTTTATCAATTCCCAATAGAAAGCTTGAAACACCACCAAGTTCTTTCTTCTAATATAAAAAAATATATCTTCACCAATGCAACATTATGGACGGTAACAAATACCTTTGAACTAGATCCAACGGTCTCTAGAAAACCTGTCAAAATTACATAATTTCTGTGTATTGGACAGATGGGAAGCTTAAGTTGATTTGAACCGTCAATTCATGAACCATCGATTCAGATATCCGTAGAATGATTCAGTTTATTCTGCGTAATAGGAGAGGAGTAGATCCCTGCCTCGTTTCGCCGCATTCAAGTGTGGGGCCCACCACTTCCACTAGTGGTGGCTCCCTACAGAACCTTCTCCCTTTTCTTTTTTACTTTCTTTGTACTATCTCTTCTTTTTTTTTTTTTTATGATATTGCGATTTTTAGTTTTTCCTTTTGAAGCGTTAATTATAGCCATCCAACTCCAAGCAAGAGAGAGAAGAGAGATTCCCTCAAATACAACGACTGTTGATTGGATTGGAGCGGATGCTTGTGCGTCATCCACGTGGGTCATGATTCATTTGTGTAATTGCGTATCCAATTTGATTTTGAAGTTTGGTTTTCAGTTTTTTATTGCTTGCAATTTGAAATAAGTACTTTTCAAAAAAAAAATTTGAAATAAGTATAACCGCCGCATTTGCAACATCGCAGGAACAGATAGGACCTTTTTTTTTTTCCCAGTTAAAATGATAGGTCTATTCTTAAAAAAAAAAGGTGAGGTTTCCTCTTCAACTTGAATACGGGATCATATAATAAAAAACAATTTTTAGAAAAATATAACAAAAAGCATCTTGTAATTATTTACTGTCACAGATTTCTCACGTAATTTTCACAATATTTTTGTTGTAAGTTTGTGCAGAAGTTCAGAATTTGTTTGTTTCGCTTAGATAACTATTGATGTCGACTAATCCAAAAGCGAACAAAAATTTGCCTGTCCAAATTGGGTACTGAAATGTTATTTTCTAAAAAAAGATCTTCTAAAGAAACAGTTTAATTGGGTCACAACATGCTACCACTCGACGCCGGATTTGTGTTCCAAACTAATTAGAAAATTGAATTCTTTGATGGGGACCAACATATATGGTGGAAAATCTAGTTCGAAGATTTTGAAATAATATTTCCATAAAATTACAAAACTTTCACGAATTAACACCGATTTTGAATTTGACCAATAATATGCTATTTACTCGTTACACTCAAATTTTGATGTTTTAATTTGCTTTTGAAAAAAAAAATGAAGGTATTGTCATTGCTCGTACAGAATAAATTGTTTTCAAATTCTAATTTGTATTGTATATGATCACATGTCGTGGATCTCATCTAAATATTGAGAAATACTACTGCCAAATCGATTTAAAGGAGTCCGTCAAACCTAATTGATTCTCAATATAAGAGCTTTAAATGGCGATGCAAACCATTTAATATCATTTTTATTTAAATTGTAATTTTTTTAATATTTCTTTGAATTTTTAAAAAAACTTCAATCTAATTAATTGTGGTCCATCATATAACAACAATTTTTAAAAATCTGAAAAAAATAGTTAAAAAATATAAAATTTTATTTTCAAGGAAATTTCAATTTAAATATCACATTGAATAGTTCAAATCAATGGTTTGGACTTTTAAAATGGAGATTTTGTATAATTTGACCGAGCGATCTTTGTAGCCCATATTTGCCGTAGCATTTCTCCTAACTATTTTCAAATTTCGAATTTATTATTGTGGTAAAAAAATGAAGGGAGTGGTGGGGACCGTCGGGTGCGGAGAGGGGGCAGATCGCAAACGGGATCGAGCAGTTCGTCCCCAACAAATTGGAAATTTCTAGGCGCCACATTAAATTTTACTAAACTAATTAATAGTCTTTTGCAAAACCAATGCTTTCTTTTCGTATGATATAGAGAATTTGTCAAAGTGGACTATGGCCACAAACATAAATTGTAAAATCATTTTCAAATTAAGCATAAGTTAGGTCAGGAATTTCTATGAGTAAATATTTCTAAAATTCTTGTTTAAATATAAACAAAGGTGCATTTAATTACATTTATAAAGGTTATGTTTGCTATATATAGTTTACAATAATTTATATAATAATTTGTTCTGGAAAGATGCCAAACAATATCTGAGAAAAGTGTCGCAACCTTACAAAAATTTTAAATTTTCTGAGTTGGAAAGTTAAATACCGGGCCTGATATGACCTGCCGCACACAGTACCAGAGTACCAGGGGATCTGCTAAAAGCTCAAGAGCAGCTGATCTGATCTGGACTCCCCACTAGACAAATAAAAATATTTATGTAGGCTTTCTACATTTCTCTCCAGTTCATGCAGAAAGTTTGTCAAGCCTGTAAATGCTTAATCAGTTAACAACTTAATACAGATCTAAGCAAGATATGCTAATACCCTTATTCAATCCCGAATATATTTATCTCGTGCTATTCATTTCTCTCAGTGTGCACTTATGTCAAAAATTCAATGATAACTAGGATTGGTATTATAGATTAACATGCATTGCTGCAAAAAGTGATTGTAAAATGCTTAAATATATATGATCTTCCATTTGCTTTTTATACCTACTACTTAAGACCCAAAATCTAGGGTTTATGTTGTTTGGAACAATTATTAGTTCCTATCATTGTTTTTATTCAAGTTTACCAGTGCTAAGTGCCAACATACAATGTCTCAGATTGAAACACACAGCGTCATTGTGAAAGAGAAATGGAGAGAAGCGAAAGGATAAAAAGTTTTTAACATAAAAAAGTAGGCGTCATCTCATATCTTCGCTTCTTCTTCTTGCATCTCTTTATAATATTCCTTTAGGAAGGAGTTGCCTTTCAGCTCCAACTCTTTTGTTTTTTTTTTATCATAAGGGTCAGGACTCGGCGTGGAGCCTCGTCAAGTGCATGCACCCAAGAAAACCAAGTATCCTTCCTATTGGTGCCCAAAAATAAATTACCAAGTTGGCTATTATTCTAGTAATAACATTGTCTAGATTAGCTTCCTTTTTGTTTTAAAGTCAGAGAGATTTGTGATGAGAGTGACGCAGATTCCACTAGAGAACTAGGCGCATCCTTTTCCCTTCACCGTGCGGTTAGCTTTGTTGGAGCTTTTATATCAAGTTCCCTTTCTTTGAGAAAAATACATATATGGTCGAGGCAAGACTTTTAAACAAAGAGGTTTGCTGAGCAAAAGCCTTTTCCATTTGTGTTTGAGATTGTTAAGATAATATCGCAATGATACAGTCGATAAATTAATAAATGCAAACTTTTCCTGAGTCTTTCAGTTAGCAGAATTAAAAGGAATACAATAATTAATATTCTCATCTAGCACAATATATTTCACTAGAATGACGAAATAAAGTCGAAAAAATTAGAAATAGGGTTCGATCAGTTACTTCATAGCTGTCAGCATCTTGGCCCACAATTCAAAGCCTACATGCCTCAAATCATCTATTGCGCCGAAAGCTATGAAACTTGACGAGCTTTTAATCGGTTAGAATTAATCATACTCCCAGATATTTGGTACAGTAAATCGCCTGACAAAATATCATGTTTCATGTTGTTAGGTTGGGTTTATAGGCCATAGCCCACTACAGTAGCCCAGATTTATAGGTTAAACCCAATACTGCCCTGTCTAGAAACATCACAAAAAGACATAGCGATACATAAGCAATTAAACGCAGTAGCAAACACCAAATTACTAAACTTTCCGTGGAAACTTCAAGCCACCAAAGAAAAAGGATAAAGAAAAACAAATAAAAGATATGTACATAAGCTATAAGTAACCCAGCAATACTTCTGTATAAGCTTTTACAATTTTTGAAAGAGAAAGGGGGCCTCCGTGGAAAAATTAATAGAATATTATATAGGTGATCAGCATCAGCTGCATTTTCACATATTCTGGACCAAACCAAGATACCTGATGAGATGCAATTTTGTCACACCTCATTAGCTTTCAGTACAATCTCCTCTTATTAAAATAGAGATCGTTTGGGTGTTAGTAAAACATTATTAAGATTAAATATTCTTTCGTGTTTGTTTGTGGTTCACAGTGCCCGTCAGCTGTAGCCATTGACCTTACAAGCTACATTGCTTCACCTGTTTTCAAGGAAAGGACAAGGAATTTATGTCAATTCAAAAGGTCATTTCATGTCTATCCCTACACAACTGTAACTAGAAAATAAAGTAAGAAAATATGTATAGTCCCTACACTGCCAGAAATTTACATGTGGTCTCCGAACATACGTCACCTGCAGCATTTGGTTTCCATCGATTGTTTTACAATGAATGGATAACGTTATCACTGAACATCAATGCAGAATCACAGACAGTTGTTCTGGTACCTCATATATTACAAGTAACTCCATGTAAGGACTGAATGTGAACAATACTTGCCATTATTCTATAACCAACACCTAATCTATGTTACTTAGACACAGATACAAGAAATAGGGATTTAACGGATCAGGCAGAGATGGATAATGGTCACACCATATCAGAATTCAGAATTACACTTAATTTTCAGAATGGAAATCACATATATGGATACAGATACAGATCGGATGTTCATAGCATAAAAATACGGATAATATCTCAAACACACATATGATAGAGTCTCACATATGGATACAGATCGGATATTGAACCAACTTGGCTATGGATCATACATTAAACAGACACAGATCAGATATCAAATAAATATGGATACGAATTGGATAACTAGAATTATCGGCTTATCAGGTCATCTATCCCCTTTGCAAATATGATTGGAACTCCATGTGGAATTACATGGTCCCCTTTGGCCCCACAATTGTGGAACTTAATGCGGGGGTGGAAAGCCTGCAGGCACACAACAGCAGCAGCAGCAGCAGCGTGGATATCATGTGGCACAAAATGTAAGAGTATTTCAGCCAGTGCACAGGCCTGCTGGTGCAACTCGAGGACTTGCACCTGCTGCGCATCAAGTTGGCCTCCCAGGGCAGCCTCTTCTACTGGAAGACACCATGGAGTCCATTGAGGACTACCGCCCCATCAAAGGCATCGACATTGCCCACTCAGGCTGCACTGCCATCTCACTCCTCCGCTACAGAGGGCAACACCCGCACCTGCATGGAGGATGTCGACTTCAACATCTGGGGCCTCTCCAAGGACTGCTTCCTCCCTGGCTCCCTCCCAGTGACCTCAGAGATGCCAAGCAGGACACCAACCATCATGCTGTTGTCCTCAATACAACTAAAAACAATACCAGTAGTAATAATAATGTACATCCACCATCATCTCAAAGGCAGCCAACAGTTCAGTCCACTGTTAGGGTGAGGGCATCCCAAGTGGCTGCAGTTGATGACTCCAATAGTCCAATTTATCCGATGAAAACCAGACTACACGATCTCTTTTTTTTTTTCCTTTTGTAACTGTCTCTCTTATTTATTTATTTTTATTATTATTATTATTATTATTATTTTTGCCCTGTTGCCGCCAAAACCACCCCCTACCCGTCAGCAACCACCCCAAATTGACTCACCTGTGCATGGTGCTGCTTCACATGTAAATACAGCAATGAGAATTTTTTTTGCCAAGGCACATTGTAGTAACACCTGATAGAAGAGTTGTCTTGTGTGTGTGTCTGGAGAGAAGGAAAAGAAAAACTAGGACTAGCAGCCAACTGTAATCATCTTCTTCTTGTAAAATGCTTTCTGCCTATTCTAGTTTTTATTTGCATTGCTGTTATTCAGATTCTTCAATTCTTCTTGTAAACATAATCTGTAGGAGGCTGTTGTTCTGCAGCCCTGTAATATCTGATAATAACAAGCTTTTACCAAAATCAAAATCAAAACTAAATTAAACTAAACTACTTTACCACTTGCAAGTTGCTTACCAGTACCCACATCAGCTTTGAATGGGAGGATATTGAATCACAGATGCTTAAAACAAAGAAGATATCTGCTATTACTACAGAGATTAACAAAACAGCTCTCTAGTGCTGGAAACGAGTAACATTCTTCACTAAACATTTGCTAAAGGAGTTTTTCATTCTGAATAAGATTAATCAATACAGGTGCAGTGACATAAGACAAGAGCATATGTACATCTTATAGAACGCTAAAAGGCCAGTAGAAACTACATCTCTGACAAAAATTAAAGGTGTGCAAAAGAAATATGGGGAGAGGTATAGGGAAAGGAATCCACAGATTTACTAACTAGGAAAGATATATACATGCACGACTGAGGTCATGCTCTACCAACAGGCGAAAGAGGTGGATGGCACTGCATGTAGCTGCTAGGAGGCCCTCCATTTCTCACTTCCAGTGTTTTCTCCTGTTGTGTTTCGTGCCTCAGAGGAGATCTGCAGTGAAGCAAAGAGATGCAGATGGCAAAAGCCTGGAGCAAAGGGATGGAGGATCTAATTTCAACTGTGTATAGCCCTTCCTTGAAACAAATCATACTGAAGACGCAGCCTCCTTCTTTCGAGCGACCCTGAAATATCAACACGCACTTGTCAGATATCAGTCACAGATGTATGTATAGATTAAAATGGGTCCAGGCTTGCATGTTGTTTCAAATAAATGCCTGCAGGCATGCAATACCTGAGGAAAGAGTTCAAATCGCGCTTGGGAATCTTCCCAATTGGACTTGGAGCCTTCAGAAAATTCAAGGGACAGTAGAGATAGCCTGCATCCTTCATCCCACCCACCACAATCACACCCTCCTCCCGACCACCATCTCTCTATCAATGATGATGGCTCACCCTGGGTTGAAGAGCCATGTATCCCACTCGGCAGTATGGCTGTCATGCTCCCTGCAGAATCCGTTTTGCCACACAAGCAACTGCTTGTCGGCAGGTTGGTAACGATGGCAGCAAGTTCGTGATTCACCGGAGAATCTATCTCAGCATCACTGACTGCTCTTTCTGTTTTTGCATTGGGTACAAGCTGAGGACCAACCAAAATAAACTCTCTGGAAACATGGCACAGGTCCGAGTTATTGCGGCACTTTGATTTGCAAGTAGAAACCCTCACCTCCCCTACAATATTCGATACCAGATGCTGTTTCTCGCCCTTGTTTCCTGGCCTAATCCAAGACGCACCTCCTTTTGTCTTTGATTCTTGCAAAGTAAATATAGAATATGAAATCTCAGGATTGTCAGCTGTGTCAGAGGTGCATTTTCTTCTGAGTGTTGCCCCGAGAATGTCAGATTCACCTGATGAGAGCATAAACACAGGAAGCCCAGCTTTCCAGGCAAGCTGCAAAAGTGCTTGTCTAGTTGAAGGCTGGAAAGAAGGGGTATTGATGACGGCACCATTCTCAGTGCATGTACCAGTTCCAGTGAGGTGCTCTTTCTTCCTATTGCTCGGACCAATTCTAGAATCCATGGGTCTGCGAAGCCCAACCGGAGTTGATTCGTGCTGAGAAACAGAAACTGAAGCAGAGGCAGCATTCTTGGGCTTGAATAAAGGATCAAGCATTCTTCTCAGTGGGCTCTGCCTCCCTCTTTTGTTTGAAGCAGCTTCTCTCTCGGTGCTCTCCACATTACTCATCTTCCCTCTCGAGTTAACTAAAGGAGGCCCATTGTCAGATGACTGCTCCTTCGCGGTGCAACCGAGACTCAGTTCATTTCGATTAAGACCAGTCAATCCCCCTGAAACAGCCTTTGCATTTTCTCTTAGCAGGCTACTACCATTGCTACTGGTACTGGTGCTACTACCACTACCAGCTGTCGTTGTAGTAGTAGCAATAGCACTTATGTCACTGTCCTCACGATGCAACCCGCAAGGAAAGGGAACGGGAGTGTTGTGGTACTTTGCTTGAGGCTCAACAGATAATTCACCTGAAAATCTACTAGGAATCTTTTTAATCTGCCCTCCCCGAAGTGGAGACCAATTTGAGGTAAAGCACTCCGTTGCTGCTCTGCCTCTTTCACCATACATTTCCTCTTCATTAGGTGTACCTTTAGACTTCCTTTGAGAGAAGCTCCTCCTGTAATGCATAACAGAAGACGAGTACTCCAGATCAGAATCCACAAAAAGGTTTGTAGGCTGCTGCTTATTAATAGGAGTAGGAGCAATGCCTTGTGAGGAAGAAGGAGAAGCAACTTTAGTAGTGCCATAGGCCAAATGTTTTTTACTGGTATATCTCTCGAGGGCATTCCATTCAAGCACCCCAACATTTAAAGCTTTGCCTTGGATATTGTCTCCATTGTGAGTGGCTCTCTGAAGATAGGATGGTACATTGGACATGTGCTTGATGAGTTCGTCAGTATTGTCAGCTGTCTTGGTCCCGCTTCCAGGCCATGGCTTGGAGCCCTTGAGGGGAATAGGCGGCACAGAGCTCCTTTTGACAACCCGGTGGGCATTGGCCTTGTCTTGGAATTTGGTGCTGGCAACTGCTCTTGGTGCCTGTGTCAGCGAAACGGCCTTGGATTTCTCCTTCCCGGCCTGTTCAAGTTGGGGGTGGAGGCTCCTCCTTGCTGAAGGTAGACTGGTCCGACCTGACACTGCTTGTTTTTTTTGGGACTCAGCTTTGTGGGGGTGAAGGGGTGCAGTCAAAGAGGACATTGTTGTCGTCTCCAATTAATTAATGCACTCCATTTGTATTGGTGTTTATAATCCTGGAACAATATAATGTTAACTAGTAAGGAGATGTTGCAACAATGGAGATTGAAGCAAGACAGGAAATTAGGGAAAAAGATAAAATGGGGGAAAAAATGGAAAGGTAAAAAATGTATGGTGATGGTAGAAAGCAAGTGAAGAGTTAGAAGAAAGAAAAACATAACATGTGAACATGTGATAGGGGAAAGAGATTGCTTTGCAGAGAGTGTGTGTGGACTGGAGTGGAGTCTGGACCACAAAAGGTAGAAAGAGCATAGTGAACAGTATCGATGGTAATAATAATAATAATGATTAAAAAAAAGTAGAAATAGATTTGGCAATGGAGTGATCTAAATAATAATTAGAGGCTCAACAAGTAGAATTAGAAAATGCATCACCTCAGGATCTTTGCAATTCGGAATGCCTGGGGAGAAAAAGTCAGCTGAAATACAACAGTAGTGCCTTCAATTGCAATTTCCAGGAGAATGAGGCTAAACAAGTAGCTGAAAGAAAGAATCTGTCTGCGATCTGCGATGCGAGAGGAGAAAAGTATGCGATAAATACAGAGACTTGGGAGGGAGAGAGAGAGAGAGAGAGAAGAAGCACATACTGGATCGGATTGGATCAGAGGCGCAGTCGAAGTGGAAGGGGAGAGGACTAAGGAGGCGTCGGGAGTTGGCAACTACAAAGAGGCTCAGCGCCGCGGAAAAGAGGGAGAGGATAGGAGAGGAATCTAAGAAAAAGAACGACAGAAGAAAAATGATAATAATAATTAAATAAATAAATAAATAAATAGAAGAGCTGCCGGTTGTCTTTTTTAATAGGCAAAATTGGATATAACCCCCTCAAATCTTACTGATTTAGATATAACCCCCTATAATCTTTGAAATTAGAAATAACCCCCCATAATCAAACCACTCTTGGATATAAACCCTTTTTATTTATTTAATCAATCTTTTAAATGAAAAATGTTAGTTTTTAATATGTGTGACCAAAATATCCTTCATCCTCTACGAGACCCTCACGGCATCACCTCATGGCTTCTGTCCTCGTTTGTTTGCTCCCAAAACCATTTCCAAAGGTGTAAATAAATAGCTTAATTTCTAAACTAAAAACAAAGGCTCCCATTTGGTAACGTAATTATAGTAAGTTTATTTGGATCAATTACGAAGGTGTTTGGAATTCTATATTGGGCCTTGATAGATGATGATGCATCTTTCTCATCCAAATTGGCAAATTTCATAAAAAATGAAATGAAAGGAACGAAAGAAAAGGGTTGCGCACCACAAAAATTCTTTGCTTTAAAATTGCTGATGCATCTCAGCGAAGCATTCGCTAATTAAACATGAAATTGTATATTACATGTAAATGAAACAGTGAATACAATATATCCAGTTAGTCATAACAAATGGGAAGATGGGAGGTACCGGCCATGGTCTCTTGAGGGATGAAGGGTAATTTAGTCATACACGTTAAAAATTGAAAAAAATTATTTAAAATATTGTTTAAATAAATGAAAAGGATTTATATCCAGGAATGACTTGATTATAGGGGGTTATTTCCAATTTCGAAGATTGTAGGGGGTTATATCCAAATAAGTAAGATTTGAGGGGGTTATATCCAATTTTGCCTTTTTAATATCGGTTGTATTATCTTTGGGTACGACTGTCGGTCACGTGTGATGATATTATTGGGCAGGCAGGACCGCAGGACATATTCTGTTTCAGCCTGAATAAAAGTTTAATTTAATAAATCAATCCAAAAAACGAAATTAATAAATAAGTTTTTTTTTTAAAAAAAATACAAATGAAAACAAACTAACAAAGAGATTAAAAGGCATCAAATATGAAAAAGTAGGGAACATGATATATAAACTAATAAATAGAGAGAGAAAAGGAGGAAGGAAACTAATGATTATGATTATTAGTATATTAGTATAATTTAGTATATTAGTATATTACTAATTGGATTATAGAAATTTGTTAATATATTACTATGATTATTAGACTTGTTTAGCCTGCCCAATCTAATCTAATCTAATCTCAATCACTTTTTAATACTCGACAAAAACAATATTTCTGACTGCCTCAGTGCCTTAGTCTGGTGGGAACGTCCGGTGCCGCTACAAATAAAAAAAAAAAGATTCGAAAGAGAAAAGAAAAATAAAAGACTGACATATTATTTTATTTACTGAATAAAAAAAAAATTAAGTAGTGGGTACGGGTAGCTCTCACCCAAACTGCTCCAGAACCAAGGATACCACAATATAACATATAACATTATACAAAAGGCTTCAGTCCATCTACATACCTTCCTCGCAGGCTCGCACATAGTTTAGTATGCCAGGAATAGTGAGATAGGGGTATCTGGTAGCTGGGACTAGCACCTGCTACAAGAAAACAAACTCTCCTAATTTTATACAAGGCCTTCTTGCAATTAGATCACTACTTGCAACTAATTTAATTTTCTTTCATTCATACATTCCAACCAATCATTAAAAACAAAATTTCCTTCAACTTTAGGATTTTAAAAAATACCAATTTCAAATTTTCTCAACATAAAAAATTATGAATATTTTTAAATTCTTACCTCGTGATTAAAAATAACTAGAAATATCACATCATAATTTTTTTACGTCAAGAATAATCATAATCATATAGATTACATTTAATGATTTTAGTTTTTATATCTATTTACTAATTTAATTATTAAAATCTTAAAAGTGAAGGTGAGTAAAGATGTTTTCAAAATACAACATTTCATTCATTTAGATATCTAGCCTCACAGATATTGGCTTTAATAAACTATTGGTCAGGTCTATGGTCAGAGGAGATTAAGACTCACGTGGCGGAGTGGCTGCCATCGCTTGAGAATATGCCATTGCAGATTGCTGGGAGTGAGCTCACGGGTAGCGGAGCCGAGGAGGAGACATGGATCCATGCAGGGGTCTGATAGCGATGCTACCAAAGAAGGACAACTTGAGAGGCTATGCTGGTTATCTCTTGGGTTGAGGAAGAAAATTATTAATTTAGTTAATGGTGTTTGTTTGCTTGTTTTATGAATAAATTTATGGCTAAGTTTGTTGATGTAATAAATAAGGAGAGATAGCGTTGGAGCACTGGTACCTTACGATTTTGGTGCCAGTGCGAAAGGCTTTGTGAGGGTGATGATTGAGAGAGTGTTGTAACGAACTACTTTTTTCGTTTTAATGAAAAGAGTGGTGAGCCGTTAAAAAGCTCACTTGTTTCAAAAAAAAAAAAAAAAAAAAAAAAAAAGAAGAGGTGAGTAAAGATGCAACGAATATAATAACTACTTGATCCCCATTACAAATCCAACGGTCTAGATCAGATACATATTATATTGGTTAATTGATCACTTAAACGAACAAGTAAAGAATAGCTGCAGAAGAAGACATTATAATAATTAAGAAATGTTGGATCCGAAATTGAAATTGAGGTACCAAATTATATATGGAACTCTCAGAATTGAAAGAGTGGAATAGGAGAGGAGTCGAGCCGTTGAAATTGAGGTACCAAATTATATATGGAACTCTCAGAATTGCAAGAGTGGAATAGGAGAGGAGTCGAGCCGCTCTGTGATATAGAACAAAAAAAATCAAACATTTCCTCTTCTCATTCCACATTCTTGATACGTGTTTATCTTTGAACAAGAGACATAAATAAAGTAGCGAAAAGTTTATAATTAACTAGTACGTAATAAAAAAAAAATAATGTGGAGGAACGCTTAAGACTCTTTTGATTATTAAGAATGAGTCATTGGAGGCATGATCGACGGCCCACGCAGGCACAATTTGGAGTAGTTAATTATTTTTTAACAGTGGATGGATGGATGATGGATGCATATTATATTCGGAATTTTCCTACTCGGAGTCTCGGAGCCGCGAGAGACTGAAAAACAAAAGAAATAAAGAAAAATAAAGTGAAAGGCTAGAAAATTATGTAGAGCTCATGATTCTCACGCGAAATAAAGGTGCCCTTAATCCTCGCTAGATAATTAGATCTAAGGTACCTTTATCTTTCTAAATCTCGCCTTTTTTTTTGGCATGATTCTTCGCTCGTCCTGACTAGGTCATTCTCCCCCTTGGCATGTGTTTTTAAATTTTAATAAGGGGAAAAAAGAACACTATAGTGCCGTTTGGTTGCTGCGTGAGAGGTGCATATAAACCTCACTATGCAGTAATTATGCAACCAAACGAAAGTGGCATAAGATTGCATAAGTTATCACATTCAAGGAGATGCTTTTAAGTCATGTATGGAATCTCCATAAAGAAAAAAAATATTATTTTTTTAATCATTATTTTTAACGATACTCTTTTATTTCTCACCACTCACCAGCTCAACTATCCCCTCTCCTCTCATATTTTGAAGATAAAAATCTTAGAGATTTATAATAATATATAAGGACATTTTAATCTTTTGATATAAACACACATGCACTAAGTTATTATTTTTTATTCAATAATAAAATATTTATTACGTAAACACTTATATGTTTTTAAGTTATGCAACTCCTTACTTTACAATCAAACGGGACCGAATAGAATTTGCACTTCTTATTAAAATGTAAGTGAACTGTCATTAAAATTCCCCTCGAACGTATACACTCACTTCTTATTAAAATAGTTTGACAATATCTAAGCGATCATCATGCATAGAGGGAAAAAAAAATGTAGGAGGTTGATAATGCCGTAATGGGTAAAGCATAAAGTTTGTACTTTGAATTTGCGGTTGAGGTTTTGTAGAGTTAAGAATTACGATGGGAAACAAGGGCTGAAATGATGAAAGTGAAACGGGAGAGAATAAGAAGAATCTGACGAAAGAAAGAAAGATTGTATCTGTGATTACCCCTTTTTATTTTTCCAATCATTATCAGATTTTTTTTTAGTTCATAAAGCAAAAGATGAGAAATTGAGAATACTTGCTCTTGTTCTTTTTTTTTTTTTTTGGAAAGCTTGCTCTTGTCCTATCTTAGTTCTTAAAAAAAAAAAAAAAAAATCGATTTGATTGATTTCATCTGGGCCGGGAGGGGGAGTGGAGGCTGTGGCTGTGTGGTCTCTGTATGTGTTGTGCAGTGCCAGTGTAGTGTGCTTTTTTTTTAAAAAAAAAAAAATTAGTAGAGAAGCGCTATACCACTTTTCAACTAAAAAAAAGTAAGAAAAATACAACCAATAAAACTCGCATATAGTAAATCCTAACAGATACACAACCCTCCTATAACCCGCATGAGCCCTGACCTTCATAGTCAGTCACAACCACAAACTAGCATCAGTTATGTATCGCTAAACACTCAAACTCTTCTCTGTATCTACCCATTATTCAGAAATAACCAAAGTCATTATTCAAATCTACCCGTTATTCAACTCTTCTCCGTATCTACCCATTAATCAAATCACCTAAGTCCTTATTTATATACAAAGCATCGTCTACTGCATCTGAGCAATTATTGCAAAACAGACAAGGAATGAACAACCAAGAATATAGTTTGAAGTTCAGCGTAATTCACGAAGAAGTAAAGAAAGGTCTCTGAACTAGTTTTGGATGTAGTGTGCCTTAAGCCATCATCAAATCATGAATCTGAATAAAGACGCGTATCAATCAATCACCGCCACGCCACGTCAAAAGGAGAAAGTAAAATACACTATGTAATTAAATTAAATGTAACCCGACATTAAAGCAGCAGTCTCTGTCTGTTTAACAGTTTGAAAAGAAAGAAAAGAGACCCCTAGTCCTAATGAGGACTAGGATTTACTTTCTAGAACGATCAACCAGGGGATCTGGTGAAAGCTTTATAGCAACTGATCTGATCAGGACTCCCCACTAGACAAAAAAAATATTTATGTAGGCTAGCTTCATTGCTCTCCAGTTCATGCAGAAAGATTAGCTTTGCTGGAAGCTTTTATTTCAAATTCCTTCTCTTTGAGAAAATACATATATGGTTAAGACAGGACTTTAAACAAGAGATTCAGGCTGAGCAGAGCCTTTTCAATTTGTGTCTGAGCTTGTTAAGATAATTTCGCATGTGATAGTGTCGATAAATTAGGAAACGCAACGTTTCGTGAGTCTTTTTCCACTAGAATGACGAAATAAAGTCGACAAAAGAAAGAGAGACAGATTCGGCCAGTAACTTCAGCGTCTTGGACCACAATTCAAAGCCTACATGCGAAATTTTTTTTTTGATAAATTGCGCCGAAAGCTAAGATACTTGACGTACATTTAATTGGTTAGAGTTGATCATACTCCCAGATACTTGGTACAATAAGGCCCTGATCAAAATGACATTTTTTTTAACATAGGATTTCATTTCATTAGAAAATTCTTTATCAAAATGGATGAATCTGATGTCATTTGGTCAGAATTTCTATGTTATTAGACCAACGAAATTTGAGAAATCAATTCCAATGAAATGAAATCCCACGTAAAATTCATTTTGATCAAGGCCTAAATCGCCTGACAAAATATCATTTTTGTTAGGTGATGTTTATAGGCCACAGCCCACAACAGTAGCCCAGATTTATATGTTAAGCCAACACACAACCCTGTCTAGATACATCACAAAGTGAACCACAGCGATACATAAGCAATTAAACGCAGTAGCAACTAGCGAACACCAAATTACTAAACTTGCGATAGAAACTTCAAGCAACCAACAAAAAAGGATAGAGAAAAGCAAATAAAGATATGTACATCAGCTATAAGTAACCCAGCAATAGTGTCTGTTTACAGCTTTTACAATTTTTCAAAGAGAAAAGGGCCTTTGTGGGAAAATTAATAGAAAATTACATAGGGGATCAGCTGCATTTTATACAAATTCTGGGCAAACTAAGTAATGAACCTGATGAGATGTAAATTTGTCATACCTCATTAGCTTTCAGCACAATCTCCTCTTTCAAAAATCGAGATCGTTTGGGTGTTAGTTAAACATCATTAATATTAAATATTCTTTCCTGTTTGTTTGTGGCTCACTGTGCCCTTCTGCTGTAGCAATTGACCTTGCAAGCTACATTGCTTCACCTGTTTTCAAGGAAAAGTACAAGGAATTTCTGTCAAATCAAAAGGTCATTTCATGTCTAAACCCTACTCAACTATTACATAAAAAATAAAGTAAGAAAATATGTATGGTCCCTACACTGCCAGAAATTTACATGTGGTCCCTGAACATACTCAGTTGCACCATTTTAGGTTCATCAATTGTTTTACAATGAATGGATAACACTATCAATGCAGAATCACAGACAGTTGTTTTGGTGCTTTATATATTATATGAAAAGTAACTCCATGTAAGGACTAAATGTAAAAAATGCTCAACATTTTTCTACAACTGACAAAGAGAAAGATATGAGAATTAGGGATTTAACGGACATGGATGATGCTCACACTACATCCAGAATTCCAGATACACTTTTAAGTTTCAGATATGGAAATCTCATATATAACTCCAGATTGGATATTATACGAATACAGATAAAGATTAGATATTCATAGCATACAAATGCGGATCGCATATCAAACACACATATGGATAGTCTCACATATGGATACAGATTGGATATTAAATGAATACGGCTACAGATCAGATATATTAAACAAATACAGATACGTACTGAATTTAAACAAATACAGAAAAGTGTACAAACATAATTCATATATTAGAAAATCAATAGTTTCAAATTAAATGAACATACTATTGCATACCTTTATAAGATAACCAACATAAGTTCCATAACTAATTTGTTAGTTAAAGAAATTATATATTAGCTAATAAATATCAATCTCTAACTATTACTGCATGATTAATCAAAATGTACCAAGAATTATAAATCTCAATAGAAGATGATATATAAGAAGTAATTCATAATTAAATTCTTAGGAGGTTGGTAATGATTTCATTTAGCACGTTTCAAAGTCCAAGTTGAAGTATTGTATTGACCTCTAAAAACCAGATGCAACAATAAAATACCAATCCACATAATTTTTCGTATATCTATTAATAGCTGCTTCCATTTCCAAATTGAAAACTGTTTCTGCTAGTGCTAGAAAAATTTCTGTCACCCCATTCGTATTGGGCATAGTGAAATCAATTTTAAAAGACTGGACCTACTCACTAGAAGCTTTGCAATTATCAAAAGTATACCATTATGCAAATATTCAAAGGTTCTGTACTCTTTGAAAAGGCCTTTTTTTTTTCTCTTTGCAAATTACATGTAAAATCCATCTATATATCTTATTAACTATCTTCAATTTGAACAATTATGCACTGGTCTAGTAGCTCAAGTGGTAAGAGCACTGGACTGACTACTAAGAGGTCCAGGGTTCAAGCCTGCAAGCATGCAGATAGGCTTGGCGAGCCAGTGTAAAAACTTAGCCATATATACCAGAAATGACCAGGGTAGAGGTGTCATTTCTAGCCTAACTGAACTGAACTGAAATTTGAACAGTTATGCACTTAAACTTGGTTTAAGAAAATATCGCCGATTTTACAATTTAGGCTGGGATAGCAACTACAATTGTAGTCAAGATTCCAAAACTATGCCATTTATAATCACATAATGTATTTATGTATGCAGAATTTAGTTAAGTAGAGACAAAGTTAGGAGGACATACATGCAAGGCCACAGCAGTGGACAGGAGATCTCTACACTGATGCAAAAGCATGTGCTCCTTCAAAACTACCTCACCTAGTTGATGTATTAATGAACTTGTCCGGTGCACCTGGGGCAAGGAAAAAACTAAAAAAGTTTACCTATCTGAAATGTTTTAAATTGAAATTACACTATTTATGATTGAGAAGATTCAGGTTTTGTTCCTTGAACTTTCTCAAATTATCCAAAATGACCTAACTTCCGATCGCAAAGGATCAGTCCTAAATTTTTTTTTTCAATAAAAACAGGTTAGTGCTTGAATGTCCATTTGAAACAAATTGGTACTCGGGCCTTCAAAATGTATTAGCAGGACTACATGGTGCTGTAGAGAGAAAGGGATAGCTTGGTTGTTTTAAAAGCTCAAGGACTGATTTGGTACAAATAGAAGTTCAAGTACTAAATTAGTACCTTTCCCAACATCTCAAAAGTTCAAGGTGTAAAAGAAAGTTGTTACAAACTTGGTGTCTTGGAGAATTTCAAGGATAAAAACTACTTTTCTGTTTATGTTTAGCTGTATGAGTATTAGAATGCACCCTTGTCACAAACAGTAATCTCACTTGGAACTTCTAAGAAATTTCTGGTGCTGGTAACATGCATGTAAACCAGATCTCAGTTAATATCTACTCTTTTCTCCTTCTCATGCTAAGAAACCTTTTTTTATTTAATAACTTTACTACTTCAACTTGCAGTATCTATGTAAATCCCCAAATCTCCTTCCAAGGCAGAAATAAAAGGAATATCAAGATTACACTGGTCTCACCTTTGACAAGAAAGAGTTAGATGATTCCATCAGAAGAAATGTATTCATTGCAGCATTTGTAACTTCTTTCAATTTTTGGATGTCTGCCTGCTTCAGTTAAAAGTAAACATATGTGTAAATGTTGAAATCATAGGTAAAACCATAGGTAAAATTGGACCCTAAAAAAATCATAGGTAAAATTATAATAGATTAGAAGATATTTTGTTTGGTATGTCGGGCAGTCCTGCAGCATATTGCATATCAGTGAGGAGAGTGCCTTCTCATACTCAGGATAATTTCAACTGGTAAGCCAACAGCCTGTACATACAGGTACTGGTACTCCTCAAGAAAAGTACCAGTACATGATGGTACAAGCTGGCCAAATATGAATTTTGGTTTTTTGGTCCTCCTATGTACTTATAACCCAACCGAGCACTCTGATAACAACAACTAGTCCACATGATCATTATATCACTAACTAAAGACACAACAAGAATAAAGAAAAAAGTTACAAAACAACAAGCGGGAAACCAGATTTGTACTAAACCTGGGATAAGATCCTTCATTTTTCTACCAAACTTGGAATTATCATAACAAATGATATTTGCATACTGCACATGCACATAACCTAACATCTACTCGAATTTTAAACACACAATAGAAACATATATAATGGAAAGAGAGATGAGGTCTGACCTTAGCGCCACCTACAACAGGAAGGCGAAGTGTGCTGGCCTTCAATGCTTCAATAGCACCTGCTAGTGAGCTTGCGTGCTCTCTGTCCATTTCAGACCACTCCTCAAGATAAATCACCTGAATAATTCAATCATAAATTCATAATGCAGTTAATGATGTGGACTATAATTAGAAACACCAATTCACTTCACTTTCCAGAAAACAGCCACACATTTGTACCATTGTGACATAACTATCTAGAACTCCTACAACCTCGATTGATACAAGTTTAAATTTTGGGAATAAGAGGATAACTCTTATACCAGGAGAAAAGTCATCCCCCTCCCAGGGAGTTATTTCTGTAACCAACAGCACCTGTCATAGTAAACATAACCCATGCCCACCTGTACTGAGATGTACCGGTGAGGGATGCTGGCAGCAGTTTAATCAGTACCGGCAAAACATAAAGGGCTAATTTCAGTTGTAAACATCACTTAGAACTTCATGGGCATTCCACCCAATTCACTATTATGTCCACGGTTACTAGGGAGATAAAAACATAAAGGTCCAGTTGGTAATCCTAGTGGAATTGCATAAAAGAAAAGTAAAGTAAATTTATACATAGAAAAGCTCACTTGTTTCTTGAGGATAGAGGCTAGCTTCAGATTTAGGTTCAGATGTTGGAGTTTCATTCTTTTAATTGCTACTGATTCACGCAACTCGGATATACTCCGCCATGCGTTGTATAAATATTTCTGTATGATTAAAATAGCATGATGTGTTACTCCAAAAATCCTCTGACAAATGACATTAAACACCATTAACTCAAGTTTCAACAGATTTAAATAGAAGAACGATAGAATATAGTAATAGCAAGATGCAAGCTGAATGTCACCAACTATTCATCAAAACAGCTTGACAAGTGTTGACCTTCGGTTAATTAAGTGAACCTAACATTAAGCATATCACAAATGAACAAAGGCCCTGATCAAAATGATTTTTACTCGGGATTTCATTTCATTTCATTTGAATTGATTTTGTAGGATTTCATAGGATTTCGTTAGACCTAATTAAATAAGAATTCTAACCAAATGACATCAAATCCGCTCATTGTGATCGGGAATTTTCCAATGAAATAAAATGAATTGAAATCCCACGTTTAAAAAAAGGGATTCTGATCAGGGCCAAAGTGTAACGCCAGACTTAATGAAGTGTCGACGTTCCAGTAAAGAATAATATATTACGTGTCAACTCATATCTCATTAAGTGTCACCCTGTAGATATTTACATTGAGAATGTGTGTATTAATGGTGACGGTATAAGACCAATCTGGCTCAACCCACATACTCAACCCGAAAATATGTGGATTTTGATATGGTTGGTTATGAATTGAATTTTAATTAACCTGACCAATAATTTGTACATACAAAGCGATAAAAATGTCGGATATAACCCAATCCAACCCTACTCATCACATAAAGTATATGTTTCATATTAGTTATAAACTTATAATGCTATTATAATGAATAATATGGTACTTTGTGATTATATTTCTCCAACAAGTCACCTGATATTATTGTTTTTTTTTTTTTTTTGATGCTGTGAAGACCCGAAGGCCCACCTGATATTATTGTTATGTGAACTGCAAATTTAAATTCTCTAGTTGTGAAATTTGTTATCCAACAGTCAATGTATTGATGCATCAAAGCAAAAAAGGTCTATGTTTTGAGTGGTTTTAAAGTTCGATCCGCCAGTACAGAGTGAGTGAGTGAGTGACAATATTGTAACCTGACAAGTATGGATTATTATATAATTCTGTTGCACCAAAGCTCAAGCAATTCCCTACATTCAATAAGATTATTATATAATTCTGGAAGATACAATTCTGGATCATTTATATAGACAAAATAAAGTGAGGAAACACCAGTCTCCCTACTCATTTATGCAAACTCCCTTTTCAAGTTAAGGTTACTTGTGATTTTTGTCCAATATCAACGTCTTATTCAGAAATGAAATGACAAATATATCATAATATGATGGATATAAAACACCAAATGCAAACCATTCTCTCTCTCTCTCTCTCTCAATCAAATTCAAAATCAAAACAATAACACAATAAGTGTACAATTGGCCCTGCTTTGTACGCTGATAACTCCTAGGAATACGGTATGAATAAACTATTAAATGCAACCTGTTACATCTAACATGCTCTGGCTAGTGCTCCAATGCACCAAGTTACTTCATGAATCTGTTGGTTGGTGTATACGGGAAAATAATAACTAAAACAAGGCATGAGACTTTATATGGAGGTAGAGAAGAATACCTCAGATATCTGCTTCTGGTCCTGCATGGCAGAGTTGAACTTAGCATTCACCCAGCGCCACTGTAAGTGTCTATTATCCAACAACCTGAGTAAATGTGCCTCTTCAATCCGATACTCTCCTTTCTTGGCACGTCTCACCTCCATGGCAAAACTTAAAATAGAAGGTGCATTTAGTTGTTGTTGGTTCACCTGAGAAACAGTCGGTGAACCACCTCTCCCTCTTAGGGGACTCGACATGCCTCTGGCTGGGGATGGGCTTGCAACTTTACTGGGTGAAGGACTCCGTACCGGTCTTTGTCGTCCATGACTCTCCTGTCATTGATATTCTAGATTGTAACATGATATGCTTGGAAAACGAGATGGAAACAGTGGTGGGCTGGTGGCTAAGCTCATTACAGGAAAGGTTATGCTGTATTCAGTATTAAAAAGGGCAGCATGACAAGGTTCTAGCACAATACATGCACGGAGAATATATTAGTCAGGTCTTTAGCTGGACTTTTGAAACAAGTCCCCATACAGATCTAAAACCACGGTGCCCATTGGAGAGGTGTTAGTTGAGCACTAGTAAAGTACAATTCGGAATTTAGATTAAAAAACCTGAAGAATAGTGAACCAAACAAAGAGTATCTAATTCCTAGAACAGGTCAAACTTTGCTTGTTTTGCAGTTCTTCATAGCAATGCTTGTATGCTCTGATGTGGTAGGCATGGACTGGACAAAATTGCACAGGAGCGGTGTTAAATTACATCATTAGATGAACCTAAGTAGTTTTGAATATTTCTGGTTAATTATTGGCAAGTAGAAAATTTTCTATTTTTGGTCGACAGCATTAATAAAGTTCTCTCAATAATTTGGAACCATATATTAGGAAACAAGCTCACAGCTTCACTTGTAATAACACTCATTGGCACGTCTACTATTTCGACCCAATTCCTAAATTGTATGGGAAGTATCATATTTAGTCAGTTCATTTAGTTTCGCTATACGATGACAAACTAACTTGCACCAATTACACCATACCTGCAAGAACCTTGCCGGCACGCATATTCCTCTCGATGTAACCTTAGCTCGAGGGGGTAGCATAAACTCATGCGATCCCGAATTACTACCAGAAGAAACACTGTCAGTGTCAGACGAACCCGACACCTCTCCATTACTCCCTCTGTCCTCAACTCCAACACTACGTCCAGTAGACGAGTAATCAAGACTTCTCACGGCAGCCGGCCAAGGCCGATTTGGTTGACTATAATCTAGAGATCTCCTCCCCGGCGTAGGCGTAGGTTTAGCTCGGCTCGTCTGATAGAAGAACGACGATCCTTGAAACGAAACCGCCAAACTCCGGGTCGTCGTAGTAGTGGCAGTAGTAGAATTGGAACTAGAACTAGTGGTTGTACTACCAGTAGACGGCCGGGAGCGGTCGACTGAACTGGACCGACGCTGTTGCGGAGTAGGGACAGATCGAGACGAGACAGTGGGAGAAGGGAAGCGGCGAGAGGAGGGCGAAGAATAAGAACTAGAAGTAGAAGGTGAAGGGGAAGGAGAGGCTGTATAAGAGGAGAGGTACCGAGAAGCAATCTCTTTGTTTCTGGGTCGGCGTGAGGAGGCCACAGCCGCATTGCTGTTGTCAGAAGGGGTTAGAGGTGGGCGGCGCGGATCTTCCCTCGCAGGAGTGGGACCCGCCACCACCATCGGAATTATTGGTTCAGATCTGAGTTCAGGGAGGGGAGTAATAGAGTACTATCTACGTTTCGAAATTGATTGTGGGAGAGAAGTTAGTGGAGGGGAAGGGAGGGGAAGGAGGTTGAATTGTGGAGAGGAGGAGAGGAAAGAGGAAGCGGTTACGAGGGGATTTGCGTGATTGGCGCGAGGGGAGAGTGAGAGAGGGAGGGAGGGAAGGCGGAAGGGGAAGAGGGAGGGAGTGGGTGAGCGAAACTTGAGAGAGCAGTGGAGTACGGGTCCGTTTTCTTAATTTCTTTTCCTTTTTCGTTTCGAAATTTCTAATTCTGATATTTTTTGAATTTTTCTATTAGAATGAAAAGTTTTGGAGTGTGGAGTTGCTGTTAAGCTACGTTTAGTACTAGGGAGAAGTCTAATAACGCTGAATGATGCGTTGACAACTCCATTGAGTTTGGAAAATTAGGACCGCGTCGTACCTGTCCAAATGCGACAATACGGCTATACCCTTTAAATAAGACTATGGATGATGAAAATTTTAGCTACCAAAATAAATATCTTTCCATAATTTTGAGAGTTCTAAAAAAATTATAATTTTAATTTAATTGTTAATTATATTTGAAAAAGATGTCATAATTATTGAATTAATTGCCATTGATGAACTTTAATTCTTGAATTTTGAGATATGACAAGTCACACTGCAATCTTTATTTCGAGGCTATTTTATTTTACTTTGAAATATATAAGCTATTAAAATATTTTCGTTTCGTTCGGGGTTCTTTTGGTAACCTTTATTTATTAAAAATTCAATTACTGATGTTATTTTGTATAATTTTAAAAATATTTTTTTAATTCCCATTTCAACTATTATTTCAATAAAGACAAAAATGAAATAAAATAAAAGAAAGAGGAAACTAATAACAATCTTTCAACTATTATTTTCAAACAGTTAAGAATATCACTCTTCTTGGGTGTCGTTTGGATGGGTTAGGAATTGGGTAGGAATAACATAAATTTAGGAAAAAACACTATTCACATAAATTGTGGGAATTGGCTATTCTTAGGAATTGGAAATGTTGTTTGGATGATGAGTTTAGGAATAGCGTTGGAAAGTGTGAAAAGTAGAGAGAAAAATGTTATTGAAAATTGTGTTAGGAATGAAATTGGCTATTCCAAAATGGTTTGGATGAAAAATGTAGAAATGGAATTGCCAATATCATCACATCCAAACGAGCCCTTGATTTATTATTATTATTATTATTATTATTTTTAATAATTACAAGTGCCTTGATTTATAGGGGTTGTCCTGTCGAGTTCTGAGTCTTTCGAAACTTGATTTTCTTTCGTTTATGAAAAAAGGTAGAGCATGCTTTACTAAGTGCATAATAAAACAATAAGATTTTTTTTTCTAAAAAAAAAGACTATGGTAAGAAGGTTCCGGAAGACAAGAACGTCGAGTAGTTAGCTCGTATAAAATCGAAAAGCATATCGATGATGGAAAAATAGTTGGTATTAAATTAGAAAGCACCTTGAGGATTCAATACTACCATCCTAATTTAATTGAAGAAAAGCACGCTTCAACCTAGTTGCGAGAAAATTGAGCTTTTCATCGTGACTATGGGGTCACCAAGTCACAAGTGATCAAGGATAGTTTTTCACATGCAAACATGATTCTCCACTTAAAATTTTTTCATAGCTAAATTATGCGATTTCCATGCGGTTAGTTAGTCAAATCAATTCGATTTTTTATATCTTTGAATCCGAGGAAGTTCGATCCGGCAATACACAGCTACCAACGGCATGTATCCATCCAGGGGCGAAGCCAGGATTTAGAGATAAGGGAGGCCGAGATCAAACATCAAGTTGCTCGATCCACCGATCAGGCTTGAATAGAGTCTCCTGTTTCTAATTTTAACTTTTAATCTTCATTAAATATGGAGAGGCGGACGAGAAAGAAAGAAAATTAGATAGTTTAGAGAGTCTAAATCATAAAATTTTATTTACTAAACATATTATTTCAAAGTTTATAACAAAAATTCTAAAAATCAGAGTGGGCCAGGGGCCATATATATAAAGATTATAAAAGAACTTCTAAAAATGAGGGTGGGCCAGGTCCTCTTAGGCCCCTGTGCTGGCTTCGCCACTGCCTGTATCCTTATTTGTGTACAAAAGATCTAACAAGATAATTATGTCGTAGTTATGTTATTTGCTAATGTTTCTCCCAATAAAGAAGTGCCCCTTTTTTTATATATTTAAGCTATTTCGTATATAAAAAAAATCTAATAATCTGTGTATAATATTTCTGAAAATATTTTTTATAGAAACAAAATCAGTCTAGTACAAAAAATATTAGATGGTCCAAATGAAAAGAGAAAAAGTAACTATAAAAATGACGTTTATATCATATTGAAATAAGAGACACTGCATCCGGAATTTTGGATGAAATAGCACTAATTCAAAACAAGATGATATTATTCATATTCTGTTTTTTTTTTTTTTTTGGAACAATGTTAAATTAGCGCTAATTCGCTAATAATGTTAAGAATAATAAACCATCACTTTAAATTAATAATATTCTAAATTCAATCGAAACAAAATTTATAATATTTCCAACAACTTGAAATTAATATATTTATCATATTATTTAAATGAACTCATAACATACTATTCTCACACGTTAATTCGAATATCACTATATTTTAATTATCGTCGCAATTTTTTTTGTTTTTACTGTTGAGGGTACAAAAGCACCATTTTTTTTTACAAACTGAGAAGTGAGAACAAAGACGAATTTCCTAATTCTAACGTAAATCCGATCTTCAATACTCGATACTGGATACACGAAAACGAGCTGTCTTTTTTATGGGCTAGATGTACACGAATCTACCGAAAAAATTATAACTAACCTTAATTAATTAAGAAATTTTAAAATAATCCTATTTTAATCTAAATTATATAAATAAGCTCACAGTATTGGATTCCGGGATCCGATATAAATTCAGCTTGGTATCGGAATCTCATAATCCGGTACTAATTATTATAGGGATTCCAGATTCCGATACTAGACTTCAACCCCATATATATAGTGTTATGGTCTCCTCTTTCACCCTCCTGCCCTCATTTCACTATTTCCTCTCATTCTCACACAACTGAAGAGGTTTCACTGTGGTCCCTCTCTTCTCTATAGATTTGTTTTTTTTAAATATGTATTTAATTAGTTATTTTAATTTATTTAAATCTTAATAGTATTAATAGTATTAGGATTTTTTTATATTTGCAGATTTTAAGAAATAGAGTAAAATTAAATTTAATATCTTGGTGGTAAGAAATTATTTTATTTTAACGTGGAAAAGCTTTTCTCTCTTGAGTTTAGGAGCTGACCAGGCCCTGTTTTTATTTCTGTGTTTGGCGTACCATCTGGTAATGCACGTTCCAATAATAACTTCATGTAATCTTCATCTGTAATTATTGTCATCGGTTTTTATTTCATATGAAGACTACACAAAGTTATTATTGGAGCATGCATCCACCAGAGGGTACGCCAAACGAAGAAATAAAAACATGGCCCATTCGGCTCCTAAACTCAAGAGAGAAAAACTTCTCCACGTTAAAATAAAATAATTTTTAACCATCAAGATATTAAATTAAGTTTAACTCTATTTTTTAAAATCTGAAAATATAAAGAATCATAATACTATTAAGATTTAAATAAATTAAAATAACTAATTTAATAAATTAATTAAATTTATATTTTAAAAAAAACAAACCTATAGAGAAGAGAGGGACCATAGTGAAAGCTCTTTTAGTTGAGTGAGAATGAGAGGAGATAGTGAAATGAGGACATGAGGGAGAAAGAGGGGCCATAGCGCTATATATATGGGTTGAAGTCTGGTATCGGAATCCGGGATCCCGATACTAGCTAGTATCTGATTTCGGGATCCCGATACAAATTCAGCTTAGTATCGGGATTCCGGAATCCGATACTGCAAGGTTATTTATATAATTTGGATTAAAATGGGATTATTTTAAATTAATTAATTAAGGTTAGTTATAATTTTTTCGGCACAAATGATAGGCCATATATGGACCTAATTCAACACCTATGAAGCCCAACTGAGGCTGAGCCCACTTGAATCCTTGATCGCCGCCGCGACGGCGCGACTTTTACAGCACTACTCAAAAACAAAAACTTTTATTCCACGATCGGTTGTCGCTCCTTGACTCCTCGACTCCTCGTTTCTCCTTTTGGATTACCGCTTGTCCGCTTATATCATTTGTAGGTCCCACTTGTCATGCAAAACTCATTTTTCTGTTCCAGCGGTGCACCTTGTCCAATTAAAAATCCGCTCTCGGTCAAATAATCCATTTCTCTCTCTCTCTCCTTCTCTCTCCACCCTTTTCTTCCCCAATCGAATCGCACGGCGCACACCTCTTTCCTTTTCCCTCTGTTGTAAAATCGCCAGTTCGACGCTGCGTTTCTGGTTTAGACCTTTCCGAGGCGCGCTTTAGAGCCCGATTTGATTGTAATTCTCTTTTGAGAACTTGGTTTGTGTGAAATCTATGATTCTTTTTTCGTTGTTTTGCTTCCGATCCGTTTATTCGTGTTTTGGGTTCCCAAATTATCGGTTTTATAATCTCGGGATTTTGGGTAGTCATTAATTTGAAATCGTGTGGTAATTTTGTTCGAATTAAGGATGGGTTTGAAAGGATATAGGTGGTTTATGATGTGGGTTGGAAAGGGTTAGAGTTGATTGTGTTTAATTAGTTAATTTTCATTCACGAATGACATAGCTTCGTTTTGTCTTTGTTTTTTGTTTGGTACAAAACTCTTTCAGGTTGATTTGAGTGGTATTATGTTTGAAAATATTTGTGATAATTCCTTGCATGCTTTTTTTTTTTTTTTTTGACAGATTAATAACACTTCTTCTTTTGGGCCTACTTCTGTTCATATCATACATGGGGTTAGTTTCTTCATCTATCAACAACTTTATTTATTAACTTGTTTGGTTATGAGTTATGTGACAATGGTCTGGTACTCTGGTTGGGTTTCATTTCTAGGCTACTCAACTTGTTTGGGTTTTAAAGGCTTTGTTGTTATTGTTGCTTATGAGTTATTTCTAATATTTACATGGCAATTAATCACTGTAGAGTGTATAGAAAAATTTTATCAACTTTATTATGTGTATATTTGCATTTCTTTCAGGAGACGTGTGAGTTGGAATGAGGAAAACTTGCATGAAATTGAATCAACAAAGCCGGTTCGCCAGAAAATCAATGAACCAAAGACACCATACCATCCCATGATTGATGATGATGGTATGCTAAAAATATTCACTTGCATGATTATCCTGGCTGCACAAGCAACATGCCGCAATTTTTCAAGATAATCACATAAGCTTATAACAATTTTCATTTTACTTTTCTTTTGTAAATTTCATTGTTCCAAGCTCAGTCAGTACAGGTACAGTAAAAAACTTTCAGGTGTATCCTTTTCCACAATAAACTCAAATTACCCAAAAGAGAATTTATAATTATGAATAAATTGTGAAATTGGCAGGGTTATTGTCTCCTAGGCGTGCATTTGATGAGTGCATTGATGAGTCACTACATGCTGAAGCTATTGCAACTGCCTTGAATGATGTTGCTTCTTCAAGCAAAAGCACCACTTCTAATGCTGCTGATTGGAGTTCATCTGATGATGAAGCTGATCATAATGCCATGGACCAGGATGAAGGTTATTTGTCCACTCCTTACCTAATTTCTGTTTTATGGTTATTTGCCTGCTCTTTGTATATTTGATTTTGCATGTTAAGGTTTGATAGAGTATTGTCAAGTAAAAGGTGCCAGAAAATATGAAGAAATTAGAAAGGACAAATACATGCTTATGTAGTTTCATTATAAACAAAGTCTCATAGTTCTGTGATTTGCACAGAGGCTTGCACAATACCAAGGATCAGACCTTGGCTATGTCTTTTGGTGGAGGACATGTGAGTTATACCTTCAAAAGTTTGACTTCCATACTAAAAAAGCTAAAAGAAACACAAAATAAATAAAATGATAACAATGGGCACCAGTTGCTATGCACTACTACCAGCAAAGTACTGGGATTGTCAATTTTATTTTCTTGGTTAAAACAACAAATCCAACTAATGCTGTCGCTTGCTTGAAAGATGTTGGATAGTCCATTTTACTTGTTAATGTCTTTTACTTTAAATTGAACTATTAGCTTGATTTATTTAGTAGATTCTGAGACTGAAAGGGCAAGAAAAAGCTTCACGGAACACCGCAAAGCTCACTATGACGAGTTTAAGAAGGTGAAGGAATTAATGAGAACTGGGTCCCTTGTAGATGATGAGGAGGAGGAGGATAAGTATGGCGATGGTGCTTTTAATAGTCATGATATCAAAGCTGATTCCAGTTCTTCAATGGATGTTTCTGAGGGGCAAAATGAAGACCGTAAACAAAAGCAGCCCGTGAGCAGTTAACCTAACCTTTGTTCCTTCCATAATCCAATAAAAATTCGAAACTGGAGGAGAAAAATTGAGAGTAGCAGCTTTAATTTTTTGTTCCACACCTCTCTTTTTCGGCCTATATTCTATCGAGCATTTAGAGATGCAAGCAGCTTGTTTGTCTGTTTTTGGTTGCGGCAGTGGTTGGTGGGGAGTGTTAAACTGTGGATTGGATCGTTTGACGATGAATTGTTTATGTTTCTGTCAAATGCATCTTCGATTTTTCTTTGCTTGCTATTATATAATTGCCATTTGGTATTTTATTAACGAAAGCAGAATATGTTGAAGGGTGAGTTGGATTTTATTATGAACAAAGTTTGACTTATCTTTTCTCACAAGGCTTCAACAAAGCAAATATGCTACCTCTTTGTTTAAGAATACTTTCTGAAAAGTAAAAAGTCGATAAATGCATCATAAAGTGTCAAATGATGTTGACATTAAATTTTTATGTTTTCTGTGACAGTAAATAGTCGATTATTTTGCATGATCCATTTTCAAATTTAGTGTCTATGAAGTTGACGTTACACTTTTATGGTCACTATGAAATCGTGTAAGCTTATAACGATCCTACACAAATATCATAATACAAAACTAAGCATTCCTGTTTATTCTTTTTGACATTTATATTATACTAAACACAAATAATGTAAAAAGGAAAAGATTATGAGCTACATAGATAGGCATTAGCATAATCTAGATGTTGGTATTTTTTTTATTTTTTTATTTTTTTAAGAAAGAGGGAGGTATTTGCCATCCAATTTTTTTATGTCAGTATCTTTTTAAAATATTTTAAATTATTTGTATTTATACTTGCATCGTTTTATCTTATTTAGTAGATATGCGCATTTGTATGCGTATTGCTAGTGAGGCGGTGTTCATGAATAGATAATACCTTATAACATAACTGTACAACAAGTATTCAAGGTGCAACTTGGCAGTCGCTGCCAAGCTCTTAAAAAAAAAAAAAAACAAAAACAAGTATTCAAGGTGAATAGATAATACCTTATGTTATAGCTCTACAACAAGTATTCAAGGTGCAACTTGGCAGTCGCTGCCAAGCTCTCTAAAAAAAACAAGTATTCAAGGTGACAGATATGCATAAGCTAAATGAATTTCCATTTGCGCACTAGTAGAACTCAAAATGACATATGAGTTTCTAATAAACTGAAAATTCGTCAGAAATTAAAATATTATGCGAGGAGTTCGCCATCCATTCACTGTTCAGAAGGAGAAAAAAAAACCTTTTCATCTTAATAATCGCGTCCTTCTGCGCTAGTTGTATCTCATTATGTGAGAACATATGGAACTATATAGAAATAATTTGGGAATAAAGTAGAGGGTACGCATGTGAATATGATCAACATGATTTGATCTAATAGTTAAATTGAATTTGTAGTAAATTTAAGCCAAAATTAATGCTTCGGTAAATTTCATATGCGCAAGAAGTTTGGTATAAATTCGAGATCCTTATAGTTTCTAATGGAATACAAAATTGAGATTCAATAAAGGTACATTCGCATCATATCTACTGATGCAATTCTACCTACCATCGGCTATTCAGATTGAAATTTGAATCAGACACACAATATACACTAATGTGCAAGCACCATAACAAAAACTTTACTAATATTATAGTCATGCTTAGCATCGAGACAGTTAGTTCACATAATTAGACCCACTAAAGAAAACACGAAATAACCACAGCAATATATTTCTGTACAAACATTATTATACCAAATTAAAAAGCAAATTATAATACTGTTAAGAGAAGTACAATGACATCTTAATGTCATGATGTGTACCTTAAGCTCAACCTTGCCATTTAAGTTGCAAGTCACAGATGTCCTTTCATGGGATAATCAGGTTCTGATATAGGGATACAGGGGAGGGCATGATAGAAGTATCGTGAACAATCAGTCCTGATTTAATTGCAGATTTTGTGCTTGGTGCTGGATCAAATTCTGGATAATCTACTTCAATTTCCTCTTTCACGCCTTCCTTCATTCTTCTGCTTCTTGTTGTATCATCATGCTTTTCCTGACAGGACAACAATCAGACATAGATAATAGATAATTGATGGTTTACCATATTGCTTTCCTTCAAAGGAATCCATGCAAACCTAGTCTTGTTTACATTTAACTACTTGCAAATTGCAGAATGTCAAAAGCATGCATTCCTAGGAATAGATCCAAGATGCGAAGACAGTTTTTGTTCAAATTTGAAAATTCAAAAGCACCAGCAACAATCTGAATATTGATGAACTTCTCACCTTATAAACCAAATTTGAAATTATCACCTCCTTGGAGAAAAGAGTCTTATTTTAAAAAGTACAATTAGGCTCTTGTAACTCCTTTTTTGATCAATTGACCCCCTAAACTATAACATCTTGTTTTGGTCTTTTAGCATTTTAATATGCTGACTTGGCTCCTATATAATGCTGATGTGGCTCTACCGCAGAGATGAAATGCAACAGTGACCCACAGATACTGATGTGACCAATCGACAACAATTATGATATGAAATATAATTTGGGTGATCTGATGTCGTAAAATTGTGAACTTTAACCAAGGAAGAACTAAATCAAGAAAAAGTGAAAAAAAAATTATCCTGAACTTCCTATTGATTATAACAGTTTGCGGCTGTACAACTCCACTTTTGGCATCCATCAATCCTGCAGTGACAAGCAAGTCGAAATTATCAATTCAAAAAGGGGAAATGGAAAGGAAGTAAGGAACCATACAAGAATGCTACCAGGAGCAGCAATACTACTATCCTCTTCATGGAAAACCAAGAAAAACAAGGCCAAACAAGAGATAAAAACTGAACTCAGGAATCACATCACCATTTCTACTTACAGAGATTCTCCACAAAGCAGGTGCTTTTAAGTAATAAAGGCGCATTAGAATCAATCCAAAGAGAACTAGAGAACAGACGAGAAGGGATGGGGAGGATCGGGAAGGCGAGACATGCTTTCGTCAAACAGCCGGAAACAGGCTGTGGGTATCAAATACATACCGTAAATTATGGAATGCAAAGATGTCTTCCATTAAGCGCCATCTCTTCCCGCCACCCCCTTTGCTACCTCACCCCTCCTAACTGGTAACTGGTAACTGGTAATTGCGCAACAGTAGATACACAATTACAAAGTTGATATTCAAAAAAGAAGCAATACTGGGCGAAATAATGAACTGGACTGGACCGGAGTACTTAGAGATATATAATGGGCTTCTACTTGAGAATTCTTGTCTTAGAAACATTAGCAACAGGCCTAGATAGTAATGGGCTTGAATCATCTTTGCTTTATGCAGAGGTCAGTAATTCTTCTATCCTGTTTCTCGAATGAAATCCTCTGCTCACCTTTTGAGCAGGGTGCTCACCTTAGATCCGAATTGTCCGATCAATGATGGTGCCCCGTGAATAATACCAGATTGATAGGCCCGAAAAAAATCTAACCGTCGCGATTAAATCGAACGGTTCGGATGGAAGGTAGGCACCGTGCTCACCTTTTAAGGTGAGCAGAGGATACTGGTCCTCCTGTTTCTAGCGACTAGCAGTCCTGCCAGAGGATTTAGTTTTTGTAGGATTTGAATTTTAATATATTGTTATTATTATCTGGCAAATAACACTGATAAAATATTCGTTATAAATTTTTAATAAAATATCTAGTTAAACAAAAATTAATATAAAAAGTATGTATTTGTTATTGTTTAACTGTATAAATAAAAACATTGTTTTGTTGGATTCGAATCCTAATTCATTATGACCTGATGAATAATATTTATATAACACTTTTTTTCGAACCCTTATAATAAACAAAATCTATGGTTGTTTAATTGTATATATAATTATTTAAAGTTGATCAAATTGTAATAAAAGTTGTAGTGCTTTTCCCATTAATGTTTGAACATCTTCTGTCTTTTATTACAGTAAAGATAGGTTGGATAATTTATAAATTTGTATGGAAAGGGAGATAGAATAGGAGAACTGGTACCGTTAGATTCTGGTACCAGTGCGTCAGGCAAGTAGTTTGATATTGGGGCTGTGATTGTTTAGGTGAGACAACATTATAAGTAGTGATATTTTTTTTGAAGAAAAAGCCCGTAGGCTATAAGTAGTGATACTGGGTACTTCAACGAAAAAGTGGTGAGCACTTAAGTTCACTAGTTTCCAAAAAAAAGAAAAGAAAAAATATTACAGTGATATATATCCTTGCTCATAATCTGATTAATTCGATATCTGTAATCATGGTACATAATTATATAGATTTTTCATTCAAAGTATTATATTACAATAATAATATAATATAGAACTTGATCCAAAAAATACTAAGAATGCTCCGCGTGCATGGATATATCAAACATCCTTAGTGTGTATTCATATTTAAATCATACTCTAGTAATTGTTGTTTAGTCCATGATCCAACAAATTCTGGAACTTAACAATTCTCTATCAATTTAGACTGCAAAAGTTATCATTAGTAAATTTCAAAACTGACCTCCCAAAATTGTCAATCGGACAATCCGAATGCAGTAAAAATGTGGAATTTTTGGTCTCCAGGCAAGCACTTGCACTTTCTTTTATCAAGTTTATCTCTGCTGTGGTAATTCTTTGGTTATTTGGTCAATTTGTTTATAATTTTCCTACGAATCATGCTTAAAATATATTGATCAAGTGCCGCACCATGTTCGGAATAACACATGCAAATAGGAACTGATTATGAGGTTCAATTTGTTTCCACGAGATAATTCTTCTGTTTTTTGCTAAACAAGGTACAATGTACAAGGTACAGGCACTAAACTCATAAAATACCTAACAAAATACACTTGTTTAATTAATTCCTCGTCCATAGTATATATCCTCATCACGGTCACAAGCGTGTAAATTTATTTATACTAGTGAAGAATGATTGGGCAGCCATTTAAAGCACACCAACAAAAAGAGTGCTCAGAAACAGACCTATATAAAAAAAGCTGCTTCGCTCTTTGCACAGCTAGAAACTCTCGTTATTTTGTCTCATGCTTTTGGCTTCCTCATGTTTGGGGTATATGCGCTAACATTAAAGAACATCCGAATCTTGTTTTATTACTAACCAAATGCCTGTGCATGTATATATGTAATGCCTTGAGCACATGCTCCAACCCTTACTTTCATGGCAAGACCCTTGTCTCTTATCTGTTTATTTTTCTTAAATTTTAAGAAGGGACAAATAAGTGCTGTGAATAAAGAGAATTCTCCCTCGAGAAAGTAGGAAGCTATTAGTTAGCTACTTGTCTCTTAGTTTTTGTAGTTTTAGTATAAGAATCAATATTCAGTGCACTTTTTAAAAGGATTTGTTTAGGTGTTGCTCTTTAACTTATATTGTTCTGAATTATATGCTTTTATCGAGATTCTTTTCATTCTGTTCTTGGCACTACACGTAGATAAAGGAGCAGTATATTTCTTGAAGCGTATCTGTGGCTCCTCTCCAGTTTAATTTGCACTATATTACAATATTGCATCTGCATGAAGTATCTCCTAGTATATATGTGTGTATATATATCACTCTCTCATTTAATGGCTAATAATTGCTGCATGAAGCGCAATGTTTTACAATATATTTAATGATAAACAGTATTATGTATGCGAGTTTGCTAAAGCCTTTAATTTAAAAAATCTTTTGACTAATAATTTGGAGATTTCAACTAAACTATATATGCAAGATGAAATACCCAATATTAGATTCAGCACGTAACTATGAAGAAAAATTCTTATCCTCAAAAGAAAAGAATTAGAAGCAAATGCTCATTGCTTCTGTTTGCATTCAGTATAAGCCTTGTTCAATTTCCTCAAGGAATGGAGAAGATGAAACTTGATTTCTTTGAGTTAAACTGATGGTACTGCTGATCGTCTCAGTCCTTTTGAGGAGCAGGTAACAAAAGACCAGATAGATACCAGCAAGCATCTCCTTTTCTTTGAGATTTTTGAGTAAAAGTGATCAGAATGTCACAAGTTCTTGTTCTCATCTGTAAAGCAACTTTGTGCATCTCCAAGTTAAGTAGACCCTTTTTCCACCAAAAGAAAAAGAAATCAATTAGAACCCTTTCTGTCTGAGAATCTGGATCGGTTCTTGGTAAAATTTGACATCAGGATAAGTACTCGTCCAAAGTCCAAAAGTCCAATGTCCAAACTATGGTATCATATAATCAATAAACAATGAATGCTAGTACAGTATGTTACCTATGCGTGATTAGTTGATTAACAGCCTTGACTGATTAGAGAACAAAACGAACAAAACACAACAAAATTAAATTGAAGTTGGGTGTTAACACAAGCTTATTGGAATCACCAATTTATCCTCACACGTGTAAAGGATAGCACCTAAGAATTATTCATGGATAAAATTAATTAATTGTTCGTGGTTGCTGTATGCCGGTCTCAGAAAATTTCAAGCATTCTCATGGGGTATAGTTGGAATTATATGATGTATATGTGGATATGACATATGAAAGCAACAGCAACAATAGCAAAATCAGCTAAAGCTAACTATGCATAATAAGACCTAATTGGCTAACTACTTCAAAGATTCTAATTCTTTAATAATTTAACTATTAAGTAGGGTTGTTCTCGTGGGATATATTAATTGTCATGTCAATTTTGATATTCTTAATTAAGTTTATTTGCAATTAATTTCTAGTGCCAAACTTAGATGGGGACCATCAATGTATTTTATAAGGGCCGTTGAGAGGGAATAAAACACAATCATTCATTGTCTATACATCGACGCATAATTTTAAGTTTTTAACAGATAATCGTCTTGATTATGTTTTTCCATTTGTTTCAACATCAAAAGATCAATATAAAATATTTAGTCAGGCATTTTGAAGATGATTGCTGTAGAGTATAGAGATTCTATTGCAAATACGTTGAAAAAAGCATGCTTTGTTCATTTATGGATCGATGAGCGAAGGACCTGCAATATATATTTCCATTATATATGAAGGTCAAATGGTACTTTCTAATGAATCGAACGTAATTTTTAAATTGTATGAACATTGCAGCTGGCCGGCAGTGGCACAATCAAGCATGTAATTTTGTAAAAACTAATTATAAGAGAACTATATCCAAGTACAATGAAAATTTGATACATAAGAAAAATATAAATTTAATATTTAGTTTGAATTTGTTAGAAAAAATATATGAGAATTAATAAGAAAAAAATACTCTTCATTTCCAAGAACTTAACATGGTTCAAGTTTGTTTTAGTTGTAACCAAATTGAAGATAAAAATAATATCAAAACGAATTCAATCAAACAAATCAATTATCAAACCGTTCAATCAAAGCTATGTTAAGGGAACCATTTCAACACCCTACACATGTCACAGACATTTTGTTATATCATTCATGTCACAGAGACACAGACATGCTTGACAAAAATTGAATTATATAATCCAGAACCAAGATCGATCTACATTACTTCGATACGTCAGTCTCATTTGGATGCTTTACCTTTTAAGCACTTTTGTACACATCATAAAGAACTTGTACTCTACAGCCAGAGCAGAGACAAAAATTGTGGTTGGAGTAAGAAATATTCCAATTATTTAAGTAATCGACACATGCAAATTTAAATTTATTGAAATCAGAAAGTTTAAAGTTTAATACTGCAGCTAATTAATGCTTGCTTGGAAAATATATAAAAAGATTTTTCAAACTTAATTAACCTTTCATATTTAAAATAACTAATATAAATTCGCATGTGTTACTTTAGGGGAGATCTGATTCCAGACCAGACACCAGAAATTTCAGTGCAGAGCATAGAAGGACTGAAAGAAGAGAGAGACCAAAAGTTAATAATAATGGCGTAATAATGAAAGGGGAAGGTATCTCGTGGGTCACAGGATTTGATTCTGCACCCACACTCGGAGAAGCCAGAGCATTAAATGCTCTAGTGCTTCAACTCACGAATGCTAACAGAAAGGATCCTCTCAATCCCTACTCACGTGCCACACGGGATGCATTGCAACCGCACCTATTCTCCATTAATGCACCAATCCGTGTCAACCTACAGATTTCAAAATAGATGTACGCGTGTCAGAGAGTGTACATTTTTTTTTTAGATAAACTGGGTCCTCCCAACTTATTTTAAATTAAATGTCTATAAAAACATTAATACTTCAAAATCGGATTTCGAACTTGGGACCTTTCACTCAAGATACATTGTTTTTTGTCACTAGACCAAGAGCTGGATTCTTGTGTCAAAGAGTATACATATTACATATATACTACATTATAGCTGAGTCCGTTTCTGACTCTTTTTCTGCATTATAGCTTTTGTCCACATTGCCATTAATTCTTCTCATGTTTTGATTTCCTTGAGTGCATGCCATATTGTTAATAAGCGGTAGGTCTAGAACAACAATTTAAACACAATTGAATTGGCTTAAAGTAATCGATTTTCTTCGGACAAAAGTGTGCTAATTTTTCCACCTTAATTTTCACTTCATTAGTTATAAAAGTTTTAAATTTTTAGACTAAATAATGATCAGGTTAACTTACGGAGTGATCCAAAGATTAAATATATCTACCAATTCATGTGTAATATTTTATACAAATATATCGGAATTAGTAGCCTCCTGCTTTGACTTGACTCCTCATCCGGTCTTTTTCTGTGGGCCCACATGTCCCAATGTAGCCATGTCTTGGTCATATGGCCCACCTAGCTAAAGCAAAGCTGACTATGATCCTTCTTTTCTACTGCTAGCTGCTACACCTATGCTGTGTTACTACGTTCTAATAAGTCGCTTGCAAGTTGCAAGTTGCAACCTGAGCTCCTCTCCTTCATGTCTACAGAATTATAGCGGCAAGAATGATCCAAACTACCAAGTCTTTCTAAAAAAAAAGAATGATCCAAACTTTGGAGCAGTCAAAGGGTCACTTTCTGGCTTAGCCGACAGCGGATTTTGAAAATACAGAGGCAAAACTTGAAGGAAAAATAAAATAGCCCTAAATATAATTAAGGAGCAAGTTCAAAATTCTACTTATAAAATCCTTTGTTAATATTGAATTTTGAAAGTCTAATTTTATTGTTATCTAAGAAAAAAAAAGCAGACGCAAAGCTAATTTGATAACTGTTAGCATTTCAATAAAGAAATAAATGATAAGTAACTAAAAATTTTTTCAGAAAATTGCATAAACTTAATTTTTGATAGTAAAATATCAATTTATCTAGAGTTAAATACAATTTAGGTACCAGCATTTCATGAAAATAATACAAAATTTATTGAAGTGCAGCCTATTTGTAAATACGATTTAGCTTCATGTTTCCCCTGCATTGGTGATTTTCTGTACTGATAAAATTACAAGACAGACGGTGTCAGTGTCGGTGATTGAAGTCAACAAACTGACCGAATAAAACAATTTCGGAGCGGAAATTGAAAAATATTATCTTAAAGAGAACAAAAAATACCAACCTCCAAAAATTACCAACTTTTTTCCAAAGGCAAAAAAAAAAAAAAAAAAACGAAAAAAAAAAGGAACATAATTACCATAACAAGGACCAACCATAACTGACGAATTGATACCACGGTGATATGGCCCGTGACTGGCCGTGATCTCTCACTCTATCTCTCTCTCCATCAGTTGCACTTGCACATACCCACAGAGATTTAATTACTACTACATATTAGGAGTTATGACGAGGGTGGCCGCCATGTCAAGACAATCCAATAGCCACCTAACATACCCCCGAGGAGCCCAATACAATTCTCTTTTGTCTGGCTATGTCTCCAGTTGCTCAGAGAACCAGACCTAAAAGCAATTCAATTTTTTTCAAAGAGCTCATGACGTCATTAATTTGACATATAATTTTGTTGGATGGTACTATTGTGTACGCCTACTGAACATGTTTCATTTGATATCCCTGCGTTTTATTTTCTTTATTTATTTATCAAGTTTTAACTAATTAATTTTAACTTGTATTTGTCCAAAGGATCAACTTTCTGCTCATCATAGGTATGATCATTAGCTTCAGACAGCTAGATGCATGGCATTCCTTTTGTCTAGGGCTGCTAACGGAAGTACCGTTTCCGTTTTCCGTGTCTGTTCCGTCCATACGGAACGGATAACGGTACGGATTTCGGCAGCCGTTTCGGAAACGGAACGGAAAACGGAACGGATTTCAGTATTCGTTTATATGGAAAATGGACGAATTTCAGCCATTCCGTTACGTTCCGTCCATACGGAACAGATAACGGAACGCCGAAATATACCGTTTCAGCAAACGGAACGACAAACGAAATGGCCTGTTCCGTTGCCGTTATGAACGTTAGTCAGCCCTGCTTTTGTCCTCCTAATTAACCTCTTCTTTTTTTCTCTCTTGACGATCTAGCTAGCTACTCTAGGAATTAATTTTTTCAGCAGCTCTGCATCAATAATCACATATATATATTTTAGTATCGCACGTTAAGGTTAGAACTTCTGATGTTTAACATACAAGATGGTAATGATCAAATTAATAAAAACAATGCAATTATACAATATCTTAATCTAGCTAAAATTTTTTTAAAAAAAAGAAAAAAAAATGTTGTCATACCAGAAAACTACTATATATATGTATGCATTGTGCTTCAAATTTGTAGTAAAATTAACATAATTATTTTTACGAAATGATGTATATAAGTGATTCTGTGTCACAAAAATATTACCACATGATTAGACGAAATGATTTTTAAGAACTAGTATAATAAATTTTATACGAAGTAAAATTTTCTATAAAGTAACTTGCATGAAACAGTGGTTAATATTATCTGAGAAATTAATTAAAAAAAATTCTTTATACTTATTTAATATGAATCGGATAAGTTAACAATCATGCCTCATTGGCATTCTAGTATTCTACTGTGTGAATATATACTATAGTTAGATTGACATCTGATGAGCTTGTTCTAGCAGGCCAGAGACAAAATAATAGTTTTTGTGACTGTATTAGTCAATGCATGCAACGAAAGATAACAGTCTTGTACTAACCGGAGATGCGTTATAAACAATTCCATCTTCAATGCAGCTTCACTTTTCTCTCCTCTTTTTCATGACCTCCCTTTCATACAAATCAACAGTTCAAAGTTTCACTGTATCTATTCCACCTCTCATGATCCATCATCTCACGGAACAATATTAAATAAATACGAGTGCTCTATCCTGTGACCAATTTATTTGCAGTCTTGTCTCTTCCCTACCTGAGCATCTCCTATTATTCTTCTCTTATCTAATCTATTATACCCCCGAATTCTATCCCTTCCCCTTCTTAGAATTCAATAGCTACCAAAACAGCTACAGTTTCTAGCAGATCAACTGAGACATTCTTGTACTTGCAAAGAATTCTTCGTTTTCTTTCTCAGCTGATCGATCCAAACCCCTTCTCTTCTACAGGAAGATCAAGAGAAAACAAAAGCTAAAGAGATCCAACTTGTGCACACCCCTCTATATATCCTCTGAACAAGCGCCAAATCCACACATCCACAGTCGCCCTTGTACTGACTAGTCTCTAACCCTGTCTCTCTCTCTCTCCACATGATGCAATTCAGCAGCCAGGCTGCACCACCTCAACATACTCTCCTTAAGCCTAACCCTAATAATATCCATGGCCTATTTCTAGATCTATCATCTCCAAATAATTTATTCCATAATCGGCCAACCCGTCCTTGGCCAGGTGGTTTTCCAACCTCGTCAAAAGCCCTAGGGAGTTTTAACACGGCTGGTTGCATGGAGCAGCTACTTGCACACTGTGCCAGTGCAGTTGAGGCGAATGATGCAACACTAGCTCAGCAATTACTCTGGGTGCTAAACAACATTGCACCACCAGAGGGGGACTCCAATCAACGCCTCACCTCTGCGTTTCTTCGTGCTCTAATTTCTCGAGCATCAAAATCAGGTTCTTGCAAGATATTTGCTAGTGCTGCTGGGGCTCTAGCTGCTACTGCTTCAACACTTTCTGATGCCTTGCACAGATTCTCAGCTGTAGAGCTGGCAAGTTTTGTGGATCTGACACCGTGGCACCGCTTTGGCTACTCCGCAGCCAACGCTGCTATACTTGAGGCTGTAGAGGGTTTCTCTACAATTCATGTGGTTGATCTAAGCACAACACACTGCATGCAGATGCCCACACTTATCGATGCACTCTCTAACAGGCCGGAGGGACCACCTATTCTAAGGCTGACAGCTGTTTGTCTAACTGATGGAACTCAGCCGCCTCCACTACTTGACATGTCATATGAAGAATTGGGTGCGAGACTGGTCAATTTTGCTCGGTCAAGAAATGTTCCGATGGAATTTAGGGTTATCCATGCGGGCCCTTCTGATGGATTTAGTGATGTCTTGGATCAACTAAGGGTCCAGCAATTAGTTTCAGATGGTGAAGCTTTGGTAGTAAACTGCCAAATGATGCTGCACTGTATACCTGAGGAAACTGCAGGTACTTTCTCCTCTAGTGTAGGGTTGACACCTTGCATATCCCTTCGGTCAATGTTTCTCAAAGCATTGAGAAGCCTTGAACCAACTTTAGTTACCATCATAGATGAAGATGCAGATTTTACCTCGCCTGATGTTGTAACAAGATTAAGATCAGCATTTAACTACCTGTGGATACCGTATGATACAGTTGATACTTTTTTACCAAGAGGGAGTGAACAAAGAAAATGGTATGAGGCTGGGATAAGTTGGAAGATCGAGAATGTCATAGCTCAAGAAGGGTTGCAAAGAGTCGAAAGGCTTGAATCAAAGGGAAGGTGGGCTCAAAGGATGAGAAATTCTGGATTTCGTGCTTTAGGTTTTGGCGAAGAGGCTGTGGCAGAGGTTAAAGGGATGCTCGATGAACATTCGGCTGGATGGGGGTTGAAAAGAGACGAGGATGATTTAGTTTTGACATGGAAAGGGCATAATGTAGTGTTTGCTACAGCTTGGGTGCCATGATCGTCATAATAATAATAGCTTGAAAGGATTTAACAACGTGATGTGTGTAAGTGTTTTCCCTTCTTTTAATTGATTGCCTAGAGTTGTAGTTTCTCTAATTTTGGTTACTACAAATTTGTATCAAATCTTGCTTTCAATTTTCTTTGTGTATGTGCCTGGTTCTTTTGTATAGGTTGCAGAACGTAACTAGCTATGATTTCCTTCTCTAGTCATCCTACCCTTTGATCATATGCAACACTTTAGTAAGAAGAATCGTTATATATGCCCATTTTTAGTTACGGCTATCGTCCTATAATAGAAATAGTAAATTAGCTCAGAATTTTCTATTAATTGTAATAAGCTAGCATGTTTATATATTTATTAGAATACTGATAAAAAAATGTCAATTAATGTTTCATATTAAGGTTCTTTCAGCATTAATTACGTTTACCTTACAATGAAAAGCATGTTTTAAGTTTAGATTGCGTACCTTATAGTATTTTCTGGTATAAAAATATATGCATATATAAAAGCGCTACATTCTAGCAATATTACTTGCAAATTAACAAGTCTATATAACATGTAAATGTTACTTATTTAGTTTCTTTCTGAAGCAATATGTAAGATTTAATTGTAATTGTAGTTTATTACCGTCATATATATATAGATCATCATATTTTATGTAAATTAAGTCGATCACCATACTTCTTGGTTATTATATTTGGTACTAATATTTGCACATTGTCAAGGACGCACTCATATCAATAACAGTTTATTTATTTGAATTAATATCTTTATTTCAGCTGGTCATCAATTCATTTCCTGTTGCCTTCACTTCGGTTTTTTGCTTAATTTAACCAAAACCTTAATAACTTGAATAATATATCAATATGAATTGGTTATGTGATAACATTTCCAATATGAAATCTTTTTCCTTTAATTTTGTCTAAAAAAACAAAAATATTGTCTTTTTCACTCTTTTTGGAATTCAATGAGTAACAACAACTCAGCTTTTGCAAAAGCAACATTCACTACCACAGAAAAGGGTAAACTGCAACGGGCCATTACAACAGTTATTAATAAAAACCGTTGTAGAACAATCCAGTGGCAGCTTTGTAAATAGAGGTAACTAAAGTAACGATAGTTTTTTTTTTTTTTTTTGAGCAAAAAATGGAGATCTAGTCCCCACCTTTTTATTAATGAAAAAAGTTACAAATTTAGCCAGAAGCTAAATCAAAAGTAAAAAAGAAAATTACATTGAAGTCTCAAAAAGAATGACTGAAAAACAACAAAACAAGAAACTGCCAGGCTAAGTGCGCAAGGAATCCCACTCAGTGAATACTTGCTGCACCAGTGCATGGATGGAGAGAATAGAATCTGTAAATATCCTGTTGCACCTTTCTCTCCAAAGTACAAAACATAGGATTGCCATGACTTCTTTGTGTATTGTTGGTACTGAATTATCCGTTAGAAACTGTGGATTAGAAGTGAAATCCAGATCGGAGTATAGTGGAGAGAGATCCTTCACTAGACCTACCACTTCAGTAAACAGTCTGCAAGTGTTGAAGAGGTGAAAAACCGATTCCTCATCAGATGTGCATAGAGTGCAAAAGCTCGCCAACTGCCACCCTCTTTTCTTCAAGTTCTCAATAGAAGCTATCTTATCTAAGGCCATCTGCCAAACAAAGATTTTCATGCGAGGAGGGATGTTTAGTTTCCACAAAGGATATAAGTTGGAACTGATCTTTGGAAACGTCTGCTGAAAAGTGTAGAAGGAGTTTACTGAGAACATGCCATTCGAGCTCAAACTCCACCTGAAGACATCTTTTGTTCTTGTAGATGAGAGATTAAGGCTGGATAAGGATTGTTGCAGCGAATACCATTGTAGGGATGCTGACTGGGAGGAGTGAATTGATTGTCTAAAAAGGCTTAGATTGTTGTGCCAGTCTTCCAAGAATTGAGACAGTGTTTGTTCAGTATCCAAACCAAAGCTGAATAGGTCTTCAAAATGAAATTTCAGAATGCCGAGTCCCCAGTTTTGGTGCCAAAACAGAATATTGGTGCCATTTCCAGGAGTAGCCGAAATCAAAGGCCCAAACATAGGTGCAATGCGCTGGAAAGAAATTTTTAGTGGGCTAAAAACTGGAATCAGTGAAGTTCTGTTGTTTTGCAGAGTCGCAGCCAAAGAGCTCCACAAATTGTCTTTTGCAGACATCCAAATCCAGAGGGACTTTGCGAGTAACGCTGTATTCATGTCATGTAGATTAAGTACCCCCAACCCTCCTTGCTTCTTTGGAGTAACGATAGTTTTTAAAGAAAACAGTCGCTATATTTATGTTCTTAAAATAAAAAAATCGGCAAACCTTAAATAGCATATGTCGGATATTTTGTATATTATTGTATATATATAATCACTTCATAACTGATATTTTCATGTGAAGTATGCACGATTTTATCGAATGAGTATACAGTATACTGGTGTTATTACACCTTTATTTTAAATCACGATTGTTTCTTCCGCATAAAAGAATCTGCCATTATCCTTTATAAAACTGAGTAGGTAATTAAAAAATTTTATGACAAATTAATGCAATTATAAGGAACCAAATTTAACTTGTCATTAGCAAATTAGCTACCTTGTTTCTGCATGCCCTTTCTCTTTTTTTGAAGGATTTAACTGAGCAAGTTAAATAAAGAATATACTCAAAACTATTAATTAAACACGATAGGAAAAAAGAGCTTGCAAGGCCCCTCGTCGACCGAACGACAAATAGAATAATCTACTTCTAAACAATTTAAGTCGGACACTGTTCTTGCTTCTACGCGAGAATTACATCAGGCATAGAAGGCAACATGTTTCTAAGATTGTCCGCATAATCTCGCATAAAAATAAGATCATACCAATGGAAGCTAAACATTAATTCCCAATTTTCTTGAGGGAAGGCCTGATGGGTTTGTTCGTATTAGAATAATAAATGCAAAAGGGCTCTCTGGACAGACTTATATTTTGTACGGCAATCTGAAAATTTCCTCTAATTAAGGGGGTTCATAATATTTTTTAGTGTGCAATTCCTTTTGAGGTGTGTTGTTTGTGTCTCTTGTTAAACACAGAATCGAACTGGTTGAGCAAAACAAGGCCGATATCTATTATGGGTTTCTATTCACTGAAATTGGGCTTTTGTTCAATAGTTTCTAATGCCCTGCAGAGCCTAGAAAAGAAAGCTTTCATATATTATTTGAAGCCCACTATAGTATTCAACAACTAAGACAACCGAAATCCACAAATTCTAAATGCATGCACAAAGACAATGTAAAACCGGGTTAGGCCGAATACAATTTCAATTCCATGGTTCTCCTAATTTGCAACTAAATATCACCGAAAAAATTATAACTAACCTTAATTAATTAAAAAATTTTAAAATAAACTCCTTTTAATAAAAAAATTAAAAAATACCCTCGCAGTATCGGAATCTGGGATTCCAATACTAGAATGAGGCGCTTATATAAAAGCCCAGACCCTCCCCTCTCTCTCCGTCGCTCTCATTCTGCTTTCGCATCTCTGAAGAGCAAAGGTAAGTTTTTTTTTATTTAGATAAATTAGGTTAATATTAGAAAAAATAAAAAAAATATGTTAAAAATATTGGAAAATTTAGAAAAAAATCAGAAAAAAATTCTATTATTTGTTATGTATAATAATAATATAATAAATTTTTTTACATAAAATCACATGATATAATAATAAAAAATTACATAAAAAATAGGTTAATTTTAGAAAAAATATTGTAAAAATATTGAAAAATTTGAAAAAAATTCTATTATTTGTTATGTATAATAATAATATATATTTTGACATTTGTACATGTTATAATAACAGAAAATTGCTTAAAAAATTAGGAATATCATAAAAAATAATGCTAATAAATTTAAAAGGTAAAAAAAATGTTAAAAAATAGTATAAATTATTATATGTACAAAAAAATATTCTAAAATTATTTTCACACATTATAATAATTTAGAAATATTTTAAAAATTGGAAAAATTAATAGAAAAATTGGATAATTCGTTTAGGTTGATATTATTTTTTTTAAATGTACAGAAAATATCTAACAAGATCCAAGATTTAAATTTCATATTTTAGCATCTGTTATCTATCGAGATAAGTATTTTTTATTTATTTTGCATAGTTTCTGTAGGTAATTTAGAATATTTAATAGTTTACTTTGTGATTGTGATTGTGATTGTGATGTGATGTGCTTATTTGATATGATTTGGAATATTTAATATGATTGTCATATGATTGTGATATGCTAATTTAGAATAATTGATATGATTGCTGGGTTTGAAATGAATTTAGTTTTGGAGTTATGTCCTAGAAGTCAGTATTTAATGACTTAATTTCTTAGTTCATGTTAATGATGATATTTAATCATTTGTTCCTTGAGTTAATTATTGACAGATCATTCAGGTTGATGATCTGAATTGTAGATCTCTGTGGATCATTCATTAGAATGACAATAATAAATCTAAATCGTCCATAATCTTGATAATTAACAAGGAACATTAATTATCATAAAAGATTAGTATGCAAGTTAAATGATGATTAAGTTCTACAAATCATATGTAAGGAGTTACCAACTTAATTGCATATGTGTATGTTATTGGAACATAGTGCAGGACTTGACCCAATGAAATAAACATATGGATTGTGTTATGTGTCATTGTTTATTTCATATGAGTTTGATTCTATGTTTGAGATGTTCAACTTTTCCACATGAGGATATATTCTATAAATATCGTCTAACGTTGATTCCTGATAAAGGATGCTATACGGACTTTATTTATGCTCTCTTAAATTGTGCGGGGAAAAGTTGTTCATCAAGAAAACCGTATGTCCCTCATTAATACACCTAATGAGTGATGATATCTGTTTGGGCCCCTTGATGGAGTTGGATCGTATGCGTGCAAACTAGATGATCAATTCTAGATCAAGAAATGTATAATCTGCAAGAATGACATATTTCTATCTTGGATTATACAATGATATCATGTGACATAAGAATCAGACAAGGAAATACTTATATTTCTTGTGCAGGATTAAGATATTGTAACGGTACATTATTTATGCGAATTGGGAATCATAACGTGTTGCTAGATACTGCTTATGATTATTGAAAATAAATAGTGATTTATTCTCCATGGCCAACATAGCATAAATCCCCAAAGGGTCACACAAATAGAGTTTTGACCATACAATGTATTAATTATTTATTCATGACAATGGGTGTTATGAAAATATGATAGGTTGATTAATTAATTATATACCGTTATGAACCGTTATAATTAATTAAGTCAAAGGGATCATATTGAAATAAGTTAATACATTTGCTAATCCTAAATTAATTATCAATAAGTTAATAATTAATTATATTCAACATACTTTAATTAGTTTGAGCCTATTGGATTTCTAATTAATTGGTTAATTAAAAGCCCGATTTAACTTTAGATGAAAGAGTGATAAAAGAGATTTATTTAATAGTCCAAGGAAAACACAACATGTAGCCCATGAAGGGCCCATTAGGCGGCGCCTAGGGCTAGTGGCAAACTTGTAATAAAGGCAAAGTGAGGATAGGAGTTGTTGGCTATATAAAGGGGTTATCTTTGGGAGCCAACCCTAGCCTCCACACTTCTCTCTTCTCTCTCTCATAGCCGCCACCACACAAAGAAGAAGAAAATTTTAGATTTTCTTCCTCTTTGTACTCTCTTTTCTCATCCATCTATAGGGTTCATGTGTTGAACTTAGTTCCAATTAAATAAATGGTTACTTGATTGGAGAACAAGCAAGGATTAGCTATTATTTTTCCTTTGCTAGCACCAAGGAGAAGAGCATGGTCGATTCTCTTGGTGGACTCGAGGCCGGCGCCATCCAAGGAGAAGAAGAGGTGTGGGAGAGCACGCCACCGACTCTAAGTGCCGTTGGAATCGCCGCACGAATACGATTTCGTGAGAGGTATAATTTCTCCTACCTTTTTCATGTGAAATGTGTGTGAATGGCCTTTAGCCTAGATTCTATGTGCTTGATTGTTTGTTTAGCACTAATTGTTGGTTCTAAAATGAAAATTGAGCACTTCCTAACATTCAGAACTCTATTTAGGGGGGATTGGGGTGAAGAATTTTTCGAAAACCCTCCCGGTACAGGGGAGATGCTGCCGAAATTTTGTTAGATTTCTGACATTGAATTTTTTTTTTTAAGTGAAAATGTCACCGAGAAGAAGAACAAATGAGACATCACGTAGATCTACCAGGCTACGAACCGATCCTCAGGCTTCTACTTCAGACGAGCCTGAGGCTACGGATGTCGTTTCCTCTAGTGTTGCTGATGTCGGCGCTTTGAGAATGGATTCTAGTCGATGTTCTCTGGTCGTTAAGAGGCATCAGTACTTGAACCCAAGCTCGTGAGGGGTGAATCTAAGGCTTATTCTCGTTCTTGAGGAAACCCAATTGTTCTTCGAGAAATGACGAAAAAGTCGCTACAGTTAGTTATAATTTTTTCGGTAAATATCATATATAGAAATATTGATTTACTGCTATATAAAGTATTTTGAAAAAAACTAGTTTTCATGATGACTATGAAAAGTATTTGTTGGACCACTAATTATTTGCCTTCAATTTATCTGTGTTACATTACCGAGACGCTTTTTGAGAAGACTAGACAACGCAACAACCAAATGTATGAACAAATAAAAATTTTAAAACTATTCACACTTTAAAAAAATTAAAAGCAACATAATAACATTGGAAACATAATTTGATAAAAATATATATTTTTTGTTTGTAGCAAGAATATCTGAAAAATTATAAGCGATAAAATTTTTCCTATGTGCTTAAAAATGAAAAAAAAATTATTATTCTAATCAATGCTATTTTCATTTTAGATGTAAAACAAAAACTTAATATAATTTCATCTACAGATTAACATGTAGTCATTAAAATTGATTAATAATACAGAAGGTGGATACGCGCTAATTCCAGTGGTGGATCTCTTTTGGATCCTTACCTTTATAAGTAGGTATTGTGATGTTATTTTTTGGATGATGTACTCTCAGTCCAACCAGTGGTGGATCTCTTTTGGATCCTTAACTTTATAAGTAGTTATTGTGATGTTATTTTTTGGATGATGTACTCTCAGTCCAACATTCCAATGATTATTTTAGTTTTAATAATAAAGATATTATAAGTCTGACATTACAAATTTGTTATTTTTTTTTTTTGGATCCTTCCACCCTAGCCAAATCTTCTGGTAAGATTTACTGCAACAGAGGTTCAATAATACCGGAGAAAACAATTAAATTGATGGTCTTTGTAGAGAAATCATAAAAGCTATTTAATAATAGATAAATGGTAGAATAATTATCTTGATTTGATTAAGTTTTTTTTTATCTTGAGATGTTCTGTCTATCAAAATTATGATGTACATAATAAATTTCGATTTCATCAAAATAGCTAGCATGCATGCATTAATATGAAGTAATGGTGTTGTGTTTATTTCGATGCACAATTTAAATACTTTTTTCCCCCAAATACCATTGGGTTACCGTTAGCTTGTTTACTAGCACCATGTATTATAGGAACAGCGAATTACTAATTCCGATTATACAATTCAAACAATATTTATATTATTCGAATAATACAAAATAATCAATCTTCTCACACCATCCAGATTAGCACTCTTCCGCAATATGCTCACACATTAACATTTTTGTACTACTTCTTTGACGATCCAAATACACTTATTGAGTCAAATTATATATTGTCATTAGATTAACCGAAACTAGATGTTATGAATGCATACAAGAAATAATTTTCTTCGTTGTTTTATCCACTATGTTTTCGCATTCATCATACCGTTATAGATCTACATCTCATTTTATACCTGATATAAATAAAAACTGTATCCTCAATTCATCATGCACCGGTCCTATACATATCTGTTAGCACGTTAATAATTGTTAACGTGAAACAATTTTATTTTTAGATAGATTTTTTTATATGTTCTCGGTGTCATTATATATATTACACTGGAAATTGTTCTTGTATAATTCTATATCCAGTCGTAAGAAAGAAAAAGAAAATTCTACTATTGATTAATATAAAATTATTCTCGATTTGTATCAAATTTTATTCCGCTCTTAAGTTCTATAAAATTCAAAGCGGTTGTTGTTGGGTTAATATAATTACTAATTCCGGAGAATTACATTAGTTATCTAATCACATGCTTATCATTATTTAACTCGACTAATGTCATGGTCGGTAAGTTGGTTGGGGCTTCCATTTCATTCGTCGTTCATTTCTTGTTCACCACAAACTACCGTTCCATTCAATATATATTAGTTAGTGACAAGACATAAAAAATTGTCTAAAAAAAGCGACAAGATATAATTAAAGAATCTAATATATATTTATTTATTTCATAGAAGAGGTAGGTAATAGCTAATTAATTAAGCCTACTGATGTGATATACCCCATTTCTTTGAATTATTGACCCCTGATGTTTCAGTGCTGAGAAATGATTGGATACTTGTCGTTGCCATTGTCTAAAGAAACATTACAAGTAGGTCTCACAAGGAATGGAAAACTTACCAAATTGACTATTTAAAACGAATACGAAATTATTAATTTATTAGACGTACACTCCAATCTTCAATAATTAATTGATTAATTCAACACGAGCATTGCTGTAGAATTAAACTGAAAACGGAAAATTTTATAATTTCTTTGAAGTAATAAGTGTGCAAAAGAGATAATTTCACTTAAATTTACATGTACTTCTTTTATCCACTCTCAATAGTAAAAATTAAACGAAAATTAATGATTTTGGGAAAAAAAAAAAAAAGGAAATTAAACAAAGCCCCCATGCCTTCATATGTGAATCCAACGGCTCCAGTTGAAAAAAAGTGACTGGTCTGGAAGGTTTAGATCTCCATAGCTGCTTGACTGTTGAGTAGAAAAAAATCAAAGCCGTTGATCTGTTTTGAGATTATGTAATATCCTTAATTAGATCCTTGTAATGTCAAAATCACGGGATTGTATTTCTTTCCTCAGCTGCTTAAAATCAAAGCCGTTGATCTGTTTGTTTTCCTCCTTTTTATCCAGTAGAGCAACTCTTAAGTACTGTCTTTCTTTCAATACAAAGTTCTGATAACCACAAATTTTTTTTTTTTTTAATACAGAATTCTGATAAATGGAAATAACACTATTAAAAAATGAAACTACTCAAATACTTTTTTTTTTTTTCAGTTAGTGGGATAAATTTTGATCGCATTTCAATTCAAATAGAAGCAGGTAGTCTTCCTAGAATTTATATTGCAAGCTGGTTATATCATTATTAAACTCAAAGGGAAATAATCTATCTATAAAAATTATCTCCAAAAAAAATAAAACCATAGATGGTTCCATTATTTTTCTTGGAATACGATAATTCCTCTATCAATACTGAAAATCTAGATGGACAGCAAAAGCTCAAAACACTGCAACGGATAGAAAGAGTAAAATGCAATAATAACCTATTCATTCACTCATATCCATCCCCAATTCTATTAATTTACAGGTGGCTTTCATGAACATACTCAGTACTATCCTCTCGTTGTGCAATGATCGCGCACCAGTAGACCGAACGACTAAATCGAAGAGCATATAACCAAGCTAACAGATCCTACACTGCTCGTCGATTCTAGATCTTCTAGAAGCTTCGGCAGAGGTGGAAGGCGGCCCACCGCCTGGGCCAACTGAACACACCTAATGAGGCATTTGCATCCGACCTGCGATTTGTCTCGTGCTGATGCGGCTCAAGGGGAGTTATCAATGTATCCTCCCTCATACTAAGCATCTCCCACATCACACGCACATCTTCGTACTCGCAAGTGATAACCTCGTGTCGCAGCCTCCCGAGACCCTTTCTCCCTGTAATCAGATACGCAATTTAATTCTCATTCAAAACCAGAACAAAAATGATTAAGTGAAAAAACAGACTGCTAGTTACCTGACTTGTGGATCCCAAGGCGGGAAGCGACACCAATGAAGACCCGGCGAATCGGGTAGACGACACGGGACCACCACCCCATCGGGAAAGATCGATGGTTAGGAGGGGGGGAGAGAGAGAGAGAGGGAGGGAGAAGGAAGAGTCTCTGTTTTTCTCTCTGGGCAGGCTGTAGCCTGCTTGAGATTTAGAGTAGTTGCTGAGGCCACGTCAAATTTAAAAACCCAATCTTGATAGAAGGACGTTTGACCTTGGAACATCTGCCACGTGTTGAAATCTGAGTGGGTGATGATATCAGCTTAGCAGGACAGTGATTGACCGTCGGATGGGTCGCGAAATAATCTCTGTTGAATGACGGTTTGGGTTTCGGACAATAGATGATGGAACCTAAAGATTGTTACATGTCGCCAGAAAAATTGATTGTAACTCGTGTAGATCTTCCAAAACATAAATTTATTTCCAACTTTGTTTAATATTTGGGAGGATTTGAATGTCTTGTTTTGTAAATTTTTTTCATCACCTATATTACTTTTCACATACACATATATAAAAGGAAAGCTTTTGTTTTGGTGAGATTTAATAACTAGAAAATTATTTTTCAAAACATGTATATATAGAGAATTTAATGAGTTAATTTGTTGTGGTTAGGAAACAGTTTTCTTGGGAACACAAGCAGTTCCAAAACCAAAAGTAAGAACCGGAAGTCCTATGGTCATCCCTCTTAAGCAATGTCACATATAGAGATATTGTGGTTGAGTTTGATTAAGGAGAATTTTCTTTTTTTTTTTTTTACTCCTAAAGGATAATTTATTTTCTTTTGCAATGGAAAAATTATAACTATTTTAAATATATATAAAAAAATAAAATGTTAGTGGTCCTGCTCTAGCAGATTGACACGTTGCATTGGTAGGTCAACAATCAATATTTTTTGTGCGGGGCCAACCAACTAAAATCTAAAAAGATATTGATAGCCGACGTGGCTCCCATCTCGCCATGTCGAACTTAATTTATTAAACAGTGCCACGAGACGACGATTTTGGTCGGTAGAAACTGATGACCTGATTAAATCCACTTTTAACGACCGGAATAATCCAAATGTATTGTCACATGATTAATGTCATTTGGTGAAATTAAAGAAACCTAAACTGTTTCTTAGTGCTGTCCCTTGCGAGGAAAAAAATATCCCGTGGATGACAGTCAAGGTTCGCATTAGAAAGATTTTAAATTGATGCTTTTATTCGTAGGTTGAAATTTCACTAGCTTGGTCATTTGCCTAATAAGTTTCGAAAAAATATGATAAATTAGTTTCGAAAAAACGTTATGATATATTTTTACCGCAAGTTTTCTAATAAGTAATTTAACATTGTATGTTTCGTGGAATTGTATTTACGAAATAAAAGCAAAAGAAAGATTCTAGCGCCCACTATTTTAGCGCCCAAATGTGTTTAAAAATAATTTTTTTATTACTTTTTTTTAAAATTCAAACATCGAATTCTAACCGTTAAACTTTTTCACTTTAACGAACGATGCACTTTCAAATACAATTTGTAAATTTTGAAATTCATTTGATACTTAATCAAAGGGCCAAAATATAAATGTATTAGAATTAATATATCATAGTTAACAAGATTGGTTCATTAATTAATTTCTCGATCGAGTATCAAATTAACTTTAAAATTGACAAAACTTTTATATAGAACACATTGCTTATTAAAGTGAACAATATTGATGGATTGAATTCAACGTGTGAATTTTAAATTCTAAGGAAATATAAAAAAAGTAAATTTTAATACATTCGAGAACACCACAATAGTGGGCATCGATGAAAACAAATATTAGAAACAACAAGATAAAAAAAAAAAAAAAACAGTTTTCCTTTTTTCAAGGAACGTGCTGGTCTTAAGTCTAATCAAAATTAGTGATTGATTATTCGAAAATCAAGACTAATCCACACGGGGCCCATCGTGGAAGAAGTTATTCCACCAATTTTGGTGGTATAAGTTCTTCCTTCTTAAAAAAGCTTATTTCTCTCTTATTCGTTTAGTTATTCCTCCTTAAAAAGCTTAAGGAAGCTTATTCCTCCTACAAAACATGTCCTAACAGTATTCAATACGGTCCATATCCGCAACGTAACTAATTTTTTTCTAGTTGACCAGGGGACATTAACAGTTGATTTAAAATTAGATAAGATATTTCAATTTCATTTTTCTAATTTTATCGAATATGCTCAGGCTATAGTAATTTGATCCATTATATTGTAAACAAAATTGTTCTTCCCTTAGCACGTGCTAATTGGAGATTTTGTCTAGTTATTGCTTCTTTTTTTTTTTTAATTCAAGAGTTTATTTATTAAGAAAAGCATAGTCTAATGTGAAATACATTTTATATTATTCGGACACCACTGAAGTTCGAACACATTTTGTCTAGAAAAATAGCGAAAAATAGCGAAGTTACGAACTCTATAGAACCCTAAATACCACGGTATTTGTTGGTATTAAATGAGCATATGCTATTAATAATGCTGCTTTACGATACGGCTTTGTAATGCCCCCAGTAAAAAAAAAAAGCAAGGTTATAGTGCCACCACTTTTTGGTGCAACAAGTTGTCACAACTTCATATTTTATTAATATTTAACATTTTTAAAATTCAAACGTCGAATCCAAACCGTTGATCTTGTTCAATACAATGAGTGATGCATTTTGACATAAATTTTATAAAATTTGGAGTCGATTTGATACTCGGTCAAGTGGTAAATAAATGAACAAATCTAATTAACTATAACAGATTAATTCTAATACGTTCGTTTGTTGACCACTTGATCGAGTATCAAATCGACTTCAAATTTTATAAAATTTATGTCAAAACGCATCACTCGTTCTATTGAACAAGATTAACGGTTTGGATTTGACATTTGAATTTTAAAACTATTAAATATTGACAAAATATGAAGTTATGACAACTTGTGAAAGGAACTTAACCTTGCTCATAAATAAAATGCATAACAGGTGGCCAGGTGCCCCTTTTCGGAGTAAATGGACTTTGTGTAAAATGGACTCTCTTTTCCGTTGGGTTACGATGTCTTGACCAAAGACAGTAAATGGGCTTCAAAGGCAGGGGAAACATTGGATTATATATGATCTCTCACTAACAGATGAGGGTCATATAAATAGGCTTTTTTTTTAGCTCAAGGCCTTGAAAGAGAGTCGATTGTTTCTTTTGGTGCTAAACATGTTTGAGAGAAATAAACCCCCTCGTGCACTTAAGCAGGCCCATTTCTCTTTGTTAAAAAATAAATAAAATATTTTTCTATTCATGCACGCCTCCGTGTCTGCTGGTGACAGTTTCTAATTTCACCAAACCTTAATTTACAAAGAATATTTTAACCCGGGAAACGTACTAAGCTTGTATCTTCTTTTTATAAGATTATTCGGTGATTTCACTACTCCGTTGATATTCTTACGAGAGGAAACGAAATTAATCTCAATTATTTTGAAAAATCAAAATATTGAGTCAATTCTATGATAACATCACTTTAAGTAACACTTATGGATATTTTAGGATCATGAACTGGATTAACGAGTTGTGAGCGCCAATTTGGAATTTTGAAATAGTCTTTGACTTAATTTTTAGTTGGAATAGAAACAATAAGGTTAAGAAGTATTCTGAATAAATGCACACCTATTCAAACTTTAATTTGTATTTCAAATTAATTCTAGTTCAAATTTGCGTTTTTTTTTTGTCAATTCAAAGATAAAAAAAGCCCATCTTTTTCAATAAGTAAAGAAAAATGGACATCAGTTTATCACTGAATTCGAAAGAATGTGAGACTTGTACAATTTAACGAACTTTACTACTTAGAAAACAAAAAGACCATATTAGCAAGGTGTTTAATCTCTACTACTTATAAATGCACCTAGAGAAAAGTCACAACAATTTTTGTTAACAATTTTTATACCGTTGATCTGTAAATGTATGGTTAGATCTGTCTCAACACATCTCTATGCGCACACAAGGAAATAATTATCTCGGTTTTTAATTGCTGCACAGAAGGAAAAAATTTTCTTTGGATTTGATTGGTTTTCCATCTAATATAGAAACAATTGAATAACATATCAATTTGTATCGATGGTAAATTAAGAAATATATTTTTATTGTCTAATATTATTTTGTTTTTTTATTTGCCCACATATGAGGGCATCTTATGCTATTTGACCAACATAAGAGAACAATGCTCAAGATTGAAGAAATATAAATGCAGATGTCTTTACCAAATACAAGATCACAAATGCAATCCTTGTCTAGTTCGGTTAGTGTGGGACAAATGGACAGAGGCCTCGTGTCCCATACAGTGAATCTGGTATTGGTGGGCCTTATTGGGTCAACTGGGTTGTTTGTCGTCTAGCTTCTCTTTGTTTGTTTATTCCACATTTCAATTTTTGGACCCCCACTTATTGGTTTTTATTTTAGTAATATGCATTCACTGTCAGTGTGTCACTGATGTACGAAAGTGACTATGGGGAAAAGATGAGCGGACAAAAGAGTATCAGGTTCTTATCCTATTTCAACTTGGTGTGATTAATTATTTATGTATTTGCTTTTTTAGGAAAAATTGAAGTGTTATATTAGTATAGTAGCTAAGGGTGCGTTTGTTTGTGTAGTAAGGGGTTGCATAAATTAAGATGCCTAAGTGTTTATGTAGTGTTATGTAATGGATGTTTGGTTGTGTAGTAAGGATGAGTAACTTAATGCATGCTTATATTCGTGTCAAAAGACTAAAATGCCCTTACATTTGAATTAATATTATGTATTAATAAGATATTGTGACCTAATTATTGTTAATTATTAATTATTAATGATAATAATAATCATTTTTATTATTATGATATATTAATAATCACTTTTAATTAAATATTATAAACATTATTAATTATTTAACAATAAAAAATTATTATTGATTAATTATTTTTAATTAATTCTTATTATTTAATTGTAATTGTTAATAATTAATATTACTTTTTAAATATTATTAATTATTATTATTTAATTAATTTAATATTTATTATTAATTACGATTTTTTAATAATTATTATTACTTATTAAATATTATTAATTATTATAAAAATTAATTATATATGATAATAATACATCATTTTTGTTATTATGAAATATTAATAATTACTTTTAATTAAATATTATAAATATTATTAATTATTTAATGATAAAAATATATTATTGATTAATTATTTTAATTAATATTATTAATTATGTTTTTTTAATAATTATTGTTACTTATTAAATATTATTAAATATTATGATTAATTATTTCTAAGGGGTATTGTTGGAAAAAAAATTAAAGAGGATGGTGCATAACTTATGCAATCTATTTAGGTTGCATAAGTTACGCACCCTTAAGGCGTCTTATGTAACGGTTATTTGGTGACTTAAGGATGCATAACTTAAGTTATGCACCTTTAAGTCACAAACAAACGCCCCCTAAGATTAGACACAGGGATAACTTTAGCTGGCCTATTTATTTTAGACCAACTTTTTTTGGTGCTTGCTCTTTCTGGATAAGGACTACTTTACCCTTTGTCTTGGAGCGACAGCATTTCTTTTTCTTTTTTTTCCTTTCTTTTTGGTAGTGAGGTCCGCTGGCATTTCATTAATTATAGTTCGATAGTATATCAACACCATAAATTAGATTACGAAGGATAGTTAAACCAGTGTATTGGGAAAAAAAATATATATATGTTGCTAAATTTAAAAAAAAAACCAGTATATACCATTTGCCCAGCAACGCATTTAATCCTGCACTCTACTTCCCTCGTGATTATTTCATGTTGTAAAATTTACAGCAGAACTTGAATATTTGATATTTTTACTTATGGCATAATAATCTACCTTGCGAAAAAACTTTTCATGCAAGAAGTTAATAAAAATTTCATAAAAATAGCACTTTGCTGTGGCCCAATTTCATAAAAATTAATACTTTGTTTGTGCCAGGTACATGAGTTGCATAAACTAGTACTTTAGGGTTGTTTGGATGGATGTAACTAAGCTAGCTTGTATATATGTAATTTATGTATTTGGTGTTGGCTCTGGTATTCTTTTTCATTGTTTTTTTAAATTATTGCAAATTTAGGCTCTCAGGGCGCTTCTCAACTTATTATACTTGACACCAATTTGATCAGTTTTGGTATATCTAATCATATCTGATGTTGAACTATTCAGGTACGGGATTGATTAATTGGACTTGGTGCTGATGATTTGATACTCAAAGCTACAAAGTACCCACCCACACAAAATTATATAGTGTGATTAAGCTACCAAAATTATGATTTTTTTCCTATTACATGCTATTTACCATTCATATAGTATTTTACTATATATAATAAATTAAGTTGATGATTCCAAAACAATATCATTGATTTACTTCCTCAAAATTAGATTGAAAACGCTTTATATATTTTATAATGACATGACTCAAGACAATATACATATGTTGTATATATTTTTCTGTATATAATAAATTTTAATATATATTTCTTACTAGAGAAAAAATTCCATTGATAACAATTAGTTTCTTAAAGACACTATGTTGGTTCGTCGAGTAAATTCGGTTTTTCATGCCTACTCATTGGCGCTAATTAAGCACGTCGAAGTAATTTCAGAAGAAAAATGAAAAGTTGTGATAGGGTCAGGTAAATTCTTTTTTTTTTTTTCCTCCCCTAACAACTAAATCATGATTGCATGCATTGCTCCCAGGTCTTACCTAAGCACGACAATTTGGTCATGAATGGGCCACCCACAATCAAAAGAAGTACCACTAACCTAAATTATATCACATACAAGCACATTGTATATTGTGCATGAAACTCCCTCAACAGGACCTATTAAATATTGTTTTATTTTCTGTTAGATTTGGTTCATAGAATCTTATCCCTCGTGTAGGTTTACGTATTGGCACAGGAAAAAGGAGCTTTAAACCTATTTGTAGACATACTTTGCATGCATCATCAAAGCACATGCATCTGGAGTTTGGAGTGTGATAATTTAGGATTAAATTACAAAAACTGATTATATTAGTATGTGATCTAGGTATAAACAGGGTCAAAAGAAAACTTTGTTTACCTGACTAGTCGTTTGAGTAAAGCAAAGATGTCGAACCCACAGAAACGGGAACGAATACTAGTTCTGTTTATTTGCTAAAGCTAGAAAAATTAAAATATCTAAAGAAAATTGTGCAAGAGAACAAAGTTGGTTTTGTTTTTATTTTCTAGATAATGAAAGGATAAAAATTCAATTTAAACAATTACAGTAAATATTTTTGGGGTGTTTTATGGGTTTACAATATGCAATTAAAAATGCCTTAGGGTTCGATTTCATTTAGGATTGGTCACAGAGTTGTGAATCATTGCACTTTCGTGTTCTGACCCACCAATTCGGTCCGAATTGTGTCCAATTCGGTCCGAATTCCACTGCGTTAACGCTATGTTCTACTTGTTTAATTGATTAGTTCATGCTAAAGGTCCATCTAGCCATACCTAAACTGTCTAGTCCTCTGCTGTCGCCTATTGGACACGATATTTGGTATAGAACCTAGTGTTAACCCTCATCGAATGCTTTGTACCTCAACTTTCGTAATTTTGGTAGACTTACTCGAGTTTACTTGTTGTTTTCTACGAGACATCTATTATAAACTGTCGTTCTAATAGAAAACTTCACCTTTCAGTTACAAGTTGATTGACTTTCGCCTTTTAACCTATCTCGAATTACTTGTGCAAGTTTTGACTATCAAGATGTGGCCATTCATCCATTAAGCAACACAATACAATAATCAATTCTAAACACAAGCATAAAACATAAAATTCCAACAAGTAAATAGCATAACTAATCATAAACGAGTATCACATAGCGAACCAAATCCTACACTACATCTACCCCTAAGACAATAAAGATTTAGCCTAACATACTAGTAAACATCATGCAAATAACAGTAGATAAAAGATAAATAGCCATAAGTATCAAAATAACGGTAAAAAGTATGAGAGATACAACAACAATCCAAAGTTTCAAGTTGCAAACTGCTGCCGTCGCGCTAGAGAACACCTTTGAGACCTTAGAACTCGTTGTAACAGCAAGGAATCACCTTCAAAACGTCCTATCTTCTGCTTTAGTCGCTCGGAGAAGAAGAACAGCCGCCAAGAGAGAGAAAATCTGCCTCCAAATGATCCCCGATGGTTATTCTTTCTTGGAGAACGCCCTAGTATCCTTTCCTTGCCTGCCTGGACGTGCTAGCAAGGTTTCCTTAAAGAGAAATCGCAATAAAAGACTTTCCAAGAGAAGAAAACGCTGAAAAAGATCTGCCAGGACATTCCTTAACTGCTGAATTTGGACCGAATTAGGAGCAATTCGGACCGAATTGAAGATACTGGGTTGAGGTTGCACTGGAATTCGGTCCGAATTGGAAAGTCTGGATGCCTCAAGGCATAGTTCATGTGGGCAGGTGCGTGGTTGCTGTGTCGGGTCGAGTCGGGATCTGACCTAGGCTAGGAATGAGTCATCTAGCTGTCTAATATGCCATTTCCTTGCAGTTTTTCTTGAGTTCCTGTAAAAGTAAAACAAAACACGACGGCAGTGCCAAATCTAGCAAACAAACACAAAAACAAGGAAAATTCAAGGTTTTAGTCACAATTTCGATGCAAAGTCCGGTCAAAATATCGATATAAATATGAGATATCAGTATGCACATTTTTAAATTGATAACTTTTAAACTTATTAGTGAGAAGAACAAGCTAAGGAACAGATTTTCTTTTAAATTAGAAAACTGGCGGTCACCGTGCACGACACAGCATGCTAATTTCTAGTTCATAAACTATTCGCAAACTTGTTCAAATAAAAATAAAATAATATAATATAATAATGTTGCAATAGTTTTTATTCTAAAATTTGCTCATCTTCCTATTACTTCTCACTTATTTTCACTTTTATTAAATTAAAATAATCTGATATTATAACGACGGTATTGTTATATTATTTAGTCTTTGGAAAGTGACAGGTTCATCGTTTAGTTGCGAATCCTTTCATTGCCCACAATATTTAGTTGCCAATTATGTCATTGACTAAACATCAATAATTCAGAGTTTTTATTTGGTCAAATAATTCGAGGCACTATTTCTAAAATTCAGCTCAGTCCCCAGTCAAAAATAATCTATCTATGTATTATGAGAGTACCATAGAATAAATCTCGTACAGCTGGAGAGGAGGCAGAGCTTGATCCCCAAATTTTCCCTTTGATTCTATGTTTATGTTCAAAGAAATGACAGAAATTAAAGACGTGTCACAGTTTGTGCTGAGATGAACTGAGATAAAAACATCAATTTCTTATAAATCAAGATAAATTCAAGCCGTAAAATTTTAATTAAGCCTATAAAACTATAACAACATAACGTCATCAATATTTTGATAACAAAAAACGTGCTAACCTGTCTCTAAATTTACGAACAAATACCTAACTTACATAGATCATATTCATATTGTCTGATAAACATAAATAGCTTTTTCTTTTAATAATACCAATCACTTTTAAAACCCCAAAACGACCACCTTCCAAACCACTATCCCTATTGAAAAAAGGAAACCAAACAGTAATAAAGTTATAAAGTGAAAACAGCCAACCCAATACGCCAGGGACAGCCGGACAGCGGAGTGGTGGGGCTGGAAACAAGGAAAACAAAGATATATGGGATGGTGGCGACTAGTAAGGCGAAAAAATGTAAATGGATGGCATGTGTCGTTTTGTGAGGCCTCAAAGAAATGAGGGAATTGGGACCCTACCACACGGATCAGGTTGCATCGCCTCCGCCTCCTGGCCTGTGGGACCCGCTAACGCGTGCGCCTTTGTCGGATCAGGCCTTTTTCAAGCCCATCCTGTTCAACCGTTTCTTTCTTACTTGCATAATGATAGTGTTTTTATGGTATTTATCTGATTTGATTTGATGGGAATAAAATAGGGAGAAAATTGTAAGTGTCCCTCGGTTGGTGTAAGTAACGAGTTGTTGCATCTGACGTTTTAGTGTGGATTATTGGATTAAGTAGTTATAATAAGATTGTCGTAATATAAAATTCAGATATAAATTTTTCCAAGGTTGCATCATTAAAATAAATTTTTATGTGATGAATTCCTTTAATGTGGGTGAATAATCTGTTAGAATTTGTAGAAAGAAAACTTAAAAAGAAGGATTAAAAAATATATTGTGTGGTGTCGTGTTTCGTGTTAACACATTTTTTTTATCGTATCATGTCTTCTAATAATATTTTACGTATCGTGTCATGTCTAAATTCTAAGGCATGGACACGAAATGAACCTGTCGTGTCTTCATGATGTGTTCAAACACATTTAATTTTTGTAATATATAAAGTATTAATTTGCTTATAAAACTATAAGTTGTATTTTTTTATTCCATAAAAAAATTGTTTAAAATTAAAAAAAAATGTAGGTTAATATTTCCATCATATGTGTCGTATTGTGCAATGTCGTGTATATTTTATCAAAACTAGACATGATAGTCTAAAAACACGTTATAAAAACATTTTCATATCATGTAAGACTTGACTTGCTATGGCGTGCCACCTAGTACCGTGTCATATTTAGACAAACTTTATTTTTATTTTACAACGAGACATGTGTCACTTAACCATAAAGATTTGATGTTACCTTTTTTTATAGCACGTTTAACAACGTACTTACAATTACTAAATTAATGTAATTACGGGTATTGGAGTTAACATACCATTTTCTTTTTGCCCCTTTTCTTGGAACACCGACACGGCAAGTAAAGAAACAGCGAATCAACTCAAAATTGAGTTGTGCGGATATGTACTAGAAATTAATTATGAGAACTCATAGCTGGCATTAGTACATAAACAATTCACCCGATTTCCCAAATCCAGATCCGACAACCGGCCTGTCTTTATAATGATTTGAGGATTTTGATTCTTTGAACTTAGATCTTGATTTCAGGCAAATATAAAAATCCCCAAATGACACATCAAAGCAATCCTGGAAAAGCATTGGTTGCACGACTCCCACATGCATTTTATTAGATGAAAGCGTTATTAGATTCCACATGCATGCAAGTATGGTTCTAACTAACGAGCCATTTAGGCATTTACTACTTAATTTTGAAGTTATAAAACAAATAGTAAAAATTGGCTCCAAACCTATCATAAATTATACCTAGTTCCTACATGACCGCTGACACTGATGTCAGAAAGTGGTCAGGTCACTTAAGTAATTAATAAAGATGCTTCTCTTTTTTTGAAGATTAATCGAGGTATCAAATTTAGCACCCGTGGCTTAATTGTGAAGACAACCTAGGAGGCTAGAACACTGATGCATTGCCTTAGAGCATTTTTTTTTTAATTGACGTTCTTTTGCCACTAGATTAGAAACTGATGTTTTTTTTATTGTCTTGAAGCATCGATACGGTGACTTAAGTGTCGCCTAAGTGGGATGGTCAAAAAAAAAATTCTAAATTGTAGGATTTATTATTATTTTTTAAATAATGCATTCAAGTTCAAAATTAAAAATTGTATGTTCAATACAAGTCTAGAACGTAAAAAAATGGTTTATTTTGATTAACTTTTAATTTTATTTTTTTTCCACTTTTTAAACCTTGTATAAAAGGATCGCAAAATTCTATAATTTTTATGTTACATTATTACATTATAATAGAAAATATAAGATAATTGAACCCCTTCTCAAAAGAAAATAATATTGTCTTCATTCACCTCAGCTTACATTAATGAAGTTCTTATATAACAAAAAAAATATAGAAAAAAAAAATCAGCACTGTCTTAATAAATTCTCAATTTGGGAGTTACTGACAGTAACAGTCAGAATAGAGGGCTGAAAAGGTAAGAAGAAGAGCCCCATGTTCCCACAAGGCCACAAGGAGGAATGGAGATTTTGTTTTGTTAGAGCAATAATGCCATAAACTAAGCGCACGTCAATGTGTCTGTGTAAAACCTTTGTTTTGATTTGGTGCATGATTTTCTTACTAGGTAGTTGGATCCAAGGGAAGATTTGACCTAATGCACGGCGTGATCCAAGGGTTATGTTCTGTGGTCCTTGATTGGGGCAGTTAGGCCTACGCTATTGCACCTAACCTAGATTCTTGGCATGATCTCAGTTAACTAGACTCTGTTTTAATAGCCTCATTAACATCTGGCATTTTATATGTTGAACTGTTGAAGTCTTCCTACATGCCAATGATACCTCTATCATAACCGGAAATTTCAGAATACAGAAAAAAGAAAATCTTAAATAATATAATTAAAAATTCATGTGAGCATTTGCTATTGGGGTCAATAAGTAGAATAAATTGAATGATTTGTATGGATAGCTTGAAACTCGAATTTGGGAAAACGAGTCCATAGTAACGGTTTCTGATTACTTCGCGAAATACCATAGTCTATTTTCAAGAAAAATATCTCTAAATGAAATTTGTAGCTAACAGTTATTAATCAGGGATTTCTTGTGATCTTTGAAGTTAAATTACGTGATATCATCTTTATCTAAAAAGAAAAAAAAAAATACGATTTTGCATTTGGTACTAACAGGAAACATTATTTTTGGTGTATTTGTTGCATATCCTTTGATAGTTATCATTAAAAATTAGCAAAAAAAAAAAAAAAAATAGTTGTGAAAATAGCACAACACACTTTGTGATGAGTCCCAACTCTCTTCTCAAAAATATAGATTTGAAATTAGCTAGTTTTTTTCTTAAAAATAATGATTTGGAGGACGTGGCGCTCATCTTCTTAATTATATAAAGATTTTTATACATTATCCAACATTTGAATACAGTGTATCTCGATTTTTGTGAAATTTAAAATTTTATCTGATTATTGATCAAAATAAATTAACTATTCAAATTACTTTCGGATGGTCAGCGACATTTAGATACAATTTACACGTCTTATCAAACTTATAGAAACATACCGAAATGTTATTTTTTATTATTTCCGTCATAACATCAACTATTTAAATTATTTGTAAAAAATAAAAATACCTTAGACTAGTTTTTCTACATTCTTGTAAAGTTTCAGGTATGCCTTGAATAGATTTCAAAAATTGTCAACTAAAGTAAAGTACATTTAAGGACTAGATATTGAAAAAAAAAAAAAAAATTCAGTCACGTACTCTCTTAAAGCTTACTGTTAATTATATCTATATTTGTCTTAAAGCATAAATTTGAGAACAGAATCAGCTCTTGCTCCAGCTTTTAACTGCCTTATTGAATATTTATCTAGAATTTTACTAAAAATAGAAATGCAGTATCTACGCCGAATACGTTATTGGTTTTTGTTCGCTGGAACAAAATGAAAAACGCAAAACCGAAAAGGCGCCAAAGGCCCTAATTTATTTGTTTTTGTTCGTCTATTTCTAGAGGCAGCTGGTGAATAATATAAGTGGTTAAGTAAAGCAGATAGATTTGTTTAGCAAGTTCCAAAGCCTAACTGCTAGAAAATTATCACACGTGTGCGTTAAGGGATGTTGATCACCTTTTTTAGATTATGGATATCTTATGATTTACTCACTTTCTGATATGCTGTTAGTAGGGAATCATGTTATTGGTTATATTTTTTGTAAAAAAAATTCTAGCGTATATATAATTTTTGTGATACATTCTGTAATAGTACGTATTCAATAGTTAAAATATGGATTTCAGAAATATGATATATTTTTTCATTTAAATTTCAACCATTAAAAATAGGAAAAATTAGATTTATGCTATTGGCAAAACTTGTTAATTAGAAAAACACCATTGTTAAATTAATAATTAGATATTTGTCACTATAAAATTGTTAAAATTAGTTTTATGCCATTATTTTTTCCCAAAATGTAGTAAATTATAAATATGCCACTCTTAAATCTATCACTGATTTGAAATATTCCCATAATACTCTTCTTACGTCGTACAAAAAAGGAAAAGAAACTAGAAGGAAGAAATAATTTTAAATCAGATTAATTATGGAAACAAATATCAAAATCAGATTATGTTCTTCAAAGCATATATAAATATAAAGTTGTATGCTCTTATATTTTTATTTATATTTATACAGTGGCATAAAATTTATTTTTATCAATTTGTAGTGGCATAAAACTAATTTGTTATTTAGTGATGACATTTTTCTAATTTTAAATTTTTGTAGTGGCATATTTAAAAGGGTAAATTTGTCATATCAATAGGACAATGGCATAAAACTAATTTTTATTATTTTGTAGTGGCATAAAAATAATTTGTCATTTAGTGATGGCATTTTGCTAATTTCAACTTTTTGCAGTGGCATAAATCTAATTAACCCTAAGCTAACACAGTATGTTTCGTCGCAATTATAAATGTACGCTTAAATTGTTCTCATTTTTTTTTATAAATTATCTAGACAATTATCATAAGTTTTTTTTATGTTAGCACATATTTTTATGTTATTTCTTTGGTGTGATGTCGAGATATAATATGCGTTTTTGTATGGTTTCTTTTTTTTTAAAAAAAAAAATCGAAGGTTTGTAGACATTTTTGGCTGAAAGAAAATAAACTATGGTTGTCATCTATGGAGAAAAAAAAATTATTGATGATTACAAACTATTTTACGGGCTAAATCGGATCCCACGATCCACGGAAAAGATTAAATTAAATATATTTACTCGCTAGTCAACCATAAATTAATCAAATATGGAGGGCATGCAAATCCAGACAGAATTTTCGCAAACAGGAAGTAATAAATCCAGATAAGGGACGTGACTATTTGCATGAAAACACATGTTGGCAAGCCCATGATACCATGTCGGTTGACCTCATTATTGCGGTGCATGAGTTGTCTAAAATTAAGCAAGCTTCCAAAGTCAAGAGAATATACAGCCAATACTAATCAACCAATGAAAACAAATAATTAATTTCCTTCACTGATAAGCGTCCATGTTAGAAGCTAGAAAAATCGCCAGCGAAGCTTCACAAAAAGAAAAAAAAAAAAAAAAAAAAGTCCGTTCAGCATGTCGTACATAAATAGGATTACAGGTGCTTTCTTGATCTTTTGCACCACCAACAAAAAAATAATTAATTATCTTTACAAGGAAAGGTGCTTTTCACCAAAAGACCTCCAATAAATCAGACGGTTGGTAACAAATCCAGCATGTTATTTTACTGTAGAATTTATGAATGCCTGCTTATGGTCCCTGTTGCAGATCCTGTTGGCTTCTGTTTTTTTTTCAGTTTTTACTGATGAAGGCTTCACATGCTATGAGGATATTTACATAAACTAAAACATTCAATTACCTGCTACACTTGTCTCGTGTCTTTAAATAAGGTGCATCTCTTTTTCAGTTATTGCAATACAGAGACATTTTGGGATCTTCTCAGAGGGTTTTTCTGATTTCTGATACCATTTAACATAAAAAGAGAAAGGTTGGTCGGTGGTCCTGCAGTTATTTGAGCAGCCTATATTATTAATATATCATGCATCAATAATTTTAAGTCCATAAATTTTAGGAGGAGACTAGCTTTGAAATCTATTTGCCGCTTCAAGATTTACACGTAATCCTAATTATTTTGAAAAAAATTGTAACAGAAATGCATGGCTATCTACCAAATAATAAAAAGTCCAGGTTGACAGACATTGTTTCAATATTATTAATTCTTCACTTTCTTTTGTATTATATAAATTACCAAATCTTAATTATTGATCAAATGAGCATAAACATTAATTCTTCACTTTGTTTTGTATCATGCATAGTACAATTTATGGTGGATTCAGCAAATGTGTTTCACTGGATGATTTGTTTGGACCACTTTTCGGCCTTTGGTTACAAAATGTCTACATTGGCATTTGGCAGGTCCTGTATGAGTTGTTTATTTACATATATTAGGTAGATAATTTTTTTATATAAAAATATTAGGTAGATTTACAATCTATACAAAGGTGCACTAACTGGAGTTATTTTTGTTCTATATGTTTGGATGATTGTAAATGAGGGATGCTAATAATTATATTCTAAGCATTTTCGTCCAAAATTTGTCCACAAATTTTATGCGCTATATAAAATCATATTTTATCCCAGGTGTAAATTCGACACAAATGTAAACGCATACATAGTACTCATCATTTGATAGGAAACGCATACACAGATTTTTTTTTTTTTCTCCTGACGGAACCTGATTTATACTTGGTGCATTGTGAAATGTGGACCGTGGATGACATAAAATCATCTCTCCTTTTCAAAACACAAGTATAAATCAGCTTAACTTTGTCCGTATTTTGTTCGTAACAGATAGTGTTCTCCAATCATTCGTAGTGTCGTGTTGACACGAACTACTTTTTTAATCGTGTCGTGTTGTGTCGTGCTAAATGGTGAGAAGAGGCAATACGACACGCATTCTGACACGACATGATTGAAATGATCGTGTCGTGTTGTGTTGACACATTGTGTTAGTCATGTCAAATCATGTCAAAATTTTTTCTCTATTATTTATAAAAATTTATTAAATATTAAAAGGGAGAAAAAAATATTGTTGCAGTTTTTTTAATTATTTTACAAATTCAGAATATATGTCACTACAAAATTTTCGATATATTTTTTAACGTATTATTTGATAATTTTATATTTTTCTAGGTATTTGTTTGTTGTTGAACATATTTAAAAAATATTAAAAAAATTAAATACACGTTAAAAAAGAACTATGGTTGTAAACTGGACACTGATATATAAAAATAATTTAAATAGTCGTTTAAAAAATAGTTTAAAAGATGAAGTATTTATGGTTTATTAACTATGATGCTATTTTTTATAATATTAAAAATTAAATTTGTGTTTTCTTGTCATGCCAAATCGTGTTAATTTTTCATGATTCTCAACATGACACGATAAACGATCGTGTCGTGCTAATTCTGTACTCGTTTTGTGTCATGTCGTGCTAATACGATCGTGTCTTGTCATTTTGGAAAACCCTGGTAAGAGATGAAGCACCTCTTTTGTTCATAGCTACAATTACAAATGACATATGAAATAAGGAGCACAGTTAGATCATTCATAAAATCATTTTAAATTTTAATTGATTCGTATTTAATAATGCTAGAGTAATAAATAAATTTAAATTGTTTAGAGTTCGATATAAATTCATTTGTACGGTTAAAGTCGTGCGAATAAACTTATTCAACTTAGGATAATTTAAAATATTGTCAATATTATCTGAATAAATAGTTGATAAAGTTCTATCATTTAAGATATTTAAATATGAATACATTATGAGGTCTTTGCATTTCCATTACAGAAAAGAAACAAAAAATCGATGACCGCTCCTTCCACAACAAACACATTAAGATTGTTTTAATGAAGACATATTAACATGTGCAACACTTGATATAAAAGTGCAGATATCTTCTTTATAACTTACAATTTTCAATTTTTTTATTTAATTTCAAAACTGATTATCAAACCACTTTACGAATAATCAGTCCATTCTTTAGTACAACAAATCTAAAATACAATAAATAACAAAACTATATCTACATTTGTTTTATTATAATCATTTTATCAACTTTCGTGAATTTGTATCTAAACTATAAAAGCTATATCTAACAATTTTTTGATAAATATTATGTCGAATGTCGTGAATGTTAAATACATTTGAGTTCAATATTATCTGTTGTTTTTTAATTGTTATAAATTACCAAAGAACATTCCTAAGATTTGATTAATGTATCTCCAATCCTAGCCGTAGAATTGGAATTCCCTAGCCACCTAGAAGAATAACTTTCCAATCACCTCATGCTTTGCCACAGCTTATGATAAGACTATGACATGCTAGAATCCTACAATAATAGAAAGAACAGCTATGTGGGAACTTAGTTAAAAGTAATAAAAAAACCCACATATAAATTGTCCAGTAGTAACGAATGATCCGGGAATTCCAGCCGCACATGTGAAACATCTTTCGTGGTTTAGCTGTCTAGTTGGTGATTCTCTGCTTTCCCATGTCAATTCCCTGCAATTATTTTCTCCCATTCTATGGAATACTTTGTTTGAACTATTATAGACATTCAAAGAGTTTGTTTCTTCAATAAATTGCTTAACAATAGATTAAATTCTTTCGTTGTACTTTTAGTGTTAATAAATTTTAGGACTCCTATCTGCATGCTCTGTATATTATCAAAGATATAATAATTTTACATAATACCTTAATTTCCCAAAGCAAAACAAATTAAACTATGAGGAAGTTACTTTCTATACTAGATAGAAAAATATAATATTATAGAACTTGACATAATATTATGTCACTTAAAGTATAAACATACATATACAAGAAGAAAGGCACTTTTCTTTTAAAGTTATGTAATAATTGTAACAAAAATTATACTCTAATGCCAGCAGCCGATATCATTTTTGCCTTTACAAAAGGAGGACAGAATATGTAATTGGAAGAGAATAGAAGTAGATAACAATCACAGAGGAAACAACAATGTTATTATAGACTTAGTGCTGTCTAATATTTTGAACTATGCAGAAAAAGACAAACAAGATAAGTGGGGACAGCCTAATATAAATTTGAGAAGTAGATAAAATAAACATAAGTGGGTCTTCTTATTCTACATCTTTGGCTTCTTGGCGCTGTCTGTAAGGCATCTTTCTTTCCACCTCTTCAAATACTTCAATTGCATTGGCTATTTACAACTCGGATCTGTTTTGTTCTTTCCCCTTGAGAGTTACAACATATAAAAAAAAAAATATTCTAGGGATCCTCACATATAAGCCTCTCTTTCGGGTTGATATATAGCTTGTTAGATTGGGTTGTGTGCTTGGCTATAATCTTTTATGGTTGCTCAATCTTACAGAGTTCTTCTTTAGGTACCGTCTCTCTTGCTTTTACAACATACAACACTATGCTAAGTTTTGTTTATTTTAGCTGTTGTACTTCTGATTGTTTTTTGCCCCGTTGTGTTTTAGTGTTTCTTTGAGTTCATATCTTGTCTGTGCTTGAAATTGTGAGCAAATTTTGAATAAACAAAAAGGTTTATTAAGAAACTCTTGTTAAGGTTTTATTATAGGTATAGAGTTGCCGGCTATCCAAAGTTTCTTATCTTTGATATAGAGTGTTCATATAAAAATACTTCCTGAATAAAATGTGATTTTTCTGTTGGTATAACTCAGTGCTATTAAATTTTTTTATTGATACTGGTGCTATCTCCAAGCATAGAAAATGTTGTTGAAAATTAATTTCTAAAGTTTGTATGTCTTGCTATAGTTCAAGGCTTTTCACTAAATAACAAGTTCATAATAATTCTATCCTTAACGCACTTGTTGTAAACAACTACTCTGTTATTTCTTACACTTATGTAAACTTTTTTTTTATTATTAATGGAAAATTGTCAGCAAATGCTGACCCTAAAAAAAAACTACTCTGTTATTTCTTATGATATTAATTTCTATTGTTTCTCTGAAAAAGAAAAATCTGTTTTGTATTGCTATTTTTTAATTTTTTTGTTTTTTTGTAAGTTATTGTATATATTGCTGCTTCATGTTTAGTTTTCTTCGGCAATCACCTCTGTTCTTTTTCCAATTTTGTTTCATTTTTTTTTTTCCCGTTTTCTGAAGCAAACCTTACTGACAAACAATTTCATATATGCAGAAAACAGAGAATTACTGTAGAGCAAGAAGTCTAATGCAGTTTGCGCTGATAAGATACAAATTACAGAAAGCCAGAAGTTTTAGTTCTAATTCCTTGTGAAAGAAACAACAACGAAGAGACAGATTCATAGAAGGAGAAATGGAAAGATACCAGAATCAGTACAATAAGGAATACATGAAGCTTGCTATGTTAAAACAGGAAGAGACTTTCAGACACCAAGTAAGGATTTCATTTAATTTATCAGAATTCATCGTAATAAAGCAAACTGCAACAATGCGCCTTCAGCAATTTAATGCCTAAAATTAATATCTACCATAGATTATTCGCTACAAACCTAAAAGTGTACAACTGTCCTGTAAGCTAATAGTTCCATGATGTGACCATATTACAATAGTTCTGTGTTAGAGTGAATTACAGAGATATTCTTTTAAATAATTATTCTCCTTATGTTGATAGGTTCAAGAGCTTCATAGATTATACAAAGTTCAGAAGTCACTAATGACAGAGGCAAAGACCTTCCAAGTGAAGAAGCAAGGAGAAAATGAGACTTGCTCAAGCAAATCTAGCGACAGCAACCCGTACCAGATACGACTTGTATCAGAAGAACAAGTCAGAAAACCAAATATTAAATTGGAAAGTGATGAAGATGCAGATCTAGACCTAACACTTGCAATTGGAAGTACCACAACACGATCAAAAAAGAAAAAGAAAGAGGCATCATTCACGTCTGATTCTGGTACGAGTTTCTCATCATCTTCGAACGAGACAGAGGGATCAAGGTTAAATTCAGGAACTCGTTTGAAATCAAATCTCGAATTGGCTTTTCAAAACGAGAGAACAATAGGTTTTGCAATTGAGGGTCATATGAGCAGAAATGAAGGGTTAGAGCAATCTCCTTGGATGTATCAGCGTTTCAATTTGAATTTTACCTGAGAGATGAGATGAGATTGTTTTAAATTCTTTTTCCCTTTTTTTTGAATGTCAATAGGATAGTTTGTGTCTTCTTGTACTTGAATGAAATACCTAAGCTTAGCATCTCAACAGTTCCTTATGTATTTTAGCATTTAATTATCTGGAATGATTGAGTAGAAGCTTCCTGTCAATTGGTGCCGTCTATGACCAGTACCCCTTTGTGCCAGATATTATTGTAGCTACAATAGGCATCCAAAAAAAAAATAATAATAAAAAATCTCGTGTTACTATAAAGAAAGCAAAAACAAATAATGCATTGGGGATATGGTCCCAACATGCTGGTACATGCATTGTAATTTTTTTTTTTTAAAAAAAATTCATTAGCCGGTGCATGCATTATACATTTTTGTATTTATATGCATGAGTTGATACCTCCACTACAGCACCTTATCTTGATACCTGTAGCTTCCCAAGCGTTAGATGGCAGCACGAATCTCAACGAGTTCCAAATCCTTGCTTGTGCTTTGCCATAGAAATGGCAGAATATATGGATTCACTTAGAAGAAAGACGTGGATCCAAATATGCCAATATTTACTAAATTTGATATCAACAAAATATTTTCTATTCGGATTTCAATCTGAAACTTTCACTTAATATGTATTGCCTTTGGTCATTAAATTAAAAAAAATACTTTTCCAATATTAACTTCCTCTTCATTGTGTAGTTTTTGAGATGGTCAAGTTTTAATCTAACATGCAATTTTTTTAGAAAGAGCCTGTCGTCCAACCAAACAATTGAAACCATGATGTTCCAGCTATTCAGTTATGGCCCTAAGGGTCTAAGGGATTTGATTTGGATTATCAGATTTTGATTGACTTTTCTTTTTCAAATCTGGCAAAGAAAGGTGATGATTTTTGGTCAAAATTGTCAAGATTTTAAAATTTTATCTGTTGCCCATCTCGTCAAATTTTTGAACAGCCGCCCTTGTTCTCTCTCTATTGGAACATATTCTCCTCTCTGCTTTCGTCATGCCATATTTCGTTTTTCACATTTGGATAATTTTTTAGTCCATATCATATTTAGATACCTGAAAATAATTAATTTTGACAATATTTCTACATATACATATGTTGTTAGACTTGTAGAGTATATATAAAATTTCATATGTATTTTAAAATTAAAATTAATTTTAATGATTATCGCTATATAATCATATTAATTCCATTGCCAAAAGATCACAATACTTATAATGTAAAGTAATTATTTATCATTTAGATATATTGTTTATATGTATACCAAAAATTCGAATTGTCGGTTATAGTTTTATTTTGAAACTTTTAACTATCAGAAATCTTTAAAATCATCAGACCTTAGAATAGTCAAATTTGAGATATAGCTTATCTAAACTCTAAAGTAAAAGGTGCACATAGGCATTTTTGTTTTTTGAGTAAATTTGTCAAAAAAATAAAATTAGGCCATTTATGTACTATAGTGAGATGAAAAGAAGTGTAATTAATTAAAAGATACAAAGCTACACGGGCAGAAATTTCATTAAATTAGAAGATGTTTACACGACAAGGCAAAACCACTTACATTTTTTTTTCTTTATTTTATTTGCCGCTGAATTTTGTTTCACCGCTAAGATGAATAAGGATCATCCTAAGATTCATCACTTCCATCATCCCTTGAGAATAACAGTCATTAATGAGGATAATACTTCATTAATGACAGAAAACGCGTGAATCTCATCATCCCAGCGCTATTTACTCCCTCTGTCCCTCTGTTTCCATTTTTGAAAATCCAATGCTCTCATTTTCCGTCATTTTGTTTTGCTCCCTTCAACAATTATGATATTAACTTCAATAGTTACGATATTAACTTCAACAGTTACATATTAATTTCAACAGTTATATATTAACTTCAACATTTACATACTAACTTCAACTGTTATAAATTAATTTCAACATTTATATATATTAACGTCAACCGTTATCTATATTAACTATAATAGTTAATGTATATAATTAGAACAATTACGATATTATCTTCAACATTTATATATATTAACTAGAGCATTTAATATATATAACTATAACAGTTATATATATTAACTTCAACATTTATAAATATTAACTAGAACAGTTAGAAAATGGAACAATGTGTGCAGGGAATGTGGGATGATAGACAAAAATAAAAACCAAATTAATTATGTTAGATTTTATCCCCTGGATTCTATCATCCTTACCATCCCCTGATCTTCTATTAATGAGGACGCTGGATAATTAATGAAGATTCCAGGAATGATGAGAATCATAGGATGATAGAAAACAATTCCCATAATTTTTATATTATTTTTTGTTTGAGAAATCGACAATAGCTACACCTTTCTTATAGAGTTATAGTAAATCAGCAGGACTATTTTGATACGTATGTCGGTCCCATCAATTAATAAGGTGGGACACTTAGAAATCTGACCAAACTCTCAGATTTTTTTTTTTCCATGATAATAGGAACTGTGGGTAGTTTTCCCAATTGTCTGATTTTGGTCTACCGTTAGGCAGATATTCAAGAAAGATCCAATTTTGTAGTTTTCAAATTACATGTTACGGATAAAGGAAGTTTCTCATTTTTTTTGTTATTATTCATTCTTGATAATTATTTTTGAAATTTAATTAGTATTTTGAATAATAAATTTCACTTAAATTCTATGCTAAATTTAAATACATTTTAGCATAACATCTAAAAGTTTTTTTATAAGCCTTTTTCATCATCACTAAAGTTGTGCTACAGTTGTTCTTCTTCTTTTTTCTGAATTTCAAGGCCTTTTCTGTTTTTCTTCTCTGTATTTTTTCTTTCTTCTTTTCACTAGATGGTCACTGTCTAATTTATCAAAAGAAAAAAAAAGTTGTAAATGAAAGATATTCGCCTCACTGACATTTCGATTTTGAGAACTAGATTTTATTTCTAAGAAACTCTCCTTATCTCCCACTAACAACTTTATCTTCCTCTTGCCAATATCATGATGCTAATTTCACCTCACCTCTTTGGTTTTTTAGAGAAGTGTTCTAGTGTCATAAGTTTTTGGTGCTACAAATGTTACAGTTTCATTTTATTAGTATTTTAAAATTTTAAAATTATATTTTTAAATCCAAACGTTGATTTTGTCCAATTTAATGAGCGATGTATTTTTATATAATTTCAGTAATTTTTTAAACTTATTTAATACTTGATCAAGAGGCCATAAAATGGATGTTGTTAACTATAATAGAATAACTCTATCATGTTCATGTGTTGACATGTTGATCGAGTATCAAATAATGAAACTCCAAAATTTATAAAAAAATATATAGAAATACATCGCTTGTTTAATTTAACAAGATCAACAGTTTGGATTTGAAAATTGAATTTTAAAATTTTAAAATTTTAATGAAAAAGTGAAGTTGTGGCATTTGTGGCACCAAAAAACGTGTGACACTAAATTCCTCCTCTTTTTTGTCCTTCTAATTAATTTGACTTTTTGGAGCACAACCTAAATAATAACAATAATAATTCGTCTCATGCAATTATTTATTTATTTGTTCAAGCTTATTGACCAGTTCTGTCGCGTGTAGATTTTATTTTTCAAATACAAAATTTATATAGATTTTGACAAAGTTATAAATAAAAATTTCTACAAATGTACACTTTAATGTAAAAATGGCGTGATGTAATAGAATTGGTCAATTCTATTAGATGAAATTGCTCTTGTCGATAGATAGCAAGAGGCCTTTTAATTTAGCATGCAGTACCATAGGAAATGGTAGTGCTCAAGTCAAAAGTAATCGTCACTAACGTTTGTCACACTATAAATCAATAATAGATAAAAACCAGTACAAGAAAATTCCCACTTGAAATTATTTACGTTACGTGCGGGACCCACCAATAATGAATTAATGACAAGTGGCGAAGAACTAGTGCATGTGGCAGAGAGATGATTGGCATGATGTGGACATATCATGGCAATGCCAGATGCAAATGTGGATCTATAAATATTCAAACAGATCCGAATTAACTAGAGGTGATCATGCCAAAGTTTGGTGCATTAGTCCCCATGGTGCTAACCACCAAAGGACCACTTGGTGAAGGAGAACCCCTTGGATCTCTCCTGGTGTTAGATGACTTAGATCCCATCTCCTCTTGGATCCAACTGCCTACCTAGTATGATCCAATAAAAACCAAGGACCTCACATGTGTGGTCAATAATCACTGCCTTTATTATTATTTGGTGATGATAATAATTACAAAATCTCAAGTCTTCTCTCTGTTGAGACTTGAAGAGAGTTGTATTGCCAATAGGGCTGTCAATGGGTAGGATACGATACGGTAGAGATATTTTTCATATCCATATCCGTTAAAATTTTCTTTATCCATACCCTACCCTTACCCGTTAAAGATTGTCTTTACCCGTACCTTACCCTTATCCGTTAAGAATTAACGGTAAGGGTAGGGTAGCGGTAGAAAATGGATAATAATGTTAATAATTTAATAAAAAAAAATTATAAATAAAAATATCATGTAAATGTGCACTATTTAATAATACTTTAAATATAATAAAATCATACAATATCTTTTCATTCTAATTGTCAAAAAAAATACATAACTAATTAGTAATTACTAATTATGCAATATTTTCTCAAACGAAGGGATAAGTATTTTTTTTAATGTAGCGCGTGAATGAAGATCAGAAAAAAAAATAATATATCAATTGAATCTTACCATCATATCTTTTCAATTTAATGCATTATTATCTCAATCAAATCTAACAATTTAATTATTAATGCATCAATTGAATCTTAAAATAATATCTTTCTGATTTTGTTTGTTATTAACGTATAATTGAATCTTACAATTACATCTTTTTTATTATAATTTAGATTATAAACTATATAATTAACGGTACGGGTAATTAACGAATACGAAATAGCCTTACCCATACCCTTACCCAATAAATTAACGAAAATTTTTTTCTATCCATACCCATACCCGATAACTTAATGAAAATAAAACTTTACCCATACCCGTCTTATCGAATACGATATGGATAGGATAAACGATTAAAAGGGTACCATTGACAGCCCTAATTGCCAAGTTCACACATTAAATATTCTGGCCAATCATAGGAGGCAAGAGATTATGGCCAAATCATAACTGCTTTATATATGGATGACAGGATGAGTAATATGATATTGTACATCGTTATTAATTACTGCTTATGATAAATGATAATAATATTACACTAAGGATTTCTTTTGATGGGTTGGGACTTGAGAAGGAATGTACTACCAAATCCACACAGTACATAATCGGACCAATCATAGTCTAGAGATTATATCGCCAATCTTTAGCTGCTTTGTAGTAAACTTTTCTGCTCCCACATCATTATGTGACACATCAAGGTTGGATGAAGAATTTTGCCCCTTGATAATCTGATCTGATAAGTGGTCACTTTTCAATTGTCACTTATCTATTCCATTTGTTTATGTAAAAAGAGACTTTATTTAATCAAAACTTTTTAATGAGATTTTCTTCATTATCAGTTTCCTTAAAAATTAACTTCTCCTTATTCAAGAGTGAATTTTCTCCAATAAAGACAAAAATTATTTCCTTCTAATTTTGAGTGGCTGCACTAGAAATATTCCTATCATGGAAAGGCAAAAAAAAAAAAAAAGAAAAAAAAAAATAAAGAAAGAAAGAAAGAAAAAAAAAAGTGAAAAAATTATGGAGAGCAAGCTATTGTATATAGTCCTTTTTTGACTGAATACAATCTGGATCAATAGAAATCTGATAAACATCTTTCTTTATTATTTGATCAAATTTCTACAGGTCATTTATTTTGCATGTGGAGCACTTTAATTACCCATATCATATTTTTAATTATCATACCTTGGTTAGAGATGCATGTTTAACACACTAATTTTTTTTTTCCTTTTTACAAGGTTTGAACACGTTCCTCTTGAGAAATTGTGGAAGTTACTTATTATCTGTTATGTACTCCACACTAATCTAGTATATCACTTCATAATTTAAACGAATATGTTACTTCTATGCTAAAATGTTGGATTAGACTTTTGAGTTTTGTAATTGTGATTTCTCCGAACGAAATATTAGCCTAACATCAATTTTGAGCTAAGTTTTAGGAAATGCAACTATTTTTTAACGTGAATCAGATGAAATTATTATAGTTGGAGAAGGAATGAAATTGCTTCTTGTAGTAATCCATGGTATGCAGAAAATATAAAGCATTGATAAGCGGGAATTATGCATATAAATACCGCTTATATTAGGGCTTAATTTCATTAATTATATGTGTTTCTAATGCTTTAATTGTTAATTTAGGTTAGAAGCAAGGTACTGCTATGGCTACTTTTATTTTGTACATGATCTGTTTGATTTTGTCACTCTTGAAGCGAGGAAACTGAAGTCTGATCATGATCTGCGGCCCACCGAAGGTTTGTGCGACCCATAGAAAAACCCAGCGAGTAGTAGGTGAGACTTGGCAACTTAGAAGATTTCTGCGACCCGCAGGACTCGACATCGGGCCGCAGGAGAAGCAACCGACAGTCCAAAATAACTGACCAAGTTCTGCACCCACCTCTACGCCGCCTCATCTATTTCTGGAGCCTTTATCACACGTCTTCGACATATTTAGAGCCATCCCATGCCTATATAAACACCAGAGCGCAACAGAAAAAGAGAGTTCGTGAGTTTAAGGCAAATTCTGCTAAGTAAGAGAGCAATCAAGGGTTTTCAGCGGGCTGCAGGGAGCATCAGCAACCCGCTGAAAGAGTGGCAGAGAGCAGAAAAGGGAGATTCTGGATTCAATCTGTTGTAATTTTGTTTCTTTCTTTATGTTTTCTTATTATTCAGATACCTTTTGTTGTTTTATGATGTATACTCGTGAGTAGTCGTATATTAAGGGCCATAGTAGTGAACATTTTTAAGTTTATGATTGATAATATGCTTTAAGTTATATTTTTTTTTGTTTGTATGTTGTATTTTATGCTTTGGTTTAATTATCTAGATTACTTTAATTGAATTGCTTGGATTGAATTGCTTGCACCCGTTAAGTTAGACGTCGCTTAATCGTTAGGTGGTTAAATCCAAATGCTTTCAAGTAATTAGGTTAAAGTATGGTAAACACGAGAGTTGGTGCCAGAAGGTCATGCTAGGGTCAAGAAACGGAAGTTGAAGCCCTTCCCGATTACGGAAGTATAGGGAGTCGTAGGTCGTAAAGCATAAACTAATTTAACTTGGACCAAGAAACGGGAGTTGAAATCTAGGTTGAATTAGAGAGAAATAATGTTAACTATAGGAAACCTGGCCTTAAACGGAAGTGGGATTGAGGAGCCTTAGTTAGAATTAATTCTCTACACAAAACAACAATTAAAATATGCAAAAAGTTGAGTCTGCGCCAAACCTAGCGGGCCGCAGGAGGTTTCTGCGGGTTGTCTATGACCCAGACTTCTGCGACCCTCTTAGGGGTCAGCGACCTGAGTTTCAGCGGGCCGCAGATAATCTCTGCGGGCCGCTGATTCTGGAGTAAACTTAAAAGTATTAGCTACTAGTTAAACCCCTAATTCTTAATTAGTATTTTAATCCTTTTAACTCACTGAACTGTTTAATTTAGGACTTTTATTTAACTGCAATATTTACTTTTGACTTGTTCAATTTATTATTCATTTGTATCCCCAAATCTAGTTAGTCAAAGTTCATTAAACTTAATTATTTGAATATTCCGTCCCTGTGGTTCGACCCCGATAATACTTAGACGATTGTTGTACGTTTGCAACTGATTTTTAGGTATAATTGGGTATAAATTTAAGTGTTGATAATCCACATCAAGCATTATGATCAAATTAATTTCAACATATGACTTCGTCAAATTCTATAATTCAATCGGATCAAGGTTCAAATAATCGACCTGAATCGTTGAAAATGCAATGTTTCTATCAAAATCTCATTCGATTCTATATATATCTTTTGAATTCTTTAACAATTGTTTTTCGGACTATTAAAAATTATATATTGTGCTAGAGCATTTATAAATATTTAGATCGATAATTTTCTAAAAAAAAGCTTATAAAAAGTTGAAAAAAAAAATATGAATTTAGTCTTTAATGAGATTTTGATATGGATATCACAATAAACAGTTCGGATCAATCATTTAAAATTTTTATTTTGGAGATTCAATTCGATTTGACAAACCCTTTTGTCAAATTAATTTGATTGTAGCATTTTTTTAAAATAATATGACCATACTACATTGATGTTTTGGATATTTTATTTTTGTATTTTAAACATGTGTTTTTATATTTGCTCATGTAGATACAGAGTCATAAGTGCTCAGAAAAAAAAAAAAAATGCTGTCAATATTTCATTCTTTCTATACTACCGTGAAGTGCTCAATATCCCTGCAGTCTAACCCTTTCAAAACTAAGAATGACTTTAAAACAAACATTGAGCAGAGTTGTTTCTCTGAGATTTGTACACACTTAAATATATATAGAAATTGATGGAGTTCAGCGACAACCTTTTGACTATGCCACTACTCAGGAATAACATTGATCACTATCATTCACGCAAATTTGTACTATCCACTCCTGCTGTCGGGTTCATTGATTCTAATTTCTAAACTTTCCTCCAGACATATAACTTACATTATATTAGTAAACTTAGTACGTTGTAATTATGTTCTCCTGAAAACGTAGCATAGTATATTCCTAAAGCATATTATAAAGGGAGCGAGATAAAATTTTAATGGGCATTAATGAAATACATACTAATTCTTCCAACATATTTCAGAAAATATACTTCTTCAAATAGAAAAAGAGAAGTCTCTACGTGTCGCATAGGCACATTTAAAACATATAAGAATCAATTAATCAATGCAAACATAAATAGAAATATAGACCCAACAAGGCAACAAGGCAACAACAGAGCAAGCTACACGCCTAGCTAGTCCAAAAAGGAACAACTTAATGGGAGAAGCAGTGAAGCACAATAAGCCACAAATGTTCTTCTTGGACACTAGCCAAGCCAAGTTGTGTTCATTGATAACACGGTGTCACGAAATAAAAATTCCACGTGAAACAATTAGACGATTTAGTGAGAAACAAGAAATGATTATAAAAACCTAATAATAACTCAACCTTCAAGAAAATTAATAATAACTCGTAAAATTTTTATATCAAAATAATCTAAAGTGGAAGATGATAACCCTCTTATACTGATAACTTATTGCCTACAAAATAACTTAGTAAATAAAAAATATATAAATATATACTAAATAAAATACATTAATTGGAGACAAAACTAATAATGATTCTAAGAGATTATCACACTGAAAACCACACTAATTATTGTGCACATCAACCAACATGAACACGTTGTTCTGTTGAATTAGATCTGATGCGTCAAAAAGTTCTGTCACGAGTTGAGGCAGTCGTTTCAGGTTGAATTAAAGATACTTCTAGCTCCGAGTTTGTATTCGAATTCGAGTCTGAGTCCGGTATTCAGAAACGCACCGCATCAATAATGTTTTCATTTTCGTTTTCCCATTAATTGCAATTACTGCAAGTGGACACTCCGGCTTTTACAAACTATTGCAACTATTACAACTGTTGCAAGTGGACAAGCACCAGATTCCACTTTCTACCTGCCTGCTGTCGCTCAGCTATCTGCCTATCTGTTTATCTTCTACTATTGCACGGTGTAATTTAAGTGCAGATACTTTATTATATATCGGCGTGAGTTATTTATTTATTCACTTATGAGTTATGATTAGAAAAAACATTGCTATGATTCATGAAAGGGTATCTTTATTGGATTTGGATGTACTACTGATTGGCCTATTGGTTAACCAATCACCAGCGTTACCAACGAGGGGATGAATTGTTGGAGTCTTCCTACGGGATAATCGACAATAAATAAATAATATAAAAATAAATTGTTGTTTTGTCAGATAAGGCTTGACGTGTCCGAACAATTTGATAAATTTCCAATTTTTTTCCCAATAATTCAATTTTCATTTTCTCCTTTTTATGTCAGTGAGCGAAATTCATCCATTTATGATTGCAACAATTTAATTGTTTGGTGATCTTTGAGACAATCTGAAAGTCTCCCCTTTCCGTTTCTGAGGGATAAAAGAAATACAAAGGATCGGATATAATTTATTTTTTATTGAAAAAATAAGATCATTAATTTTAAATTTTAAAAAAAATTATAATATTTTTTCTTAACTGAAAAATTACATTTAGTAACGAATTGGGAGCTTCTCAATTATTATAAAAAATAATAGGAAAGTTTTGCAACATATGATCATTTATTTTACATATAGTTATAATATTATTTTGTGGATAATAAATTGGCTTCTGTCACTAATAACTTAATAAACAAAAATAAATCTCGGCATAATATTTGCATTGGATTAATCATAATAATTTTTACATTTGAAATCTCATACTAGTAGTCAACAGTCAACATATTAGATCATTAACAGGACAGAGTCCTTATAGTACTTGAATATATTTTTTTTTTTATCACAAATTTACAATGTATATAGTCGATTTTTCCACCACCAATGGGTTATATTATGCATCTTTGACGAACTTATGAAACAAGCACTCATCCCTACAGACACCAATGATGGATGTATAGAAAATATTTCCTTATATAAGACCTAGAGAGGTCCACCCCCACCACTAAGTACAAATTCAAAGTAACCTATAATCTTTGTCGTCCCCTTACACACCATCAAAAGAGAACGTCAAAAAAGTAAAAATTCTTTTCGGACTCTCAAGCATCCAAATACCCTAGATATCATAATATAAGGTTAGGCGAGTTTGAGGAGCAAAGCTAAAGACGAGATTAATTTTTTTAAGAAGCCGGAGGTTGCCTAGTTTTAGTCTCATACGTCACTTGAGCGACTAATTATGTTCCTTATTGGCTCTTTCTTTGTCTTTATTTCTGAATTTAATAATTATTAATTGAAGTAACGATGTGTACAACGTGGTTCTTTGCAAATTGGCAAATTTGGCATTGAATGGTACCATGTAAATGGTTGGGAAATCAGATGTTAAGGCTATCCATTGAATATTCATCTTTTTCTAAGATAAAATTAATTAAGTGCAGGGTTTATTTATTGTCCATTCTTTAATTTGAGATAGCGTGAAATCAAATATCTATCTTTCTAGTCTAACACAAACAGTAGGAGTAGCATCAATCAATATCATTTCATTAAACATGTCGGTTCGATGATTTAGCGACACGTGACTTGATGTTTGACATCCTATACTTAAATAAAAAACCGTGATGAAAATAGGAAATGGTGACTAGTGAACACTAGTGACATATATGCAGAACAACATTTTATCTTCTTTCCTTAAGAATAAGTTGTTCAGAGGATGTTAAATTTTTCATTCCGTCTCGACATTAGGTGATTATGTTGTTGGGCGTCAACAAAAAGTGTTCCACTTCAGTAAAATGAAAAAAAAAAAAAAACACACACACACATACACACACACCTATTCAGTAGAAAAGTGTTCCACTGAAAAAGATGTTTAACAAATTTTTTTTAAACAGAGTTATCTACCGAAATAAATTGAAATCAATATGTATACACACGTACTTTATGCAGAGGAGAAGTGCTTTATTAAAATATTAAAATATCCAAGTTATTCTCCCAGATCCTTATGGCCCTAAGAAAAGTGATAACGTAAAGCCCAAAGAGCTGAATTCGGCCTGTGTGTTAAAAATTTGGCAACAACCCCTTTACTCTATTAGATTAGGACGGCCTATGCGTTAAAAATTTAAGAGCAACCCTTTTGCTCTATTAATTAGGAGCATTTGTCCACAGTCCACCTCAAATATTATTATTATTATTATTGTTTTTAATTTCCTACAACCTAGTCATTGCATTATTTGTTTAGTCAGAAAAAAGTTGTATTTATGTTATTAATTATTTATGCCAGCAAAAGCTACATCAATAATGGCAAAAAGTATGTCATTCAAAGCAGACGTTTTTCAGTTCAGCACAATGTTGTAACCACTAAGTAGGATAGATTAATGTTTTATATTTTAAGCAAATTATGGTTACCTCCAAGTTATGTCAATATCCTCGTTGGATAAAAACCAGGCCCAATATATCAACAGCAAAGAGGTCTCAGCTTCATATTCTTAAATGGAAATATATCAACAGAAAAGAAATTTCTTTTCTACTACGATAAGCCTATGAAATCACCCACTCTACTGTCAGAATAAATAATATTAAAATATTCCAAAATTTCGGAAATAAATTGAAAATAATAAAAAAAATTTAAATAGTGTTGCAATATCGGTTTCTAAAAAACTGATACACATTTCGGATTTTGTAAAACCGATCTAACCTAGTATCGGTTTCTATAAAACCAATACTAGCTTGTATCGGTTTTTCAAAACTCGATACTAGGCTATGATACTTCCCCTCTCCTTCTCACTTTCTTCCTCGTTGGAACCCAGCCAGAGAGCACTCCTCTCCTCAGGTAATTTTTTATATTTATTTAAATTATTTAATTTATTTAGATTAATAAGGTAAATAATAGAAAAATATGATAATTATCGTAATAATATTTAAAAATTAGTAAAATAAAAGAATAAATAGGAAAAATTACTATATGTAACATTAAACATTTATACCGGAATTTTTTTATATTATTATAATAATCAAGAATTTTGATTGTATTATTAAAAATATTAGAATTATTAGATAATTATTAAAAATCTGAGAAATTTTGCAAAAAAAAATGAAAAAATAAAGAAAATTTAGGAAAAAATTATTTAAAATTTGATCTTGTTTAAACCGGAACAGTATCAACGCGCAGAAACTGCCACGTAAGTTTGTCCAAAAATTTAGTTCCAGATAAACCAGAGAAGGCGCTTTTTTTTTTTTTTTTTTTTTGGCTTATTTATTTCGATCCTTGCCCCATTGTTTTCCTTCCCGTTCGTTCTTTTCACCTCACCTCCCAGTCTGAGTCCAGTTTCTATCGATTTGATTTCCTCGATGGCTTCTCTTTCCCTCCTCTTCCAAGTTCACAGTACCGACACCTCCCCTAGTCACCCAACTCCGACTTCGAATCTGATCTGGTACGTTCTCTTTCTCGCCTCTGTTTAAATTCGTGTACCGCGCACCCCTCTCTCACTCTCACTCTCGTGTCACTGGAGGTGACATGGATTCTACCTCCAGGCCTTCTAATTCTGCCACTGGTAAAACTTCACTATACTCTCTTAAAGACTATTATAATACCTGCCCTGTTGATGTTAGTTAGGATCTGTGATAGAATGATGAATAAGAGCATGCATACATCCCTTTATAAAAACCAAAGTAAACACAGACTAATTGCATATAAAAGGGAAAAAAATAAGGAGATCAAAAAAGGGGAAAAGAAGAAAGAGCTCAGACTGAGAATCTTTTATACTGGGTATTGCAATTTTTGATGTCGATTTCTTAAAAGAATTGTGTAACATTGAGTAAAGTTCTTTTTTTTTTTTTTTTTTTTTTTTTTTTTTTTTTTTTTTTCGAAAACTTGACAGCAGCTGTCAAGGAACATTGAGTAAAGTTAAACAAAGCAAAAACAAAATAATGTCTTGTTCGTTAAGCTTTTCTTATCTCCATGTGATTTGGAATTTTGGATACAGGTGGAACTTTGCAAGAAGGGGCTCCAAAATTGAATGAAGGGGGAGATGGCGCAAACCCCTGGTCAAACCCTTGAAAATCAACAAATTGAACAAGCTGAGGGTTAGGGGCACAGAGAGTGCATTTGTCATTATTGGTTTTTACTGTTTTCTACTGGTTTAAAAGGATTATTGCCGAGTAACAAATTTTACTCTTTTTTAGGGTTTGTCAAAAGCCAGTTTGGAAAATTAGATATTCTGGTATATTTTTTGTGTCTTTCTACATGAGCACCAGTAATGTGTGCACAAATTATATCCTGATTCAATACTAACGCTTCATCACTGTTTGCTACTTTCGCTCGGGATTGTAGGAAATCAGTTGTCAATGCTAATTGTTGAGAAGGTATTCAATAGAAACTATAAGCGCACCTGTTTGTGTTGCCCCTGTATATTTTGATATTGTTTTTTTGGCAATGAAATAATTGATGTACTGGATGCATGCTTGTTTCTAATGCTATTTAATATATGCTCGTCTAATGATATATACTGGATGCTTGTAAATCTAATGCAATAGGTACATTGATGCTATTTACTGGATGCTTAAAATGCTTGTCTATTTGTTTCCTTTACTGTACCAATATAGTTGGTACCTAAATCACGCCTTTAAAAAGCATCATGTCTCATGTTATAATCTTTATAATGCTTCTCTATTTAAACGCATGTATCATGTATCATGTATCATGTTAGAAACACATAATAAAATCAATCTATGTACCCAGTACCCAGGATCATGTTAGAAACGCATGTATCAGGTATGCTATTACTTGAGATCTGATCCGGAAATGCAAATTTTCTTTTACTTGAAATCTGATCCAGAAACGCATATACGACGTATTAGAAACACATGTACCAACTGTTAATTTGAATGCATAATAAAATCAACAAGTTAAATTGAACGCATCTTAACAAAAAAAAAAAAAAAAAAATCAGGTGATATCCAGTCAACATATTGTTTTTGGACCATAGTGAAGCCCATTATCACTGTCTAAAGCTTAAAGAGTACCCGAAAAAATTATAACTAATCTTAATTAATTAAGAAATTTTAAAATAATCAGTTTTTAATCAAAAATTTAAAAATGACTGCGCAGTTTCGGAATCTGAGATTCCGAAACTAATTCTGCTTAACTAGCTAGTTTCGGAATTCTGAAATCCGAAACTAAGAATTCGGCAAAACAATGATTAAAAACGACAAATTCGGCAAAACAATGATTAAAAACGACAAGCAAAACAATGATTAAAAACTGTCGTTGTTTTATTTTTATATTTACACTTTTTCATTGTAGTCCTCATAAGTTTTATTATTACAAAATATATATTGAATGATACAAATTAAATATAATTTGAACATGTATTATAAAAAAATTAAGTATATAAGTGATTTATACATGTTATATATATTATTGTATACGTGTATAACACTTATTTGTACATATATATTATGCATCATATGTATTATAATTTTATAAATATTAATCTTTAATATAAGTAATAATATAATTTGGATCAATTTATAAAAATAAGAAATCTAGGGTCATCGGTGAAAAAAAGTGAATGTATTTTTATTGGATTTATTCGTCGATGACCCTAACTTTATTATTTTACAAAATAGTCCAATTATGTTAATAATTTCATTCATATTTAATTTTATAAATGTATTTAATTTATATTATACTTGATGTTAGGACAGTTTAGGTTAGGACTGGTGGGGGGCAATTAACAATTTACATTTTTACTATATTCTTATATTTGGAATTAAATATAATCTCTGTGAAGATTCGTTGTAACCATAAACCTGATCAATTATTGATGCTTTTGAACTACATATAATTTGGTTATGGATGGTGTCAATGCAGAAAAGGAAAATTTTAAAAAAAAAAGGAAAAAAAAGTCTGTCACGGTAGATAAGTTCCAGAAGAGATATGTATTGTTATTTGCTAACGGAGTATTAACAAATATCAACAATCAACAACACCTATAATTGTGCAAAGAGCATGCACCATTGTAGACAGCGCGCACATCATCTCACCCACAATATTTTTTGATTAATTAATTTAATGATGAACCAGTTTAATCTTACTATGTGCCTCGGCGAGAGAATTAAAATTATAAAATAAGTCAATTTAATAATAAAAAATGTGTGGAACTAAATTGAAGTTCAACCTGACTTGTTAATTGTTTCATCTATTTTACGTAGGGGTTAGTGAGTTGCTATATGCTAATTAATTTTGACATTCTAATTAGGATAAAATCTCCAAATAATATAATGAGGATAGTTCTTGTTGAAATTTATTTTTTATGACATATTCAATTCAAATTTGAAAGCTAATTTTTAAGCCAAAAAAATTAAAATTAGAATGCATTCTTCGCTATTAGATAGAATGTTTATCAAATTTAAGTCCATTCAAAATTTAGTTTTCCATTCATTAAGTGAACCTTTAAATTATTAACTTAATGGAAGTTTAACATATTTCATATTCATGCTGCTCGAATAATCGAATGAAGTATGCATATGCGTCCTAGTTTATAATGAAGCAATCGATCATCTGTAAATTATTTTTTGTTTAAATAATATTTGTAAAATAAAAAAATGGATGTTTTATGAAAGATGAAAATACATTGAAAATTACTTAATTGGTAATCGATCCTAGTCTTTATTTGTACATATATATTATGCATCATATGTATTATAATTTTATAAATATTAATCTTTAATATAAGTAATAATATAATTTGGATCAATTTATAAAAATAAGAACTCTAGGGTCATCGGCGAAAAAAAGTGAATGTATATTTATTGAATTTATTCGCCGATGACCCTAACTTTATTATTTTTACAAAATAGTCCAATTATGTAAATAATTTCATTCATATTTAATTTTATAAATGTATTTAATTTATATTATACTTGATTAACTAAGTTATACCTCATGACAAATGTATTAATCAAGTATAATATAAATTAAATACATTTATAAAATTAAATATGAATGAAATTATTAACATAATTGGACTATTTTGTAAAAATAATAAAGTTAGGGTCATCGCCGAATAAATCCAATAAAAATACATTCACTTTTTTTCGCCGATGACCCTAGATTTATTATTTTTATAAATTGATCCAAATTATATTATTACTTATATTAAAGATTAATATTTATAAAATTATAATACATATGATGCATAATATATATGTACAAATAAGTGTTATACACGTATACAATAATATATATATAACATGTATAAATCACTTATATACTTAATTTTTTTATAATACATGTTCAAATTATATTTAATTTGTATCATTCAATATATATTTTGTAATAATAAAACTTATGAGGACTACAATGAAAAAGTGTAGATATAAAAATAAAACAACGACAAAGTTTTTAATCATTGTTTTGCTTGTCGTTTTTAATCATTGTTTTGCCGAATTCTTAGTTTCGGATTTCAGAATTCCGAAACTAGCTAGTTTCGGAATCTGAGATTCCGAAACTAGCTAGTTTCGGAATTTGAGATTCCGAAACTAAGCAGAATTAGTTTCGGAATCTCAGATTCCGAAACTGCGCAGTCATTTTTAAATTTTTGATTAAAAACTGATTATTTTAAAATTTCTTAATTAATTAAGATTAGTTATAATTTTTTCGGAAAGAGTACTCTAGAAAAGGCCCATTTGTTTCCTCGTACAAAGCCCAATCTGTCTCAGGCTTCGGTTCTCCGTCGAAGTTGAAACTATGTAATCATTTGTGCAGCAAGTTACAAATTCTCAGTCAAACAGAATAAACAAAACCGCCACGCAAACCGCTACGAAAGTTTCTTCACAAATGGAGTTCCAGATAAACTGGAGAGGGTTTTTTTTTTTTTTTTCCCTTTTTCCTTTTTATTTCGACCCATTCCCCCTCATTTCCGTCTATTATTTTCTCCTCTTCATCAGTTTGGCGATTCATGATTGTGCCTTTGCCACTCTTCTCTGGCCACCTTCAGTACCTCTCTGTCTCTCTCTCTCTCTCTCTCTAGCCACATAATTAGGGTGTATGTGGTTTATTGTTTGGGATCTTCAAAGATTGAACGAGAAATATAGAAATTGTAGGAGGATTCGCCAATTCTCTCTCAGTTCCGATTCGATTTCCTGAGCAACCTGCCCTCTCATATTCTCTTTCCCTCCTTCCAAGTTCAGAGTTCCGACGCCTCACCTAGTCATTCCTCCAACTCGCCTTCGAATCTGATCTGGTACCCTCTCTCTCTCGCCTCTGATTGAATTCGCCTATTAAGCCAATTTCGGTTCAGCAGCGGTACTTTATTCATGTCACATTTCTTATATTTTTTTTTCCCTTTAATAAATATTATTTTTGTCAGACTGGCTGAGCTCAATATAGATGGATCCGTCCATTGTCAAGCTCCTTGAAGAGGATGTGGTTGGTCCTATACTTCAAATTTGTTCATTTATTCTAATTCTTGGTGTGTCTGCAGTTGGTTCATTTATTTGCTACTATAAAGCTGGTTTGCATTGCGTGCAGGACGAGAGCATGCATTCTGGCGCAGATGTTGATGCATTCACGGCAGCACTTAATCGGGACATTGGAGGTGACATGGATTCCATCTCCGGGCCTTCTGATTCTGGCACTGGTAAAACTTTATTTTACCCTTTGAAAGATTACTGTAACACCTACCTTGTTGATGTTAGTTGGGATCTGTGATAGAATGATGAATAAGAGCAAGCATACATCCCTTTAGAAAACCCAAATTGAACATGAACCAAATGCAAAGAAAAGGAAAAAAAAAGGGGATTGGAAAAAGGGAAAAGAGGAAGGAGCTCTGTGTCCAGACTGGTATGATGGTCCAGCAATTACTGTTGGCCATAATGTTAATTATTATACTGGATATTGCAATTTATGTGTCTGTTTCTTTATAAGAATTCTCTAACTTTGCGCAAATTTAAACAAAGCAGAAACAAAATATTGTCCTATTCTGTAAGCCTTTCTTATCTCCATGTGATTTGGATACAGGTGGAACTTCCCAAGAAGGGGCTCCACAACCGAATGAAGGGGTTGAGATGGGGCAAACTTCTGGTCAAACCCTTGAAAATCAACAAATTGAACAAGGAACAGTCATCTCTGATCAAAGCAACAATGTTGTCCGAAACCCAGATGTAAATACCAGGCTGCCCCTTGGTCAAACCCAGGCTCAGACCCGTCCAAGGGTGCAGCTCCCAACCAACCAGCAAGCACAAGGTGTTCCTGCTAGTGCCACAAAGAAGACAACAAAAGGTCAACCTACCATACCTTTCCAGATGCTGATGCCTATTTTGCGACCTCATCTAGACAAGGATAGGGACATGCAGCTTCAGCAAGTTTTTACAAAATTAAGAGTACGCTAGCTTTTATTGTTCGTAAATTTTGATATTAGTCAGTTCACAAGAGAAAAAAAATGTTCAGATTAATTGCTCCTCAGTTAATCTTTCTCATGAAAGCAACTGATTTTTTTTACTTTGGTGTCAATAAAATGTCTCTCTAATTAGGTAATTTTACATGAGTTAATTTAAGCAACTCGAGTAGTTTGCCTTTCCTATTATGCTTTAGTTTGTTATATCCAAATTTTGTATTTGAGGAAGCTTCCTGCCAGGCTAAATTGCTTAGCACTTTTGTTGAAGGCTAAATTTTTGTACTTGTCATTTTCATTTTGAATTCACGATTAATACGAACCATTCACGATTCAATAGCAATATCTCTTTATCTCCTTGAGTAATACTTTATAACTGGTTTGTGTTTATATATTCTGATTCAATGTAGAACTTACTGAGGTTCACAAGTACATAATCTATAACATGTAATCATAATGATTGCGCCCGTCTAGGTTTTAGTTCTTGTTCCTGTACCTAGCTGCTAAGTAAGAGCATAGAAGCACTAGGCTAGAAGCGTCATTTGAATAGTCTCTTTTGGTAGTTTTTGCACACATTTAGTTTAACCTGATACAAAGAAGGATGTGAAATGAATAGGTTCTGTCATATCAAGTTATTGTTATATATGGTGCTTTACTATCTAGTAAATGTCTTTTCAAATAGTGCTACATCTTACTATCTTACTTCTGATTCTAGTATTTTGTGCCAGTTTTGTTATTTATTTATTTATTTATTTTTGAATTCTTGTGTAGTTCTGAATTTCTGCATTTTTCTGACAGTTGCTGATCATAATATAGCAAATGAATTCTATTTCTTTACAGAGCAATGAGGTTAGCAAAGAGGATTTTTTGAGGGTGATAAGGAACATTGTTGGAGATCAAATGCTTAGGCAAGCAGCTCATACAGTTCATCTGCAGGTTGGTATACTTGAGTTTCCATTTTTTCTTACTGATAATTGTACCATTCCAGCTGGTACAAGCGTTAGATGGATCATACTACTCATCTTGTTTGCATTTGTTTGGATAGCAAATGTTTTGTATGAATTAAATTCATTGATGACTTGCCTTGACAGATGCAAGCGCAAGCGGTAAAAGCTGCACAAACAACCCCAACCACTAACTCCAGTGCAAGCACATCCACAAGTACAAGTGCAGGGCCAATGTCAAACTCTAACCTTAACTCAACCTCCAGCACAAATCCTAACCAATACTCCTTACTAAGTCAAGCCACATCTCAGCAGTTTTATCCTGGTGGATACCATCCTGCTCAAAAGGTTTCACTGGGTCAATCTCCCTCTCCAGCTCAGTTGCAAACAGAAAGCAAGTCGGAACCTAAGGGCCCACAACCAATGCCTAACCGGCCAGGCATGGTGTCATCTTCGATGCAACAGCTCACTCGACCGACACATCAGCATGGCCCACAAGGTTCACAAACATCTATTGGGATGTTTGGACCTTCCTTTCCCAGGTGGACACAAAGCCATCTGAATTTTAAATCTTTTTTTCTTGTTTTACTTTATAATTTACATCTGCTCATCGAACTTTAATCATTGACGTGTTCTTTACACAAGCAGACCAGGAAATGCCACTCCATCTCTTAGAACTTCAACTGCACAATCTCAGGGGATGGGTCCTGGACAAGTGGGCCAACAGAATTGGCGACATGTTGGAACAACTTTTGGGCCAGCTTATGTGAAACAGGAGCAGTCTGAGGCTGCTGCTGCTGCTGCTGGCTCATTGCAACAGAAGCAGACAATGGGGGTGGGACCTGCACCCGCCAGGGATGAGTTTCTAGGAAAACTGAATCCTCATAGAATGGGTCCTGTGCCAGGCACTGGGATAGGGGGTCTACCAGGTCCAGTCTCAGGAACAGGCACTCAAATGAGCCACGTAGAACCAAATATGCAGGTTTGTGATTGTTGTTTTTTTTTTTCATATATTGTCAATTCTACTGAGAGGAGAGAGCAGCATTATTGAGTGTAGAGTCAGAATCGAATTCAATGGATGTCAGGTTGTGTAGTTCATATAAAAAAAGAATCAAGAAAAGCATAATTAGATTATGCAGTTTTTTTTTTTTTTTTTTTTTTTTTTAAATTTGGAAACACTTGCTTTTCTAGGGTTGATGTTACTTTAAGGTACTAAATCATCAATACTAACATATCAATTGATTTAGTAATAATGTTAATTGGCTTAATCTAATATGGTAGTCCTATTTATTGCTTTGAGTCATGTTGATCTAAAAAAATTGGCTGTTTCTCACGTAAATTGAAAAGTACAAGCACAAATAAAACAGCAAAGAGAAAAGAAAAAAAGAAAGAGCAATAATATGAAAATGATTGCCTACTATAGATGGATGTACCAGATGTGTATCATCCAGGTAGAAGCCTCCACCAGTGCATTATTGGTTTACAATTGTGGTATAATTTCAGCCTTAAGATTGGTGTACCCTCCTAACCTTCTTTATTGTAATTTTTTTCCAACTTTCTTCTTGTGTACATTAGGCTGCATCTAGTGGACCACAACGTCCGACGTCAGGGGTCACAAAGGCTCCTTCTAAGAAGCCATCTGTTGGTCAGAAGAAACCAGCTGAGGCCCCAACTGCTTCTCCTCCCGCAAGGTCAAATCTCAAACTAACTACTCCCCTTTTTACAGTTCTTTTCTCTTTTACTTATTTTGCTCTGATGGGAGCAACACCGGCAAACTTGGCTAATTTCATTGTTTCAATAATTACAAATAGTGCATGACTTTGTAAATGTTCTACTTATGTTCAGCAAGAAGCAGAAGACAGGTGGGGCATTTCTTGATCAAAGCATTGAGCAATTAAATGATGTCACTGCTGTCAGTGGGGTTAATTTAAAGGTACTTTCTAGATTTTTGTATTCAAGGTCCATAGTTAACATTAGCACAGTTCATCTGGGATGCAGCATGGGTACGAGTACCTTAGTTCACTTTGTAGTTCACCATGTCTCTGGTAGGTGCAATGCTGTTGGTTTTTGGTTTGGCGTCAATGCTTTTACAATGGCTTTAAATGACATATCATATTCTTATGGAAAAATTATTGTACAATTGCAATTTTCTATATGTGATGAGACAAGATGCCAATGCAATTCCTTTGCATGTTCTTTGTTGCCAATCATGCATGTGAGCAAAAATATTGATTTGGCATTTCTACTGATATATGTGATATGGGGCCCTGAAGCAAATAGAGAGTCTAAAACCAAAGAGGCTGTACATGATTTTTTTTTTTAAAAAAAAAAAATAATAAAAAATTTATACTCCAATCACTGATATTTTGCTTTAAAAGAAATCTGCATGTGCTACAAAAGGCAGTGTTATTTGGATGTTTATTTATGAGCTTATAATGTTATCTTACTTCCTTAATTCATCTTGGGGAATGGATATTCTTATCTCTTGTGCAGCATTGTTGTTGGAAATTGGAAATGAATATTCTCAAGCAGAAGTTTTTGATGAAAAGGATTCTTTTGTTTTATAGGAGGAAGAAGAGCAATTATTTTCTGCCCCAAAAGAAGATTCAAGAGTCTCAGAAGCTATCAGGAGGGTAGTACAAGAAGAAGAAGATAACTTAATTTTGCAAAAAGGTCCACTACATAAGAAGCTTATGGAAATATGTAAGTTAACTTTCTCAGAGTAGAGCAAATTGATTTCCAAATAATGATGTTGGTCATTTTTGGGAATCAAGGTTATGCAAATTTTAGTGACAATGGCACTTTGGTCTTGTGCAAAATGAACGCTGAATTTTACAGTTTCTGTAATCTATGTGCATGATTCTGTTGAATCTGTTCTGATGTAAAATGAGACCAGTAGTTTGGCTTATTGTTTGAGAATTTGACTTTTGAATAATCATCGTGTGTGCTTAATTGGGTGCATGATTTGGTGTTCTCGAAGTAGTCATTTGATCCATCGCCTCTTTCTCAAAGCATTCATTTGATCCATCGCTCTGTTTACTATGGATAATATAAGAAAAATGAAATTAACTTTTTCTTGGCAGTGGCAAAATGCAATTTGAAGGGCATAGGAAATGATGTGGAGCGCTGTTTGTCAATGGTAATCTAATCTTAAATTACAGTTCTTTTGTGTATATAGCCCTTTTGAAAGTAGAAATTCTGTTCTTTTAATCTCATCATTAGGTATGACAATTGCATCAAAATTTTCTTTTGTCAGTGCGTGGAGGAGCGATTGAAGGGATTGATTGGTAATCTAATTAGGTTCTCAAAACAGGTCAGATTTTATTTGCTCAAATTAGTCATTTCTCAAGGTCAGATTCATTTCTGTTTGCATGACAGTGTGTGTGCTGCATTTGTTTTCTTAGAGGGTTGACATAGAAAAAACTGCACATCGGATTGCTGTCAAATCAGATGTGCACCAACATATTCTAATGGTGAACAAAAAGGCAAAGGATGAATGGGACCAGAAGCAGGCAGAAGAAGCCGAGAAGCTTAAGAAACAAAATGAGGTTATTTCATTTGTTATTATTCTTATCATGATTTTTTTGGCTATGGAGTTATAACCAAATTTTTTTTCCTTTTCTAGGCAGAGGGGAACACAAGTTCAGAGCCTGAGAAAGACAAAGATGATGGCCGTGGCTCTAAGAATGTAAAGGTGATAACTTTGCCCATAATAATATCAAAACCCGTCCATTAAATTTTTAGCTTATCAATTATCTTCTGCATTAAGTGCATTCCACTCTCGATAAACAAATCCCGTTTTATTTAATTTTCTTAACATATCACATTTCTTTTGGTTGGTGTGCAGTCCACTTTATATATTATTTAGTTGCATGGGATCTTCACATCCATAAGTAAATTATGCAGGAAAGTTGTCCTTAATCCAAGAGGCTTTATATTATTATCTTTATTCTCAAAAAATAACTTTGTGTTATTAGTATTCTAGCTCAATATATTAGTGTTCAGAACTTTCCAAGCTATCACTTTGGGTCTTTTAATTGTATAATAAAGTATCTGTATACCAAAAGAAATAATGACTGTCCTATAATTTCTGTGAAAACTTTCTGTCTTGGGATACTGCAAAACAGAAAATTTTCTCCATGAAATTTTGATGCATAGATTACTTCCTCATTTACCATTTTCCTGCTGAAAATTTTCTTATTGTGAAAAAGGTGAACAAGGAAGAGGATGACAAGATGAGGACAACAGCTGCGAATGTGGCAGCACGGGCCGCTGTTGGTGGAGATGACATGCTATCAAAATGGCAGCTGATGGCAGAGCAGGCACGCCAGAAACGTGAGGGTCTTGATGTAGGGGCCTCGCAGGCTGGAAAAACTGCTGCTACCAAGCCCGGGCAGAAATCTAAAGGGTCGAATGAAGAGCAGGAGGCTGAGAAGAGCGGCCTCTCTGCTACCCCTGGTTTGTTTTACTTTGAGTGTGTTATTGCAACTGATATTGCTTTGAAAGAGTAGAGTTTAATTATCTGATGTCGTTGCTAGGTGGTATGAGAAGACCAGGTAAGGGGGACCCTCTGGGGGCACAGGGTCAGACAAAGATTGCAAGGAGCATCTCTGTCAAAGATGTGATTTCAGTATTAGAGAGAGAGCCCCAGATGTCGAAATCAACAATTATCTATCGCTTGTATAATAGGGTGCCGACTGATTCATCACCTGCATCAGACGCTTGAAACACTTGATTTATCCCTAATTGGTTTTATCCAACAATGGGCTTTTCTGGCATTGTGTAGAGAAGTAGGCTTTCTGGTATGTAGAGAAGTAGGATCTGTGGTTTCAACTGCGATATAGCTGTTTTTATAATTAGTATGTAAATAATCACTATTTGCGGCAAATTTCTTGGGCTTGAGAGTAAAGATTTTTTTTTTTTTTACTATATGTGCCTACCTGATTCAGATCTAGCATTGCATAATTGCATTACGTAGGTAACTTAGATTTAGACATTTAGTGCCAATTATTAAATGTGAAGAGTAGCCTCGGAGGGAAGCTGGAGAAAACTTTCATGTTTACTCGGAAAGGTATATACAAACTTATCCTTTTACTGCTATATTGTCTACCGTTTGGTGCATTGTCACTAATAATTTATCAGCATAGTACCAAGTTCCGTTTTAGGAATTCGTATACTCTTGCCTTTCGGACGGTTAACCAGGTTTGGGAATTGATATATCATACTTGCCGTTGCCGATGTTATTTTTCTATCAGCCGGATTATTGTGTACAAAATTTCAAATATCTAGTTAACCATTTGTCAGTGAATCTCCGCCCTTTATTATAGAGAAATTCTGATTTATGTCACCACAAAAGACTTTAATTTTAAATATATCATCCCAAAATGACTAATTCGATATGTCTTCATAAAACAATACAAATTTGATATATGCGACTATATTTATACAAATATGCTTAAAAAATTTTAAAAATAAAATTTTAATATCTTTTTATTTATTTTTTTTCAAAATGCCCAAACTCCCTTAATTAGCTTTCTTTTACATCAATAAATTGAAAATCAATGAATCGAAACTGTCTGCATTTATAGACTTGAGAAGCACATAATATCTACAGGCATCTGAATTATCCTCTTTTCAAACAAATAAGATACCGTTCAGTAAGTTTGACGTATTATTTACCTAATATAAACTAAATTAGGGACTTGTAAGGACCCAGAATCTTTCGCACATTGTCCACCATGCACAGTGCTATAGAACAAGTGATCAACATTATCAATCAGTTAACAGTTCTGATGGCAAATATATTGACTTTTGGTGCGAAATTAGGAAGATTATTCTGAGAGCTCTTTTGATCCCTTAGATATATATGGTCAGATGAGACGATTTGGAATTTTGGTAAGCTAGAAAGTCTATCCAGAATGACAATTTTATTTCTAGAAAAAAAAAAGTAATAATATTTTTGTTATATTGTCAAATGTGATTTTCATTAGTCTTTATTGATTAATAATTAATAATTATATTTACATTGCGTGGGCCAGCTGGTTTATGAAACGTGAAGCCCGCTGCTCGCTGGTTTATGAAGTAATTCACTTCCGCGTATTCAAACAAATTTTATAGCTTGGGAGAAGGGCTGTTGGCCATTGATATTTTAGTAAATAATGATATACGTGTCCATCATTGGATCTTGTTGGGTCCTGATGATAAGAAATATATAAATGGTCAAGCACTAAGCTGTTGGATTTGTCAAATATATCTGGATTGAAAAATGACTTAAGTTTATCATGCATTAGTCATTCATAATATCTTTATAAATTTTGGTAACTTATGTCTATTTTTCGACTATATATATTCATAATTATTATCGGCACGCTCGTATTACGTTTTAATTACTCAAATATTCCCATTTTGACTAAGTGTTGAATTAGAGCTGCGTTCACATACTACTTTCAAATGCAGAAGATTATGGGAACCGACAAGTTTACATGTTGTAATGCAGTGCTGAAAAAGAATAATATATTTGATGGTCAACTTGATGTGAACCTATACATTCTGATATTATTTGCGACCACATACACTAAGAAAAATAGGCATAAGCTATCAAACATATAAAAAATGAAAATACTGGTGCCATCCATTTAGAAAAGCGGATAAATAATAAAGTTCAAAAGAGAAAGATCAATTTTATGCAAGTAACAATCATTGACAAATGAACATAAATCTTAAGTTATACAATTTATAATACATAAAAAATGTTAAGCCTATTTTTTTTTCTATGCCGCATCATCTATATTGTTAATTTTCCGGTATTATGATTGGATAATTCATGTGTCATGCTTTACTCCTCGTTTAAAATGACATTTATTGATGTCTAAGGTGCAACACAATCTCTAAAATAATGCAACTCAATTATGTTCCTTTAAATGAAATACGACACAGTTAATTATATTATTTACAATTATTTATAACTTTTAGCTTAATTTTATTTCTGTCCCAAATATGTTATTTATAACAATTTTTATAGAAATGATCTTATATAAAAAAATAAAAATTAACTTTTCTTAATAGATATATATTTTTGCAGGACAAAGTGGCGAAACAACTCTTGAATATCCTGAATTGTTCAAGTTTCTAAATACAGCTAGTAGCAAGAACAGAAATATGTAAGCTCCAGTAAATAGATGAAATCCTTTAACTTGCCCAATCTATGTGAAGATGATGATTTTTATTGTTAGAGTATTCTGATAATAATTGTTTAGTATGGAACAATTCAGCTAATAATTAAAAAAATTAAATAAACTACAGGGAGCCGTGCATAAGAATTATAGGTAGGCCTCTTACTGAAGCAATTATTGCTTCAAGGAAGATTAGTTACTTACTGACAAGAAATGGCTAGATGGCCATTTTGCTTTCGGTGCATCTTGCATCGACGAAACTACGAAATTTTTTTCCTGTCCAAATCAAGCCGAATTGGGCAACTTTTGTAACATGTTTTCCTGGTTAGACGCAATGCACATTCCACTTTCCAAATCTAGCCATCATGTAGAAACTTTGTAGTTGTTGGCATATGTCAAGAGTCTCAAGGGTCAACATCAGTAGTAGTTCCAACCCTGTACATAGTGAGATATGGAGGATGACCGCAATAAATCTATCATCCAACAATGAAATTTTGAAGTATCAACAATGGAGTAAATATTACCTGAAGAACAGATGGTGTGAATTAGTATTACGAACCATTTAATTATAATTATGACTATATTTATAGGAATGTGCGGTTTTCAATTCATATTGAATGGTTCAGATTTTGGTCAACTCCAAAAAATTACTTCACTTATATATGTGAAAACATTAGGCAAGTTTAGTGATCTATTATATACGAACATTACATAATCATCTTTATCTTTATTATTATTATTGATGTTGTTATTTGTTTAATGTTTAGTTAAATTAAATTAATTAATTCTACAGATTAGACTAGACCAACTTTATGAATCTAGATGAACTTTCTTTGTGATGTTAATTCCTATATTTTGCTGCCTAGTATGACTAAAGCTCTCGGAATTATTTCAGAGGTGTTTCAGTTTTTGGTGGAAAAGAGCACCTAGCGTATAAACTTCTCAATTAGACAGCTATTAATTGGGCTGGTCATTTGCGAACCATGAAACTTAGAGAAATTAGAATTTTAGTTTTCTGGCACCTGAGTTTTGACTGCACACACTATCAACTATACTTAGATCGTTGGAAATTCACCATGAAAATTCACCAGAGTTCGTTTTCACAACCTCTTTTGTTTTTTCACTTGAGATTTTGTACATATATCAACAAAATAAAACCACATAAAAATGAAACATTTTATTAAGGGCCTCTGTAGTCAGTATTTGAGTGGGTTGTATATCTATATCAATTTTTTCTATCATTTTATTTTATTATTTTAGATTGGTTCTATACTCTTTGATCAGTATCAAAGGGTTAATTTGGTGAAAGTCAGATTTCTTTTGTATAGCGAAGAAAATAGTTGATTTTTTTTTGTCTAATATTATGTAATATAATGTGTGTCAATTGGGGTACTTACGTTTTTGTTACCACAATCAAGTGGAGTAGTTAGGTTTTTGTCAAGAATTTACTCTCCCCTTTTGAATTTAATCTATCCTTTTTAACCTCAACCTCACACTTAAATTGGACTATAATATTTTATATCTTATTAATTGATATTTCCGTTTAGTGTTTACTCTTAGATAAATTTAGATAGTACAGACTTTATTGTTAAAATTTCAAGTAAATTTAGATCGTTTTATTTTAAATCAAATGATTAATACTAAAGTTGCTGTTTTACAAGTAGAGTGGCAAATAAGAACATATATACAACTAACACATATTGAACCCTGTGATCTGAAATCGACCGTTCAAATTTTCTTGGCATTTCCAATTAAATTAAGGTTGCAGAAAGAGCAACTCAATAATAAATCCCTATCTTAGCTTTAAATTTTTAAAATGGGAAATCAGATCTAATCGATGGGTCGGAACCGTTGGATCAGAAATCTACGGTGAAAGCAACCCATGCTACTCGTCCAGCGACCAAGACCCAAACTAGGAAGTCAAATAAGGCGACCTCAAAAAGCACTTGCCACTTCACCTGTCCACTTTCTGTGCTCAAATCCGTAAATCAATCACAATGACCCAAAAATCAAACGATTAACACTCGTTTAAATAACGACTCACAATTTGAGATACTTGTATGGGTACAGAGAATCAACATTCTAAACTAAAACCATCAAATACTCGCTCCCTTCTCGCCTCGGTATTGCCCTCTTCCTTATTTCTCTCCTTTCCTCTCTCTCTCATGGCAACTCTGCCAGCGACTATCTCCATTGCAGAGAATCCCACCCCATCTGTAGATAACAAAATGGAGACGACGACGCGACCAAAGCGCCACAATTTCTCCTTCCCGACCTTCAGCTGGGGCGTGCAGCGCGTTGTTCCCTGGGTCAAGGAACCCTCCATTTCCTCCGACCCAACTCTGCCTCCAGTGCCTCCTCCCAAGGAGAAGGAGAAGGAGCCGATTGCGGAGATCCCCTGGAATTTGAGAAAGCGGAGGGCTGATACTTCCTCTCCAGTCGGAAATGCCAGCGCTATTGGGTTGGCCTCTCCAGTGGTTGTAACGAAGGAGAAGGAGAAGGAGAAGAGGAAGACTAAACTTTCGGTCTCTCTCACATGTAAAGAGATCAGAGATGATTTCTTGCTGATGAAAGGGAAGAAACCGGCATCCCGACCAAAGAAGCGGCCGAAGCATGTGCAGAAGCAGATAGATGTATGCAATTCTTCTCTCTATCTATTATATAACTTGAAATTTTGTTTTTCCGTTTAGGGTAAGAGAAGAATTCAAATTAAATTTTGAATGGAAGAGCAAAGATTGAACTTTTTCTTTCTATTTGAATTGCTACAAGAAAATTAAAAGTTGTTCTTTTTCTCTTCTGTCTTGTTTGATTTTCCTTTTTTTTTTCTATTATAAAATATATCGTTCACTGTACTTAATGGTCTAGATTTTTTCCCCCTTTTAATTTTCTGACAGGATGTTTTCCCTGGACTATGGTTGTCTGAAGTTACACCTGATTTGTATAAAGTTGATGAAGAGGTATATATTCCTTTCTGTTTATTTAAATTGATCATCAATTCCTCCTTTTGAAGCTTATTTTAATCAATCATTTTATTTTTGTTTGCTTGCTTTTGCAGATTGATCCTGTGAACACATAAGTGTAATGATCAATTATTGATCTTAACTGATTTAATTAGCTGATAGAACCGGCTGTACAGGATAAGGCACATAATATTGTTTATTTGGTAGCTACATTACTTTCCTTGCTCACTTTGGAGTAATTTGATTTGAAATTAGGAAGAAGTTTGCTTCCGTTGTTGGTGAAGGTGTAGTAACTTGTGTGTATGTTAATTGTAATTGTTCAAAGCTTGTTATTAATGAAAGATGTCTTTTCTTTTCCCTCATGGGAGGTTTTGTAGCAATGATTACATGGTTCCTTGTGTATATGCCACAGTAGTGTTATACATTTTAACACTTGGCTGTTTCAACTCTTTTTATTTTAACTATAAAATTAGATCTCTAAATTTGTCCATAGGGAGCACGTCTTATGGGATGAAAACAGATTTGAATGTTGTATATCGTTTGTTCTCAATTCTACTGTAGGAAAATGAAGATAGTTGCATCAAAGGATTTGATGGTACACAACAACTGAATGCACTGCTCAACATCTATATTCCAGACCACTTCTCAAATTTGTTCTTGATTTAGTAATAAATGTTCTTCTGAATGAAAATTTCCTAGATTTGGGTATCAGATCGTCTTATACTACTAATTGTACATTTATGCAAATCTAGATATATTTAGAGAGAAACAGATACACATATCTGGTCAGTGCAGGACTGAGTGCCATTTAGTAATGTTTTCCCCCAAATTTTACATTGGTCAAGTTAGAAATGAGGGTAAGTTGTCCACTGGTGCTCATATCACATATCCATGTCACCTGGCAGTTGTTAATAGTGGGATGATGTGGTATGGCATTGGAATTCTGATAGTTTATTTCTATTTAACATAAAATATTTAATTATGTACTGGTGCTTGATGATTTTTCGAATGCAGCATAATTGATTCAAAGGGAATGAACCAACATTCGGCTACCAATACTCTGCAAGCTCGACTTGCCAAGTGCAGGCATCAATTTTGCATCATTTGTGACTAAGTCTGTTTCTGATATTTATTTCCCAATCATCAAATTTGGGGGTTTTTCGGCAGCAACCATCACGAGGCACATAAGGTAAAAAACTGAGTAACTGTATTGGAAGATAAGGATGATCTTTAGTTTGCATCGTATAGAAGGATGTCGGTAGAATGAGGAAACAAATGAGATGTCAGGGGCAGATTTTCGGATCTGCTGAAGATATCTATCTAGAATCGAGATGGATTGAGCTTCTTCTCTGTTCTTCAAGGCTTCTTCATATTCTTTTATTCTTTTTGTTCATTTTTTTTAATTATGTGATTGGTCATGCTCATGACTTTATCAGTAATCAGCTCCTATTGTTTCTAGTGTACTGGTGTTGAAGCGCATCCACACCAGAATGAATTTGTGAAATTTGTGCTTAGTGTTGCCACAGGTCAGTAGACTGTCGAAACTGGTATATATGAAGTCCCCATGAAAATAATCAAAATTCTAGTAGTATATGAACCGAGCTAAAGGTTTGGGCTTATACTGTGCCGGATCATATCCGCGTTATACCCTATAGCGCGGATCATATCTGAGCTATTAGGTGAGAGGGAATAACCTGGGTTATGACGGTGCTATTCCATGGTTCTTATTTAAAAAAAATTCGTATTCAGTATTAAAATTTTTTAATATTAAATGTTCTTAATATAAAAATCGGTATCAGAATGGATATACAATTATCGGAAGACTTCATACTGGTAAGTAAACTCTTATCTTCTGCCAGCGGTTGATAATTCAACACAATAATGCAAGCAATTAATATTGTACGACTTCATATTGGTAAGACTTCATACTGATCATTCAAGCAATAATTCAACACAAAAAAAATCGGTAGACTTCATACTGGTCAGTACACTCTTATCTTTTACGAGCGGTTGATAATTTAACACAATAATGCAAGCAATTAATATTGTTCGCCCCTTGCTCATAATCTATAATCTCTATATATAAAGGACTGTCCTTTTTTCTATCTTGTAAACAAGCCACAAAAGTAATTGCTAGATAATTATCGGAAGCTGCGAGCAATATATCTGACTTCAACAATTGCTATATGGGGACTACGCTAGCAAGGTATGTATATATATTATATATATATAAACGCTTTTTTGTTTCTTAGGCCCCACATGTTGTTTATATTTCCATTTCATGTTGTTGTAAGTTGAATATACTAAATAAAAACATTTGCATGTTGTTCCATAAACATCGAGATTTCTGACTGCAAAATATATATAATTAACTGATGTTTGCTCTGTAGAGGGCAAGTAATGAGAACATATGGAGTGTTGCTTCTTATCTTGATTCATTCTCACCTTTCCCTTCCTATATCCTCCACGGCTGCTACTACAAAATCATTCCGCAGTGAAAACGACAAACAAGCACTGTTGGCCTTTAAGAGGAACTTACACAATAATACTCATGTCTTGAGCTTGTGGGATGAAAGCATTTCCTACTGTAAGTGGGAAGGGGTCTACTGCTGCCGTCAGCATCCGCAAAGAGTTTGTGCATTAGAACTTCATTCAAGTGATCTTGTAGGTCCCATCTCACCTTACATTGGAAACCTAAGTTATCTTAGGAGTATTGATCTTCATGACAATAATTTATATGGCATTGTTCCTCCATCCATAGGTAATTTGCATCGTTTGCAAAATCTTCGCCTAAAGTACAATTCCCTTAGTGGGATATTTCCGGCGAACTTAGATAATTGCTCCCAACTTGTATATCTATCTCTGGGGAACAACCAATTGTATGGCAAACTGCCCTCCTGGCTGGGAAATCTCAGAAAACTTGAGTTACTAAATCTTGAATATAACAAATTCACAGGGGGCATCCCATTATCAATTACAAACCTTTCATTTCTACAAAAGGTCTATCTTGATCGTAATAACCTATTAGGTTCCATCCCATGCGGTCTCGGTCAAATAAATCAACTACAAATTATAACTCTTGGTGAAAACAACTTTTCTGGTATTATCCCCGAATCATTTTTTAATCTTACAAATTTAGTTGTAGTTAGTTTAGAGATCAATAATTTTCATGGCCACCTTCCAAGAGATATAGGCACTCGCCTATCAAATCTCCAAAGATTAGCACTTGGAGGTAATAAGCTAGTAGGAGAAATTCCAGCATCGCTCTCTAATGCCTCCTTCATTTTAGCATTAGATTTTGGATCAAATAAATTCAGTGGTACTATACCTGTAGAGATTGGTAAGCATTGTCCTAAGTTTTTCAGTGTCGGAAGCAATTATATTGAAGCCAAATTTACTGCAGATTGGAAATTTGTAGACTCATTTATAAATTGTAGTTCTTTATTAACTTTTGACCTGAGCTACAACAATTTTGGGGGTTTATTTCCCAGTGCTATAGCGAACTTAACAAATCAGCTTGAACTTTTATACCTTGGGTCGAATTATATTATTGGGAAAATACCTTCGGGGATTGAGAACCTAGTTGGCCTTATTGCGTTAGACTTGAATGACAATCACTTGACAGGCATCATTCCTGTAGGTATTGGAAAACTTCAATACTTACAGGGATTGTACCTGGGAGGAAATCACTTTTCAGGATCTATTCCATTTTCAGTTGGCAACCTCAGCATGTTAACTCTTTTTGAAGCAGAGCACAACAATCTAAAAGGATCTATACCATCAAGCATTGGGAACCTATCTCAACTAACACTCTTAAGCTTACCACATAATTCTCTTACAGGGATGCTACCTAGAAGCATGTTCGAATTGAAAGCATTGTCAATACAATTAGATTTATCCTATAACTTTTTTAGCGGCATAATACCCAAGGAAGTTGGCTTGCTCATAAATTTAGGACAACTGATTTTGTCAAGAAATAATTTCTCTGGTGAGCTACCTGAAGAACTAGGGAGTTGCCAGCTCCTAACTATTTTAGCATTGGATGACAACTCCTTTCAAGGGATTATTTCTTCTTTCCTAAGAAATTTGAAGGGTCTAGAAATTTTAAATTTATCTAGTAACAATTTTTTCGGTGCTATTCCTCAAGAACTAGGTCTTCTCAATGAGTTACAAGAGTTGTACCTTGCACAAAACAACCTCTCAGGGCACATCCCCTTGGTAATTGAAAACTTAACCCATCTGTACAAGTTAGATATTTCTTACAATAATATTGAGGGTCCAGTGCCAGATAAAGGAGTCTTTAGCAATGTAAGTGGATTAATACTGATAGGAAACAAATGGCTCTGTGGGGGTATATCAGACTTGCATCTGCCGGAATGCCTCGTTGAACGTGATAAGAAGCATTCACCAATGGTGTTGAAGTTAGTCATCATGACTGTTAGCATAATTTTTCTCTTAGTCTTAATTTATCTTGTTATATTTATTTTCAAGTGGAGAAGAAAGCTAAGTAGGAAATCTCTAACAAATTCACTGCTAAAAGATGGCTCACTGAAAGTTTCATATGGTGAGTTGGCTGAGGCAACATGCGGCTTTGCTGCTTCTAATTTGATAGGTGCAGGAAAATACAGCCATGTGTATAAGGGACTCCTTGTACTTAATGGGGAAGGGAGTTCAAATCAAGATGCTCATACCGTGGCTATAAAGGTGTTTAATATCCAACAATTGGGGTCATCGAAAAACTTTATGGCAGAGTGCAAAGCTTTGAGATTGATAAGACATCGTAATCTCATCCGAATTAGAACATGTTGCTCTACTATCGATTATAATGGTAATGATTTTAAAGCTCTAGTGTTTGATTACATGCCAAATGGGAACCTACAGAGATGGTTGCATCTTGAAATAAATGAACATGGACCATTGATACCTTTAAGCTTGACTCAGAGGTTAAACATTGCAATTGATGTTGCTGATGCGTTAGATTATCTTCATCACAACTGCAAACCATTGGTGATTCATTGTGATTTAAAGCCAAGCAATATTTTACTACGCGAGGATTTGAGTGCTTGTGTTGGTGACTTTGGACTTGCAAAGCTCCTTCCGGATCCGATTAGTAAGTCCTTGGTTGAGTCCGAGAGTTCAATTGGAATAAGGGGATCAATTGGATATGTTCCTCCAGGTGAAGTTCACTTAACTCATTATTTACCATTTCCTTTTTCTTAAAAACAAAAACCACTTAGTATTGATTACTACATCAATTTAAGTATATTGACGTGAACTTTTCATTCTTTTTCTAATTGCTTGTAGAATATGGAGAAGGAGGTCCTGTGTCAACACTTGGTGATGTCTATAGTTTTGGTATCCTGCTGCTCGAGATGTTCACTGCAAGAAACCCAACAGAATACATGTTTAAAGATGGGCTAACCTTGTACAATTTAGTAGAAATGGCATTCCCGGAGCGAGTGATGGATATTATCGATCCAAATTTAATTCCAGTGGATGTTATGGAAAGCAGTGTGTTGAACAAAATGTGGGAGTGTTTGGTGTCTATAGTAAAAGTTGGCCTCACTTGCTCAAAGCAGTCACCAGTCGAAAGAATGTCAATGGAAGATGTGGCTATTCAGCTGCACAAAGTCAGAGAAGTTTATCTTGCTAATAGAAATGGCTGAAAGCAACATACAATTATAAGCATGCGATGAGATTGATATTCAAACCCAGCTTTATATTTATATTTTATTTTGGTTACATACATAAAATAATGTTTTGTATGTCCAGAAGTATATGTTTTTTTTTTTTCCGACTGAAAGGTTGAATATTTTATAATGTGTTAATTTGTGAGCACATATTCACGAAGTTCAATGTTATATGTTTATATTTATATAATTTGGCAATTGAGATTTTGCAACAAAATACGGACATCTGTGTTGTCCTGGCACTTTCAAATTCCGAAAGTACCCCTCAGAGATTTTGAAGTGTTATGTCGTGACCCAAATTGCTTAGGCCCAGTGGGCTTGTATTTTGCTTTTCTTATTTGCTATGTAATATAAAACACTAAGATGAAGAATATAGAAGATTCTAGTTTTTCTGGCATCTCTCCCGTGTCCTCACTAAGTCTCTCTACTGTCTTCCTCTCAGTACTCCATATCAAAGTTAATCACCACAACAAATTGGTATCAGAGCACAAAGTTTTTTCCGCTATTAGGCGTGCATTTAAGGAGGGTTTCTTGATTCCTCACCTTGCACGACTTGGGGTGCCGATTTCTTTTGTCTCCAGCGCAAGCATCAAGGAGCTGTGAGCTGGGCCAAAATCAGAAAATCGGTTAGCATCCTTTTGGCATATTTGAGCATTTATTTTCCGATTCAATCTGGTGGTATTCATTTGGCCAATTATTTTGGCATTTTCTGCGTTTGGTCTAGTGCGCAATCAAAGTCCAGGGTGCATATTTGGGTTAGCAACCTCATTTTGCAATTTCTCACCAATTGCAATTTTAGTTAAATTAAGCTTCTGTTGGTGCTCGGTGAATCGGAAAATTTGGTGATTTGAGAATTGTGTGGAGATGGAGATGTCAACCAAATTTGATATTGAGAAGTATGATGGGAAGACGAGTTTCGCACTATGGCAAGTGCGTATGGCCGCCATATTGTCGAGTCTTGGTATTAAGGGTGCCATTTATGGCCGTAACCAATTGATTGAACCGGTGACGGATAAGAAGTGGAAGGATTTGGATGACAAGGCACTTTCCACTATCCAATTGTGTTTGAGTAATGCAACACTTCAAGAGGTCCTTTCGGAGAAAACCGCTAAAGGTTTGTGGGATAAGTTAGAGGATATTTTCATGAAGAAGTCTCTAACTAACCGGTTGCGGTTGAAGTTGCGCCTCTACACTCTCCGTATGGATGAAGGTACACCTATTTCTAATCATATTGCGGAGTTTACCTCCATCTTGAATGATTTGGATAGATTAGGTGTTAAGGTAGAGGATGAGGACCAAGCTTTGTTGTTGTTGTGTTCTTTGCCCGCTTCTTATAAGTCATTTAGGGACATGATGGTCTATAGTAGAGAGAAAATTTGTCTTGAGGATGTAAAGAGCACCTTGCAAGCGAAGTTGCATTTAGATAATGAGATGACCAATGTTGAGAAAGGAAAAGGGAGTCAAGATGTTGGTTTAGTTGCCGATCGAGGTAGGTCAAGAGAAAGGACCTCGAAAGGAGGTAGAACCCGATCAAAGTCAAAGCACAAGAATCTCACTTGTTACTATTGTAAAATGAAGGGGCACGTAAAGGCCGAATGTTATAAGTTGAAAAATAAATTAAAGGCGGAGAAAGGTGTCTCTTCGGAAGATGCCAATGTGGCTAGTGTTGATGACACAATAGACACGCTTTGTGTTGTTGATAGTTGTGTCAATGATGAGAATTCTTGGATTATGGACTCGGGTGTTTCTCAACACATGACTCCAAATAGAGATTGGTTTGAGACATATGAGCCTTCAAGTGGCAAGGTTCTTATGGGTAACAACCATTTGTGCAAGGTTGCCGGAATTGGTTCGGTGAAAATTAAGTTTCATGATGGCAAGATCCGAAGGTTGACGGGTGTGAGGCACATACCCGATTTGAGTAAAAATTTGATTTCTTTGGGCTCTCTTGAAGAGAAAGGTTGCAAGTTCCAAAGTGAAGGTGGAGTCCTTCGTGTTTCTAAAGGGGCTCTTACTATCATGAAGGGAAAGAGAGTTGGAACTCTCTATTTCTTGCAAGGTTCCACGGTCACGGACTCGGCCGCTATTGCGGGTTCGGGTCCTACCTCGGATGCGGATACTACAAAATTGTGGCATATGAGGCTAGGGCACATGAGCGAGCGAGGAATAACCATCTTGAGTAAGAGAGGCTTGTTGTGTGGCCAATGCACAAGTAGCTTGGAATTTTGCGAGCATTGTGTATTTGGCAAGCAAAAGAGATTGAGCTTCTCGACGGCCATTCACTCGACCAAGGGAACATTGGATTACATTCATTCGGATCTTTGGGGGCCATCTCGTGAGCCATCAAAAGGTAACGGTTCTCGTTATTTGCTCACTTTCATTGATGATTTTTCTAGAAAGGTTTGGGTTTATTTCTTGAAAGAGAAAAGTGAGGTCTTTAAGGTGTTTAAAGAATGGAAGACTCTTTTAGAAAACCAAACCGGAAAGAAAGTGAAAAGATTGAGGACCGATAATGGTTTAGAATTTTGTAACCACCAATTTGATGAGTTTTGCAAGGCCGAAGGGATTGTGCGGCACAAGACGGTGGTTAATACTCCACAACAAAATGGAGTTGCGGAAAGGATGAATAGGACACTACTTGAAAGGGCTCGTTGCATGCTTTCTAATGCGGGCTTGGGTAAGGAGTTTTGGGCGGAAGCCGTTAGCACGGCTTGCTATTTGGTGAATCGATCTCCTACCACTTCCATTGAGTGCAAGACACCCGAAGAAGTGTGGTCGGGCAAGCCGGCCGATTATGCAAATTTGAGGGTGTTTGGTTGTCCCGCTTATGTGCATGTGAATGAAGGAAAGTTGGAGCCAAGAGCAAAGAAGTGCATCTTTGTTGGGTATCCCATGAATGTGAAGGGGTACAAAGTGTGGTGTCCCGCAACTTCTAAATTTCTCATCTCAAGAGATGTCACTTTCAATGAGTTGGCTATGTTGAAGGCAAAAGATGTTGCACATGAGCCGGCTATTAAGGAGAATGAGAAAGTTAGAAAGAAGGTGGAGTTTGAGGTGCCGGTCCAACAAATTGAAGAAGAAGAGTCTATGTCACATGATGGTGCTCATTTAGAAGAACAAGAAGAAGTTGAGGAGCAACCATATTTGTTGGCAAGGGATCGGGAAAGAAGAGAAATTCGGCAACCGGCAAGGTATGCCGATTTTGCTTATTGTTTTGCAATTGCCGAAGAGGTGGAGTATAGTGAGCCGTCATCCTACAAGGAAGCTATTTCTTCCAAGAATGCGGCGGATTGGATTTCCGCCATGAAGGAAGAGCTTTGTTCATTGGAAAGAAACCAAACTTGGACTCTTGTGAAGCCACCTAGTGGTAAGAAGATTGTGGGTTGCAAGTGGGTTTTTAAGAAGAAGATGGATGGCTCAAAGTCGGAAACTTTCCGGCACAAAGCGAGGCTCGTGGCTAAGGGTTATAGCCAAGTTGAAGGTGTGGACTTCAATGAGGTGTTCTCTCCCGTGGTGAAGCATACCTCAATTCGAATTTTGTTCTCTTTGGTGGCAATGAAGGACTTGGAGTTGGAGCAATTAGATGTGAAAACGGCCTTCTTGCATGGTGATTTAGAGGAGCAAATTTATATGAAGCAACCGGAGGGTTTTGAGGTTGCGGGAAAAGAAGACCATGTATGTTTGTTGAAGAAGTCCCTTTATGGCCTCAAGCAATCACCTCGGCAATGGTACAAGAAATTTGACTCTTTCATGGTTAGTATAAATTTCTCCCGCTCTAATTATGATAGTTGTGTTTATTTCAAGAAGTTGGGAAGCGGGGATTTTATTTACTTGTTGCTCTATGTTGATGATATGTTGATTGCGGCCTCCAATATGGATGAAATTGTGAGGTTAAAAGAGCAACTTGGTTTGGCATTTGACATGAAAGATTTAGGGGCCGCCAAAAAGATCCTTGGAATGGAGATCACAAGGGATCGGCCCAATCGGAAACTCTTTCTCTCTCAAAAGGAGTTTGCCGGAAAGGTAATTCGCCGGTTTGGCATGGAGAAAGCTAAAGTTGTTTCAACTCCTCTTGCGGCGCATTTCAAGCTTTCGGCCGCTTTGAGCCCGAAATCCGATCATGAGAAGAGCTATATGGAAAAGGTTCCATATTCAAGTGCGGTTGGAAGTCTCATGTACTTGATGGTATGCACTCGACCCGACATAGCTCAAGCCGTTAGTGTGGTAAGTAGGTATCTCTCTCGCCCCGGAAAAGGGCATTGGGAAGCGGTGAAGTGGATCTTCCGCTATTTGAAAGGTACCATTAATTCTCATTTAGAATTTAGAAATGGAAATATGACACTAACGGGTTATGTAGATGCGGACTTTGCGGGTGATTTGGATAAGAGGAGGTCTTTGACGGGGTATACTTTTACCCTTGGTGGATGTGCAATTAGTTGGAAGTCTACACTTCAATCCACCGTTGCACTCTCAAGCACCGAAGCCGAATACATGGCAATTACGGAGGCTATTAAGGAGGCTCTTTGGCTCAAGGCTTTTGTTGGTGAGATTTTTTCTCTTGATGGTCCTATAACGGTATTTTGTGATAATCAAAGTGCCGTTCATTTGACAAGGGATCGTATGTTTCATGAGAGAACCAAGCATATTGACATCCGGTACCACTTTGTGCGAGATGTGGTTTCGGAAGGAAAGGTTGTTGTGAAGAAGATAGGCACCGAATCGAATCCGGCCGATATGCTCACTAAGCCTCTTCCAATTGCTAAGTTCAAGTTTTGCTCAAGGGCAATTTCGGTTTGTTTTTAGCATGATACTAGTTGACTACTAGTTTAGGCTAATTTGTATTTTGAGTTATGTTTAGCTTATTTTTTGATGCAATTTGGCTCAAGGTGGAGATTGTTATGTCGTGACCCAAATTGCTTAGGCCCAGTGGGCTTGTATTTTGCTTTTCTTATTTGCTATGTAATATAAAACACTAAGATGAAGAATATAGAAGATTCTAGTTTTTCTGGCATCTCTCCCGTGTCCTCACTAAGTCTCTCTCTACTGTCTTCCTCTCAGTACTCCATATCAAAGTTAATCACCACAACATGAAGCTTTGACAAACACAGACGCATATTGTAACTTCTTTAAGAGGAAGCCATATTTTATCTAGTTCAGCTGACTCACTGGCATATCAGCTCAATTAAACATATATTAAAATTGACAATTTTTAAATGGAGTAACTTATGTTGCGTCTAAAAATTGTGCTTAAAAGAAATTTTGGCCGTTGGATGTTTTAAATCTGGGCCATGTATTATTGTGTTTACATCCAGACGACTTCTCAAATCTGTTCTTGATTTACTGTTGAAAACAACAATGATTAAGGAACTAATAGCCTCAGATTATGTTTATCATTGGCTAATTTACAAATAAGCCCTCCACCTTTTTTATTTATTTTAAAAGGGGTTGCTTTATTGTTGACCGTTAGAGACTAGTAACGGCTAATTTATTTACCGTTAGCCATTGCCTATAAAAGACGTGTAATTTCTCTGTAAAAAGAACTAATCAATAAACCAACAATATTAAGCTTCTGTTTCATAAAATTAACATGGTATCAGAGCTTAAGTTCCGATAAAGCCTTCCGCAATCAAAATCTTTTGAAATTGGTACAAAAATAGAGCAATGGCACGAAGACAAGAGGAACTGCACTCAGCCATGACTGAGGCCTCTTCCTCAAAATCTCTGGCAGCCCAAAATAAAGAAAGAAACACTCTTTCATGGGCACAAGTTGTGACCCACTTCATCGACAAAAATCAGAAAATTGCCACAAGTACAGTTCAGGCAGAGACAAAAACACACTTAGCACAAACACTGAAAGAAGGAGGAGGAAGAATCGAGTCAAATACCAAAAAGAATTACCTTGTATCAAACTCCAAAAAATCTCAAACTCAATTACCTACCACTGACCTCCTCAGCTTCTCGAGCAGGAAACAACTGGACGGTGTCCGTCAAGGTATCGACACCGGCCACCAATCAAACCAAGGCTCTGGTCATGGAAAGGCGGAAGTAAGGAGAGCGCCTAACAGTACCGACTCGTGTAGTCATTGCAAAGCAATCACACGAGGGAGAGATGCTGGCTACTCTATCCCTGCCTCAGGCCGAGCAAAGTGAGAAGGGGAGGCGGCACGACCGAGATGGGTATTTTGCGTAAGGGGGAGAGAGATTTGATGATTTCCACTAAACCTAAAACCTAACTAATGTGGTTTGAGCGCCGAGTCGATGAAGCGGCTTGACCAGATAGAGGAGAAATTAGCGCAATACATCTCCCTTCTGACTCAAAGGAATAAAGGTCCAAATAAATTATTTTTTTCCAATGGTGTTTGTAGCGTCCATGAGCCCAATTTTACTGCTCCTTTGAGTTTAGAAAATGAAAATTGTGAAAAGCCCAATTTGCACGTGAGACTAGGGACCAGTCCAGACTTTGAAAATCATTTAAATTTCTTCAAAAATGGTTTAGACAAACCAATAGAAAACAAATGTTTGACCATAGCATCTACCATTATTAATGCCCCAAATAATTATACCAAATGGGTTCTTGATTCTGGTGCAACGGATCACATGACGGGAAATCGAAATTTATTGAAAAGTTACCGTCCAATTAGTGATGACCAATACTTTACCGTAGCAAATAATGAAAAAAATCAAAATTAAATGTTGGGGTATGATTAGTATTTTATCAAAAAATTTTTTTACAAGATGTGTTTTATGTTGAAAATTGTTCCGTTAATTTATTATCCATTAGTAAACTTTCTAGAGATTTGAATTGTGAAATAATTTTTAAAGAAACAAGTTTTATTTTTCAAGATTTACTTTCAAAAGAAAAAATTGGTGAAGGTTTTTTTGAAAACGGTCTTTATTTTTTAAATAGCAATATATTTACTTTCAAAACTAGTAAAGATGAAGATTTGAGTAAACTTTGGCACAAGCGTGTTGGGCATCCTTCCGATAGAATTTTAAACAAAATTTTTAATGTCTTGTAATTTTAAAAAAAGTGGAGCCGATCCATCATTGTTTGTTAGGCATAATACCAATGACCAATGGTATCACTGCGGTCTTAGTTTATGTCGATGACATAATCATAACTGGCAACAACCAAATTGAAATTGACAATGTCAAAAAGAACCTAAAACAAAAATTTGATATTAAAGATTTAGGCAAATTAAAATATTTTTTTGGAATAGAAATAGCCCATTCATCAAAAGGGCTATTTATATCTCAAAGAAAATATGTTCTTGATTTGCTTAAAGAGACCGGTAAATTAGGATGTAAGCCGGCCAAAACCCCAATAGATGTAAATGAAAAACTTGATAATGAAAAAGGTGAACCATTAAAGAACATAAGTCATTTTCAAAGACTTGTTGGAAAATTAATTTACCTAACCGTTACAAGACCGGACCTATCTTTTGCCGTAAGCCAAATTAGTAAATTCATGCATGCACCAAGAACGCCTCATTTAGATGCTATTAATAGAATATTAAGGTATCTAATAGGTTCTCCCGGAAAGGGAATTTGGATGAGAAAAAATGGTACTAATGCTATATGTGACTATTCCGATGCAGACTGGGCCGGAAGTTTTGATAGGAGATCGACAACCGGTTTTTGCACGTTTGTAGGCGGAAACATAGTCACATGGAAAAGCAAGAAACAAAATGTCGTGGCACGATCTAGCGCAGAGGCGGAATATCGAGCCATGGCATCCACCGCAAGCGAATTAACGTGGATCAAGCAATTACTAGCCGACTTAAATTTTAAACATGGAGAACCAATGAAGATGTTTTGTGATAATCAAGCGGCAAGACACATTGCGGCAAATCCCGTCTTTCACGAGCGGACCAAACACATAGAGGTGGATTGCCACTTCATTAGAGAAAGAATCCAAACTAAAGAGATCGAGACTCCATATGTCAAGAGCAAGGATCAATTGGCGGATATCTTTACGAAAGGATTAAGCATCAAGAACTTTGAAGATATCTCATGCAAGCTAGGATTGTATGATATCTACAGACCTAGCTTGAGGGGGAGTGTTGAAAACAACAATGATTAAGGAACTGATAGCCTCAGATTATGTTTTATCATTGGCTAATTTACAAATAGGCCCTCCACCTTTTTTATTTATTTTAAAAGGGGTTGCTTTATTGTTGACCGTTAGAGACTAGTAACGGCTAATTTATTTACCGTTAGCCATTGCCTATAAAAGGCGTGTAATTTCTCTGTAAAAAGAACTAATCAATAAACCAACAATATTAAGCTTCTGTTTCATAAAATTAACATTTACTAAAACAATAACCAACAATAAAACAGTTTTCTGAAGAAAATTTCCTAGGTTTGGTAGCAGATGGTCCGAGACTACTAATTGTGCATTCCTTCAAATCTAGCTAATATTTAGAGAGAGACAGATAAATATGTCTGGTCAGTATCAGGAAACTGAGTTCCATTTATCGATGTTTCTCCAAATCGTAAAATGGATCAGGTTAGAAATGAAGGTAAGTTGTCTACCGGTGCTCTTATCACATATTCATATAGCAGTTTTTAATTAGTTAGGATGATGTGGTGTGGCATTGGAATCCTGATAGTTTATTTCTATTTAACATAAATATTTAATTATATACTGCTGCTTGATGATTTTTCGAATGCAGCCTAATTGATTTGGAATGCAGGCATCAATTTTGCATCATTTGCTGTTAAGCCTGATTCTGATCTTTATACCCAAGCATCAGTTTGGGGTTTCTTTGGCAGTTAACAACACACGGCACATAAGGTCAAAAACTGAGTTACTGGTTTTGTCAGATAAGGATGATCATTAGTTTGCATTGGATGGAAGGAAGCTTTCAGAATGAGGATGTAGATGAGATCTCAGGGGCAGATTGTAGGATCTGCTGATGATATTAATCTGGAACCGAGATGGATTTTGCTTCCTCTCTGTTCTTAAAGGCTTCTTCATATTCTTTATTTTTTATGTTAATTGTTTAATTATCTGATTGGTCATGCTCATGAGTTTATCAGTCATCATATTGTTGTAACTGCTGTCGAAGCATTTCCTCACCAGAATGTATTACTGGAATTTGTGCTTAGTGTTGCCGCATGTCACTTGAATATCAAAACTAGTGTACTTTCTGTTTATCAGTTGTGTGGTCTGTGATCACTCAAATAACTCAAGGTCAAAGATTTATTATTTTTTTATTTTCGCAGAAGACATCACAGACACAAAGGTACATTTTCCACAAATTAGATCATCTTTATTAGTGTTATTCATATAGATGATAGGGGCAGTGCCAGAAAGTCTGCATTATGGTAAGCCGGACAGCATATGTAGCATGATTGTAATAAAATGTCAAAATTGGAGGATTGAACGAAGCCAATGATATAGATAAGAATTATTTTATTTATATCTTCTATTTGGATTAGTGAACTGTGTAAAGGTTTGACCGTACAAAATTCAATGAGGACCGAGAGTTGGTAAAATATGTACACCTGCGGAAGTTACAAAATCTAAAATGGCATGCAAATGATCAAAATTTCAGTGTAGTTTTTGAAGTTCACATGGTGAAGTAAAGTACTTCACGCTCAACATCTAAGCCGTTCATTGCAATTTTTAGAGCTGTCGCCTGTCGACTTTCGAAATAAACTATTCATAAATTCCATCCAAAGGACGGGATCAGTTTAGCTGACCACTTTATGCTTTGTATTGCTCTAGAGATGGCCTCCCATCCATTCGATCTTGGTGCCAAGCATATTGCCTTAAAACAAAGTGGGCGCTTTTGGAAAAACTAAGGAACTATTTACAATGAAGAAAGAACATATGCCCTGTGCGTTCATCTAGATAATTTATACTTCTGGAGATCTAGTATCGATTACAAATGATTCTCTCTGTTTAAGAAAAGGGCATTTATGCATTTCTGAAAAAAAAAATTGTGATGAAGTTCAACTTAATAAACAAAGATAAGAGGAAACAATTTGAAATTGATATATATATATTTTTTTAACTTAGACGAAAGCATTTCATCAAATAGAATTGAAAACGACTACATCATATAAACTTTGTCGTGCGAACAATATTTTTCTATTTGCTAAATAGAAATAAATATTTGCCAACTACAGAGACGTCAATCAGATTATAATTGTACACAATATATATATATATATAGGATGGATATAGAACACTGATGTGTACGGATCGTCCCCGTACACACGAGTCGTTTTTCGAGATCTAAAATTTAAACGGACGATTTGAACCGTTCAAGTTGTTCTTCATATTGAAAAACCCTCGGAGACCAAATTTTGCATTTTTTCAAATTTTTTTACTATATATTATGATATTTTCAAAAAAACACTACAATTGGAGTATTTCAGGCCCTCCAATTTGAAAATATCATAATATATAGTAAAACAATTTGAAAAATGTAAAATTTGGTCTCTGAGGGTTTTTCAATATGGAGAACAACTTGAACGGTTTGAATTGGCCGTTTGAATTTTGGATCTCGAAAAACAACTCATGTGTACGAGGACGATCCGTACACATCAGTGTATTTTATCCATTCACTATATATATATATATATATATATATATATATATATATTTATAAACGATGTGTGAACAAATAGATAAGTAATAAAAAAAGGTGGACTTTTTTTTTTATTTAAAGGTGGACTCTTAACATTTCATATTGAGAACCAACTAAATATTTCCCTCAATCTACCACAATGTTCTCGAGGAGGGTTCCGCTGCCCTTATTTTGAAATGCCACCAAATGTCACAAATTATTGTCCATTGGATGCAAATTTGATGAGCGACTACGATTAAATCTGTTAACAAAATTTATATTAAATCTACCATCTACTTCCAAAGACACTTTATCGAAAGACTCGTAGTAAAGAATAAATTAATATCATCTCTATTGTCTCTCCCAAACAGATCTGACATGCTTTCCAAATCACGCTTAGTCTCTTGTTTGCGACTCTCTCCGAGTCTCCGACCCCATGAGGCCATGAACTATTGCTATCTCCAACCCTAGACAACATCTCTCGCCATACCCTTTTTCTAGTGTGAAAAATTGAGCGTACTTTTTTTGGATTGAGCAAAGAAAAATCTGAATTTGGGTTTTCCTTCTTTGAGGTCGTGAGTTAAACTACTTTTCTTCTCTCATTAAAAACCGGATTCAGCTACTGTGGGTTAAAATAATAGGTTGTAACTGCATTGTCGCTTCTCACCAATAGATGTTATTGCTCGGTGATGATGTAATTTCATTTTGTTGATTAAAATCGATTTATCATATTTATCTTTTGGAATGATGGAGTTTTTTTCCCTATGTTCTTTGATTTTAGATCAATCCCTCTATGAATACTGTTGAAACTATTGAGTTTTTATCTAGAGTATTTTTCTGGTATTTTTTATCATCTATGAAAGAAGTTACAAGTGTTGTATTTATACAACAACTCTCAAATTGTACCGTTACAGTGTATAACGTTCAACTGTACGGTTCTAACGTTTTAATCCCTAAGTTCATTTATTTGTCATATTTACAATTATACCCCTGATCCCTTTCATTATTTTCAACACTCCCCCTCAAGTTAGGATTATAGATGTCTATTAATCCTAACTTGCTAACTATATTTTCGAATGTCTTCGGAATGAGTCCTTTAGTGAAGATATCGGCCAATTGATCTTCACTCTTCACGTATGGAGTCTCTATTTCCTTTTTTTGAACTTTTTCTCTTATATAGTGACAATCAACTTCAATGTGTTTCGTTCGTTCATGAAAAACCGGATTTGAAGCGATGTGTCGCGCCGAGTTGTTATCACAAAACATCTTCATTGGCTCATGTATTGGAATATGCAAATCTTTCAACACTTGTTCGATCCAAGTGAGCTCGCTTGCGGTGGATGCCATGGCTCGATACTCCGCTTCCGCACTAGACCGTGCCACGACATTTTGTTTCTTGCTTTTCCATGTGACTAAATTCCCGCCTACAAACGTGCAATAGCCGGTTGTCGATTTTCTATCGAAACTCCCAGCCCAGTCTGCATCGGAATAGCCACACACATCGTTAGATTTGTTATTTTTCATCCATATACCCTTTCCGGGTGATTTCTTAAGATATCTCAAAATTCTATCAATTGCATCTAAATGTGGCTTCCTAGGTGCATGTATAAATTTACTTATTTGACTTACCGCAAAGGCTATGTCCGGCCTAGTTACCGTTAGGTAAATTAATTTTCCTACAAGTCGTTGGAATTGGTTTATGTTTTCTAACGGATCACCATCTTCGGAATTCAATTTGGTATTACTATCAATTGGGGTAGAGGCCGGTTTTGAACCAAGTTTACCGGATTCTTTCAAGAGGTCTAAGGTATATTTTCTTTGGCAAATAAATAAACCTTTGGTAGAATGAGCTATTTCAATTCCTAAAAAATATTTAAGTACACCAAGATCTTTTATTTCAAATTTTTCTCGTAATTGTTTTTTTACACGATTAATTTTTTTTAAATTATTTCCGGTAACAATTATATCATCAACATACACAAGAACAACGGTAGTGTCATTATTCTCATGTTTTATAAAAAGTGAAGTATCAGAATAGCTTACTTTAAAATCACAAGAAATTAAATAGTGAGATAATTTTCCATACCATGCTCTTGGAGATTGTTTGAGTCCGTAAATTGATTTTCTTAACCTACAAACTAGGTTAGTATTTTTTTCTTTTACATGACCCGGTGGAAGAGTCATGTAAACTTCCTCTTCAAGAGTTCCTTGAAGAAAAGCATTTTTAACATCCATTTGGTACAATTTCCAACCATTATTTACCGCAATTGAAAGTAAAATTCTCACGGTATTCAATTTTGCAACGGGAGCAAAGGTTTCTCGGTAATCAATTCCATAGGTTTGGGTATAGCCTTTGGCAACCAATCTAGCCTTATACCGTTCTATGGTACTGGGTGGACTTTTTTCGTCATTTCTCGAAGAAAGATCGGGTTTCCTCAAGAAAGGGAATAAGCCTTAGATTCACCCCTCACGAGCCTAAATTCAAGTGCAAAAATGCTTCTTGACAACAAGAAAACATTAACGAGAATCCATTCTCATGAGGGTTTATTAAGACTAGAAAAGTTTAGCTTGGAAGAATCGGGTCTTGGTCTTGGTGACTTGTAAGACTAGAAAAGTTTAGCTTGACGGTTCTTGGCCATGTGGTGGCTTGGAAGAACTAAATCTTGAACTTAGTTCCTGAGGCGATGAAGATTGCTGTGAGAAAGACGATCTTGACTTTATGTCAACTTCGATCTCAACTTTACTTGAAAGGCTTTTCATCAACTTGAAGAGGCTTTGGGCTTTGACCTCGGATATCGGGTTTTGACTTTTAATTTCCTAATATTCCTCTTTGGATTTTAGTCATTCATTTTTTTTTATTATTTTCTTTATTATTTGGATTTCTAGGAATTTAAAGGTGTCAAATTCATTTTTAGCACTTTTGAAAATACTTATTTGAAAGTACTTAGTCGAAAATAGTACTTTTAAGATTGTTTTGATATTGAAATTACTTAAATTTTGTTTCAAAACTTTATAAAGGATTTACGCAAGATTTATTGTGTTTATCATTTTGCGAAAGTCACTTTTATAGCGAAAATATTTCAAAAATATAAAAGACTAATATTTCGAAAGATTTTAATATCAAAGTATCAGTAAATCTGGTTTGTACGGATTTTTAGGATTCTATAGATATTTTACTCGAATTTTTCTAAGCTTCCTACTATTTTTAATAATTTTTCGAAGTTTCAGCTGATGTGGAATTACCTGGTTGGTCCACGTGGCAGTGGCAATTAAGTGGACCTAACGTGTTGGCTTCGCTAAATTTATCAATTTGGGCTTGCTATACGCACTGGGCCTTAAGTATTTTTGGGCTTATTGATTTCATCATTTTTTTTTATAAACTAAACTTCCATTCCTGATCCAAGCGAATTTCGTATAACAGTTAATGTATAAACTACACAGCTCCATTGTTACAGAGAATCCAGGGAGGTTTCGGCGCTTGTTCAAAGGAGGAAAACGGGTTTGTTTTCTCTACTAACGGGCTCGTAACATCTCGAATTTGAATCCGCTAACGTCTCCGGCCGTCGCAATGTCTAAGGAATGGCTCAGTGTCATCGTGAGGGAACAAGGAAACCCAAGGTACGCTCAATTTTCTTTGCGTCACTCTCTATTAGTAGGAGAACGAGTGCTGTCACGGTGCTTCAGCGAGCGGCGTAGCTGGTGCTTGAAGGGCTGAGTCGTACCAGAAATGGGGTTGTTGATGTCACGGAAGCGAGGGGGAGGAGATATTGTTTTTGTTCATGCTGCGTTTGCCTCTTTTAATGGATGAACTTTAGACTAGTACAGTTAAAGGAGAGGGTGATATAGAGGAAGGCATGGAATAGTACGATTGAAGTTTGGAGAAACAAAGCTATACCAAAATTGACTTGTCTAGTTTCAGAGTAATAAGAGCAAAGCATTTGACTAATAATTAATTTTATAATTTGGAACCAAACTCATGATTGCTGTGGACTGATTATACAAAGAGGTTCACTGGTACTACTTTTTTCAAATTAATTTGGTGGTTCAGGTTCCTATTTGTTGTCAAACTTTGCTGATATAATTTAAACATGTGAATCCTTTCTATACACGATAATCTCACTAAGCTATTTATATCATCAATCAAACAAAGAGGGTTAGTCAACACAAATGCACATATCATTTGCAATTTTATTCTCAAGACCTTCAGGCTGTTAATTTTCATTAACAAAGAGGTACGTTAGCCATGTTTATATCCAACTAATCACTAATTATAGCAATGTGTTGCTCACTTTTGTGTCAAAATGAAACAAACACACCTGTTATCTTGCGAGCTGTCAATATAAGTTCACTCTGACAGTGAACTCAAGAGATGTAGTTCCATAACAACTATTCATTTACTTTTACAAATCATCCCACACCTTTTTATATTAATGCAAACTTTTAATTATGGGAAAGATTAATCAAGTCAATGCTATAAATCAGGATTGTATAAAGATGTTTCTTGTTATTGATATTTACAGTGCAGTCTTTAACCTCCTGTGTATTAATGTGCAAGTCACTATAAATAGTGTCTATTGATTCCTTGTGCAACTAAATTATACATTCAGTACTACATCTCAAGAAGTATCACAACTGATCACATTTCTGAAGGAAATTAGGGCTTAAATGATACAATTTTCACTGAAGTCCAACAAATTCCAGATATTGAAACTTACTATTATTACCTGAAGCTTGATTATCTGAACTAACTATACTATTGATTCAGGATCTAGAAACAGTTCAATTATAGAAGTTTCATGCAAAGGTCCTTATAAATGCTACAACTATGCACTTTAGCCCAAGACTTAGTGTAATTACAAAGGATGTTAATTCTGGTGAAATTTTGGCAGCATCTCCCCTTGTCTTTGTTGATTTAACAAAATCCCTCTTTCCATGGCCAAAGCCAATGAATAGAAGAGATGCTACCTAGGTCAGGAGAAACTCCAGCCGTGGTAAAATGCTAAAGACCGAAGATACTTCAGCCAAAGCAATCGAACAGCCAAAATCTGAAGATACTTCGGACAAGGCTTTGTATTGTACCAGAAATTGAGGAAAAGGGGAAAAAGAGAGGAGAAATGCTACTAAATCCACACAAATTGCATCAAGAGAACAAGTACTTTCAGATCTAAGCTTTGAAATTAAATGTGTCAAGAATTAAGGAATCCTTAGCCGAGACACAGGAGCATCAGAGTTCATAAGAAAAGCAGTTAACTAAATCAAATAAACAAATTTTCATCACCATCGATAACAAAATGTCAGTTCAAGCCAGATTTTCACATAAAACCGAAATCTTCTTCATTTCATGTCAAAATCAACTACACAAGCTCAATTCTTACCTTTTCTTACCTCCTCTTCAGTTACAAACGATTGCTAAGCTTTGATCTCGATTAAAATATCTACACTATGCTTGAATTACAGGTGTTTGTGGAAATGCTTCTATCTAAAAATGGAGATTTGTGTGTGAAATTGCTTCTGAAGTCTCTAGAGAAAATCTCTAAAGGTTCAGGAACAATGTGTGAAAGTGTGGGAGAAGCCAATTTTCGGATCAATTTTCTTTCAAACAGTGGGGTATATATAGCCACTGGGGTCGGGGTAGCTTCTCTTGGAAGGAGCCTTCTTCAATTTGATCCTCGCCGTTGATTAGAGAGGCACACGGATCGCCAATCGATCCAACGGTTGAGAGGAGGGGACTTTGTGTTTTCTCCTGTGGTCAACCGAAGGAGGATAGGAGGTTTGACTCGATTCCGTTGGAGGTTCTGTTGTAGAATTTGTTACACTTAATTGATATCGTCCATTGATTATATTGACTTCTCATCCGACGGCTGAAGTCGCGTGGCATCGTCGGAGCTTCTAGATGGTCAGAGAGGTGTTTGACCCGGCAGTTACAGGTTTGTTGGATGGTCATCATTGCTCACCGAGTGGACTCCCATTTGGTGACTGTGATCGGCTCGACTCGGAGAGATCTTGGCAGGGTTAACGAAATTAGTTAGGGGCAGTTGGTCAAGCTGTTACGATGGTTATAGCACGATGTTTCTCTCTGCCCTTCGCATTTTCTGTTTCTCTTTCTATTCTGTTTGGAGAAGAAGATCTCTTCGCCTATGGGACCCACAAGTCAGATTTAATGAGAAACAAACCAGCGACCTCTTCCTTTGCTTTTCTGTGCACCTGGTTCACTATACACCATGTAGTACAACTTGTTTCTGTAACGTGTATGGTTCATGTACCGTGTTTGCCTAAATATGTCTCCGTGTTGGAGGGAAGGATAATTCGAATCTGATAACCCTTTTCCTTTCTTCTCTGTTTCTGTTTGAAATGGAGTGTGCGGTTCACTCGTATAATCTGATTATGTTGCTATCTGATGCTTCTGTTTTCATGCATGTCCTGTCATTTACCCATCCTCTTATGAAGTGTTATGCCCATTTTATTCCAGCAATCAATTTGGACAAGTCTTGGGGGGATTTCATTAATCCTGAATATTCCTCTTTTGATAATTTCACTCATCACCCTTATAATATTATTCTTTGCATATTTGTTTCATTAATCAGAATATTCATTTACCATGAAAATTTTCCCTTCAACAAATGCCCCCACCAAAAGAAATAATGGGACGAATTTGCCTTGTGGTAATTCAGGCGCAATTTTCTTTTGGTGTATTTTCTTCATGTTTTTACACTTAATGTTTCTTTCTGATCCAGTGTGTACAATCCCCATTTTTATTTCTCTTCATTCTTATCCGAGGGTTTGGATACTTTGACCGAACTGTTGTGGCCAACTATATTGGGGAATAAGGACGAAAGAGTCTTTCCGTGCATCAGCCACGTCTTGTACTATTTCCTACCAAAGCCATTACTTTCCTACTCTAGGTGCATATTACACCTAGCGTGATTCACTGCTTTTGTACACCGGTTCATAGTCCCTTATACACACTGGTCCCCTCTTTTCTTAAGCTATTTCTGCACCGAGATGCGTACATCACGAGCTTCTCCAAACCCCACACTTCAGTCTCTCTTTTGGTTTGCCGCGCTACACACTTTATCATTCTGTTTTGGCCGCATAGAATAGTGATTTTCCCTTGTTTTGTCATCATTCTTTTCCGAGAACCCTAATTCACTGCCTTTATATACCCCTTTCGTTCTCAATTTCCATCTCTTTCTTCCTAGAGCCACTTTCTTCTTCTTTTATTTCAGCTTAGGTAAGAGATAAAGCCACCTTTCTCTTTGCCATTTCTCATTTCGTCCCATCTGTGTTCCTCATCTTCTTCTTTTTTTTTGTTGCCTATTATTGCAAAGTTCAGTCATAGTACTTGGGGAATTAGGTCGCTTAATACCTCTTTCTCCTTTGTTTAATTTATTGTTGTGTTTGACCCTAAAATATTGTGACCTAATGAGAGTGACCAATTGTTGAATGAATTGCGAAACATGGAGAAAATCCTAGTTTATGGATGAGATATGGGATAAAATTATTGAGAATATGATGCTAAATTTTCTAAGGATTCCGACGATATATCATATGTGCAATTTGGACGAAAAACGAAGAAATTATGCAAGTTTGAGGCTGTCGGTGCATGGCCGGTGCACCAGTCGGGAATTGGTTCGACTCAGACTCGAATAGTCTGCATTTACTCCATGCACCAACGGGTTTTATCAGATGGACTCACGTGAGCCGCGTGATCAAGGACGAATGGACAGATTCAGAGCGCTAGATACTAAGAGGAAAGAAGCACCATCGTGGTTCGATCTGAAGCGTACATCACTGATCAGACGGACGAGGAAAGGAATGGGGGTGCAACCCTTGTATTCAATCCATACCTGTTATCGACCTCTCTTCTTACCTTTTCGTCACCTCCGCCAGATCGAACAGAGAAGAGAAACCCTAAGCAAAAAAAAAGAGAGAGAGAAGAGACGAGGGAGGTGGAGATGACGTCGGCGAGCCGTTGCAACCTCCTCAACCGCCACCGCGACGGCCAGTCTCCAACCGCTTAACCTCCTAAATAGCTAACAGCCTCAACCACCTAACTTCCCAAAACCGCCGCAGCAACCATCTCGAGTCCGATGGCCCCACCTGGAAGCTTCGAGATCCCCATTGGTTGAAGTGTCAGCCGTTTGGTCGGGGATTGAAGAGGAGATAGGCGGCTGAGATATATCGAGGGTCCCACAAGCCATTGATATAGGAGAGAGGGCCCGACAAGCGGATCCCACAAGTCATAGAGGCAAAAGGAGGAAGGGCGTTGAAGGCCATCAGAACAGAAGTACTTACTGGGCTGAGAAGAGAGCGATGATGGGCCCGCCAGAGGTCATATCTGAGTCCAATCCACCAATCCAAATGTTAGAAAATGCTCATATTTTAATTTTAGATTAATTACAACTAATTAATCACCATTAACAACAAGCAAATCAAAAGATCTAGTGCTAAAGCAATCACACATCCAATCAAGAGAGAAGGTAGGAGAAATTGTACCTCTCATGAAATTGTATTCATGAGGCTCGAATCCATGGCATGGGAGTCGATGGGGTGCGTGCTCCACCATCTCCACCATCTATGGCCGCCTCTAGCCCACCAAGGACCCACCACCAAGCTCAAAGAGAATGCTAGTTCTCTTGAACCTCTTGCTAATCACCTTGCTTCTCTTAATTAACTATTTAATGGAGAGGAAGATAGGTGGGATGCTCAACACATGAGCTAAGAGAGGAAGGGAAGAGCCATGGAGAAGAGAGAAAAATCTCTCTTCTAGGTGGAGGCGCAAGGGAGGGGAGAGGAAGAGAGATGACGGCTAGGGTTTTCTCCCAAAGAGACCCCTTTATATAGCCAACCACTCTCATCCAATTTTCATACTATTTACAAGTATGCCATCCACCCTAAGAGGCCACCTAATGGGCTCTCTTGGGCCATCTTAATAAAAGGCCTTTATTCATTAATTCACCAATTAATGAATCTCCTTTAATTGTCTCTTCATTCTTCCTTAAATCGGGCCTTTAATTAACCAATTAAATAGAAGCCCAATTAGCTCAAACTAATTAAAGTAAGTTGAACATAATTAATTATTAACTCATTAATAATTAATCTATGATTAGCTAATGCATTATATTGTTTCCATATGATCCTTTTAATTTAATTAATTATAACGGTTCATAACGGTATATAATTAATTAATTAACTTATCACATTTCACAATACACATTATTGTGAATAAACAATAAATGCACCAAGTGATTAGAATCCTATTTGTGCGACCCTATTTGAGGATTTATACTATGTTGGCCATGGAAATAAATCGTTATTTATTTCCAATAATCATAAGCGGTATCTAGCAACACGTTATGACTCCCAATTCGTATAAATAATGTACCGTTACAATATCTCAATCCTGCATAAGAAATAAAAGTATTTCTTTGTTTGATTCTTATGTCACACGATATCTTTGTATAATCCAAGATAGGAATGTGTCATTCTTGCAGATTATACATTTCTTGATCTAGAGTTGATCGTCTAGTTTGCATGCATACGATCCAACTCCATCAAGGGGCCCAAACAGATATCATCACTCACTAGGTATACTAATGAGGGACATACGGTTTTCTTGATGAACAACTTTTCCCCGCACAATTCAAGAGAACATAAATAAAGTCCTTATAGCAGCCTTTATCAGGAATCAACGTTAGACGATATTTATTGAACCTATCCTCATGTGGAAAAGGTGAACATCTCAAACTTAGAATCAAACTCATATGAAATAAACAATGACACATAACACAATCCATATGTTTATTTCATTGGGTCAAGTCATGTACTATGTTCCAATAACATACACATATGCAATTAAGTTCGTAACTCCTTACTTATGATTTGTAGAACTTAATCATCACTTAACTTGCATACTAATCTTTTATGATAATTAATGTTCCTTGTTAATTATCAAGATTATGGACGATTTAGATTTATTATTGTCATTCTAATGAATGATCCACAGAGATCTACAATTCAGATCCTCAACCTGAATGATATGTCAATAATAAACCCTAGGAACAAATGATCAAATATCATCATTAACATAAACTAAGAAAATAAGTCATTAAATATTGACTTCTAGGACATAACTCCAACAATCTCCCACTTGGCCTAGAGTCAATCAATAGTGACTTCTAGCCAGTGAAGAATTTAGAACAATGTCATATATCTATATATATACATGTCTCGAACCTCAAAAGATGTAATACACTTAAAGCAAGTTACTCATACGTCCATCACGCATGGATGCACAATTGCATCTCGTATACCGCTTAAGGTAGAGGTTAAGTTAGAGTGTTCGCTGTGTCCGCGAACCTATCAAATTTTATTTGACCCTATATACATATATACTCCTATATATGTGTTCTTGATCATCATCATGTGAGATCAAGTGACATCGTCATAGATCTTAGTTGGATCACCAATTTAATATTGGGTTCTTCAAGTTTAAACTATGGTTCGAGATGCATAGAACCATATTAGCTTGACTGAGAACTTCACGATCCTTACTACATTCTTTCATTGCTTCACAAGTTGCTATATATTTTGTTTTGGTGACGGAAACGGTTGTAATATCCCATTTAGAACACCTTCTAAACTTACAACACCACATTTAAACAAAATATGTAGCTCAATTGTATTTATATCAATCTTTCGAAAACTAGCATCAATATATCAATTTATATGAGCTTTCTTTTATCTTATCAGATGGAAAAACATATCATTCTTTCTCATAAGATACTCGAAGATATTCTCGATTATTGTCCAAACGTGTTTTTCTTTGTATCCAGTTGACAACTGCTTGTCATACTCCTTGGTTACAACACATAGGGGCATGTGCATAAATATGGCATCCGTTATGAAACTCATAACAGAAGGATGCTCGAAATATATCGTGCACTCTTTTCGAATTGAGTTACAACACACCGAGTAGAACTCAAGTGTATGCCATACAACTTGGTTAGACATCCTTTCTAGGAGTCTATCTTTTCATGTTACTAGAACACTTTGTCATTATATGCACGTTTTCTCAAACCTGAAATCCATCATAATCTATCTCCATAGATTTTGTTTCCTTGGATTTAGGTGACTTACCCAAGTTCTCTATTGAGAAAACATTCTCCAATGAGATCTTGACAATATTCATTTCTTTAATTTTATTCCCAATTAATGTCTTGTATCTTGTACAATACATGTAACATAATAATGCTCCCACTGAATATCTTGTCTATACAAGATACTTTTGACGAAGTGCAACTCCTTGACTTCTTTGTCAAAATGTTTATTCCAATTTCCACAATTCTTGCTTCAATTCATCAATTGATCCTTGAAGCACATATACATTTCTAGCAATACAACAAATCCTCAGTTTGTGTCAAATTCACAACAACTTCCTTCATTCAATCGAAGAAGGCGGTTTTGATGTATCTTTTCATATATCTATATATACGAAATATAACTATTGCTAGAATGATCTTTATTGACTTATACACAGCTACAAGCGAGAAGCCGTGCTTTGTACATGGTCAACTCGTTATCGACTTAGACATTGCATCAATCATGAAATTGTGCTTTGTACAGAGTCGACTTGTTATCCATATCTATCTTTCCTTTTAATGATCTATATGTTCTAGATGGATCGCTTCTTCTTGAACATCAATCAAGGTCTATACCTTGTTGTTATATATATGGATTGCACTTAAAGATCATATAGATTCAAATCATACTTGTGGAATCGGGTCTTTCCATCGCTTCTTTATTTATCAACGGATCCTCATATGTCAAGTACGAGGATGTTGTGAAACCTATGTACTTTTTAGTTTAGGCAATTCACTCTCGTTGATCTTTGTAGGATTGGTGCTTGAGGTCTATGAACTACTTCTACAACAACTTGTAGAATAAGTTCTTGATCCTAATGTACTGCACGAGTTTCTCTAACATCATCCAGTAATGAGATGTTTGAGTACTCTTTAGAAGCGAGCGTGCTTATAAACTTCTTCCTTTCACAACTGCTTGTGAGTTAAGTTCCGCTCAACTTCCACTAAGCACCATGTATGGAGTGACAAGTTCCCAATAAAGATACTTCTTGTAGTGACGCATAAACTCCTTTAATGCTCACTTTACTCCCACTACTTCATCTTAAGAATATCATTCTTTAAGATTACGTTATGATGAGCAACAACTACTTTGTTCTTATCATGTTCATAGAAGTAGTACCTTTTGGCTAATTCAAGATATCCTTCAAAATAATAAGCGTCTTATTTGGGTCCAAGCTTATCAATCAATCGAACCTTGAAATAAGCTTCTCAACACCAAATCTTGAGAAACAATATACCTAGAGATCAAATCTCGTAAGATATCTTTCTCAATAGACTTCGATGGAATTTTTATTCAGTGTAAACAATATTGTCCTCAAACACAAATCCCTTACATGAGTCAAACAAGTCAATTTGATTTATTACCGATCGAACTATATCAAACAATGTTCGATACCTTCATCCTTGGATACATTTTTCCAAATGTTCCTCATGGAGCGAGTAGTGAAACGTCTTTCATACTCTTTAGGCAATATATCAAACTACATGACTTAACTATTTACCATGATCTATTTTAAGACTTTTGCTTTTATTGAATAGTTTTTCAACTTTACTCTTGAAATTATTTTGACCTTGTCAAAAGATTCATACTTATACCATATCAAATAGATACGTTAATATCTACAATGATCGTTGGTCAAGTGGTAAAGTGTCAACAACCTTTCAATTGCACAAGTACCTATAGGTCTATATACATCAATATGTATAAGTCTTAATAAAGTTACTTGTCCTTTAAACCTTCGTAGTTCAAAGGCGCTTTTGTCTTTCAACAAACACGATTCGCATGAATTTCAATTGATTTGCAATCGAATTGATTTACGAGCTCCACGTTACGTAGACTTTCATAATGCGATTCTTGTTTATATTCGACTAAGCGACTATTTTACATAAAAGTCAAATACTTTATGTGAAGTTTTACATATTTGTCATTCAAAATTTGTTTATCTATTTCAAGCAAATTCAATTAAGATGCATGAAATCTTATACACAAATTTATAACAATAAGAGAACAACATTTCTCTATTACAAAACATGATCATCCATCATCAAATATGGAGATAAGGTTTTATGAGATGTTTGGAATAAGGTATACAACCTCAAATTCCTAAACAAACTCTTTATTTAGTAAAGATAACTCTACGTATTCAATGGTAGCGGCCTAGACGTATAAGCCATTTCCAAAACGGAGTTTACTTTACTTATCTCGAACTTTCTCTTATTCATCATTGTCTACACATTTCGTTAAATGCGAGCACATGAACTAGCACCTAATTACTAGTGTGAATTAGAGATAGTGAGATAATTTGAACGATAAATATCTCAAGGTTTAGAACATCATGGTATTTCAGACAACCTTTCAAATGCCTCCCATAAATGGCAAATGAAACATCTCATGTGACACACGGTCACTAGTGAGGATCTCAAAGTTTCAACTCATATCTTGGTAAAGTATTCCTTTAATACTTAACCAATTACTTTTTGCACTAACAAGTGTGCGAACAATATATCCTTTATCCATAGAAAGAGATTGTATGACAATATCAACAATCCTTGATATTGGAGATCTCAATATCTCTAGTTGTCAATTAGCTACTCAAACCTTTCGGTTCGCAAGCTAATGAAACATTTATCTTCTTATAAGAAGAGTCTCTTGGTTAACTCACATTCCATTACTCGATCATAAATGATTGAGTCTATCTTTTACTTTCTCTAAGACCGTCTTCTTGAGTAAGTGGATGAGAGTATAGAAGTCTTAGTATAGTCCTTATGAATTCTCCAATTCAAAGGTCCAGAACTTCTAAAAGGATATGAGCATTCGCTTTATTGAATAATTTTCGTCAAAACTAATCAATCATTGCGAAGCTATTGTTCGGGAAGTCGAGGAACGTTTTTGGGATTAAACTTGCTCAAGTTTCTCATTTCCAAGAACATGTCTTAGAAATCGGTATTTCTTCTCCAAGTAAATACCTTATAAACGAGCTTGTCGTTTTCCAAAGATTGACCGCAACGAAATTAATATATTTAATATCTATAACAAATTCAATTTAAGGTCATTTAGTTTATGCAATGTTTTGTTTATGGAATGATAAACAAAAACTCCCACTACATTTATTTAGTGTCCCAATGTAGTTGGTTTTCCAAGATCCCCGTTTTCATCAAGTAGAGCCTGCTATGGCACGACACCCTACTTAACTAGACAAGGTAGGTTCTCCAACCAATCATATCAACCATACGACTCTTGGTTTGTAAATATCTAAGTATATTTACAAACTTCGCCCCGATGTCCAAGAAAACTTGTTGGGTCCATCGATAAGCAACCTCTCTCTATTTGCTCCTAACAAATCTTTTCATTTGTACCCCGACTATCAAGGTTGACAACCATGACGTCCGCTATGGCGGACCGCGCCATGATTGGCTATTGACGTGAAGGGGATAGAGAGAAGGAAGGCGGTCGACTTAATCAATTTAGTTTGGGACAAAATAAGTGACTCTTGTTTGGTGGTCGTGTAAGCATACACCCATACCTACCTATGACAATTCAAGGCATTCACAAACAATCACATAACATAAGCATCTCAAGCATTGCCGTGAGTTTGTATGGCTCCCGCTTGCATTAATCTTCGTCGCATCTCCATGTAACGAGACTAATCTAATCAAGCCCTCCCACTAATTACTAAGATCCTATCTAATAATTAAGGGAAATAAATACATGTGATAAAATTCCTAAAACTCCGCCTAGGCCTTAGGGGCATGCAAGCCTCACAAGTTACATAAAAAATTAACCACTTAATTATCAAGGCACCTTAGGCCACTTTACAAGCAATCACATGCATTCACAACATTTTACAACACACAAGGCATTGACATCTTGAGCCATATCAAACCCACATCCTCCTACAAAACAAAGTTAGCACATATACAATATACATGATTCACTTGCTCTTAATTAATTTCATTAATTAGAATCTTTGTGCATACTTGTTGCTCAAGTTTTCCGAATGCAAAGAAGGCTTAACCTTAACAACTAATTGTTTAAGCCCTTTTAAATTAAATCCAACTATCAAAATAGAAAGGAGGGTATTTAAGGAGTCTTCTAATTAACATTTCAATAAATTGATTAATTAGAAACTATTTTAACTAATTAAAATACGAAATTCGGGACCCGAAAAAATTCAAAATAATTCGGTCTCCAAAAAATCTGAAATAAATCCAGAGAACTCCTTACAAAGATTGTGATTACCTGTAGAAATCTCAAGAAGAGATCAATTATCATCAGGGAGAACCAAACAAGACAAATCCTCAGATTGTGCGCGAAGCACCGTTAGAGAAAATTCTGTTATGGGTCTCAACCTTTTGATCTGTATGATCATCCCCTTGATATTTTTCCAGCAAACAATTTACATAGAAAAATACTACATACAATAGGCTATCATTCCATGAAAAGAAAATCCACAAGTTATATTCAAGATCAACGAGATAACAAGCATTTAAGCAAGGTATCCTGTTCTGGAACAGACCGTCGACCAAAAAGGTTTCACTCGGTTGAGGTATCAAATCTCAATGAAAATCTATGAAATTAATTTTCACAGATTCCAGACTTAAAGGAGAACATTTCCATTTCAACACTTTTCCATAAAAGTTTCTCAATAAGTACAGTTTTTCAAAACAATCAGTTTGTTTGAAAAAACAGATCTGATAACTTCATCACTTTTCATCCTTGAACGCCCACATAATATCCGAAATATGCAACAAAATTTACATATCCAGAAAGAGCATCAAGTTTAGAATAATCCTATCTAAAAGTTACAGGTACTTTGTATACAAACTTATTTGTTACCAACCACAACAACAGAACTGTGCAGCAGAATAACAGATCTGCGCACCGTTACCGTTTAAATCACTAAAAATTCATTTTACATCGAATTTCAATGATTCCAGTGGGAAAACAACCACAACTCAAAGGGCTACAACCTCCAATAAGAAGGAAAAAATTTCAGAGAGCTTTACACCACGAAAAACAAGCAACAAGACAGAAAACAGCCTTTCCAGGGCCAGCAAGCATGAACATCACTAATTAACTTAATTAATTACGAATTCTCACTTAATTAAGTGTGAAAAACCTTAAGCACAACCTGGCTCTGATACCACTGTTAGAAAAATGCTCATATTTTAATTTTAGATTAATTACAACTAATTAATCACCATTAACAACAAGCAAATCAAAAGATCTAGTGCTAAAGCAATCACACATCCAATCAAGAGAGAAGGTAGGAGAAATTGTACCTCTCATGAAATTGTATTCATGAGGCTCGAATCCATGGCATGGGAGTCGATGGGGTGCGTGCTCCACCATCTCCACCATCTATGGCCGCCTCTAGCCCACCAAGGACCCACCACCAAGCTCAAAGAGAATGCTAGTTCTCTTGAACCTCTTGCTAATCACCTTGCTTCTCTTAATTAACTATTTAATGGAGAGGAAGATAGGTGGGATGCTCAACACATGAGCTAAGAGAGGAAGGGAAGAGCCATGGAGAAGAGAGAAAAATCTCTCTTCTAGGTGGAGGCGCAAGGGAGGGGAGAGGAAGAGAGATGACGGCTAGGGTTTTCTCCCAAAGAGACCCCTTTATATAGCCAACCACTCTCATCCAATTTTCATACTATTTACAAGTATGCCATCCACCCTAAGAGGCCACCTAATGGGCTCTCTTGGGCCATCTTAATAAAAGGCCTTTATTCATTAATTCACCAATTAATGAATCTCCTTTAATTGTCTCTTCATTCTTCCTTAAATCGGGCCTTTAATTAACCAATTAAATAGAAGCCCAATTAGCTCAAACTAATTAAAGTAAGTTGAACATAATTAATTATTAACTCATTAATAATTAATCTATGATTAGCTAATGCATTATATTGTTTCCATATGATCCTTTTAATTTAATTAATTATAACGGTTCATAACGGTATATAATTAATTAATTAACTTATTACATTTCACAATACACATTATTGTGAATAAACAATAAATGCACCAAGTGATTAGAATCCTATTTGTGCGACCCTATTTGAGGATTTATACTATGTTGGCCATGGAAATAAATCGTTATTTATTTCCAATAATCATAAGCGGTATCTAGCAACACGTTATGACTCCCAATTCGTATAAATAATGTACCGTTACAATATCTCAATCCTGCATAAGAAATAAAAGTATTTCTTTGTTTGATTCTTATGTCACACGATATCTTTGTATAATCCAAGATAGGAATGTGTCATTCTTGCAGATTATACATTTCTTGATCTAGAGTTGATCGTCTAGTTTGCATGCATACGATCCAACTCCATCAAGGGGCCCAAACAGATATCATCACTCACTAGGTATACTAATGAGGGACATACGGTTTTCTTGATGAACAACTTTTCCCCGCACAATTCAAGAGAACATAAATAAAGTCCTTATAGCAGCCTTTATCAGGAATCAACGTTAGACGATATTTATTGAACCTATCCTCATGTGGAAAAGGTGAACATCTCAAACTTAGAATCAAACTCATATGAAATAAACAATGACACATAACACAATCCATATGTTTATTTCATTGGGTCAAGTCATGTACTATGTTCCAATAACATACACATATGCAATTAAGTTCGTAACTCCTTACTTATGATTTGTAGAACTTAATCATCACTTAACTTGCATACTAATCTTTTATGATAATTAATGTTCCTTGTTAATTATCAAGATTATGGACGATTTAGATTTATTATTGTCATTCTAATGAATGATCCACAGAGATCTACAATTCAGATCCTCAACCTGAATGATATGTCAATAATAAACCCTAGGAACAAATGATCAAATATCATCATTAACATAAACTAAGAAAATAAGTCATTAAATATTGACTTCTAGGACATAACTCCAACACCAGAAGCTGTGAAGACACGGAAGGTGGCGCTGGGCTGGTCAAAATCAGTAAACGACGCTGATGTCAGCCTCCAGAAGCTTTGACGGTTACAAGTTTCATGGTCAAACCCAGTCAACAGGAGAAACAGACAGCTAGCGACAGCTGTGGCCTGGCTTCTACACAGAGGTACACCCTCCCACTGCTTATAAATAGGAAAGGAGATAGCGATTTTAAGGGGTTCCAGAGCTCAGATAGGAAATTAGCACATGTGTTGTGTAGCTTAGACAGAGAATAGGATAGAGAGAGAGAAAGAGAGATCGCCATTGTTGGCTGGAGGTCAGAGCTCACTGGTTTAGGAGCAAGGTGGGAGAAGAAAGGAGAAACAAATTTCATAGAGAGGAAGAAAAGGTATACATTCTTGTAATTGATCTCGTTTATGAATAAAATCGCCGATCTTTGTTGCATTTTTCTTGAATTCTTCTTATTTTCGTCCTCAATTTCACTACTCCAAGCTGATTACAGCTTGTATAGTGTTTCTTTTCTCGTATCTTGCTTCTGGATTGATTACAACTAGCAAGCCCCTCACTGCTTGTATGCATTGCTAGGAATTTAATGCGATTCTGAGAAGATATATTCTGTTTCTAATTATTGTAGGTATAATATTGAGTGTATCTTTTCTTGATTTCTTGCTCCAAGCTGAATACAGCTTGTCGAGATCATTTCTGGTATAATTCTGATCTCTAATTGATTACAATCAGTAGATCCACACTCACTGAGAATACTGCTCAGGGTTGATTACAACCCTTCGAGCTATCCATGGAAGTTAGGTGTTGAGCTGATTACAGCTCATGCATCTCTCTTTCTATCAAGATTCAATACTGAACTGAGTCCAGTTCAAGAAATGTTATAATGCCCAAATTTCCTTGGAATAAATTAATATAACAATGTTGATTTGTACATATACACAATAAGAAACAATTTCAGTAAATTTAGGTGTGATTTATATGATTTCTTGAATAATATCTTGTAGATCTAAATAGTCTTGTTTGCTATAGAAGGATACTGGTAGCATGGATGGAAGTATGTCTTTTATTTACTAAGTGACAGGTTCTAGCAATAAATATGTTCATAGAGTGCTTACTGTACATATGTTTGTAGTGAAGACTTGTTACCTATTCCTTTAATTCCTTGCACCATGTTGATTACAACATAGAGTGCCATTCCTCAAAGGTTTAGATATTGAGTTGACTACAGCTCATGCATCTTCTCCTTTGTTAGAAGTTGGCAATGAGCTGATTACAGTTCATATGAGATCATAATGCCCAAATCTTCCTTGTATGAGTCAATTCAAGATGTATATAATTGTAGTAAGAGGGATTCAGTAAGAACAAGAGTAGTTTACATAATTCCTTGAGTAAATTTCATGCAAATATAAATGATCTTATTCACTCTGGAATGACATTAATTCCATATACCAAAATATGTCCTCTTCTATTAATCATCGAGGGCTACTTGTAGGGTGTTTACTGTATATGTATTTACAATGAAAAATTATTGCTTCTCCTTTTAACCTCTGCACCATGTTGACTACAACATAGAGGGCCACTTCAGGGGGGAATCAGATACTGAGCTGACTACAGCTTGAGTGTCTCTTCTTTGGTCAAAATTCATGTTAAGCTGAACACAATTTGCAGGGATCATAATGTTAAAATTCTATACCCAGGGATCAGTAGATTTCTTTTGTAAAGCGTTACGATATTTGTTCTGTTATACTATAAGTGGCAAGAAATATACGTTGCTCACTAAGTCACCAAGATTCATTATAAAGTTCACTGTTCTTATATTATCACCAGAAAGCTTATTCTTTTATTATTAGAATGCAACAAATGACCACTAGAAGAAACAGTATATGCTGTTATAATAGCATAAGTCACAGAGTTTACTTGACTGAAATGCTTATTTGACTTGCTATAACCCTCTTATCAACTTCTTCTGATAACATACTAAAGTCTCATTAGTGTATAAGAATTAATAAAGCATAGGGTCTAAAGTGCAAAAGAATTTTTATTGGGTCGGGTAAGCATGTAAAACTATTAAACCAGTGAAAGGGTGAATAGCTATTTCCCTTTTACGCAATATTTCTCTTCCTTATACTAACTCATTTTTCTTTTATCTTATCCCAGGTTTCGTTGGAAGATATAAGGTTTCCTTTTTGACTTAATGAATTGTTATTGTGTATAACAATTATGCTTACACGTGCCTTGCTTGTATTTTTAATATCTCTTTATGACAATTAAACATGAAAACTAGAGGGACCACATAGAAAACATACCCAACATTTCCGTGGGTCATAATTTGTTTTGGTAACATAGGTGTATAATATCAAATTGCTTGCTTGTTTATACTCATGAACGAATTGATGCAAATTTGCTCAAACTACTTGTATGGTCTATCAAATATCAAGTATTTGCAATCATGAAATGCAAAATGTCGTGTTGAATTTCAATTTGTATAAGGACATTGGTTGATGCAGGAAGCCATTCGGCTTATAAGCAATGTAAACATGTAATTCGGTTAATGACATCATACCTTCATATGCCAATTTAGAGCATCCCTGGTACTGGCTTTATGTTTAATAGAGTGGTACACATCAAACGGTAATTAGGCATCCAAGAGGTAACGGCATAAGAACGATAATCTGAGCGAAGACCATATGCGCTAGATGGACGAGGCCCAATGTAAAGCCCATCATCGAGGAAATACTAGCCCACATAAAGAGAATTCGAAAATCACTTTTCACTAACGCAGAATCAAACGCCAAGTCAAATCCAAATGGCACTGCCGACATGGACCAACCCGAGGGCATCAGATGAGTTCTAGCCTTTAGAAAACTTATTTTATTTTGTAGAACGCCCTACACAAATGTAAATAAAAATATTAACATGATATTAATAAGATAAATAAACTAATGTCCTAGGATAGTTCATAGATCGCCGAATTAAAATACTTTCTTGATAACAACTAATTTCAAAATACTATAAAATAATACACATATCAAACCTCTTTTATAAAACAAAAACTATATTACGATTAAACCTTTTTAAACGAAACCCCCCTTTAAAACAAAAAAAAAAAACTAAGTATGTTCTAATAAAATGACATTCATTCGAAAGAATTCATAATCCAATATTTTGAAATAAGTATTTTCGAAACACGATAGAATAGGATTTAGGTTATAGGGTAGGACCTATACCGTAAACTCTAGAAAATGATAAATAATAATAGAGAAAGCATTATAATAAAGTTCAAACACATCTCTCTTCTTCAAATTAATTTCTCTATAAAAATAAACTTCAAGAAATTCCCAAAGAAATAATAAACGCAACTAAATATTTTCTCAAATAAAACTTCCAAAAGAAAACACAAAAGTAGTTTCAAGTAAAAAGAATTTCAAATATATATCTTCAAACCAATTACTTTCAAAATAAACACAATATATATGACAAGTTTAAACACGAAACATAAAAGAAATAGAAATAGGAAAGAAAAAGGAAAATATAAATCAAAAATTTCCCTAAACAAAGATATAAAACACGAAATCCGAAACCAAACTGAAATCCCTCCGTTTGAGGAAAAGCCCCTCATCTGGGTTGAGATCAACCTTGGAAGGCTTAAAAATTCATTTTCTAAGTGGCCATTGATATCGCCCTAGAAATACTCAAAGAAGTTGGGTTCTCATCGAGTGGCCTCCCTGCCCGAGAACTCTAAAATTCTCTAACTCTCGCAAGGAAAGAAATAGAAATAGAAAAGATGAAAAGAACAAAGAAACCACCAAATTCCCCAAGTAAAGAAATGTTAGAAATATAAAAGTCAAAACACGAAACCCGAAGTCATACAAAAACCTCTTCATATGAGGAAAAGTCCCTCACCGGGGTTGAGATCAACCTTGGAAGGCTTAAAAAAATTCATTCTCTAGCGGTCATTGATATTACCCTAGAAATATTCAAAGAAAAATATTGGATTCACATAATGTGGCCTCTCTGCCCAAGAATCCCCAAATATCCAACTCTCATAAGAAGGCTTCTTAGTGCCCCGTGAGTTGTGAATTTTCATCTCTCTAGACTGAGCCACGTGCAATATGTTTAGATTTGAGAAAGACAATTCCTATACGAAGGCCTCCCGTTGCCCCAGGAATTGAAATATGTCTCGTGTTCCTACACGAAGGCCACCCGTTGCCCCAGGAACCGACTCTCACACGAAGGCCTCCCGTTGCCCCGAGAGTCGAGAGATTTATCTCCCTTGGATTGAGCTGTGCGCGATATATCTAAGGTCGAGAATATTGTTCCCACACGAAGGCTATCCGTTGCCCCGGGAACCAACTTTCACACGAAGGCCACCCGTTGCCCCGAAAGTTGAAACATTTTGATTGTCTTGTGTTCCTACACGAAGGCCTCCCGTTGCCCCAGGAACCAACTCTCATAAGAAGGCCTCCCGTTGCCCCGAGAGTTGAAAGACTTATCTCCCTTGGACTGAGCTGTGTGCGATATGTTCGAGTTGAGAATATTTTTCCCATACGAAGGCCATCCGTTGCCCCGGGAACCAACCTTCACACGCAGGCCGCCCGTTGCCCCGAAGGTTGTCAGAATTTATCCTCACAAGAAGGCCACCCGTTGCCCCGAGGACTACAAAGCTTCGTTCCTACAAGAAGGCCATCTGTCGCCCCAGGAACCTATTATCACAAGAAGGCCTTCCGTTGCCCCGAGAATTATCAAACGACTCCAAGACGAAATATATCTTTGAAACAAAACGAAACGACTCCAAAACGACAAAACGAAACGACTCCAAAAAGATAAAACGAAACAACTTTAGCATTGTCTCCTCGATTGAGTCCCGTCAACTAGGTCTGGTACCGTCAATCGAGTCCGACCTAAGCCATTTTACGACTTTATTCCTAGCATACTCCTTTTAGCCCTTTAATCAAAGGTTTTCGTGGTTCGTCCCGATGTAATTAACAATGGGGGCTTGCGCCCATTGGAAAGTTGGACCCATACACAAATAATAAACCTTCATAGAGGCGATTTCTCGCTAATGTCCCTTGTTGTCAAGAGGCATTTCTGCGCCAGAATTCGGTTCCGTGGAGGGTGAATCTCGTGGGGTATTTCCATCCCGTTGAAACCTGTTGTTCAGCGAGAATGACGAAAAATCTCACACATGTTGTTCTCAGATCTGGACTTATAGCATCATTTTCAAGAAAGAATTTTAAATTAATGCTTGCTTCTACGCCCCCCCTCATAATATTCAAACATCGGCGAGTAGTTCTCTAGTCTTTGGCTTTAACAGGGTTCAACAGAGTTCTCTAGTTTTTTTGCACAGATCTTAAAACTTGCAAGTTCACTTTTAAATTTTTTTGGCTCAGTTTCAGAGTTTGATGCTTTGCTGCAATAGCACATTCAATAAGCTAATATTAATTTTCTCTGGGTATTGACTAGCTTTTTTTTTTCGTGTTGACTGGCTTTGCACAAACAAGCTCCCTTGCCATTATTCTCTTGCATTTAATCATATCAGTATGTTCTTCTTGGGTCTCGGCTGGATACTTCTCCAGTCCCTGATCAAAACCAGCCCTCTCTTTTTGACCAAATGAATGTTTCATAGAAATAGTTCCTAAGTGCTTTGATTGGAGTTGTTTGACACACGGTTTCATTTTCACCATTTGTTAATATAAGAACATCTCACAAACTGATCTCGGCTGAGGTTTCCTTGGTCATTGATCCATCACTATGCCTTGGCTGAAGTTTCTTTGGTCTTTGGCTTTTCATCTCGGCCGAAGTTTTGTTCGGTCCTGGTGGCATTCACATCTACCTCTCTTGACCGAGCTTCAGGCTTGAGAGATGTATTTGTGACATGGCATACCACCCATAAGAGGGGACATGCTGCCCAATTTTTGTCAGCATTTGAGGCTTCTACTGTGAAAGTTTGTCATCAGAGTTCTTGGAACTTTGTAGTTTATAGCTTTACATGAATCTCATGACGAGACTTTAGTCTTACCCTTTTATTTCTCTGCCTATTCACTGTCATGCCAACACAACCATCCATTTGTGTTTTTCTTATTTAGCCTAAGAATTAGGATCTCATAAATTTAGCTTAACGAGCTTGTGCTGAATCAAAGCATATCATGCGCACGGTTTTGAATCATTTAACTCATATGGACTGTCTAGCCATGATTTATACGGGTCATATGCTTGAACTGCATCTCCATACTTCCATTTCTTATTTGAATTCAGCTACAATGCAAGTGCATCATGGGTGCAGCTTTTGATTTCCATTTCTTTTCCTTTGACCTGTGAGCTTAATTAGGCCCGCTGATTTCAGTTTGGTGGGTTTACATTAGATTGATGCATGTTTCGGATGGGCTCAGTAAATAAGGGATCATGGTTTGGTCGAACTCCAGAAGAGAAACAATCGTGAAAGTTTTTTTTTTGTTGGACTAATTTTTTTTTTTTTTTTTTTAAAAAAAACAATCCGGGCTTCCTCCTTTTGTTTGGCCCATGTGCTTATTCCCACATGTGCCCAAAAGACCATTTAGATTGGGCCGAATTTGTATGGGTTTCATTTAGAAACTAAAAACTTGAGCTAAAATACACTTAATAATATTGAAGCCCAATTGCCGATCAAGCCCGCTTCTCTTATTCACATATGATACGCCTCCTTTTTTTTTATTCTCATCTCACATGTTTTTTAATGGAAATTGGTTTGCATTTCTTTTGTAGGCTTGGATCTCTCGACGTGTTCATTTCAGGTGATCCGCTATTCTCTTTCTCTTTTTATTTCATCTGTTAGTCATTATGGTTCATTGGAAACGTCCTCCGGGTTTATCACTTGATAGACCCAGTGAGTCTGAAATTCAGGCTTTTATTCGTACCCATGACCCTCATAATCGCACCCCGGAACAACATCCTGACTGGAGGAACGAGATGCTCATAGGTCGTGATTTCTCGTCTGGTAGAATTCCTCGTCACCCACCTACTTGCTTCATTCCTGCAAGCGTTCCTTCAACTCTTTTTCCAAAGTGTGAACCCTTAACTGAGGTGATTGAAACGGGTATTTACACTCACTTCCCCCGGAGACAACCAGTTATGCAATCCGGACCGCGTTCTTTAACTATGGCTTACCGTGTTGCCGAGGATCGTGGCGCCGGTGTAGGTACTGTTTTTATTCTTCACCCTACCTCTAGGGAGAAAATTTACCCAGCAGTGCACATGCTAGGTCCTGCCATGATTGCAGGCACTGTGCAGCCGTGGTCTTCTGTTTCTGATCTCATTCAGAGCCCATTGCGCCATGAGCGCGGCCAAACTGAGTGGATAATGTTTTGCTTGCGTCGTTATAGGGCCGCTTTGTGTAGTGCAAGGATTTTCAAATCAGTTGTTTTGGCGTTTTTTTGTTACAAGCCAAGTAAGCCTTATTTTAAGGCTTTTATGAGTCATTGGAATTACCCAACCAACAACGTGTTCACTGAGGACCGGCCCATGGCTCTTTCCCTTCATGAGTTACAAGCCGTATCGGGATTACCTGTCTTTGGTGATCCCTGTTTTGTCATCTAGTGACAGGTTTTGTACGGAGACGAACGGCTCGGTTTCGTCTCTATCTAACATTTATTTGGATTGGGCTACTGGCAGGCCTGGGATAATAACAAGGCCCATCAGTTTTAGTTTCGTTTTTTTTTTCTTTGAATTATATCAACAATTGGGCTGTCGGGCTGAAAAAGAACGAGGCCTATATTAATGGATTGTTGACAAATTTCTATACACTGGCTTTTCCCGTTTTTTCAAATTATGCCACCGTATTGTCTCAATCAATATCTTTTTGTGTCATGTAGGTGGTTGCTGGTGCTCTTGATATTCCTTTTGAAACCCCACTTCAACAACATCCTCGCATTTCTTTTAAATAGGTATGCTCCCTCGACTCTCTTTGAGTGTGAATGATGCATGTTGCGGGATTTGGGTACGGTATCGGGAATGTTTGTGGTTGCTCATGAGAACCCAGTTCTCAATGTTTGAGCTTTGTATCGTGTTTGGTGTGGGACCCAGTCCCTAATTCTGCCGGACTTTTGGAAACCTCCCGAAAACAAGGGGAAACTCTGCCGAATTTCAATTGGATTTCTTTTGGGCTAATGCATTTCTTTCTTTATTTTCAGGGATGGATCCTAAACATGTTGGAGCTGGGCTTGTTCCCGCTCAAGGTGAGATTCATGGGGATACTGATGCTAGCGGCACTGCTCATTTTCCTCTCTCCCCAGCTATCGTTCTGGCAAATAACCAGAATGAAGATGGAGCTGATGACTATGTCCCTGGTCGAGATAATCCTTATGCGCCTTGGAATGTCAACACCGTGGTTGTGACAGATCCCAACGGACCCACTGTTGTTGCAAGCCCAGAGGGTCCCACTCGTGGCGCCAATCCCGGGTCTCCTATTGACATTGGTAGCCCTGTCACTCCAGTGTCTTTCCTTGTTGTTAACTCTGAAGCTCTTGCTGCAACGGACATCATAACTGAGACTCTAACTAATGCTAGAGGCACCAGGAGTCCCAGGGAAGCTAGTGACGATACTTATGAAAATGAGGATGATGCCTGGGAAAATGGGGAGGGTGCGTCTGATGAAGAAGGCGAAGACATAAATTTTAACCCTCCTACTTCTCCTCGTGAAGAAGGTGCGTTTCCTACATTTCTTCTCATTCCTTTATAGTTTCTTTCTGAATGGCCCTTCATTCTCATCCTTTTCTCTCCTCTATTGTACAGATTTTACTGTTCAAGACGTGGAGAATGTGATTAGTGAGGTAATTGCACGTAGCGATAACGGCTACTTCCGTCTCCCTAGCCTCACTCCTGGTGCATTCTCCGCCATTTCTCCTCGTGTTTCTCTCCGCGACCTGATTCGCCGTCTCCGCGAAGAGGCTCTCAAGTGTTTCAACTTCCTTGATCTCCTTACTTGGGACCGTCTTTCTATAGAATTGGGTAAGCGTAATGACCGCCAGGCGAACGCTGCACGCTCACTGCGATCCATTCAAGACACTCTGAACTCTCTCACTGTGGATCATAGAGGAATCATGGACGACATTCGCAACACTGATTATCATCTCATGTTTGCCCTCCGTCGACGTGATATCATTCAGGTTCCTTCTTTGTCTGCCAAGCGTGAGAAACTCAAGAATCGTGAACTCAGCATCCGTAGGGCTTTGGACCTCAATGTTCAAGCCTACCTTTCTGCCTTGCCTTTTTACCGTGAGACCGTCAACGAGATTGAAGAGTTTCACAAGGAAATTGAATCAGATGTTGCCGGGGCGAATAAGCACTACCAAGCCATGCTTGTCATTCTCAGGGATGCTCTTAGTGGCTAAGTTTCCATTTATGTATTTACTGTTTTTGGGCCGGCCACCGTGGTAATTTGTGGCGGTCCGTGCATTACCCTTTTCTTTGTAATAACGACTCACTCCATGTGTGTGAGACATTAAACTTGGATGCTTAGTTTCCTTAGGGCCGTGGATGTTGTATTTGCTTGTGGTTCTTGCATATTAACTTTTGAACTTGCTTGTCATGCAACACCTATTTCTTGCGCTTGCTTTCTGGTCTATGGATCTTTGTGGCATGATCTTTTATAAGTTTGAACCTCCGCGCCTCAGGGCCTCTTTATGTGTCTCATGTTGTGGGCTTTGGAGATCTTTCTCTCCCTTTCTCTTTTTCTTTTGTGCAGGTATCCGCTCTACACTTTCTTTCTGATCTACTCGGGCTTGAATCACAAACAAGCCTGCGCCGCAACTTAAGTTTAGGGCGTTTTATCCCGTACCTGTATTTCCTTGGGTTCAGACTCGTGTGGGCCCATCAGTCATTTTGGATCCTTGGCCCATGAGCATTTGACTTTTCATGTGCTTCTAGATGGTTGCACCGCCACCCTACATGTGCGCGACGTGACGGTTCCTTTCTTACGGTATATCACTTCCACTCTTCTCCACTTTGTTTCAACCCACGTCTCCACTACTTGGTGCAGAACGTCTCTCATGTCCAAGCTCTATATAAACGAGTGTCTTACGCTCTATTTTCTGCATCCCTCGTATTCGTTATATCTCCACACCTTTGCACATCAGTTCACAATTCCTTTTCAATCATGTCTTCTCACAAGCGCCCAAGGGACATTCCTGGTCCTTCTTCCTTGCGCCTTAGCCCTACGGTACCAAATTGGTCTTTTGCCCCAGACAATCGCTACCTTTTCCGTGACGAGACGGCATTCGATAGTTACAACAATGATATGGGCCGCGACAAGCGTCCCGTGGCCGAGTGCTTTTTCTTTTGCCACGAAGGACGTATCCCGGTGGAGTGTGTCAACCTTATCCATGGCTGGCTTGATTCTTGGAACTTACACGGCTTAGTTAGCCTGGACAATCCTTATCACCCACGCATCGTCCGTTTGTTTTATGCCAACCTTCGTATCTCCTATGATCATTATGGTAATCCTTCAGCCACCTCTTATCTCTTTGGTCATTTCATGACCATCACTGCCGAGAGCCTAGCTGAATTTCTCCAAGCCTCCAATACTCTGGCTGGATCCACTGCGTACGCTTTCCACCGTTGGCCCCGAGGTTTTGGTAGTTATCTGGAATGTCTTCGTTGGTTCAGGGCCGTTCCTGCTGAAGGTGACATTGAGATGGCCTCAACTGAACATCTTCCTGCTCTTCATAGGTTTTAATCTATCACCTTTGCCCCTTTCCTTTATGCTTTCATCCTTCTCACCTTTCTTAACGCCTTCTTCTTTAGGCTTCTTTTCATGGTGGTTAACAATATCATCTTCCCTCAAGGGACTTTATCCCGTTATGCTCGCCCTGGAAGTTTATTCTATCTTCGCCATCTCATTTTGAAGAATCACCCACTCAACTTGGGCCATATGATCATCTTCCACATGCACCAAGTGGCCATGGCCTCTCGCAGTTATCGGGCTTTACCATATGGCCATCTCATTGAAGCTCTTATGCGTCAGGCTCGCATTCCCATGCCTGAGATGTTATGGGGCAACCGCATCTCTGAGGCTCATGTGTCTCATCCCCGGAATCTCCTTTCTTTGTTTGATTGCACAGGTTGGGTGGAATCTTCCATGAACATGCTGGTTCCTGATCCTAATCAACCCGTCAATGAATACATCTTGGCTCCCGATGCTGAGCCTAATCAGTACAGCCCTGTAAGGGTAGCCACCCCTCCTCCTGATGATGATTCTGTGGCCTTAGCCCTCGAGGCCCTTGCCCCTATTTCTTTTCGGGCTTTTATCGACCAGCGCTTTGGAGAGTTGAGCGCTCGCTTGGAAGCGATAGAGGGAATGCTTCAAGCCATCACCACTACTCTTGCTAATTTAGGGGGTAATGTTGCTGCTGCTGTTGTTCCAGAATAGAAGAATTTTCTTCTAATTTCTCGCGTCTTTTGTGCTTGTATCTTTATACTTTCTAGTAGTTTGTATTAGGCTTTCTTTTCTTTTGCTTGCTTATTGTATCAGTTTCTTGAAACTTGTATCACTTCATGGTTAATGAATGAATCCTTTCTTTTACCCCTTTTTGTTCAAATTCCCATCTTATTTTATTTGCAAATCACATGGCTGCCCCAATGTGAATGGGCTTGCCCCTGATAAATTCAACCCATTAATTCTAGCATGCGTGACTTAAGGGACATGGTGTTGTTGTGGTTTGTGTGCCCTCAGATGACTTCATAGGGCGGTGCCTTGATGCCTTCAGTTGCCACACAGGCTTCTTCATTAGGCATAGGTGTTTTAGAGAACCACAAAGGCTCTCTTCAACACGGCTTCGCGTTCTCTGGGACCCGAAGGTCCCTTCATTGACCGCGGATTTGTCAGGGTAAACTAACCTTTTGTGCATTTGGCGACCACACAGGTCTCCTCAATACGATTTTTCCTATCAAACTACTATATTTGGCTAGTGGATTTTGTGGAGTTGGGAGCTTTGGTGGAAGAATCGACTCATGGGGCCGTAACGGCGAGTCACCCTTTTTCCTTACCCTCTCGTCCTCACCCTCTCATTAGGTATAAGCACTCATTGTAATGGCTCTCAATCGGCATAGGCGCATTGACGCGACATTGATGTAGTGACCGAAGGGTTTGAGGTTTCGGCCGATTTATTCTTTCAACATGCTTAAGACAGAGTTTATTGACTATGGCTAAAAGTTTTTGATGAATTTCTTTTGATGAGATTAATCCATGGGGGTTGGAGCTTCTCCTTCCGCCAACCAACCGCCCCTTGCGGAAGGTGGGAAGCTTCTATTGGATGTCTTAAGGGATGTCTTTGGTTTTTGTTGAAGTTTATCGGCCTTATTAAAACTTTGTTGAAAGCTTTATTGGCAACATGTTTTAGAAAGCTTAGGTTAGGCGATAGGTGATTTGAGAGAAATTTTGGTTTTATTGGGGCTTAACGGCCTTATTGTAGTTTTATTGAAAACTTTATTGATGGCTATAATGTTTTTGGTATTTATTGAGTATGATTGGGATAATATGGTGGGTTTTCGTGATGAAATTTATTCATGATGAGGTTTTGGTTTTTTTTTTTGTTGGAGATTTGTTGTGGCTAATGATTAAATGGCTCAAAGCAGTTTAGGTTTTGGATTTTAGATTTCATTTTCATGAGGAACAAGCCGTATTTCACTCTTGCAGTGCAGGCTCCTCGTTCTTCACTGATGGTCCCACTTGCGTAAGGACCTCGCGTTCTGGCGACACTTGTATATGGCTTTGACTTCCTTCTTTCTTCATTTTTTTGGTTTGTTTTCTAAGTCTTTTCTTCTTGCTTCTACTACTCAGCATAGCTCTTTTTTGACCGAACCGTGTAATAAAGGCTTCGGTCATGCCTCTCCATGTTTTGATGCTGTCGTTTCCCAGCGATGTATACCATGCTCGTGCTTGACCGACAAGAGTTAAAGAGAATTGCCTTATCATCAAGGCATCACTATCTATGATTCTTAAGCACTTTGGGATAAAGCACATCAAATGATTTTCTGCATCATGCAATTCATTTTCTCCAGAAAAGTAGGTTATTACAGGAGGTTCATAGCCTTCGGGGTATGGCACTTCATCATACTCAATTGGATATGGTTTCCTTAACATCTTCTTTAATGTTTTGGCTTCTTCTTGATGTTCTCCTTTAACCCTCTTATCAGGAGTTTTTCTTACTTCGACTGCCATTTCAGTTGAACCTCTTTTATTCTGCTTAAGCATGATTGTGGTTTGCTCATTTATCTCATTCTGGTGTTGGCGAGTTTGGACCCTCTCCTCAACTTCTTCCTGCAATTCGTCTTTCTTGTGTTTGTTCTCTTCTAATTCGTTTACTCTTTGTTGCAATGCAACCAACTCCTGCCTCAATCTCATATTTCCACATTGCCATTCATCAATCCTCCGTTTGCTTTCTAACCTTTCTCTTTGAAGAGCCATAATTCTCTGTTGGTTTTCTTTGTCCTTCTTACTGAGAATTTCCGTTCTTTGGTAAGCTTGAAGCCAAGCTTTACGGTAGGCTTCGATGTCTTGTTCCTTCTTCTTAACCTCTTCTTGCAGCTCTATTATTCTTTGCTGGGATTTCTCTTCTTTTTGTTGGAGGATAACCCACTCACCTCTTTCTTCTTCCCTTTTCTGGTGACTGAGCGCCAATCTAAGCTCAACTTCTTCCTTTTGTTGCTTGAGAAAAGTCATATTTTGCTCGGCTTTCTCCTTTCCCTGTTGGAGTTCTCCTATTTCCTTTCTACTATTTTGATGCAAGCGGATCGTGTCTCTCCATATTTCCATAAGATCATGTACACTCCGTTCATTATTCTCATTCTCTTGTCTTAGGACGAGTATTCTTTGTTGGATCCTCTCAACCTTTTGTCGCACAATCTCCCCTCCAACCCTAGCATCTTCTTTTTCTTTACACAATTTAGTCATCCTTTGTAAGAGATCCTCATTCTTTTGTTGGAATTCAGACAACTCTTGCTTGAGTTTCTCTTGTTGTAAGGCATTCTCTTGCTGTAAAATAAACAGCTCTTGATGTTTTTCTTCGGTCTCCCGTCGTAATGTTGTTACCACACATTTTTTCTTCATGAGCTCATGCCGCAACAGGACGTTTTCTTGTTTAACTCGCTCTTTCTCGCAGTTCTCAATGTTAAGTTCATGACGCAGGGCTTCATTATCAACAAATAATTGAGCCATTTCTCGACCTGCTTTTTGCTGAAAGTGCACGCCTCTTTGGAATCGCCTTTTCAATTCTTCTAATAAAGACAAATCATCCAAGCGCATTTCTTCTGGAAACAATTCACCTTCACCCATGAGTCTTTCTTCTCTTCCCAACTTTCGAGGATCATTACTTGTCACTCGAACAAATTCTCCTTCCTCAGATCGCTCTTCGAGGGGCGTTATTTCAACCATATGACTTTCCATAACTTCAACCATTAAGACTTCTCTTGGGGAAACTTTGAAACCCAAACCCTTGGTGTTCTTCCATTTTCCATCTACACCAATCACCCGTCTTGATTTTCCACTCCATAACTCCTGAAAAGCTTTGGCTCTTTGTTTGGAAATGGGATCTAGGCAACGAGATCGTTGGAAGAGAGGCATCAACTCCTTATTATAATAACCCATTACCTCAATTCTTTCATATTCATCCTCCTTTTCATTTAACCACTTCCCCCAATTATCGGAACATGCTGCCCCGTCAGATGGCTCTACGTTTTCGGCCTTGTAAAACAAGATTCCTTTGTGCAACACTACCTTCTTCTGCACCTTTTCTGCCTTGGGAGGGACGTAGAAAGTCTCTAGCTCCTTCACTTGGTTTACTTCCCTTGGGGTGAGTTCTTTGAGGTGACCCTCGGGAACTTGCTCAATAGCCATTGAGTCTTCGCTCCGATCACACACATAAATCGGATTTCTCTTTCTTTGGCCTTTACTCTTAGACTCATTTGTAATATAGGAATTTCTCCTTGGCTCTCTCTTTTCATCTTCTTCATCAGATGACCCGACATAAATGGGGGTCTTAACAACACAAGAGACCTTAGGTCTACTCCTCAACCTTATATTCTCATCATCTTCACTTTCTTTCTCCGACCGCCACTTGAGTTGAGGGGATGTACTCCTTTGTGAAGCGGGAGTAAAGAAACGGTCTATTTCTTCCAATTCAACCTCATGTACCCCATAATATTGCGGGTCTCCTTTGATGGTCTTTTGTTCACCATCTTGAAGGTATTTCACACATTGGTGCAAGGTGGATGGCACGAGATGGTTCTCATGTAACCATGGTCGGCCCAGCAAGGCTTTGTATGATGTATCGGCATCAATCACATAAAATTTTACAAGGGTTTGAAGCTCCCCGAATTTCATAGGGAGAGTCACTGACCCTAATGCCTTTTCTGAATTCTGGTTGAAGCCATGAATATAGACATTTTCATCACACAAACGCCTTCCTCCTAAGGCCAATTGATTTAATGATCACAACGGCAAGATGTTGATGGAGGACCCGGGATCCACTAGCATGCGGCTCAGCTGACTTCCATTTGTTTCTCCCGTGATATAAAGAGGACTATTGTGCATAGCCGTGCTTATCATATCTTTATTTGTGAAAGTGATTTGGCTGGACGGTTCTACATAAAGTGCCTCCGTCATTTGCTTTTCAGCCAAATACACCTGGAACTTCTCGTGATGTTGTAATGCTTCCATCATTATGTCCCTAAGTTCTTGTGACATCATGAGTGCCTCAAACACACTCATCAAAGCCGGTGTTCGCCTTAAGTGGGCCCGAATATTGTATTCTCCCATAGCTCCTTTTGGCCGTTGGCTTGGGCCCACTTCACCATTAGCCTCCCGGGTTTGATCTTTACCCTTTTCTTTAGCTTTCTCATTTTCTTTTGGTGCTTGTCTTTCGGGCAAATTCGTTCCCGATCGCAAGTTCAAATGGCAGTCTTCTTCTTTGAACATGCCTTTTGAGAAAAGTCCCATGTAAGGCGCTTCGTTTTCATCTTCTGAGTCGTCATAATAGTAAATTGTAGAGTCTTCTACCTTTTCTTTTTCTTCCTCTTTTTCATTTCCTTTTTTGCTTTCTTTTTCTTTATCATTCTTTTCTTCATTTTTCTTTTCATTTTTCTTTTCATTTTTCATTTCTTTCATTTCTTTTTTATTACAATTGGTTTTTGATACCTTTCTCACTTGAAAGTCTTTTTGGTCAGACTCATCACTTACTATGACTATGATATTGCACTCAACGTCGCGCCTATCACTTTTCCTTTGAAATACCGCATTCGCTTGAGCATGTGGAGCAGGTGTTTGTTTATAGCTTTCTGACAACACCAATTCTCCTTCCTTGATCATCCTCTCGGCGACATCCTTGAAGACATAACAATCTTCGATCGGGTGTCCCAATACCCGATGATAAGCACAATATTTTGGGTCATCCACTTTGTCTTGTTCATGTGGCCTCTTGCAAATGGGTAATTCTATGGCTTTCCCCGTCAATAATTGTTTGAGTAATGCCGCCGTTTTCTCCTTCTTGAAAGAATAAGGCCTTTTTAGGCGCTCGTTCAAAGGAGTTTGAGATCGGGTATTACTACCACCATTATTGCCACTATTTCTACTCCCTTTATAGCCACCACCTTGGCTTGTAGAAGCTTCATTAGCTCCCGCAACTTTGATTGGGCCTTGGCCTTTGCTTCTATTGTAAGTGGATTGTGACTCCTTCGGTGGTCCAATATGTACCACCCTCGCCACGCGAGTGACCAAGTCCTCGTACGTGTAGATGTCACTCCCGGAAAGCGGCCTCCTTATCCAATCATCTAAATTTCTCACCAAAAATTCCACCGCCTCCCTTTCAGGCATTTGGTGAGTACATCTTATGTTTAGGTTTCTCCACCTATTGATGTAATCGAGAGCTGCTTCTCCCGACTTAGGTTTTTCACTTGCCAAATCGGCCATTGTGATTCTTTGAGTTACCATGGCGAACTTGGCTCTGAACAAATCCTCCATTTCATCCCATGACTCCACCGAATCGTTCTCCAATGAAGAGTACCACTCGAAAGCGGGACCCGTCAGACTTTGGGAAAATTGTTTCAAAAGGAACGCCTCGTCATGCGAAGTATTACCACATGCATTTCTAAATTGCACCAAGTGTTGCTCGGGAGTGATATTCCTTTCACCCGTTCCATCAAACAAATTGAACTTTGGTACTTGGTAATTTGAGGGATATTGCACATGCTCATATCTCTTTGGATAAGGCCGACCACATTTCTTTCTAAAATTAACCAAGTGCCCCGCACCCGAGGCTTGCAATTGTTGGCTTATCATCTCTTGGATGACTTGCTTGGTTGTTTCGGGCCTTTCTGCCCTATTTCGGGATCCTGCCCCTGGGATTTCATCCTCGTAGGACCCGTACTTATTCTTACTCCTCCTTTCTTTAGAAGGTCTTCTCACTATTCTCTCGTCCTCGGACGAGTCATACTTGCCTTTGCTTTTCCTTCCTTTTGAAGGTTTTCTTCTACTCCTTTCTTCTTCTTCTTCATCTGATGAGTAGTATTTGCTTCTACTCTTCCTTTCTTTGAGGAGTTTTCTCTTATTTCTCTCTTCTTCCTCATCAGAGGATTCATACTTGCTTTTGCTTTTCTTTTCTTTAATAAACTTCTCTTTGTGTCTAACTTCCTCTTCAGAAGAGGAAGGGTACTCTTTGTCAAGTTCTCCCAACAAATTTTTCTTTTCCAAGAATTTGTACATCTTTTTGACAATATCTCTATCTTTCTCTCTTTCATTCATCAATTGAGAGATCCTTCTTTCATTCTCTTCTAGGATACTCTTCAATCGTCCTTTTTCTCCCTCGGCCCAACGGCCTTCCTCATTATTGTCATTTTGATCGATCCTTGCGATCCCTTCTTCTTCATCTTCTTTGCGATTGTGGCAACTTGCTGAGGGATCATCTTGCTTACTCTTGCCTTCCTTTCGGTTTATAGGAATTTCTTCGTCACTGGTTGCATGCACAAATGCGTGCATCTCAAACCTCTTGTCAACATCGACCATGTTGACACGAGCATGGATGATTGGCTTCTTTTCTCGCCATACCATGCGTCTCCTTTTATTTTGTGCCTCTTGACTAGCCACTTCAACCACCAATCGGGTTTTGTCTTTCGGAACCCATACCTTCTTGGATCCCTTTCCTTTCTTTACGGGCCCCAATCGTTCTTTGACTGAAGTCGCCAGTCTTTCTCCCAATCTTTCTTTCACAGGAGTAGACGCCCTTGTCTTTCTCTTTGGTCCGAGCCTTTCATGGACCGGGGTTCGTGGCAACGAGAGTCTCTCTTTAACAGACACCCTTGTCTTAAGGCTCCTTCCCCGAAACTTCATTTGATATTCGGCTGGGAACTCTTCTAGCGTCTTGAGTTGGGCCTTGGGAGAGTTCTTCCTGACCAAACGAAGTGGTGCAAAAGGGTTACTAACGGGGAGATTAGGCTTAATCTCTAGTTCCCGTTGGTATGCTCCTTGGATCTTCTTGAGAGTCCGTGAATTGTTGGTGGTTTGGGCATAAACCTTCCTCACCGCCCCTCTCTTTTGAGGAGAGCGACGGCTGAACCGACGCTTGACAGGTGATGTCACAGGAGTAAGGAGAACTTCATCTTGTGGGACAAGGGCCCACTCACTTTCATCATTGATTACCGGTACCTCGGGCATGACTTCCTCGGTGCCCCTAATGTCTTCGTCCTCTCGAGCGATCTCCATCTGACCGTCTTCGCCATGTACTAGCGATACATAGGCAAATCCGAAGGGCATGCCGCCGAACATGAACTCATGATTGAAGCGAATGGGGACGGCCCCAATGGTGAACATCCCGCTCGGCTTACTCAATTCGATGCTCGCATTAAACGCCATTTCAACCTGCAACCACAAACAACTCAATGTTATTGTTAGCAGCGTTTATTTGAAGGTTTGAAAATTTTGAGAAACGAATTTCTAGCCTATACATTATATTCCTTAAATCCCGAAGATGAGAGGAGAAGAAGGTCCCACCGGGCGTGCCAGAGAATCTGGGTGGACTTTTTTCGTCATTTCTCGAAGAAAGATCGGGTTTCCTCAAGAAAGGGAATAAGCCTTAGATTCACCCCTCACGAGCCTAAATTCAAGTGCAAAAATGCTTCTTGACAACAAGAAAATATTAACGAGAATCCATTCTCATGAGGGTTTATTAATTTTGCGGATCCTTTCCTTCCAATAGGCGCAAGCCCCTATTGTTAATTACCCCGTGACGAATCACGAGAACCTCTAATTAAGGGATTCGAGGAATTATATGTCGTAGGCTAGAAAGTTGTTATCTCAATTTACTTTTTATTTAAACTAAACTCAATTGGTGTTACCAAACTTGGTTGACGGGGCACAATTGAGAAAATAAAAGACTTGATTCTTTTGATTAGACTCAATTAACGGTACCAAACCTAATTAACGGGACCTAATTGAGGACATCTAAGATATTTTATCTAAAACTAAGCCTTGATCATCTGACGACTTGTAAGACTGGGAGAGTTTGATTTGATGGTTCTTGGCCATTTGGTGGCTTGAAAGAACTAGGTCTTGGTCTTGGTGACTTGTAAGATTTAGAGGATTTGATTTAGCGATTCTTGGCTATTTGGTAGCTTGGGAGAATCGGGTCTTAGTCTTGGTGACTTATAAGACTGGAAGGATTTTGATTTCATGGTTCTTGGCCATTTGGTGGCTTGAAAGAACTAGGTCTTGGTCTTGGTGACTTATAAGACTTGGAGGATTTGATTTAGTGATTCTTGGTTATTTGGTAGCTTGGAAGAATCGGGTCTTGGTCTTGGTGACTTGTAAGACTAGAAAAGTTTAGCTTGACGGTTCTTGGCCATGTGGTGGCTTGGAAGAACTAAATCTTGAACTTAGTTCCTGAGGCGATGAAGATTGCTGTGAGAAAGACGATCTTGACTTTATGTCAACTTCGATCTCAACTTTACTTGAAAGGCTTTTCATCAACTTGAAGAGGCTTTGGGCTTTGACCTCGGATATCGGGTTTTGACTTTTAATTTCCTAATATTCCTCTTTGGATTTTAGTCATTCATTTTTTTTTATTATTTTCTTTATTATTTGGATTTCTAGGAATTTAAAGGTGTCAAATTCATTTTTAGCACTTTTGAAAATACTTATTTGAAAGTACTTAGTCGAAAATAGTACTTTTAAGATTGTTTTGATATTGAAATTACTTAAATTTTGTTTCAAAACTTTATAAAGGATTTACGCAAGATTTATTGTGTTTATCATTTTGCGAAAGTCACTTTTATAGCGAAAATACTTCAAAAATATAAAAGACTAATATTTCGAAAGATTTTAATATCAAAGTATCAGTAAATCTGGTTTGTACGGATTTTTAGGATTCTATAGATATTTTACTCGAATTTTTCTAAGCTTCCTACTATTTTTAATAATTTTTCGAAGTTTCAGCTGATGTGGAATTACCTGGTTGGTCCACGTGGCAGTGGCAATTAAGTGGACCTAACGTGTTGGCTTCGCTAAATTTATCAATTTGGGCTTGCTATACGCACTGGGCCTTAAGTATTTTTGGGCTTATTGATTTCATCATTTTTTTTTATAAACTAAACTTCCATTCCTGATCCAAGCGAATTTCGTATAACAGTTAATGTATAAACTACACAGCTCCATTGTTACAGAGAATCCAGGGAGGTTTCGGCGCTTGTTCAAAGGAGGAAAACGGGTTTGTTTTCTCTACTAACGGGCTCGTAACATCTCGAATTTGAATCCGCTAACGTCTCCGGCCGTCGCAATGTCTAAGGAATGGCTCAGTGTCATCGTGAGGGAACAAGGAAACCCAAGGTACGCTCAATTTTCTTTGCGTCACTCTCTATTAGTAGGAGAACGAGTGCTGTCACGGTGCTTCAGCGAGCGGCGTAGCTGGTGCTTGAAGGGCTGAGTCGTACCAGAAATGGGGTTGTTGATGTCACGGAAGCGAGGGGGAGGAGATATTGTTTTTGTTCATGCTGCGTTTGCCTCTTTTAATGGATGAACTTTAGACTAGTACAGTTAAAGGAGAGGGTGATATAGAGGAAGGCATGGAATAGTACGATTGAAGTTTGGAGAAACAAAGCTATACCAAAATTGACTTGTCTAGTTTCAGAGTAATAAGAGCAAAGCATTTGACTAATAATTAATTTTATAATTTGGAACCAAACTCATGATTGCTGTGGACTGATTATACAAAGAGGTTCACTGGTACTACTTTTTTCAAATTAATTTGGTGGTTCAGGTTCCTATTTGTTGTCAAACTTTGCTGATATAATTTAAACATGTGAATCCTTTCTATACACGATAATCTCACTAAGCTATTTATATCATCAATCAAACAAAGAGGGTTAGTCAACACAAATGCACATATCATTTGCAATTTTATTCTCAAGACCTTCAGGCTGTTAATTTTCATTAACAAAGAGGTACGTTAGCCATGTTTATATCCAACTAATCACTAATTATAGCAATGTGTTGCTCACTTTTGTGTCAAAATGAAACAAACACACCTGTTATCTTGCGAGCTGTCAATATAAGTTCACTCTGACAGTGAACTCAAGAGATGTAGTTCCATAACAACTATTCATTTACTTTTACAAATCATCCCACACCTTTTTATATTAATGCAAACTTTTAATTATGGGAAAGATTAATCAAGTCAATGCTATAAATCAGGATTGTATAAAGATGTTTCTTGTTATTGATATTTACAGTGCAGTCTTTAACCTCCTGTGTATTAATGTGCAAGTCACTATAAATAGTGTCTATTGATTCCTTGTGCAACTAAATTATACATTCAGTACTACATCTCAAGAAGTATCACAACTGATCACATTTCTGAAGGAAATTAGGGCTTAAATGATACAATTTTCACTGAAGTCCAACAAATTCCAGATATTGAAACTTACTATTATTACCTGAAGCTTGATTATCTGAACTAACTATACTATTGATTCAGGATCTAGAAACAGTTCAATTATAGAAGTTTCATGCAAAGGTCCTTATAAATGCTACAACTATGCACTTTAGCCCAAGACTTAGTGTAATTACAAAGGATGTTAATTCTGGTGAAATTTTGGCAGCATCTCCCCTTGTCTTTGTTGATTTAACAAAATCCCTCTTTCCATGGCCAAAGCCAATGAATAGAAGAGATGCTACCTAGGTCAGGAGAAACTCCAGCCGTGGTAAAATGCTAAAGACCGAAGATACTTCAGCCAAAGCAATCGAACAGCCAAAATCTGAAGATACTTCGGACAAGGCTTTGTATTGTACCAGAAATTGAGGAAAAGGGGAAAAAGAGAGGAGAAATGCTACTAAATCCACACAAATTGCATCAAGAGAACAAGTACTTTCAGATCTAAGCTTTGAAATTAAATGTGTCAAGAATTAAGGAATCCTTAGCCGAGACACAGGAGCATCAGAGTTCATAAGAAAAGCAGTTAACTAAATCAAATAAACAAATTTTCATCACCATCGATAACAAAATGTCAGTTCAAGCCAGATTTTCACATAAAACCGAAATCTTCTTCATTTCATGTCAAAATCAACTACACAAGCTCAATTCTTACCTTTTCTTACCTCCTCTTCAGTTACAAACGATTGCTAAGCTTTGATCTCGATTAAAATATCTACACTATGCTTGAATTACAGGTGTTTGTGGAAATGCTTCTATCTAAAAATGGAGATTTGTGTGTGAAATTGCTTCTGAAGTCTCTAGAGAAAATCTCTAAAGGTTCAGGAACAATGTGTGAAAGTGTGGGAGAAGCCAATTTTCGGATCAATTTTCTTTCAAACAGTGGGGTATATATAGCCACTGGGGTCGGGGTAGCTTCTCTTGGAAGGAGCCTTCTTCAATTTGATCCTCGCCGTTGATTAGAGAGGCACACGGATCGCCAATCGATCCAACGGTTGAGAGGAGGGGACTTTGTGTTTTCTCCTGTGGTCAACCGAAGGAGGATAGGAGGTCTGACTCGATTCCGTTGGAGGTTCTGTTGTAGAATTTGTTACACTTAATTGATATCGTCCATTGATTATATTGACTTCTCATCCGACGGCTGAAGTCGCGTGGCATCGTCGGAGCTTCTAGATGGTCAGAAAGGTGTTTGACCCGGCAGTTACAGGTTTGTTGGATGGTCATCATTGCTCACCGAGTGGACTCCCATTTGGTGACTGTGATCGGCTCGACTCGGAGAGATCTTGGCAGGGTTAACGAAATTAGTTAGGGGCAGTTGGTCAAGCTGTTACGATGGTTATAGCACGATGTTTCTCTCTGCCCTTCGCATTTTCTGTTTCTCTTTCTATTCTGTTTGGAGAAGAAGATCTCTTCGCCTATGGGACCCACAAGTCAGATTTAATGAGAAACAAACCAGCGACCTCTTCCTTTGCTTTTCTGTGCACCTGGTTCACTATACACCATGTAGTACAACTTGTTTCTGTAACGTGTATGGTTCATGTACCGTGTTTGCCTAAATATGTCTCCGTGTTGGAGGGAAGGATAATTCGAATCTGATAACCCTTTTCCTTTCTTCTCTGTTTCTGTTTGAAATGGAGTGTGCGGTTCACTCGTATAATCTGATTATGTTGCTATCTGATGCTTCTGTTTTCATGCATGTCCTGTCATTTACCCATCCTCTTATGAAGTGTTATGCCCATTTTATTCCAGCAATCAATTTGGACAAGTCTTGGGGGGATTTCATTAATCCTGAATATTCCTCTTTTGATAATTTCACTCATCACCCTTATAATATTATTCTTTGCATATTTGTTTCATTAATCAGAATATTCATTTACCATGAAAATTTTCCCTTCAACAGGTACCATCACTATTATACTTAATTTTGTAAACCCATTTGCAACCAACGGGTTTTTTATTTTTGGGTAATGGTACTATTGTCCAAGTATTATTTTTTTCTAAGGCTTGAAGCTCTTCCTTCATAGCCTTGCACCATACCGGTTGGTTTATGGCTTCTTCAAAATTTCTAGGTTCTTCATTTTGAGTTATTGCACTTAAAAAGGTGTGGTACTTATCGGTTATCTTATCATAAGAAACATAATTTTGAATAGGATATTGAACCTCATATGTTACAAAATCTCGTAACCTTGCCGGTGGTTGAGTGGAACGTGTGGACCTTCGCAATGGAACATCTTGTTCCTCACTTGCACGGTCTTCTTCTTCTTCAATACTTGTGCTTCCTTCTTCTTCGACTCTACTTTGAGTGTTGTTGCCGATATCATCATGACCTTCTTCTTGTTCATTTCCTACAAAAACTTTCTCACTACTTTGATTAGGGATTATAGGAAGAACAAAGTCATTTGTGGAAATATGGTTATCAAGCTCTTTGTTATTATTTTGAAAAAAAGGCTCATTTTCAAAAAAAGTAACATCTCTAGAAATATAAAATTTATGATTTTTTGGATCATAACATTTATAACCTTTCTTTTTAGAAGAATATCCTAAAAAAATAGTTTAAATAGAAGTGGTCTAATTTATCTAATTTATTTTTATGAACATAGCAAACACAACCGAAAATACGTAAATGATCAAGGTTAAAATTTCTTCTGTACAAAACTTCTAAAGGACTTTTATATTCTAAAACTACACTAGGAAGTCTATTTATTAAATAGGTGGCGGTGAGAACGGCATCCGACCAAAAAATCTTAGGAACGTTATTTTGAAAAAGAAGCGCCCTTGTTACTTCAAGGAGGTGACGATTTTTTCTTTCGGAAATTCCATTTTGTTGAGGGGTATAAACACAAGTTGTTTGATGTAAAATTCCTTTTTTACTTAGAAAATCCTTGAAGGCAAAGTTAACATATTCGGTTCCATTATCGGTTCTAAGAATTTTAATTCTAGTATTAAATTGATTTTCAATCATATTAGAAAATTCTTGAAATTTTGAAAATACCTCACTTTTATTTTTTAAAAGATATATCCAAGTAACTCTTGAGAAATCATCTATAAAAGTAACAAAATATTTAAAACCATTAAAAGACTCAACGGGAGCGGGTCCCCACACATCGGAAAGAATAAGATCAAAATATTTTTCACTCTTAGAATTTGAAGCATAGAAAGGTAATCTAGTTTGTTTTGCTAACTTGCAGACATCACAATTACTACAATCTAACTTAGGAAAATCAAAAATATGTTTCAAGACTTTATCGGAAGGATGCCCTATTCTCTTATGCCAAAGTCTTCCAAAATCTTGTACATTTGTATAGAAATTAAGTCTTTTTTTCTTCAAAATATAGACCCCATTAAACAAGAGACCTTCACCAATCCTCTTCTTGGTTTTCAAATCCTGAAAAAAGATATTTTTGGAAGAGAAAATAATTTCACAATCTAGTTCTTGTGAAAGTTTTGCAATAGATAACAAATTCGAAGTGCATTTTTCTACATAAAGTACATTTGTAATTTCTTTAGAAAAAAGCTTGATTGAACCATATCCACAAATATTCATTTTATCACCATTTGCTACTACCACAAAATCATTATTTTCTAAGGTGTGATAGTCATGTAATAAATTTTTATCTCCGGTCATATGATTTGTGGCACCCGAATCTAAAATCCAAAAATTCTCAAAAGTTTCATTTGAATGGTGACCAAGAAAAGTATATACATAATTGTTTTGATTGGTTAATTCGTTTATTTGGAATGTCATATTTCATGTGGCTGGATTTAGTACTAGTTTGACTAATTTCATCACCGTTCAAACTATTGGGCCTATCAAAAATAAAAGAACCTGTCTTTTTGGGCTTGAGCATTTCGGTTAGTTGGGCCAGCAAAGCACCCAATTCACCTACGGGTACAGAGGAGTCGGAGCCTCTTTTTTGCGCACTCGTTTTCATCGAGGATCCGAACCGAGCCGATTTATTCGGTTCATCTTCTCCACTCCGTACAGAAGCGCCGTAACCCTTCTTCCTCTCCTCCTTAGGTTTATCCGCCGCACCATTCTTCTCGTCCACCTTTTCTCTCCACCATTTTGGTCGGAGATGGGGGTGCAGGAACCAACATCTATCCCTTGGATGACCTTCCTTTTTACAATTATCACACCAGTCAGTCCCTTTTCCGGATCTAGGATTAGGATTTCTGACAGCCATCGCCTGAGCCTCGGACCTCTCCTGGTTGGCCGCTGCACTCACCATGAGGAGGCGTCTGGTTTCTTCCCCTTCAATGGTGGCCATGACGTCATCAAGGTGTGGGAGCTCGGCCGATAGGAGGATTTGAGCTCGAATGGCGTCGTAGCTTTCATCGAGACCCCCAAGAAACTCGTACACCTGTTCATTCTCTCTTTCCTTGAGCATATTCGGGTCTGAGGTAGGCAACTGGTAAAGTTTCATTTCCTCCCAACCTCGTTTCAGGTCAGTGCTATACTCAAGGATGGATCTCTGATTTTGACTGATATTTCGGATTTTTTGTTTGAGATGATAGATATGAGAATGATTTCTCCTTTTTCCATAATGTTTGGCTATAGCATCCCACAATTCTTTGGAGGTTTTATGATTGATGAAAATTTCTGCTATTTTGGGTTCTATGGAGTTCTGAAGGAGATTTAAGACTTGGCAGTCTAGTCTCCTCCATTGTTTGAATTATGTTGGTTTTGTTGCTTGATCTGGTTTTTGGTATTCCCCCGTGACGAATTCAAACAGTCCTCTTCCTTCGAGGGAGATATTAACTGCATTGGCCCATTGTTGATAGTTTAGGCCATTAAGCAGTATAGTTGTGAGCTTTATATTGCCGGTATCGACGCCTTGTAGGCTGCTCCATGGTGGGTTAGCCTCGGTGACGGTGCCGGTGGATGTACCAGTGTCATTGCTCATACTGGTATTGGTATTTTTGATTCTATATGACTGTTTTGAAGAAACTGAGGGGAGAAGAGTATTACTGCTCTGATACCATGTTGAAACTATTGAGTTTTTATCTAGAGTATTTTTCTGGTATTTTTTATCATCTATGAAAGAAGTTACAAGTGTTGTATTTATACAACAACTCTCAAATTGTACCGTTACAGTGTATAACGTTCAACTGTACGGTTCTAACGTTTTAATCCCTAAGTTCATTTATTTGTCATATTTACAATTATACCCCTGATCCCTTTCATTATTTTCAACAAATACGACAAAGATTTTGATATATTATGGCCTATTAGCATCATTAGTAGACATATACCAGTTATACTTTATTTTTTTATCTAATTAGGTGGGTTAGAGAAAAGAGGAAAGGAAAGTGTGATAATCAAATAAGGTTTTGTAATTTTGTTCTAATTTCCTCAAGATCAATCATAAATTAGAAAATTTAGATGGTTAAAGAAAGATAATTGAAGCATATCTCATTCAATCATAAATTCTAAAATTTGTCAAGTTAAAAGAAAGAAAATTGCACCATATCTCGTCATCGTGTATTAATTTGAAGACATTTTTGAACCGGCTTCTTCAAAAAAAGAATTTGAAGAAAGAGGAGAGCATGAAAGAGAAGGAGAGAGCACGAGGAAAAAAGTTCAGGTCCTTCTGTCGTTTCATAAATAACGAAGAGGAGAAACTGCATAGTTAATGCATAGTATTGGAAAAGAGAAAGGGGTCTCCTTGGGAACATAGAATATTTAAAGACTTCTGTTTGCAAATTTAATCACAACCGCTCAACAAATTTAGATCTAATGGCTAATGATTTGTGGCAGTTTGTGGCATTTCAAAATAGAGGCAGCGGAACCCTTCTCGATCCAAAGATAGGATCTCTTATGATTGGGTAAATAGAATGCAAAAGTGAAAACAAAAAAATAAAAAGTGAATGAAGGGCCTAGATTTGAGCATATGTAAAAAAATATATACATGACAGAATTACCTATTTATTTACACTAATTTATGATCACATAAAATAGATTACTAATATGGGGTCTTTTTAGTAAATTTCAGAGCTCTTTTGATAAAAAATATTATGGGGGTCAATAGTTATAATTTTTATATTTTTAAGGGATTTAAATATTACTTTTTTAAAACAAAATACACATATGACACTAAAAAATTATGATTATGCATAATATTCAAATAAAAAATGAGGGACGTTGTCTAGGCCATTTGGACCATGTAGACTCGCCACGGCTCACCTTTTCCTCTGCTAAAGGCGATTTTTTTTTTTCATGCACCACAAAATTATTATTGCCAAATACCTTCATTCGGCAACAAATTTGTTAGGCTAATTAACAATGGTATTTGCTTCTACAAAATTATTTCTTTTTTTTTTCCTCCGTCCTGATGGCGAAGTGCCATATAAGCAATTTTAATAAAAATAAAAGAAAAAGAAAGTTTTACGAATCTTCTATACAGTGTCAATCTGTCAAAAAGTTTTAAGCATTTTAGACACTTATTCTGACCTTATGTGATTTTGTTTTTTTTTTTTTTTTTTTGGCAATCCAAGGCCGTAGGCAATTTCATTTAACATTAGTTACAAAAATACATTACAATTAGAGAGCACTCCGTATAAACATACGCGTATAAGCAAAACTTCCTAAAACATGCATTTTTTTTTTTTTTTTTGCATGCTATTAATGGATGCAGGCGCCCTGCTTTTTGGTGCTCCTATAAAAAAAATAAAAAAAAACTGTCAGCATAATTTTGTGATACTTTGGAAAATGAAAATACTTTACTATTCTTGGTAAAATGCAGTTAGACAAAAAAAAAGCAGGGTCCATAAATGCAAAATTCATACTGCACCAGATAAACATTACACGTGGCAGTCTACTACGTCTTAATGACCTTTTTTATCCATTTCAAAAACTTTACTAGGCTTTGTTTAGTGTTTACCAATTTGAAATGCTTGGGTTGATTTTGGTCTGGTGAGTCATGTTAAAACTGTTATAAAATAAGTCATGTTAAAACAAAGAACTGAAAAATGTCATGCAAAAGAGTCGCCAAATATTTGTCTTCAAGTTCGTGCAACAGAACCACCCCAACTCATCCATTAGTTCTAAAACTGGCTACATCCGGTTTTCTCACTCAGGCAGGTCAATCGTCAACATGACAACATTACTCGTTTCTCAAACACTGGCCATTCCAGTCCACACTGGCCATTCCAGTCCACATAACTGGAGACGAAATACACAAGTAGTTACCTCCTCTGACCTCACTTGTCGCCTTTCGTCTTCCAACCTTCCAGCTGCATTCCCTCTCTGTCTCACTCTCACACTCTCACTAGCTGTCTAGTGTCTATCCACTGGCAACAATGCCGAAACGACTGAGAGAAAACGCACCAAAAATCAACTGGACACCGGAGCCAATAAGGCCAGAACTTCTCCATTTCTTCGACCTCCCTTCAATCAGCTCCATTTCCCAAAACTACACGACCTCCTCGAGAGAAGAATGCCAATTCGTACACTCTCAGGCGATCCCATCCTCACCCGAAAGGATGCCAATTCGTACTCCTCAACCTCCCCGAGAGAAAAAGAACCTCCACGAAATGGTTCTAACATACCATCGAACGAGAAAGGCGCCAGCTTTGAAGCATCCTGATCCTTCTCCATCTCAGATGCTGCCTGGGAGGATCGATCTGAAGCCTCCACGTGGTGATCGTGATTGTTCTGTTACTGAAATCGGGTCGTCTCTTTCTCTGTCTTTGTCTGAGAAATGGGCAAGGAGAAAGCGCGCGGGTACTCTGTTATTTTCTGTCAAGATACCAAAACATGCAAAGAGGAGAAGAATGTCTCATGCTAGAAGCGCACAAGTTGGGTGGGTTAATACTGGTGGTGTCATTCCATGGGTCATGGTTGGGTCGCAAATACCGTACAACTTGCGCAGAAGGTTACACTTCAGTGGAGGAAATGTGCCGATGGCTGTTGCCGGTAACTTCAAATCGGCTCCTCTGTCCCAGCCGGAAAATGGCGAGAGAAAGCTCTCAGTTTCGCTCTTGTCTAATGAGATTGAGGAGGATTTCATGAAGATGACAGGGGAGATGCCTCTACACAAGTTGAACAAGCGGCCGAAGAAGACACAGTCACAACTTGATGTAGGTATTAATTAGCATTTAGCACATTTGATTCATAATGAATTTAGTTAAGAGGAGGAATATAAGGAAAAAGGATGGATTTTTCTTTTAGGATATTATTTGCACATGAGTTCTTCATTTGATTTCTTTGGGATAATTTCTTCATTTCTGCTTGATTCACCAATCTGGTTCTGCAATCTAACTCTGATGTTTCTCCTAAATTGCAGAACTTGTTCCCAGGAATGTGCTTTATTACATCGGACAATGATATTCTGTGTAATCTTGCATAATGCTTAGAGGTACTACGATACTTGATTTTTTTATTTACTTTTGTTTGGTTTTAAACTTTTAATTTAGTGATGACTCGTGGAATTGTCATTCTTATTTTGTGGAATATATATGCAAAATTGTATGTGTCAGCATCTAGGGGAGTAAAGGTATCATCTATTCTATCCTGGCGAAGAAACCTGATTAGGAAGCTGATATTTCCTTGCTTGGCATTTAATTTTTTCTAAAAATTGTGGACAAATTTGTCTATTCCCTTGGTTGAAAATTAACTGTTTCACTGGAGGCTGTTAAGATTTGGAAACTTCATGTTAGGGTGAATGCTTTTCAACTTTTCATAATGTAATTAAATTTTAGACCCATGCTTTCTAATTCATATATACATTTCTTCTGGGAACTTACCATAATATTAGAAAGATTTCGTCAATAATCAGAAGCTTAAATTTTATTAATTGAGCTGTGAGTTAGCTAGTAGTTAGCAGTAATTTACTAGCACTAAATTAACTTGAAATATTCTATGGTACATTTGGCAAAATTGCTGCAGGTCTGTATCAATAAGTTTCAGTTAAGTACTTATTACTGGTCTTCTTAGTCAACTTCAATACTGTTGTCTCTTAATTTGGTACTAGCTTGGTCTAATTTGCCGTGTAAAATACTTTGGCATACTCCGAGTGTTCATCTTTATACCTAATTAATGAGTGCCGCTGGTTGTTTATCATTTCATTTATTTATTTATTTTTATTGTTTTGTTTAGGAATATGCACACTTATGCAGCAATATGTTGAAGCCTCATTAATCAGAAGTAATTTGCAAAATTGAACTTGTTTGAAGCCAAGTAAAAGAACAAGAAGAGCAATATCAATATGGTGGCATGGGCTCAGTTGTACCTAACCTAATGTAAAAACAATATGACACTGAAATTTATAAATGGAAAGCTTGCCTCAAAGTTAGCTTCTCGACTTCTCTTATTTATTAGTGTTTTTGCAGAGTTTCTAGGCTCTAACATAATGAATCCGTATCCTCTGGTCTGCGGACCTCTGGACTTCGGTGGTCTTCCTTAAATCAGAGCCGTCTGATTTAATCTCAACGGCTATAAGGGAGCCCCGTGAATAGTACCAGATTGATAGGCCCGAAAAAATTCAACCGTTCTGATCAAATCGGACGGCTCGGATCAAAGAAGACCACTGAACTTCTTCTAAAGAAGTCCAGAGGATACTGGTCCCTAACATAGTAACATGTAATTCAAACCTTCTAGCACTATTTTTAGCCTGACTGAAATTATAGGGAGGTCCAATTTTCTTATGAGTATGAACAATTTGCTGAATCGATTGTCTGATTAGTTGGTTAAAGTTTTTCACGAGAACTACAACATGACAAGAAGATGTGAAGAATGGGAGTCTGGAAGATCGTTGTGTGGGGCTTAATTTATTTACCTTCAATTGATGTATGTGCCGATAACGCGTAATATTAACACAAAACACTGTATTTTTTTTAACGGAGGCCACAGATGATCCGTTATGCACTTTTACCAACTGTTATTAACGAACACTTAAAAAGCTGAAACTTGTCCATTCCATAAATAACTGGTCGAATGCAACGCTATCTATAGAAAGAAATTTTTAGAAGCATCCAAATATCCAATAGTCGGTTCGGAAAATGAAAATTGCCTTTAAAACAACTGGAGAGAGACGAGTGAACCGTTAATATAATCCAAACATTCCCAAACCCTAGGTCGCTAGCTACTAATTAAGTTCAATCTATCTTTCCTCTCTCTCTCTCTCAATACGCAGGATTTCTTAGAACCGACATAGAACGAAGTTTCAACTGGAAGTTGGCGATAATTAATGGATCAAGGACTCCATCTTCCTTCTCCAATGCTCCCGGCCACCTTAGGTCGGATTCCTTTGCATGATCACAACCCCTTGGGGTTAACTCCTGCCGTTGCACCCATGGAAGGCATTCCCTCCTTTTCCAGTTACACCCCGACTCATCCACCCCAACCATCCCTTCTCAACAACAAAACCCCAGCACCAATGTTAACCTACAAAAAACGAAAGAATACCCCATCTGTCCCATCCCTAATAATTTTGGAACCTAAGCCACCACAGAGCAGTGGGAAACAAAAAAGAGGAGCAAAGATCCTTATTTTAAGCCCTAAACAGCAGCACCAGGGGAACCATGATATCTTGGCTGCAAAAGAGGGTTTTGATCCTTACCCTCTTAGTCATGCGGACAAGGCGATTTCAGTAACGGAGGCACCTGTTCTGACAAGCAATCCATCTGTCAAGGCAGATGCTCTAAACTTTGAGGGAGAAGGCCTACGGACTCGGCAAGTCCGTGGTGGTGCTTCCCTAGGTTCAGCTTCTTTACTGGCCTCATTTCAGAAGGGAGAAAAGAGGAAACCATCCTCACTTCTATCATCGCTCTTCGAGATACCAAGTGTGGCAAAGAAAAGAAGAACAGATCGTGCCAGACCCAACAACAATGGAAAAGACAAGGCCGGTTGGATCAGAAAATCAGCTAAGGAGGTTTTGATAATTGCATGCACAATGGGTCAACTGCATGACAGAGACAGTAATAGAGCTCGACGGGCAAGGCCATGTGCAACAAAATTAACAGTATCACTCTCAGATGAGGATATCAGAAAGGATATCCTCTTAATGACGGGCCAGGCACCTCGGAAAAGACCTACCAAGAGACCTATAAAAGTTCAAAAGGAAATTCAGGTGATTACAACAGAATCTTCTGTCTTTAATAGAACTATAGAAGCCTTCACCCTCTTGAATTCCCTTTGAATTATTCAGTTCTGTCCATACATCTCATATCTGATAATTATGTGATTAACTGATTATTTCGAATTGCAGAATATATTTCCTGGAAATAGCTTGGCAGGATCTGTTATAAACGAGAGACGCTACAACAAGGTAACTCTAATACTCTGAATTCATTTCCTCTGTCCATCCCCTCTAAAATTTTAGAAATACAGGAACATTTAAATCAGATGGTACTATTAGTTATTTCTGGAATAATGACAGGTCTCTTTTACAAGTTTTATGCTTTTTTCATTCTTACTTTCTGTATTTGGCTTTATGTTGGGTGTGCAACAAGATTAGGGGAAATTATTGATGGTGCCAAAGATATGTTTGGGTCAAAAAAAAAAAAAAAAAAAACTTCATACATTAGCTGTCTCGCTAATATTCATTTGACCACCTCCATATGATCATGCCGTGACCAGCCCTTACTGAACAACACGCACACCATCTTGACCGCCTTACTAACTGTTGTCATAACCATGACAATTGGGTCCCACAAACCATGACCTGTCCATTCTTCAGCTCAATTTTGACCTCCTAAGTCCTAATGGGTATATTCAAGGTTTAACTGCCTTCTTAACTATGGCTAGTGCAGTCTGTTGGACCATGTGGTTGACCAGAAACAACATCATTTTTAACTCTAAGAATATTCCCACTATAAAAAATATACTTATTCATGTATGTTCTTTGATTGATTACTTGTCAGGTAATATGAGCATGGAAATCAAGACCAGCTTGATGCAATGGAAACCTACTGACTGGAATGACATTCCATTACAAGAGAGTCAAGGACCAGCTCCACTTCCTACCATGGCAGCAGAGAGAGAGAGTCTTCAACACTGGGTTGCAGTTTATTGAAGATAGAAGGACACCAAAGAGTGCACTGGACTACAATTTGCACGTTTATTCAACACCATCTTGATATTTGCTTAAAAACTTTTCTATGTGATTTTTCTAGTTTTTACTATGGCTGTTATTGTGTGGATGTTATGTTTTAGTTAGCATTCTCTTGGGGATGCATGTGAAAATAATCTTACAAAAACGATTTGCAGGGGTTTGGTTCAGCGTACCAGTTTAGAATGATACTGGTATGGAAAGAGTAGAGTGTAGTAGGTTAATTAGTTTGTACTTCTATTTTCATTTTTCAAAAATGAAATGGGTGGCGCTCCCACCTTTTTTCAAAAAAAGAACCAGCCACAGGTAAAACTTTAGTCTGAATCATAAAATTTGATGAAGAGCTCATAAAACCACATGAAACATATGAAGGGCAGCTTAAATTAACTGCCTTATTTTAGATGATACGCTTGATTAATGAACACCTCTGACCAACTCAACTTTCTTCTCAGTAAACCTGCCGACTCAATCTATCTAAAATCTTTCATCCATTTCCACCTAATATATTCATAACCCTTCCTCTCTTCTCCACCAATTCGACTCAGTCTTCTTCTCAGTAAACCTGCCTTTCCTGATCTTAATCAATCTCAACACTCTGATCTAACTCCACCTAGCTACCCTCTGTCCTCAGTTAATCAGTGTTCTTGAAATTTGAAGTTTAATTAGCTTTTAGCCAGAACTAGTATTTTATTTATTTCAGAAATTGCTGAAAGAGAAATTTTGATTAAAAAAATTAAAACTTACAACAGGTTGATGTAAATTTAACCTGTTTTCAGTTATGTTTTCAGAATTACTAAAAGCTGGTAAAGCTAAGGGACTTAAAACAAAATTTTGCTTGTGGCTTCCAGAAAGTGGCTATCTTTTTAATTTCAAACTATCTTTATTTTTTGTTGGTTGTTAATGGTTTTGTGTTGTTGTATGTTGATATTTAGGTTTAGACATAAGAAGCTCCAGAATTTTGCTAGACATTTGGTGATGCATTATGGTCCCGCGAAGCTACGTTTTGCCAATTGGTCAGCTCGGATTTGCGATCCGAGCCTTTCTTCATGGATTTTTGGGCCTTTCTGTACTTTGAGCAGTTTCTAGGGTTGTTTTAGTAATTTTTATGTATTATGTTTCTCTAGAATTTTGTATTTACTATTTAAGGCAGCCGTCGTGTTTCCTGGAGTTTTTAGTCATGTTTTAGAATTAAACTTATTAATAAAAATTGAGAACTTGTGTGATCACAGTAAAATTCTCTCTTTTTCGTACTTTTCCATTATCTTTCTTTGTTCTTTGTGCATCATTTGGTTTTATATTTCTTCTCATAAAAAAAATGCCTATGGATTTGGAAAATGTAATCTAATGCTTTGACATATTAATTAATGCCTATGGATGGTGCAATTCTATTTACAATCAACTTAATTTGGATGCTGAAAATCTAATTCTGTGTATTGGTAATTTGTTATATTAATTAATTATTTGTTTCTTATGCTTGATGATATTTCCAATTGTACAAACTAGACTTTAGGGCGATACTTGGTGAGTACTTTTTTGCAGTTAGATCTGATAGGCTTTAGAGTATTTAGAACAGTAAAACTTTTATTATTATTATTATTATTATTATTATTATTATTTTGAAGGCTGGTTTGAAACCAACAATTTTGTTATAAGAAATTTGAAAATAAATTTTCTCTCTATGAATCGAACCAAAAATCACTTGGTTGACCGAATAGAACCAAACCACTAAGCTAACAACCTAGCTTGTAAAACTTTTAATGTTAGTATGTGTTAACCGAAAACAAAAGGAGGATAAATTATGTGTGTCTCCGTGTGTGAACTGTGAAACACTAGTTGAAAAACAACAAAAAGATATTCCAATTGGTAAATTGTAAAATTTATATACATGAGGAGAATCTCAGGCTAAGCCATGGTTGCGTGTATAAAGCATCATTACCTACATAAGAGTTTGACATGTTATGATCTTCGGTCGACTTCTTTTGTGTTCTGTGGGTGTAACAGCACTCAAGAGATGGTAACACTATTGGAACAAGTGAAAACAAATGACAGCTTTTGTAATTAATTGCATAACGAAATAAAGCAAGAATTATTTAACAATTAATCATGCAATCGAGAATCCGTTTTACCACATCTGTAATGCAATAATGGTTCCAGTAATCAAGTCAGCAATATTTCATAATTATATAATTAAATGGAAAACCAATCAGAGACTCAAAGTTATGCAGATTTAAATCACAAGCAGTTCACAATCTTTATCTAGATTTACAGACGGGAGTACGAGACTGGATTTTGGAACAATTAGTGGATAGATGGAAGGCCTCGAGAGAAAGAGAGAGATGACGGTGCGAGTAAGAAGCGAAAGAGGGATAGACAATGGAATAACTCAAAAATATCTTATCCAATGTCTAATCTGTTACTTACAAGTTATAGGGAAAATTTTAATAAGAAAAAAAAATACCCTCAGAATTTTAATAAGAACAGAGGTGCTACGGAATTTTTAATAAGAGCACAGCTACTGCGTCCTTTTGACAGGCGTAAATAGAAATGTGGAATAGCGCCAGTCAAAACGGCGCAAAAGCCCTTACTGCGCCAGTCAAATGGGCGCAATTGGGTAAAGGACAAAAAAGGGGCATGTGGCCTGGATTTTCTGCCCTTTCCTTTGTTTTCCGCGCCTTTATGAATAACAGAATGGAATTAATATATACAATATATATTATCTTTAATATATTTTTATAATATATTGTATTATATTATTTTTATAATTTTTATAATACAACTTTAATATTAATTATTTTGTTATCATGTGTTTTGATATTTATTGTTTAAAATTAATCCTATATATTTTTGTTGTATGTTTATTGAATGAAAATTTACTTAATGATTTTATATTTAAAATTAATACACGAAAGTAAACTTAAATTAAAACTTAGTAAACCATAAAAATAAAATATTACAACGACACGTAGTTAATAATAATAACAACAACCGCAAGTAATTAATTATAACGACACATAGCTAAGTTACTAAACTATAATAGTAAAATACATGAAAATTAAAAATAAATCTACTTATAGATTTTGACTATCTACATATTGCAGAATTTCATCCCACCATGGTTCATCCTCTTCATTTTCTTTGTCCGGTTGATTACTGGCACCGGCGTTGTCAGCCATATGAGCGGCTTCGTTCCAGAAAGCCGCATCAGCATCTTGTTTTTCTATCTCTGCCATACATCTTGCTGCATTTCTTCTTTCTTCCTCTCTTTTTGCCTCTTGAAGTCTATGGCGCATCTGCATGTCCTGAATTTGTTTTCGCCATTTCTCCTTCTCCTCTTCTTCTTTTAGTTTTTTCTTTCGCGACTCTTCTATTCTCCTACTCCAATACTCAGATGTAAGTTTGTCATTTTCTTCCCTCTTTTTTCTTTCGGCCTCTCTGTACCGAGCTTTCGTTTCTTCCGCTTCACGGCGATTGTGATCAGAGTAGTGCTCACGCAGGATGGTTTCTTGGTAATTGAAAATTTCACCACACTTTGTACATATCACTGTGTGGTCTCCACGAAAATTAAAAATGGATTCAACCATAGAGAAGGGTGATTGCTGCAATGTTTGCTGTTCTTGGGGTATCGGTTTAGATGGTAAGTACTCTGACCAGTCATAACGCTTCGGCCTTTCTCTTTCCTTCTGTTCTTTTACGTGCTCGAGATAATGCCATTTTAAGGGCACGTCATAGTACGGTTCATGCACATTGTATTGGCAAGTTTGAGAACATTGACGACACATTGCGGTCCATTCCCCTCTTTGTTTTTGTTGGTCGTTGAGAGTAGAATGGAAGAATGATCCCCAGAATTCTTTCACAATTTCACTTGGATTAATTTTGTTGGTATTGTTGGAGTTTGAGCTATTTCCTTTTTCCATGGTGATAAAGTTTTTACGAAGAAGGTGGAGATTATTTTGTTTGGCTGAACCTGGGGAGTTGTATATAGATGGAGCTCTGGTGTACTGTACCAAAAGTCTGAATTAAATTCGACGTGATACTTTTCAGACTTTTTCAGACTACGTCAAACTTTTTCAGACCATCATAATGCTTTCTCAGAGCACGCCTGTTGTATTCTCAGAGCACGTTTGTCCTATTTGAAGATGTCACAAGCCATGTAGACAACTTTTCAGGCTTTCTCAGAGCACGCCTGTCCTATTTGCAGAGGCTACAAGCCATTAAGACAACTTTCTCAGAGCACGCCTGTCCTATTTCACTATTTAAAATAATAACAAAATTTATTTATTAAAACAACTATTATTAATTTTTCAAATACTTTCTAATAATAACAAAAATTATTTATGAAAGCAAGTATTATTAAGTTTTCAACTATTATTAATTGTCCATTGCCATCTCCTTAGGAATAACTTGATTTTAACTTGATATTGGCGCCTTTTAACTTGATTGCCATCTCCTTACGAATAACTTATCTTTATCTTTTGTATCTAAAAGTTCCATGATTTCAACTTGATATTGGCGCCTTTTAACTTGATTTTATTTATCATTTTATTTCATATTGGCAAATAATTATATTTGTTCATTTCTCATATTATATAATTTGTCATATTCTTTCAATTATGTGTCATAATGCGTTGCATTATTTTTAAAGGGCATAAAAAAACTACAAATCCATAATCATAACATAACAATAAAAGTCCAATAACATAACAAAAAACTACATATCATAATAATAAAAGTCCATCAACTAAAACTATATAATACAAGTGCATCAACGCCGTTTACGTCCAGATAATGTTAATCTGCTAACTTTTTTTATCGCCCGCCTGCCCCGTCTCTGAGCAAGACATGGAGATGGATCATCATCATCATCTCCATCATCCTCATCATCTCCATGACCCCCGTCATCCTCATGACCCCTCTGACCCCCGTCATCCTCATCACCCTCATCCTCCTCGTCCTCCTGCATAGCATCTCCATGACTCCTATGTTCCTCCTGACTATAATGACTCTGCTCATATGATCTGAACTGACCATCTGCAGACATGGCAGTATGTAAGAGACTAGTAAAGGAGTCCACCCCAACCTGACTACCCAACGGAGACGACCATGATGGAATCCCTGAACTAGTACCCTGTGGATCAGTACTAAATGGAGGATACTGTGGAGTATACTGTGGGGGATAATGTGTCGGAAACTGTGGCGGAAACTGAGGCATGTATGTGCCGAAAATACCAGTAGGGTCAACAGATGGAATCTGTGTGTACATGGTATAAGGTGGTGGTGTGGGATACTGCGATGTCTGCGGATACTGCGATGTCTGTGGATACTGTGAACCAGATGCCTGGAACTGGCTAGGTGTAGGACCAGTAGTCGGAATCTGAGTATGAAAGGCATCGGTGTTGAAGTCTCCATCCTTTAATTTCAAAATATTAGAATTTAATATGTAGTTAATATTTAATTAATATTAAGTAAAAAGATTTATATAACATTTACATACATGTTGCACCGGATTATCCGAGGTGTTGGCTTGAGGATGAGATGTCTCTGTATCGGAATCTTCGATTGCATCAATATCTGTTGAAAATCCCTCTTTTTCCAACAAGTCGTCCAACTGGTGATGCATCGATACAGATTTCAACTGGGATCGGGAGTTGCGAAGAATCTTCTTGCCAATTTTCCTAAAACCTTTCTTCGCAAGTAATCCAATGGCCTCTACTGCATTAGATAGTGCGGTTTTTCCCTAAAAAATAAAATGTTAATTACAGAAATAATGTTAATATAAATTAGAACAAATAACTACATTAATTATATAAACACAAACCTGTCCACGTACTATAGGCGCCACGGGTGCATACTGAAACTGACTAACCGATGCCTGACGACGTCGTGCCGCTGCCTCAGCTATAGTCACAGCCAGCTCAGCTCCACCTGTCTCCCTCATATACCTCGCATATGCCCTTGCATTAGCATTTGACCACTGCCTCATGTCTACACTCTCAGCTCGCCTCCGTAAAGCCTCCTCATCCCACATAGCGATCAAAGGCTCAAAAATATTCTGATAATCTGCGCCGCCTCTAGTACTACCATGTGACAAATTGTAGAGACTATTCATGGTGATCCATGCCTATTGAAAAAAAAAATGTAAATTCACCGAAAATCACGAGTTGAAATCTAGAGAAAAAAAATTAGCAAACGTACAATAGGTAGCGGTGGAGGAAAAGCTTGCACTAAACCAGACTGATGCCTACAACGGTCTGGAAATGTCCAACCAATCACGTGATAGTGCATGCATGGCAATCTGAGGTAGAAAGATAGCGAACCCTGCTGTGCATGTCGTGGCATCAAGCGTAAAAACTCTAGATATGGCCGCCAGTTCACGTCTTCAACCTCCAATAGGACCAAAGAATCTCTCACAATTTGTACTGCCCCGCGATGGTTACTCTCAACAAATGTTCGACCCTGGCTCCATTTCCTATAACATTATCAACATAAAATAATTATTGAATTAGTATTTATTTATTGTTCTAAAATTAAAACATTATTAATTATTGAATGTTATACTCACCACGCAAACGGGGGGCACGAATCTAAATTTGGCATGCCTAATCCTTGAATTTCTCCTAACCCCGGCCTACAAACAGGGAGGTACGACCATGCCCAATACAAGAGAAGTAACCACGGTCCTGTGGGCTTCTTGAATAACAAAGCTGCACGGTCAAGAGCCCGATACAGACATGCTAGCACTGCAGCGCCCCAATTAATATTTCGATCTTTGTTTAGGTCACCCTGTCGTCAAATTAGCGAACAAAAATATAACTTTCATCTAAGAAACTAATTTATTGTAGGTTTGCAAACATATTATTACAATAAAATATATTCATACCTCCAAAAGATCCAAATAATATGTGGAAACACAATTCATCGAAGCGTCGAGGAACATAAGTGCGCCAAACATCTCTAAACAAAATGCCCGAGTGTAGAAATCCAAATCTTGTTCAGAAGCTCCAGGTATCGGTCCGTTCTTAAATTTATTCTGCAACCATAAAAGCTTCATGTCATGGCAATCCGTTCTCAAATTTGCACTAAACAAATTAATTTTTCATATTATTTTTTATACAGTAAAAATTAATCAATTTTATATTAATTTTCATACAGTAAATTCATACCAATAACATTAATTTCTTATTTTCCATCAATAAAAATTAATCAATTTTATATTAATTTTCATACAGTCAATTCATACCAGTAACATTAATTTCTTATTTTCCATCAATAAAAATTAATCAATTTTATATTAATTTTCATACAGTCAATTCATACCAGTAACATTAATTTCTTATTTTCCATCAATACTAATCAATTTCATATCAATTTTCATACAGTAAATTCATACCAATAACATTAATTTCTTATTTTCCATCAATACTAATCAATTTCATATCAATTTTCATACAGTAAATTCATACATACAACATACATTATTTTTTCACATGAATACAAATTAATCAATTTTAACCACGTACCTTTCCTGCCTCGCCCATTCACGTACATTACTATCTGGACATAGCAACAACCGAACTTTCTCGTCCCAATTACTAACACGAGTTGATCCTGTCACAGGAGTTCCCTCAGTGCGCAAACCATACAGGAATGCGACGTCCTGAAATTTAAATATAAATTTTCATTCAATTAATGAAACCAAGTTTCATATAACAATTTACATAATAATAAAAATGAAAAATAAACGGTAATAAATAATTACCTCTAAAGTCACCGTCATTTCACCGATAGGAAAGTGAAACGTATGAGTCTCGGGACGCCAAAATTCGCACAATGCCTTCAGCAGAGGTACATCTAAATTGGCATTTGGCACCTTCGACATGTGAATCAAACCAAGCGCTTGCAACCGACTTTCGATTCGCACGTCATTGGGCAATTCTCTTTTATGCCCTCGTATTGTCAGATATTTTTCTCGCTTCAATCATACAAAAATTATATTATTTTTATTAAAGCAATATAATAAAAATATGTACTTTAAAATAATCAATTTACGAAATATTTACCTCATCCACTGGAAGGCTAATCAAATGCTGACATGTGGGAACATATAATATGGGCCCGTTATCCGGATCTCCCACACGTTCTGTTACATTCAAGACGTATCGTACCGGACGAGAGTACGATTTCTACGTCTAACAATCCTAGATGTACCAGCTGCCTCAGAATCAGACGGACCGGCCTCGTCTGGTCCAGAACTCATCTGATTGAAATATACAAATTTTAATTACATCCAAAAATTTCTAGATACACTAATTTATCTAAAAAAAATCATTCTTACATACACTATTTTTCACTAAAGTAATTTAGACACTTTCAATTTTACTAAAGTAATTTAAAAAAAATTCACAAAGTTGAATAAGAATTAATTTTATGATAAATAAAAATTGGATAAAATAATCCTTAAAAATTGAACTCATGGTTCACTATTTTTTATAATCAAAACGTCCACATGGTTCACTCATTTTTTTTATTGAAAATTTTATAATTCATACTAAAATTCATAATTAACTCGCTCTTTTTTGGTTCGTTTGTATATGATTAACTTCTAATTATATAACACTGATATATGTTATACTCTTTATTTAGTTCAAATTTGTGCATGGTCCACTATTTGATATTGAAATTCATACATGTTTCACGCATGCAAAAAAGACTTTTTTTTTTTCAATTCAAATTCATACATGGCCTAATTTTTCCATTCTAATTGATTTTATCTAAGAATAAATAATCCATAAAAATTTATTTACATAAAACAATAATTTTAAAGAATATTAACTAATTTTTACATGCACGTCCTATTACGTAATAATAATTTCCATTTTTAACAATTATCTATTTTCCATACAAACTAATTTCCAACAATTTCTATTTAAGCATCATATTTTTTAATTCCTCCAAAATTTAACATTCTAATTACTACAAACAATTTCTATTACAAATTTTAATTACATCTAAAAATTTCTACATACACTAATTTATCTAGAAAAAATAATTCTTATACACTAATTTAAAAAATAACACTCAATATAAATTATTTTTAGCCATATTTTTTTTTCCATTCTAATTGATTTTATCTAAGAATAAATAATTCTTAAAAATTTATTTACATAAAACAATAATTTTAAGAAAGATGAACTAATTTTTACATGCATGTCCTATTACGTAATAATAATTTCCATACAAACTTATTTTTATTTTTAACAATTATCTATTTTCCATGCAAACTAATTTCCACCAATTTCTATTTTTATACAAACAATTTTAACATCTTTTCAATTTCTATTTTTTTTTACCATGTTCTATTTATTTATTTTAGCAACATTTTTGGAAATTTCTATTTTCTACAAATAATTTCCAACAAAAAAATAATTCTCACAACTTTTAACTTAACATTTCCATTCAACAATTTCCATTGAACAATTTCTATTTAATTCCCCACACATTTTCCATTCAACTATTTCTATTCAATATTAAACAAAATTTCACCATACATTTCAAATGAATAATTTCATCAAATATTACAAATATTTAAAAAACATACATTGACGACGGAATAAATCGGATCGACTCGAAACTTTCCGCTACGGCTTCTCGCCTCCTCTCCTTCCGCACCTCCTTCTCCTGCCGCCTCCCCTCGTCGAATGGCCGACCTCTCGCCGAAGCTCTGGCCGCCTCACCTCCTTCTCTTCTTTTTTTTCCTCTTCTCTCCTTTCTTTCTTTCCTCTTCTTCCCTTTCTTTCTTTCTCTCTTCTCTTTTTTTCTTTCTCTTCTTCTCTGGCCGAACAAAACAAGAGAGTAATCTCTCTCTCTTTTCCTCTCTTTAATTCTCTCTCTCTCTCTTTAATTATCGGCGCAGAATCTCAGAAAAGCAGCGGAAAACGACGCACAACGGGCAGAAAATCCAGGCCACACGCCCCTTTTTGTCCTTTTCCCAATTGCGCCCATTTGACTGGCGCAGTAAGGGCTTTTGCGCCGTTTTGACTGGCGCTATTCCACATTTCTATTTACGCCTGTCAAAAGGGCGCAGTAGCTGTGCTCTTATTAAAAATTCCGTAGCACCTCTGTTCTTATTAAAATTATGAGGGTATTTTTTTTTCTTATTAAAATTTTCCCCAAGTTATAATAGTCCTCCTATACATAACGACATGATTGCAAGTGAAATGATACTAATCGAATCAAGGAATTTAAGAGAACTGATGGTACTTTTTCCACGTCAGATGCCAGCATGCGGTTACTTCTCGTTTGAGAATCCAGTGGGATCCAACTGTCAGTGTTAGAGAATTTGCCACAGTGCTCAGCGACTCTGTTCCTTCAATTTTCTGCCCATGTCGTCCCAGTCGACTGTGTTCGATACCTTTTTTTAATTTTAGTCATTGATAGTTGAATAAGTCAAAATTGAGGAGAGCAATATTCACCCTCATTCTTCACCCGTATTAGACAAGCAGGGGTATGTAATCAAGAATTAAGAGATGCCAGATTTTCCCTATTATCCAGAACTTATCTTTATTTGTTTGTTGAAGTTGGTTTGTATATATGCTATGCTGCTTTAAAGAGGAGAAAAGAAAAGACAAGGTGCATGTCTATGATAACTTTTGCCACTTTGAAATATTATCCATGAGAACATGATACATTAGAGGCCTCTAATGTTGTTAATGCTTTACAGGGTCACACAAAATGTTCTACCATAAACAGTTCAAATTTAGTATTGCTCTTGATTTTGTTAAAATTCCATCTCAGTTCGGTCCGAACAAGGGTCAATTCGGACCGAACAGAGAAAGCTGCAACTGACCCAGGATGATTTCGGTGCGAAATGGTTGGATTTCGGTCCGAAATGGTGAACCGACCTAGCATATTTGGCAAGATTTTTTGTGCTTTTCTGCCAAATCCTTCAAGATACGAAGGCTGCATATAGGCTTGGTGTATTTCCATATCAAGAGGATCTGATTCACGTCAGAAGGAAGGAATTTTGAAGAATTAAGACAATATCTTATGATTTGATTATTTTTCCATTTTGGCATGTTGCCGGTTATGATTTTTTGTCTATATCTTTCTTCTCCTTCTTCCTCATTGTAACTTTTAACAGAAAATAAATAAAAAAACGTGTGTGTGAGTGTGGAGGACGTAGGCACCAAATTGGTGCTAAACCTCGTTAAATTCTTGTGTTCTTGAGTGTTTTAATTTGTTGTATCAAATTGTTACATGGTATCAGAGCGTGGTTCGTTCTGAAAGGAGTTAAAACCAAGAGGTTCTTCAAACTTCAAGCCATGGGAGACACCAACAACAACAACAACCCCACCGAGACCAAGACCATTCTTGAAAAACTGACTGAACTTGTTATTGCTCAGCAGGCTCAGATGAATCAACTTATCACCCTTCAAACACAAATTCCTCAACCGGTTACCCATAATATATCAAATCCAGAAATCTCTGCCTCACCGATCTCTATCAAACTTGATGGGTCAAATTACTCGATCTGGGCTGAAGTTGTAAGCATATATGTTAAAGGAAGAGACAAGATGCAAAACCTGACCGGAAATCCACCACCACCAAAGCCGAATGATGTAGGGTTCTCTAAGTGGAGTGCTGAAGACTCGGTTGTAAAGAGCTGGCTAATCAACTCTCTTGATCCTTCTCTTATGCCGACCTATCTCCGCTACGCGACTGCTGGAGAGATGTGGCAAGCTCTAGCAACCACCTACTACGATGGCAATGATGAGGCACAGGTGTTTGATCTCAATAGGAGAGTGTCTCGAGTGAAGCATATAGGCAAGCTGGAAGACTACTATAGTACCCTACAAGGACTGTGGAAAGAGATTGATTTTAGGCGCCCCAATCCCATGACAAGTGCTGAAGACATTGAGAAGTTTAGAGAATATTTGGAGAGATCGAGAGTCTACACCTTCTTGGATGGACTAGATGACCGCCTTGACAACCTAAGGTCGAATGTACTGCAAATCACACCTTTCCCTACCGTCGAACAGGCGTATGGGATTATTAGGCGAGAAGTAAATAGGCAAACAGTCATGATCAAAGGTGAAGAAGGTATGGCTCAAAACTCTATGGTCATGTATACTAAAGGTTACTCTAACTCCTCTGGTCAGGATAAATCAAAATGGAAGTGTACTCATTGTGGGAAGATAGGCCATTTAAGAGAGAAGTGTTTTGAGATACTTGGGTACCCAGACTGGTTCAAGGGAAGAAAGGAAAAATCTCAGGGACGGTCGCAAACATATGTGGCCACAAACAAAGCCCAAGCTCATGCCGACCTGGTGCAGACAGAGGAGGTTTCGGTCCGAAATGACTCCAATTCGGCCCGAAATGAAGAACATACAGTGCGAGTCGATGCTGGTGAACTTGGGGCAGGCAGGGCACAACTCTGTCTTGGCAAGACCTCTTCTGAAAGTGACCAGAAGTCAGATTTGATAGGTAAATCTTCAAGTCAAGGACATCCTCAAGAAGGAGATCATTGGGCGTGGTACTAAGAAGGGTCGCCTGTATCACTTGGAAGATTTAGATTATGGGAGAGTTAACTTGGCTAATAAGGAATCAAAGAATGAAGAAATAATTTGGAAATGGCATAGGCGTTTGGGTCATCCTTCTTTTGGGTACATGAAGAGACTTCTACCTGATTTGTTTTGTGGTGTTGATTTATCTAATTTTCAGTGTGAAACTTGTGTTAAGGCTAAAAGTCATCGTGTATCCTATAACATTAGTATGAATAAAAGTGAAAACCCTTTTGATATTGTTCATTCTGATGTTTGGGGACCATCCCCGGTAGAATCTGTTTTTGGGTACAAATATTTTGTGTTATTTATTGATGATTGCACTCGTATGACTTGGGTTTCTATGCTAAAAAGAAAATATGAGGTGCCACTAGTGTTTAAGAATTTTTATGACATGATACAAACTCAATTTGGGAAGAAAGTCAAAATTTTTAGAAGTGATAATGGTGTTGAGTTTGTAAATAAAACATTAGTGGAATTTTTCTCTCAGAAGGGTATTATACATGAAAGATCCTGTGTAGGAACACCTCAACAAAACGGTATAGCAGAAAGGAAGAATAGACATGTACTTGAGACTGCGAGAGCGTTACTTTTGGAAAACAAGGTACCACAGATTTTTTGGGATTGTGCCGTGATGATGGCTGTTTATGTGATTAATAGATTGCCTTCCATGATTCATAAGTTTCAAACTCCACTTAGCAAACTGGCTACTTTTGTTTCTATTCCTTCAGTCCTTAGTCTCCCACCAAAAATGTTTGGATGTGTAGCATATGTCCATGTTCAAAGGCATCAAAGAACTAAATTGGATCCTTGTGCAATTAAGTGCGTGTCATTAGGAGTTGGAATAAATCAAAAAGGATATAGGTGTTATGACCCAAAATCAAAGAAATGGTTTGTGACTATGGATGTTACCTTCTTGGAAAGTGAATCTTTCTATCAGGATACCACTTATGTCCCTCAGGAGGAGACAAGTGAACCGAATTGGGTTCAATCCACTGAAAACTACAGTGCCCAGCCTCAGTTCGGACCGAACAGTGGAGATTTCGGACCGAACAGAAACATGGATATTGAACAGAGCTCAGAATATGAGGAATTCAGCCCGAATCAAGAGGATTTCCGTCCGAATGAGGTGGATTTCGGTCCGAATGGGGTTGATTTCGGTCCGAATTTGCCAGAAATTGATCAATTTGAAGAGTTATCTGATGCAAACCTTGAAGGAGATGAAGAAGTGATACAGGAAGGTCCTACACCACGTGCTCAACAGTCTCCTGAGGATGTCCAAGAAGTAAGTAATTCTAACTCGAGGTATACCCTTCCATTAAGACAAAATCGTGGAGTTCCACCAAAAAGGTATGTACCAGAAAGTGGTGGTAGTGAAAGGGTGAAATATCCAATTGTGAACTATGTTACCTCAACAAATTTACCAAATGATTTGAGAATGTTTAGGGATCAAGTTCTTAACATACCAATTCCAAGGAACATAGATGAGGCCTCAAAGGACCCAAAGTGGGTTGAAGCCATGAGAATTGAGATGGATGCCCTTAGAAAAAATAATACTTGGACAATTGAAGAGTTGCCAACGGGAAAAATGCCAGTACGGTGTAAATGGGTATTCACAATTAAACATGGTCCAGATGGTAAAGTAGAAAGGTATAAGGCTAGGTTAGTCGCAAAAGGGTATACTCAAACCTATGGTATTGATTATCAAGAAACCTTTTCTCCAGTAGCAAAGCTAAATACGGTTCGAGTTTTGTTATCTGTTGCAGCTAATTTAGACTGGCCTCTACACCAACTTGATGTGAAGAATGCATTCCTACATGTTGAATTTGAAGAAGAAGTTTACATGGAATTGCCTCCGGGTTTCTCAAACTCGGGTTCAAAGAGGTTGGCTTGTAGGCTAAACAAGGCTCTGTATGGACTCAAACAATCACCTAGAGCTTGGTTTGGAAGGTTTAGCGAAGCTATGAAGAGTTATGGATATAATCAGGAAGAATCAGATCATACCCTGTTCTACAAGCTAAAGTTTGGAAAAATTACTATTTTGATTATTTATGTAGATGATATGATCATTTCAGGAGAAGATATTGAAGAAATGAAATTGCTTGAAGGGCAACTGTCAAGGGAATTTGAAATGAAAAATTTGGGAGGGCTAAAATATTTTCTTGGAATTGAGGTTGCTCGGTCTAAGGAAGGTATAGTTCTGTCTCAAAGAAAATATATTTTAGATCTCTTGACTGACATGGGTTTGTTAGATTGTAAACCAGCTGATACTCCAGTGGCTCTTAATTTGAAGTTGTGTGAAGAACCAAATCAAGTTCCTACTAATAAAGAGCGATATCAAAGATTGGGGGGAAAGTTGATATATTTGTCACACACTAGACCTGACATAGCTTATGCAGTGAGTCTAATAAGCCAGTTTATGCATAACCCTAGTGAAGAACACATGGAGGCTGCTATAAGAATTGTGAGGTACTTGAAAGGTTGTCCAGGAAAAGGAATACAATTTAAGAGAAATGGGCATTTAGAAGTTGAAGGTTATACAGATGCTGATTGGGCTGGTAGTGTCACTGATAGTAGATCAACTTCGGGGTACTTCATGTTTGTAGGAGGAAATCTTGTGACCTGGAGAAGTAAAAAACAAAGTGTAGTGGCATTATCAAGCGCAGAAGATGAGCTCATTGCCTTAGTTAAGGGCGTGTGTGAGATGGTTTGGATAAGAAAGGTTCTGAAGGAAGTTGGTAAAGATCAAGAAGGGACAATGATTCTTCATGTAGATAACCGAGCAGCTATAGACATGGCACATAATCCGGTACAACATGATAGAACAAAACATATTGGAGTAAACTGTCACTTCCTGAAGAAGAAAATTGATGACAAAGAAATTGAGTTCAGGTTTATCAGATCTGGTAATCAACTTGCGGACATTTTGACCAAGAGTGTGACAGGCACACTGTTCAAAAATGTGATTGACAAGTTAGGCATGATTGATATGTACATGCCAACTTGAGGGAGAGTGTTAAAATCTCATCTCAGTTCGGTCCGAACAAGGGTCAATTCGGACCGAACAGAGAAAGCTGCAACTGATCCAGGATGATTTCGGTGCGAAATGGTTGGATTTCGGTCTGAAATGGTGAACCGACCTAGCATATTTGGCAAGATTTTTTGTGTTTTTCTGCCAAATCCTTCAAGATACGAAGGCTGCATATAGGTGATCGGCTCGGGGGAACCAAGTCAAAACAAATCCTCAGAATCACCGATGTAAATCGTTTGCAGTGATAGCTTGAGGGTCGAATCCACAGGGACGGAACTATTCCTTTTCTAGGGTGTTATCTAATCCTAATTTATTTGATTCGATGGAAAAGAGTCGAGGTACAAACAAGTTTAGGAATCAGGGTCAATCGTCGGTTTCTGTACCTGGCTATTTTCAGACGGGTCCGACTGAATTCAGTCGGGTCCGATTGAAAACGACGTCTGATCAATTTACTTAGTTAAATATTCTATTTGATAAAATGAACCTTTAAACAAGCAAGATAAATCAAATCAAACAAAACATCAACTAAAATAAACATCACATAGCCACCAAGTACTAAATCCCTAAAATTAACCCTAATCAACTAAACTGACAGAAAACAAAGAGATTCATTGTATCATTACATCAGAAAAAGAAATTAGAGCAAGAGTACAACAAAACCCTTCATTTCCGATCTCAGCTGGTGTCCGGTCGGATCCGACAGGATTCGGTCGGACCCGCCAGAACACGGCGGCTGCTGCTGCTGTGCTCCTTCTCCAAGTTAGGTCGGGAGAGAATAAAATTTGAGAGATATCTTTTTTTCTCTTTCTAAACTCGCCTTTATAGCCCTCTTGGGCGCTCAATCAATCCTGGGGCGTGTGGTGGGCGCCAGCCAGGCAGTTTCTAAAGCTGGCCTGACTTCCTGGACAAGAAACTGGCTTCCAAATCTGCTTGCTGGACTGTTTCTGGCGGGTCCGTCCAAATTCTGGCGGGTCCACCTAAAACCTGGCAGCGGCACTTTTGATCATTTTCAGCTCTGGTTGGATTCTGTCGGGTCCGTCCAAATCCTGGCGGGTCCGTCTAAATTCCGGCGGGTCCGTCCAAATTCCGGCGGGTCCGCCAGAAAGCTGACAGCAGCAGTTTTCATCCTCTTCAATGCCCATTTCCAGTCCAAAATGGCGCCAAATCTTCCAAAAACCTGCAAAATACCAGGGGCAATAGCAGTACCACAATTCTAACACAAAAACAACATAAAATAAACTAAAATCGTAACTTTTCAATTGGAATTGGGGCCTAAATGAGGTTGAAATGTATGCATGAAACCCTCCGATCAAATCTCTCCAAACTTAAAATTTGCTTGTCCCTAAGCAACAATTAGAACCAAATAGGAGAATTTAGGACCAAATTACAATTGAAAAGTTGTTTCACTACAAGTTAAGAGAAATCTTTAGGGAGGTTAAATTCGTGCCTTTGAGAGTTTTCGGAATCGGAAATGACAAAGCAATTTTAAAACAAGACTATTCAATTTTTAGTTGAACTAATCCATTCGTGAACAAACCTAGAGTCAAACTTGAGCTGTCGAACAAGAATCATTTGCCTAACTAATAGGTTGGTTAATTTTTCAAAGAGCTTCAATCAATTTCAAGTCAGGTAGAAACGGGATCGAACCCCCTCAACTCAAATGATTTGAACTAACCCTAAGTTGTGAACCACATGTTTAGACAATGCGAACCACAAAAGAAAAATAAAAGATAATTGAAATTTAAAGGTTGAGTTGCGGCGATTCATCGCTTAGGGTTTTACGCTATTGGGACTTGTAGTGAGCTACCAGCACATGACGCACTGGGGAGGTCGGACCGGTTTTTACGCCTTACCGCTACGGTCCACTTGTGGAATTACGCCTTACCGCAACCACCCTCCAATATTTGTGGAATTTTCAATTGGAATTTCAAGTCCCTTCACACCCTCATGTTCGCAACAGGAATTATTAGGTGTTTTTGTGTTTTTTTTGTTTTTTTTTTTTATAAATATAAATGCAAAATAACTTAAAGAAGTGGTTCGACTGTTCTAAACATGCAAGACACAACTTACGGTTAGACAAACCTTTGAATTGAAAGAATGATCTTAGACAAATGGTGGTTGCCCTTTGCCGGCTCTAACCAACGAATTCAACTAAACTCTTATCAAATTAACCACCCCATTAGTTAGAAAAATGATTCCCAAAAGACTACTCTCCCTTTCGCCAAGAAGTTCAAGTTCTGGATTCCTCAAATTCATTTTCAAGACAAGATTTTTGCAACGCATTTTCCAAACCCAAATTCTCTCAAAAACCAAACTTAGACCATCTTCCAAATCAATCTCTAAACTTTCCTAAATGCAAACTAACATGAATTATAATGCAAACAAGTTTCCTACATGCAATGCAACTCAGGACTAGATTTCAGACGGACCCGACCAAAATCAGACGGGTCGCCAGAAGCCTGGCCGAGAGCTGGACTCATCCTGGCGGATCCGCCTGAAACCAGACGGGTCCGTCTAAACAGGTCCAGAAGCTAAAAACTCTACATGCGATGATGCAAACCTAGATACATGCGAGTTTTTCCCAAATTACTCAATTTTTCCTCCCCAAACTTGCTTAGTTGCACTCAACGAACACATCAAAATCAAACTTAAGGAAGTAAAAGAGAGGAATTCAAAAAAACTTACAACTCCGTAGCGTCTATTTTCTTCTCCAGTAATATGTAGGATTGGAAAGTAAACGAAACAGAGGGTGGTGGGATCTCTTCGCACTTGCCTTAGCTCCTTGTAACGTATTCGAACTCGCTAGCGGGTTGCGTCGTCTTCATTTTTTCGGCCAGTGTGTACTCAACGAGCGGCCTCCTTAACTTCTACTTGCTTCTCCAGTAATATGTAGGATAACAAGAGAAGCAGAAGGTCGTGACGTCTTCTACCTGGCCAGCGTGCACTCCTACAAAACAAAAGAAACAAGACAACGTGAAAAGAGAAATAAATCAAATAAATTAGAAAGAAATAAAAACCCTAAAATCGGTCACCGTCCCCGGCAACGGCGCCATTTTTGATCGGCTCGGGGGAACCAAGTCAAAACAAATCCTCAGAATCACCGATGTAAATCGTTTGCAGTGATAGCTTGAGGGTCGAATCCACAGGGATGGAACTATTCCTTTTCTAGGGTGTTATCTAATCCTAATTTATTTGATTCGATGGAAAAGAGTCGAGGTACAAACAAGTTTAGGAATCAGGGTCAATCGTCGGTTTCTGTACCAGGCTGTTTTCAGACGGGTCCGACTGAATTCAGTCGGGTCCGATTGAAAACGACGTCTGATCAATTTACTTAGTTAAATATTCTATTTGATAAAATGAACCTTTAAACAAGCAAGATAAATCAAATCAAACAAAACATCAACTAAAATAAACATCACATAGCCACCAAGTACTAAATCCCTAAAATTAACCCTAATCAACTAAACTGACAGAAAACAAAGAGATTCATTGTATCATTACATCAGAAAAAGAAATTAGAGCAAGAGTACAACAAAACCCTTCATTTCCGATCTCAGCTGGTGTCCGGTCGGATCCGACAGGATTCGGTCGGACCCGCCAGAACACGGCGGCTGCTGCTGCTGTGCCCCTTCTCCAAGTTAGGTCGGGAGAGAATAAAATTTGAGAGATATCTTTTTTTCTCTTTCTAAACTCGCCTTTATAGCCCTCTTGGGCGCTCAATCAATCCTGGGGCGTGTGGTGGGCGCCAGCCAGGCAGTTTCTAAAGCTGGCCTGACTTCCTGGACAAGAAACTGGCTTCCAAATCTGCTTGCTGGACTGTTTCTGGCGGGTCCGTCCAAATTCTGGCGGGTCCGCCTAAAACCTGGCAGCGGCACTTTTGATCATTTTCAGCTCTGGTTGGATTCTGTCGGGTCCGTCCAAATCCTGGCGGGTCCGTCTAAATTCCGGCGGGTCCGTCCAAATTCCGGCGGGTCCGCCAGAAAGCTGACAGCAGCAGTTTTCATCGTCTTCAATGCCCATTTCCAGTCCAAAATGGCGCCAAATCTTCCAAAAACCTGCAAAATACCAGGGGCAATAGCAGTACCACAATTCTAACACAAAAACAACATAAAATAAACTAAAATCGTAACTTTTCAATTGGAATTGGGGCCTAAATGAGGTTGAAATGTATGCATGAAACCCTCCGATCAATAGGCTTGGTGTATTTCCATATCAAGAGGATCTGATTCACGTCAGAAGGAAGGAATTTTGAAGAATTAAGACAATATCTTATGATTTGATTATTTTTCCATTTTGGCATGTTGCCGGTTATGATTTTTTGTCTATATCTTTCTTCTCCTTCTTCCTCATTGTAACTTTTGACAAAAAATAAATTAAAAAACGTGTGTGTGAGTGTGGAGGACGTAGGTACCAAATTGATGCTGAACCTCGTTAAATTCTTGTGTTCTTGAGTGTTTTAATTTGTTGTATCAAATTGTTACAGATTTGACTAGTAAAAGGATAATCAATAGTCCTTTTTGGATATACCTCAAGAACTACAGGTAACGTAATCCATCCATGCATAAATCAATTAATCATTACTCTATCCAGCCGGTCTTATCAAAATAATGTGGCTGGGTCGCTCGGAGCTTACCTCGAATTTTTTAGGAATTGAGTTTTTTATTATTTTTTTATCTGATCATTTAACTTTATTTGGAAGTATCACCTGTTATATGTGGCAGCAAATGTGAGTCACATAATCAATGTTGGATGTGAATAATCTGCTTTTAACTGATTAAAACATTTAAAAGTGAAAAAAATAAAAATAAATCACTCAAATGCATAACAAATGATAATGTTAGGTTGGTTCATAAAATTGTCATGCCATAGCTTCTTTATATATTTTACTTTGTAAGGAGATATCATTTCGTTATAAAATGAAAATGTTTTTATATATACTGTACTGTATTAACCAAGACACTGGAGAAAACCATCAAAAAATAAAAAGCAGGAATACGAGATGGTACAATGCACGAGCATCTTTCTTTTAACAGGTCGGTCTTAAATTAGCTGTAAAATTCCTTTGACTTAGTTCTGTACCCATCCATCTCATTCTAATAATTATGGCTATGTTTGGATCCAACGAATAATAGCTTATTCGTGGTTAAAAACCTATTCAGGATTAAAAAGTGTTCCAAACAAACTCAGATTAAATGTTTATTCCGAAACATGGCCAGATTAGTTAATCCAGCCAATAGTTAGAATAAGAAGCACCGATTAAAATTTCTGAAGAAAAAGGAAACGAGGTTTAAAATTAGTCATTCACCGTCCAATCCAAACAGAAAATCTAATTCGGAGAATAAGCTTATTCTTAAGAATTTAGGATTAAAAATTTTACTCCCGATTAACTGATCCTAGCCTTAGTCTCATATGATCCAAAAAGAGCCTATGTGATTATTTCTAATTGCAGCAATTGTATCCCGGGAATAAGCCAAAGAATACCCCATCTGTCCCATCCAGCTAATCATTAGCCTAGTGCAATTGATCTGCCTTCACCTGCGGTGTTTGTCAAGGGGAGTGGGAAAGAGAATAGTGGCAGAAGAGTAATAATTTTAGAACCTAAGGGTCTGCTCCAGAAGAGGGAAATCGGAGCTAAGGTAAGAAACGAAAAGGCAGTGGAAGCTAAGCTAAGGTAAGGAAGTTCAACGGAAATGGAGTTAAGCTGCTCCACACTAAAAAAGTCAGTTTCTTTGGTTACACCTCCATTGGTAAGGAAAGACGATATTATCCTTCTAATTTGAATTGGAATCGGAAGAAAAATGGAGCAGTCAAGGACATCGTTGGTAAAAAGGTCGGTTTCTTTGGTTACACCCCGATTTTGGGGGTAATCGATCTTCTCCGAAAATAGGCTGTTGAGCAACTGTGGTTTATTTGAGTTTCCGTCGATTCAACCAGCAACAGCCACGGGAGCAGGTTATCTTTGTTAAGCTACGTTACCTTCGCCTCCGTTCATCCCTTCTGGAGCACAGCCTAAGCCACCGCACGGCAGTGGGAAGCAAAAACAAATAAGCGGGTTTTATGCCCAATGTTTTTTCAGAGATGGAAAGTAATTTTCTTTTCTAAATCACTCATTTTTATTTGGACCACTAGTTGTATATGGCAGCAGATTTGCGAGACGTCACAGAATAATTGATCATGTGCTTTTTAATTGATCAAATTAATCTAAACCTGTAAAAATAGGCACACACAGGATGCATAATGCTTGCATTTAATTAGACGTAATTTTCTTAGCGAAGTAATTTTTTGTTTCAAATTAATCTATTGAAAAATGTAATAATCAGTTTTCATTAAGTAAAGACAATTTGCTATCTTCTTGTTTGAACAGATTGTAGGTTTACTACTTTGAGTGAATTTCTAGTTTTTGAATTTTAGTGGGTGTATGCATGATGGATTTTGGAAAATGTAATATAATAATTCATCAAGTTAATGCCTATGGTTGGTGCAATTATGTTTATCAACTTATTTTGGTGTGCTGAAAATCCAATTCTAATGAGCATAAGCTTTTATTAGAATTTCCAGCTTCTCATATTATCAGCTGGGTGCAAAGAAAACTAGTACTGATAGTTAGTACAGACAATAGATAAAACTATTAATGTGGGCGCCACCGCGCCAGTGTTGTCAGTTTGTTTTTTTATCATTAATATTTGTTCTTTAATTGTGCCATTGTCCTAAATATGACAGACTATGTGGATTACTTATCATGTTCTGCAAATTTTACACTGTTCTTAAATCTATGACAGAATATAGTAGAACCATAGGAGAATAAAATTATAATTTAAAATCACAAATTTTTATCCAACGACAAGGGCAGCTCTAACCACTTGCTGCTTCAGCTGATTGACGAAAATTTTCACAGGAGCAAGGCAGAGAGTGAGGAAATGGATAGATAGGCTTTGTGGTGCTTTTAAGAACCACCAAATTAGATTATTCTAGGGAGATCCGAGACTAGGACTATCCATGTAACATGGTACATAATAGAAAAATGGTCCGGTACACATAGTATTTATCAAAGTGCAAACTTCTCGAAATTCTCTTGTAATAATGTTGTAGGAAAACAGAGTATCATTGGTATATACACGTAGGAAAAGGATTGTAAGGTCTTGATGAATGGCCAATACAAGGGGATTCGGACCATTGCAAACAAATTGTCCATTTAAGCTAAAACAGTGCTTCAAGATCCATTGTTTGCTCCTTTTCTCTTCAAGAACCCACAACTGAACCTCATCATCTTTTTCTGTGGTACAAACTAAGTTTCCTCCTGACTCTGCAAGTCGACATGCCTCTGGTGGAGCCGGCGAGGAAAACCTCTCATAAGCTTTTCCCTCTTGATCGACGGCGACAATTCCCTTTTTGTGTTCTAGCAAATGTATCATTCCCTTGAAGAAAACTTTGCCTCGGTGCCACAGGATTCTCATGTTGCTTTCCCATACAATTTGACTTTGGGTCCACATTCCTGTACTTGACGAAAAGACCTCAAGTCCTGATAGAACGTGTGCATACCCACTGTTTACTGTCTCGACAAACTGAAGGACATGGTACTGATTTGATACTTTTGGATTAAAAGCCAAAGCCAGAGTGTGAAAATTGTTGCCTGGGCTTTCAATGGTTACCCACCACCTAGTTGCCGGATTACAAACAAAGAGATGAGATGTAGTTGACCGAGTATAGCAAAGGATGAGCCCGTTCATGCAATCCAATAGGTGGATGCACTGAAAAGATGGAAGAAAACTGAAGGAAGCATCTATTGGTGACTGTGCAACTGATGAGGGGCTAATGAACCCAATAGAGGATGACATCTTGTTGATTGGTCCCAGTAGGGATTGATAGAAAAGGCCAATTGAGCTTTCAACTAGTTTCTTTTCGGGGTATGATGAGAGGGCAAGCCACCATTTGGAAATGCATTTGAAACGAAAAAATGACTTTGGAGGCAATTTGCACATGATTTCCACCAAAACGTCATTCACTAGTTTTACTGTTTTGTTTTCGGTTGTATCTATTAAATGATTGAGCATACTGGCAAGAGAGGAGGTAAGGGTTTGATTCTGATATTGGAGGTAAAATTATTCATACAACTTTCACGGGAAAATGAATAAGGGAATGTTATGTCTGGTTTAAATTGCATAGAGGTATTATTTCTTAAATTCACAAATTAATTTATAAAACCTATGCTTCAGCAAACTGAAGGTGAGAAGGCAATCAGGTTTCAAAAGCATCAATTTCTTTTCCTTCATCAAGGATGTTACCATTGATCAATTTAGAATGCTTGTAGATTCTTGTCAAACAACTAACACAGCTATTCGATGGCTTATTCGAATACCAATTGGACAAGTATTCCTTAGTAACTAAAATAGATTATATTTTAATCATCAGATTTGGTTTGCAAAACTTCTAGAGATGAAGAAATGGATACACTGCTGTTAACTTGCAGTACTTGGGAAGTTCGTTTCTGGTAGTTTCGAGTTGCATTTTCTTAAATACCTTGGTTAATTTATTTTTAATTTTGGCTTGAAAGCTCTTCTTAGGATAATTGGCAGTCAAATGGCTCCTCTACATTAGTAATTTATTATAGGAGAGACTCATGACAATCTGAACCCTGTGGTGCAGATCATATTCTTATTCTAACAGCCAAGCTATCTAAATGATCTTGTGCGATTTTTTATTTCAAGCGTACAATAGGAAAGGAGGCTAGCCAAGAGGTTAATTGGCCGCTGTGTTAGTTGTTGTGCCCTACCCTTGACGTTATATTTTTAATTTTAATTTTGATTAAAACAGTTAAATGCAAGATGATCACCTAATAAAAGATGACAGGAATTTTTTATAGTTATCGAAGTCAAAATTTTCATTGCATTGGTGTATTTGAAAAAAAAAATAGAGAGAAACTTCAATAATTTAAGCACTGAAGTTTTATTTCATTAAAACGAAGGAACCAAAAAAAAAAAAAAAATTTGCGCCAATAACACACTCTTGAAGTCTTCAATGGTTTAGTGAATTATTTAAATTAGTGTCCTCATCAAACCAAAATGTTTCAAGTGTCATTGGTCAGTGAACTTCAGTTTGCTTTGGAAGCTTTGGGTCCACAACACCGATCCAATAATAATTGGTTTTGGACAAAAAAAAGACAATTTGGCAGATGATTCCGTTGAATAATTACGTGCTACAATTCTGTGACGTTATGTTGAAGAGTACGCCATTGTAAAATAAATAGTAAATAAAACCAATGGATTCTAATAATAGAAACATTAAATGGTAGTGCCATAATATAATTCAATCATGATTTTAAAGTATTTTTTGGTATTAAGAACCCCAATTTTTGTTTTTCTTTATGCTATTTGTCAAAATAAGATAGTATGTTATCAAAACATAAAAAGTTTTGGGGTTGTTGGTGGAATTACCCATTGAGTTCTGTTTAGTATTAATATTTGGATCTGATCACGATTTTATAATAAGGAAAAGGGATCGTCTATATTTTATATCCACCATTCAGCTTGTCATAGAGAAATAATTCATTCTTCTTTTAAACTTCATCAAATAATATATTCTTACAAATCAGTTAACATTGCTTTGCCTTAAGAAAATTTTCCACCAAGGGGGTGACCGCGTTCATGTATACAGCAACTATTCCCTACCAAAGGGCCTTTTCCTCCTCTTGTGTTTCATTTGTTAAAGAAAGCAACCTCAATGTTGTCACTGATCAATTCAGACTCCTCATCATCACTGGTTTATCATGTCAAGACTCGAAATCTGAAAGAAGCTCGAATAGAAATTGATCATGAGAAGACTCTCAGATCTCACAAGCTGATCAGTGCTGTAAGGAAAGGGAACAAGAAAACTGTTAAAGAAATTCTCAAATTTGAAAAGGAGCAGGAGCAACCAGGCCTAACTAGCTGTCTTGAAGAAGTTACCTTTAGAGGAAACACCGCCCTGCATATTGCAGCTACCTATGGTCACGAGGAGATCGCTATGATTTTATGCAACGAAGATAGAAACCTGCTGACAGCAAAAAACAGAAAAGGGGATACAGCTCTGCATTGTGCTGCCGGAGCTGGCGATACTGACATGGTTCATTTTCTTATTGAATTTTGCCGTGAGGAACTCCCGTGCTTCATTGAATTCCCTCATCAGGATCAAGGTGATTCTGAAATGAATGAAATTCTGAGAGCAAAGAATGCAGATGGTGAGACTGCATTACACAAGGCAGTACAAAGTGGCCGTGTGAATGTTGTGAAAGAGTTGATGCTTGCTAATCCAGGGTCAGCTGGTGAGGTAAACAGGAATCATGCATCTCCCTTGTACTTGGCGGCCACATCAGGAGATGCAAAAATGGTCGAGACGATAATACAATATCTTCCTGTAGAGGAGGTGTCCCAGGCATTTTACAGCGGACCTGAAGGACGAAATGCTTTACATGCTACTGTAGCAACGGCACTACAGAACAAAGGTAATTAGCTAAATAACTATTAATTTTCAATTCAGAAAGGAAACAAATAAGGTTAATTTCTCCTTCTTATTTTCTTAAGGTGTCGTTTGGATGGGTTAGGAATAGGGTAGGAATAGCATAAATTTAGGAAAAAATACTATTCACAGGAATTGTGGGAAGAGACTATTTCGGGAATAGGAAATATTGTTTGGATGGTGAGTTTAGGAATAGCGTTGGGAGGAGTGTTATTGAGATGAAAAGTAGTGAGAAAAGTGATATTGGGAAGAGTGTTATTGGAAATTGTGTTAGGAATGGAATTGCCTATTCCAAATGTGTTTGGATGAAAAATTTAGGAATGGAATTGTCTATTCCGGAAATAGGCTTATTCCCGGCCATCCCAAACGACACCTTTTTCTTTAAAGAGAGAGCAAAATATCTACCAGAAAATTAAACTCCTTAACAATTGTCCATGAAATTTCACAGGGATAGGAAGAAGGAAAAATAGTATAGGGCAACACAATGAAGAAAATGCCTTCAAAATAGATAAGAAAAGATCGAACCAGAAAATTCCCTAGATTAGCACCAACAAGGCAACAACCACTAGCACTATCTTCGAGAGAATTATTTTGCACTTTTTGGAAATAGGTTGTATGAGATGGGGGATTTTGGATTAAAAAAATGTTGATACAGTTTTCCAAAACATGATTGAACTCTGTTTGTATCCCCTCAACACAAAAGTACCCATATGTTTTGGAACAGAACTACAGACGTGATCAGGGAAAAAATGAATTTACAATCAGGTCATAAATCATAAGCTGACTTGGCAATTTTTTTTATTAATCGATACGATGCTAAAATGAAGTCAAAATTGTAGAGAATATAGTACAATTAGTAACCAAGCTTGAAGAAATTAAGAAACTCAAAAAATAAAATAAAATAAAATAAAATAAAACTGATAAATTTCTGTTGATATATTTAATGGCAGAAACCATGACTAGTCTATTGAAGTGGAATCCACAACTTGCTAAAGGAATTGACAAATGGGGAAGAAATCCTCTTCATTATGCAACAGCATTTGGAGTTTTTGATTCAGTGGATCTGTTATTGAATCATGATCCATCGATGGTATATATTTCGGATGCAAGTGGCTTGTTCCCTCTGCATATAGCCGCTAGTACGGGGGATCTTCAAATCGTTATCAGGTTACTTCAGGAGAGCCCTGATTATGATGAGCTACTTGACAGCGAAGGAAAGAACTTTCTACATATCGCAATTGAGCATAAAAGAATACTGGTTGCACGATATGTATGTGAAAATGAATGCTTTTTAAGGATATTAAATGCACAGGACGACAAAGGAAATACTCCTCTACATATAGCTGTGAAAAATGAGTATGAGAAGCTTGTTATTGTTTTGATTGGAAACCCTGCTGTGAAGACTAGCCTTGTGAACAAAGACGGTCTGACAGCACTAGATCTTGCAACTATTCATGATCATACCTTCCCATATTTGCTGGTAAGTATCTACAACTTGTCAATTTCCAAAATGTGGAATCACCTTAAGATATCTCTTTGTTGTGATTTTTTTTTACAATAATAATTTGATTTAAGGTGTTAGTTCTGAAGGGCTATCCATGTTTACTTCTTAAATTATATACGTGAAAAAATTTTCCCACTTTTTTTTCCCCTTTAGGCACCAGAAACCATTATTCGTGTGTGCTTGCTATGGGTCGGAGCTATTCGCAGCCATGCTGGAGTTGATAAGTTCACATGTCATGAAAAAGTAGTTGTGGATGCGAAAATGAAGTCAAACAAGTATGAGAGTGATACGCAGAAGCTATCCATAGGCTCAGTGCTTGTTGCTTCGACCACATTTACTGCAGTTTTTACCCTGCCAAGGCCAACCGAGTCTACAGTACAAAAGGCTTTCAAGGCATTTATTATCGCTGACAGCATCGCTTTTTTGTTCTCAGCAATTGCTACTTGCTTGCTTATCCGAGCTAGTTTAATCATTTTAAATCCCAAGTATCGATCATATTATATCCCCCATTCAGGATTACTTTTAACAATAGCAGTGAGAGCTATGGTCGCATCATTTGCACTAGGAGTGTACATTGTGATACACCCAAGTAGCGCCTGGCTTGCAGTGTCGATCTGTGTAGCAAGTTTAATCTCACTTTTGTTCTTTAATCCTTCCACTCGGCAGTTGTTCTTGCTAGGCATACCTATCAAGCGAAGATTAGGTTGGATGGGACTGCTTTTGAGCCATGAACAACCACCAAAGCCATTTTTCCAACAAATACTGGACAGCTTTGCATTGCAGTTCATAACAAATGTAGCTAGCATGTTGATTATATATGTATCAATATTATATATCATTCTAGGTTAGAGTTACAGCAGTATGCATGTTACCTGTATAAGTTCAGCTGAATAAAACAATTTTTAAAAAGTAATTAGTCCATTCTATGTCATTTTGTCGTTTTACTTGCCCAAATAATTAGTTCAGGCATTTTTCCATTTTTCATAACTTTTCTAGGTCTTATTTACCTGAACAATACAATTTCCAAATTAACAGCTGTGAAATTTGAATATGGTTTTGTATTAGAATCGTTAGCTCTCATACGATGTCGGAACATGATCCGTCGGCTCACAAATATTAGAGCAACAACAATAACAATTAAGCTTTTTGTCCCAAACAAGTTGGGTAGGCTAGAAAAGAAATCCAACGGAAGTTAGCCACCAAAGATAGAAAAAGTAAGTGTGAAAGTAGTAGTAATAATACCAAAAAATAATAATAATAGTAATAGTAATAGGAAAAAGATAATAATAGTAATAAAAAAATACGACTCAATCGTAAGCTAATCCTAAAACTTAGAAACCTATGACATCACTTGTATTATAGATTTCTATGTCATGGCTCCGGCACATGAATTGCCAACTTACAAATATTTAGAGCATTTGTTTAAAATCAAATGCCCTCCGAAATATGATTTTAATTATAATTAAAGAAAAACAGTTCCATCCAATCACCCACAGCTGCTAACTAGGTTTGACAAAAGAATGTAATTTCAATTTTAGATAGGAAAATTATACTGGATTTTGGTTCCTCCGTCCCCAAAGACCTATTACAGCAATTTCTCGTAGTCTACAATCTAAACGTGATAAATAGATTTTTGCCTACTCTTCCCTTTTTTGTTAACCCAAGTGTGTTGCTTGTTTGTTATACTGATACTTTGTACTACTTGCTACAATCTCAACTTTAAACTCTTGTAGCCTACATGACTGATCTATTATCTATTAATAGCCTACATGGCAAAATATCAAATTAATGGCGAAGAGCCGGCAAGTTATACTGCAATTAAGAGTACGAATTTGCTTTCTGCTTTCCGTGTTAGCAAATGAAAGTAGATGGAACTAAACTATTGTCACCAGAAATTTCATCAGGAGGGGAAGATCATTGACCATATAAAAAGTAATTACGGGATTATGTGAAGCATTATAAATAATTGATAGAAAGTTTTAGCATGACAAGATTTGACAGGTTTAATAATAGAGCCGCACATGATGCTGCACCTCTAGTGCTAAAAACACCTCAAAATATACTACCACAGATATTGTCAGGGAAACTAGAAACAATCCAGTCCAAAACGACAAGAAAATTCTCAAGTAAATTGTCACATGACTGCAAACTTAACTATCAAGACAAAAATAAATTCCAATGGTCATATACCTACTGCAACAAAACTTATCTCATCTTTAACAAGAAGAAAGAACAAAGTACTAGAGCTTAAAGTCGATGAAGCTTAGGCCCCAACAACCTCAGTTTCTTCCATTGGAGTATCTTCAGCAGGCCTATCAACCTTCACACCAACATCCTCTTTGGTGTAGTCACCATGCACCTTCATACAACAAATCAAGAATAATTTTAATTTTGAAAAAATCAAGTATACTTGAACTTCTTTCAGTTCAGATGACAAGAGAACTGAAGTTGAGGACAAAAGAGTTACCTCCATGAGTTTGCCCAGATCGAACTTGGGGGCCTTGAGGATCTTAACCTTGCGAATGAAGACATTTTGGAGAGGGAAGATACTAGTGGTTGCCTTCTCAATCTCCTTCCCAATGGATTCAGGGATGAATTTGGCAACCAGGTCCTTCAAGTCACAAGTTGAAGCTTGGTTCACCATAATTTCCCTCATCTTGCGGCGAATCTAAATAACAGAAAGAAAAAAGTACACCTCTTATTAAAAATGCTGAATTTTGGGAGGGACTTTAAGTAGTGCTGGGTTTATTTATTTCTCTTTGGTCGTACTAACTTGTCCTGTAACATTCTCTTTGTACTCAATCACAGAGCTGAAACCATTATATAATATAAAGCTCTGTGGATTATGCACAACTGCATATATTATGCATAAAAAGTACAATGTATTACAAACCACAGATCCGAAACAAAACAGCCTGTGGTCCTGCGTACCACGAATTCAGTGGTTGTCTGAATACAAAAAAATTCACAAAATCAAAACACTTCAAATGCCAACCAAAAGAGTGTGGTGTTGTTCCTACATTATACAGATTCACTTCCATTCATGCAAAAGCTAAATATAGAGCATTTACCTGTCTGATCTGGCTGCTTTGAGCATAGCAAGTGCGCTTCACCTGGTTGCTACGTCTCTTGGTGAAGGCGATGCAGAACATGCGCAGGGTGTAGTTGTCAGTGGTTTTCACATCAACATGTGCCTCAATCAAAGTTTGCCATTTCCTCACCAAGGACCTCAGCTTATCAGTAGTGAAGTCCATTCCCTGAAGCGACATGAATAACAAAAACATTAACAAGAAGAATATTCCATAGATGCATATAAATAATTATCATTCTCTCCAGAGACTTTTAATTCAATTAGTACAAACTTTCCTCCAGAATTTATCTCACAATAAATATGAAAAAAAAAAATGGCCAATTTGAGATACTTTTACAGAAGTGAGCAATACAAGGGTATAAGTATATCTGATGCGACGAATGACAATGATATTTCAGTTCAGATAATTTAAAAGAAGCAACAGGACATTTCACATGATACTGTGTTGGCTACTATAATGAGCTGACTGTTGTATAATTTTTATACATCCAAGTTCAAATTCAGAAAGGTTAAAAATTTAGAAGTTTCCCAAGGATAAATGAGAGCATTACCCAGAAATTTGTGAGAACGTTCTTTCCCTGTACATCTTCAGCACGAAGACGAATCTTACGGAAGGCCTGATCCTCATCATTTTGCAGATCCGCCAAGCAAACCTCAAAAACTCTATGCTTCAGTCCCTCTGATGCTATCTGAAACCAAGGAGAGCAATTTAAACACAAAATAGCAACAAAAAATCATTCACTTGAAATAATTGCCCAAAGGGTTCACTGTGGAAGCAGTATACACCTAGAGTCAACAAGAAAATAGGAGTGAATTTAACTAGAGCCATTAGGTCAAACTAAACTAACAAACTTCTGCAGATACTTTAGCAAGACTAGAGAGAAAAACAATGAAATCAAACAGCTTGCTCGACTAATTAAAATCATCATATTAGCGACACCAAGTTAACAGGAATAAAAGTGTGATCAGGAAAAACAGCTTATAACTCCAAAACATTATTAGGATAAGTTCAACATTTATTCATGAATGAACTAGTTTCCCATGTAATCAAATTTTAAATAGTATGAACATAACAGGCTCTGGTAACAGGTTAATCAAACTGTAGAATTTTTATATAGTCATTCTTACAACAGCATTTGCTGCATTTTCAGAATATCAAACATGCTCTTGTACCATTTTAAGAACCATTACAATTTGGAATTTCATAACCAAGCAGATTACCACATACAAGGTCATTTCAGCACATATTAGCTTATGCTTTATTATCATAGTATTTTTAGCAACATTGTGTTCTGAATAGATACTATTTACAAGAGTTGTCAATTCATTGTTTTTCCTACAGTTCTAAATGCAACCAGTGCTTATTAGTAACCCGTTACCTTACAAAATATAACACAAGGCTAATAGTTGAAATATGGCTTCTGGATAAAAAGAACAAAAATTTTCTAATAACAAAATAAAAAAAAAGAAAAAGAAAAGATCTACCTTGGTACCCTGAGTCCTAGAGACGAGGGTTTTCCCAATGCTCTTATTAATAAAAGCTGATGGGGCCTTGATATCGTACCAATCCTTCTTGGAAAATGGATCAACTCTGTACAAAACCAACACGTAATCAATCAAACTCAAAATCAGCTGATATATTCAATTCATCCAAAAATTGAAACAAGAATGAGATGAAGAAACGTACGTCTTCTTCTTCCCTCCCTTCTTTCCCTTCGAGATCCTCTTGTTCTTACTGAAATTTACAAGTTAAGAGTCAACCACATGGATATAGCGATAAAGAAAGACTAGTTAAGTAGTAGGGATCTAATCTTACCCGACCGCCATGGCTTTAGTGCTTCTCTCTCGCTGCTCTGCTTAAGGGTTTTGTGACGGCGCGAGAAGACGAGAGAGAAAACCCTGGAGTTGTGGGAAGGGTCGAGTATAAGATAACAGAGATGCTGGTATTAAGATTGGTAACGTATGATCGGACGGTAGCAAACAATTGAAGGGTTGATTAGATATTTCAGGAAGCAATTGCGTTAGGAAACAGACCCGACCCGATATGAAAGAGTGGAGTCGGGTTAATCCCTCTAAACTCCGAATGCTGTTCGCCCTTTTTGTTTATCAGTTTAATGGAACAATATTATTTTCAAGCATCAGATACAATGAAATGATTAAATTTTTATAATAAAAATTGCTAGAATAAAACAAAAATATAATTACATTTACATATAGATTAATATAAGGGTTAATTTCTACTGTTTTGAGAATAAAATATGCAACTTATTGCCCTAATGTTTTTACAAAATAATTTTGAAATTCTATTGTTTGGTTGGGGAGAACAAATATAAAAAATTATCAGTTTGGTAACCAACGGTTTGTCTTGAACAATCCTTTTTGGCAACTGATCAAAATTAACTGTTTTATAACCAAAAAAATCTACCGAATGTATTATACAAAATTAACTGTTTTATGCGATATCAGTATCGAGCTTGTCCGATTGAAATTTACTCGAACACGATTACAATTTTCAAATGTTACTTATTATAAACATATTTTAAGAGTGCTAAAATTTATAAAAGTATTCTAAAACATTTTTATTGTATATTTTTCATTTAAGACAATTTCAAAATACATCAGAGTGAACAAAGCATATTTTACTCCAAATCAATAGAAAACATAAAAATAACCACAAGTGAATTGTTTATAATATTGTGCACATCAATTAGTTTTAATATTAAAATAATATATTAATTTAATAAAAAAGTTTTGAAGTACGTAGTCATATTTGAGTTGGCTCGTGATTCGCGAACCAACTTGAGTTTAAATTAGTTAATAATTTTAAAAGAATATTCAACTCGAATTATAGCCGAGCTGAGTTTAAATCGATTCCAACTTGTTCAAACTCAACTCATATAAAGCCCTAGTTATACTTACAAAATATTTAAGCCAGGAGTAAAACGTATATCTCCAAATATTACTTCTGATTACATGTACTTCAATTCTTCAAAAATAATAAAAAAAATTAAAGGATGCTGTGAAAATCACAGCCTTCAATTCAGCCGGATGGTTGAGATTATCCCTGCTCTAATCTCCCGAAGGCGGGACTCTCACTGATAAGAAGATATCAACTCCTCCATCTTCTTCGGTGTTCAGTAATCAGTGCTACTCTTCACTTCCTCATGTCGACCTCTGCTCCAACTCCCTCTACGCACCTCTCCCCACTCCTTCCCACCTCCAACCGAACCCAACCTTCTATCCCCACAAACGAGACCCTGAAAAGGCGCCTCCTTCGGAAAGGCGTCGACCCCACCCCCAAAATCCTCCACAGACTCCGCAAGAAAGAAACACTCAAATCCCTCCGCCGAGCCAAGAAGCAAGCTCTCTCTCAAAACCCACCACCTTTGACGGATGCCCAGAAACAAGCTTTGGCTGAAGATGAGCGGTTCCGGGCAATTCGGGCCGAATATAAGGAGTTAAGAAGGGGCTTGATTCGAGGGAGGCCTTGGGAGAGAGAGAAGAATGCCGATTTGAGTATGGTTTTGGGTTTGGAAGAGGAGGTGGCGGTGAGAGGAGAGCATTTGGAGGAGCTGAGAGAGATGATGAAGGAAAGGAATCGAGAGAAATTTCGGTGGCTTTTGGATGATGACCTCGAGGAAGATGTGAGTGGGGAGGAGAATGGAGAGAGGAATTGGATTCAGTCGAAGAAGAGAGTCATGGGAGATGAACAGAAGATTAAGTTTCTTGTGAAAAGGTAAGATTTTTTTGTATAATTTGTGGTAGGCATTTCGCATTTGTCTAGGTTAAGGGTAAAGTGTGGTAGTTTGTAATTTGGTTGTCTCTTTGGTGATGTAGTCTTCGTAATTCAGACATGGGTTTGCATGACTGGAGGTTCGTTAGACTGATGAAGCAAACATATATTATCTATCATGAAATGAACGTATTGAGAATACTGCAAGGATTGGAGGCAGCTCAAAATTGTAAACAAGCTCTCTCTGTTGTCAAATGGGTATATAGTCAAAAGGGTTACTTGCACCGAAAAAGCAGGTAAATCTTTGAATTTTACTTTGCACTTTCTAGGTTTCTGTGGTACGTTTTAGGTGACGCTTACTGGTATAATGTAGGTTTGTATATACAAAACTTCTATCAGTGCTTGGGAAAGGGAGGAGACCAACTGAAGCTCTTCAGGTTTTTAAAGAAATGCTTGTAAGTTTAATCTTGTGTTGCATCCTTGTAAAATTAGCTCCAATTATTCCCTTATATGTAATTTCATATCTATGTTATGTAGGCTGAAGCCCAAATTTATCCTGATATGGCAGCATATCACTCAATTGCAGTCACCCTGGGACAAGCTGGAATGGTTAGTGAATTAATTAAAATAGTTGAAATGATGAGGCAGAAGCCCAAAAAAAATATGAGAAGAAAAAACTGGGACCCCACTTTGGAGCCAGATGTTGTAATATACAATGCGGTAAGTAGTATTCCTTGTACTTTTCTGATTTCATTTTTCTGTGTATTTATTATGTAGATTTAACAGGATAATTACTTAGCTATTTATGTCTCAATCAGCTGCTAAAGTTTAATTTCTGCTATCACTACCCCTCTAACTTTAGTTCCATCCATATCATGTTGCACTGTGAACTTTAAATTTACAATAAACATGAAATATGAATTGATTTTTAAAAAATGGACTGTGTTGACTGTTTAATCACTTAACATAACAGGTTTTCTGTCGGGAACTATATGCTTCGTTGACTATAAATCCTCAAGTTTTCTCACAAAGCAATTTTATCCTTCACATGTCAATATTTTAAATACTTATTGAGATCTTGTTATTTGAAAAAAGAAGTCCTTAAATAGACTGACCTTATTTGGATAGACTGGAAGTCGTTGGGTTGCAGTGAGACTGTGAGACCACTCAGAAGTTTTTCACGAACTCATATAACTTATGGTATAGTAAGAATGATTTTCGGTGAAATTTATCTGATATTAATTTTCAAAATTATTATTCAGGTTCTTAATGGCTGTATACCTTCATCTCAGTGGAAAGGGGTCTTTTGGGTATTTGATCAAATGAGATATGGAACCATAGAACCTAATGCAGCTTCCTATGGATTGGCTATGGAAGTAAGTGGTTATATTTATTGCTTCATTTAATGATAATTGAATTCCTTCTTAGGTAACCTGTGGAATAATTGCAGTTGAACATGTTTGAGTAAGGTTTACTGTCAAACATTTCTGGTTTAATTTCACCCATTATTGGTATGAATTCTAGCCTTACAGATTTTTCTATTGAAAAGGTGATGCTTAGTGCTGGGAAATACGAGTTTGTCCACAAATTTTTTGAGAGAATGAAGAAAAATGGATTAGCTACGCAAGCAATCACTTATAAAGGTAAAAGGCAATCCATCCTTGTTGAATTTCATTATTTGCCTGTATGAAGCAGCGAAAGTGCTCTCCAGCATAGTACTTGGAAAGTTTATATAATTAATAAGTTGAGTTTGGGAAATTCATGCTCCAAGCAAGTTGAGTTTAATCAAATTTGGTTGCCTTGAATGTAGTTGTATATTCTTTGTTATTGTTTCTGTCCTATAGGACACACCATGCTTTGTTTTGTTTATTTATTATTTTGAAGTGCTAAGCTTACATTTGTAGTTATGTTGCATTTAATATTGAACTATTCTGATTGTCTATTTGATTGCTTTCAGTTCTTGTGAAGTGCCTTTGGAAAGAAGGTAAAATGGATGAGGCTGTTGATGCTGTAAGGGATATGGAGAGGAGAGGAGTTGTTGGCCAGTCCTGTGTGTATTATGAACTGGCATGCTGCTTATGCAACAATGGAAGATGGCAAGATGCCATGTTAGAGGTCGGTAAACAAAAAATTTTGCACCATACCAGGCTATATCACTATCTTTCCTTTTTTTGTCTTTCTTGTGTGCTTTGCACAACCATTAGTGAAAGGCAATAATGCACATAGGTCCTCGTGAAGCAAGGATGTAAAAAAAGTTCATGTCCTTCACATTTTTCTCCCAACTACTAACTTTGTTCAATTTGAATCTTGTTAAATGATGCTTTCATTAATTTTAGAAAGTCCCATTCAAGTTGTACTTTGAATCACAAGTTGTTCTACTAGGCATATATTTTGTTCACAGGTTGAGAAGCTGAAGAAACTACCTCGAACCAAACCACTGGAGGTGGCATTTACTGGCATGATCATATCATCATTTGAAGGGGGCTATATAAATAACTGTATCTCAATATTTGAACAAATGAAGAATTATTGTAGACCTAATACTGGGGCAATAAATTCCATGTTAAGAGTTTATGCTAGGTCTGACATGTTTGCAAATGCAAAGGAGTTGTTTGAATGTATGAGTACAGTCTTCGATACCAAAGCAGATGTGCACACTTACAACTTAATGCTCGAGGCTTCAGCTAGTGCATTACAGTGGGAATATTTTGAGTTTGTCTATAGAGAGATGGCCTTGTCTGGCTACCAACTGGATCAAAGAAAGCATGCGAGTTTGATTGTTGAGGCATCAAAATTTGGAAAGGTTTGATTTTCTGAAAAGTTCCCTTTACTTTCTGTGATTCTGTTATTTGACTAATATATATTAACCAGTTATGGCCTTAATTGTGCAATTAAGCTTGTGTCAATGTAATAAAAGGCTGAAAAGTTCTCAATCAATCCAAAATTTGTGCATTTGAACATTAACCAAGTATTCTGATTCTTAAAACTATCCAATATTTGGGCAACTAAAAATCGAAAAAAAAAAAAGCACATGCATGATGGAACAATGTCATGCTAGTAGCAGCCTGACAAAAAGGCTCCAATGTTGCAACTCTGGAAAAAGTTTGCTAACATGTATATTCTATGTTTCTATACAGTCAAGTTTACTGGAGCATGCTTTTCATACAATACTTGAGGCAGGAGACATCCCTGATGTGACAATTTTCACTGAAATGATTTGCTATACAATATCCGAGGGTGATTTTCAGAGAACTTTGAACCTGATAAATGGCATGGCTCATGCTTCACTGAAGGTAGATGAGTCAGAGTGGATCAACCTCTTCAGAGAAAACATTGACCGTTTTAGAGATGATGCACTTTTGGACCTGCTGCATTTTGTAAAATCAGGTCAAATTGTGTCAGAGGAACCTGCCTCTAGTTTTGTCAGATCATTGGAGCGCCTCTCTTGTACAACAAATTTGCTGGAGGTTGTTGATTCAAAAATAATTGTTGAGGAACCTAATAATCGTTTGGGACTTGGCAATTGGGATTGGGACTCGAAGACTTCTGTGGTGGATGAAGTGATTAAGTCACTGACTGCTGATGTTGGTAATATTTTTGATGAGTTACCGCCAGCAGAAGAGATACTTCACATGTGGGAGCAGGAGAGAACTGAGACTTGTTTATGATTGAATATTTTCTTGGATCAGAATAGCTGACAGTACCAACAACCAATGCAAAGCCTAGGCCTCTTGCTTGTACAGAAAATCTGAAGTCATTTGTATGTCTGTTACATGTAATGAATGTTTATTAATGAGATTCTTTTCTGAAAAAAATTTGTCGTCTGGTATGTGCTGTTCCTGGGTATTGCGTAACCCCTTCTGCTGATGTATGCTATTTAAATTCGTGAAGTAGACATAATTCTGTTCCACCGTTCTACAAAGTTATCCTTATCCTTACTACTTATAAATGCACTTAGAGAAAGGTCTAAACAATTTACAGAAGGGTGTAAACAATTCATATAAAAAGAGTAAACATGTCATATAAAAGAGTGTAAACAATTCTTATATTAATATTAAGTTACTACCAAATTAGCTATTTATTTAAAAAGAAAGACTAAATTATTTTGTCATATCTTTATTGCTTTATCTTTATTGCCTAACATGTAAAATTATATATGAAACAAAAATAATATTAATATTTCATTTTCTTATTAGCCCGCGTATTGAGGGCATCTTTTGCTAGTTTAAGCAAATACGGGCTCCGGATTTAATTAATTATAATGCGTCCCGGAAAGCATGAAGAAAGCCGCCATACTGTTGTTATATATCTGAGTCATCAGGTGTACAGTCAATAGAGATATCAGATCGTGATAGAAACTTCTCTTTTTATTATTTATTATTGTGCCAGAAACTAAACTTAAATTTCAAACTTTTTTTTTAACATGGAAATAGGCGCAAGATACGAAGTGATAAAATGAAAAAATGTTGTTTAGGCATTTTATTGGCCGTAAGTTCCTTCTTTCAAACGAAATCCCACAATCGGACCGTTCATTTCTTCTTTTTAGTAGAGATTTGCATACCCAAAATTAATATTGCTGAAAGATTACTTTCTGAATTTTTGCACAAACATCTCATTCATTTATATAAAAACTTAATTATATAGCTTTAAATATTGAACATTTTAAGCTTCAACACATGACCTAGCAACTTTTAATGAACAGACTCAAGTTTATTAACTGAATCAACTTACAGCTGTTATCAATATCTCAAAAAACTTTATACACCGAACAGTTAGAATATTAACATCAGAGTATCAGACTATACAATTTTAAATATAAGAAAATTGAAATATAAACAATTCACTGTATATGGGTGTAAATGTTTGTTCTGGACAACTAAGCCAGTCTTTTTGTGCGGAATAAAAATTATAAACATTGCATAGTGTAAAATTAATGATAGTCTAGCCTGTTTTTTTTTTTTTCCTCTTCTAGTGCAATGACTAGATCAGGTTTTGTTGATTCAAATGGTTTTTAGAAAAGTTCTAATCTCCAAAAATTGTGGCGACATACGAAACAAGATCTAATTATATATAATTGTATATTAAAAATTAATAATTATTTCTCGACAACGTTCGGTATTTACTTTTAGACAAAAAAGTCTTTATTTTGGGGATTCGTTTCCAAAAAAGATGATTCACTTCTGATACTGAGCCACCGCACTAAAAGTGGCGGGTCTTGACCACCACTACCGAATCACGCTCATAGATCTGATACATATCTGGTCGCACCAAGATTCATAATAAATATTAACATCCAAATATTCGCACCGCAGATCACAATTTTGAACAGATCTGAACCGTCTATTAAGAATAAACGGTAACATCAGCAGCCATAACCTTTTCATTTTATCCGCCAAATAAACCTTGTAATTTCTCCGACAAAATCTATTCCTTTTTATTTTTCCGACAAAATCGCTCCTTCCAAGTTTCCGTCAGGCATCATCTGTTCTAGGTCGTGCAACGCGCATACAACCTTCAAGTGGATCCCACCTGACAGACCAAGTTTCTCTCACTGGTTCTCGCGAATCAAGTGAGGTGAGCGCACGCGAAAAACCCACTAGCTGAACCATATACCGTGTCTGAAGAAGAAACGGGAAAGGGAAGTCAAGAGGGAAAGACGAGAGAGAGAGAGAGAGAGACGATATCAATCAAGCGCTTGGAGAAAAACAAATTGAATGGGGAATTGCTCGTGCTTTGGTCCATCGAAGGCGGAGCGGAACGAGGCCGATCGGATCGAATCTGAGGATGCGCGCCAAAAAGCAGCTGAAGCTGCTCAAAAGAGGTGAATCAGTTTTACCCGCTTGTAATTGGTTCAATTCCTTCTCTTTTCAATAAAACCTAGTTCAATCTTCATTGTATAGCTGGTGATCGGTGCTGAATTGTTGCAAAATGTTATCTTTTTTTTTTTTTTTGTTTACCTGTCTCTCTGAGTTCATTTTGCTTGGAGACGAGGAAAAAGACATGTGAGCTGTCTTCCTAATTTTAATCAAGTGATGTTTATGTGTTTTTATTGGGGTATATTATGTCAAAATCTGGCTGCTCCAAAATTGTATTAATTGCAAAGTCTCTATCTAAGACCATGTGCCACTTTTCACAACCAAATTGAGAGACAACATTCAACAATGAACAATCACCTTAAGAAAACATTTGATTTAAAATTCGTGTTCTTTTCCAACAAAAAGAAGAGAAAAGGAATTTTCCAACAAAAAGTGAGAATGCCAGATCACTATTTTTTGTGGGGGCATATAATAATGAGCGGGCAAGGAGTACATATTAATGATGTACTGTAGATGACTGTTGAAATGGGGCATTATGTACTGTCAACCTATCAGCCTGATTTGATTGGTTGTAAACTTGTAGGGACTTGAAGGGAAAGAAAGGAACTAGGAAGTTATCATAAATCACACATGGTTGAAAGGACTGGATGTCATTATACAGGCTTTAACTACAAAGTTGGACAAAAATGAGTGATTGAGTCTTGAGTTTTGTAGTACCAATTCACATTTCATTCATGTCTATCTCACGATTGATACCATTCACACAAGCCCTTAGGCAGGCAATTTGAAACTGATAGCATCCCTGACAATGCACAGTCCACCCTAAGATAGAGAAAGTGTAAGGAAATAGATAATAGTACTAAAATATATACTAGGATTCTCTAAAAGTTGAAGAGGTTTATGTTCAGGCAAGAGCAATTTGATAAGTCAGCTATTGGGAGAGCAGCTCGAGCTCAAATGGTAGCAGCAAAGAAACCCCAAGTCCAAAGCTCAGGAGAGCCAGTTCTAAAGGTAGGAGGCGCTTATGCTTTTATAATAATTTACCTGGACAGTTACATAGCTCATTTAGCTCATTACCATATCCTGTACACATCGGCAATTCACACTCCAATTCAGTTCTCTTTATTATTATTTTTTTTTATTTGCAAAAAACCCTTAGGGATGAAGAAGATTTTACTAGCTGACAGAGTGGTTCTTGTCTTTGAATAAGTTGTTCCTATAGTAGAAACCTTTCAATATCTAATAAGATTTTATATTGTGGATGCAGTGGCAAATGGGGTAATGGAGTCATTGCATTGAAGATGTGTTTGTAAATTTCTTTGGTAGATTTCAGTTTTCTTAGTGATAATTTGTTTATACTATTTATCTCTGTATGTTATTAGTAAAAACTTTCTAACATCAAGAATTTTCAAATGCTGTTTTCCTGACCTGTTATAGTTTGTATCTAGTTATGGAGTAATTTAATTACGTGATCAGAGTGCCTGGAAATTTCATAGTACAACTTCAATATTGGTTGAGCTTGCTATAGTATGACCTTGTACGACTCATTTTGTTTCAATTTTTCATGTGGGACAGATTAATCTGTCTTTAATTTGCTCTGTAAGAGAAAGAAATACACTTTGTATGATTACCTAATGCCCCTGTCCTTTTTTATTTTTATTTACTTAATTGATGTGTGCTTTCTCATTATTTAGTCTGCCCTACTAAGTTCAATTTTACTATCTGTTGTAGGCCCAAAACAATACAGTAGCTCCTTTTTACTTTTCTTTTCTTATTCCTTATATGTTTCTTTTTCGTGTGCCGCATGCATGATTTTATTTCACTTTTCATGCGCCATCGAAATGAATTTATATATTAAAAAAAATGAATATGCATTAAAAAAAACATCGTAATCTTTTTAGCCTTACATGCACGCAGAGAAAAGACAAAGCCAACTTAAAGTTAATTTTTTTTAAAAATAAAATAATGATTTGACGTCCATCAAAATTGATTTGTCGCTGTTAATTTAAAGCTCATTTAAGGTGCAACTTATCTATAGAGCATATCAAGCTGCCACATGAATTTAATTGATGATGACATACTCTTCAGTTTAAAAAATCTACATATTGATTAGAGGCTCAGAGCATATACGAACGAATTTGATGATGACATAACTCTTCAGTTATGACTGGACTTCTTGTCCATTATTTTTACAATAATTGCCTCTAGTATATATAACTGACATTGATGAACTAATGACTAAAACGGTTTTATAAATTATATACAACGACTTTCTATTCATTCTACTGTCAGCACAATTTTTTTTTTGAAGAAATACTGTCAGCACAATTGACTATAAAGGAATTTCTTACAAAGTAATGCAAATATTTTAATATTAACTAACTATTTATTCCGATTCAAAAAAAAGAAAAAAACTATTTATTAGAGCATATCAAGCTACCAACCGAATTTGAGGATGGCACAAGTTTTCAGTTTCCACTGAACTGTCCATCATTTCTACAATGCTTGTCTTTATCATTTAGAACCAGAAGTGATATTGTTGAACTAATTACTCACGGTATTGTGAATGATGTAGCATTTTAGCATTGGTGAATGATAATCTTTATTGTACAGCAAGTTCCTATGTTGAACATGCATATGTATAGCAAAATCCTGTTGCATTATACTTTGAAAAATCGGGTAACTTATCCTTCCGCATATATATTTCTACATTCTTCATAATAGAACTATAAAGGAATTTCTGACAAAATAATGAAAATATTATATATTTAACTAATTATTATATTTTTAATCAGTTACTTAACAATCTGCACGTTTAATTACATAGCATCTTTTCACAATACAGCATTATCCATCCATCAAAATTGCATACTTGTAGAATTCCGACAAATAACAGCAAATCCGACCTTACTCCATGAGCCAAAGCCCAAAGGCCACTTGCTTAAATTATGAACGTATTATAATTAATTAAATCAGATTCGTTCATTTGTTAACCAATTAATCAATTATCAAATCGACTTTAAATTTTATAAAATTTATATGAAAACGTATCGTCCATAAAATTTAACAAGATGAACGATTTGAATTAGATATTAGAATTTCAAAATTTTTAAATATTAAAAAAATAAACATTCGGCTGCTCAGCAGTCGTTTAAGAATCCGGTTCCCACCTAAGCACGCACTAACTCCAACCTCGTCGAATCCAATCCAAACCCAACCAAATCAACCTTCCCAGTTCAACCCGACTGCTTCAATGAGCGGCACAACCACCACCACCACCACCAAAACCCTCCGGCAGCCCCTAAGCTCTCTTCCTCCAACCGAAACACTACAAATAGATCACGGCCTGTCTCTCTCTCCTCGCGTAAAGCTTCTCCTAACCTTCTTCCGTGCCGATGCGACCGTGCGACCCGTCGACGAGTGGAAGCTTAAAAACGCGCTTCTCTCCTTCCTCCGCTCTCCGCCTCTCTCTCTCACCCAAGTCCCCGACGACGACCTCCTTCTGCGCCGCCTCCCAGACCTGCACAAGCGCAAGCGCGACGAGGCTGTCGCCACTGGTACATTGTATATACGCGATCTGGGTTTTATTAAAGCAGCAGATGGAGAGAATGGAGAGGAGGAGATGCTTAGGAAGAGGTTTCTGGACTGGAGGGAATCTGTAGTTGAGAAATTAAGTGGGATTGAGCTGAATATAGAAGGGGTTAAGTTCAAGATGACAGTGGATGTTCCTGTCAGTGATGATTTTGAGAAGATGAAGAAATCATGGGAGGAGTTTTATGCATTCAAGTCTAACAACAGCAGTAAGAAGCAATTGCTTTGGTTTTAAAACAGAAAACATGGTTTTATTATTATTTTTTTTTTATTAACTTACAATAGGGTTTATTCTTTTTTTTTTTTTTCTTCTGAACTTAAGGTAATTTTATGCGAAGTTCAGAACAAAAACCTGACACGATTATTGTCAGAGGCGTTCCTTCCCGGTGGTTTGCGGAGCCACTTGTTCCTTCGAAGGCCTCCCAGATGGTTACACATACCATTTTTTCTGTTTTTGGGAAAATAAGGTATGTTTAACATTTTGTGTCCTCTTATGAGTCATGAAGGTCTAGTTTGGTAATCTGCTAGATTTGCAAACAAGGACCATTGAATTTCTGGTTAGTTGCAGAGGTGTACCATCTGTTATTATTTTTCAATCTTTAAGGAATTATTGGTTATAAAAATACTAATGAGCCTATTCTTCATTTCAGTATAATATGGAATATAAATGCGAATTGATAGTATTATTATTATCGTATAATTGGATATCGGTGGGACTTATGCTGGTTTTATACATAGGAATATAAATGTTTCTTCTGATGACAATCAAAGCAATGAAGCTGATGACACAAAAGTGGATCTTGTTTCTGGCCTTAATTGCAAGATTTGGGTCAGATTTGAGACCTATGATGACTTCTATGGTGCCATGAATGTGCTTTGCAGTCGATCTATGCAAAAGGTGCTTCTTTTTGTATTTTTTTCATATTATTTGGACCTTAAAACTTCCAAATCCATTTCAAAGTCTATCCCTTAAAGATCTCCATCCTCACTAACCCCCTCCCTGCCCACCTAAAATTCACACTCATTTTGCCTAGAATGACCACTCAAATTCTGGTAAACTGGACACTCATTTGAGATAACAAATACTCTCGCAAGTTTTGATCAAAGTTAGAATGTCTTTTGATACCTGTCTCGAACTTTCAAACTCATTAATGGAACCAATTCGGATGCATACTTTTTAAGCAGAAGGCACGTCATTTTTGGTGGACTGTAAACTTGTTTGCACCGAAATGAACACTTGCCTATCCATTCTTTTGGAAAGTTCGACAAAAGTGCATGGGATGTATATGTGGGGTGTGGATGATGAGGGTAATTAAAACAGTCCTTTTCTCTTAGCGAGAGATTTTTGGTCGGAGTTTGAGTATCTGTCCCAATCTGTAATGGAAAACCCAATTAAATAATAATTAAGTCAAGAAATAAAATTGCGGAGTGTTCAGTTTTTTAGAATTAGATAACTATGGAGATATTGGGTTATATAACATAAAAAAATTGATTGCAATTTAGTAATGTTTGCTTGCCTTAACTTTGACAAAAGTAAAATGTTTTAATAGAAGAATGTGGTTTGTAAATAGCACCACTAAATCTTAGATACCATAGCAAATTTAAACATTACAGCATTTGACATCCAAAAGAAACCTTCTGATCTTTACAGGAAGGGTCTCGATTGAAAGTAGACTATGATGTAACATGGGATCGGGATAATTTCTTCAGAAGCTCGCAGCAGAAACCATCTCAGCCTCAGTTGAAAGAAAAGGAAAGAGGAAGAGAAATAAAAAGAGAGAGAGACAGACAGAGGGGTTCTCAGCATCTACTGATGGAGCACAGTAGAAATTCGAATCGGTTGCATGCCAACTTTGACAATGCACGTCGTAAGAGATTCAAGGTATATGATATGAAAACTCAATTTATAACTGACTAGTATCACGACGCTAGGATATTTTGGTTCTTAGTTTGTCCATTTAACATAGATTGGAGTGCAAACCTTTGTTCTAATTAAAACATCTGTTTATTTGTGTCATACTATAAACAGGATTAACCAAGGTGACAAGCAAACTACTTCAAGTACTTTTTTTCCCATTTTGGCTTTCTTCCATTATTTCACATTATCTTTGCTTCTAATATTTTAGGATAGAGATAGGATTATAATAAGGAAAATTTTAGGCAAATCTCAATGATTTTTAATGTAACTGTAGGATGTGACAACATCATAATGACACAGTAATATTTATGGAGTAATTTTTGTGTAAAAATTACATTTTTTTTCCTCTAGTAATTGTATTGTTGATTTGTAAGATTGATCAAAATACAACAGTATTTTGGTGTATAATCTGAAATTTTCCATGATAATGTTGTTTACCTTTATTTGTTCTTTTCGAGGAATGATGTTATTTGTTCTAGATAAACACCTTTCTTACACATAATAACAAGATGAAATAATAAACAAGAGACCGTCCAGTTGTCTCCAAATAAATCGAGTTTCACAAACCAGAGAAAGGTTATTAGATTTCTATTGTAACCTGAGAAATAAATTTCAATGCTGGCACCAGCGTGTATAGTTTATGCTTATACTCAACTACTTCAACATGCAATCCGAAATGCTGATTTTCTAGAAAGACTTCTACAAACACTACAAGGGTTAGATTTGTTCTTTATTTTCCATGATTGGGTTTAGTTGAATTCTAGAAATTTGACAAATGTAAAGGGTGGTTATAATCGTTATCAAAACGATAAGACATTCATGTTCTCCTGACGTAGTGATAGGGAACTGCCAACAAACTAGATAAATACAGTTTGGATAATTGTGAAAGTTTTCTTGGTTCGTCTGAGTGGAAGCTTTATTACGTTTAGGCAGTAATAGAGAATTTTGTTAATTTAAAAGCTGACACATTAATAGCTCATTTGATTGGTTCTTTTAACATACTTAATAGTCACTTAATAATGATCTCGAATCTTGTGGGAAACATCATCTTTGTCTCTTAATAACCCGAGTTTGACTCCTATTCAGACGATGTAGACTTCCTCATTAAAGAATTTATTTGTGAAGACTAAAGACCGTTAATTTTCTATTGGGTACCGTCTTTTTTTGAAGGACTATTGCCTATTGGGTACCGTTGGCCTCAAGTTATTGACACTTCTATCTGCAATTATCTTTAAAATATAAACCACCTGATAATGTATAAATAGTTCACGTTTATCAGGATTTTTTTTTAAAAAAAAAAAAGATTACAAATTATAAATTAGCGTTAAGCTCTTTACTATGGGATTCACTAGAGAGAGAATAAAATCTTTAGTAGAGGAGAATAAAATCCAATTTATTCATTTCATAAAACAATCAAATATATTATATAATACCTAGTTAAGATATGCTTTCTTAAGTAACTTTTTTTTTTATTTCAGTCGATTCATTTTCCTAAGAAGCCAACATTCATTGACCGAGTTGCTACACTCTTCGTAGCCGAGATATTGCTAATTCCGCTAACATCAGTATCATCTAGAAATTTGATTAGTCCATGATACTAGACCAAATTTGGTCTCTAGAAGTCAGCTGAACTTTATCTTGACAAAGAAAAAAACTTACACCTAGTTTCCTTGATGCAATATGAACGAGATTTGTACCAAAACCGACATGTTATGCTGAAGAATGCAACGGTATAACTACATAACTGGTATCACATTTAAGGACCTCACAAAATAATTGTTTATCATTACAATAAATAGGGATTGCTAAGAAAATTTACAGAGCAAACAAAAAGAAATGAAAAATGAAGGTTTACGCGCATGTGATCTAGTGATTAGTGGGCACTAGATTGGCCTCTTAGTTTTAAATTAAAAAAAAAATAGATGGCAAAAATCTGTATTTTTAAAGAAAAAAAAAATAGCAATTCTACTGGTAGAGTGAGAAACATCTTCAAAATATGACTAGTTAAGCAAAAAATAAATAAATAAATAAAAAATAAAAAAAATCACCATCATTCACCCATTTTCAAGGCATAACATTTGATTGCTGTAGTTATATAATTGAGTTGACTTTCTAGTTTCTAGATGCACTAAGTCCGCTGGTATAATCTATTGGATCCAATCTTTGAAAAGTCCAGATTTAACTCACTCTCCATTCCTACATGGACTGGATGAACCTTGTTGCCTCGTCATTTGCAGTTAATAGATAACCACGAGGAAGTTTTCATAGCCAATAGAGATTTCAAACATGACTAATCAGTTAAAGACAAAACACTTGATATATTTCGAGGAAATTGTATAGAAACTTAACTGTTGCTAATCCTTCATATTCGCAAATATACGACATGAATCAAACCCTTCCCAATTGTTACATTAATCAAAGTTAGCTAGCTTGAAACCTCCAGCAAATTATGAGTTCTCAATATACATCAACATTTCTTTTTATAGTGAAAACTAGAAAAGCTTAAATTGAAGAAACATACTTCTGTTGTAATTGAAAAACAAGGGAGCCAAGGAAGCCCCTCTTGGACAAAATTTCACTCTCGAATTAATATTACATGAACATTTACAGGTGTACATGAACCCTTCAAATCACAAAAACTCAAGAGAAGAGATAATAAAAAAGGAAAAGTAAAAAGATCGACTTAGCTACCGGACTCAAATAGGCCGGAGGGACTTTCCCTCATGTACCCAACAAAGAGTGCAGAGCAGGATCTCCATAATAACTATAATTTACATCAATTAGAGAAGCTTTCTCAAAAGGCTAACAAGGGGAAAAGATCAGAACTAGAAAGAACACAACCTCTTAGGCTTCTCTTTCTTATTAGAAGGAAGTACTCTAGGTGGTGACGTTGATTTGGCCTTGTCTCCCACCATTTCATCACTCAAAGCTCTTCTCTTAAGGATCTTCCTTTTATTCGGATGGACACGCAATATGCCTAAATCTTCACCGTTCAAAGTCGGCACCAAGTACCACCATATCGAGGTGCAACATACGGCAAACACCTTACCGAAAAACACTACAGATAGCAAGACAATAACTATAGCCCATGGCCAGTAAGAGTAAGGTTTCATCTTGTTCAATGAAATCCAGGAGAAAAATCCACTCTTTGTTTTCTTCTTTTTGTCGCCGTCTTTAACTTCTTTTACCCTCGCCTCATCCTTCACCTGAACCGGCAGTGGTCGTGGTGATGTGGGCGTTGATACTGTCCTCCTATGGTGATGCTTGTCAGATCCCTTTCCTTTTACTGGTTCCTCTTTTGTTTCAGGAAGACGAACCACAATTGGTACCCAATCATTGCTCTCGGTGTGCTTAAACCGTACCAGGACATGATCGTCAGACCCAGTGGTGGCGATGATTTTCTCCTTCCTCGACTCAAGCTCTGATAGAACGGTGGAGAACTTGTCGAGGCCCCGAGATGCGTACGGGTTATTTTTGCTTGTTGACTTTCGCTTCTTTTGTTTTGGTGTCCCCGGTGCACTTACCGGGGCACTGAACGTATCTTCGTCTAGTGTCTTGAAACTTCCTGCGCCGCAAAACATGCTTGAGAGAGATTCAGATGGGAGGAGAGGTGATGATATTTCATGTGACAAAAGACAGATAGGTGGTATTGCATAGGTTTTTAATGGGAGCGAATCTATTTGAATATATCTTTGACTTTTCAGATTGTCAAATTATGATTTCTCTGTGTACTCGGAGAAGAGAACACTTTAGGAGACCGGGTCTAAAAATAATTTAGACCATCCGCTTTCTGCTGAATAATTTTGATACAATACAATGAGTACTTGACTATTAAAATTAAAAAGAAAATTTGTTTCTCAATTTTGTTTGCGTTCTGACATGATATTATTACCTAATCAATTTCTATAGTAGCTATATGACACTGGTATTGTAATTCCGTTATATATGACAATCTATTAAAGTAAAATTCAGAGAAATCGTGAGATGATGTCATGTGATCATGTCACGTTATGACTGAACAGATCAAATGCCTGAATTCATACTTCTTTTTGGTCCAGGGATTTAATTATAGACCGATTGATTGAAGATTTTTCAATAGTTGTCCCTAGAAAAGACTTTCAAAGTGCTGGCAAAGTCTTTAGTCATGTGAAGAGTGGAGATAGGAATTCTATGAAGCTTCTATAATTATATCTAACATGGCATGTAATTTCTAGCGCTTAAGATGATTCGCATTTATTTTAAAATCTTCTTCTAGATGGGATCGGAAATGTTTCTGGTCACAAAAGAAATCCACGCCAGGGAACATCATCGTTTCATTAGTTACATACACACTTTTGATTGCCTTGATTTTATATAAAATCCATTTTTTTTTAACAGTACATTATTTTTCCAGAAATAAAAATTCACATAATTTCTGTTCTCGTCGTATACCTTCTCTTTTATAAGTTTGACATAGCTCTATATCTTGTAATTGTTTTCACTGTTAATTATTTTGCGGTCAATAGCAGCCAGCTCTTAGGATTGGTCACCACGCCAAACCAAATTGATTAAATCTTATCTAATTAGCAGCTGTGGTCAGGCAATTTCTTCATCTATTGCGTACCCTGAAATAATTTGTCAAAGCCCATGAAAATCTGCTGCTTGCCAGTGTTGGATTTTTCTCCAAGAAACACCCAAAAAAAAAAAAACATACACTGCACCTATTTGAAGTTTGTCGACGCAAGTTGCGCATAAATAAAATAATAAAAAAAAAAAGAGAGAAATAAGAAGAAATTGGAGACGTATCCTTTTGTACACGCTGACGTCTATTATTTGTCTTAATATTTAGTTGTCGGTGTCGTTGAGTTATATTATACTCTGGTTCAAAGTATTTCAACTATAATAAACCGCCTCCTTGCTTGAATGCGGAAATAAAGTAAACAAAATATGTCAAGCTTTCTACAGAAAAATCAACTGCAAGGAGCTTGTTATTAATTGCGGTTCGGAGCTGAGAAGATTCCATTATTATCTATCCTTGATATAATTATGAACTAAGTATTACAATACTTAAAAAACTTTATGACTTATTTTTAGATGAACAATGTAGCACTCTTTCTTGTTATTCTCCGCGCGAATTTGTTGAATGTGAGAAGATAAAAAAATTTGTGAAATGGATACATTTACATGAGAAAACTTCTTACTTGGCAAGCTGTACTCTATTTACAAATATACATCCTGACTCTCTCACACATAACAATCCACTGAAACAATAGAAGCTAAAGGATTAACTAAACAGCATTTACAATCAATTCTCCTACCAAACAATGAGTATACAAAAAAAAAAAAAGAAAAAAAAAAAAAAGAAAAAAAAACCCACAACTAAATGCTGGCATTTCTATCAACCAGCCTTTCTGTTAGGGTTTCAGCAGACAATATGAGAAGCTCCACCATCTCCAAGCTAGCAGAGGAGAGAGGATCTGCTTTCTCAGACCTAGATTTCTCTGATGGGTCAGACGATTCATACAGGCTCTCATAGGTTATTGCATCATCTGCTGAATCGCCAGACCAGCTGATAGGAAGAACACTGCCTAGAGCCGTCTTCATTAGGTTTGATTCAGTTATGACACTGCTAAGTGCTTCGTAAGTGCTTTCTGACGGTCCTGCTTCTGACTTCAAATCTTCTTGAACCTGAAACAAAGGTTCATTTTTTTATTCTAAAGTAAAAATGATCATCCATGATGTCAGGTAGAAATCTTATGCATGGGCATTACCTTATTTTAATTTCACATATGCAATTCATAAGTCCTAAGTCTTAACTAATACTACTATTTAGTACAGAAATTTGCAACGGGGATCCAACACCCATGAGTTTAATGACCATCATGGCCATGTTTTTCTTTAGGTAATTTCAAATTTAAAATAAGAAAAGCAATGAAAATTATCAACAGTTGATGCTGTTCCATGTTGAGAGCAATACATTCACATCAACAAATCATAAATTGGAGTTTATATTACTGGATCAAGAAGCCAAAAAAGCGCACTTAATTGTGAATAAATTTGATCTCTCGATTTTTCAACCTTTCAATTATGAACCATAAAACAAACAACAATTTTGTGATTTTTTTAAGTCAGTTAGCTTACATGATTTACCTATTACATTATTAATGGAAAAAAGTGGTGAAAATGGGGCTAAAGTGCGAGCATTGCAACCCTGATTCCCAAAAACAAGAAACGATATGTTCATCATGCAAAGAACTTAACTTTATCACCCTATGCTCTTCAAACTAAAAAACAACAGATTTTTTTTATTGCTAATATAATTTTAAAATTATGCAAGTTTGGCGAGATTGATTTTACAGAGCGAGAAAGAGCAGCTAAATACAATTAGATTAAATGCTGTATTTGCGAAGGAACTACCTTTTCTATCTATGCGATTGAACTTTTACTATACACACTTTACAAAAAAAAAAAAATAATAGCAAACTATCTTGTCAAAATATTATGAAGAAGTTAAGGACATAATTGTTAACATAATGAAACTTTTTTTTTTTGCAAAATGTAAAAAAAATAATGAATAGTTTTGCAAACCTTCATGAGCGAGACATGAAGCCTGTGAATCGAAGAAGTGAGCCGTTCCATGTTAGCTATGCTTTCTTGAAAAGTTGCATTTTCTATTTTTAGCCTGCACCCATTCAAAAATAGATTAAAAAATAATACTACAAAACTTGACATTTTAAACATTTAGAGTTGTGGACTTAAAGTAACAGAAAAGTGAATACCTTGCGAGATTAACTGAATATTCCTTAGCATCAGTGCCAGCATCATCTTGTGCATTACTAATCCAACGTCTCAAGTAGGTTTTCTTAATAATATTCTTCAACTTCCCTTCTTCCTGTATTTTATTTCTTTTTACAATGGCAAGATCATTACTTGCTTGACCACCATGTCTAGGATTATTTCCACTGTCCCTACATTAGGTGGATAAAAACATATTATAGAACTTATGAGAAAACCAAACAGAAAAAAAGACAAAAGAACAAATGAATTAAAAGAAATATACTGTTGCAAAAGCTGAATATCTTGTTTCAGCTTGGCCAATTCCATGAGTGCTTTCACCTTTTCATTGGTCACCTGTATAAGAAAAGTAATAAATGACCACACAAGTGATACAAGGCTAGAAGAAACAAGAGATGATTCAACTACTCCTGGAAACATAACAACAAACAAATCACCTGAGATAAGTTCTTTTGAAGCTCTTCAATTTTCTTTAATAGAGCTTCGTTCATATTTCGCTCAAGTAAATGCCTTTCTTCTTGCTGAGATAACAGTAATAGTGTGGCAACCTGTATGTCATACAAAATAATCATTTCATTAGAATAAGCAAATCATTATATTAAGTATCTGAGAAAAACAAAACCTATTATTTGTACCTTCTCTTGTAAAGCTTGAGCAAGTGCCTTTGACATATCAATATTATCATTCGAGATATTTGTCGAAGGGTTAGAACTCTGCCAAAAGAATATAATGAATGTCAAGAAATAAAACAAGAGTATATAACTAAAAATTTAATTCACTATTTTATACCTGAGCAATATCATTGATAACATCTGCACTAATATGCACATCTTTGTACTCTATGTCATCATTCTTGTCATCTACTGGTTCTTCTGAAGTTTTGGCATTACATTGTGGTTCTATTTTAATCTGGCTCAACTTCTCTAGAATACCACTAACGTCATCCTTGATATGAGATTCTTCTTCTTCCAATTTCCTTGAAATTTCAAATCTCACATGATTGCAGAACTCGCGCATAACTTTCAGTTTGTCATTAACAAGTTTGTCATACAGCATCTGCACTTCAACATGAAATACCTGAGTTTCAGAACACAAAAAGGTTGCAGTTTACTGGATGAAAGATCTTACTTGTTTCTTCTCCAAAGACCGTACATTTCTCCTTAAATGGTGTTCAATCTCGAGGCCCTAAAAAACAAAATAGAAGCACAATCATTAACCAATACCAATTTTAAATTCCTTTTTCTTTCTTCTATTAAGTATATTTACCATTCGAAGGTTGCTTTGGAGCTTATCAATTGAATTTTTAAGAGCATCTTTCTCTTCTTCTAAAGATGCCTGAATGGTATAATTTAAACATAAAAGAGTCATGAACAAATATAGCCTATAAAATAAGGAAAAAGAATGATGATAAACATGTAATATTGACAATAGATAAAGGTTTCTATAAATTTACAATGTACTTCATTGTTGAGGTCTCGCCGTCTTCTGCATATATCCAATTATCTGGAGAATCTCTAAGAAGGCATTGGCATTTCTCTTCTGTTGTAGTATCTGAAGAGGAAATTAAATCTCTCTCCCTTATTCCATAAAATTTTCCTACAACCTAAAATACAAAATAAAAACTGAGTGAAAAAAATGATTAAGCTTCTCAGCAACACAAAATTAAAATTTACTTACTTCCTCAAAAGGCTCGATTTGGATTTTCAAATCCTTCAACTCAACCTCCAATTTTTCCTTGGATCTCTTTTCATGCAAACAGGAAGATTGAAGTTCTCCTATTCTGTAAGTAAAATAGCCTGTCAGCAAAGTGTACAGTTTTCCATACTTGAGAAATTATCGACCCAAATAGGCCTCAGCAAAGCCGAGCTAGGTTTAAGAGTAAAGTAAACCATATATTGCGTGTTTGCCATTTGTGCAATAAAAAATTACAAGGAAAAATTTGTCCATGCTGTGGAAAATTAGCACCAGTAGCAGACCTGGATAACAAGCTCTCCAAATGCAGTATTTAACTATGTATATCCTTAATAAAGAGAGATCAAAATGTTCAAATGGCAAATACCTTTCCTCGAGCTCAGCTAATTTCTTAGTTAAAGGTTCTTCCCTTTCCTTCATATTTTCACACTGTCAGAGGAAAGAAGAAAGGGAGCATGAGTTCCTCACATATAGCATATAATTAACTTTTTGACAATTCAGTTCAAATATAAGGGAAGATGCACCTCCATTAAAGCTTGATCTCTTTCAGCAAATGCGGCAGCAATGCAGCTTTGGAAGAACTTAACTTGTTTATCTGCTTCTTTGTTCTATATTCAACAGGATAACAGAAATATTAAAAGGAATTTGCAAAAATAGAAGTTTTCCTTTTACAATATTTCCGAGCAAAAAACTTGTTTTTTTTATTGTTAAGAAACCACCCATAACTACCAAGAAGAATTTTAAAGAACAATCCTAACATTCAACTACTATGCCATTCAACAATAACAACATGTGTTTAATACATTCAAATTTCTTATATTGAACAAAGAAGAGACATAATGGTGTAAAGCTAGGAATTTTGCCCAAGAAAATAAAACTACTTTTACAAATGAAAAGAAATCTCCTTGTCTGCTTAATATGGTGCAATTATTAAGAACACATAAGCTTAAAATCTGGTGTTTTGTTCATTTTTAAAAAGAAAAAAAAATAAAAAGTACAAGTTTTTGCTATTGATACCTTTGTTAGTTCAGCGTTATGTAGATCGGCGAGCTGGCTCTAAAATAAAGGACAAAACCAAATCCATTAGTAAACTAAAATAACAATATAAAAATACTCATTACTCAAGAGTTACAAACATATCCATAATCAATTTTAGACTGTACCAGTAATAAGGGTTGTTAATGGAATGAAAATAGCATAGAAATATAAATAAAAAACAGAGACTGTAGACTAACTTTAATTCGATGGGCCTCAGCAAGCTCCTCTTGAAGATTATGCTTTTCCCTTAAGCAATTGGCTAGTCTTTTCTGAAGAGTTTCAATATCTTGCTCCAGATTAGCTGTCCTGAACATTTACAAAACCTTAATCTGACTAAACATATTGAAGGTTTTTACAAATTTTTAACATTATCTACATCGAACACTAATATTGTTCAAGATGTAGGAAACAAAGTTTCTGCCATTACAATAAAGTAATGGGACAAGAATCAGCTGAAAATTCACATTTAGCTATTTATTTCCCCCCTCCTTTATATCTCCAGGGCCAAGTTGAACTACATTCGCTTCAGAAAGAAAAATGCTACAGTTCGAATTCATAAAAGTTAGGGAGGATATTGCTCGTCCAAACCTTGGTCCCAATAATTAGGTGTGCTATCTGCAGGTTAACACAAACATAAAATAGTTGGCCCCTTTAATTGGAAAATTAAAGAAACTGAGTCTTACTTGCAGGTTGGTGAAATTCTGGGTGTAATTTACAATACCAAGACAGCCAAATGTGTCCTTAAATACAACTTGCAAGTACAACTGAAATACGACATACAAGAATGAGAAATTCGAAATACCTTTGGGAGTGCATCTGCGTCACCAGAGAGAGATAGCCTGGCCCTGCCTGTTGCATACATAGCTGCTCTATATCTTTCTTCAGCTCGTCACGCTCTGCATGCAGAAATAAAAATTTAGAGAAATACAATAAAATATATATATAGAGAGAGAGAGAGACAGCGGGGTAGAGAGAGAAACTATTATGGAAAAACAAGAATTGATAGAGAATAAAGTACCACGCTGAAGTTGCTCCACACGAAGGATTAATGCTTCAAGGTCCGCACTTTTTCCTCTATCTTCCATCCCTGCGGAAAAAGGTAAATCAAACTATATCATATACAAAACCCAACCATCACGGTGGACGAATACAATAAATTTCCTACTGCTGCAAAGTATCAACAAGAAAGATAGGAAAATAAGGTCAAGCAGAAAGACATTTCATTTATTTTTTTTTTGTATTGTTTCGAGTGTTACTAATTCTTGAACAAATGATTCTCTTCACAATCGATCATGTTTGATGCAATAGAATCAAGAAATAACAAGAATACTAGAAATGGCAGAATGATATGCAATTCGGTCCAAATTTTTAAAGTCCTTAGTCCTTACAAATGGAGCACAACTGGTGAAGAGCGTAATTAACCAATTAAGAACATCACGCACTGAATTTCAAAATTCACTTATATTCAATTATACTTCCCCCAATTATTAAATCCGTACAATAATTCGCCTGACACTCTCTAGTTCCCACAACATACGCAACTAAGAATCACAGCTCGAAACCAATCGACGGAAACCAAGCAAACGAAAATCAATTAAATGCACCTACTATTAAAACCAACGAAGAGAATAAACCAGTATAAAGCAAATTAAAGAGATCATACCTCTTTTTCAGAAGGCGGGTCCGATTTGATCAAGAAGAGAAGAATAGAGAATGAATCACTATGGCGAGAGCGGGTTGGTCTGGTCTACCTGGCAAGGCGGGTTGCAGAAGAGACTGGCTGTTGAGAGAGATCGAATCATATTGCTTGCTTCAAAGGAACAACAAAGATGACAAATCTCCAAGGCCGAATATTCTCTCTATTGGCCCAATTTAAGCCCATACAAAATATAGGCCCATCCTATCTGTTAGGCCGTCTCAGAGGTCAGATCTACTTGGGTCCAATAGGAGAGGATCCGAATCCGCTATAAGCTGCCTCGTCTCCTTTCTCTTCCGATCTCTCCTCTTCTCTTCTCGAAAGTACAGTGCGTCATCACTTGGGCGAAAATGGCGGCATCTCTCCAACGGCGAGTACTTCCTTTCAGTCGTGCTATCTTGGCTCAAGCCAGATCGTTTTCGTCTGAAGCTCTTGTCGAGCTCAAGCCTGGCGAGGTCGGGATCGTGTCTGGCATTCCTCAGGAGCATCTTAAACGAAAGGTGCTCGCCTTTCTTTTGAAATTTGTTTGTTCACCTTCTCTTCCTAGGATGAGATTTTTTTCAGATTTGCCTTTATAGGTCTCAATTTAGCTTTTAGGAGGTTAAATTTGGTGGAGTTTGTTCACGGTTAACCCTAATGGCATTGAGCTACTTATTAGTTAATTGGACATTATAATTTGGAGTGTATCTTCCTAGAGGCTGTATGATCGGTTTGATTCCATTGTATAATCATGAAATTACTGTGTTCAAATGGATTAGGTTATGATCTATTCCCCAGCAAGGACTGCAACTCAGCAAGGTTCAGGGAAGGTGGGCAAATGGAAGATTAACTTTCTGTCAACTCAGAAGTATGAACTCTTTTTTTAATTAATATTGTGTAGTTTGTTAATTTGACTGCACTTATTTTGAATGCTTTACCTATGCAATCTACTAGATAAAGTAGCATTCACTTGGTAAAATTCTAATAAGCTCTATGCTGCTTTCAACCACATTATCTGATAGTTGGGGAATATTGAACAAAAAAAAATACTGGCTGAATGTCCCTGGGGGTTAACTTTTGTGATGCACATTAAAAAAAAGATTTGAATATTTGCTGATTCTGTTACATGAGAGTTTGGTTGAGATCAATCATCAATGGCATGTAAAGTTGCCAGTTGGCTGTATAGGGAACCATGTATATTTTCTTAGTTTGTCGATGAAGTAAGTGAAATCCACTCAATGTAGATGTAAATTATCCAAGTATTGTTCAAAGTTTCTAATCCTACTGATACCTTTGAAAAGTATCCAAAGAGAGATAAGTTAAGTATGCAAAGAAAATTTTAATTATTGTGATTTACCAGGTGGGAGAATCCGTTGATGGGATGGACCTCCACTGGTGACCCATATGCAAATGTGGGTGATGCTGCACTGTGTTTTAGCAGTGAAGAGGCTGCTAAGGCTTTTGCTGAGAAACATGGCTGGCAATATGTGGTATGTGTTGGTACCTTAATTAAAAACATTTGATGCTACTAGAATTCCTTCTTTAGCTTGGTTTAGGGAACTTGTTTTTTATTCCTTTCTGTAATCTGATTTAAGCTGACTTTATTATATGCAGGTACGGAAACGCCATACTCCTCTTCTGAAGGTTTGTGTTTATTTCTTTTAAAGAAGATTTCTTAATTTTGATTTTAAGTTTTCATTGTCTCAAGTTACACATGATAATTAGTCTACTAAATCAGAAAAAACATTATTTAACCATGCTTTTTGCTTCACATGATATTCGCCAATTGAGCATTGTTTCTGAGGTTAGGATTGGTCTTGATATGCTATGATTGTGAATCGAATGTGTTTTTTCTGTGAACTATTGGCTTTTGTATTGACAACTCACAAGTTGGTACACTAATCCCTTGACACTAAGCTTCCTAATTAATTTACTTTGAATTGTTTTTGATAATTTAATTGTATAAAATCTGCTGCAGAAGTGGTTTTATTTTATCCATTTGTATCTTTTTTGTATAAAGCATGGGCTGAGTTATTTCCTCTTATTAAGCCAAGTCTTTTATTTTCTTTCCAAGTCATATCTCGTTATGTTGAGTAATTTAGTCTCCATAATCTTTCATTAGTCATCCCTTTTATGCTTTCATTCTTGAACTGAACCACCACTCCTACCCAACCATCAAGGAAAATTTCCAATGCGGCGGACAGAACAATGAATTGTTATCAGAAGTCAGAACACTGTATAATAATAATATGCCAGTTTATTACCTTATCTTTACGTTTGTCTGTATGAGTATTTAGAGAGAAGACAAACTGTTGCTATTGGCTTCATGCTAGCCTGAAATCAGTGTCCTCTTGGAGTAATGTGAGTCATCAAACTATGTGCACAAAACAGCTGAGGCAATATGCTTGCTCTCTTCCAAATATCATTTAGGTTATTTCTACTGCACGTGATGCAGTCGTCTGTTGTGTTTGTATAAGTCGGTTTGAATCCATTTTCTTTGAAATGTTTATTTTTCTCTCTGTTTCTACTACCTATTGTGATACAGGATGGCAACTGTAAACAGATGGTCTTGAATAGAATTATCCGATTCAATTGATACATTCCTTTTATCAGTGCCTGACTGATCCAGCATTGAGATTCTAGTATTTTAAGCTTTGTTTCAGAATGTTGGTATTATGATATGTTGAAGTAAATGGTAAGAAATTAAAAAATGTGCTACTTGCCTACGAAGTGAATATTGGAATGAAGCTTTCTTCAAACTTGCATTAGTGCTGCTAATTTCAAACAAAAAAGTAGTTGGACATTATAAAGTTTAGTATTAGTATTATATACACTTGTTTATCCGTATTCATATACTAGCCTTTTATGTTAATCTGCTAATCGAAACTAAACTGTTTTATAGCCAAAATCTTATGCTGAGAATTTCAAGTGGAAGGGCCCCCCAAAGACAGCAGAAGCTCCTAAGACAGCAGAGACCCCGCAAGCTAAGACTGCAGAAGCTACAAAAGCTAAGGAAGCACCAAAAGCTAAGGAAGCTCCAAAAAGCTAAAGAATAAGCTTTAGTGCTGATTAATGACTGTGTTGATTTATCACATAAAGATCTTTCTTTTTTTCTTCTTCTTTTTTTAATGTTCTTCTTTTTCTTTTTAATTTTCATCTTGAGGTGGGATGCTCAGCGCACAAATGAGGGACCTATCTGTAATAATGTATAATGGCAGTATTTTATATTCAAATGCTTCGTTAGTTCTTGCATTTCTAGACAATATATGGTAATAATTTTGAATGGAGTGCAGTTGTTCGGTCACGAATCCTTGCTGCCGGAGATCATTTGGAGAGATGCGATCGGTGATTTCCTGGAAAGGATGTTCATTTGGTTTACTGAATAATTGTCTTTCTTTGTTTCTGAAAATTTGTAACTCTTTACTACGTGTACATTTGTTAATTACTTAATTGTCATATTGTTGTTTCTGAACTTCCTTAGAGGACTGCATATTTTTTTCATGAAGATAGTAATTAGCATGTGCTTATCAATACTCAGTAATAACAGTAAAAGGCAGGCTATTATCAAGTTAAAATATAGTTTGATAACATTGCATTGCATTACATACCAGAAGCTCTTTTTTAAAACAGAACTTACCAACTTATGTTCTATATATCCATATAATATTAAATTAGCAGCCCCTGCACATAACATTTACACAAAAGAGTTAGAAGCAACCTTACTATTTACCAAACAGCACCATCTTGAATCCATCCTTTACCAGAGCTAAAAAAACCTTCATTAGTACGAATCTTCCACATTAATACATAATCCCTCGAAGCACAATAGAGCATTCTCACATCGCACGGTGCACAGACATAATTTGTTATGCCATTGAGGGCCCACTCAATTTTCACCCTGCATGAAAAGTTGGTAGGTTCCTCCGGCATCATCGATTCATCCATCTTGAACTTCACTGCCCCATTAATCCTCTTGCATGGGTTTCTAACTATTGTCTCAAGCCAGGGGCACTTGGGTTGGCTTATTAAAGCCTTATACGCAGAATTGGTTAGGCGAACCATGTTCTGAGAATCCGAGACTACTGTAGGGAGAGTTTCTGTCTCCATGTCTTGTTCAACTTCTCCTGGGGTCTTACAGGTGGGGCCCGACGTCAGAGAGCCTATGATTGGTACAATACAGCCTACAAAGACAGTCGAGTCCACAGGTCTGATAGGGTGAGGTATTGTTACTTTTGGGTTGATATCTTCTGGTGCTTTTGCTTTCAGCACCTCCGTTAGTTTCTTAATGAGGTCCTTCTCCACAGGAATATCTCTTTCAGTTTCAGTAGGGGCAGTCGGATACGACCCAGAATAAGGGACTAGAGATAGTGTCAGTGGGTCTTTTGACGTTTCGACAGGTTTCACTGGGACTTTGTTAATACCAGGAACTGGTACGATGTGTAAACGATGGGTAGAACCCGACGCCTCAGTTTTATAGGGAATAAAAGATCTTTCTTTTGTTGTCGTACAAGAGACTGGTACAGTGGGTAAATCATGGGTAGAAACCGGCACCTGAGGTTTATAGGGAACAAAAGACTTTTCTCTTGTTGTCGTACTAGAGACTGGTACCGCGGGTAAATCCAGGGTAGAAACCGGCACCTGATCAGTTTTGTAGGGAACAAAAGAGTTTGGTCTTGTTGCCGTACCAGTTACTGGTACTGTGGGTAAACCATGGGTAGAACCTTGCACCTGAGTTTTATATGGAACAAAAGAGTTTGTTCTTGTTGCCGTACCAGTGACTGGTACTGTTGGAATACCATGGGTAGAAACTGGCACCAGAGTTGTATAGGGAACAAAAGAGATTGTTCTTGTTGTCGTCGCAACCGCATCTGTTGAAGTCGAAGGACAAACTATGGGTTTGGACCTCTTTCCAACCTGAAACGAGCCCAGACTTGGCCGACCACGCTTACGAACCCGGCACGGCCGGGATTGGAGATGCAATGTCGTAAAGGCACCGCATGGCTTTGTTGGCCAGTCGTTGGGGGTCGGAACGGGCGGCATAGGCGGCATAGGTGCAATGGGTCTATACTTGGACATGATCTCCTTGATTTTGTTGTTTTCTTCCATGGATTTCACCAGAAATTGACCTCTTTGGTGGGACATTGTGCCTTTTTCTCTCTGCTCCAGGCAAGAGAGTGGCTGAGGGAAAGAAGGAAGGGAGGCGTATTGGTAAAGAGCATTTATACAACGAAGCAGCCAATTGGATGATGGCAGCATGAAGGTTGATGCAGTTGACACGTGCACGTCCAGCCTGGGTACGTGGAAAGAAGGTTCAATGGGGAAAGACACGTAGTGTGAAGGAGCAAACTGCGGTTAATCGCCTCTTCCGTTACAAATCTCGATACAGGGTTAAATGCATGTTAGCATAATCAGATTAGGGTTAGTGTTTAACTGCATGCTTTGCTTCTGAAATGAGGCAACCATCTCAGGAGATTTTTGACAAGTATCATGCAAGGGGAGGTTGTTGTGGGCGGCGAGAGGAAAACAAGGGGCAACTACTGGCGCGTGGGAGGTCATGCAAGGCTACACATGCTATGCATATAATATGACAGTTGGTTTTTTATAATTTTTTTTAAGTGAGGGAGTTAATATGGAAAAGGAAAAAGGGGAAGTAATTGACGGCGCAAGTGCCGAGGGAAGGAGGGAGAGACGGGTGGAAAGCTGAGGCGAGGAGGTGACCAGGGATTGGTTGTGAGTGGCGAGAGGTGTGAAGCGCCACTCCGCAAGCGAGAGCGGGTTGGAGGGGAAGTTAGTGCCTTTTTCAATTTTTATGATTTTATTTCTGTGGAAGATTCTTATAATAAAATGGTGTAGCGAGTCCCTGACAGTTGGGGTATTTGTGTTCTTGGGTTATGAACTTAACAGAGGTGACACGTCATTGGGTAGTCTGTACCCGTCCGTGTTGCAGGAAATCCGGATTCCAAATTTTATTGTTAATCCGGAATTCCGGATTCCAAATTGGAACGGCGTCTGACCTGGGTGACACTTGTCATTTCTCCGCCTAAGAAGAGTCTGTGTGAAACCCAGAATCATTGAGGATTGTCTGAGGTTCAACTGTTGAAGTTATTTTGTGGCGCATGACGTTGAGTGAAAGATAATGATTAACTAGCCATTCGATATTTAAGAATTAATAAGAAAATAGTACAATTCGTTTCATTAACTGTCTCGAAATAATATCAGGTGTTTTAGATGGTAATTAGCTACAAAATAGTTTCTAAAATTTTCCATTTTAGTCTTTAAACTAAAATTTATACTACTTATTATATATTATTACGATCAGAATTTGCATGCCTATTTACTAATCTAACTTATGATACAAGCATGTTTTTATAAATAAAATAAAAGTTATGATACAAACATAACATATCTAATGTTGGATCAAAAAAAAAAATAAATTATTTTACCTACTTTTGCGCGCAACTCTAATTTTGATATTTACAACCCAGAGAGTTTACTTGTTTTCACTATTGTGGTTATGAATGCTTAAAGACAGATAACATTTTAATCTGATGTTCTAAATTTAAATTTCATTGATTCATAATTCAGGTACGTTTGTCCTTTTCTGATCTCCTATAAAATTAAATGAGCGCATAAAGTGACCGGGGCCTTTGAGGATATTATTTTGTAAAAAAATTTCAATGGCAAAAGTTTGAAATAATTTAGAGAGTTTTACGTGGGAAAGGGGTGCTGGTTCATCTTTATTTCGACACATACTGGTCAAATAAGTATTGCTGATATAAAATACGTTTAATTTATTATAGATTAGTCTACAATCTAAGAATACATTATTCATACATAAAGAATTACGACTTTAGAATTCACTGTTTTGAAGAGCAAACATCTTAACGCGAAATCGTTGGCATTGTAATTAGTACAAAGGCGTTTTCTTCATTATTCTTATTCCTTAAGTTTTGGACTAGTTATAATTGTGAAAACTTTAAATGTAATAGAATTGAAATTTATATCTTACTAGTATGAGGCAACATTTGTAATCAGAACAATGAATATAGACATCAATTTTTTCATCAAAATTCAAATATATTATTTAGTAAATTTATTCTAAATGAACTTAACTCACTAATTATAAATAAGCTATATTAAAGATTTTGAATAATAGAATATTTTAAATATTCCAATATTCCACTTTTAGAAAATTTATTCTAAACAAACTTGGCTTATATTAATTATTAATCGATCGTATTAAATATCCCAACATACGCAACAATCTTAACCCATTAGACACTCAATTGTCAATTTATTAAAATATTTTGATTAAATTTTTTTCCATGTGATATAAAGAAATGAGAAAAATATCTCAGATCTTGCCTCTTTTTCAGCGGAAAAAAATTAAAAATCCAAGAAAAATGGGCCGATGAGATCTGCATCCTTTCGGCAGGAACAGAGAGCCGCATGATTTCTGCGTGCCATTCTATTTTCCAAATTCCAACGAATTGATACCTAAGCGGCTAAGCCTATCTGCCTTTGGCGGATCTAGAAAAAATATTTAGGTGGGGCTGAGTTTATAAGAACATTGGACTAACATAAATTCATCATATATCTATCTCATACAATGGACTTTTGAGTACTCCAATGGCAGAAAAAATTAACTGGGGCTAAGGTGGGGCTCCATGGACTTGACGGCTTTAGGTGGGGCTCTAGCCCCACCCGACCCAGTGGTGGATCCGCTAATTTGCCTATCACTTTGTGAAGCCATGCGGTAAGCCGGTAAGCATCTTCTAGCCCGAACTTAGTGAACGCCTCCCAAGGTGGGCCGGGTTCTCGGGAGGCCGGGTCTAAAAGAGCTTGCTCAAGGACTTGACAGAGCCGGATTTAGGGAGGTTTTTGGAAGGGCCGGACTTAGAAGGACTTAGATATGAAGATTGAGCCTGGCTCTTTTAGGCCGTTCGAGTTTTAAGAGGCTGGGCTCGAAGGACTTAAAGGGCCTGAAGAGCCGACGAACAAACAATATTTTTCTTAAAAAAATCATTTAAACTATATTTAAAATATAAATATTTTATTTTATAAAAAATAATAAAAATGGTATAAAATATTTAATATAAATTGTAAATTTTATTTTCCATCTTTAATTTGAATTTAGGACTAGTTATATTATAACGACATAGAAAAAATTAAAAATTTGAAATAACATAACATAAAATTTGATAAATATATATTTTTTTAACTTGTCTTAGCATCAATATGTTAAAAAATTTTAATATTATTTGGAATGATATGTTCAGATTGGATTAGAGTTGAGATTGTGTCTGATTCTTCATAAGTTTGGTCTCTCTAGGCCCTGGCCCTTCGTAAGCCTAGCCTCTATAGGCCCTGGCCCTTCCAAAGCCTGGCCTCTCTAGACCTCTCTTCAGCTGATATTGTGGCATGGCCCTTCTTAAGCCTGACCTCTCGAAGTCCTGATCCTTCTTAAGGGCTTAGAGAGGCCGGGCCGGCCCTTTGTTTCAGAAGGGCTTGGCCAGGGCCAGAGGTTTTTGGATGCACATGAGCCTTTGGATTAAGTATATAAGGAAAGAGAATCTAATTATACAGTTTGAGGAACCGAAAATATCATTGCTTAGGAATTTGAAACTTTAACCCGCCTATGTATATATAATTTTACTACAACACATTAAAAATACTTAAACTATAAATATCAATATTAGTAGAATACTTTGTTGAGATAGCTTGTCATAGATGTCATGACAAACGTGCATAACTTTTCACATTGGTCAGATATTACAAGTATCAAAATTAGAGACACTTCGACCTTGTATTTTTCATTGGTTTTGCTAACTTTTGAAATATAGCTTTTTACAATTTATTCTGCAATCATTATGTTTGTAGGATTGCTGCAATCATTATGTTTGTAGGATTGCTGCAATCATTTCCTTTGATATCTCGATTAATAATATTTTTATCGGAAAATAATTAATCGAGGCCGTCCTAGCTCAGTGGTAGAGCGCGTGGCTTTTAACCACGTGGTCGTGGGTTCGATCCCCACGGACGGCGTTTTTTTTTTCATGTTAATTTTTTGTTCGGCTCTAAAGTTCCGTTTGAGACCGCAACACAAAATTTATGGCTTGTAAATTGTATGATTCCAAACATTGATATTTTCGAATTATTAATAGAGCCTTTTAAAGGAATGATATTTTCGCACACAAAATTTTCAAATTATTAATAGAGCCTTTTAAAGGACCGCTGAGGATTTCCTTCAGGATCATGCATGGGTTCAAGTCACTCAGATCATGGAGTTCGATTTAAAATTATTAATAATAATATACTTAGTGATCTGATCCAAGTTCGATCTGGTTTCCAACTTTCGATATCCCAAGCAATGTAATAAATTAATATCAAATGGATTGAATAGATCGAATGTAGACATATTTACCTAGTATAGACATTTAAGCCCAGCGACAATAATGCACCACAAAAGCATTCCTTTTGACCCACAGTTCTATTAATTATCAAATGGATTGTACATAAATTGCTACTAATGTACAAGTTTCACTACATCTCAATATAAATGTATTTCCGCTCTACAAATGTAAGAGCCGTCCTAGCTCAGTGGTAGAGCGCGTGGCTTTTAACCACGTGGTCGTGGGTTCGATCCCCACGGACGGCGATTTGAATTTTTTTCCCCCAACCTCTTTTTGTAATTCTTTAAAAGGGAATTTTAATGATAAGTAATTTTAAGAATAGTTTGTTTATTAACATTGTATAAATTGAATACTCTGTGTATTCTTCAAATCTTTGGATTTTATAATTTTAATTTGTGCAGTGCCTCATACAATCTATAATGTCATTTATAGTAGAAGAAAAGAAGAAATTAATTTTACTTTTATGTTGTAACAATTTTATTAGAAAAAAAATTGAACCAATAACTTGTTATTTTTGTAATAACCTTTCTTGAAACCCTGATGCGATTTTATGCTACCGTTGAAAATAAATTTTATAATTAAATTCGCAAATTTATAATGCACTGCACTTTTGGAACTTGATATCAGGATTCAGGAGATGCTACATTCACTATATGGTCATATCAAGAGAGTTTACATGCCAAGATAGAGAGAGGAGGAGGATGTATTCGTATGATCTACTAACTACTATGCGGCAGTGGCGGAACCACGTATATCAAATGGCGTGCAATTGTCCCCATTTGATTGTTAATTACAGAAAGAACTTTGCCATTTTCTATATTATTTATGTAAATTATTGAAGAAAATTTATTTTTGAACCCATAAATATGTAAGAAATATTTTATTGTGACCCCCATAGTTAGAATTTTGTGCTTTTGATAGGATTATAAAATTAATTTTAATTGATAATATTAATTTTGAACCCCATGCTGAAATTTTCTAGCTCCGCCACTGCTATGCGGGGAGAGAGAGAGAGGAGGAGGAGTTTTGTAATTTTCCTACCAGTCCTTTCATATTCCTGTTTTGAGTGTTTTCCTTCAACGACATACAAAAAATAAATAAACAAAAAAATACGACCGATGTTCGATTTATTTCCAAATCGCTAAACTGGCATGTTTTTCCCTGATGAAAACATTAGTTTCATAGACCAAAAATGATTTTGCTAGAATGGAGTTATATAACTATGACTTTTTTATTTTTATTTTTATTTTTTTTACTTTGTGGAGGACTTCGGAATGTATGCACCATCACCTTATAATCCAAGCATATGTCAAGAAAAGCAAGCCAAATAAGCACAATCTTTCACTACTATATCTCCTGTCTATTTAAACTGTTATAAATATGGAGGACTTCGGAATGTATACACAGGTACAAAATGATAGATAGTCAATGTATGCACTGTCACCTTATAATCCAAGCATATGTCAAGAAAAAGCAAGCCAAATAAGCACAATCTTTCACTACTATATCTCCTGTCTATTTAAACTGTTATAAATATGGAGGACTTCGGAATGTATACACAGGTACAAAATGATATATAGATAGTCAATTATGCACTATCACCTTATAATCCAAGCATATGTTAAGAAAAATCAAGCCAAATAAGCCAAATAAACACAATCTTTCACTATCTCCTGTCTATTTAAACTGTTATAAATAAAGATGTTAGTATATGAAGGAACCGCATCCAGTAAAGAGCACTTGATAAAATAATAAACTATAGATCTATGCTAAAGGATGCCTATTTTAAAGCAGGGAAAACGAGGAAAAAAATATTATTATTTAATATATGCGAAACATGTGATTTCATCGCCAAAACTTAAGGCTCTAAAATAAATGGATTTTACACAGTAAATACACATATAATGTGCAAATAATGCAAATTTTGAGCATCATTTGAGCAGTTCAAGTGATTTTGCATTCGTTTTGAGTCATTTGTTCACAATAATCTATATTTTTCAGTTCTTTATTTTATCTAGATAATGATTATGTTCTTATTAATTCAAATAATTTGATTATACATAGTAAATATGCATATCATTTGCAAATAAAAGCAAATTTTGAGCACATTTTGAGCATTTCAAGCGATTTTGCATTCATTTTAAGTCATTTGATCGCTATGTTCTATATTTAATCTCTTTATTTTGTCTAGAATATGTTTCTGATCCTATTTATTCATAATTGAATTATACACAGTCAATACACATACAATGTGCAAATAATGCAAATTCTGAGCATCACTTAAGCATTTCAAGAGATTTTGTATTCATTTTGAGTCGTTTGTTCGCAATGATCTATATTAAAGTTCTTTATTTTATCTGGATTATGATTATGCTCGTATTTATTCAAATATTTGGATTATACATAGTAAATACGCATATAATGTGCAAATAATGCAAATTATGAGCACAATTTGAGCATTTCAAGAGATTTTGCATTCATTTTGAGTCATTGCTCGCAATAATACATATTTAAGCTATTTATTTTATCTCGATAATGATGCTGTTCTTATTATTCATAATTGGATTATACATAGTAAACACACATATAATGTGCAACTAATGCAAATTCTGAGTATTATCTTAAGCATTTCTAGATATTTTGAATTCATTTGAGTTATTTGATCGCTATGATCTATATTTAAGATCCTTATTTTATCAAGATAATGATTCTGTTCTTATTAATTCAAATAATTGGATTATACATAGTAAATTCGCTTATAATGTGCAAATAAAGTAAATTCCGAGCACATTTTGAGCATTTCAAGCGATTTTACATTTATTTCAAGTCATTCGATAGCTATGATCTATATTTAATCTCTTTATGTTGTCTAGAATAGGTTTCTGATCTTATTTAATCAAATAATTAGATTTTACACAGTAAATACACATATAATGTGCAAATAATGCAAATTCTGAGCATCATTTGAGCAGTTCAAGTGATTTTGCATTCATTTTGAGTCATTTGTTCACAATAATCTATATTTTTCAGTTCTTTATTTTATCTAGATAATGATTATGTTCTTATTAATTCAAATAATTCGAATATACATAATAAATAAGCGCATCATGTGCAAATAAACCAAATTCTGAGCACATTTTGAGCATTTCAAGGGATTTTGCATTCATTTTAAGTCATTCGAAAGCGATGATCTATATTTAACCTCTTTATTTTGTCTAGAATATGTTTTTGATTTTAATTATTCAAATAATTGAAATATACATAGTAAATACACATACAATATGCAAATAATGCAAATTCTGAGCATCACTTAAGCATTTCAAGAGATTTTGAATTCATTTTGAGTCGATTGTTCACAATAATCTATATTTCAGCTCTTTATTTTATCTAGATAATGATTCTGTTCTTATTTATTCAAATATTTGGATTATAGATAATATATACGCGAATCATGTGCAAATAAAGCAAATTTTTTAGCACATTTTGAGCATTTCAATCGATTTTGCATTCATTTCAAGTCATTCGATAGCTATGATATATATTTAAGCTCTTTATTTTTTCTAGAATATGTTTCAGATCAAATTTATACAAATAATTGGATTATACACAGTAAATACACATATAATGTGCAAATAATGCAAATTCTGAGCATCATTTGAGCATTTCAAGAGATTTTGCATTCATTTTGAGTTATTTTTCCACAATAATCTATATTTCAGCTTTTATTTTATCAAGATAATAATTACGTTCTTATTAATTAAAATAATTGGATTATACAGAGTAAATACGCGTATCATTTGCAAACAAAGCAAATTCTGAGAACATTTTAAGCATTTCAAGCTATTTTTCTTCATTTTAAGTCATTTGATCGCTATGATCTATATTTAAGCTCTTTATTTTGTCTATAGAATATTTTCTTATCTTATTTATTATAAGAATTGGATTATACACAGTAAATACACATATAATGTGCAAATAATGCAAACTCTGAGCATCATTTGAGCATTTCAAGAGATTTTTCATTCCTTTTGAGTCAATTGTTCGTAAAAATCTATATTTCAGCTATTTATTTTATGTAGATAATGATTCTGTTCTTATTAATTCAAAAAAATTTGATTATACATAGTAAATACGCACATCATGTGCAAATAAAGCAAATTCTGAGCACATTTTGAGCATTTCAAGAGATTTTGCATTCATGTTAAGTCATTCGAAAGCTATGATCTATATTTAAGCTCTTTATTTTGTCTAGTATATGTTTCTGATCTTATTTATTCAAATAATTGGATTATACACAGTAATTACATATATAATTTGCAAATAATGCAAATTCTGAACATCATTTGAGCATTTCAAGAGATTTTGCATTCATTTTCAGTCAATTGTTCCCAATAATCTATATTTCAGCTCTTTATTTTATCTAGATAATGATTCTATTCTTATTAATTCAAATAATTGGATTATACATAGTATAATACGTGCATCATGTGCAAATAAAGCAAATTCTGAGCACATTTTGAGCATTTCAATCGATTTTGCGTTCATTTTAAGTCATTCGATAGCTATGATCTATATTTAAGCTCTTTATTTTATCTAGAATATGTTTCAGATCAAATTTATTCAAATAATTGGATTATACACAGTAAGTACACATATAATGTGCAAATAATGCAAATTCTGAGCATTATTTGAGCATTTCAAGTGATTTTGCATTCATTTTGAGTTATTTGTCCACAATAATCTATATTTGGGCTCTTTATTTTATCTAGATAATAATTCTGTTCTTATTAATTCAAATAATTGGATTATACAGAGTAAATACGCGTATCATGTGCAAACAAAGCAAATTCTTAGAACATTTTAACCATTTCAAGCGTTTTTTCATTCTCTTTAAGTCTTTTGTTAGCTATGATCTATATTTAACCACTTTATTTTGTTTTTTAGAATATTGTCTGATCTTATTTATTCAAATAATTGGATTATACACAGTAAATACACATATAATGTGCAAATAATGCAAATTAAGAGCATCATTTGAGCATTTCAATTGATTTTGCATTCATTTTGAGTCATTTATCTCAATAATCTATATTTCAGGTCTTTATTTTATCTAGATAATGATACTGTTGTTATTTATTTAAATAATTGAATTATAAATAGTAAATACGCGTGTCATGTGCAAATAAAGCAAATTCTGCGAACAATTTGAGTATTTCAAGCAATTTTCCAGTCATTTTAAGTCATTTCATCGTTATGATCTATATTTAAGCTATTTGTTTTGTCTAGAATATGTTTCTGATCTTATTTATTCAAATAATTAGATTATACACAGTAAATACACATATAATGTGCATATAATGCAAATTCAGAGCATCATTTGTGCTTTTCAAGAATTTTTGCATTCATTTTGAGTCATTTGTTAGCAATAATCTATATTTCAACTATTTATTTTATCTAGATAATGATTTGTTCTTATTAATTCAAATAATTGGATTATACGTAGTGAATGCACGTATGATGTGCAAATAAAGCAAATTCTTAGCACATTTGGAGCATTTCATGCGATTTTACATTCATTTTTAAGTCATTTGATACCTATGATCTATATTTACACTCTTTATTTTGTCTATAGAATATGTTTCTGATCTTATTTATTAAAATAATTGGATTATACTCAGTAAATACACATATAATATGCAAATAATACAAATTCTGAGCTGATTTTGAGCATTTCAAGAGATTTTGGATTCATTTCGAGTCATTTATTCGCAATAATCTATATTAAAGCTTTTTATTCGTTTATTATATTTTTCTGATTTTATTTAATCAAAGAATTGGATTATACACAGTAAATACTCATATAATGTGCAAATAATGCAAATTCTGAGCATCTATGAGCATTTCATGAGATTTTGCAGTCGTTTTGAGTAAGTTTAGCGCAATAATCTATATTTAAGATCTTTATTTTATCCTGATTATGATTCTTTTGTTGTTTATTCAAATAATTGGATTATACATAGTAAATACGCTAATAATGTGCAACTAAAGTTAATTCCTAGCATCATTTGAGCATTTCAAGCAATTCTGCATTCATTTTAAGTCATTTAATAGCTATGATCTATATTTAAGCTCTTTACTTTTCCCACAATATGTTTCTGATTTTATTTATTCAAATAATTGGATTATACACAGTAAATACACATAAAATGGGCAAATAATGCAAATTCTGAGCTTCATTTTGGCATTTCAAAGAGATTTTGCATTCATTTTGAGTCATTTGTTCACAATAATCTAAATTCAGCTCTTATTTTATCTAGATAATGATTCTGTTGTTATTAATTCAAATAATTGGATTATACATACTAAATAAGCCTACCATGTGCACGTAAAGAAAATTCTGAGCACAATTTGAGCATTTCAAGCGATTTTGCATTCATTTTAGTCATTTCATCGTTATAATCTATATTTAAGCTCTTTATTTTGTTTAGAATATGTTTCTGATCTTATTTATTCAATAATTAGATTATACACAGTAAATACACATATAATGTGCAAATAATGCAAATTCTGACCATTATTTTAGCATTTCAAGAGATTTTGCATACATTTTGAGTCATTTATTCGTAATAATCAATATTTCAGCTCTTTATTTTTATCCGGATAATGAATCTGTTCTTATTAATACAAATATTTGGATTATACATAGTAAATACGCGTTGATGTGCAAAAAAAGCAAATTCTGAGCACATTTTAAGCGTTTCAAGGGATTTTGCATTCATTTTAAGTAATTCGAAAGCTATGATCTATATGTAACCTCTTTATTTAGTCTAGAATATGTTTCTGATCTTATTTATTCAAATAATTGGATTATAGACAGTAAATATATATAATTTGCAAATAATGCAAATACTGAGCATCATTTGAGCATTTCAAGAGATTTTGCATTCATTTTCAGTCAATTGTTCCCAATAATGATTATATTCTTATTAATTCAAATAATTGGATTATACGTAGTATATACGCGCATCATGTGGAAACAAAGCAAATTATGAGCACAGTTTGAGCATTTCAATCGATGTTACCTTCATTTTTACGTCATTTTATAGCTCTGATCTATATTTAAGCTCTTTATTTTGTCTAGAATATATTTCAGATCAAATTTATACAAATAATTTGATTATACACAGAAAATACACATATAATGTGCAAATAATGCAAATTCTGAGCATCATTTGAGCAATTCAAGAGATTTTGCATTCATTTTGAGTTATTTGTCCACAATAATCTATTTTTGAGCTCTTTCTTTTATCTGGATAATAATTCGGTTCTTATTAATTCAAATAATTGGATTATACAGAGTAAATACGCGTATCATGTGCAAACAAAGCAAATTCTGAGAACATTTTAAGCATTTCAAGCGATTTTTCATTCAATTTAAGTCATTTGATCGCATTGGTCTATATTTAAGCTCTTTATTTTGTCGATAAAATATGTTTCTAATATTATTTATTCAAAGAATTGAATCACACAGTAAATACAAATATAATGTGCAAATAATGCAAATTCTGAGAATCATTTGAGTATTTCAAAACATTTTGCATTCTTCATTTTGAGCCATTTGCTCGCAATAATCTATATATTTTCAACTCTTTATTTTATCTGGATAATGATTCTGTTCTTATTTATACAAATATTTGGATTATACGTAGTAAATACGCGTATGATGTGCAAATAAAGCAAATTCTGAGCATTTCATGCTATTTTGCATTCATTTTATGTCATTTGATTGCTATGATTTATATTTAAGCTCTTTATTTTGTCTATATGTTTCCGATCTCATTTATTAAAGAATTGGATTATACACAGTAAGTACACATATAGTGTGCAAATAATGCAAATTCTGAGCATTATTTGAGCATTTCAAGAGATTTTGTATTCATTACAAGTCATTTGTTCGCAATAATCTATATTAAAGCTCTTTATTTTTTCTAGAATATGTTTCTGATCTTATTTAATCAAATAGTTGTATACAGCGTAAATACTCAAATAATGTGCAAATGATGAAAATTCTGAGCATCATTTGAGCATTTGAAGAGATTTTGCATTCGTTTTGAGTCATTTCTTTGCAATTGTCTATATTTAAGTTTTTTTTTATCAAGATTATGATTCTGTTGTTATTTATTCAAATAATTGGATTATACATAGTAACTACGCAAACAATGTGCAAATAAAGCAAATTCTTCATGATTTGAGCATTTCAAGCAATTTGGCATTCATTTTAAGTCATTTTGATAGCTATAATCTATATTTAAGCTCTTCATTTTGTATAAAATATGTTTATGATTTTATATATTCAAATAATTGGATTATATACAGTAAATACACATATAATGTGCAAATAATGCAAATTCTGAGCATCATTCTAGCATTTCAAGAGATTTCGCATTCATTTTGAGTCATGTGTTTGCAATAATCTCTATTTCAGCTTTTATTTTATCTAGATATCGATTTTACTCTTATTAATTCAAATAATTTGATTATACAAAGTAAATACGTTTATCATGTGTAGATAAAGCAAATTCTGATCATATTTTGAGTATTTTAAGTGATTTTGCATTCATTTTAAGTCATTTGATCGCTATGATCTATATTTGAGCTTTTTATTTTGTCTAGAATATGTTTCTGATCTTATTTATTCAAATAATTGGATCATAGACAGTAAATACACATATATTGTGCAAATAATGCAAATTCTGAGCTCTTTTGAGCATTTCAAGAGATTTTGCATTCATTTTCAGTCAATTGTTCGCAATAATCTATATTTCAGCTCTTTATTTTAGCTAGATAATGATTCTATTTTTATTAATTCCAATAATTGGATTATAAATAGTACATACGCGAATCATGTGCAAATAAAGCAAATTCTGAGCACATTTTGAGCATTTCAATCGATTTTGCATTCATTTCAAGTCATTCGATAGCTATGATCTATATTTAAGCTCTTTATTTTGTCTAGAATATGTTTCAGATCAAATTTATTCAAATAATTGGATTATACACAGTAAATACACATATAATGTGCAAATAATGCACAATAATTGACGCAGCGAGTAGCGCGAGATAGTTGTTCTTTTCTCAGAAGAGAAGAAACACGTAAAAACAATTTAGAATTTTCTTAATTTCTGATTAATCTCTCTAAAAGATACACCCAACACTTTTATAGGTGTTGGTTCTGTCTAAATTACAAAGAAATAAATAACTACTAGCTTAAAATAAAATAACTGCTAATAATATAAACTGCTCATAATAGAACTACTAGCTTAAAATAAAATCTGCTTAAAATGGCTCAAGCATTTCTTTCTTTCTTTCTTAAAATAAGCTCTGCATCAGTCTCTCCCACCAGAGAAAAACTCGACCTCGAGTTTTCCGGATACAATGGCTCATCATCTGAAAAGAATGGGTAAATATCTGCCACATTAAATGTTTTCGATATACCCATTTCAGCTGGTAACTCCACCACATAAGCATTATTATTAATCTTTTTCTCAATCCGATAGGGTCCATACTTCTTAGGTTGCAATTTGCTGTATTTTCCCACTGGAAATCTTTCCTTCCTCAAAAACACCATCACTTGATCGCCAACAGCAAATATTTTCTCCCTTCGATGCTTGTCAGCTTCTGCTTTGTACTTAGCATTAGAATCCTCAAGTTTCTTCTTTATTTCAGCCGTCACTGTTTGCCATTGTTCAGCCATATGTTTTGCAGCAACACTAGCATAAGGAGCTCGTGGCAACTTCATTAAGTCCACAGCATGATCTGGTGCCTTAGTGTACACAATTGAAAATGGCGACTTGCCCGTGGTCCTGTGTATCGCTGCATTGTATGCAAACTCGGCTTGTGCTAGTGCCACATCCCATTGCTTCGGTTTGTCTCCACAAATACTGCGAATCAGGTTGCCCAAAGTTCTGTTGGTGGCCTCCGTTTGTCCATCAGTTTGTGGATGAGCAGTGGTGCTATAATTAAGAGAAGAGTCAAACATCTGCCACAGGGTTCTCCAGAAATGGCTAAGGAATTTACTGTCCCTGTCAGATGTGATCGACTTGGGTACACCATGCAAACGCACCACTTCCTTAAAAAACAACTTAGCAATACCTTGCGCATCAGCCACCTTTCGACATGGAATGAAGTGTGCCATTTTTGAGAACCTGTCAACAACAACAAAAACAGAATCCATACCTCTTTGAGTACGAGGTAGCCCTAATACAAAGTCCATTGACAAATCCTCCCATATATTGTGAGGGACTGGAAGAGGCATGTACAGTCCAGTATTTTGTGACTGCCCTTTTGAAGTTTGGCACACATAACAGCGCTGCACAATTTTGCTAACATCTCTTCTTAAGTGAGGCCAGTAAAACCTTTCTTGAACAGCAGCAATAGTCTTATCTCTACCTAAATGACCTGCTAATCCACCACCATGTAAATCTCGAATCAACTTCTCCCTTAGTGAAGAGCAAGGGATACAAAGTTGGTTTCCTTTCATCAAATATCCATCATGGAGATGAAAGTCATCACATGGTTGATTTGTGATACACTTTCCCCAAACTTCTTTAAAGTCCTCATCAACTTCATACAACTCCTTCAATTGCTCAAACCCTACCACTTCGTGACTCAAAGTGACAAGCAAATTGGCTCTGCGACTCAAGGCATCTGCCACTTTATTTTGTATTCCAGCCTTATGCTTTAACTTAAAAGGGAACTTCTGTAGGAATTGTATCCACCTTGCATGCATGTCTTTGCTGATTCGGGTTTGATTATTTAAATGTTTTAGTGCATCACAATCGGAATATAGAACAAACTCACGTCCGATCAGATAATGCTCCCATGTTTTTAAAGCTCGCACCACCGAATAGAATTCTTTGTCATAAGTGGACCAATTCCTTCTAGCATCTGCTAGCTTTTCACTAAAGAAGGCTACCGGTTTCTTTTCTTGAGATAAAACCGCTCCTATTCCAACTCCACTTGCATCACAATCTACCTCGAATAGTTTATCAAAATCTGGTAAGGTTAGGACTGGAGCTAAGCACAATTTCTCTTTCAACACAGCAAAACTCAACTCAACCTCTTCGTTCCAATGAAACTTTCCTTTCTTCAAACATTCTGTCATTGGGGCTGCTATAGTGCTGAAATTTTTGATGAAACGCCTATAGAAACTTGTTAATCCCAAAAAACTTCTTAATTCAGTCACGGTTTTTGGTATTGGCCATTCTCTGATGGCTTTTACCTTTTCTTCATCTACTTGGATACCTTCTGAACCAACAATGAAGCCAAGGAACAACAATCTTTTAGCCATAAAACTGCACTTCTTTAAATTGGCATAAAGCTTATTCTCTTGTAAAACCACCAAAACTTCTCTCAAGTGTTTAAGATGTTCCTCTTCTGACTTACTATATATTAGAATGTCATCAAAGTAAACAACCACAAATTTTCCAATGAAAGGTTTCAATACCTGATTCATCACCCTCATGAAAGTGCTTGGGGCATTTGACAGCCCAAACGGCATAACCAACCACTCGTACAAACCTTCCTTTGTCTTGAAAGCTGTTTTCCATTCGTCTCCAGGTCTAATTCGAATCTGATGGTAACCACTTCTCAAATCAATCTTTGAGAACACCATCGACCCGCTCAATTGATCCAGCATATCATCAAGTCTTGGGATGGGAAACTTATAACCAATGGTGATTTTGTTGATTGCACGACTGTCAACACACATTCTCCAACTACCGTCCTTCTTAGGTGTCAATAATGCAGGTACAGCACATGGGCTCATGCTGTCTCTAACATAACCTTTATTCAACAGTTCTTGCACTTTCTCTTGTAAGATCTCACTTTCTTTTGGGCTCATTCTATAATGTGGTAGATTAGGTAAAGTAGATCCAGGTATCAAGTCAATGTGGTGCTGAATATCTCGCATAGGAGGTAGTCCATCAGGCAAATCCTCAGGTATAACTTCACTAAACTCCTCCAACAATGGTTTGACGATCGGTGGTACCTTTACCTCTTGACCCTCGTCCACAGAGAGAATTTGTTTCACAATCAGTGCATGAACCACTTTAGACTCTCTCACTGCATCCTCTAACTCTTTTTCAGATTTCATTAATGTGATGTATGATTTTTCCTTAACTTTGGCAGCATTAGAATGCTTATTTACTCGTAAAGGAAGTAGAGTAAATTTCACTCCTTTTCTCTCCAACTTGTACACATTATCTCTGCCCGCATGTTGTGCATCAACATCAAACTGCCATGGCCTGCCAAAGAGTAGGTGACACACATCCATGTCCACAACATCACAATACACTTCATCTTGATATTTTCCAATAGAAAAAGGTACCTTACACCGCTCAGTCACCTTAATCTTTTCTGCAGCTTTGATCCATCCAATTGAATAAGGATTTGGATGTTTTTCAACAGCCAACTGTAATGAATTCACCACATCCCTACCAATAATATTCTCACAACTACCGCTGTCTATGATTAACTCGAAGACACGGCCATTGATAGTGCATCTGGTTCGGAACAATTGGTGACGTTGGGTAGCATCATCTTGCTTTGGAGCCAACATCAATCTTCTAATAACAAAATTCGGCTCTCCTTCATCATCACCTTTATCACAATCACTTTGTTCATCATCCCCATCAGGTTCACAATAAACCTCATCTTCTATCTCTCGCTCCACAATATTAATACCTCTCCTATTAGGGCATTCATTCGATCGATGACCTGGTTGCAAACACCGGTAACATTTGCCAACCATAGATTTAGAAGTGGTGTTGGCTGATTTCAGGTTTTCGCTTTTGTCCATCGGCCTTTTCCCTACTATTTTATCATCCTTTGCCACCTTCTGCAACTCTCGTGTTGCCCCAGTGTTTCTGGTATAGCCTTCATTAGCAAAACCACGCCTATTTGAATCCCACTTACTACTTTTCTCTTGCAACATCAATTCAGCTTTCATGGCCATATTCTTTGCCTCATTCAGATTATACATAACCTGAACCCCAATCTTGTCTCGAAGTTGTGGTTTCAACCCATCCAAATATCGTGCAACTTGTTGGCCCTCACTCTCACGCAAATCATTCCTTTCTGCCAACCGCATGAACTCAGCGGTATACTCATGAACAGACCTTTGTCCTTGGCTGCACCTTTGATATTGCTGAAATAAAATCTGTTCATAATCAGGAGGAAGAAAATCCCTCTGCAATAACTGCTTCATCCTGTACCAAGTTCGAACAGGTTGCTTCCCTTCACGGTACCTCCTGTTTTGTAACCTTTCCCACCATGCAGAGGCCCCTCCTTTCAACCTACATGCCACCAACTTCACCCTTTTTTCTTCAGGGATCTCCATATACTCAAAGAATCGATCAACTTCAGCCACCCAATCAATAAAATCCTCAATATTCAACCCCCCATTGAAACTCGGAATATCAACCCTTAACTTAAAATCATAATTATCTCTTTCATACTGGTTACCTTGATTTCTGCCATGACCATTATCACGCCTAGCGGCATGGTAACGGCCTAACCAGTCCTCTTCTTCCTCCTCCTCCTCCGAGTCATCTCCTTGGCTGGAGTTGTCTCGGCGTCTGCCAGCAGTAGTTTTGCCGAAAAAGTCGCCTCGAGCATCGTCATCTCTCGGTCGATCTCTTCCTTCAGCCCTATTCCTGTTAGGATTTATCGCGAAGGCCTCAAGTCGTGCGACAAGATCCACAAGGCTTTGTTTTATCCCCTGAACACTCTGTTCCAGAGTTTTAACTGCCTCCCCTTGAGCCTTAACCTCAGCCCTGAGGTTTTCCATGTCCCGATCTCCGTCGGAGCCATGATTGCCTTTTCCTGCCATTGGTTATGGAAGGAAAACCCGCTCTGATACCACCTGACGCAGCGAGTAGCGCGAGATAGTTGTTCTTTTCTCAGAAGAGAAGAAACACGTAAAAACAATTTAGAATTTTCTTAATTTCTGATTAATCTCTCTAAAAGATACACCCAACACTTTTATAGGTGTTGGTTCTGTCTAAATTACAAAGAAATAAATAACTACTAGCTTAAAATAAAATAACTGCTAATAATATAAACTGCTCATAATAGAACTACTAGCTTAAAATAAAATCTGCTTAAAATGGCTCAAGCATTTCTTTCTTTCTTTCTTAAAATAAGCTCTGCATCAATAATCTATTCTGAGCATCATTTTTTGCATTTCAAGAGATTTTGCATTCATTTTGAGTTATTTGTCTACTATAATCTATATTTGAGCTCTTTATTTTATCTAGATAATAATTCGGTTCTTATTAATTCAAATAATTGGATTATACAGAGTAAATACGCGTATCATGTGCAAACAAAGCAAATTCTGAGAACATTTTAAGCATTTCAAGCGATTTTTCATTCATTTTAAGTCTCTTGATCGCTATGATCTATATTTAAGCTCTTTATTTTGTCTATAGAATATTTTTCTAATATTATTTATTCAAATAATTGGATTATACACAGTAAATACTAAATACAAATATAATGTGCAAGTAATGCAAATTCTGAGAGTCATTTGAGTATTTCAAAAGATTTTGCATTCATTTTGAGACATTTGTTCGCAATAATCTATATTTCAGCTCTTTATTTATCTGGATAATGATTCTCTTCTTATTAATACAAATAATTGGATTATACATAGTAAATACGCATATGATGGGCAAATAAAGCATATTCTGAGCAAATTTTGAGCATTTCGTGAGATTTTGCATTCATTTTAAGTCATTTGATCGCTATGATTTATATTTAAGCTCTTTATTTTTGTCTATAATATGTTTCTGTTCTTATTTATTCAAATAATTGGATTATACATAGTAAATACGCTTATAACGTGCAAATAATGCAAATACTGAGCATCATTTGAGCATTTCCAGCCATTTTGCATTCATTTTATGTCATTTGATCGCAATATTCTATATTAAAGCTCTCTATATTGTGTGAATATGTTTCTGAACTTTATTATTCAAATAATTGGATTATAGATAGTAAATACGCATATAATGTGCAAAAAATGCAAATTCTGAGCATCATTTGGTAGTTTTTAGGAATGTTACATTTTTTTTAAGTCATTTGATCGCAAAAATCTATATTTAAGCTCTTTATTTTATTTAGATTATGTTTCTGTTCTTATTTATGCAAGTAATTGGATTATACGTAGTAAATACGCATATAATTTTCAAATAATGCAAATTCCGAGCATTATTTGAGCATTCGGAGTGATTTTGCATTCATTTTACGTCATTTGATCTCAATAATTTATATTTAAGCTCTTTATATTGTCTAGAATATGTTTCTAATCTTATTTATTCAAATTATTGGAATCTACATAGTAAATACACATATAATGTACAAATAAAGCAAATTCTGAGCATCATTTGAGTATTTTAAGAAATTTTGCATTCATTTTTTTAGTTATTTTATCGCAATAATCTATATTAAGCTCTTTATTTTATCTATAATATGTTTTTATTCTTATTTATTTAAATAATTGGATGATACATAATAAATACGTTATAATTTGCAAATAATGCAATTATGAGCATCACTTGTGCATTTTGAGCGATATTGCATTCATTTTATGTCATTTGATCCCAATAATTTAAATTTAAGCTCTTTTTATTATCTAGAATATGTTTCTTATCTTAGTTACTCAAATAATTTGTTTATACATCAGAATCAGCTCAGAATACTAGATAAAGATGTGTGGGCTTCGAGAGCATTTTTTTAAATCTAGTCCGACACTCCAAGTATTGATACATAGCATATTTCCTGATTTCTATAATGTGATAATCTGTGACTGTTTGTGTGCCGGATATTATTGCTCATAATACTGACCCGCTTCACCAATAGACATTTATTTGGCAGCGCACTATTTTGTTTTTATTTTTTGTTCTCCTTCTATGTTCATTTCCATTGTGTCTCTGTCTTTCTTTTTTGCTGCTCAGAGCCATCTTCCTCATTTCCTTCTTTTCTCCTCCTCCTCCGGTAGCTCTGCATCACCCTCATGCCCTCCTTTCTCGTCAATCTGGCACACCTCCTCCTTCCATTCCGCCTTCTCTTCTCTGACTGATCGGTGCCACATTTTGTATATTTTTTTTACTAAATAACTGATGTTTATTTTGTTACATGTGTTTTCAAGAAGAATTTAATAGTTGTACCATATCAAGCTGCTACAACATACTTAATGGATTAGCACTTGTGATATATATGCATAATCCTGAAATTATATGAATAGAGATCGACATTTGTATTTGATGACGAGTTTTTTCATTATTTTTTCCCTTTTTTGGTATTAGCTTTTTGTTGTACGTTAAAATCCAAATTTCAAAAATTGTAGGGAGTTATATTTTTAATGTTTACTCCATTTTAGATTTTCTCTTGCATTAGAAGTGCTAAATAATAAGCGAAATTTTGTCCCTAAATTGCATCTTTCAACTTAAAATAAAATGAACATGTTCAGATATTGTATTAAATATAGAATATAATTGTCATTTGGGTGTTATATATTATTATTAAAAAAACAATATAGATTCTATCCCATTAATGTAAAATTTCCAATTACATTGTAAATCCGATGTATCTGATTTGCAAAATTATTTTATGCATTTCATAGAAGACAGAGGAGATTAGCATTTTAGTAGTGCATGATGGTATAGGAGCAATAAATTTCTATTTATAACTGATTTTAATTTTATGAGATCTGCATTAAATGTTGTGCTAGATCTAAGGGAATTTTAATTTTAATTTTAATATCACGAGGCTCATAATTAATTATAAGTCTATTGATTAAGGACAACACTTTGTTTGTGAAGATTGTGAATCCACAATTCAATTTAAAGATTTTTTTTGTATATTTCAAGTTGATTGAGCAGACTTTATATTTACTAGAGGGGTTACATAATCACCTTTTTCCCCAAAAAATAAATTTACATCTAATTATTTTATTGTTTTATTTTATTTTTAACATAATAAGAAGAACGTGTTATAGTTCTTTACAATGTAGAAAAGCTTAAGATGATGCACATGGATATAAAGAGACAACAATCTATGCTGAGGTATATAAAGGGAAGTTGAAGGTTATAAAAGAAATTTTTATCATAAGGATAAAAAAAATGTCCTTAGTTTGTTGATTTTATGTTCTACAAAATTGAAATGTTATAGATTTTATTTTGATGTCAATCGTTGGTACTAATGGGTAACCGTCAATTAACGCTAGTTACAAGTTAGTGATAGACTAATCAAGTTATGAAGATATAAATTAATAAAAAGTCTCATAATTAAAATAGTCGCTAAAAAGAATTGATAAATTTTAAACAACACGTAGTTATTCCCATCAGAAATACAAAATATATATATATTTATTTTTATAAATTTAAAAATTATAACATATTTTATATTTATTTGTAAGTCAAATATCGAGCGAAGCAAGATTAGATCCTCTAATTTTAAATTATTGATATCTCATATTTATATATGTATTTTGACCGTACTTAGCACCCAAATATTACTCAAACCATTATAATTGTCTCATGAATTGTTGTGTTTTCCTAGATTTTGGTACTGCCGTGGCATTTGATTTGTTTTGTAGGAACTTGGTGGAACAGACATAATAATTGCATAAAAAGAAGATTTTTGGAGATGAAAAATGACTAAATGGGTCCATAGCATTGTAAAGCTCATCCTAAGCTTTCCAACGATCTTTGAATCACCTAAATCGGAGTCCGGATGAAGAAATTATCACCCAAATACTATCAGTGCGCAATGCTGGAATTTCGGTCCGAAATGTACGGATTTCGGTCCGAAATGCATTTCTGGAAAGCGCGATTTTGGAAATTTTCGAAGAAGGAAAGAGGCAAACCGCCTTCTCTTTCCCTAGCTTGCCTCCCAAGTCATTCCCTGGTGATAAAAGCACGAAATTTCGTACAGAAAGGCGGTAACTCTTCCAGAGGCCAAAGTTCTCACCTTTCCACCGCCGTTCTCGCGCCGAAAGGCGTGGAATTCCACCATTCTCCATTGAGCACGACCTTGACAGCAACTTGGAGCGATTCTCGACACGCGACATCGGTAGAAACAATCCAACCATGATTCCATAGCCTTGCAAACAAGAGTTTAGCGGGATTACTTGGTTGTATCTCTTCTTCTCTCTCTGCCTTGTATCGATTATGGAGTTTGTATCTTATATTTCTTGCATGTTAGACTAGTTTATTATGTCTTAGGGCTAGTTAGTATATTAGTTTAGTTTATTGTGATGACTTGATGAATTTATTATGATATTATGTGATTTATTTAGTTGAGAATTATTGTCTATGCTTGGTTTAATTAATTGCTTACTTTAATGTTTACCTATAGATGAGTCGCGACGTCTTTAGGGTATGAAACTAGACTAGGCATTTAATTGATCAAGTAATTGAGATAAACCAACGCTCGAAAGAGTAGGTTAGTTAACGACCGAAAGGTGTAACTTTTAAATGAACCGACATGACTTTAAATATCTCTAGAAATCTAACTAAATATTCCTAAACATTTTAGTTCTAATACGTGAGTCTGGATTAGATGTTTTTATGGTAAAACCCGACATCAAACCTAAATCGGAACCAAAAGGCGACGACTGAGGTTAGGATTAAGATCTGGTCGCTTAGTAACCTTCACATAGTGTTCTGTAAAATTATCAAGTCGGAGCAGTAGGTTTAAGGCAGGTTTTTGATCCAACCAGTACTGATTTCGGTCCGAAATCAGTCTGTTTTGGTCCGAAATACCCCTCTGTCCCGGTGAAAATTGTGGGTAGAGATGCCTTAAAGCTAAACTAATTGAACGCTTGCCTCTAAGACATTTTATTGCATCTGTTTGAGTCCATAAATCACCAAAAATAACCAAAAATATTTCTTTTACTTGTTCTTTATTTATTTGTCTTTTTAACTCATAAAATCCCAAAAACAATTGTCTTATCTAGCTTTCGTGAGGAAGTAAAGTCCGGTATTCAATTTAATCCGTCCCTGTGGGTTCGATCCTTAGCTTTACCAAACGACTAGTGAGGTAATTCTTATGTATAAATTTATTTGACCTAGGTTCTATACCTTCATCAATTATGTTTGATGTCGAAACTACCTACTCTTACGCATATTTGATCTTAAGACAAAAGTTTTTTTTTTCACACAAAGATAATTGGCGAAGAAATTAATTTATAATAAAAGGATACCTATTTCAAATAGCAAATTAAAAGTGTTATGTGTGCATATATATTTGTTAGCATTTTTAATACCATATGGTACGATTTTTCTATTTCACTGTTTGGACTAAACGTAACTGAATACATCAATCCATTAACACCATTTTTAATTTTCTAATGACATTTATAAATCGAATCAAAACATTCGCTGAAAAACCAACGGTCCGAATCAAAAAGGAAAATAAATGTGTTATATCAAACAGCTCCGTGACAATTATGCATTCAGTCAATATTACATATGTGATATGTGGCCAATAATTCATAATGGTTGATGTAGCATAGTACTCTGTTTTGACAGAACAGTTCCCTCTCAGATTCCGGACTAACCAGGACCTCTCGATTAAAATATCTCTTCGACAGACAAAAGCACAAAGAAATACAATAATTCAGATAGATGACATGACCTTGCAACTGACACTGCGATACGAATAGGGCTGTCAACGAAACAATATAACACATTATTCCGTAACGTTATGAGATAACGGCACGAATAACGGAATCTAAATGTATTTCGTTAACTAAATGAAACAGCAAACGAAATAGTCCGGTATATAAGACACATAAACGTAACAGTAAACGAAATAGGGTGTTTCGTTTTCGTTATTTCGTTTTCGCGTATACTATTTTAAAATTGTTACAATAGTAGAGAGTGGGCGGAGCTAACGAGGGACTCCTCGAGTCTTCCCCTCAACTTTTACCTCTTTCTCCTATCATTTCCTGTCTAAGCCAGGCTGTGTTTACACTTTACACCCCTTGAGAAAAATCGAAAAGAGGAAAGAGAAAACAGAGAAAAAAAAAACAAAAACCCAAGTCTCTTTAATTCTCTCTACAAAGCCTATCAACAGGAACTTTCTGAGTGACTCAGACCCCGCCTCCGTCTAGGTCGCCTCTTCGCTGGGTGCTTCCGCCTCCGCCACCATCGACGACGTGGTACAGATGGAGAGAGGTCACCGGACTGGACGATCAAGAAAGGCGCAAAATGGAGTAGATTTCAGATTGAGGAGTTGGCGTGTTGCTTGGAAGCTCCTGTTCTAGATCTAGTTTTGAGCCTTAAATTTGGAAAACAACGGTGATTTATTACATATACGACCAACTGTAAATTCATTTTGTGTCAATACTCGAACTAAGAAGTTTAAAATTGTCATTTATTGTCTCCTTTTCTGAGAATTTGAGAAAAGTATAGAGGCTTCCAAATAATTTATTTCATTTCGGCAAAAAAAGAAAATGAATAAAGCAAATAAATGGAGAGAGCCAGCCGTAAAAAAAATGGAGAAAGGGGCTTCAAGGTTCAAATCCTTCCCTCTGTATAGGAAAACGGATATGGGTGCACTAGGTTTTTATGCGCCAAATACAAAAGTTTGTTCAGATGCTTGGCGGTGTATGAAGACCTGACATATGCAAAAATAACAGAAGACAAGAGCGCTGAAGCTGTGTCTCGTTGAGTTTGAGCTCTTTGCGAAATGGAAAATGGATGCACTCGGAATGGATGAATCGAGAGAAGCACCAACGGTTGGACCCACGAGAGGAAAACGTGGTGTAATGTGTGCCGAGACTAACCAAAATAAGAAAAGAAGAGGGAGAGAGAGCTCTAACAGAAATGGTTGAGCGAGTTGGTTACGCAGAAACCGCCGGGCTCCATGGGAATTCATCGCACCTGGACGGAAACGAGGCTGAGGACTGGGGTTATAAATATAGCAGCTGAAGGAGAGTAGGGAGAGCTGCTTCGGGCAAGAGAAATTGGCGTAAAAAAAAAAGAAATAGGATAGAGAGAGAAATAGAGAAGAGAGGCATTTCAACAAACGATTGAAGTGCAAGTGAGGAAGAGTGAAATTGAGAGAATTTGAAGTCGATTCTTGGATTGTAATTGAAGGAGAAGGTAAGGAATAAGGTAAAGATCGGATTTGTAAGATGAATTTGAAGCTTTAATAAAGAAATTTGTGATTTGAAGTGTCGAATTGAGTTTCTAGCATTGGTATGTCGATCTGATGGTTTTAATGTTCAAATTCGATTTGCATTATTCAAATTAATCTTAACTCCTTCTCAATTGATCTTCTTGAATCGAATTGTCTCTTATTTTCCCCTTTTCTTTTCAATCGTTGCTCGCTTTAAGCTCTGATCAAACAACCTGTAGTTCTCAGTTCTGGTTCAATTCGATCTCGACTGGAGTCTCTCCAGGTCTTGATCCTTAACATTGCCTCGACTGGGTTTTACTCAGATCCTGGTTTCAAAACGCTTCGACTGGAGTTTCTCCAGCTCCTAGCTTTTCTTACCTCGACTGGAGTTTCTCCAGCTCTCGGTAGCCTTCTCTAACTGGCCTTAGCCATGGTTAGAGATGATTTGAGAAGCAATTCAAAGGGGAAATGCTATCCATTTGTTTCCAGATTAATATTTCTCGCAAATCTGTATGAACCTAAATTGAACAAGCACCATGGAAATGTTCACAAAGACTTTTATGTGAAATTTACTTAGTTGAATCAATTGTAAGATCTGTAAGACAGTCGAATTTAATGTTTAAATGTTGAGTAGTAATGGTGAATTCTCATATTTGAAGTTCACAGGGTTTTAGTGAAATTTATCTACTGGACCTTGATATTAGTTTTCATTAAAGTTGCGACTAATTGTTATATGTCTGTGTAATTGAGTATAACATGCATACTCAGTGATTATGTTCAAGTATTGATCTGTGGCAAGCAGTAGGTTGCAGGAAGCCTAATACATTGAGAAATCAATCAGTACTATATTTCCTAATTCAGGTATTTAGTAATAACCAGAAAGTAGTGGACTGGCAAGTAAAAAAAAGCATTGTTAGATTCTTAGATAAGTGTCATAGATGTATAAAGTTCCTATGGAATTGTGATCTTATATCAGGATATATACATAGTTCTTATATTAAATTTTTATTTATTTTTCTCAGCTGACCCCCTCCTTTGATAAGATTGCAGATCAATCATGTAAAAAAAAAATAATTGGACTTCTATTCTAATGACAGTGAATTGTTGTGACAAAGGCGCTTTAATTATGCGCACAACAACCTAGAGTAATTTGGTTTATATTAAGTAATATGTGTGAATTGGCAACTGGTGGTATAAAACCAATAAGGTGATACCATGTGTTGATATCTGTGTCAAACTTATGACACAGAAATAAGAACTATAATGAATTTCTTTGAGCTGAACCACTAGTGATGCAGAGGCATAAGAGGTGGTATGCTAAAAGAAGCATCAATTAGTGAGTAATTAAACACCAATGATAGTCATGCTAAGTACATGATATTAAACCTGGCCACATGAAACGCAACAAAAAAAAAAGGAACTGTGTGCTGCCCAAAATTACAATATGGTGATCTTACAATCAAGTTACCAATTAGAAGGTCCTGATAGGCAGTTAGTGTTCATATAAACAAAGTTTTTTTTTTCGAAAAAAGGTGGGAGCGCCACCCAGTTTCATTATGTAAATGAAACAAAACAACAACAAACACTTAGTTCAAAATCCTAACAAATTACTGGTACCAGTACCACTTTCACTGGTACCAAGCTAAATCCCTATACGCAACCTCCAAATTTCCCATCGTCACAAACTCTTACATAAGACAATCCTAAGTCATTATCACTCCAAATTGAAAGATAAGCAATTATTACAAAATAACGCCTAAACAAAAAGATATTTTTTAGAAACAATCTTCAAGCTGCAGCCTCAATTCCCATATTCTCCATGCGTTCTATCACCCCTTGCAGCATCAGAGGTCCTGGTACCATTTGCAGTGGTATGATATCCCAGTCCATGGGTAGCCACTTGTTAACATCTTCTTTTTCTTCCATCTTCCAGGTACCTAGCCAATACAAAACCAAATGATTAATGATCATCAACGTTTGTTTAACTGTTTTAATATCTATATGATTAAAAATAAAATCATTCCTAATTTTCCAAATGCACCAACAAGAGGCACTAAAAACCGTTAGAAAAGCATTTTTGGTTTTATGGGGCAGATGCATAGCAAAATCTATTATGTCTCTAATCGACTGCCATCTTTGGAACCAATCTTGGCAATCCCCTAACCAAAACCAAAGTTTCTGAGCAAAAGAACAATTAAGAAAAAGGTGATCACAGGTTTCAAGTTGTCCACAAAAAATACAATTGGTATTACCAGACCAACCTTTTCTACTTAACATTTCCTTAGTTAAAATTCTATCATGAGTCAAGAGCCACATAAAAGCTCTGATTTTATGTGGAATTTTTAGTTCCCACAACATATTAGCTTTTTCCACATGAACCCCCCTAAACTTCAGAAAAAGATAAGTAGAGTGAGTAGAGAAACAGTGCTTGGTGTCCCATTTCCAGAAGATAGTATCAGCACTATCTAGCAGCCTGATGCCATGAATGATATTCATCAAAGTTTGCCATTCCTGTCCTAAAACCCCACTTAAGTATCTAGTAAAAGATAGACATCTCCCCTGTGAGAGAACCACTTCTTCTACAGTACAATTTTTGTTGTTGCACAGCTGATACAGAAAATAAAATTCAGTTGCCAGAGAACAATTATTGTACCAGATGGCATTCCAAAAATCAACCGACTTACCATTCCCTACTTTATAATAACTAGAACTAACACCAATAGAATGAGTAGTCATCACCCCTCTCCAAAAATAGGAGACTTTGCCTAAGCTATTATTATAATATTTATGTCTAACCATTGCTTTCCACTCTGAATGATAACTGGGATCATTATATTTCCACCACCATTTCAGAAGAAGAGAAGTATTCATAACAGATAGATCTAAAATTCCCATCCCATCATCCTGTTTTGTCATGCAAACTTTTGTCCAATTAACTAAAGCATACTTTTTTCTCTCTCCTATATTACCTTGCCACAGGAAACGACATCTAAGTTTGTCTATATTTCTCCTAACTAATTCAGGCATCTTAAACATAGAGATTGTGTAAAGGGGTATAGCACTAATCACTGAGTTGAGTAAAGTAATTCTACCACCTAAAGATAATAACTTCCCTTTCCACGATTGCAATTTCTTTTGGATTTTATCATAGACTAAATGCCAATCTTTATTGTACAGTTTTTTAAAGTGCAAAGGAATGCCAAGATAAGAAATAGGAAAAGCTCCAATCTTACACCCAAAAATATTAGCAAGCCTATTACTATCCTCTGAAGAGATATTGATCGGTATCAATTCAGTCTTGGAAAAATTAATTTTCACACCAGTAGCAGCTTCAAAAACTAATAAAGTCCAAAGAGCTCTCTCCACATTAATATCATCAGCCTCTAAGAACAGAATGGTGTCATCCGCATAATGGATGTTGACAATGGGATATCCATTCCTAACAGGCGGGCCTAAACCTTTAATCAACCTATTTTGAGTAGCTCTATTAAAGATTTTGCATAATGCATCAGCAGCTAGATCAAAAAGGTAAGGAGACAGTGGGTCCCCTTGCCTCAACCCCCTTTTACAAGGAAAGTAAGCAGTAGGGGATCCATTGAAATTAATACAAGTGCTCGCACTATAGAAAAGAAGTTTGATCCAGCTAATCCATCTAGCACCAAACCCTCTTTGTTGTAACACCTTGAGCATATAGGGCCAGTTTATTCTATCATACGCCTTCTCAAAATCTATTTTAATAGCTACTCCTCTTTGTTTATTAATTGAACAACTATGTAAAATTTCATGTCCTAAAATGACATTATCTAAAATAAATCTACCTCTCAAGAAACCAGCTTGCGCTGTATCCACTAGAGAATTGACTACTTTTTCTAACCTATTTGTTAGCATTTTGGAAATGATTTTCACACTACAATTTACTAAGCTAATAGGCCTAAATTGAGTTACTAAAGTAGCTTCATGCTTCTTAGGAGCTAGACTAATCATAGACTTATTTAGCTTGCTCATTTGAAGATTGCCTTGGAAGAAAGCATTAACTACACAAAGCAAATCATGTTGAACTAAAGTCCAAAAGTCTTGATAAAAGCTAAAACTAAACCCATCAGGGCCTGGAGCTCCTACAGCATAAGAATCAAACACTACTGTCTGTATATCTTGTATACTAAAAGGCTGTTCTAAGTAAACTTTGTCTTCTGTAGAAAGTAAATCCTCACTATCCCAAAAATCATTATCTAAATAAGCCCCCTGAACCCCTTCAGAACCTAGCAAGTTTCTATAATAATGCCACACATGTTTTTCTATTATTTTGCTATCATCAACTAACTGTCCATCAATTTCCATATGATAAATCCTATGTTTTTTGAAATTGTCAGAAGCTATTTTATGGAAATAAGCTGTGTTATTATCTCCTTCATGTAACCACTTAGTTTTTGCTCTATTTTTCCAATAAATCTCTTCCTCCAGATATATATCATCTAACATTTTAGTATACATAAACCATTGTTCTTGTTCTATCTCATTCAAATCTCTAAGCTCTCTCAATTTCTCTAAAACATGTAGTCTATCTAAGGCTAACTTTTTTTTTCTCTTTTTTTCACTATCAAAGTTTTTTTTCCATCCTACCATCTTTTTTTTTAAGTATTTCATTTTCTCAGCCCAACTCACTCCTATATTATCTTGTAAAGGAAAATCTACCCACCATTTATGCATTAACTTAACAAAATGAGGATCCTTGGCCCATAAAGGGTCATATCTAAAGATATTGGGCTTAATAATCTGATCTTCAGTAGTAAGAAGTATAGGACAGTGGTCAGAGCAATACGAAGCTAAGTCCTGAGTCCTGTTGTTTCTATAAATGTGATCCCAATCACTAGAAGCTAGAAATCTATCCAACATTGCATATTGTATGCCATTAGTCCAAGTAAATCTCCTATTAGTTAGCTTATAATCTAACAGCACATTATTATGAATGAATTTATTGAACTTTCTACTAATCCTAAGATCAAAATTATTACTACTTTTTTCCTCCCTAAACCTGATGGCATTGAAGTCCCCACAAAGCAACCAAGGGCCATGCCAATTATCTCTAATGTTTTGAAGTTCTGACCAAAAATCATTTTTTAGTCTAGCTGCCACTGGTCCATATACTATGGAGAAAAGAAAAACTACATTATTTTTCCTATCCTTTACTTCTAAATGAATTGAAAAAGTCCTATATTCTACTTTCAGAATATCAAAATTAGAGGGATCACAACCAAAAAGAATACCCCCTGACCTACCTTTGGAAGGCAACCAAAACCAACAAGATATTCTATTAGAGAGAGTGTTTAAGATTCTAGTAGTGAACATTTCTTTTTTTGTTTCCTGAATAGCTACTATATCTAGATTGTTGTCTTTAATCATATCTATTAAGACCTGTCTTTTAAGAGAAGCATTCATCCCTCTTATATTCCAGCACAACACTTTCATTTAATTACTATCATATCCCTATCAGCATTGAGCACCACAGTAGTGTAATCTGTGGTCTCTTTGCCTTTCTGTAACACATCTAATAAAATATCCTCAAATTTTTTCCTATCCATATGTTGCATTCTATGAATAATGTCACTTTGTTGTTCTATAGTTTCACCTAATCTGATTTTGTAAATGTTAAACATCTCAGCTATTTCTATTTCAGTAAGTCTATTGAAAGGAAATCTATCTAAAAGAAGTGAACCTTCATGATGCTTTGCCCCAGTTTTGCCAGCTTTCCTTTCTCTGGCCCTGCTAAGCACTGAGCTTGTCACCCCCATGAATCTCAGCCTGTTGCTTCTCCTAGGTTGAGTAAAGCCACCTCCCAAAGTAGTTGGAGTGTTCTGCACCCTCAGCTGAGAACTGTCACTTGCCTCTGTACCAACAATTTGATTCTCTGTTGTGCCCACCATGAGAGGGTTGTTATTGTCATTCACTGGAGAGAGTGTGCTGGTATTAGTTAACAGTGGCACACTGTTCAGTATTGTCACTAAATTCTCACCAGTCTTGGGTTGATCCTCAGCTGAGTTATCATCTCCTTTGACTGGGGTCTGCAGTTCAATTCTTTCCCCTTAGTGTGAGGAAAGAAGAGCCAGCAGATGGGTGAGACTCAGCCTCACACTGTTCTGGATAAGAGGCTTCTTCTTTGTAACCATTAGTGGTTCTTTCTGGTAACCCTCTGCCAATTCTTTCCCCTTAGTGTGAGGCTGAGTCTCACCCATCTGCTGGCTCTTCATTGTCACAGAACTGTTTGAGGATTCACCCACAAACTGACCCTGTAAACCCATCACCTGCTGAGCTAGTCTTTCTTTCTCTATTTGACTCAGTAAATCATCAAATTCTGCAGCAGAGATATTACCAACACCAACAGTATGGGAGGATTGGTCTATCTGCATCTGATCTCCATTGCTACTATCAGCTTGTGTTTCACCAGTACCAGATCTGTGTTTTTTAGTGTTGTTCATACCTCCCCCATTGGGTTTCCCACCTCCCTGACGTGGAGGAGGAGGTGGTGGTCCCCTTCTGTTACCATTCCCCATCACAGTACCCGGGTTTTCCACTTCAAACAGAATGTCATACCTTGCCACAAACCCTGAAGGGTCTCGGTACTTGATCCAAGTGCTAGTCGGTATCAGTTGTGGATCACAGATCCCCACCTTCACTCTAGCAAAGCGCCAATCTAAGTAGTTGGCTGTGCGTGGATCCAAATCAAACAACACACCCCCCATGTCATCAAACAGACGATCAAACTCTTCAAAGTGCCAAAGTTTCATTGGGAAGCCCCTGATTCTCACCCAAACCGGTATCAACCTCAGACCTTCATCATATGAGGGATCCCAAGCCTCAATCGGTATCTCCTTGTTCTCCAATCTCACCGATTGCTTGGCCAGATTAGCATCGAGCCAGAAACGCGACGGAGCTTGAATCAGGTACCTTTCATCATCAAACACCCTCATCACCCATTCATGGCGAGGTGCCAGGCGTTGGAGAGCTCGTTGCAGGCGATCTGCGCCCCATTCCTCCGGAACGCGGAGGAAAAAGCTCAGGTTGAAAGCATTGTCAAGTTTCTCAGTGCCAGGAGTAGCAGTGTAGGTGAGAATAGGGCGTGGCATGGTGTGTGCACAAACCCTAGATCTGAGTGTTGTGCTTGCTCTCTCTTCTTTGGATTATTGGGAGTGAGATTTGGTGGAGACGAAGAGCGAGCTTTCAACGCAGCAATATCTATCACTTCTGAGCATATATTGGCTTTGTGACCTAGTTTGTTGCACAAAAGACAAACTAAGCCGTTTGGACAATCACGCGCAAGGTGACCCTTATCCAAGCATCGGAGACATCTTGATTCGACTCGAATTTTGTTTAACCTAGTTCGAATCAGTTCTCCTCGAGTCACATTAATTTGATCCCCAACTGGTCTCCAGTACTTGAGAGGCTGCACAGGATGGTTAATAAGAGTATGCGCATAAGAGATCCCTTGTGAATTCGCCATTGATGACGTCACAAAGCACTATAGGAATCGCGCCAAAAACAACACAAATCTTCGCGATTCAGCACAGAACACACCGATCTGAGCTCAGAAACGAAGAAAACCTCCAAAAAATCGTAAAAAACACCTAAAAAATGTGCGACACGCACCACACACACTTCCTAAACTCTTGCAAAAAAACACTAAAAAAGCTAGAAAAGTATATCAAACTACAGATCGTAGAGAGGAGAAGAAGAATCTCTATAAATTTTTCGAAGATCAGCAAGATTTTTGGTAAATTTCACAAAAAATTGAAAGAAAGAATAGAGTCTATCCTATCGCCTATCCTATCGCCTATCCTACGCACCATTCATCTCATCATTCCACTCAGTTCACGCCTCTCATCTTCTATTGATTTGTTTAATGGTGTAAAGTAACAATCTTCTAGGTAGGAAATGAACTTAAATTCAGTAATCTGGTTTGCATGAGTGTAATTTTCAGCTGGGTGCATGCACTCTGTTTTCTGACATTCATTTCATATAAACAAAGTTTAAATAAGACAAACTAAGCGCTATCCCTTATCAAAGCCAAATCGAACCATTTCCCCACCTCACGATACTAATTAGATAAACGCAAATGAAATTAAATATACAAGCCATCTCTGCTGCGCTTCCTTGTGCCAAACTAATTTCTGCCGTATCAACACCTTGGCTCACATGCCCAATTAGACAAACGCGAGATCAATTAAGAGTGCCACTATGTTCTCCTTACTCTCGTGATCCTATCAAGATAGGTCAGAACCATCGCAGCGACTCCGTTCGTCGGAAAGTAGGAATAAGAAAACTTAGGGACTAAACTGAATAAAAAACCGAAAGCTCCATTTTGAATGTTCGATTCTCTGATCAGACGAAAGCGACGCGGCGAAAACGAAGACCATCAATGCGCTCTCCTCACTCTCACGAACCCATTGTCATCAACCTCATTGGAGAAGATGGCTGGAATCACCGTGGCCACACTTTTGAGGGCTCTAGTGGGAATAAAATTTGTATAAGGGCCCCTTTTGTAAAATCCCCTCTTCGTCTTCCGTCGAAACTCAGCGCCAAACTCCCTGGGATTTTATGTGGCGGGATGAGTGACAATCTTGTCAGAAACTCGTTACACAAAAATTCATGCGTCTAAACGAATCCAAGGCTGCGTTCTTGCCACGTCAGCATACAGTCAAGCCCAGTCAGCGCCACTCTGTCCATTTCTGATTATGTGGCCCAATAACAAAATTCCACGTCAGTTCTAAACTTAGAAAATTCGTTAAACATAGAAGGTAACTCAGAAAAATCTAAATAAAATATCCATAAAATCCTAAAAATCTGTAGAAACTAGATTTACTGATATTTTGATATTAAAATCTTTCAAAATATTAGCCTTTTGCATTTCTGAAGTATTTTCTCTATAAAAATTGAATTTTATAAAAATAATAAATACATTAAATCTTAGATAAATCTTCTAGGAAGTTTTCAAACTAAAACCTAAGTAATTTCAATATTAAAACAAACCTCAAAGGACTATTTTCAACTAAGTACTTTGAAATAAGTACTTAAAAAAATGTAAAATGAATTTGACACCTTTAAATTTCTAAAATTAAAATAAAGAAAAATAATAAAAGAGAAATATCAGAAAATTAAAAATCCAAACACGATACCCAAAGTCAAAGCCAAAACCTCTTCATTTGAGGAAAAGTCACTCCGCGAAATCAAGATCAAAGTTGACATAAAGTCAAAATCGTCTTTCTAACAGCGACCCACACAGTCCCAGGAACCAATTCCTACAGCGACTCACACAGTCCCAGGAATTAAATCCTTCCTTGTTCCTACAGCGACCCACACAGTCCGAGGAACCAATTCCTACAGCGACTCATACAGTCCCAGGAATTAAATCTCTCCTTTGTTCCTATAGCGACCCACACAGTCCTAGGAACCAATTCCTACAGCGACTCACACAGTCCCAGGAATTAAATCTCTCCTTCGTTCCTACAGCGACCCACACAGTCCCATGAACCAATTCCTACAGCGACTCACACAGTCCCAGGAATTAAATCTCTCCTTCGTTCCTACAGCGACCCACACAGTCCCAGGAACCAATTCCTACAGCGACTCACACGGTCCCAGGAATTAAATCCTTCCTTGTTCCTACAGCGACCCACACAGTCCTAGGAACGAATTCCTACAGCGACTCACACAGTCCCAGGAATTAAATCCTTCCTTGTTCCTACAGCGACCCACACAGTCCCAGGAATCAATTCCTATAGCGACTCACACAGTCCTAGGAATTAAATCCAAAATCTTTTGTTCTTACAAGCCGTCAAACGGCCGAGAACTATAAACCTAAACCCTTTATCCCAAATGCTCTCAGCAAGAAAACTAAGAATTAGTCACCGAGTGACCAAGGATTACAAAATCAAGCTCTCCTATTCTTACAAGCCGCCAAGTGGTCAAGAATTGCAAAAGTCAAATTCTTTTGTTCTTCTAAATCGTCGAATGATTGAAAACTAATTCCTACAAATCGCCGAAACCAAGCAACCATCTAAAACCTACCTGATAAACAAAAAGTTTAGACGTTCTCAATTAGGTCCCGTTAATTAGGTTTGGTACCGTTAATTGAGTCCGATTCAAGCCAAAAGAAATAAATAAACCTTTTATATTCTCAATTGTGTCCCGTCAACTAAGTCTGGTACCATCAATTGAGTTTAGTCGAAAATAAAATGAGATAACAACTTTTCTAGCCTACGACATATAATTTCTCGAATCCCTTAATTAGAGGTTCTCGTGATTCGTCACGGGATAATTAACAATAGGGGCTTGCGCCTATTGGAAGGAAATGATCCACAAAATTAATAAACCCTCATGAGAATAGATTCTCGTTAATGTTTTCTTGTTGTCAAGAAGCATTTTGCACTTGAATTTAAGCTCGTGAGGGGTGAATCTAAGGCTTATTCCCGTTCTTGAGGAAACCCAATCATTCTTCGAGAAATGACGAAAAAAAAGTCCACACAATTTCGAAGCTGTCAAAAAGGAGGGAACAAATTACCAAATTCATATTAGCGCCACTTCTATCAGGAGGAAAATTTTGGTGGAAAATCATTACTTTTAGTACCTCGTCACGTCTATTTTAATGAATTAATTTTTTTTCATCAAATTAAAATTCAATACTTGATTATTGAGATAATAGAGAAATTTGTACAAACAAATTAAAATTATCCAATCGAAAACTGTAACGCGGCAAGTAGTTCATCACATACAAAGATACACACATTATAAAAGAACACTTCAATATAACACAAACGGAACAAACAATTTAAGTAATTCAGGCCTCAAACTTGAGCCACAAGGCCACAAACTCAACAACTCATTGGTACACACCTCATACCGATTCGGTTCTCAAACCCGTTAACACAGAAAAATATCTTTTTGACAGCCGCTGTAAAATCTTCAACGAAAAAAATATAATAAATAAAGATTTCAACGGCCATTTTAAATTCAACAAATCCATTATAAGTTGTACCATTTTAAATTCAACAAATCATAATACAATAGGTTTTGCGCTGTCAAAAACGAGGGAAAATTTTACCAAATTTGTATTGTCGCCACTGCTATATTATTTAAGAAAATTTTGGTAGACAATTAAATTTGGTAATATTCCTTGCATGATATACAAAACTCTTGCAATAGAACAATTTAAATTTCAATCCAGCTACATCAAAGAAATGTCTTGCAAGATTATCTTCCAATAGCATAAATTGTGAAGGTAAATAAAAAATCTTGCAGTAAAAGTCTATCTATATCATTATAAGATAGGGGCTTGACCCCTATTTTTATTCAAAAAAAAGTCTATCTATATCCCTTTTCTTGTAGTGCCAAACGGCCTCCACTAATTTCTTCATAGGCACTACGTGTTGCTTTCTACTCGGTTATATACCCATTCGAGCTCTCAAGGGACCGCCACTCCGCTTTAAAGCGTGTCTGTTTAATGAAAGCCTACGGGCGTTTTACAAGTTCAAAAAAAAAAAAAAAAAAAAAGGGACCGCCACTTGCCACCAGCTCTTCGTTACGCAGAAAAACGAAACCGAAACCTTTAACTGCCATTGTATATATAAACATTAAACAATCGAGAAATTTCGCTCAGACCCTCCTTTTGAAACAATTGATGTTTAGATCTATGGCTCGAGGTCGAGGGTAGCAGTTAGATCCTAGAAACAGCGAGAATTAGAAGTCCGTTCTTGAAAGTTCAGATATTTTAGTATTTATTTACATATTTAAATCTTATTTAGATTTGTAACTGATGATTTGATTTCCACTCACAGTGTAAAATGAATTAAGAGGTTAGTCATCTTACTCGACCGATCTTAATCTCTATGAATAGATTTCAATCAAACATTCTCAGAAATATTATTACTAAATAATCAAACTAATTGATAAATAATAATTTTTAACATAAATTTTTTATAATATTGAATTTTTCAATATTTTAACATCTTTTTAAGAGCATCGTAACTTGTTTTTTTATTTAAAGTGAAGCACTAGATGTATTACAATTGTTGAGTTTGCTTTACTAAATTATAACATATGATACTTATCAACATAGTTATTATCCTTATGTTAATTGGTCAAGCAATTCATCATGCAAGTGTTTTTTTTCCTTTTTTAATTCTACCATAATTGTCTTTTCAAACCTACCGATTTTGTTTCAAGCTCCATCATGTCAAGAATCACATCTATTTGTCGCCCATAAGAAATATTACATCAATCATGTCACAAGTAATTGATAAAATAAAAAAAATACGAATATCCGCAAAGTATATTTACAAAAGACAACTATACTATAATATAGTTTTGTTATCATAAACGAACTTACAAAATTCTTTCATTTTCTTAGCGTGCAAGAGAATTTTACTTATTTAAATTGTTTAACTCCTACAAATTTTTTTTTTAAAAAAAATCAAGTACAAATTATTTTTTTCAGGCTAATCTTATCAGTGTTAAAAAGTAGCAAAATACTTAGGATAAGATTTAAAACGTGAGACGTACAATTTTGTGACTAGAATTAAACTTTTTAATTTCACATCAATTATATTATTTCCAGAAAACACAAGCACTTTCTCTTTCTTCATCACACGCAATTTTTTTTTTTTTTTTTTTTGAAAAAAAGGCCATTGGGCCCGTTTCCATTAAACAGAAACAATCATTACAAAATTTTTGACACACTCAGTAAAGCCATCAACCTTTACTGAAAGATAACTCTTCTCAAAGCTTCCTGGAGCAAAATTAAAGCTATGTGTTTATATCGAACTAAGCTGAGATTTGATAACAACCTAAAACCCAAAATACACAAAGTATGACATTTTAACAGCATAACAAAGACTAGAACATTGTAACTCAAAACCTAACATATAACATTCAGGAAATTGAAATTTTTTTCTGAATCCCATCGTTTGTCATTTCTGTATCAGCAACAGCTGATCTTGGTTCCATCCTGTGCCAACATCACACGCAATTACATAAACACCCTTTAAAAATCCTCCAACTCTCCCTCAGTCCCAACTGTTCACTCTTTTAGCGCGCGCCAAATCTCTCTCTTTTGGCATCACTCGCTGAGTCACTTATATTAATCTACTCTCCTTTCCTCTCTCTCTCTCTCTCTCACTCTCTCTATCATGGCGGCTACTTCGTGCTCCAACCCTCCTCTCTCCTTCGCCCGAACCACCACTAGTGGAGAAACCTTGTGGTGTAGGAACCACATTGCAATCCCGCTTTCCAATCAAAACAACAAGAATCCTACAAATTCTCGCAGGGCTCTCTCCATCTGTAACTGTGGATTTAGCGCCTCAACGTCCTCTGTGGAAAAGGAGCAGGACAGATTTGTTGGGTGGTTTAGAGAGGCGTGGCCGTACATCAGGGGCCATAGTGGTTGTACTTTTGTTGTTGTTATTTCAGCCGAGATCGTCTCCAGTTCTTTCCTTGATAGCATTCTCCAGGTACGGCACGAATCTTTTTGATGAATTTGACCTAGTTTGTGAAGATCGGTATTATTTTTTTTATCGAAAGTTGATTTTTTTACTTCCGAAATAATATACGGGAAGCAAGATTAAGCTTAGCAATTTGTCATAGTGTGCGAAAAGATGGAGTGTAGATGAGACTAAGTTAACAATTCGAAGCAGTGTAAATTCATTAATTGGGAAAAATTTGGGGAGGCGTAAGATTCATGTTTCTGGTCTAATTCAGAAATAATGCAACTAATATATAAAAAGTTTGTTAATGTTATTAAAAATATGGGATAAATTGGGTATTAATATCTGTAGAACTCAGCAGATTCGGAAATAATTCAGATTGGTGCTTATAAGGAATAGTACAGGTATTAGCCGGGAATACCGTTTGTATGATTTTCAGTGGGATTATTTTATGGAGAGCTCATAGAGCACTTCAGTTCCAATTTTATTTTTGGCTTTGGATTTGAACAAAATTGCATGTCTATTATTGCATTCTTGAATGTATATTCATGTGAAATCCCCTTCATATGTATGTATGAAACTAGCAAAGGTGATCAATCTGTGATTAGAACAATTTGAGAAGAAATAGGTCATAATTATATACAACAAATCACTGATTTTTATGTTTTAACTTAGCTGTTTTAGTTTTTTTATATAGTATTATATTATATAAATCAGATGCCCATCAAGTCCCCAAGCTTGTTAGTCTACTGCATAAACCTTCTTACAATAAATCATTCATTTAAGCAAATTGTGTATCAGTTGCTTAGACACTTGTATGTTAATCTTACATCAGGATTTAGTGTGCATATGCACAAAGATGCAATTTCTCCTATATACAATTAAGAGGAACATTTATGTCAAATTGTCATCAGAGTTACTTCTCAACAACATCTTTTATATTTAAAAAACTGGCTACCTTAGCTTTTTTTTATTGTAACATCAACCTCTTTCCAGCTTGGCATACTTCAATCCCCTCGAAGTATTTCCATTTGGGAAGAAAGCTATTTAAATTATAATTTTGTATGTTACTTAATTTGTACTAATTGTGGCCAAAGTTTATGTCGGCCACCACATATTCTAATTTAAGTCTAATTGTTATAGCTAGATACTCAAAATTACTTCTGAATTAGGTAATTCAATGTAAGATTGAGTTAATTTAGTTTTTTTTTTCTTTTTCCTTTTCTTTTTTTGCAAAATGGAGATTACTGTTACCCGTTTAGTTTTTTTTTGTTCATGCTTTAACTCTTTTTCCTAGCAGGATATCTCACTTCTTCATGGTCTTGGTATTAAGTTTATTCTCGTCCCAGGAACTCATACCCAAATTGACAAGCTATTGACAGAAAGAGGTTATTTGCCATTATTGATTATATCCATAGTACATTCTTGTCTAGATAAACAAGTACTTCTGTTATGGAAATTTATGTGGCGGCTGCTAGTCAGTTAGTTGACAAGAAAATATAATTAAAAAGAATGAAAGAAATAATTATGATGTTTATGATAAAGCTAGCGAGCGGAATATTCAGCCATACCTTGACAATGGATCTGAGACCTAAAATGTAGAGTTACCAAACATTCCAAAAATATGAACAACAAAATGAAAAAGAGTAAATTGTTATGGGTAAAATTGTCCATGTACCAGATTTTGCTGATAGAGCAGAAGCACAGAACCGACAATTGAAAAATATTTATCATTCTTTTCATCTTAATAACCGACATCTTACCTCAGGGAAAAAGGGAAAGTACGTTGGTCGATATAGAGTGACTGATTCTGACTCACTGGAAGCAGCAAAGGAAGCTTCTAGTGTACGACTTACCATAGAGGCAAAGCTTTCTCCTGGTCCCTCAATGCTAAGCCTCCGCAGGCATGGCATGAATAGCCGGTGGCATGAGCTTGCGGTTAGTGTTGCAAGCGGCAACTTTCTAGCTGCCAAGGTAACTTCCAGTATTTCTTTTCCTTTCTTTTTTCATTTTTCTTCTTTGCTTTTGGAACTATTTTATGCATTGCTGCTCGCAAAAGACACTGATCAGCTATCAGTTATTGTTGAAAAGAGACGTCCATATAATTAATCGCGTGCAGCTATTAAAAAAATAATTTAATTATCTCATTCTAAATTCTCGGGTTAATTTTTTTTTTCTTCTCCTTGATTTTGACAGAAAAGAGGTGTTGTAGATGGCATCGATTATGGCTTCACTGGTGAAGTAAAAAAAATAGATGTTCAATCAATAAAAGAAAGACTTGATAGAGAGTGCATAGTTATCATGAGCAATATGGGATACTCAAGCTCTGGAGAAGTTCTAAATTGCAAGTAAGTTCCTTCTCATCCTCAAATGTCAATGTATAATAACCAATATTTTTGTTTTCTTATGAGTTGTCCATTGTAGCCACTTCCACTATTTTTTATGACAGATTATGGTGTTTAAGTAAATTTCAACTTATTTTCCAATTAGACATGGTAAGGGCCACCAAAAAAATGGAGAATGAAAACGCTGCCAAAAGCAACATGAATAAATTGACATGTCAAATAGGTGTCTAACCATTAAAGATGGCTCTATAGGTTAAAACAGTATATTATATTGGACCATGCATTATACTGACCAGTTTTGACAACATGGTTTGCCTCCAAAAATCATTCCCAACAAGTAAAATCTTGATTTCCTTTTCCGATGAAAAACTTTCCAGCACATATGAAGTTGCTACAGCTTGTGCACTGGCTGTCAAAGCCGACAAATTAATCTGCATAACAGATGGAGACATATTCGATGAACACAAACGGCTAATCCGTTTCATGATGCTTGCTGAAGCAGATCAACTCATCAAGAAACGTGCCAAGCAAAGTGAAGTTGCTGCAAATTATGTGGAATCTGTAGAAAAAAGCGAAGGGTCTTTTGGGAACAATTTTGTGGATATTGAAGATTCTTCTTTAAATAGAAGGTTCTTTCATAATGGTGTTGGGTTTGACAATGGGAATGGTTTATCTGGTGACCGAGGATTTGCAATTGGTGGGTGGGAAAGATTTAACCGGATAAATGGTTACCTCTCTGAGTTGGCTGCAGCAGCATATGTTTGCCAAGTAAGTTTCTGCGCTATCTCTATTTCATCCCTTTTGTATGGGTTCCTGTACTAAGCTGTTTGTAGTCAGTGCTGTTTGTTTGTAGTAGTCAATTTTACATCATATCAACTTGCACTTGTTCCAATTGATGAAAGGTTTCATTATTGTAATTCTTGCTTATAAAAAAGTACAAGAAAATGCTATTCAGGGTGGTGTGCAAAGGGTCCACATAATAAATGGCACTGCACGTGGGGCCCTGCTACTGGAATTATTCACTAGAGATGGTGTCGGGACGATGATTGCCAGGTTTATTCCTTCCTAATCTCTATACTGTTTATAAAGTAGCATCTTTAATTTCAGTTTTTAATAATGCTTTTGTTCCTGTCTAATTTTTCCATCTGATTTCGTTGTGATGTACTACAGGGATGTCTATGAGGGTACAAGGGTGGCTACAGGGTCTGACCTTGCTGGCATAAAAAGACTAATACACCCCTTAGAAGAATCTGGTGTTTTCATCCAAAGAAGCGATGAGGAGGTCTAAACTCTAACCACTGAGAGTTTTTTTTATAATGCCAAAGAGCTGTTGGGGTTCTTGTACCAGCTGCAAACAAATTGAGTCCTTAAACACCAAACTTAAATGGCTCCAATTTTATGTTCTTAACTTAAGCAAATCACTTCATAAATAGCTTGTGTTATATATATAGTTCATCCGCATATGAGCAAAATTTTTAACTTTTTGATAAGATATATTTTTTCAAGCACCATATACTGATAGGAGGTCTTATTTGTGAGTTATCCACAATTATAAAAAGAAAAAAAAAAAGTTAAATCTGAATTGTATATAGAAAAAGTCGATTATTTACAAGGAACTCAATCAGATAAGCTTTTGAAATGCAAAAGAAAAGTAACTTATGAATGAAAACAAATTTTCTCTTTTTCCAAAAATGCAATGCCATTCATCTTTTCTCCCTTCTTTCTTTGGTTATTCCATTTCAGCTGCTTGAAGCATTGGAGTCATTTATAGTTGTAGAAAGAGAAGGCTGTATAATTGCTTGTGCAGCATTATTTCCATTTTTTGAGGAAAAGTGTGGTGAAATAGCAGCTGTTGCTGTTTCACCAGAATGCCGAGGCCACGGACAAGGCGACAAATTACTTGGTACATTTAACTTTTACTAAAGATAATTCCTAGGCTGCTTTAATAATAACAAACCTAATAAAATAATCCAATTTGATACAGATTATATGGAGAAGAAAGCAGGATCTCTTGGTCTGAAGAAACTTTTCCTTCTGACAACTCGTACAGCTGACTGGTATGTACCTTGAGTCCTTGATATTATATAGTGTTGTTTTTGGTAATGCTGTTAACTTATTGTAAGGAACTTCCAGAAGAAAACTCCACTGTAGAATTGCAAGGAACTACACCTGTGTTCCTTTGTTTAAGACAGCCCTTTGTTAGAATTTGAAAAATTAATTTCTACTATGAGTTGAGCTACTTGAGCCAGTAACATTGCAAATTAATAAAAATATTTTAGCACAAAAAAAGTTAAACGAGAATGTCAACTTATGTTTGTGGAGAGTATTTCTGTCAAATCTTTTATCCAACCACTAAACTGAAAATAGAGGGATTATTCTGCAAGTTTTTAGTGACAGGCAACGATTCTTGATACCATAACACCTCTCTGCAAACTTCCCTTGTATTACAATATAAGAGCTAGTTAAAAATGTGATTCCCAAATATGCCCAGATCTTTTTACTTTGAATTCCATTTCTATTTATAACCACACACTCTATTACTCTTATGTCTCTTGTTAAATTCCACTTGTATTGGTACCAAACAGGAGCCAATTTCTAACCTGTTACAAGCCATAAGAGAAAACATACTGTAACTAATGCACGTGCCTACTAATGATGTGTGATAGGTTTGAAAGACGTGGCTTCAAGGAATGCTCAATTGAATCCATTCCAAGGGAAAGGAGGCGCAGAATTGATCTCTCCCGTGGATCTAAGTATTACATGAAGGTGCTTCACCCTGAGCATGGCGGTACAATAGTTCGGGACTCTACTGTCGAAATGCATTGAAACTCAGTAGTACATCGCCTTTGCTTGAAGTTATGAGACTTCAAATGTTTAGCATATGAAAAATATAGCTCCATTATACTCGTGTTGGTTCTGAAATGAGGCATAAAATAGCCTGCTTTAGGATAGCTCAATAAATTCCTTATTATTCAGGTTAGCTTTGATGCAGTACAATAAGATGGGCTTGAATGCAATACTCTAGGCTCCTATAGTCCTATTATTTGGATACAAGTTGAGCCCATGAAATAGGACAATTGAGGCACCCAACATAAAAGCCCAGAAAAAAAAAAAAAGGTAAAAAAGAAACCACCCGTCCACCACCAAAGGAAATAAATGAAAATGCCACTACTTCACGTAGGCTGATAGCAAATTTTTTTCGAAACCTTGATAGCAGCTATCAAGACCAGACTGATAGCATATTGAATGAATGGTAGTATCTAACATGATAGTGAAATTTGCCCATAGTAAAATTTTGTTTCTGGGTTAACAGTATTAGTTGCAAACAAGTCGAGATTCATGGATATCATGGATACCAAGGACGCAGAAGCTTTCGTTGTTTGTTGTTTTACAGAAGGTTTATACTTGGTCGATTCAATCGAGTATTCTTAGCAGTATGGTTTTGATGTGGCACTCCATTGATGCATGTGTCACCATCTTAACATTACATAAAAATTAAAAAGATATAATGTTTCTTTAGAGTCGCGGATTGAGAATCTGGCTAAAGAATTATTTATCTAAAAAAATTTTCACATGATATACTGTCATTATATGTTCTTTAACTATATAATATCCTATTGGCTCCAGTACAAGGATCCAAATGCTCGTTTGGGGATAATAATTAATTAAAATATGTTACTGCCTTGAGGGGTCGACATTTTCTGTGAAACCAGAAATAAGTTTCCCTTTCCGCAGACAAGAATGAGGTGCTGGTTTCGTCATTAATGATAAATTTATATCAATATTTGTTTTTAAAATAAGTAGGTGGAGTGTGATGGAGCCCACTACCACTCTGGCATCCAGCACAAACCAAGATAAAGACATAAAGTATCTTTATTATTACTTTTGATTTCTAATAGAAAGCGCTGTTTATGGAAGAAAAATATCGTCAAAAATTAATTGCTATCTATCGAACTGTCCATGATCATAGTTTTTTCTAATCATAAAACAGGCGCAATTTCTATGAGTATCCACATGAGGTCTTATTTATAATCATATCTTTTTCTGATTTGAATTATTCTAATGAACTTTTCTTATGGAGTCCGAGTCACCATCATTTTTTGCTAAAATATCAGAAGTACAGGATGGCAGAGTGCTCATGGATCCCACCCACAAAAGGGACTACCATCAAGATATCCTTCTCTCTTTTAGGCTGATGCAAATTTTTTAAAGCAGATGAGGGAACTCAATATGTTCAGAACGTTGCATATAATTATGGAATTTCACGGAAAAAAAAAAAATTAAAGCGAAATGAATCGTCAAAGCTAACTTTTAATTCAACATCTTCAGTCTTATCATTTCCAATTGTCTCTTGCAAAAATGTACAAATGTGGAACTAACAAATTTTTTGTTTAAGATAAATATTTTTAAATTAAATTAGGAGTAAAATCTTCCAACTTATTTTAAGAAATAGATATCCTAAAGGATCTCCAATGAGATTTTGAACCTGCGACCATCTACAACTCCTTATTAATTTTTTTTTCTCTTCTTCTGACATGTAGGAGATTACTGAGGTGAATTTGCATGATCATATTTTTTAGGACTAAAACATTATCGTTGAGGTATTCTCAAGATTGATGAGCAAACTGTATATTGGGAACGCCACATTACATGATAGCAGCAAACTGAATATGTAAAAGGAAAACAAACTAGAAACCGTAAATATAAAATAAAAAAGAATATGATTGAATTGTTTGTTCATTTCCATTGTCAGCGGAAATATTAAAGCAAGCATTCTGTTCAGATTCAATGTATCTATTTTCACTCAATATATAATTTTTTTATGAGATATTATTTTGCAATAATTAGGTTACAATCATATTGATTAAGAACGTAAGTAACCATATCTATTAAATATATTTCAAAGATCCTATTTTTTTCAGTTTCTATTCGTATAATATTCGCTCAATCCTTTTATTTCTTCGGTGAGTAACGATTCAAATCCTCGTGGAAGGGGAAAAAAAAAAAAGATTTCTCCTAAAACTGTAATTATCATATTTGACCAACATGATCCAAATATTCCGGAGATCAACAAGACCATCAATGTTATTTCAGAAAATTCGAAATTTTTTGGTGTCAATAAAAGTACGTAATATTCATTTTCTAGCTTTTAATTATTCCAGCAAAAATCTTTAGGATGACTTTGACTTCTAGAGTTCTAGTCTTCGTTCATTTTCTTTAAATCAATGTTTGTCCGGATAAAGCATTACGTGGTCCCTAGTTATTCTATGCAAAAGGGGCCTAGAATTTTTATTCAACGAGTGTCTAATTTCTCTTTATGTTATTCCCCAATTGAATTCACCAATTTTCGTGTATTCCGTTTTTTTTATTCCCATTAAAATTTCGCTTGTTCTAAACTGCGTCGATATAATTAATTGGTAAAATCAATGTTTCCTAGGACTGGGTACATAAGCTCGGATATGCTAACAATATTCCATTTACCGTTATACGCCGGACATTGTTCATTTATTTCTAAATTTTATTCCGTCAATTATTTTATACACCAATGAATGAGACGGAAATACTTCAAAAAGGGAAAAACAACAAAACCGCAATTATCAAAGAAAGCACAACCCCAAAAAGAATAAAGAATGAAACAGCTTGAGATATTCCACACGGAAACAAGTGGGTCCACTTGCGAAATCATAATCATAATCATATTATAAACATTAAACTAAGCCCATCACAAAGAGGAATTCAAATTAGAAAATAAAGTGATATGACATAAATTTCTAATACGCCTCCTAACAAAGAACCCAACTCAAACGAAGCTCTTAATTGCTTTTCTAGAAGCAAGCATCCAATAAACAGCAGCAACAGAGGGCAGCCAAACTGGGAAAAATAAATAAAATAACAATATGTTAATTCCAAAGGTCAAATCTCGGTACATTTAATTTTAATATGCAGAGTACCAGAGTTAATTAATTTATAAAATAAATTAAATGATGCATGTGCATGCGTAACCTAGGAACGAGGAGATAAATATAAATAATGCAATATAATTTTTTTTATAAAATTGTCGCAGTTATTTTTTCAAAATAATTGTGCCTTCGTCAACGCGTTGCGGCATTGTGGAGTGTACCTCACGAATAACGTGAGTAGCAGTTATCATGTCGCATCGGCCACCGAAACGGGACCCACCTTACCTAAAGATGCTAAGCTCATCACTATTCTAATACGGGCCACATTGTCAGTCACACATACAATGTACACCAAGTTCAGTCAACTTCGTCAATTCCTAACAGAGCAGAAAATCCTGAATTTGCTAAAGTGCATAGGGATATTTCCGGAGCAATAACCACTTTTATAGATGGACATGGAGTATGTTTCTGACAACACGGACCCACAAATCAGTTACTGACTACAGAACCCATTAAAGTTTTTCTAAAAAAAGAAACATCTTTAACTCAGGTCAAGTGTATTTCCTATCGCTGTACCGGGTACAGCGTATAGGATCATATCTAGACTCTAGACTAGAAGAAATTAACCCAAAATTCGTACACCGAGCAATAGCCATACAAAAACAAAGAGAAACTTCACTATCGTGCGCTCCGGACACCGTCAATGTCGTCCAACTTGCAACCATAATATCTCCTACGAATCACGAGTGCTCTGATTTCTGACAACCTTTTCTTTTCTAAAACTAATGCGATTTCATTAAAACATTACTTAAAATAAATTAAAACTCAGGCGCATGATAGCATATTCAAACAATTAACATTTTTTTTCCTATCGAGATCCTAGATCTGAAACTACACATGCACATAGCGGTCTTTCAGATCTAAGAGAGAGAGAGAGAGAGAGAGAGATGCGTACCAGCCCTCCATGAATCCAACATTGCTACTGTTCTGATGTTGCTGAGGAGGAGGCTGAGCGTAGGGAGGAGGATAGCCCTGCTGGGGAGGGTAGCCTTGCTGAGGATAGCCTTGCTGGGGAGGGTACCCAGGCGGTGGGTAGCCTTGCTGAGGTGGATAGCCTGGCGGCGGATAACCGTCCTTCGGATACCCTAATCAATCCAAACCAAACAAGAACCAATCAGATAGATTTATGAGAGAAGATCCGATCTGGTGATATAATCTTAGATAGGAAGAGAGATGAGAGATTCAATAGGTGAAGTAAGTACCTTGAGGAGGAGGCACACCGACGGGGGGTTGTTGCTGGTTGTAGTAGCTCATGTTATGTTAGAAATTTAGAAATACAGGAAAGTTTTGGAGAGAGAGAATGGAGAAAGAGAAGGGAGCCCGGGTTTTTATAAGACGAGTGCTATTAAGCTATTTGTATTTGGTTTTCAATTGGACCAAATTTGGTCTACTGGGTCTAACAGAGTGCACGTCCCCTTCCCCTGCAATTTCTAATAATTGCACGTACTAATTTAGCTTATTGCAAATAAATATAACACGGTTTTAAAAAACGCAAGAGATGATTCTTGGAATGCATGTCACCTATCTGAGCATTATATTTTTAGATTTTTATCTTTTAAAAATCCTGTTTTAGTGTAATATTACTATTGGTTAATTAGGTACTACTAAATTCTAATTGCAGTTTGGTGAAATTTAGTTCATTTCAGAGGCAGTAGATTTTTTTGAGAATGTCTCTTTTTTTGTTTTTCTTTTTTGAGTGAAGCCCTTTTTTCTTTTTGAAATTACTAGGAAATGCTGGGCTGCGCTGCAGCGCAGTCAGGTAAGGAGGTCGCCGGACGCGTTTCTACGCCCGCAGCGTGCAATTAATGGAACGTGTAACGTATTCTTCTGATTCTCTGTGAAATGTGAGAAGAGTGATTCCATGTAGGCGCATTACTCTGCTCAGAAGAAGTCACTACTTGTTATTCTACAAAAGTTTGCTTCCACTGTTTATAAATTTTTAATGCCCATTATTGATAATCTTTATTTAGAACAACGCGTACAATTTCTGTATTTGTTGCTTTTTGTAAAATTTTATTTTATTATTGCTTAAAATGAGGTAAACGTAGATCTCAGTCGCCATTCGCCAATATCGTGTACTTCGTGGTTAAGGAAAAGAAAATTTTGATGGATGCGTTTTTTATATTATACTACATAAGATGACCCTCAAATAAAGAAAAAAAATCATGTTAGACAATAAAAATATATTGCTCAACTTACCAGCGATATAAATAGATGTGTTATTCAATTTGTTTCTATATTAGATGGATAATCAATTAATAGTGTTGCTTGTCTAGCGATTTACATTCAACCACATATCAAATCGATCCAACGACATAAACACATGTTTACTATTTAGACCTAGAGTGCAACATCTTTTCTATCAGTGCATTAATAAGTAGTAGAGATTTATGGAGTTTGGAAAGATTAATTATTTGACAGAACGAGAATGGGTTTTATAACCCTCTAATACCACTCATTGTAGGTGTTGTAAAGGCCAGTTGTGCAGGAATTATTTTGGAATGGATATACTGTATTTACATTATAGAAGAAATCAGAATATTCAGAATTTATATACAGTAATTCTCTGTAATATTTTAGGGGTTATAATTTGCCAATTATTTGGAGCAATAATTCTGTTAAATTTCCAGCCGTCTTCATTTCAAACTTCCTACACGCTTTTCTCGTGAACCGCATTTATGTTCAGTCCAACAAGTTATTTGAAATATGGTCAATAATTCAATAAGATATTAAGAATAATAACGCTTTATTGGCTGCTTCGATACTCAAAGGGCAAATCAAATGGCAATAAAAAAAATGTTTGGTGTTTTTTTTTTTTTTTTTTTGCCCCCAGTAAATATGGGATTTATATATTTTTTTTAAGCGCACTGTGTCTGTACTAATAATAGAATAAGATGTCAAAATGACCGTGCCTTGGGCCATCAAATAAGCTTCGCAATTCTCTATTGTAGTGTTGTTACAAGGGTCAAACATCCAAACACACACAAATACTGCTCGTACAAATGCCACTGAATATCCTTCCAGCATTTAGGCGATTAAGCTTAACGGGAAGAAAAGAGCACCATGATTGTACCTGGGCCCCGGTTAATTCAAACGTTTTATTTATTTTTTTAAAACACCTAACTTTATTCTTTTCAGTTTTTATCTTTTATGTTTTTTTTTTATATAATGTGAACAGCTAAATTGTTTAATATAACGAATCAAACTATCAAAGGACCTAACTCTATTGATAGGGTCGTTAATAATATTTAATGGCAAAAAATACTAGCTGGATTTGACTAACTGCAATTAGTGGAATGAAATTATTTGCTATCCTGATTCTTCTTTTATGGGCTGCCAGAGTTGAAATACAAGAATTTGTTGAATCAAGTGGGGAAGTTCTATTATGGTCCAATTAGAACCTTCCTTGGTAGGTTGAATGCTCCAGTTCGATACATACTAATACATTTAAAAATAAGCGATTTAAAATAAAAAATTCACCCACAGTGCATTGAGGTTTTTTATTGGAACTTTGAAGGGTTTGATACGGGCAAAGCCGAAGTACACGTAACATTACATAATAAAAAAACAAATTATTTAGTCAAAATATATCTTCTTGTATAAATAACTGCAAACATCAAGAAACTTAAATTAGTCAGAACACAAAGAATTCACAAAAAAACATCAGATAATCCATACAAATGTAGATCACAAACATATACCATTTTCTGAATTTCAACTACACAAATATCAGACACCTTTCAGCTCACCCACTAGTCAGCTAAACAATTACAGACATCACATCACAAACTTACGAAAACACTTACGAAAAAAACTTGAAAACACCAAGCCAAAAAAATTTTAAAAAGAAAAAAGAAAATAACGGGCAAGGAATTACACGGATGGTTCCTCAAAGCTTGGCAATTAATCCTACCATTAAACAAAGAAAAGAAAGCCCACAAGCCAACTGCTCTACAATGCCTCAGTCAAATAGTTAATAACCTACAGCTACCCCTACATACTACGGTACCTGACTACTGTTTTAAAACCAACTGAAAAACTGTTGCCGTTGTTTAGTCGACTGACTGCTGTTCTTTTCTCGTGGTGTCACTGAGATCCTATCAGCATTCTCCAGTGCCCATTTGTTGAACTCGGGTGATGATACCAGCTCCTTTATGCCTCTGTCAGTGTACTCTTTTGTAAACGAGTCCCATTCTTCTTTTGAGAACTTTTTCCTCTCTGGTGTACTGTGGATGCTGGAATAGTACGTTTCCTCCCTGGCTGGTTTTATTATGGGGGTCCTCAACCCTGCAAGACAGATAAAGTAATAAATAACTGAAAAAAATATATCATGCTGCTCAGAATTGTGACAGGATGTCCTAAAATCAGGAAAGTAGTTTTGTACCTGAAGGTGACCTGTATGAAGCACGCTTCAAATAAGAGCCATAAACATCACCAGTTGGCTCAGTTTCAGAGCTATGCAACATACTTGAATATTGGGAATAGGAGTACTTGGATGGAGATAAATTTTCCACAGTTCTTTTAGCAGTCTTGAGTGTCCTCCTAGAATTGCAAAAAGAAAACAGAAGAAAAGAAAAGGTAAAGATAAAAAGCAGAGCAACAGGAAAAGCTGTTACTGATAAACCTTAGCAACAAAATTTTTTACTTTATTGTGTTCTCACGTTTGGTTTATAGATGGATTCGTCTGAATCACCACTTTAAAGTTTACATAGCTGCTAACATTGAGGCTGTAGGTTCACTGAACTTATTATTTGCCAGGTCCAAGAGTAATATAAGTGACTACATATTAGTCAGGACATGTTAAGAGTACAAAATAAATTATTCTGAAGTTGATTTCTCATAATTATATTATTATTGTCACTCTGTTTATGGAAAACATGACTTTGCAAATAAATAGTTATCTACAGTGGGCAAACAATCTATACAAATGGAAAACAATATACCTGAAAAAGCGACGCAAGAATCTCGACTTCCCTTCTGATTTTGATATAGCCAACACAACAAAAGAGAGTGCCAAAGCCATACTCGAAAGAATTATATCTAAAGAACTCTGCATGAGGTAAAGAGAAACGTTTATCAGTATAAGTCTGCAACACCCTGTCAAAATGTAAAAAAATATATATATATCAAATATTCAAATGTAATAATAGCACTAATACAACAGGTAATTTCAGGTGTGCTCCAAAGGGGACATCTATCAAAGGAATTCAATGCCCATTTTTTTTGTGAACGATCAAATTCAATTCAAATGTTTATCTTGTCCAATTTCTATAAATAACTCAAATTCAAATTCCAAATGATAATTGAAAAGTTGATATTTTCTAATTTCTAAAGTAATGCATTCATGCTCATGTCAAACAATACAATGAGTGCCTAAGTACTCTTGTTATCATAGATTATCCAAAGAAGCGACCAGATCCAGCCCAATATAAGGAGGAATCCAATACACAAGCTTTTGGTGACACAATGCCACAAATCTCACTTTTTCATTTATACTTTATAAAATTCAAATGTCTAATCCAAACCATTGATATTGTACATTTTCACATAAGATGAATCCATAAAAAATTTTACGATACTCGGAGTTCATTTCATACTAGATCAAGAGAAAAGAAAATGAATCTACTTAACTATTAAATAGATTGATTATAATGCATTCATTGTATAACTTCTTGGTCTAGTAAAAAACAAACATCATCAAATTTTATGAGGATGCATCTCTCATGAAAAGTAACAATATTAAACGGTTTGGATATGACATTTAGATTTTCAATGTTGAAATATAGATTGAAAAAAGAGCTCGTGGTACTGTAAGGAACCAAAAGATTTGTGCACTGAAACCCTCAAACTTTTCATGTGAGGAAATATAAAGATACAGTATTGGTAATCTTTTGCCGAAGCAACCTAAGGTATGTTATATGTGATAAATCTAATGCTTCCCATAAATCATAGCTGATGACTATCATTAAACAGACATTAAATACGACAATAACAGGTCACTTAACAAATTAATTCAGAGAGACAATACTGTACCTGGAGAATCATAACTGCAGAAATGATTAAAATACAATATTGAACAAAATAAGCTACACCAGAGTCGATTGAGCCTTCTTCTGTGAGAACCAGCTTACGCACACTCCAATAACCAAACCAAGCTCCGACAAGTAGGAGGACCACCAAAAGAAATGTACCTATCTGCAAGTTATGTCCATTCAAGAGGGAAAAATAAAAATGATTTTGATTAAATCAAGTTTAAAGGTACCAGAACTTCATTTACAATGTCAAACTAAATATTCTTATTTGCAGAAAAAAACAGTAATAAGTATTGATAATTGCAAGAAGACTTATTAAGGGATCTGATATTTCATCTTCCTAGATTTACCGTATCTTGGATATAGTTTGCTCCTTCCATTGTTCTTCAGAAATTCATTGTTTAATTAAAGACTTTGTAATCTTGTAGGTGACTAGAATTAAGGACTAAATGTTAAAAACTCAGAATTAAAAGGCCAAGGAGTTAGAAGTGGGGAAATGATAGAGGGGAAAACTGTTTATTGGTACAATGTCCAAACAGGTTAAAGTTATGTTCAGATGAGTTAAGAAAGCAGTGGCCCTTTCGATGTACTCTTCTAAAACCCATTTACTACCCATTTTGATCATAAATGTATTTCATTCGATAACACAAATCATTGGTACATTGTTCAAATGCTCATACATAATGGGTGTATTTTTTAAAAATCCCTGAATCAAGCAGAGAAACTTACATACAGGAATGTGCAGGTCTTCACCAATTCCTATCTCCACCAGCACTGCCCGAAGAAATTCAGATAAATAGTGAAGAAGAAAGGTTGCCAACCCAACCTGGAGTAAGAAAAAAAAAATCAATAAATAAGGATACAAGAGAGAAAAGGAGGGATATGATTTTCAAGGCTTAGGATTACTTACAACAGATGAATACATAAATATTGCTAGGGAGCTCTTTCGGCCTGTGGGCAACAACTTCATTCCCTGCAAACAATGACAGGATTTGTTAGCCAGACACAGAAAGAAGAATACTACATAGAGTTTGTAATAGCAGCCATCATGCTTTACAATCATGTTAAGGTCTTACCTGAAAGAGAACAATAAGTACCACAATGATGATACCAATTGTCATAGCACCACCATAATAGAAAACCAATGACTCGCTAAGTGTATGGGCCAACAGCATCATGATCAGGCCTACTATTAGAAATATCACACGATGCGAGAGGAATTCTGTCCAGAAAGCAAGTGAGTTGAAAGAATCATCAGTGGTTACATACAAACAGAAACTAGCAATTGACCATTGCCTTACTTTGACGACTGAAGTTACCAATATATTCTGTTATATATATAGACAACTTTGCCCATTATTGCATAGGCTCTATATTCCCCGCTCAAAATGGGCAAAAATTTTATAAAATAAATCTAGACATGTTGCGCAAGTTTACATGATGTTGTGTTACGAATAGGACTGGTTGAGTCAATATAGAATACTCAGGGTGGCCACTAGTTTCTTATTTAAAATGTCAGCTCATCCTTGGGAAATATTGGCAAAACACTGAAAAAATGGAGAACTAAATTGAAAAATATGAGCAGTGTTAACTAAAATTTACATATTGGACAATATCAAGTGGAATTAGAATCAATGGTTAACTGAACATGGTACAATACATGCTGGTTTCTGTACCATACTGGTAATGGCCATACCATGCTGGTTACTGTACCATACTGAGCCTTTTAATTTTTTTCTTTTTTGTAACACCCATGCACTCGTTCATCCAGATGTAGCAAAACAAATTCATTTCGATTCTGAACAGTCATAGGTAATTATGCTATGTTATAGCTCAGCTATTCCCTAATAGAGCAATGCAATACCACCTAAACAGAATCAATATGCCAAACTTAAGGGAGAGAAAAAAATTTTAAGCTGCATTTGTTTGAAGGACTAAAGTTGAAGCTAGCCAAATCAATTTTTAAGCAGCTCGCAACAACCAAACTTAAACAAGACTATAAATTTAAGAAGACCTACCTTCTGAAGTAGTTACTTCAATTGTTCTCGAAGGATCAGGCAGCATTCTTATGTCCATGATTCTATGTTCGTAAGGGGAAATTGACTGGACCCAAGGATTCTTTGAGAGCTTCTGCCATCGAGAAGCAGGACACATACCCACCCCAATTGAAGCATTCCTACAGTTACAACAACAATAGTCCCAATTAAAACCCATTTTTTTCCTTTTAATTAAAACTAGGGTTTTGAAAATATTAAAATATTAAAACCTGTGGAAGCAGAGCTCGATAGTCTGAACCCGAAAAAGCGCATCACCCTCTGAAACAGAAAGCGTGACTCTCAACGCATTGGCATACTTAGACAAGTGGTGGAGCCTGGAGTAGCCACGTATGTGGACCCGATTACACGTGAGCTTAGCACCAGGTCGAGAACCAGGAGAAGCTTCAATGACATCTCCGACGGGGAGCACGAGGCTCGAAGGGTGAGAATCAACTGCAATAGATCAAACATTTCATCAAATGCGAATAAAATAGGTCTAATAGATGGATTAAAAATGGGTTTTCTGCTCTTCAAGAGTAGAGATTCTTACCAGTGAGCTCAGTGGAGGAAGAGAGAGGTGCGGAGGAGGAGAGGAGAAGAGAGAAGAGAAGAAGGAAGTGGTGCATCTCAAATGGAGGTGTGGTGATGAGAGAAGTGGAGAGTGGAAAAGTGGAGAAGGAGCGGAGCGGGAGGAGCTTTGAAATGGGATTTCGGAGGAAAGAGCGAGGTATTTTTCTTTTCTTTTCTTTTCTTTTTTCCTCGAGAAACACGACAAGGGGCAAGGGCTTTGTCTGCAAGGCTAAGCTAAGTCCCTTTTGCAAATGTATCCCTGGTGTTTTATTATTTTAGAAGATGGTTAGTTTAGTTGGGTTTAAAAGTTTACAGTTAGGCCCTTGTGAAGTTTTAAATGTCGGCTACTTTATTGCAAACCGCCTCATAATGTCGGTCTAAGAAGGTAATATGGTGTGTATCAGACCTTTTTCAGTTGGGAAATCTCAGTGGGGAAGAAAATACTGCCTGTATACTTCTCCACAGAAGATCAGAAATTCAGAATCTACTATAAAATATTTGTATGTTGCCTATGTGCCGCATGCATATGTAAACTGTTTTAAAAGGATGTCTAATGGGTAAACGGTAAACCGCCTATGAGCTTTTCTTTACAATAATGATGATGATGATGATGATTATGATAACAATAAATAAATACACAAGCAAAGCAATTCTCCAATTAATTTCTTTTTGTCCTACCTTAGACCCATCAGTTATTATAGATTTAATAAATAATTTAATTTGTTTTTCTCTTACCTTAGAGGCTTAGACAGTTAGACCCCTAATTGAGAAGAACAACGGATATTCCATAAAATGAATCCGCAGTCTACTTCTAGTTTAAGGCACATTATCATCACAAACGGTTGTGCAATGTCGACCCAATGCAGTTTAACTAACAGTCCAGTTAAGAATACTGTGGGCCTATTATTGTTCGGTCTTGGAACATAAACAAGTTGAAGTTCGTGATAAAAGCTGGACTAGGCTTGGACCATATTAAGCAAATTATGGATGTAAGATCGTTTAATTTTATCTCACAAATCCATTTAGGCCCTGATCAAAATGATTTTTACTCGGGATTTCATTTCATTTCATTTCATTTGGATTGATTTTATAGAATTTCGTTGGACCTAATTACATAGGAATTCCAACCAAATGACATCAAATTCGCTCATTGTGATCAAGAATTTTCCAATGAAATGGAATGAATTGAAATCCCATGTTAAAAAAAGAGATTTTGATTAGGGCCTTAGTGACGAAATCATCTAGTCTAGCTGTCTAGGCCATATTAAGCAAATTGTGGACCTGATATTGTTCCATTTCGGATCATCAGGACTTAATATAATTTTACAACCGACTAGTTGTTTCAGTCTTATTTTTAAGTCTTGATCAATTATAGCTGTTTATAATTTTAAATGAATTTTTGCTTTTCAATCCACATTAAAATATTAATCCACTGCACTGCATCCGATCAATTAGGTCTATAATTTCGCTGATTGTATACCTTATAATAATTTCGTTGATTTCGGCCCAATTAATATCCTTTTAAAGCCCATAGTCCATAGATATAAAAAAAGGCCGATATGAGCCTGTCTAAGTTCACCCCAAAGACTAGTCTAATGACCAATTGTAGGCCTATATAGGCGTATTCGAATCAACATCGAACAACAGGCCGAGCCACCTAGGACCAGCATTCTCTCCAGCCGTTCAAACGACAGCACCATGCTGTCGTTTGGTTTTTTTTAAATATTAAAAAATTTTAAAACTCAAATGTTGAATCCAAACCGTTCATGTTGTTAAATTTTACGAGCGATGCATTTTCATATAAGTTTCATGAAATTTGGAGTTGATTTGATACTAGATTAAGTGGTCAAATTATGAACGTATTAGAATTAATCTAACCAGGTTCGTTCATTTGTTGACCACTTAATCTAGTATCAAATCAACTCCAAATTTCATGAAACTTATATGAAAACGCATCGCTCGTAAAATTTAACAACATGAACGGTTTGGATTCAACATTTGAATTTTAAAATTTTTTAATATTTAAAAAAAAACCAAACGACAGCACCATGCTGTCGTTTGTTCGGCTGGAGAGGATGTGGTTCGGAGCCACCTAGGGTTCTCCAATTGTGCGTGTCGTGTCGTGTCAAACACGATCGTGTTAGAGTCTCGTGTCGTGTCGTGTTGACACGAACTACTTTTTTAGTCGTGTCGTGTCGTGTTAAATAGTGAGGATAGGCAACACGACACGCATTCTGACACGACACGACTAACACGATCGTGTCGTGTCGTGTTGACACGTCGTGTTAGTCGTGTCATATTATTTATTATTTTTAAAATTAAAAAATATTAAAATATTAAAGTAAAGGAAAAAATTACTAAATAATAATTAAATTAGAACCATATGAGTCAAATGATGGTAAATAATATGATATAGTATTATAAATTGAATTTAAATTATTAATTTTTTTTAATTAATTAACATTAATAATTAAATTTGTGTTAGTGTGTCGTGTTAATTCGTGTTCGTGTCGTGTTGCGTGTCAAATCGTGTCGTGTTGGTTCGTGTTAAACTTTCTAATATCCTAACACGACACGATTATGACACGACACGATAACACGATCGTGTCGTGTCAATTTTGTATTCGTGTCGTGTTGTGTCAACACGCACACCGTGTCGTGCCAACACGATCGTGTCGTGTCATTTTGGAGAACACTAGAGCCACCACAGAAGGCTTAATTCGTTTGTAGGCTTATACTGATTAAATTTATAGCCACAATTTGATTATGTAATATTGCAATAAAACTTTTTATTACTACTGTATCAAATTTTTAATGAAGAGTGTTTGATAAAGTTTGAATTGTAGAAAGACACAATATTAGTTTTCATGAAGATATATTAAACAAACAGAAACAAACAAAGAAACATATCTAAGATTAACATACATTAAACATATAAAACAGCCTAGGTAAAGTATTGAAGTAAAACAAAAAAAAAACAATGCAACAACAAATCTACAAACAAGCAAATTTTCAGGTCCACATAACAAACATTCAAGTGAACCAGACATTGATTGCAATAGGTGCTAAGCCTAAACTTTATAATCAGACAAATTTGTATCATGTTACTCTGGTAGCTATTAAATTCTCACATTTATTGCCCCACTTCAGCTATGCTTTGCAAAGTTGGTTTCCATTGGCCACACTTTTTAATATTAGTAGTACCTATTCCACTGCCAATTTCCAGTCCCGTAGTCACATCTCCATTTTTCTCCGATTCTTCCACCTACACGAAGGAAGTTGCATCAAATTGTATTAGTCCCGTAGTACCTTTTTAAATTTGTGAATGTTTGTATGTTAGGATGCAAGTTGGCCTAACAAAGTAGTTGTTAGTGTTGGGGTTGGATAACCAACGCTCCAGGTATTGCTCTTGTCCATCCAAAGAACTTATAATTGCACATGTGAAAGTCCTTTTTTTCGGCTTTTGGTACAATTTGATTTATGTACTAGATACATTAAACGGTTGTTAAAGGTACCCGTCATCTTCAATTTTTGTTCTGGACCAAAGTTGTTTTCTTTCTGTTCCCTTGTGATTTTTGTCAAAGTTTCCATTTGGGATAGTTAATCAATAGGAAGTTCGATATTGGAAGGCGAAATCAGCATTACTTTGCAAGAAAGAACCTTTCAAATAAAGATGTTCTGTCAAATTAGGTTAGGTTTCAGAATACAACATCAGGTTTACAGAAATTTATTTGATATAAAAATAAGGACGGAGTGTGAAAGCAGTACAAATTTTATGCACCACCAATCAAAAGTGAAAACATGCAGTTTATTAAAAAATTAGTAATCATGCAGTAAAGTGAAATGACAAATGATAAACTTCTGTAAAAAAAAAATGTTAAATTAAAAATATAGAAAGCATATTGATTAGCATATTAATAAATATCTATTTGTGATCAGACTTGCTTTGTATTTTCCTCTAATATTGATTCACCTACTATCTACTTTTAATAATGTATTATAGAAAAGATATTGTAGCTCAACAATAATTTTATTTCCATTCAGTAAACTTAAATAAAGATTTATATCTACTCATAAATCAAATATGATTTTAAAAAATTAACAGTCTAGAGCAAATATAATAAATTAAATATTTACACTCTTATTTTAATTATTTATACTTTTGAATTGGTGTTTTTATACGTAATTAAGTAGAAAAATACATATCTAACACAAAATGTTAAAAACAAAAAAAATGCAAAATACGAAATTTAATAAGTAACATCTTGAAATCAATGTCTACTGATAGTCGATGGTAACCAGAAATTTACGAGGCAATTCAATTTGCACATTAAAATAGTCGGTAGTTAGTCTTCTCAAGCTAGTGTCCGTAAATAATGTATTGTGATGGTTCAATGGATTGATATATTGTCCTTTTCTGCATGTAGTGGACTCTTGAAAAATGAAAGCTGTTTCATTTAAAGAGAGATTGTGGAAGCTGGAATTATTTAGAAGAAACAATTCGGAAATACGTTTCTTTTAGTTAATGGAAATTTTGCCATTGGCACGTTGCCAGCCGGCCCTAAAAACAAAAAAAAAAAAAGAAAAAGAAAAAAAAAAGGAGAGAGGGAGAGACAGCCGTGTCTTAGGAAGGCAATATGTCAGGCATCTTTCTATTTGCTATTATTTTACTGGTTAAGAAAAGAGTTGATAGAAATTATGACCGATTATATGATACCCTACTTAAAAAAAATATCTTCTTCTCTTAAATCTCTGAAATATCATTATCACGGCAATAAATAAGTGATATAGTTGTCAACTTCCATTAATTAGAAAATGCATGATGGAACTCGTCTTCGAAACAACATGAAACTCCCAAAAAAAAAAAAAAAAAATCCAATAAAAAGAGATGCACGAGTCTTCAGTGTAAGTATTGAAAGTGGAGAATCAACTGACAACTGGTAACCGTTGGAATTTAATCTTATTTCTTTTAATAAATGATTAGCCATGTTTTTCTGAGATAAGTTTTAGTAAAAATAATTAAATTACTTGGTTGTGATTCTTTTACTTTGATTAAAATGATTATAAATATTTTAATAAGTATAAAGGCATGGTGACCGCAATATACAATATTAAGTGAATTAACTAATTTCCTTGATCGTGTAGAACTTCATTTCATATTTTATATGGATTACACGTCTCATCGTACTTAATTCATCGCCCAGGACATAGTTTGCGTTATATAAGCCATATATGCTCGTAAAAAATTATTATTGATTTCTTTTCTTGTAAATCAAAAGGAGCAAACTACGCACCGGGAAGTTCCCTAGCTAGATGATAATTAGCAATATTCTAACTAAAATTAGACTATTTCAATTAGAGATTTTTTTGTGGACGTCATAGTTCTTATTTTTTTTAAAAAAATTATACAAATATAAGACTTTAAATGGTCCCAAGGGTCACTGTTTTGGGACTGTTTTTTTTATTATTTCTTAATAAGAAAAAAACTTTTTATTTGCTATAATTGGCATACCTACCAAAAATTATTGTTCAAAGAAAACAGATGAAAACCATGTTAAAATGATATTTGCATGTCCGTTCAGTGACTTGGACGTTCAAGCGGAAAAAATATCATCCATTCATTGCGATACGCGGGTACTGATGCCACCATGCACGATACAAAAAATATAAGTCGACACCAACTTTCGTGGAATAATAAAACAATTGAACTGACAGTAATAGTTATAATTTTCTTATGCATGGACATGGTTGGATAAATTGACATTGAAACTTATTCAATTTCCACAACATCTAATTAAGCTATTACCATCATCAAAATTAAAATTATAAATAATATTAGTGTATTATTTGGCTGTTGGCGTAAGCCAAACCCTCAAAAAAAAAAAATGTTGGCCATCGATCGGACACTACGAAAATTAGATTGTTAATTTTTCAAACTATTTTATAAATGGCCAAATCAATTATCAAGTACATCAAATTTGGTGTATAATATATCTAAATCATAGACATATATGTAGCCTTATTTTTAATTTCCATAATCATTTAATCGAATATCATATATGTTAATCTAAAATAAATATTCCTTCAGCTTAACCTATTAATTTGTTGTAACGACAGATATCCGACGTGACCATCCATCCAACTTCACGACTAATTAAAAACTTTTAAAACTACAATAGTATCGTTCCCGGGTCAAAATAGAAAATAATACTTCAACACCATTTGCGTAAGTACTTAATTAATTCACTTTTAAAAATACGTTGTTCACTGTTGGCTGACTAATGAAGACGAAAGCTAACAGTAACAGGAGACCCACCAACTTATTTAATCGGGCACGTGGACTTAGAATAGCATACTTATTAATCATTTTCCCTATGGGGTAAGAGCATCTTTTACAATTTATGCATATATATTATGTAGTTATATACACAAGTATACTTGTCGAGCTGCCTCACTTGCTCATTTTCACAAAAAAAATGCGTTGGTAAGTTAAAGTTGTCATCGATAAGGTAAATGGTTTCCATCCCAAAAGGAATAATAATTGTCAAATCCATACTCAGTGTCTTTTTTTCTTACAAATCCAAGTATAAAGGAGGGATATTTGACAAATTGGACACAATATATCTTTAACAATTAACAAAAGTAAGTACGAATATGAAATCCCATATCGCAAACAAGATCCATATGGTACGAATATCATTAATCAATTAATTAAAATTTTAAACCATTTGAAATTAAAGATACTTGATGCATCTTCAAACTGTACTTAAAATGTATAAAAGTTGATTGTTAAGTTGTCTATACGATATAGTATATATATATATCTATGAATTTATTTTTCAATTCTCAACTTTATTAAAATTTATTTAAAAATTATCATTAACGTTGTTAAATAAGATCGTTATGTGGTCCTTACCCATAATTATATCAAGAGGCTCATTGATATTTTTTGGAATGGTATGTGATGGGCTAATTTTTTAAAACTGATTTAATTGATTAACCATAGCAATTAATAATTTTAAACGTCGATCTATTTTTGAATTAGTAAAAAAATTAATTCACTGCAGCATTTGTTATAACTTTATTATATAGAGATCACTTATAATTTTTCCACTTACAGGTTATAACATGTGCTTGTGGCTTAATAGAAATTTAATCACCATCTAAGAAGTCATTTTAAAAATCATACTACGAATACACCAGTCAATGAAGCAATTGTGACGCATTACTATTATAAATATAAACCCTCTTACGAAACTCATGAACGTTCTATACCCATAAATGGCAACATGACATACAGTGCTTGTTATCTTTTATTTGCGTCTTGTAGCTTTGTGCGTCAATTTGAGGTAGTTGGGAGTGTAGGGATTTAAATATGGCTACTGTAGTGCTTGAAATGTGGTGGGATTATTAATTTATTATCAATTATCAAAAGAAAAAATGTGGTGACACGCGAAAGAAAAAAAATTTAGAAATAAAAGAAAAGGGATGCCGGATGGGATAGAGTCATAGAGACACCAAAAACAGGAAGAGACGAACCAGTCACCTGTCCGAATCCTAGTCAATTCCTCTGACTTGGCCTAATTCCTAAATAAATGATTTTGTATAGTTGTGTTTATTACATATGCGAATGCGACAACCCATTTCTCCAGTCCAAACAAGAATTAGAGACTCAAGACACTCATTAAAAATGAATATAACATTGAGTTAATATTTTTAGACCAAGCACAAGTATTCCACACATCGACTTATTAATCTGTTTCTTCATCTTATATTTTTCTTCGCTAAATCTGGCATGAAATAATTGTGACATGCTGGAATACAATTCTACTTTCCTTGTTTTCCCCCGATATCATTTTTTTTAAAGTTTGTCTGTTATAACTTCTCTGAAGGTACATGGTATTCTTTTACTGCTTTTAACTTTGGGAACTTTTATGGACTTTTACTCATTAAATCTCCAACAATGTACACATCCACTCACTCAGTGACAAAACTCACAGAAACTCGCACGCTCCAACCCTCAAGTGATCATGTGCTTTATGCGGAGTTTTTGGTATAATTTTCCAAGTAAAAAGTAAAACAGAGAAATTTTCTCATTTAATTTCGGCATACAATACAATCTAATCTAAAAGAATGAAAGTTTTAGACATTATTCTTCATGTAAATTCAACGATCACTTATTAGAAAAAAAGGGCCTTTTTTATAAAGCAGCCTATAAACACGCCGTGATTGTTTTTTCACCTTTTTGTAATAAGTTTGAGAGACTCACATGGTGTTCCCTTTCTGTCGGCTCTTATAATATCATTAAACAGAACAAAACTATACATCCACCAAGTAATAAATGTTTGTTTGTTCCATGTTAAATAGGACAACCAAAATCTGTTCTGTACATATTATTTGGATTTTTTTTTAGATTATTATTTTCTTCAAATATGCTATTCTATTTTGGATTGCCAACAGCTAGAGCTAAAGTTTACGTGAAGGGATAGAGCAGAGGAAATCAATGTAACAACTAACAACCATGCCTAAAAAAAGAAGTCAATATTCACAGAATTTTGACTAAATAATTTATCAGAGTTTGATTACTTACCGTTTCTGACGAGCTATTCTTCCTCGCATCAGCGCTGCCTCCATCGCCATCGGAATGATGCTTACTCCTCTTCCTTCTCTCTTGCTTCCCAAGCAATTTGCTCAGTTTTATGCATTTCTTCGATCCGAACACTTTAAGAACATCTGCGTAAATTCATAAATTGAGAAAACTAAATTTCTTACATTGATATCTAATGAGATTTAGCATGAAATTATCTAATCCAACTAGTCGTATTTACGACATGATTACTGCATTTGGTCGCCTCTGCGCATGTTATTAATTACTTTCATCGTAGTTCGCAAACTCATGGTTACATACCTTCAAAGGTGACAAGGTAGTAGAAATGGCCGACATGTAAGGTGTCATCGGGGCTGAGCAACTTGAGCAACTGCACCGAGGCAGTACCTCCGGTGCCTTTCTTATTGCCAGACAGATTGGTCGAACCAGACGAGGAAGATAAAGGTGCAGTCACTATGACAGCAACATAGTGGCCTGGATTCGTTGCCATGACCTGGCTAGCTGTCATTTGCAAGTAAAATCTCTCCATCCTGCCTCCGGGATGCTGGATCACAAGCATGTCGGCCTCTGCCGCCTGACAATTCCCCATTTCGGCCGGTGTCTTCCCCTCTTGGTTGCGTCTCGGTTGATCTCTAGTTCGTTTTGTGCTGGTCCTGTGGAGGGAGTTGTGCGTGTTTTAATTTTTGATGAAGTCTTTTTCTTTCTCTGTCAGTTCGGTCAGGATTGAGAAAAGGTTATATAGTGGGTTTTGCAACAATGAGCCAAGACAAGATGCTGTTTGTTAGGCCTGTCAAACGTGTCAGAATGACACGGAAATGAGCAAACTCGTTTGCGTTTCGTGTAGAGAAACGGAACGAAACTCCATTTCGTTTATCGTTTCGTTTGTCGAAACGGCACAAAATACCATTCCGTTTACCGTGCCACTTCAGAAATACCATATAAAACGGTTTGAAACTGGAGTGAAACGGTCAAACGGTACAATTCGCTGTTTCGTTTACCGTTTCGTTTAAGAAAACGGAACATATCGCTATTTCGTTTGCGTTTCGTTTAATCTGAAACGTGGTGGCGAAACGGTAAACGCGTACCGTTGACAGGTATACTGTTTGTTTTGATGAGAGGTGAGAGGAGACTTTTGGGTCGGAGAAGTCAAGCGAAGGTCTAAGCGGGTTTGTTCACCGAACAAACAAATTCAATTCCAGTTTGTAGTTTTTCGGCTGTATCTTTTTTTCCTTAAATTAATACTTTTCGTCACATTGTTTGAACGATTACGTTTTTGTCTTGTCTGAATATATCTCAAGTGCTGAACATTTTTTTTTTTGTCACTATGAAAAGATCACATGTACATCTTAATATTGTTTTTTATGATACATACATTAAAAAATAAATGTTTGTTTTGGTGCAGAAATTTTCATAAAAAAAGAAATGCATTGATAAGATCAAATGGCGAGGTTTTCCTCCTTAAGGATTATATAATTAAATTAGTATATATCCTTGTTTTCATTATTAGAAGGATATATATGATTTCTACATAAGGTTGGCGTGTTTTAAGGGGAGAGGTACAATTGCCATATCAATTATAGAAAGGAACTAAATTGTCATTATACGAAATTATCTTTGAAGGACATAAAGAGAAACTGTGAGCTGTTAAATCAAGATATATATTGGAAAGTTTTGATGTAAATACTTTGGTGAGATTTTGCTTAGCTTTGAAAATTGGAGGAACATGGTAATTTGGAAGTAGGTAGGTACATTTCTTTAAGTCTACTATAAAAAATTCAATTATTTTTCACATAAAATTTCATTAAACCAACAAACAACCTTCATATCTACACGTGGCTTTCTTATATTGATTCCATTCAGATACAATGCAATTGGTGTTCCTATTGGCAACTCTAATTTATTGAGAAAAAAAGGAATGACTTCATTTGCAATTTTTAATATGTAGGGGTGCTTTCCAAATGTCATCTTTGTAAAATGAAGGGAAACTTCCAAAATTCTCCATTAATTAAAAAGGAGACTAATCAGTACACCCATAATGAAGCACTACAAAGAGATTAAGGCTGCCGGAAAATGATAGTCAAATAAAGAAATAAAGTGTCATGGAGAGGCCGACCCATCTGTAAAAGATTTAACAACTTTCACATCTTATCTGCAATGTATAGTCAGGAAACGAGTTAAGTAATGTTGGAGGGAAATCCACTACAAAAAGGTAGTATTAGGCTGTGGTAGGGATGAGTTTAACATAATCAAAGTAATAAAGCGCAAATTAATATCGTTAGCGTGTTGGGATGTTAAACACCACGCAAAGAACACTTCAGTGAAAAGGATGGTACGACGTCACAATGGAGTGATACACCATACACATGCCCGAGTGGAATTGGACTTGTTCTCTTTTTTTCGAGAATTAATTAGACCTGTTCTTATATGTTATTTATATAATAATTATTTTTTTCTTCCTTTTTGGTAATTATTGGAGTTTGACCCTAATTTTTTTATTGTAATAAAAATTAAATCTGACTTTAGTTCTGCATGAAAGCACATGTTTGTTGAGTTTGAACTTTCAGTATAATTCGACTGTAAAACTACTTTTAAATAAATAAATAAGAAAATTTTTTTATGGACCATATCTTTAGTCTGAATTGAGTCTTGTTTTTATTTAAATCAATCATAATATTTTTCATAATTTTGGAAGGAATGTGCTTCTTTTTTTAAAAAAAAAATCCATTAAAAAATTGATTAGTTCATCGTAAATTTTTGTCAATAAATAATAGTAGGCATATCCGTATTATAACTATAAAGATAAAAATAAATCTTGTAACATAATTATCACGTATCAGTAATTGCCTCGGAATTGGATCAGACAAAATAAGGCGGATTGGTAGGTATCCAGCCATAGATTTTCTTTTCCTCTTCTTTTTACGGCTTTATTAGATTTACCCACGTGATTTTGTTGGGTGAAAAAGCATCACGTTATTTCACTTATCCGACCTACCAAAACTAAAGTTACCACCCCAAAACAACTTCAAGTCTTCAATGAATGCTGTAAAACAACACGGATTGACACCAAAAAGAAAAAAGGTCAAACAATGGAGTAATAGTGGGGCCGCAGAATTACTGTTTCAACTTTCAACCCTTTATTTAATCCACTAATCCAGGAACCAAAAGGTCAACAAAAGAAATCATATCCTTTTCATTTATTGGGCCTATTCAGCCCAAAATAGCCCAATTAGACCTCGTTTCAGTCCAATAAGCCTAAAACCACTCGTGTCTTTGAATTAGAGAGAGAATAGAATAGAATAGAAACCTTCACTCTAGCACCACCAGAGAAAACAAAGGCGACATAAGCGCTCACCGGCGGCGATGAATCGACTGGCGCAGCGCCTCTCATCACTAACGAACCCCTTCCTGCTCCACCACGGCGCAACTCCTAGCGCCGCCTCGAGCTCGATCGTCGGCGCTCAGGCGAGGGGGATAAGAGTGCAAGTGCGAGACGGGAACTTGGAGCTGGCGCTGAGTGTGATGGAGCGGAGGTTGCGCGCGAGTGGGATGGAGCGCTTGATCAAGAGGCGAGTCGACCATCACCTGAAGAACTCGGAGAAGAAGGTGCTTGCTAAGAAGTTGCTCATGCTTAAGGTCAGATCTGAGGATCTGGGGCGGAAGCTTCGTACCATTTTGGTTAAAAAGATCAGGTTCGTTTGCATTTTTCGCTTTGATTGTGAATTTTTTTTAAATTGGAAGTTGTTGTGGTGTGGAGGGTTTAGTAGAGTAGTTTTGGAGAAATTGGCGAGAATTTGTGATGAATTAGGATTATTTGGGATTGACTGTTTAGAAGAAATAACAGAGAGGTATTAAAGAGAATTAACTGTTGTTCTACTAATAGAGAGACAATAGCACACTTATCAGCTTGAGTATATTACACATATCACATCAGCAGAAACCAAAAGGACAAATAACTGCACTGGTATCATTTTGGGACTAAAGGTTTTTTTCTTCTTGTTGTTGTCGTAACCAAAAGCTGAAATTGGAGATTTTATATGTGCCTGTGGCTTTGCTTAATGACTGTAGATAAAGTAAAATCACGAAGTTAGTTTCTTTTAGTTTCGACCTGAAGTTTGAGAAGAATGGAGAGGTTGTTAAGGACATGTATTTTGATTGGTAGTTTGTTAGTCTAAAATGGCCTTTATACTTGGGCACTTGATCTGGTTGAGCCAGTTCTTTTGTTATTTTACTGTTAAATGTGTTAATTTAGGTGCTGTTTAGTTGAATTTCCATGGAGAGGACTGAATGATTAAAGGAACAAATTTCATTCTCTCCTCTCCTCTAAGCATTTTAATCAAAGAAGCCTGACTTTAAAACTCCACTTCCTTCATTGACTTACATTGGTAACTACTTAAACAGAGTGAATTGGTTTTGGAAACTGAACTTAGGTATCAACTAGAACTTTTGTTCGCCCTCTTGGCGCTTAGAATGGTACATAGGCAAAACGGGTATTACATATGTCCAAGACATTTGTCAGTTTATTATGATTAGCCCAATTTCCGTCTTGCGAGTGACTAAACAGAGTGAAATGTGCTTTCATTTTCTTCTAAATTGAAAATTTTGCTTAAATTTAAATTTGGAAAATGGGAAATCTCTTGTAGTAACTGGACATTCTTCACCAGCCAAGTGATGTCTAACCTGATATAGGTTCTCTTTTTATTTCTCTCGTTTTGATATTTTGTAATTTTGAAAATTTCTGCATTTGTTTTGCAGGGGTATGTGAGTACTTGCTGTTCTGGGAGAAGGAGAACAATAAAATCAGAGAAAGATCTTTTTTCAGTGCTTCGTTTACTCTGTAGACTTCCCATTTATTTTACAGAAATAGTTTTCTGAAAATTTTGAAATGAACCTTTGGTATTAACTGAGTGAAATCTGTCTAGACTTCTCAGTTACTTTCTAAGTTATGTTTGTTTCAACTGTAAGCTCGTTTCATGTACATTTGGTCCGGGATTTGGATAAAAATTAGCTCTTTGTTGATTTTATCTTTCAAAAATAATAGTTTAACCTCGCACAATGAGGTCACTTTTTTTCTTTCGTTTTATCTATAAAGTAATTTGATTGCAGACATTGAATCTAAATGTAATCAGTTACATTAAAAGCTAAAAATCAGATTTGTCACTTTCAAGTATCTGAGTTCTAATTGTTAATCACTCATAGCGCTAGTAATAGCAAGCACCCGCAGTGTGAGATGCTGAAAATTTTCATTACAGCCAACCTTTTGCTATTTTGTTTCTTTTTTTTCGTGGCGTATTAATCTTATACAAAAATTGAAGAGCAACAAAACAATGCCAATTTGTAAAGCACCAGGACATAAGTATTAGGGACACTTTTTTTGGGTCTAATTTCTTGAATTTAACATGAAATTTACTTACAAAATTTTTATTGTGCTTTATGACTAATAACTTAATTCTTAATTTAGTAATTTTGTTTCACCTCAAGAGCGATGCAGATAAGGATCAGAAACTGTAATAAGTACAGATATTCCAAGTTATAAATAAAGTACAACCGAACCATTTCCATTTCGGACCGTACGAACCCACACTAAAGTCTGAACTACACCGACCAAATACGCGTCTCCGACCAATACAACCTCGCCACACTGATCACCGTAAATTTCCGTAAAAACAAGTTTTCCCCGGAAAATCCATTTCTTTTACAACTTCTCTGACACAATTTGTCAGTTGCGTCGTGGCGACTCTTCACTGGGGCTAGTGGAAGGCTTTGGCGGAGAGAGGATAGAGGAGGCATCAATGCTGGAAATTGGGAAAACAATCCCTCCTCTTCCTCCCACTTGATCGGAGCTCCAAAAGCCTCCACTTGATTGGATTCGGAGCTCTATGGAGAAGAAACCCGATAACGGACCTTTTCTCCCACCCAATTTCGTCTCTCTCAGGCAGCTCCGAGAACGGCGTCTCAAAGAGGAGCAAGATAAAGAGAAAGCGAAAGAGAAGGAAGAATCTGATGGCCCCGCTCGGTTCCCTCCAATCTACGCTCCTCTCGGGCAGCCTAAAGAGGAGAAAGAGAAAGAGAAAGAGATGATGGGAAGAGAGGGAGAGAAAGAGAGCGATCAATGTGCTCGTGTCCCTCCCAACTACGTCTCTCTCAGGCAGCTTAAAGAAGAGCAAGAGAAGAAGAAAGGGAAAGGGAGAGAAGACGAGTCCGAAAGCCGTCCTCTTGGACCTCTTATCCCTCCCAACTATGTTTCTCTGAGGCAGCTCCGAGAACAGCGTCTCAGAGAGGAGAAGGAAAAAGAGAATGAGAAAGAAATTGAGGAAGAGAAAATGAAAATTATAATGAAAATGAAAATGAAAGAGAAAGCTAAAGTGGAAGAGGAGGAGAAAGGGGTGCCCCTTAATTACGCCAGCCTGAGGCAGCTCAAAGAATTGAGGCTCCAAGGGGATGAGTCACGGCAGATTGAAGTGAAGATCAATGAGAATGCTTGTGATAGGGTGAAAAATTTGCAATCCAAAAAACCCGACCAGCTTGGTGGCATGAAAACGAGATTGGTATGGCAGCCTATGTTCCCACCAGCTTATTCCAGCACTAATACTGGTATTTCGTCAGCTAATTCTGTGTTCCAATCAGAAAATGCTGGTGAATCTCATGTATCTCATGAGGTTATGATGGTTTCAATTGGCCAAAGTGGAGACACTGAGATGAAACCTAAGAACAAGACCAAGAAGAAGCGGAAGGAATGGAAGAAGCGGAAGGACAGGCGTAGTAGGGAAACAACTTCTGGTAAGAACAAAGGTGAAGCACTAAAAGGTCCTGAGTTGCCAAGGGAGGTGATTGGCCTCACAGGAGGTGAGATTAGCGCCACAAAGGAGGTGGCATTAGCTCAAAATGAGAATAATACAGTCAAGGGGAAGGAAGAAAAGGTGAATTTAACCAAGTCAAGTGGTCAATCTGTTCCAGTTTGTTTGGAGACGAAGGGATTCAATAAGGCACAATCTATTGGATCCAAAAAGCACAATAGTAAGGGTAAAGGGAAGGGGAAAGAGGTCAGTCTATTAGAGCCAAGTCACAATATAGTTCCAGTGAGCAATGTGGCAAAAAGATCTGATGCATTAGAGGAGGTGATTGGATCCAAAATTAAGTATGGTAAGGAGCAGAAGGGTAAGAGAGAAATGGGCAATATATCTCAGCCGAGTGATCAGACTCCACATCATGAAGAGACAAAAGGAGACCATGGAGCAGGTGTGCTGATTGTGTCAGAAATTCAAAGTGATGAGGAGAAGGGGAGGGGCAAAAATGTAAATATGTCTGAGTTAAGCAAATGGGGAGATCAAGTTGGTGGTTCTTGGATGAGGAGGAATCAGGCAGCTGGGTTTAGAGGCATGAGCCAGCAAGGGGTTGGAAGATTCAATGTGAGACCAGCACAGCATCAGAGAAGAGAAAGTGGTGGTTTGGTGTGGGTGCCAAAGAAAAATTCTTAATTCAAACTGAAAAGATTTATAGAGGTTAATGCAGTTACTTGTTTTTTTTTTATTATTTCTAATGGTATGACTATAGTCTATGGGTGAATCAATCTTCGGATTGTTTGGTTTTCTTTTGGAGTAAATGAAAATTTGAACATCTTGTTTCTTTCTCAAATTGTTACTAATGTTGTTATTATTATATGACTAGTCTGATCCATCCTGTGCTTCTAATAATTTTGGTGTTTCACAAAGTACAAATTGCCATGATTATATCTTTCTCACAAATTTCTCTTTATTTAAGTGGAATTGCCATGATTATATCTTTCTCACAAATTTCTCTAATAATTTTGGTGTTTCACAAAGTACAAATTGCCATGATTATATCTTTCTCACAAATTTCTCTTTATTTAAGTGGAATTGAGGCATCCCAAGCAGATCTTTGTTATGAGCTTGTTGTTTGATTTATGAGTAACTTAAATAGCTAGCCATAAAGGAGCATTTTTAAGGGTTTAAAAAGAACAAGAAAAAATACAAGAAAAAAAAAACGAAAAAGAAAAAGAAAAAGAAAAAGGGAAGAACTGTATATGCAAACAAACAGTTTGTGCTCTTTACTATCTTTAGCGGCAATGATGTTATGCCATATCAGGTTTCCTTCTCTAGATAGCTCATTAAAAGTCTGCATCATGTTTACTCTGTGTATAACTGGTGATAGTTATCTAACCCTGGATCTTCTTTAATGCATTGCAAGGCTGGTTACCATACGGCACATTTCAACTTTTCTAAAATTGTCTTCACCCATGCCTTCTTCAGTTATAGATTTTAATTCTCCTGCTTCTGATTTTGTTTCCTCGAATGCCCTCATAGCATCCTGTGCCAAATCAATGCCAATGCATTAGCAAAGATCATTCTAAATAGAACCCATGCTTGTTATGAGAATGGAAACAATACTAGTTAAGCCAATTTCCCTTGCTAAAACAATGAAAGTACCAGCTAACTGGTAAAGTTATTGTACCATCATTTGGTAGGTTGCATTGCTCTTAACACCTTTATTGTAGTAGGTAGTCATGATCATTAGTCATTATAAGGGGAATGGATGCTAGTTTTTAAAATGATTAGACAATTGGGTTACTTCCTTGGATGGAGTAGTTATTATCATTGATGTCAACCACATTTTTTTTTTCAGATTGAAAAACGTGCTTCTTTCTTATTTTCCCCCCTTTTTATAGCTACATTATCCAGTTTCTAATTAGTTTCAGGTATTCAATTTGACCCTTCAACAAAAGAGAGGACCAGTTTCGCCCACAAACTATTCATGAATAAACAATGTGGTCCTTTGCCTGGTTAACTATGCGATAATGATGATGTGACATTTTTTTAAAAGAAACGTATATTGCATGAGAGCTTTATGGATGAAAGAAAAACAAGCTAGCTTCGTAATTCTGAAATGGAGATGAAGTTGTTCACGTACTTTTTTTTTTTCCAGATGGATTGATGGAATAGATGTGCTCAAGTCTAAAACCAATATGATAGAGGTAACTGTGCTTTACAATTTTGTTGATAGAAGACAATCGAGACCGGAAGCTGCTTAATAATCCTCTAATGATATGAAACGGTATGACTTTCTTTTGAATGATTTCCTTTTAAATTAGCCTTGTCATATGGAATTGTACTTTTAGCTGCCATTACGCGCTACTTTCTATGTTCAACTGATCTTGCTTATGACAAAAACATTTAGCATACTTGGGAAATGCTTATATAATATGGATGAATTACATCAAAATGCAGGACATAAATACATTTCAAGGACAAGTTGATGACATGTCTCTAAAAGAAAAGGAAAATCATGTATTGATTAAATTTAAGATAGTAAGATACACATATCATCTCTGTGGAACATTGGGAGTTAAAAGGCTTCTTGTGTTTCACCAGCAAGCAACTCAGCTTGACACTTCGTTTTGATCTGAATACCCTCAAAACCTCTAATCATATTCAACCAATGCAGTTAGCACAAGAAAAGAAAAAGTACTATTTAAGACACTACAAAGATTTTATTTTAAGTGAATGCAGGATTAAACTGACCTTCAAATGTAACAAGACGGTATACATTGCCAAGAACCAGGGTATCATCTGGGGACAGCAGCTTGGCATACTTCTCCACTTTGTTATTTATGACATTATTTGATTCTAATTTTGTTGCATGAGGCGACATTAGTACTGCTACGTAATGACTGGGATTTGTGGCCATGACATGGCTGGCACTTATTGGCACATAGATTCTCTCAATCTTTCCTTCAGGATATTGAATCTCTGTCATCGCAACTGCTGCTGCTTGACAATTGCCCATTTAGCTTTCTTAATTGTTCTATTTTGTTTCCCCTTTTTAATATTGGCTTGAATTTGGATTGTAGCAGAATTGAGGGGGGAGAGTTTCTGATAGGGTTGATTTAAGGTGGGAGGTATTATTCCACTATCACTGTATTATAATCGGTTCATGTTGCTATCCTAACTTTTTAGCATAATCTCTGGGTTCTAAGGTGTACCATGTACCGATATTATTCGATATATAATCTTAAAACACGCCAGTGTAATCATGCATGTTTAATGCTGCGTCATGAGCCCCTGACTCTCTTAATTTTATTCGACTGAAAAAGCACCAGCATAATTATATTTTCTTAAATGAAAACGTACATTCCTCAAACCATTCAAACATAAATATGCGGCCTGCAATCTTATGGTTTTTGTTTATCATCTGGAGTATAACCAAATACCTCTTTTTTTTTTTTTTTTTTTTTTTTTTGGGGGTGGGGGGGGGGGGGGGGGGGGTCAAGTACATTGAAGTTTAAAAGCAATATACGAGCTACACTAGTACATGTTTATATATAAATTAGTTTGTTCTTTGAATTTTGCTCACAAAATTATCGGGAAAATAAACTTATAAAATATAGAACTTTTATATAAAATAGTTGCATTTTAAAAAAAAAGTTTGTTGGGAACAACTTTATCTCTTAACCGTTTTTATTCAAGAACTTCCTATAAATTCACTACAGCTGAACTCCCACCATCAGTTTTTATTTTTGAATACGATGGTATAAAACTTGTCGGATCAAATGCGAGAATGATTTTGTTTTCATTATTCTCAGTTTCTCACCTAGCACATCTCCCGAGAAATGGATATCCAAAATGTTTGTTGGGAGTTCATTTGTTTTCTTAATAATGACAAACCATTAGTTTTCACGGTTTCACTTAATTGAACAACTATTTTTTTAAATTGTTTTTCATAGTCGCCAGGGTCAAAAGTAAGGTTCCAATCAAATGACACAATAGTCAGATTAGGTTGTGGAACTTGAACTGATGTGCTTGGGTTCTCTTTTTTGGTATCCTTAATTTTCATTTTTGGCATCTGAAAGTAGTAGTATTCACAAATTTAAACAGAGGATACATAGAAAATAAATTTTAAGGAAACGATGTATATTTTTATTGACTAAAATATTTTCCCGAGTCCCACACAATTCATCAAATTATATTGTAAATTTTTATTTTGGATACATTTTGATATTAGACTCCATTATAATCAATTGTTTTTTGAAAAATATGGCCTGGGCCGCCTGGCTAAGGGATATTGTCTAATTGTAAACCCATGTCCTGTTTAGAACCTAGAATGTTTGCCTAAGTCGATTCTTAAATTTTTTCGATGATGCATTTGACTGGACTTAAGAAATCCAAACCGAACTTAAAAAATAAATCAAATAGGGTCTACTACCAACCGATCATAACTGAATTAAGAAAAAGAAAGCATGTTTGAATATTCAAAAGGACCTAACCTGATTCGGTAACTTCATACTGTAGGTCAAATGATATTGAGCGACACTTTTAAGAAATGATTACAATTAGGAACACTTTTCTTACAAGAAGCACTAAAATTTTAACATGATATCGAAAGAGTTTTGAGAATACAATATCAAATCAATTAGTCAAATGATAATATCTGTCATTTTAATTAAATAGAACTAACTAATTTGAGCTTAAGCTCGCCAATTGAGAGTAAATTACTTGACAACATGAAAAAAAAATGCATTGTAGTTATAGACGAAGTATTAGTTGTGAACATTTATAGTTTAGTCACAATTTTCAGTTTGGTTTTCTCCCACATCTTATTATGTTTTGGAATTTGAATATGTAGCACTACCAACGAAATAACAAAATGTTTTTCCATGTTATTACATTTCTTATATAATTCTAATCACGCGAATACAATGAGAAGAATATTTATTTCATGATAAATGAGATATGTATGATTTATGTACTTTACAATGTGCTATAGTTATTACTGTTATTATCACAATGATAAATGACTAGCTAGGCATGAGATAATTAATAACAAATCAAAGTGTCTTTTGTTATGATCGGTACTCAAAATAGTATTACATAACTTATAAATCAGTAAGTTAATTACAAATTATTATACTAGATATAGTACCTCGAGGTCACATTGATTTAAATCTATCATAGTCTTGTTAAACAAGTGAAGTGAGTTATTTTTATATAGGATACTTAATTCGTTAAAAAAAATTAGTCAATTTTCAAGTGTAATTTTATGCGGTAATTGTTTCTTGTCATCCATTCAAATATCATCCATGCCATTCAAATTCTTTTTTATCCTTCTTTCAGCATGATTTATCCCTCCATTCCTCCCGCATCTCATCTCCCTCCGACCCCTCCCTCTCGTTAACACTCGTCTCCCTCTCTCCCCTACCTCTCTTCCTTTAGTCTTGTTCTTCTCCATCTCCATCTTTTCTGTGTGCATCCTACTCCCTAAATGTTCAGTTTGTTTTGGTAAGGAATGTCTAATACGTAAGTATTCAGTTAGATATAACAAGAAGTATCTAGTACCTATTCAGTCAGCAATATTAAAGTAGTATCAAATAGGTGTATTTGTTCACTTTGTTTATTATATATGTTCATTTTGTTTGCGTATATGTTTATTTTATTTTATTTTTTGAATGGTGTGGATGACATTTTGTTGGATGACAGTTATCATTCCCGCATTCTTCAACCATTCAAAAATAAATTTGCGCGCTGCAATCTTATCGTTTTTGTTTATCATCTAGAGTACATTGAAGTTTAAAAGCAATATACGAGCTACACTAGTATATGTTTATATAAAAAATAGTTTGTTCTTTGAATTTTGCTAAAAAAAATTATTGGGAAAATAAACTTATAAAAATAAATGACTTTTATATAAATATATGCATTTAAAATTTTGGAAATAAACAAATATGTTTTTTTTGCGTATAAAAGATCTATACAATAGAAAATATTCCAATAAGTCGTGCGAAAATTCTTACAGAGAATACAAATAAATTATATTACTTTAAGAGCTATGTTGAAACTCAGTACATTTCTTTTCTAAAATGAGGACAAAAATATGATCGAGCGGATGAAGATGAAGATAATTTAACATGGCTAAAGAACTTAGAAAATAGTGCTTTCTTTTTAGATTACAGTTATTAATGAAAAAAGAGTATGATATAGAGGACGCAGTAGAATATTGTAATAAAAATTACGGAATGTGTCCTTATAAATGCAACGTGTTCTTCCTGAATGACAAACAATCAAGGTTGTTACATCATATCTTTCTATTCATATGGTTTAATGCAAAAATTAATTGCTATTGACAGTAAAAATTTAACTGCATATCTAAAATGCGAGGTGGTTGATAGAATGGCAATTCTTTCAAGTAGCCGAAAGCATGACTATGTATTTTTCCTTAGAAACCACCATCTTACAATTACGTATATATCCAAACACAAAAAAAAAAATGACCATGTATTTTTCTTTTCTTTTTTTCCCCAAATTTTGTTTATTGTATCTTTTAACAACAAATGCTTTTCTGCAATTTCCAGAGGAAAAAAAAAACAGCGAAACCATCTGTTGCTCCAGTATATCATTTCGGTCCAGGTCCATCAGTTTTCCATTTTTTTTTTTATTGGTCGTTTTGGACTATGTTTTTTTTTATTAGAACAAAATTCTGTGGCTTATGTGTTATTTACCAGGTTGATCGTCTTTTGAAAGCACACAATAGGTAATTTACTTTTCAGCATGGCTTATACGCCGTCCGATATTTTGAGATTGAGGGTACAGGGAGGGGGGGCAGCCGAAATTTTTCCTTTTTAATATTTAAAAATTTTAAAATTCAAATATCGAATTCAAACCATTGATCTTGTTCAATTTTACGGGCGATGCATTTTCATATACGTTTTATAAAATTTAGAGTCGATTTGATAATTGATTAAGTGCTTAAATTATGAACGTATTAGAATTAATCAAACCAGGTTTGTTCATTTGTTGACCACTTAATCAATTATCAAATCGACTCCAAATTTTATAAAACTTATATGAAAATGCATCGCCTGTAAAATTGAACAACGGTTTGGAGTCGGTATTTGAATTTTAAAATTTTTAAATATTAAAAAAACACAAATTCGGCTGCTTGGGGGGGGGGGGGGGGGGGGGGGGGGGGAGTTTGTGCTAATCTCAAACTCAAAAGTGACGTAATGATATCTGATATGCTTTGTGAAGTTTTGAACATGGATATGTGCTGTGAAAGTTGTAGCACGGCAGAGGATCTCATCTCAGTCAGTCCTCTGATCCTCTCATCAAAGAATCCATGTAACTCAACTTTTACTGATGGGTGATGGCCCTCTTTCTCTGAAATGAACTTTTTCCCCTGCTGATTTGCAGTTCTTATTCCCTTTTTTTTGTTTTTTTCTTTCCTGGTCTGTAATGATTATCAAATGAAAACTGTTCATTGAAAAATTATCAAAATACGAGGGGTAAAAGGTTATGTAAAAGAAGAAATTGCAACCAAAGACAAACAGAAATAGATTGCAAAATCTCCTCTCACATTCTCTTCTCGTTCAAATGTGCAGTATTGAATGTGCCATTTGTAAAGACTGCGTGAAACTTTTGAAAGGAAAAGTAAAATACAATATATCACTCGATTACTTTACGCCACATCCCCAAGTCTAAAATATTTCTGATATATTTCTCTGCTACTATATCTAAAGATAACTATTTTTTCTTAAGATTTCATCAACAACAAATCAGTCTGTCTCTCTTTATGTAGGATATTCCTTGTGCGCATAAATAATACAACCTTGGGGAATACTTGGCTAAAATCCCACAACTTAGAAATATAATAATAATTTAAAGGACGGAAAAAGGAAAGTAAAATAAAGATGAAAATACTTCTATGCCAATACACTGCAATTAGTAGGAAGGAAAATATCTACTAAGGCTGTAAGGAAGTGAATAAAATTCTTCGCATCTTGCATCGGAGCTGTAAGATCTGAACTTGTAGAACCAATGCAAGCCTCTGTCCTTTCTAACTGTGTCGTCCCAGTAGCAATGTGTCCAGTCTAGCAAATATGCTATTATGGCCCCTACTGTGGCTGAAGACGAGAATATCACATTCACAATATCATTGAACTGCAAAATGGTAAAATTTAACATTAATATTTAAAATTTTAAGCGATAATTAAAATATGAAAACTAAGTGATTTTTTTTAAAAAAAACTGAGTTACACAATTTATTATATTCTCAAAAGTAAGCCAAAATGCTCTTCTATTATCTGTATAGAGATCCATACTCAGGTTACCTCTGCTAGTTTCCATTTTGTGTTTCTGTATGGTACTTTTTGGCAGAGTCTTTTGCCAATATGTTTCTTTCAGGCAAAAATAATCAAGGTATTGAAATATTAAGAAGTTTCAGCTTTAATGTTCTAAAAGGAGTTTGACTTCTAGTTGCATTGGCATGATATGGTAATATTTTGTTATATGCTGTGTTATATTTGACCTTGTATGGCTGGAACTTTGGTGCAAATGTTTCCAAGAGCAATGGAAATATATGGTGGTTACCATTGCCACTTTATCAAAGATGTAAATAAATAGATATCTTCAGAAATTTTCTTTTATGTTTTACTATATTTGTTGGGGAAAGATATATGCGATGAACAAATGTAACTAGAAGTGCAATTAATACCGTTCTGGCATGAGTGTGCATTGGGCCATAACCAGATTCAATAAAGTATTCTCGGAAGAACTGTGGAATTGACAAACCCATAATCAATGCAAAGCCTATTATGAATTTATTTCTCAAACTATTGATGTTGCAGAACTGGAGAAGGCCTATTCCTGCAGAGGCTGCAATAGTGAAAAAAAAGAAGGTGAGTTGTAATTCTTTCCTGCATATTTCAAGTTAACATCAGGTGCACCAACTTGAATAGATCACCCCCCCCCCCCCCCCCTTCCCACACAATAAGTACATATGAAGTGAATTGCATGGTGAGTAGTTAAATTCTGACCAATTTTGGTGTATTGGAACTATTAAATCAGGCAGCAGCATATATAATCCAGGTCGAAGATTATATGTAACAACATTCTAATAACAATGTACTCTGATTCATGAGAAAGGGCCTCAATTTATATAAAAATAAAGATTTAATAATGCTACATATGAACCCTGATATCTGACGAGGAGTAAAAAGAATAAATGGATTACCAGCATAAGCGTAGAGAACACAATATATGCCAAAAAATAGTGGAATCGGGATAGAAGCAATCACAGCCCCAAATTTTGCTGTTTGTATCAAAACGTCACACAGAAGGGTGTCAGAGTAAAACTTGAGAAGAACGAGTAAGCAAGCAAAAATCATGCTGATCATACCAGAGTAATCTATATATCACATACCAAATATTGAGAAAAAGATCATGTAACAAGCTGAAATTTTAATAACTCGACGGCTTCCAACTCTTGTAACAGCCAGAAATCCTGAATTCTCACTGTTTAAACTTAAGTTAAAAAACTTCAATTCTATTATGAAAAATGATCTGAAATTTTGATATGAGAACAGAGACATACACAGATGCCGCAGATCCATTTGCAGTTCCAAATAGGCCATCCAGCATGATAGCTATTCCCTGAGAAACACAAAATGCATAATTTCAAGAGATGTAACACGCTAGAAATTATGTATATATTTGTTTTAAACAATTCATTGATGATGCTCGAAGTAACGTTCCATACCTGCCAGCCAATCCCACGGCTAAAAATGGAGGGTGGCATGAATGTAGCACTACAGAATCTTTGTACAGCAATAAAAGTGCCAGTTGACTGAGAACAATTAATATCAGTTAAATTATTTTTCTCGGAATTTTTAATACAAGGACAAAATAAAATTAAAGAGATCAAAATCACCTCAACAAGTGAAACAAATGAAGCAGCTATCATAGCAAAAGCATCTCCAGCATAAAAATAAGGTCTTCCCCATTGTAATGGGTATGGAATTCTGACCCTGCATGTAAATAACAAAAAAGAAAAAAAAAACTGAATATATTTTTATTCTCGGGAAAATAAATAGAATACTAAATTCAAACAATAATCAAAAGTTTTTACCAGGGTGAACCCCAGATAATTCCAGCACGATCTGTACGACAGCTATATTGGGTCTCAGGCGGTCTCTCATTATAGGCACCAGCAGCAGTGAGAATATGTGCATATATCCAAACAATAATAATGGTAACTAGTACCGCACACCGACTAAATATGAAACTGCCTGCGTTTAATCCATAAGGAGCATACTGCAAAGAATATTTAAAAAAGGCTCATCTCTGATGTATTCTTAATACCTAATCTATTAGGTCTGATGTTCAACTAAACTATTCTATTGTGTGAACCACACGCTTCTCAAGAATATTAACTAACTGCGATTATTAAACTCCAAATTCTTGGTTTTTTTATACCTTTATACAAAAACAAGACGAAAAAAAATATGGTACTATCTGTTTATATTCATACAATATATAAAGGCAACTTGATCCTGGTTTTAATTCTTAAAAAGAAAAAAAGCTTCTATTTACATTCTTGGCAATCTTAATATTCAATTAGCTAATTATCATTTCTCTGCTGGTTGATTAATTGTTAACTTATTGCATCAACAAGTAGATAAGAAACATACCATAAATAGAAGAACTAGAATTATAAGTGCTGGGAGCCCAATTTCAACACAGTTGGCCAGCTAAATCAGCACATACAGAAAGAAGAAAATGGGCATTATTAATATTCGGTAGACTGCTGTACATTAGATATTTTTCTTTGGTATTTAAACTAATATAAACATGATTAAGATATCTTAAACTTAGGTAAAACTTACGGCAGGGAATGCAATGTAATAAAGTCCAAGTGCAGATAGAGCTACCCAAGGAGCCGCAATCACTGGGCTCAGAAAACTAATCAAATAGAAAACAATAATTAAGCAAATTATGCAAATTGCATTACTAGTATTCAATTTTAATAGCAAAAACTTGCATATTGCATCACTACTTACCGTATGCAAACTCCCCAGAGACCGAAGTAACCAACAACTAACTGAAAGATGGAAGCACATATCATTGCACCTTGTATCGCTCTCATGGTATATATGAACCTCTGGTGAACCAGAAACCATATATCCTTCAGCATGAAGAAATTAATTTAAACTTGCCGGTTAATTTAAATTTTAAAAACCAACACATACCTCATAGGGATCAATAAAGTATGTGTATCGTCTGCTTAGAATTATCGAAAGAGTTGGTATGAGGTATGCAAAAGAGCCGCCAATCACAACTGGCAAACGGGAACCAAAATAGACTTGCAACAAAGTGTTTATTCCAGCCACAAAAAGCATTGATTGAATTACTCTTGCCTTTTCTTCCTGCCATTAGCAAAAAAAAAAAAACGGTGAACACTAGCCAGTTTGATCGCACACAAACCTGCATCTGCTGCTACTGTTATCATCAGCAAATGTGCCATTACATATGCGACCACTGAGCAACCTAATTTAATTAAAATTAAAAGGTCCAGATGACACCTTATTTTTTAAGTTTTTATTTCTTTTCCGGATACAAGATGTAACAAGCATAAGAATCGCACGCATATATTAATATAGCGGTATACAGTACAGGAAGTGTACTGTCTAATATGCACCACTCCGCACACATAACCAGACTTAACAAACTTACATATCCGCCACCCATCTGAGGAACCAAGATGGTTGCAATTAGAACAATCGTGCCGAGCATGATGACATAGTGCTGAAACCCTACCAGCATAGTTGTGTCTGTAAATTTCAAGAATTAAGGGTCAGAAAAACCATTGTTAGTTACAGAAATAATGGAAAAAAAAGAAAGTAGAAAATTAACAATTATGAAAGAATTCACTGAATTTAAAAGAAAAGAGAAAGGACTAACGCCACGGAGGAGGGCTAGTGATACAGTAGTCAATGCCGGGCAATTGCTCTTTGACCGGGTAAGGTACAAACTCGTCTTCCTTTCCCATTGTGCCCAAATTTCTTCTCCTCTTTTGTTTTTCTTTTTCTGTTTCTTTTTTTTTTTAATTCTCTAGGATTATTCTCTGTTCTTACACTCTCTTTGGAATTATGACTGAATTGAAATTGGACTGTTGGGCTCGCCGGGAAGTGAAGGGACGAGAGAGTGAAAACTGTGAAAGAGGAATCGATTTGGAATGAGAAGAGGCGGGAGTGCTGTTGCTGTTGCTTGTTACTTGTTAGCCTATTATATAACAAAAGAATGAAGGCGATTTATTAAGGCCGAGGGGTTGAACTGAAACCGCTCTATTTTAAATCTTACGCTTGTCGTATTATGGGTTCTTTTACGTCTCCCGTTTGGGAGCTACTAACTCTCTGTGACAAAAGAATTGTGCCAAAAGGTGTCTCGAGTCACCAGCAACAAAACAATTTTAGTACGTTTGATTGTTTACTAGTATTGAAATCGCGTGGTTATATTTTGGTATATTTATCACACATACACAATGGAAGTACCACTGAGAGCCACACAGAATCTGAATTTCACGTCTTGGGGAATTTGTGTTGAACGGTCGTTACTTTTTGGGGGACTTGGGTTATGGGGTGGCGGGTGCAGGTTAGAAGGTGTATCCTTTTTTCTTTACTACTAGAAATTAGAAAATGTACTCACTTAGCAAATAAAAAATCAAAAAATATTTATCCTTCAATAAAAAAATAAAATCAACATATCAATATGAAAAATATAATTTAATAAAAATATTTTATAAAAAATATTTGAAAAATTATATGTGATAAAAGTTTTAATAATCAATGTTCTTTCTATTATAGATATAAAACCAAAATTTAACATCATTTCGTCTACTGATCGACATCCAATCACATATCAATTCGATCAACAATATATAGATACATGCTAAATCTAAAGGTGGTATACTCTTGAATATGTGCGTTTATGAATAGTGGAAAACTTTATGCTTGAATTTCCTCGATTAGAAAGACTAAGACTAATTTCTAAACCTGATCTTTCTACACGCGCGTACTGTGTTTCAATTTTGAAAATAATTTGTCTCAAAATGTTGTTTCGTCAGCGCTAATTTCCATGGTTAATATAATTTCGCTATTTATATTTTTTAAAATTTAAGTCTTCGTTTTAGTATGGAATAAAAATTTATACATTCATTTTTATATGCACAGTATTGTTTTGATTAGTTTTTTATGATTCTAAATTTACCAACTAATATTGCAAAGTTTTAATTATATGCTGATAAAGCAAACATTAACAACTGGCGCATTGGGTCAATAAACCAGCAATATAAATATATAATCTACCAAAATCTCAAAACATGTACTCTCTCGATAATGTGGACCGCGTCAGAAAACTATTATTAAAAAAATATTTTATTTCTTATCGAGTAATTTAAACATGGAATGATTCAATCTCCTTTGTATTTGATTTTGGTTAAATAATTCAAATTGAACAACTAGTGAACGAATTTATGTTTAAAAAAAAAACAAGTAATATAAATTTTTAATTTGAATGTTTTCAAAAGAAAATTTAATTTGAATAACTCAATTTATGTCTAGCTGGATGAGAGTACAGCGGAAGCACAACAAAGGATCTTACGAGAGCTCTTTGTTGTTGATATAACATTTCACAATATTTGTATTGTCTAATAGTATCTTTACATGTGTGAAACACAATAGATAACTCATATTTAAAATTATTCGAAGTTTTAGACTTATCAAATTGGATGTGTTTGGATCACTTAAAAATAAAATTAAGATTAATTATTCTTATTAAAAAATATTAATCCTAAATGTTAAGAATAAGTTTTTGAGGATGTAGAGTGTTATATTTAAGTGCTCCAACATTCAAATTAAATTTTTATTCCTAAGATGTTTAAATCATCTTTTTAATGTGATTATTAAGTTGTTAGGACTATTTTTTTCTAGACAAACTGGATAGAGGCTAACCAGTGCTATTTGTTGGGACTACTTTTTAATTCGGATTAAAATGATGATCCAACACTTTAGGAATAAAAATTTAATTCGAATGTTGGACCACATAAAAATAGTACTCTAGTTTCCAAAAAAAATATTCTTGATCGTTTAGGAATAATATTTTTTTTCTTACTCCCGAATAACTTATTCCAATTTTATTCTTAGATGATCCAAAAGTCTCCAATTCAAATTAGCAATGGCAGATACTTCAGGCAGCACACAATTTCCTCCGCACAACATGTATGGACAAAATTTCCCCTTTTACAAATGCATTTCATCATTATATTTTAATTTACAATTAAAATATCGGCCATATATAATTCCACATTTTTAGATTAGATTATATATATTCTCAGATGAACATCGGGCATGCTGATAAAAAATATATTTGATATAGTTGTTTTTTTAGATAGCGGCTATCAGTGAGCATGCATATCTGATATAGTAGTTTACAATGATAGGAAACTTGCTTATTGTGATACTAAGATCAGCTATATCCTACCGATTGATTGATAGCATATCCAATTATTGTTAACTCATGGTAATCAAAGTAGATGTATATTCGCAATTAGTGTTATCGCGCTAATCAAAGCACATGATATTTTTTTCTTCGGGGAAGACTAGAGAAGTTTCTAAGGTTATATTTGTTACCTTCAAACTGAGACAAGCCAACCTTTTTAAAAAAATACAAGTGCATCATTTTTTTGTTGAAATAAAATTTTCAAATTAGATTCACTTGCCCCCATTTTGAACTTCTAGATTCTTTAATTTTAGAATATATAGAAACATATACTACCTGATCAGTACATGAATAAAATTCAGTGTCTACCACGAGTGCCGATTAACAAATTGGAAAGAGAAATGCTAGTGTCCAATATATTGGACGGATGAATTCATCCAATACGATCGTTTTCATATTTTTAAATTTTAAATGACTGATCCGAGTCGTTAAATATGTTCTATGTATTGGAAACTTGTAAGAAACCAATTTTTACATTTTTTGGAATTATTTATTTATTTTTTGGTATTTTAGAAAATTCATGATATAAAAGTTCTGGATCGGTTACTTATTTTTACATTTTTTTGGTATTTTTTACTTATTTCTTGTTAGAAACCAATAACAACGATTTTCTAAAATACCAAAAAATAGTAAATTTTTTTTAAAAAAAATGTAAAAAATTGTTTTCTTATAAGTTTTCAATATGGAGAACATATTGAACGGTCCCGATCGATCGTTTGAAATTTAAAATATGAAAACGATCGTACTGGACGGGCTTCATCCGTCCAATATATTGGACTCTAGCATTTCTCAATTAGAACGCTTTTCGAGAACTTGAACATGCGAATGCGAGATGCCTTGTTTCAAAACGCAAAATATGATGACATGAAATATACTTATTTTCTAATGTTCCCTTTGATAAGATTGGCCACAACCATCTCCCTCTCTGGTTAGTTGGAGTTGGCTAACTGGTTCATGACAAATGTGCAAAGCTATTCTGACCTAAATATTATTCTTTTGTTATTTTGGGATGATTTGACATAACCCATGTAGAATTCAACGGCTCATGTTGCCCAAATTACCCTTAGCTTCTCGCCTTACGTACTAGACAATTTAAGAAAATGACACGAAGTAGCTAACGTAAACAGGAAAAAGGTTATATTCTGGTTTTATTTGGCTATACAAGGAGTTGATCAACTTCAACAACTTTGATTTATTACATATCATACCAAACTTATCCACAAGACCGAAACAATGACATGGCTTCAGCTGCTTGCCTGCTTTGATGTGGATACTCAGCATATAAAAGTGGCTTCTATGAGCATGTCAATTCTTGGTTTCTTACTAAATCGATCAGACATGAGCGGAATATCTTTCTAATCAGATTGTGTATCATGTATCTGACTCAACTGGTACGACGTTGTAATTATATTGTATTCAGTGTCATTGATAATTGAAGTTTCGTCGAAAATCATGTTGATTTCTGTCTTTTTATTTACATTAAATTACTTGTTATTTTCTTAGAAAAAAATAAAACAAATTGATCTTTCAATTTAAAAAAGGCAATGGAGTGTTTTTATTAATAAAATTATCGGATGGCACTCGCCATACTGCCTTCAAAAAAAATGCAATTAATTCTGTCTCTAGAAATATAACTATGTTTTGAAAATTCAAAGACTCTTTCGAACCAGTTTGTATGAATGAAATTTGGAAACTAACTTAAATATATTATCGATTTGGTGAAAATAAAATAGACCAATCTGGTTATAGTTTTTCTGTTTTGAAGTTCGGACGAAACCTTAATTTACTTTTTCTTATAAAAGCCCAACTTTCAAAATAAAATTGCGCACCTACTTTATTCGAAATCTCCTTTGCTGATTATTTTCAGATAAAATGATGCAGGGATTCTCAGATCCAGGGAGAATAACACGCAAATGGGCTGGTAACGATTTCTTTTACCCATTCGACTGTTACGTATCAACTCGACAACTCTTCGTTTGGAACAGGCACCAGGTCAGAATCCAAAGGCTGCCCGGACTTGCTACTAAAATATTAATTTCTCAGCACTTCTGTTCATCAAGGTCCCAGGACAACAAAACCTTTTTTCTCATTGGCCCAAGACCCACCACTAAAATTCAAGGCAAGGCATTTCTTTTTGGGGCTTATTTTTGGGCCTGATTCTGTTCATCTAATATGAATGCATGTATATACTTGATCTGCGCCCGTTTATGTATGTAATGGTGTATTTTATTGACCTCGTGACCCGGTGGCCGGTGGGTTCTCAAGGACAAATCATTTAAGTTTGACAAGGGAAGATCTTCTCATGTTTCCAGTCAAAGTTGTACCCACAACTTGGTATTTACAAAATTTTAGGCATGAGCAGGGAATGTTTGTACCAACGATTTTGAGGAAACCCGGTACTGACCAAGGTACGCGTTACAATAAATTATGGTTTCACTAAAGAGTGAGTACTAATGAATAATGTTGCTTATGTTGATCTTCACTTGCTGATGCACAATTTGCATTTTGACAATACAACTCTATGAAACTTGCATTTGATGTTAGAAATCTACAAATTCGATTGGCATTAAAAATTTGTCAACATCAAATTATTTGATGGCTTATCAAAGTCTTTTTTTGAAGCTTCGATGGCTTATCAAAGTTAAAACCCTTTAGTAAAAATGAGGGTTCAAGCCCCCAAATTCTAATTAACTTTAAAGAAAGAACTTCGAGAATTAGGAAAAATCCTCAATCTAGCTATATATAGATTTACAGGCACCCATATGACTCAAGCTGGATCCTCACATGTAATTGTTGTTATAACAATTTTCGGGTACATTTTTTTTTTTGGAATTAAATGGGATGTTTGCATGAGGACATGAGAAATGTTTCTGCTTATGAATGCTTCTAGATTATTTAATGTTGACATACATCACTGATATTAATGCGCCTGCATGAAGATACTCCAAGTCTCCAACCGAGCTTTCAATTTCTATCATGTATATAGTCTCGTTTCTACGATCGTACTCCAATCATTTAACCCCTTCTAAGACAAAACAACCTTGCATGTCTTTTCAAAGAACCGTAGACAAATGTGACCCTTTTGTCAAAAGATTAAGTACCTGCCACCACTTAGTACAGATAATAAATCTAAAACAATTATTTTTGTAGATAGCTGAAGATATCCAAGCAGCTCGGGTACTACTAATGACAGCAGACCCAAAGGAAAGATAAATTACCGATATTAATTCAACCAATCAACCCCCCATAAAGTTATATATGCTGTGTGATTCTTGACTCACCATCCTGATAACTTGGATCGCTTTGTAGACTTTCCCTCGGATTCCCACAAGATTTTAATCACTTTTATTTTAATAACAGGTTCTGACTGAGAGTTGTGTGGGTCTTTTCCAGATAATTCCAGCCTATGTTGAAGTTCATTTATGCCGATTCAAGCTGCATTTGAGTCGTCAAACATGTTCAGCATGAACCAATTTTTCTGACTTGTCTGATATATCAGACTTTGCTCCCTACTGCTGTGGGTGGTAGAAAAAATATTTTGACTCACTGTCAATCCATCTAATGGGATCTGCTTCTTAACAGATTTATGACCTGATCAAATAGATGTCAAAATCATAGTCCGTCCGATAATAATATAACTAAAAGATAATAAATAATTTTAAAACAAATATAAACTTTGATTATATATAAAATTTCGATTGGAGAGATCACATTGAACGACTCATATAAAAATATAAACTTTGAGCCTGCACGTAAAAATAAATAGTTTTTTTATTTAATTTTTAATAGGAACCGACTACTTAAAAAAAACAACGTCCATAAATTATCTACATCAATATAATTTTACAAGCTCCATGCTTATCAAACAAAATCAAAACGTCATAATGTTTGTGATGGATGGAAAAAAATGATGGAAATCACATCTACTGGTTTTAGTTTAATACGTTAATTTTAATTGAAGATATTAAGTTCTCCTTGTTATTATATAAATAGCTGCGAGAATTGAACTCTCCTCCTCAGTGGCGGATCCAAGATTTAAATAAGCCCCTGGGCACAACATAAGTATTAATACTGAATCTGATAGAAGACCAAAACCCGTGATAAACATTTGACATAAAATTGCCATTTTGTTAAGGTCGATCGCCAGTACAGAATAGACATTCTTTCCATATATTTCGATTGGTAAAATATAATAATTCAGATTATAAATCTCAGCTTTTCCATCCCAAGTTCCCTACAAACAAGAAAAAGAAATTAAGTACTGTAAGTAAGAAAATCGCATCACTGAAGTATGAGATAAATTGAGGCGTTTTTTTTTTTTTGGATAAGCCAGACAGAGACTGTCTAGATTACAAAACGCTAAAGAAAAGAAGTAGAAAAGAGGAGCAAAAAACAGGGAAAAAAAAAAAAAAAACTGAAACTAGATTGGCCATTGAGGTGTTCCTATTTGAAATAGGCCATAGATTACATCACGATTAAGTCAACTAGCTAAATATATGTGGATAAATAAAAAACAAAATAATTTTAGTCAATAAAGATATGTTGCTCAACCTAGCGATACGATATAGGTAGATATATTGCTCAATTTAATTCTGTATTAGTATTAGATAGAAAATCAAAATATATTGTTGTTTCGTCTAGTAATTGATATCTGACCACATATCAAATCGATCGAACGACACAAATAGCTAAATATAATGTGTAATATCTCTTGGATCCGTGCGTAATTTATAAAAGAGTAGAGATAAATTTAAGATAAAATTAAACACAGTAAGCAAATATAGCAAATGAAATGGAATTTGGAAACAGTCAAAATTTAATGCCTCTCAATGAATCTTGAATATCCCTCACCAAAATTTTGTCATCTTGTGCGAGCAGTGTTCGTAATAGTACCATCTTCCTGTTGCTTTCAAATTGTCGATCCTTAGTCTCTTAGGGTGTGTTTGGATGAGAGAAAAATATATAGAAAATTTAAATAGGGATGAGTGTATTCTTTATTTTTTATTTTAATATTAAGATTTTGTTAGAATATGAATAAGAATCCGAATAAGTCCAAATTCTTTATTCTTGTGTTGTTTAGTTTTCACCCGAATAAGAAATAAGAGGCTTATTTCCTATTCTACTCCCATCCAAACACACCCTTAATTAATTTGTCCCTGTATACTTCATACGAGAGCTTTATAAAGTGCCCAGCCTCAAGCTCCAAGTTGTTTTAAATGGAGTTTAGCATAGATTATATAGTGTATGTATTTTGATTCCCCTTTTCTGTTAAAGTCTGATGTAGTGTTTGGGAACCTTTAGGGTGTGTTTGGTTACGGGAGAGAATAAGGAATAAGGGTGTAATTCCTTATTCTTAGGTTTTCCAAATGGAGGGTGGATAAGGAATAGAGGCCTATTCCTTATTCCGGTGTCAAACCAAACACCATGGGAATAAGGAATATGGGCTAATTCCGGCCCTTATTCCTATACCAACAAAACCTTGGTATAGGAATTAAGAATAAGGATTGGCACTCCAATCGAGACCCGGCCCTCTATCCTTATTCCTATTCCTTATCCGGTTTGATCCAAACACACCCTTAAAGTTTGCACCCTTTTCATTTTGTTGACATCAAATCTGTGCTGTGGGTATATGTACGTTATGCTATGCTGCAAATTGTATGAACAATTTTTTATAAGCACGACTACGGGCTGGTTTTTCAAAAAGAAGAAAAAAGCCCAGCCATGCACCACGTCACCTTTTCTCATTATTTCAAAGTGCTGACAGTCGTCTAGAAAGAAATCTCTCAAAATTTCACCGATGGATAGAATTTGTTTATTAGATAATATGAAGTTCATGAAGTTTATCAAATGGAATTCACATATATTAAAATATTGAAAAATTCTGACATCAGCACTAATTTGTGAAGCGGGCTTTCATCTCAACCGCTCATCTCTAAAAGATATTAATTTATTAGCACTCATGGATGATTGTGATCAAAGCCAGCTAATAAATTAGTGCTGATGGCAGAATTTTTCATATATATTTTATAAATTTAATGCATGAAACAATTTTATAAACGAAAAAAAAAAAATCTAGACACAATTGGTCTCGTCACTGTGTTCGATACTAATAAATACTAGTTCTAATCTCGCGCGTTGCGCGATTCATCCCAATCCGAAAGCGTTATGAAACGGTTTCCTAATGAGTGCGGATATGTTATAGAAAATTTTGCAAACAGACACGTAATATTTACGATCATTGTTACAATGAGATGATCATCAATTGTTCTCTCTATTTCCTAATAAAAAATCATAAAATGTAAGGAAAATTTATCATCACATTATTTAGAATATTATAACAAATAATCACATACACATAATGGGCCAATAGCGTAATGGAAGCATTAAATCTATATGGGCGAGTTTACTACATGAAAAGTATAAAAAATCAGAAAAGGATTATGCATCACCCATTAAAAATTGGATCAACATGAGGAATACAATAGCTAAATCTTTTCTAATAAAGTCTCCAATTTAATCTGTATCTTGTGATTGTCCCAAAATTGCATAAACAGGAGGAATACAATAGCTGACATTAAAATTAGATATTGAAATAATAGTCAATTCATATTTGAAGAGAAGAATATGAAAAAATAGATGATATGTCATGTAACCACTGTTATTGTGAGGATATAAATGGAAACTCATTGTTTATGCATCAAGTATTTATACCCTTCTATATCTTTTGTATTCTGAACTCATTATTCAACAGATTCTAAATAGTGTTCTATTTACCTTAAAGCCATCAAAGAGAAAGAAACCAAAACACTTACAAATTCTGTCGCAAGCTTTGCTAGCCTAAAATTTACAAAAAACAACCAAAAATAGTTAGCAAAAAGGATCAGATGGTCCATGGGAAAAAGCAGTAGTGCCAGAGTCTGGTCAGTATCCTAATTAGGATACTGGCAGCTCTGGTTAGTATTTGACCATGAGGGAATGTAGTACTCCAATTCGACCTTGTATAAAACAATAGCATTTCAAATATAATTAGAATATTTTTCACATAATAGTTAACCCTTGATCTACGAACGATGCAACACAGAAATGAGTACAATAACACTGACAAAAATACAAATAGCTTGGTTCATTATAACTCATAATTTTCATCACTACTATTAACTTGTGCCTCCCTAATGAGAAACCAATTAAGCACCTAAGCTGCAATTTTACAGGCTTAATTATGCCCGACATCATAAGTGCTGCTTGATTAAGTTTTGAAAATTAGACAACGGAAGAAATAATTGAGAAACCTGAGTGCTGCTTTGACATGTACGCCTCTTTCTGCATAGCTAGCATAGATAAATAAATTAAAATATGCCTTACTTAAAGATAGAGATTATGTCTTTGTGGCAAAATGGACACTTTCTTGGCTCCTGGGCAAAACATCAAGAAGTTAACAAAATTCTAGTTTTGACCATACCAATTTAGAGAAAATACCAGTGATTGGGGTCCCAACATACCACTTATTTAATAAATTTCATAAGAATTCTAATCACAAATAGTCAATGATGTAGGGCATTATGTATATTTATTTATTTAAATTCCAATCAGAGAATTAACAAACAAACATTTAACTTCCTGTAATTATATATAATGTGTTATATTAAGAAATATTAAGAGGAGAGTTAATAAGTCTACAAAAATAAAACAAAGTAGGCCACTGAACTTGCAAGAAAGCCCCAAAGAAAATTATGCTATAGAATTTTCTTACGAACCTTTTTTTTTTCCTCCAGAGTGGATGCAGTAAGACCTGAATTAATGGAAAAATTGCAAGTTCAAGGAATTTGGTTAACAACCTTATTTGGAAGATTTTGTAACCTCTACTGTTGTATTGCCTCTATGTCATTTAGAAAAATGAGAGGAATGATTTTGTTACTATGAAAGAGACATTTTCTATAATTTTAAAGGGGTATCCATTGACATTTCTCTTTGCGCAGGGTATTACAATGTATTTAAATTCCATAGGAGCACTCACAAAAACTATTCTTATTTTGGAGAAAGAACTCTATTTCTAGCCTATGCCAAATATGTTGTACTGAAGAGTGAAATCCAGTTTATTGTCACAACTTTTAATTTCAAAAGAAACGAAGAAAACAAAATTAACATTCAACAATATAAAAAGCTTACAATATATAAGCATAGCATCGAGTTTTTCTAAGGCAGGGAGGTTGATATATCTGATCGTGGTAAGGTTGCCATAACCTAATGCATGAACAAAAAAAACATAAATAGGATGATCCATAAATATATTATGATAATAGAAATTGCAATTATCTTTCTGACCTCTACAGTAGTGCCATCTGGTAAAGTTTGTGAAAAGGGGTAAAACTCAACTATGTAGTCACATACAGAAAGAAGGCAATCCATCTCTCGTCTCCACATTGCCTTCTTCTCAAGTGGTAATGGTTTCAATTTATGGCGGGTCCCAAATACAGTGGCTTCAAAATTGGAGAAGAAAAAGATTATTGTTGTATTAAGTACATCAATAAACGATTACAATATTTATATTCAACTTTCAAAATAGATATTTCTGAAGAACTATTTTGTTGTGATAATACATCAACATCTAGCCGCACATATCTCATTATATTTATGAAATGAAACTGAAAAGAACAGGTCCTATAAGGCTGCAACAGGTACATCCGGTGCACACCGGCACCATAGTCATTGGTGTCCATCTAATCCCTGTACTTTAGCCCTTATTTCAGCCCAATTTTCAATTAAAATGTTTAATTGTTGACACTCAAGCCACTCGTAAGATGATAATTTGACTGCAGTTCAAGGATGAAGAAAAGAACAGAGGGACAAAAACAATAGAGATGGAGCTCGAAATTGATCAACTCAGTACCGAGAACTTCAAACATCACGTTGAAGAAACTAAACTTAAAAAAAAAAAAAATCACCTTTTATCATGATTATTCTCTGTCATAGTAGATGGTTATGTCACATGAATCCATCTCAGCATGCGTGGTAGCATCATAAGCTGTAAATATTGAACAACCAAGATATGTTGCTTTTGTGCATGGAAGTGTGTTTGGAACTTGAAAGCATCGGAATTGCATTTTCTGGTATTTTTATGCAGCATTCTGGTAATGCTAGTCTCCCCATGCTACACATGTACACTGGTTTCATGTAAATAACCCAAAGTCAGATACCACCAGCAAATAATACATAAATGACATGCAAAAAGATAAGTTGTAATGTTATGACTCCTATATGTACAATTCTTAAATTCAATGCTATAATTCACGGTTCAAATTGCAATTGAGTGCGCAATCCAAATTTATTTTATTTCTTATAGATATAGACCTACTAACATATAGTCATATAGATTGCAAAAATTAATTACTGATAGAATATTTTTTTGCTTATATTGAATGGAAAACTCCACAGTACCATGAAACATCAATAGATTTGCAAGTTCTAGTACAAATTATAGTACTAATCGAGCCTGACCAGCAAACAAAGCACAACTCTCTGTCCGCCGATTAGCAGTCGCATACAACTAAAAAAAATATAACACCACCAAACAAATTAGTACATTGCCTAGCCACTGATAAACCAACTCTTAATAAATAGTATTTCACAAATACAAAATCAGAACCAAACAAAATAGTATAGCGGAGGAAGAATCAAGTGTAAAGTAAACAATCAGAAGGAAATAACAGCTAAAATAACAGGCAAATGATAAGCCCACTTCTTTAACCAGCGAAATCTTGCAAACCCACAATGAATTTACATCAGAAGTAAAGATTGGTACTACTTATTTCTATGACTTGTAAAAACTTCCAGCGCCTAAGAAGAAAAATGAGAAGTAAATAGAGCCGATCAAGCAAACAGAGAATAAAAATAGAATAGTGCAGCGAATCAAGCAGTCGCCTGTCGCTCGAAATCAGTGACTGGATCGAAGAGATCTCCATCAGTCGACTCAGACAAGGCAGGAAGAGGCGAGAGAGGCAGAGAGAGGAGGATAAAGAGGAAGTTCCTTTTGGTTTCTCGGAGAGGAGAAGGTAGAGAAGACACCAGCTATTTGGGATTGGGAAGGCGAGGCAATGTTGGAGGTCTGAACATGAAATTGATATTGAACTTCGAGTGGAGAGAAGATCAATTAAACCCTTCTTCTCGATCTTCTCTATGAGCACTAAGGAGAGAGAAAAAAAAAAAGAGGGGAGATGAGACAGTGAACAGGAAGGAGCGATCAGCAGCGTCAAGCGCTGATCAGAGAGAAAAAGGATAAGAGGGGAAATCCCCGCACCAACCCAAAGGCAAGAGGTGATTCCCGATTAGTGCAGGACCAATAGACCATACTCAGAGAGAAAAAGAAAATAATACCTGAGGAGCACAACGCGCAGACCAGCGAGACCATCGAACCGGAGCGGACTTGCGCAGCCACGTCGTGTTGAGCAGACCCAACCATCTATCGATCGACAACGCACAAAGCGAAAAGCGCAGGAGCAGGTGACCTACATCGGAGGAATGGGCGTTCGTACGGACGGAAGGCACGCTGAGAGGAAAAAGCCGGAAGACCCTCGGCAGGACTGATCGAGCGATCGAGATGGAGAGACGCGAATGAACGGCCAGGATAAAAACACTGTTCTATCTACAGTACCCACGTGCAGCTCACGCTCTCCGAAATGAATATAGTTCTAATCTTCCATTCTCAATATTCTCAGTTTGCTCAATTTTTTTTTAGTTTGACCAATAGTTTGCTCAATTAGAAGCGCACATGTCACTACTGAAAGTCTGAAAGGACTATTCACTGGTAGGTCACGTACTAAAGTGTGAAAAACACCAATAACAGTCGATGCATTAACGCAGCCTGATAAAAGGACGGGTATGGGCATTGAACTCTGCTCGCATCATAAAAATGTTGTGAAAATATTATTTATTTAGACCATCGAGGGCCTCTGGTAATGCAATTGACTGGGTAAAACGAGGTTCATGTCAAGTCCGGATCTGTCCTAGTTTCTAGTTTTGGTTTTATTTTGTTGGGTTAAGAACTTAAGATCATTGAATTTAAAAATTATCATTCAGATTCAGTTTGAGACAAATTTTCGTCAAAACAGTTTGACTGGTGAGTGGCAGATTCAGATTTTCAGAAAGCATAGACACAAAAACTATTTATGCAGTGGAATTTGCCTTCAACTTTTTTCTCTCAAAAAAAAATTGCCTTCAACTTTTTTTTTAATAAAACCTTAGCACTTTACGCTAAAAATACTTTATTTATTTGAATTTTATAGGGAAAAAACAATAGCTATTTGCCGCATATTTTGTCTACCTGTATAAATCATATTTTTAAACACCAACAGTAATGCTAAATTCATAAAAATACATCAAAAAATTAAAAATATTAAGTATTAATTAGCAACTAAAATAAATAAAATGCAAGAAAAATAAGTTTGCATGCTTTAATAATTGATTAATTACAGCAACAACATCAATAATGCTAAAAATTAATATATTAGGTTTGATGAATTAAATGGACTTGATCTTAATGGTGTCGTTTGGATGGGTTAGGAATAAGGTAGAAATAACATAAATTTAGGAAAAAAATACTATTCACGGAAATTGTGGGAAGAGACTATTTCGGGAATAGGAAGTGTTGTTTGGATGGTGAGTTTAGGAATAGCATTGGAAAGAGTGTTATTGAGATGAAAAATAGTGAGAAAAGTGATATTGGGAATAGTGTTATTGGAAATTGTGTTAGGAATGGAATTGTCTATTCCAAAAGTATTTGGATGAAAAATTTAAGAATGAAATTGCCTATTCCGGAAATAGGCCTATTCCCGGCCATCCCAAACGACACCAATTAGCTCAATTCTAGTCTGATACATCCAACTAGGACGAGGGAAATGGGCCTACCGATATCCCTGTTGTTTTTCCTTCATGTGCATAAAAAATATTACATATTAACTTGCTTCGATGGGAGTAAGAGTTTAAATTAAAAATTAACATCTCGAAATTATACTTATCACTGAGTTTTTAGAAATTCTCGGTATCTATCAAACTAAAAAATATATATAATAATTGTTTATACGCGCTTAGGAATTATGCTATACATCGCATGCAATAGCTTGAACATGTCAATTTATAATTTAAATTGTAGAAATTTTAAAACTTATAAAGGCATTAATTTGGTTTACTCCTTTAAGACTAACACAAGTGTTGTCCCTTCATGAGAATAGATATGAAATAATTAACGAATTTGTAAATTATAACATTGTACCAAATTTAGGAACCTCCAAAGAAAACACCCTGTTTGATGTATCAGCATTGATGGAAACGGGGCGCAATTATAATGTTGAAGCTGCTTCAGTCGAGCATTTCCGGAAAAAAAAAAAACTATAAGCATGGAACTAACAATAGACAAGTGTAGTGAACATGATCCTATCAAACCGGTCCAATAATATTTGGATAATGGTGATAGATCATATCTGTTCCATCCTTCTGGTACTGCCGCTTGTACCAGTACGGAATTCCTTTGTAATTTAACCTCTTGTGCGGCTAGAAATAAAAACACACAAGAACTAGTTCCTAGAGGAAAACAAACGTGAATCACAGGTATCGTGACTCGCTACAATAATTTTTTATGAGTAGTGGTCGCAGAGGATCTGACCTAGTTTAGTACAAGTGATGAAGAGAAGTCGATGGATCTCGGCAGTAAGATCATTGAAGAGCGATCACGAGTCTGAGAAACTGTTGTGGGCTCGTTTTAGTTAGTCACCTTCTCTTTTTTCTCTTCTTGAATGGTGTTTGGTTTTTGTCACATTTACCCAACACACAAAGGGGGTCCAGTACAGCCGTTTTAATAGTCATAGAACGAATGGGTATCCAGCAAAGCTGTCTTGCAATGATTTCAATTTCCTACTGGCATCCTTACCGGCCAGATGGCCGAAATCCGAAATTTTCTGGTATTTTGTCTCACAATACCGAAAACTGTCGTTTCGGTCACTGTTCTGGTACCTGATATTACCGGAATTTTCCGGTAAGGGGTAGGAATTTGAAAACACTGCTGTCTTGATAACACCCTTGTAATTATTGCATTTGGAACTAATGATGATCAGTACTTTATTGAAGGTAATTTATTTCCGGATGATTGGTTGTTTTCTAAGAGTAATTTGCTCGTCTCTTATTAATGTTGTTGTTGTTATTATTATGTGAACATATTCTCATATAAATGTTTTGGTCTAACTTAAGTACTTAGGCAACTACAATTCCAATATAAGAGTAATGCTAGAATCAAATATATAGGATGTCAAACACGATTCAAATGTTGACCATTAAAATTTTAAACGGCCGATCCGAACCACTCAATATGATCTTACATTAAAATATCCTTTAAAATCAATTTTTATATTTTTTTTTCGAATTTTCTTGACTATTTTTTTTCGAATTTTCAAAATTGGAGGGTTCATAACTTTTTAGATCTAGCATATTTAAAAATTTGAAAAAATAGTAAAAAAATTTGGTTTCCACGGAGATTTTATTATGGAGAATAATTTGAACGGTTCGGATCGGCTATTCTAATCTTAAAAATTAAATTTTTTTACGAGTGTACGTAACATATATATTGGACACTAGCCACCCCCCTATGTAATGATGTCTTCTAGGCTGTTCTTTTATGATTCATTTATTTTTAAAAGGAAAAAAAATGCCATAGCATAAAGCATATATAATACACCTTTATATAGTTGACATGCCATTTTTTTCTCAATCTAAAATGAGATGCCTCTTTTTATCAATTGCATGTTCCATTAATATTTTGCTTTCTTGAGTTATAAAAAAAGAGGAGTACGTTTTTTCTTTTTTCAGCCCAGAACGCTATTCATTATTTTTTTATGCATACGAAGAGTGAACTAACTTGAATATAAATTGTGCATTTCACACTTTCTACCCAAAATAAACAAAATCAGCAACGCATTAAATAAATCTAGACGAAATCTCACGAACGACAGTTGCAAAGCCCTGGATAAGTCTTCGTTTGCTTATACCGGATTTGTACTATATAATTTTTTTTTGTTGACGTAATATTAATTGTTACAAACAATTTTATAAAACAGATCAAAATATTCTAAATTTAAATTCGCTACCTGCCAAATGACCAAATGCACATACAGCACTTGAAAACAAATTAATTTTAGTTGCAAACGAAGTTTTGATTTACTGTGAGAAGTTAGTTGATTATTGAATATTTTTTTTAATCCAACTACCGTAAATTGGATCAAGTACATCGAACTGACTGACCAACATTTGGGAATTTTTAATCCGAGTATTATATAACGTTGAAGACTTGAAAAGTAGACTACACCCCCACCTTTGGTTAGTGAGTCAGGACCAATGATGTATCGGGTGTACAAAAGGACAATAAAATATACAAGTGGCCGGAACTTTTGATACTTTAATTGATGTAATAACATGTGCAAAAACTGCGTTGCTATTTGTTCTGTATTCATGTTCTCGTGTTACTGCTTGCAAAAATAAGGGACGAGAATGGTGTCCGGGCGGCGATTGATTTATGGCTTTTGATGAATATCAGTGTAGTAACATCTAAAGACGATTAAAGGTGAGTGATGCATTAAGTTGTAATAGAAATTATAACAAGATTCCACCTCTTTTGATGAATGTCCTGAGTGTTGATTAATTTCCTCCTTGCTTTAAGAACAACATTTTGTAGGCACCCATTTGTTTCGTAATGGAACCGATAGCTATGCTACTTTTTTTTTCGGGGGGGAAAAACGTAGATTGTAACAATGCATCTGCGTCATTAAATTTATTCTATATTAAATACCCGGTGATTAATAAATACAGTGCCATGTTCAGATAAGCACATACAATTGAACGCAAATAAAAATATTTTTTTATTATATAATTACCTAATTAGAGAAGGGCTAAAATACATTGTGATGTATGAGCCCTTCGATATATCGCGAAGAGATATCAAGTTTGAATTTTAAATGACTAACCAAATTACTAAATAGAGAGTTGAAATATTATAACAAATCATTGTTTACTATTTTTTCATATTTTTTAAAATACATTGTTATTGGAGAATTCATAAATCCCGTATAAATTGAGCAGAAGATTATGTTGATAGGGGAGATGCGGCGTTTAAGTTCGTTAGAAAAACTTTTTAGATATTTGAAATTAAAAGTTTTCTATTTTATACACGAACAAAATGTAGCATCGGAAGCAGCACGATAGCTACTCGGGTCGGGCAGGCTTATTCAATTGATCATCATTTCCAAATGTAAATATCTATTTTCTACTTTAAAAGCTGAGTTCTAAAGTCTCCAACACAAATCAACTAAAATTGTATTAGCGTCATTCTTCCTGCGTGACATTGGAGTTGTTATCAAATAATTGGGCTGTTTCAATATCCCATGCTAATGATGATCAATTGATTAAACAACTGTTCGAAAATTTGAGTCGTGGCCGTAGGTTTTGATTAAAATATTAAGTTTTTTGTTTGGTTTTTTGATACCTAATAGCTCGAAAATATTTTGATTAATCTTCATGCTATAAATTTTATATTCTAAACGACATTTATTATTTTTATTTAAGAGAGTTGGTCAGAGTCTCTTAGTTTTTGTGGAATTAAATATCTACAACGGATTTCTGCTCAGAGTTGCGAATTTGTCCTTCATTATTATACTAGATAAAGAATCGTTTCTCTTTATTAATATTTTTTAAGAATCACGTGACATGTTTATATTACCTTAATTTTTTATAGAGCTATTATATGTTTAAATTTTTTATCCGAACAAAAAATTGCTATCTTAAAGTATTAGAATGCATAATAGAATACTCTTTAGCTATTAAAAAAAAAGTTCAGTAGAAAGAGACAAAATATAAAGGAAAAAGTATGCTGTTGCCAATGTTATTTCATTTCTTATCGTCAGGAAGCTATGCTGAATTATACTATTTCATGGTTTTCGATCTGCTACTAATCTCATAACTCATCTATTACATTTTTTCATTTACTAGAATTGTAATTATTATTTTCATATATTTTGAATAACTTCTGAAATAATAAAATAGTTCTGTTCTTTCTTTTTACTTTTATAGGAGTGACAAGACTTCACTGCTTCCCTGCATTACACTATCGTGTTAATTCCTTCTTTTTTTTTTAAAGGGAAAAGACCGAAAGAGCCTTCCCTACTTAAACAATTCTTTGATTGACTTTTGTAGAGAGCAAGTAGTCAAGATTCGAAAGATCTCTCGACTAGTTTCCCTCCTTTTTTTTACCCCTTTGTTTATTTATGTTGCTGAATTTTATATATATATATATATATATATATATATATATATATATATATATATATAATAATAATAATCATGGTTATGTGGGGCATGAGCTCATCTCTTGAACTGACATCACCAAGGAGCAACCGTGCCATCTCGGACTCGGACCCTGACCTGGTGTCGCACAACACGCGTGTAGCGCATCCCACGAGCTGTTCGATTTTGATCGGACGGTTCAATTTTTTATGGGCCTATCAATCTGGTTACATGCACAGGGCTCCCATATTTATTCGATTCAGATCAGACTGCCCACCGCCGCGCAACACGCTGTGTCGCGCGACAAATAATCTGAATTTTGCCATATCTTGTGGTACAACATAACTATAAAACAAACAATGTCGAAGTTATTTTTACTGAAAAATTGCTTCTTTAAAAAAAAAAAATAAATCAAAGGATAAAAGTTTGCATCGAGACGTGTAATTAATATACCTCCGTAGATAATGTAAAAATAAATTAAAACACAAAAATTGTAAACTTTTAACCTTTTTTTATCATTACATATTTTTCATTTGCCGACATAACACATGTACAAATAATTTGATAATTTATTCAATATTTTTTATTTATTTTACTACTATTTAACACCGATATTTTAAATTTACTTTAGTATTTATTTCACTTTCATTATATTCACTTGCTAAACATCTAAATTGCACAAAAGTTTCTCGTCGAAATTCAAGATAAACGATAAAATTTGTCAGGACAGCAACTGCATGCCCGGATGCCCATTTCGCAGAATATTTTCAATCACTCATGTAGATCTTAAACCTGAGAAATTGTTCTAAAATCTAGAAGTAGAAACATTACCCTACCAAAACCATCTACCAATAGAACCGATGTTATGTATATATGCATAAATTTGCGACATGTGAGCAGCTGGCCCAATTCACGTCAAGTGTGAAGTGTAAGATCAGGACCAATGAAGCACGGATGCTCGTTAATTGCATCTTGTCTCTTCTCTCGACTGCCTTTTGTCAATACCAACGCTATTCCCACAATTGGTACCATCTCGGTCCCTCCAAACTGCACCTCGATGCCTCATATGCAAGCTACTCACATGCCTCACCTCAGCGCATGTCCACTTTGGCCACACAAAGAACAATCACGAGACAGGATCTGCTGTGGTACGCGTTGAGAGTCGAACGGTAGTACCGCAAACTGACCCGTACCACCCAAATATTTAAACAATGAAGATCAAGTGGTCTTCATTTCCTATAAATACCGTAATAATTTGCTATTTTTACATGTACTTTGAATACAAATTATTGAAGATACATTAAAATTTTGGGTTCCATTTTTCAAAACAGTTTATTGGAGTTATCATTTTTTTTTTCTAAAGAATACTCATACTATTATAGTTTCATGTGTGCAATTGATGTACGTACTTGTAATTTTTTTTATTATTTCCCTTCGTATTTACAGAGATATTTGACAATTAAATATTCCTTTATTTATTTTTTTTCTCTCGTTCTTCTTTCTCTCTCCCAAACGTTACCTCGCATTAATAATGATGCCTGCATCTAATTACCCCTAGTAGCAAAACATCTAGCTCTGACAACCAGCAATTGTGCATGCTACAACACAAAGTTCAAGCATTTGCCAATTCCATTTTGGGTGCCACAGCCACTCTCATACAGCTGGATTCACTTTTCATTTGCTATTCTTAACTCCATCAATCCGACAATAATAAACTTAGAAATTCAAGCATGTTTCTCTGTGGCACTCTTTTCTGTTCCACTACATGCAATTTGACTATGTGTCTATATATATCATGTAAACGCGGGGACTATTTATTAAGCCAACAAATCTAGAAACTGTTAAGTTTTTGAGTGTTAATTTTGCATCCCTCTGTGATTAATTTTCTCCTGTTCCATTGTGCTTTTTTTTTTTTTGACGAAAAGACCTTGAGCAGTTCCATTATGCATTTAATTTGCAATTTTCAGCATGTACTAGAGTGAATTCATAGTTGTTAATTAAGTCGATAAATACATATCACAAGCTGAATGGATTTTCTATTTAAAGTGACTGCATCGAGTCATTGTTATAAATTAAATTCACATGTATATCACAAAAGAAACCGGAAAATAAACACATAAAATTTATATCACAAACTGAATGGATTTATTTATATTTAAATAACTCATCGTCGTTGATTAAATTCACATATTATACATCACTAAGCAACCAGAAAAATGTAAAGTGGCGAGGAATTAAGGCAGTGATCTGTATTCATTCCATTCTTAATTTTTTTATTTTTATTTTTCTATTTTCCCTGACAAAAATGATACAGCTATATCATCGGTTTTTTTTATATCAGAAAATATTAATTATTTGTCATGAATTGGGCTATTCTACGATATGATGATGTTTTATAGAAGAAATGAAACGTTATGTCACGGATATTGCCAAGTGAGTCACCATAGAAAAACTTAGTTTTCAATTGATTCATCAACTGGTTTCTTCAATGCAAAGTGGGCTCCACTTTAGACATTCTTGGACTCTCATTTGTAGCAGGTGCAAGGGAATGTGACTTTCTATTTTGAAAGGAACACCATTATGCAATTTTATATCAAATCAAAATACACAGAAGAAGAAAGATGGCATTACAGGGCACAAAACAATTGGAAGCAGTGGTCTGTAGGAAAAAAAATGGTTGTTTGGCAGTAATACTGGATTTAAATATTAAAAAAATATGGCAGAATTTAATAATACCAGACTAACTTCATAATTTCGATAATAATTGAGAGTAATTTATAATTTTAAAATGTTTATTCACGTCACATAAATACAAAATGTTACAATTTGTATGCTTATGTGTCATTACATGTCATACAAATCATAAAATGACTAGTACTTAAAGGTATCCGAGTTGAACGTCAGATGATATTCGAAGATACATGACAAGTGATAATTTAAGTTCATTAGAATACAACATGCTTACAAAAAATTTCCCATTATATTTAGTATGACCAATTTGTAACGCAATTTTGTGTTGGACGCCGCAGGATTGAAATCAACAAGACCGGAAAATTATGAGAAATGAGAACTTGAGTCCTTTCTTTACTCGAAAAATAATTTTGTTTTGCTTAATGTAAGAAAGGTTTTTAAGATTGTGAAAATCCATCTATAGACTCACCCTTTAAAATATATTGTTACCACGACCATAAGTCCATGCATTAACTTAATAAAATTATTTATTAATATTTTATATATGCAATATTACGGTTAAACATAATGGCTACAAATATTTAGGTTCATTTGGTTTGTTGATTTTTAATTGCCAAGAATTGAATCATAAACTGAAATTTGAACTTTCTAAACCAAACCGAAACAAATAATACGTAAAGTTTAGCTCCCACCTATTAATCTCAAATTTTCAATAAACATGTTCGATTTTAGATATGAAATGATCATAATCTATGAAATTTTAATAAAATTTTTCATAAAATTTTCTGTTGTAATTTTGAAACGAAATTTACAACGGCAACAAACTTTATGGATTATAACGCTCTGAGTTCCATAATCAAAATTAATCATGCTAAATACGATCTGAACCATTGATTTAGACTAGAGCAACAATTACTGACAAATAGATACAAAACCTCCGAATTTCTATAATATTAAATTGGAAAAGTGGCACGGAAATAAAACAGCCACAGTGGAGCGAAACTTTCGGCATGATGCGATTGGTCCATAGGGGCAATATAGTCATTTCCCAACTTTCCGCGAAAAGAGGAAAAGTGTAAATTGGCTCCGCACAAGAGTGGCGGGAAGACGCATCAACAAAAACGAAAAACCCAGCGCGGCGAAGCGTACTGCTGCCTCGAGATTCGTACTGAAGATGGTACTCGACCGTTGAGATGTGTAATTTGGACACGTGTAGGGTGAAGATTCGTCTCGCTTCGCTGGCCGATGGGAAGCATACGGAACTGTAGCTTGCTTGTGCCAGTATACAAAAGAGCTCTTCCACGTCACGTGTCTCCGATTTCAGATCCAGCGATGTCGGAAGGGAAGAGTTCTCCATTTAGATGAAACTGGAGAGGATGGATTGCATGAAATGTCCAGATGGGTTGTGGGGTCCAAACTAAAATCTCTGTGGCAGGACCGCGTGTCCATCAACTAATGTCCAGGCCCAGCCAGACTTTAAAAAGGTACCCTGATGGCTTAGGCCTTAGGGTAATAGACTAAAATGGTCTCGGAATAAGTGACGACTAATGCAAGACGTCATCTCCATTTATTATCCACTGGAACTCTACAGTATCACCTAATTGCCGTCTTATGATAGCAGTAAAGTGGGGGCTTGATTTATAAGATAATGTTCAGTTCTGTGATTCTGAACGGTAAATTCTGAAAACCAATAGGTAATGCTTATGTAAATGTTTCAACAAAACAAAGCATAGAAATCTCTTTTTGTGATATTTCAGCACATGGATCCTTTAGGCATCTTTTAACCTTTATACTATTTAAATTTATGATATTTCGCACAGCCAAACTATTTTAGTATTTCCATCTGTACAACAAAATTCACTTTTTTTATCATTTTTACACACCATGATTTCTACTAAATTATTTTCATATGCCAAGGTCCGAGTCCTTATCATGTGTCTTGTGTAAATTCACATTCAATTAGATCAATATTATGGAAACAAAATAAAATACCTAAGCACATAAATTGCTATACCCATAAAACGAGCCTGGCTACCCCGTTGCAAATGTGCATTATTTAAAAACCTTGCACAATGAATTCAAGTCTAAACTATTGATTGAAGCCGCTCGACATGATCATACATATACAAAAATTACAATTTTTTTTTTTCCTTTTTACAGTATCGGTTCAACGCCGAAGTATTGTTATTTTTTAAACGATAACATAGTAAGAAAATTTAAACAAAACATCGCAACCCTAAATTTATGCATTATGGAGCAACTTAACTGCTATGCAATTAATTGGGTTTCCAATCCTAGAGGATGTAAAATATCCATGACTTCAAATTCTATGGTATATGACACTGTTATCAATAATCTCAGGCAAAGAAAAAGAAAATATCATTATGCGAAATTCACCCCCACAACAATAAACTAATTTATCCAACCACCATTTGACAGCGATAAGCAGAGAGTAATCATTATGGTTTCATTACCATTGTTATTATTGTTATAAATATTTATATATATATATTTAGCGGCTTGGGAACAAAAAGAACAGTGGCCCCCAGGAATGGGCCCAGGCCGAACGTTGAACCCAAAAACTAATCAAATAAACAGATCCTAAACACTTTCCAGCATCACTGAGCACTTATGGCACTAATAAAGACGAAAATAGTCAAAATACGCTAATCATTGCATAATAAATCCTGACCATCCTCTCCAGTATAATCAAGCCGCCGCCTGCGCTTGAACGGAGGCGGCTCGGCTCCAGTCGGCTCAGCTGACGGCGTGGCTGGAGCCGATGACCTTTGCGAGTCGCAGCTGCCACAAGCCGCCGCGTCTAAAACTCCTATAGGGCTCGGAGGAGGAAGCGACACCTCGGTCCTGCGCTTGCGAAGCGCAACTGACGGACACGTGTCGACCAGATAAGCTTCCATTAGCTGGCGACAGCCAGTCACCGATTCCTGCGCCCCTCGAGAAAGTTAGAAAGAGTAAAAAAAGAAGCAAGGAGACTATTGGAGTAACTGTAATAGTGTAATTGGTTGGTCGAATTAATTTTGTGCACTGTGGCAGTGATAATTAATTACTGTCCGAATTGACCGGCCCAAAGTTGAAAAAGATACCCCGCCTTTTTGTCCTCCACCCCTCGGTAATTTCCCTCCTTCCCAGTTTTCCATATGCGTGCCAACTTTACCAAGGCAGTTACTATTATTTAATATATATTTTTTTTTAATCTGAGTGCTATAATAATAAAGTTTTACTCAATATAGTTATATAGACTGCTACGACCTCACTTCTCAGAGGCCTGCCATCACGCGAGGGACACATAAATAGTGCAATTTGGACGCTTTAATTACGTAAAGAACCATACTTTTCTTAACTTTTCTATTTGCATTTGGGCTTTTTTCTTTTTTACCTTGTCAATTAATAAATTATCAACTGAGCACAAAGATTCAAAACTATCTCCGGCCAACTTATCAGCCGAACAGAGCAACGCCGCAGCCGCAATCTCCGACGGCCGGTACGCCAGGAAATCAATCACTACAAAAAAGAATAAAAATTGATAATCAGATCAAATTATTCACACAGAAGGAGACAAAAAGAACTTCATTAAATCTGAAAACACAAAGTATACAGTAAATTTACCTCGTTGAGTGGCAACAATCAGAGCTGAGGCACATGGGAAGAGATCAAAGGCACTATCAGAGGAGAAGAAGGGAAGGAAATCAAATGGAGTTATCCCCTGGACGCGCCACTGGAGAGCTGACATGAGAAGCAACTCCATTCGGCGCACCGTGCGGGGCTCGAACAGGAACCGCGACCCACCATCCAGTGACTGTAACTCGATAAGCAACGGCACATGCGTCTCCTCCATTTTTGCCGCAACCGACACGCATGCCACTGAGAGAAGCTGCATCGGCCATCCTCCCGCACCGTCCTGATTGAATCGGAAGCCACATTGTTAATTAGAAGATCAAAAAAGAGAGTAATTGATCTCAAAGATTACAAATTGATGATGTTGGTCTCTTACTGGGAGGGAATGTGTAGAGAGAAAGCGGTCGAGGTAGCTGACGGAGAGGTAGGCAGTGACGGGTCGAAACCGAAACAGCTCATTCACCTTTAGCATCCAGTTGACGGCATCCTGGCGTGACATAGCATCGATGGATTGGTCCCGGAGACGAGAGAGATAGTCAGAGCGGGGCATGAGATCAGGCTCAGATGCGAGTAGAGAAGAGAGGAACTGGTTCGAGCAGTCAGAAAAGGGTAGGGCCCAACTGTCAGAGATAGGAGCCGAGGTGGCAGAGGAGGCAGGAGGAGCAGATCGGGCATCTGTCCAGGAGGCGATGTCTCCGGCGTCCTCGGCACAGAAGAGGTTAGATGAAGCACAGTGGTCTGGCGTGAGAGCCATGAGGAGGCGAGAAGAAGAGGCGGGAATGAGAGTAGTGGTGGTTTAGAGAAGCGCCATTAATGGCGGTACTGATTCCCTTGCAAGGCGGGGGTGCGCCTGAGCAGGAGATGGGTCTGAGCATGGAAGTGGTGAAAGCGACGAGGAAGAGAGAGAAAGCCTCTCTCTTGCGCTCTGCTTTGTTATGTGTATCTCTATTTCTCTTTTCTCTCTCTCTTTCTTGTCTGGAAGGAAGAGAGAGGTCCTTTCTTTTTCTGTGACAGAACTGAGGAGGCGTGGCAGAAAAGAGGAGACGTTTTGCGTGGACCGAAACTGGAAGACGTTTCTCTGTGAGTATATATATGTGGCACCATCTGTTCTTATCACCCCATTGCCTTTGTTTTCTTTTGGACGCCTTTATATTATAAAATCTATATTTTCATTTCATATATTTCCCTCTTCTTTTTTCCTTATATTTTATAAAAATATTTTCTATTGCTTTCCGACGTGGTTTTGGAGTTTTGTTCACGGTTTTGTGACTAATAACAAATGGGAGACAACTCAGTGAAATTATTATTTTCTGTGGATCTAGTGTGTATGTACATTGTAAACAGTGTGGCGAAGTCAATGGGATATATACAAGAGGAGGAGACCTTGCCATTTTTTTATTTGGTATTCAGCACCAGTTACTCGGCACATTTTGTGGTGATGAATGCACAGGTGCATGGGATCACTACTCGGGTGAGTGAGTGGATACAGTGTGCAGCATACTTTGGACTGTAGATTGGCTAGCCTACTGGTCAAGCTGTTCTTCATTTATGTATGGTTTACTTTTGATTTAACAAATATACATTATTAAAAGAAGTAGACTGATATTTTGAATGAGTTCTTGGTTCTGTCTAGCCCAAAAATGTACCGAGATTTTATTATTAATTGGGCTCATAAACCAGTTTGACAAAATGGGTCTTGTTAGGAATTGTTACTGCAAATTAAATCCTAGCCCAACCAATTACAAATGAAGTGTTTCAAGCCCAAATTTTCTTTTCTTTAGGATTACGATGGACGCAATGAAAATACGGAATCAATCTTTTGGGCCCTGTTTGTTCTTAAATCACGGTTTAGTTAGTGTTTGAGCTGCAAACTTTTTTGACGAAATCCGTGTAAAAGAGAATGATTTAACAATTTCAATAACATTTTTTAATTGAGTAAATATAACTTCGCATTTGTTGTCATATATATACGAAATATATAACTTTTTTAATTAATTAAATATTATTTTTTTAATCGAAGGCGCTTCTTGAATCCAGATCTAACATTTGTTTTTAGACTCATTTCGGCTCAATAGCTCATCTACAAAATATCAAATAATCCGTTTGACTTGTTGTCATGTGATAAGGCTCATTAAACACTAATGCCAATTTAGGTGTACTGGCACACACCAGCGTGCCAGGACAAACTTTATCGTCCCGTGCAGTTTTGTGAACTCCCAAAACAATTAAAGCCAAAATAATAATAAATAAATAAAATAAAATAAAGCCTGATACTACGCTTTGCCACGTCTCCTGTTTGCTGTTCATTCATGCATAGACTACTGGTTGGATTCGGATCAGGCAGAGATTTATGAGGATTTCTTACATGAGAACATAGCAAGTTGGGCTACCTATGAAGGTACAACTCGATTTGTCAAACTTGTGAAGGACTTTAGTACGTACCAAAACGATGACGAGTTCATACTTTTTTTTTTTGTCATAATTACATGACATAACAAAGTAATTATATCACCCGATTTTGAATTCTCGGTAACTGCCAAAAAATTAAATTGTTTCGGTGTCGGGGCTCTTTTTGGAAAATTTTAAAATTCTTGCAAAATTTAAAAAAGAAAAACTGAATTTGTGCGTCGTATTTTTATGGTGAAAAAAAAATATAACGGGTCCAACTAAAACAATCCAATAACCCATTCATGTCAAGTTAAAAGGGGATGAGTTTGATGATCAAATCATCTAGAACCGTCAGATCAGATAAGATTATCACCACCTCACCGTTGTCTTAAAGTACCAGTCAAAACATTCAAGCCTAGAAAATGGCAACAAGGCACCATCCAACTACTTTAAACTTTAATGTCTCCCTTTGTGGCTTTGTGTGTCTTTTTTGAATGTTTTTCTTTTCTAAACAGCAAGTTTGCGCGATCCATGGCCTTTTCTTCGCTATCGGTTGGGTTCATTCATCTTAAAGAGTTCGCAATACTGTATGCCTCCTCTTCCTTGACCTACTACTCTACTAGCCTTTTCCTTTTTCCGACCTCACATTTTGGCTTTTTGTCTGAGATTCGTTACATATCCAGTTGATTGTTTACTGGTCGATCCCTTACCTTAAGCAAAGAAAATATTTCTCAAATAATAAAAGAAAGAAAGAACACATTTTCATTTCTTTTGATTTTTTATTATTTCTCGCAAATACAGAGATTGTATATTAACGTAACTTAGGCATACATTTTTCTATTCAACAAATTGTTGGTATGAAATTTTAAAATAAGTTATAAGTTATAAAGATATCATTACTAAAGCAAATAATTATATTAATTAAAAAAAATAAAGTTTTAACACGTGTTTACAATTTTTTTTAAAAATTATATTCACTACCATATCACAAAAGAATAATGAAAATATATACGTGGTGTTGCCACTGCTTAATAATTGATTCATGATTTCTAATCATACAAAAGTAACTGACGGTTTTTAAATTACTATAGATATTAATATATAATATGTTGAATAAATAGAATTGTTGTTATACTGGTATATCATACAAATAATTGCATGACAAAAATATTAAAAACTGCTTATAATTTACACACACACAGACATATATATATCAACGTTGGAAAATGAAATCACTATATTAATAAATTTAGATACTATCTCTTTTAAAATATTGCATGCTTATTAAGTACTGTAATTAAGATTTATAAAAAATAATTAGGGTTCTTTGAAATGCAATTAAGACTTTTTTCTAAGTGATATTAGGGCTGCAACCTAAATATCCTCCATTAAAGATTACTTATCTCATTTTCATCATCTGATATGATAAATAAGTAAGAGAAAAGAGAAATAAAAGCTTACCAGATTCGAAGTAGAACGTTTAGTTCTTGGTTTGGTTTTAGGATGTGATCTATATTATAAGCACATCTGACTTTATGAGATACATATTTTTTTTGAACAAATTAAAACAAAACAGCAATATATAATGCTTATTTATGCTACAATGTTATTATAAAAAAATAATAAAACAATATACTAGTTAATTTCGGTTAAATATTGTATCATGTAATTGTGACTTCAGAGATAATTCTAAAATATCTGAACTTAAATGCGCTAATTATTTACTAAAAAAAGTTTTTCTAATTTCCAATGCAATAATTGATTATATTCAAGTAATGGACACCCAAAAAACTAAAATCACTGGAGAAACTGGAACAACTAAGCGTCCTGTGTCCCTTTGCCTCCCTCTGCACACCAGTATTCACGCTTGAAACTTGAAACGTCTCGCAACACCCCGGTGCAGTAAGCCAAAAATCTCCAGTACACGTGTCACTCTCCCAAACCCTTTCCTTCCTCGTAGAAGCATTCTTTCTCGACCCAAAAGCCAAACGCAAAGGAAGCAACTTGCAAACCCTCTTCCTCTCCTACAATCCTACCAATGGCGCGCTCTAGTACTACCAAACCTTCTGCTATCGTCGACGGCCTTGTCTTCACTGCTGGTGCGTTGATGGCTCTGTTAATTTTCTTGGGCTTGTACTCCTTCCTCTCTCCCGACCCTGTCCCCAACCGTCTCTCCTCCATCTCTCTTCCCTTCTCTTCTCCTCGTTCCAATCACACTCATGAACCCTCAGATCAAACCTTCTATGACGACCCTTCTCTCACCTACACCATCGACAAACCCATATCAAATTGGGACGAGAAGAGGAGTGCATGGCTTAAACTCCACCCTACCTTCTCTGCCAAAACAGAGCGTGTGCTCATGGTCTCTGGTTCACAGCCGAAACCATGCCCGAGCTATGATGGTGACCATCTTCTTCTTCGTTCCTTGAAAAACAAGGTCGACTACTGCCGCCTTCACGGCATCGAACTGTTTTACAATACAGCTCTGCTCAACCCATTGATGCCGACTTTCTGGGCAAAGATCCCTGTAATTCGCGCTGCCATGATGGCCCATCCGGAGGTTGATTGGGTCTGGTGGGTTGACTCAGATGCCATATTTACTGACATGGACTTCTTCCCACCACTAGACCGGTATAAGGATCATAACATGGTGGTGCATGGATGGCCAAAGCTGGTCTATGAGGAAAAATCCTGGGTCGCCCTCAATGCCGGTGTGTTCCTGATCAGAAACTGCCAGTGGTCTCTTGACTTCATGGACGAGTGGGCCTCCATGGGTCCACCTTCCCCTAATTATGAAAAGTGGGGCAAAATCCTAACCTCCACATTCAAAGACAAGGTCTTTACCGACTCTGACGATCAGTCGGCGCTCGTGTACCTGATCCTAACAGGAAAGGGAGGTTGGAGGGACAAAATATATCTAGAAAATGAATACTACTTCGAGGGATACTGGCTCGAGATTGTGGGTCGGCTGGAGAACATTGCTGTGCGGTACAATGAAATGGAAAAACGGGGTCCGGCAGTGCTGCGACGGAGGCATGCAGAGGGTGTGTTTGTGTCCTATGCAAAACAAAGGGACGCTCAGTTGGGAAGAGAGAAGGGGGCAATTAGTGGCCCTAAGGGGTGGAGGCGGCCATTTTTGACGCATTTCACCGGATGCCAGCCGTGCAATGGGAAAAGAAATGAGCAGTATTCTGGAGATAACTGCACCGAGGGAATGTATAAGGCCTTGAACTTTGCTGATGATCAGGTTTTGCGTGCTTATGGATTTCGTCATGCCAGTATGCTTAGCGGTGATGTGCAACCACTACCATTCGATCACCCCCGTGCGAGGACTTAAATGGGCATATTGGATTGTGATTTTGTGATTACTAACTAGTGTTATTGTGATTTTGCAAGTTAGTAGAAATGCACCAATGAGAAGCTAAATTGTCCCTGCTGTTGCTGTTATGTATATGTACTAGTAAAAAATTTGCCAGTCAATTAGCAATTTGGCATCCAGCCAATATGACAAATCTGAATTTGCCAAACAAGCTTGCCATTTAGTTTTGATTAGTATCAGATTAACAGTTTATGTCGTCATTAAGTGTTGCAGAAAATAATATATCTGGATTAAGGTGTCAGTAATTTCAACCAATGTTTCTTAATTACTGAGATGAACTTTGATAGTCGTGAGTTCTTGTACCATCAGACAGCAGTACCTGGTACCTGAACTCCACCAGGTACTACTTGTTAATTTATGAGTTACCAGCATCTGGTCAAGTCCAATAGGTAATTGTTCTGATATGGTTGCAATGGGGATTTGATAATCTCAGCCCAATCCTGAGATAAAATCTCAAAACCAGACATGCTACACGCATCAATGAACTCCATACAAAAGGGGAACATCAATAAATTGTGAGCTTGTTCACCTCGGCTACTATGCTTGCTGTTTTCATTCTAGAGTTAACATTGGGCCTGTTCTTTTTGAGCCTTGTAGGCCTTCCTCTTATTAGTATTGGCCTGTACACTAGGTCTAGTAGGCCAGAGTACATCACAATTTTACCCTTCTGCGTTGCACGTGGGAATAGCAGGACAAGTGGACAAAAGGAGTCATGCCTCATGCGTATAACTTGTTAGATTTAACTCGTAGCCCATGGATTCAATTAAATCCATGCATGATGATGGAATATGAAAACAGAGGAGGAGAAAAATTGTTGTGTTCATATATATATATATATATATATATATATATATATATCAATTAATTCAGAACTAATGGATGCAGGTTAAATCCATGCATGATGATGGAATTTGAATTAAAAATAAGCAAGGCGGTCAAAGAAGTTGTGTTTATAATGTGTTCAATTTAACTCACACTGCACAGATCCAATTGAATCCATGCACAGCCCTGATTCAATCACTATCAGGCTATCAGCTTACTATATACTACTCTCAACTCTCAAGGAGTTTTGTCGAAGCAAAGAAAATAACAATCGTCTCCCATGCCCGATCCACAAGTTTGACCCCGACAATTGCATCTGGCCATTTCTAATATATACTGATAAGTTACATATTTAAAAGATTCAGTCACAGATTCCTCCAAGTTACAGCCCTAATATTATAAAGCCACACGCAATCATCTCACCTGAGAACATCACTGTCTAGGTCGTGTGGAAGCAAACTAGCCAGAAACAATAATAATAAGTATTATTTAATAAAAATGCAAGAATGATAGAATTCCTAACATGAAGCAATGGGATTACTATTGGTACTCGGCCATCTGAATATTTGGAAAACTAGGAGCCCCTCTGTTTTTCAGGGGACAAATGTTGATGTACAAGAAACTTTGCGCATAGTTTTTCAGGACGCCAGGTTATGGGTTGTAGAAAAAAATAGTCAACTTTTGTAATCCTTGGAATAAATTACAAGAAACTACGCAACATTTGAGCAACATATGTGTAAAATTTGTAAAAATTTTAGCAAGGTTGATGCACAAGAAACTAAACAACATTTGTCCTTTTTAGTTTCGCAGAAAAATTTTGAGAGGCTTTGAGTGTTGTATTTTATTTTCTTTCTCTATTTCTAGTTCTGTTTTAATGGAATATTAGGAGAGCCAATCGTCTCCATATCTTCAAAAAAAAAAAAAAAAAATCAAGAATGACATCGTCTAGAATTTATTGCGCCAAACATGAAGGAAAAGCAGGAGGGCAAGAAACAATGCAATGCCATGGAGATTGGGTACACACGTCTGGGAATATGCAGCAGGACAGTGCCACCTTGCAAAGAAAAGGCAAAGAAGCCTTCTCGCAAGAGTCATTTGACAGAGAAGATGATGAGGAAGCGCTGAAATGGGCTGCACTGGAGAAACTCCCAACATACAAACGGATCAGAAAAGGAATTTTGATTGAGGCAGAAGGTGCAGTGCATGAAGTGGAGATCGGTAAATTGAGCTTGTGGCAGAGGAAGGTGGTGTTTGATAGAGTTGTTAGAGTTGCTGATGACGAGCAGTTCCTACAACGGTTGAAGAATCGCGTTGATAGGTACATACCTTCAATATGTGTGGTATGTACTGTACATATGAAGGGAACTAGGGAAGTTTATGTATTCAAGTGTGTTGTATATGTTGCAGTAACCTTTTTTCTTGAATTTCCCTACAGAGTTGAAATTGATCTTCCAACGGTTGAAGTGCGTTATGAGAACATAAAAGTAGATGCAGAAATTTATGTGGGCACACGAGGACTACCGACAGTACTCAATTCTACTATCAATATTATAGAGGTAAGATTCTTCCTTTATTAGCTTTGAGGCAAAGATCATATACAAATATTGAGCTCTACTTTTTCATGTCATTTACTTTTATTTTGATGGTGTTTAAACCTTTTGAATTAATTGAGGTTGAAACATTAGACCAAGGAAACCAGACATAGTAGAAACACAAATGATTGACAATTGAAATTATATTGCATACATCGCTGATCTGGTGAATTCTTGTGTAAAAGGGATTGCTAGAGAATCTCCATATTTTAGGGAAGAAGAGAGGTATGACCATACTTCATGGCATTAGTGGAATTATTAAGCCTCAGAGGTAATTATTTGTTTCTTCGATTTTACTTTCTAACCTTATAATATAGTAAATTTGTTCTAAACGTTCTGACAATATTGTGATAATCATTTCTCTTTAACATTTCTATTGTAATAATTCTTATATTTTCAGAATGACATTATTGTTGGGGCCTCCTGGCTCGGGAAAAACCACATTCTTACTTGCTTTGGCAGGAAAATTGCTTCATGATCTCAAGGTCTCATTAATGAAGTTTAATTCTATACTGATATAATACATATTTAATCATTTTATATGAATAAAATTCAGGTTTCAGGAACAGTGACATACAATGGTCATGGATTTAATGAGTTTGTACCTCAGAGGACTGCTGCTTATATAAGCCAATATAATGAACATTTAGGTGAATTGACTGTGCGTGAAACGCTAGCCTTCTCTGCCAGGTGTCAAGGAATTGGCAATCGTTATAGTAAATACAATGAACTTGAGCAAATTTTCTTTTCTATTTTCATAATTTGGGAATTAGTTAGGAACGAGAGTAATCAATCGATTTGTTATTCTTGTTGCAGGAAGACTTTTAGAGCTGCTTAAGAGAGAAAAGGAAGCACATATCAAGCCAGACCCAGATCTCGATCTTCTAACAAAGGTACAGTGATATAAATAGGTTTTGAGGTAAAAGCTTGGCGTATATGTCTAATAATGATAAATTTACTTAAGGAAACATCTAAAATTTACTTCTCTTTTCAAAAATTTGAAGGCAGCTGTGATTGGAGGGCATGAAGCTGATGTTGTCACTGATTATGTACTTAAGGTATATTTACTTCTTTTTTTTTTTAATTTTTTTTCCAACGACAGAAATGTGCTTCTATCTTGTAAAGCCTTCCAAATATAGCCATAGAAATCTGGTCCTCTTCTTCAGTGGGGAATTTGTACAATTTTCTTAGGAATAAGATCACTTTATTGTACTTTCTTTAACTGCCTAGTTGTTCTTTTATGATAACCTTATGAAAGAGTAACAAATAAGCCATCTAAACACACATTAAATCCCCAAATTGGTATAAATTACTTCTTGTCAGATATTAGGTCTTGAAAACTGCGCCGACACAATTGTGGGAAACCAGATGCTAAGGGGCATTTCTGGCGGCGAAAAGAAGCGTGTCACTACAGGAGAGATGATGGTGAGCCCTGCACAAGCATTGTTCATGGATGAAATCTCAGCAGGTCTAGATAGCTCGACAACTTTTCAGATAGTAAAGTGCATTGGGCATTATATCCATATAATGGGAGCGACGGCTCTTATATCTCTTCTCCAACCGTCACCTGAAACTTATGAACTTTTTGATGACATCATCCTTCTGTCGGAGGGGGTGATTGTCTATCAAGGTCCACGTGCCAACGTTCTAGAATTCTTTGAATCCATGGGTTTCAAATGTCCCAAAAGGAAGGGAATTGCTGACTTCCTGCAAGAAGTAAGGCTCATTTCTCTTATAAAACAATCAACTAATAAAGAAATTTTATCTAGAATGATACTTTTATTTGGACCCATGAATTTATCTGGGTCAAGCCCTACATATATTTACACATGGTGCTAAGATGATCGTCTTGTACCTTTAGTAATTAATAACTTGAGATATGTTTACACATGTTGGCTTATTTGGGTCAGTCAACATCAACCAATTTTATGTTGTTTACCTCGATTATGTTACTAATTATCTTTCTGGATCAAATGAAGGTCACATCAATAAAAGATCAGAGACAATACTGGATGCACAGGAAAAAACCATACAATTATGTTCCTGTTAGAGCATTTTCTGAAGCATTTCAGAAATTCCACGTCGGCCGAGCATTGAGTGAAGAACTATCCATTCCATTTGACAAGTCTGGGAGTCATCCTGATGCTTTAACAAAGTCAAAGTATGGAGCTAGCATGAAGGAGCTGCTGAAGGCTACCTTTTATAGAGAAATCTTGCTGATGAAGAGGAATTCATTCATCTACATTTTCAAGGCTTGTCAGGTATCCTCTTTAAGTATTGGTATGCCGCAGTGGTAATTACTAGGGTTGATAGAGTTTAAAATATTCGTTTTGGTATATTCTCAAGAGCCAATTATTTCTGTTACAAGGAATTGTTATTCTTTGTTTTTTTTTTTTTCAAGTCCACTTTTTGTTTACTGATATTTTACATTTTTTTGTATTTGTGTTTAAAACTCCCCCAATACTCTGCCTGCATGTAGTGAAGTTTCAGAGGCCATGAAATGCAACAAAAAAATATACCTGCATGTAGTGAAGTTTCAGAGGCCATGGCATGTAAGTTGTAACCAAATAAAAGTAGGGGTCCCCACTCCCCAGTCCACCAAATAATTAGCCTTGAAGGATTAGTAATGAACTCTCACAGTGACACCATGCCATTCTTACAAAATTAAGCATTACTGCTCTGAAAGCTAGACTAACAGAAAATTGCTTTTAATTTTTTTTTTTTTTTCCAATTCATTCTGTTTCAGCTAGCACTGATGGCAATCATCACAATGACAGTGTTTCTACGCACCAACATGCATCATGATTCTGTGACGGATGGAGAAATTTATCTGGGGGCACTATTCTATAGCCTTCTTATGATTATGTTTAATGGATTTGCAGAGCTTGGGATGACCATAAATAAACTCCCTGTTTTCTACAAACAGAGAAACCTCCTCTTCTTTCCTGGATGGATATATGCCATTCCATCTTGGATTTTGCACATACCAATTTCTTTCCTGAATGCCACAATTTGGGTTGGAATGACCTATTACGCTATAGGATTGGACCCCAGTTTCAGCAGGTGAGTTTACAGGGGATTTTCTGGCATGAGTTGTTTTCAGTGAACCCTTGGCCTCTTTCTAATTACTTGTTACTACCTAAGCATGTTAGTTGTTTCTATGGTTGGTAATTTGACTTGATATAGTGGACATGAAGGAGGTTGCTACATGTTTTATATACTAACGACATGGGTCAATCATGCACAAATTCTTCATCAGCATATAGTTTTCTCCTTTTTCTTCAACAATATCCATTGTTTTTTCCAACCAGATTCAGAAGCTTATGATCCCAATACAAACCAACACAAACAACCTTAAATAATAACTCATAAAGCTTTATTAATTGTTAAAGGTTTTGACTAATTCAAGTTATTATATATTCTTTATGTAGAATGTTTAAACAATACATGCTGTTCGTAGTTGTTAACCAGATGGCATTGTCACTATTTCGGTTTGTTGGGGCCCTTGCAAGAGACATGACCATTGCTAGCACATTTGGTGCTTTTTGTTTGATGGCTGTTACTGTTTTGGGTGGTTATATCCTATCCAGAGGTACATGTTGCAGCCAATTCTTTGCCACAATAATTAATGCTACAGATCTTTTTTTTTTAATTTTTTTTATTTATCCTTGTTATTGAAATGAAATATGATTCCTCTGTCATGCCTTCTGAACAGAGAACGTCAAGGAGTGGTGGCTATGGGGATATTATGTCTCACCAATGATGTACATGCAGAATGCCATCTCAACAAATGAATTTCTTGGTCTCAGTTGGAACAAAGTAAGATTTCATATTGCAGGGATTCGGTTTCCTTAAAATTTGGAGGAAATCAAAGCCATACTACTATACAGATCTAGGCAGAGATAATTTTCTAGTCTGATCTGAAGATATATACATACAGTAATACTATTTTTTTATGTAGAAGTTTTAACATATTTGTAATCCATTCTTTTTCTGCAGATACTTCCTGGATATAAAGAACCACTTGGGGTTCTCGTGCTGAAATTGCGCGGTTTTTTTCCAGAAGCAAGTTGGTATTGGATCGGCATTGGTGCAATGGTTGGATACAATGTCTTGTTCAACATTCTCTTTACTTTCTGTCTTACCTATCTGAACCGTGAGTTTGCTCTTTATTGCTTTACTAAACATAATAATTCTCACCGAATTATATTATCTTGTTCTACCAGTCTATTTTACTTAGGTTATGATTATATGTTAATGAATCAGTCATCAATTGATTTCAGATAATCTTAACAACTCGGAAATTGAACTTACTAGATACAACATAATGCAAAGATGGATCTAATTTTAAGTGTTCTTTTACTAATTAAACATTGCAGCAATAGGCAAGGATAAGCCAACAATATCGGAGGAGACTTTACGGGAAAAACATGTAAATTTAACAGGAAAGGTTCCACAGACGATTTCGAAAGGAAGGAAGAACTCTGATGACAATTCATTTTCACATGGTAGATCTTGATATTCTTCATTTCATTGATTTATAATGCTTAATTCATTAAAGACAAAGTTGATGTTGTCATGTGTTCCAAATCCTTAATAGCTCTTTTAGGCTTTACCAGATGCTTCTTTTCATGTTACATTTGTTTAAGTTTCATTAGGGAGACTACCTTCGTGTTCCCTTAGGCTCCGATCAAAATGGCATAGACATGGAATTTCATTTCATTTCATTGGATTAGAATTGATTGGAGATGATTTTCATTTGAATCACATGATCAAAACAAATATAAGAAGAAATGATTTGAATTCTAAAAAAGGACTATTTTGGCCTCATCTATTTGAAGGAGAGGAAAAATATTGAGGTCTTTTCTATTTTATCTCATGAAATTCGACCAAATTTCGACTCAATTCCCAGGACTTCAATGGGGTCGAATTTTTCCACAAAATCCGATCAAATGAAATAAAATCCAACTTTTTATTAGATTTTGATCAAGGGATTTCAATATCATCGGAATTCCAAATCCAATTCCTATCTAAAAAGTTGATTTTGATCAGGGCCTTTGTTTTTCTTTTGATTTTAATATGCTATACTAAATTTGTTCCTCTGAAGATAATAAATATCAGACTGTGAGCAAAAGCACCAAGTGGAGTTGGCCAAATGAAATTGACGGGTCAAGTAATATCAAGAAAGGAATGGTTCTTCCATTCACACCACTTTCTATAACCTTTGAAAATATAAGATATGCTGTTGACATGCCACAGGTAATCAACTGTTCTTTCTTTCTTGCTGGAGAAATTAGATCAACGTTCATGTTGATTTTGTTTCTGTAGCCACCATATCACTACAAAAAGTTCATTTGTGATTTGTGATAATTAACTACAGGAGATGAAAGAGCACGGAGAAAAGAACAGCAGATTGGAACTTCTGAAGGGTCTAAATGGATCTTTTAGACCAGGTGTGTTGACTGCTTTGATGGGTGTTAGTGGAGCAGGTAAGACTACTCTAATGGATGTGTTAGCGGGTAGAAAAACAGGAGGATACATTGAAGGCAGCATCAAGATTTCTGGCTACCAAAAGAATCAAGAAACATTCGCAAGAATATCAGGATATTGTGAGCAAAATGATATACACTCACCTCATGTGACGGTTTATGAGTCTCTTGTTTTCTCTGCATGGCTTCGACTTTCTGCAGAGGTTACTGATGCAAAAAGAAGGGTATTTCCTTATCCCATGCTAATATTTTTTTTATAATAATATATCAGTAACATACTAGCTTGCATGCACCCAAAATTGTAATATAATGATATGATACTTGCCGATCCTAGCGAGTTCAGGACAACAGCAATGTACTATAACAATTTGGTTGACTAGAATTTCATTAGAAAAATATAGAAATATGGAAGAACCTCAAATTGATACAATTCAAAAAAAAAAAAATGTCAGAGAAGGCAGTCACTAAATAGTTAGCTGATGATTTTTCAAGCTACTAAAATTTTGATCAAAATGAATGAACAGATGTTTATTAAAGAGGTCATGGAACTTGTAGAGCTCAATTCAATTGCAAATGCACTGGTTGGAATGCCAGGTGTAAATGGATTGTCTACAGAGCAGAGAAAAAGACTGACAATAGCAGTGGAATTAGTTGCGAACCCGTCAATTATTTTCATGGATGAACCGACTTCTGGCCTTGATGCTAGAGCTGCTGCAATTGTAATGCGAACTATAAGAACCACTGTTGACACGGGACGAACTGTTGTTTGTACCATTCACCAACCAAGCATTGATATCTTTGAAGCTTTTGATGAGGTTAGTGTACTATATTCTTATAGTCCTCTTCTATTAAAGTTCCTGATCTCGTCATATGTTTTCATTCTTTTTGACACTATGCAAATTTCTCATTTCAGCTTTTCCTAATGAAACGTGGAGGAGAAGAAATTTATGTCGGTCCACTCGGTCAGGATTCATGCCATCTGATTGAGTACTTTGAGGTAGCATATATTGGACACATGGATTATTTAAGCCTTCATTGCAACATGTATATAAATTAATAAATTCACGTACAGTTTGATGTATATTATTAATTAAGGCGGTGAAAGGCGTTAAGAAGATTGGAAGTGGTTGCAACCCTGCGACTTGGATGCTGGAGGTCACTGCACTGGCACAAGAGCGTAGTCTAGGGGTAGACTTTGGGGAGATATACAAGAAATCTGACTTGTACCAGTGAGTCAATACATTGTCCGAGGCACTTTTTGACCGGGTTCAGTGGTCTTGCTTACTTAATCAGCCCATATTTTTATCTTGCTTGAGTAATATTTTGTATACTAATTGCTGTGCATCTTAGGAGAAACAAGAGACTAATAAAAGAGCTGAGCACATTGGCACCTGGTTCGAATGACCTGAACTTCACGACTCAATTTTCTCAGCCTTTTTTGGTGCAGTGCCAAGCATGCCTATGGAAACAGAACTTGTCATATTGGAGAAACCCTTCATACACAGCAATCAGGCAATTTTTCACCACCGTAATGGCCTTATTTTTTGGGTCTGCTTTTTGGGACCTTGGCGGTAAAAGGTAGTTGCCCTGTATATCACTTTCAATCAGTCCTTTGCTTTCTGACATATTCTGGTTTAATGAGAATTAAATGGACCAAATATTTCCATATCTATTTATTTTTTAGGAAAAAACAGCAAGATCTATTCAATTCCTTGGGGTCAATGTATGTCTCGGTGATGATCCTAGGTGCAAATAATTGCTTTTCAGTTCAACCTGTGGTGGCTATTGAACGGACAGTCTTTTATAGAGAGCGAGCTGCCAGGATGTACTCGGCTTTGCCATATGCCCTTGGTCAAGTACCAACAAGTTTCCTTTTCTTAGTTTTTAATTGTTTGTACTACACAAGCATTTATAATCAAGTAACTTTTGCTTGGATCAACAGGTTTGGACTACATTATCCAATTATAGATGAGCTAATTAATTATTTTTAATGAAATTGTAGGTTGGAATTGAAATTCCATACATCTTTGTCCAGTCTCTGGTTTACGGTTACATAGTGTACGCTATGGTAGGCTTTGAATGGACATTGACCAAGTTTTTTTGGTATTGGTTCTTCATGTACTTCACCTTTTTGTATTACACCTTCTATGGAATGATGTTGGTTGGCCTAACTCCAAATTATGCCGTTGCCTCCATCATCTCCTCGGCATTTAACAGTTTATGGAACCTTTTCTCTGGTTATCTCATTCCCCGGACTGTAAGTTTTCTAGTTGAACTACCTATATACAATTACATTTCAAAGTAAAACCTACTAATTACTGATGATGAGCAAATATTTATGGCATTTTTCTCACTATATATTAATTTGATCTACAGAAAATTCCAATATGGTGGAGATGGTTCTACTGGACATGTCCGGTGTCTTGGACCTTACATGGTTTGGTTGCTTCACAGTTTGGCGATCTAGAGGATGAGCTGGACAATGGTGAAACAGTCAAAGAGTTTATCAGAAGTTACTTTGGTTTTAAAGAGAGTCTCATACATGGGGTCGCCATGGTTGTTATTGGATTTTCTGTTCTTTTTCTATTGTTATTTGCTTACTCGATAAAAAGATTTAATTTCCAAAAGCGATGAAGAAATTTTGAGTGAACTCTCAAGCTCCCAAAATTATTTCTGAACCCAAAGAATTCTTTTGCTAGTCCAATTTGACTGATGGATTTAAATGTGGGATTTTATTCGAGATGCTTTCTTATTTCACTTACAGAGGAGAATACAAAATAATTAGCAAAATGAATTAGACTCTTTATTCCTAGAAGACCTCAAGTTTATTAGTTTGCCCTTTTATACATTACATGCACTGTCCCATCTTTACAAGTTTATGTACATTAAGCTATACATCACACAAACAGAGAGTTAGACACCACACAAATGGCAGCAGATCACATGGTTGTGTTGAATAAATGAGACGTCACCACACCAAACTCTATCAGAGAGCGGATGCAGAACAATCAAGGTGACCTATTGGAATACAACAGAAATAAATATAGGAAATGTGTAAATAGGGTCAATCTTTTAGAAAATAAGGCAAATACCTTTACAAGATGTACTGACTTAGGAATTATGCAATAAAAAAATAGATATGATAATATTTTAGATTTCGGTGCAACTGACCGTATGACTGGTAATAAATATATATAAGATAATTACCAAGAATAAACTGCCAAAATTTTGTTATCGTTGCTAATGGTGGATAAATGAAAATTGTGGTATAGGAACAATCACAAATTAGATGGATTTTACAGTTTTATAATTTCCACCAGGTATTTTGTTCTTTCTCAACGAGGCAATGAATTAAACCTGCCTTCCCTGCCTTCTTTGCAAATTAGTCCTATTTTTTTCTACACTATTGGGATATCGGATAGATCTCTATCTGCTATTATGGTTTAAACCAAAATTCAATTCCACTTTTCCAATCCCTAAAGTCCAAATTAGTGTATAGAATATATTTTTTTCACGTCATCTTGTCCGCGCTCAATGTAGATCAGGCAGTTTCGATCTAAATATTGACTCATTTCATTCTAAACTGTGTCAGTGTAGATCAGCATTTCAGCTTATATGGAACTTTGATTATAAAAATGAACTACTACTTTTCAAGTCTCTCTCGGCCTTATGTAATACTATTATTGATGCATTCCTTTTTGCATATCACTTTGCTTATATGAATGAATTTAAACCTTATTTATATGCATTAAAGCAACTGGACTCGAAATGTACCGATCAATGTACCACTGGTACCACACACATTCGAAGCCATTTTTTTAAGCGCACTCATGGTTCTGCACATGTAGGAATTCAGGCATATGCCATGGTACCGTAGGCAACTTTGCTGGATCTCTGTCTCATCAAATGAAGCAAAAGAAAAATGGAAAAAATAAAATCAGAGAAACACTCCCAAAATTCATTTTTTGTACCTCGACGTAGAATACTTACATCCTAATTAAGGTAGCCAATCTCACTCCTCAATTAAACAGTTATCCCAATTAAGAGTTTAAATCCAGTACACCAATTATCAGTCGTGCGATCAGAAATGGTGAATGAATAATACAAAACTTCACCACTACAAAAGGAAAAGCAAGTGAATTTTTTAATACGATCGATAATAAGTAGAATTTTTGGTGAAAAATAGAGACATTATTGGCCACTGGAATAATAAACTATACCGAGTTATAGAAACTATAGTTCAAAAATCTTCAAATGAGTAAATCATAATTATTATTATTCATATGGATAATGTACTTATAAGTACGTATTATACCTTCAAATACAAAATAACAATAATTATGTTTGGTAACTTGAAAAAGAGTTGTGATGACGCATTCATTATGTATTTATGTGATTATTACTAGGTGATGAGTCGTGCGTCGTATCGTAGAAGGCCCAATAGGCCCAAAAAGAAAAAAAAGCTTTTGCTAGTCCAGTTGGTGACACACAGTGTCGCGCTCTCTCAACTCAACCTCATTCTCTTCCCGCTCTCAGATTGGAAGCAGCGTCTCTCGCGATCTCTCTCTCTCCCGCTCAAAGATTTGTACCAGTGACGATCTCTCTCTTTCAACCGATCTGAGAAGATCTAATCATCGGCTAGCATCCATGGCAACTAAACCAATTCAGGTACATAATCGTGCTTAACAGGTGTACTTTCTGATGTAAATATTGATGCGATTAGATCAATTTTCTAATTGAATATGCAAGAATGTCACTTTTGTATTAGGATGGAGATTTATCTTAGGGATTTTGCGTTTCAGAGCATGTATATCAGTTATTTTTATCAGTAATTTTGTAGTAAGTTAGATGTGCATCTCAAATTGGTGTGTTAGACACAGGTGTTGCTGTTTAGTGTTTACTGACAATTAAAGCCTGAATCTGGTTTCTTTTTCAGTAAAATGAAACAGATACTACGAAAACTTTACTAATTCATCAGATTAATTGTGTTCTTGGAATCAACATTAAATTTATACTCTCAAATCCTGATCCAATTATTGATTGTTGAGCCTTTAAGATTCTGTTCTCGCAAATTGCAACAAGAAATTCATTCAATTTTGTTTCTTGAAAATTATAGACTGTTGTAGATTGGTGGCTGGGAGTGGCTTTTGCCCTGCTTGTCACTACCTATGGACTCCTCATATTCAAGCCCCCACATGCTCACGTCTTTGTCCCCTGCCACTTCATATCACACAACAACTCCACCACCTCTTACTGGCATGAGGCATCGCTAATTAGGCTGACACAGCTAGACCATGTTAGTATAGCTAGTCCAATTGAAAACATTCATATACATACTTTTCTTTTAATCTAACCATACAATTTTTAAATATACAGAAAGACATAGCATACCTGGAGGTGGTCCAAAATTTACTTCCCACATTCATTTACTCTCTTCATCGCAAGAAGGCAATGATTGAACAGAAAATTGGTGCAGTCGGGACCAGATATGACGCCGTGAAGTACAATTTTACCCACGTTGCAGAAGGCAACATTGTAAGTTATGTGTATAATTAAATATATAGTTGTACTAATCAAAATTATGTACTCTCAGAAAATGAGAATAGAATGTTACAGAAAATTCGTGACTGGATATAGAAGAAAAGTAAGCATATTCAGCACTGTAATATGGTACAAAAGGTTAGGCTAAACCCAACAGTGCAGGAAGACTTCAAACATGCTCAAAAACACATTAGGGGGTCAGCAGAATTGAATTTCAACAAGGAACAGGGATTGATATCCTGAGAAATAATAAAAAAAAAAGTTAATCAATAAACCAATAAAGGATAATTGATATCCTTTTAGGGTACCCAGTTAGTTTATTTTCTTAGTTTATATTTTCATTGAGACAATTGGGTTCATTTGAAGGACAACCATGCTAACCAAAAAAGTTTACAATGCCACGTTCCACATATGCAAACTAATTAAACCAATAACAAAAAATCTTTGTATTAAAGCATATATACTAAATTTCTATGCTTCTTGCAGGACATTATTAAAGAGTTGAATTCTAGGAGAGAGGGGTTATTCAAAGAAAAAAACTTGCTCCAGAATGAAGCGATGGAAAAGGATAAAGAACTAGAGGTTCTCGAATCAATCCTGGGGGAAGCAAAAAGAATTTTCGAATGCTATGAGCAATGCAAGAAGGCTGAAAAACTTTATCTGGTATGAACCCTTTCTGTCAGCTTCATGTAATGGTATTGTTGAATAAGGTAGAAAGCGTACTGCCATTGATTTCAAAAAACACAAAACTTATATACATATCTTTAACAAAAGTGCAAATAATTAGTTAATCTGTACTTACTTTTGGAACTAATAGGGTGAGAAAGACCGACCAAATTCGACATCCTCTACACCATCGGGGGGCAAAAACAAAAACAGAAGCGATGATCGGCCTCGAGGGTACTCGCAAGCCATCTACAGTTTGGCAGCGGAGATCCCATCAAGTGTCTGCGGCATTTGTTCGTTATTGCTGATATTGCTAGTGGTACTTCGACACAAATATAACAAGAGCGAGAAAATGCTGATGATCGTATATGTGCTCAGCAAGAACATAGTGATAGCCCTGCTATCTTGCATTGCCATACGCTGCTGGCTACTCGAGCATAATACTCCTACCCTGAAATCAGCAGCGGTCTTGGTGGCATATCTGTTCTTTGCAACAATGGGACCGATTTACATCCCCGAGCTATTTCTGAAGATTGAGGAATGGAAGATTGAATACTTGGTAACAAGAATGGGACGAATTTACGCCCCCCACCTGAATCTGAAAATCCAGACATGGAAGAGTGGAATGAATTTACGCCCCCCAGCTGAATCTGGAAATCAAGCCATGGAAGAGTGGAGGAGAGTCTACTTGAGGGATCAGGCATGACTTCATCAAGTCACAACTGGGGTTGATTGTAGGTTGCTTTAACAGTTGTTACAGGTTGAACTCCAGATTTTGTTGTCTGTGACTAAGTCTGTATTGTGGATATGTTGGGTCTGACATGTAAATGATTGGTCTGGACCAGGTATGACTTCAAGTGAGCGCCTGGGATGTTTGTAGGTTGCTTTAACAGTTGTTGCAACCCCAGATTTTGTTTTGTCGGTGACATGGTGAGTTTTGTGGATATGTTGATTCTGAGATGTAAGTGGTTGAATTGGACCAGATTTTGACTGTGATTGTTTGTTTTGCTGAGGATATTGATTAGTTGATACTTGATTCCATTTTGATTAATGGATCCAGAAGAATTGGAAGCCTAAGTAGTTAGAATTAGCGATCGATCACCACAACCAGTACCAGAGAGGGAGGGAGGGAGGCAGATAGGGGGAATAAATACCTTGATATTTTGTTTTGTTGTGATGATGGATTGTTGATTCAACTTTGATGAACGGATCTGGAAGAATTGTAAGCTGATTGATGACAAGTACCAGAAAAGGATGGATTCGAGGGAGGGAGGGATGGATGGATGATTGGATGGAGGGGGGTTGATTGGTTATGGATTTGAAAGTCTAGGATTTTCTTTTCTCAGTTTAATCTTCTTCCTTTGTGAAAAATAAAACAAAGGGTCAAGGGAGAGGAGAGGGAGAGTGGATGGGTCGGCGCTGTGTTGCCTGTGTAGGATAAGAGACGAAGTACTTTTTTAGAATTTAGAGTAGAGATTTTTTAAACCCTGTACTTCCGTGAAAAAAGGTTGAAACTCTTCTTTTTGCCCGTCTTTGTGGTGAATAGTGTTAGTGTACGAAGTCGGTAGCAATCACAGAGCGATTATATTGCAACTCGCAACACGGAGGTAGGATTATCAAGTTCCAGCAAGAATCGATGAGAATTATCTGCCCCAAAATGCTGTCGTGCCTTACCGCTCCGTGCCTTTGACATTCCTTTGTCCGTTTATATAATAACTGGAGGAGTCAATTTTCCCATCCAACGTACTTGCGATGAAATGGATAATGGCTAGACCAATAGAATGGAGGCGAAAGAATAAATCAGATCAAACATAGATTAATTTTTCCTATGTATCTGTTATTTTTTTTTTGTTTTGGACACGCCATTAATGCAGGTTATTTGGAAACTTTATTTCTGTTACCATTTCAGCTCTTAATAGAGAATTAGATAATTTTTTAAATCAGCTTAATAGACAATTAATTAGCTTCAATAAGAAAACCGTTGTAATTTTTTAACTTTACTATTCCAGCCATATTTGGTTTCCATCCTTAATCCAGCTCTTTGTGATTATTTTACACGGCATTTGAAATAAATTTCCATACTATAAATAGTTCATCGCTAATTGTTTTTTTCCTAAAACATGCAACCCCTCTTTGTTCGAACAGATTGAACCATTTTGTTTTGTTTACAATTTTTCCCCTTTTTAATAAAGTAATATATATTAGAGAATATTTATGATGCATACTAACGTACCGAAATTTCAGTACATACTGATTAAAACTTTTGGATCTGCTTCAAAATAAACGATCCAAATCGTTTAATATGATATCTCTATTATAATCTCGTTGCTGATTTAATTTTTTTACTATTTTTTAAATTTTATAAAATCATTAATCTATTTTTTCTGAACCCTTTACAAATAGCAGTTTTAAAAAATTTGAAAAAAAATACTTAAAAATTTTAAAAAAATATAAAATTTGATCGGCAAGGGGATTTCAATAAGGAGATTCACATTGGATGGTTCAGATCGGTCATTTTGAAGCATATTCAAGTATTAGGATCAATATGCTCGGGAGTTCTGGTACATTAGTATGCACCATATATATTCTTTATATGTTATATTATATTATATTATATTATATTATATATATGTATATATAACATAGAGAGAGAGTTTTGTTATGATGAGTTGCAACTCATAGAGCTTCTCGTAAGTCGCGATCAAAACTATTGGATATGATTCTAAATGATTGATCCAAGCAATTACATTTAGCATACCACAATACTTAGTACTGATAATCTACCAGATTCGTTACTCACTTCTAAAATTTATATTGCTCATGAAGGACACGGACTTGCAAAGCATAAATAAATAAGAAAGTAAGTAAGTAAATAAATAAATAAATAAACGAATAAACAAATAAACAAATAAACAAATAGATAAAATAGATAGATAGATAGATAGATAGATAGATAGATAGATAGATAGATAGGTAGATAGATAAATAAATAAATAAATAGATAGATAAATAAATAGATAAATAAATAATTCAGGCCAATTTCGGGCAACTACAAAAAATGACTTAGGGTCTGATCGGAATGAAACTTCAGAAGAGTTCAATTCAATTCAATAGAATAGAGTTCAATAGAAATGATTTTAAGATGAAATCTCGAGATCAGAATAAATGGAAAAAGAATTGAAGAGAAATGAAATTTGTGATCGGATGTTATATGAAACTAAAAAAGAAATGATTTCATCTCTTACAATTTGACCATTTTATCCTTACTGATTCCTCTTTAAATACATATGGCATTAATGTATTAATTTGCCATATATATATGTATGATGTGGACCGACTTCTCACCATGGTACTATGTCCCAATATAATTTTTAAACTCTCATCCTGCATATATTAGCAAAATATAGATATTGTTGGGCCACGTGCCATTTATCATAAAATTGAGAAAAAAAAAACAGAAATAAATGAATTATTATTTCAATTGAGGTAAAAACTAAACTAATTTGCAAATGAAATATAACTTAAAAATAACATCGACCAAGGACGTAATACAACATGGATATATAATTGACCCTAATCATTTGATCTTATTTTAGTTTATTTTTCTTGGTTTTATTTTACCTGTTTTGTAACTAGGTACCTAGCTTTTTCAAAGAAAAAAAATAATAACAACTCCTGGTGCGCTTAAGACAAATATGAAAAAATAGATAACTTATAAAAAAGTAGAAGAGGGTTTGTGCGCCTGTTGCAGTTGACTGCACAAGTGAGGAGATTGTGTGCTAGAGAAGGAAGACGACAAGGAAAATAAGGGGCAGCCTTTTATCGAGAGAGAGAGCGCGCAGGGCAAGGGCATTAACGTCTGACAATTTTCCGCTTTTTATCACCACACGAATTCGTGGCAAATTTCTATGTTTTTCTCGCGATTTCGGCGGGCCTAAAATTTCCGTCTGAATCGTGTACAATGAATTGAATTGTTAGCCGAGCGTCCATTCCGATCAGGAAATTATATTTCGCATCAATTCTATTTGACGTTTGAGGGTCCGAATTTTCATTCCGATCAGGCCCTTAGTTTTAAAATCTCGCTTGATATATTTATGCTTATAATAAATTTTTTTAAAATGGAAAATATTGATGTGGAATTTACAATTTAATAATTAATTAACTTTTTAATGATTCATATGACTTTGGAAATGCACATATTATACAACCAGTATATAAGACTAGTAGCACATGTATAATTACTTTGCTTTTTTTAAAAAAATGTTTTGGCTTAATTTTTTTTAAAAATTATGTTTGTGAAGGTTGAACATTTATTCGTTGCCATTAGATTTTATCCGTTTGGTAAGTACGGATAAGATGGTTTCATTCAGAAAATAAGATAAATTGGTCACTAATAATTAATAGCTTTTTAAAAAGTTAAGGGCCCGGATGCTGATTTCAAAACTATATTCTATATTATTTTAATAATAGTTATCGCTTATGTTGGGTATAGTCGTATGGAAATTATTTCAGACGAGAACAAAACTATAATGACATGGAAACATCAGTGAGGTAACACTGTTCGAGTGTTTCAACAAAGAATTGGACGGAAAGATATACACCGAGACATCAAAGCCTCCAATGTGCTTCTTATGCTGATCATTTTTTAACCTCATGCATGTACGTGACATTAGATATATCAACTAAAATGAACTAGTCCAAGAAATGAAACGAAATAAAATATATATCTGCACTTTTGGACCAATTCTACTTTGTACCCTTCATCTGTTGAGGAAGTTTTGTCCAAAGTGCAAGCTCCTGATGCCTTTTAAAAGAAAAAAATATATATATATATCAATCATGTGCTTATTTTTGTGGCTCATTTCTTGTCTGGCACCAGCCAGTATCAGTCCATCGTCTATACTGGTACGGGTCAACGATCTTCTGACTGTTATATAAGATTTTGATGAGGCAGGGTCCGTTGTGCGAACAATCTCAAATATATCATGTCTAATGTAAAATTGTAAAGCATGAATTTAAAAATATAAATTTTAAATGGATAATACCAAATCCAATATATAGATACCATTTGAGTTTTACTACTTTACCATTAGAATTAATTAACTTCTACCAATATCTCAAGTTTGATTAGTATCAATTTTATGGTTCTGTTGTACTAATGATAATATGTATAGATGAAATATCATAAAACAATGGAAGAAAAAACAAAGATACGATGACACATTTCTTGAAAAAAAAATAATAATAAGCATTGTTACATGCAACTATGTATATTTTGTATACTTGAATTGCATAGAAATATCATTTGTACATGCAAGCATTAATTCTCACTTTTCTTAGAAAAAAGAATTCAGGAATAAAGGATTGAGTAAAAGGCCCAATAGGCCCAAAAAAGCATTCAGTCTCATTTGTACGTGCGTCGTATTCGTAAAAGGCCCAGTCCAATTAGTGACACTGTCAGTCTGTCAGTATCGCTCTCGAGTATCGACCTCATTTCCTCGCACTCTCAGATTGGAAGTTTGGAACCAGTTCAGAGGCGATCTCTCTCTCTCTCTCTCTCCCGCTCGGAGATTGGTACCAGTGACGATCTCTCTCTTTCAACCGATCTGAGCAGATCTAATCATCGGCTAGCAACCATGGCGACTAAACCAATTGAGGTACATAATCGTGCTTAACAGGTGTACTTTCTGATGTAAATATTGATGCGATTAGATCAATTTTCTAATTGAATATGCAAGAATGTGACTTTTGTATTAGGATGGAGATTTATCTTAGGGATTTTGCGTTTCAGAGCACGTATATGAGTTTTTTTTATCAGTAATTTTGTAGTAAGTTAGATGTGCATCTCAAATTGTTGTGTTAGACACAGTGTTGCTGTTTACTGACAATTAAAACCTTGGAATCTGGCTTATTTTTCAGTAAAATGAAACATATACTACGAAAACTTTACTAATTTATCAAATTAATTGTGTTCTTGGAATCAACATTAAATTTATACTCTCAAATCCTGATCCAATTATTGATTGTTGAGCCTTTAAGATTCTGTTCTCGCAAATTGCAACAAGAAATTCATTCAATTTTGTTTCTTGAAAATTGTAGACTGTTGTAGATTGGTGGCTGGGAGTGGCTATTGCCCTGCTTGCCAGTACCTATGGTCTCCTGATATTCAAGCCGCTTCATCCCCAAATCTTTATCCCTTGTCGCTTTATATCACAGAACCACTCCACCACCTCATACTGCCCTGACACATCGTCAAGTAGGCTGACACAGCTAGATCTGGTTAGTATAGCTAACATAGTCCAATTGAAATCATATACATACTCTTTCTTCTAAGCATACAATATTTAATATGCAGAAAGACATGGCGTATTTGGAGGAAGTTCAAAAGTCACTTCCGATCTACATTTACACCCTTCAACGTAACAAGGCCTTCATTGAACACAAACGTATTGCAGTCCAGGCCACGTATAACGCTGTGGTGTACAATTTAACCCACCACGCAGGAGGCAATATGGTAAGTTATGTATATTTGAATATATAATTGTGCCCATTAATGATACATGCAAAGATCATTTCAAGTTGGTATCGTTACCAAAAATTTGTATGCCTTGAATACTGGTTCAGATTACCAAAATTTATTACACACATCAAGGTGAGACAACTGGGTTCACTCAGAGCATAACCATGCTAGTTATTTTGTTTTAGGGCACCCTGTTAGTTCCTTCATTTTTTTTACATTCAACATGTGTAAACTATTTAAGCCGATAGAAAAAATTCTCTATATGAAAGTATACATACTAAATTTCTATACTTCTTGCAGGAAATTATTAAAGTGTTGAAATCCCGGAAAGAGGAGTTAATTCAAGAAAAGAACTCGCTCAAAAATAACACGGTCGGACTGGATAAAGAACTAGAGGTCCTTGAATCAATCCTTAACGAATCAAAAAGGGATTTCAATAGCTACAAGAAATGCTTGAAAGCGGAAAAACTTAATCTGGTATGAATCCTTTATTGTTTAATAGGATAGAAAGTGTAATGCTATTAATTTTTAAAAAAAAAAACTTACTTATTATCATTGAAAAATTGAAACTATTAGGGTGGGAAAGATGCACCTAGCCCACCAAATTCAACATGCTCTACACCATCGGGGGGCAAAAACAAAACCAGAAGCGATGATCAGCCTCGAGGGTACTCACAAGCCATCTATAATTTGGCCATGGAGATTCCATCGAGCGTTGTCGGCATTTGTACCTTATTGCTGATATTGTTAGTCGCACTTCGACACAAATATAACAAGAGCGAGAAGATGCTGCTGATTGTGTATGTGCTCTGCAAGAACATAGTGATAGCTCTTTTGTCATGCATTGCGATACGCTGCTGGCTACTCGAGCATAATACTCCTACCCTGAAATCAGCAACTGTCTTGGCGGCATATCTGTTCTTTGCAACAATGGGACCAATTTACATCCCCAGCTGTTTCTGATAATTAAGGAACGGAAGACTGGAGGAGGGTCTACTTGAGGGATCATGCATGACTTCATTAAGTCAGAACTGGGGTTGAATGTAGGTTGCTTTAACAGTTGTTACAAGTTGAACTCCAGATTTTGTTGTATGTGACTAGGTCTGTTTTGTGGATATGTTGGATCTGACGTGTAAATGATTGGTTTGGACCAGGTATGACTTCAAGTCAGCACCTGGGATGTTTGTAGGTTGCTTTAACAGTTGTTGCATGTTGAACCCCAGATTTTTTTTTTGTCGATGACTTGGTGGGTTTTGCAGATATGTTGGATCTGAGATGTAAATGATTGGTTTTGACCAGATTTTGACTGTGATTGTTGGTTTTGCTGAGGATATTGAATAGTTGATACTTGATTCCATTTTGATTAACGGATCCAACAGAATTGGAAGCCTAAGTACTTAGAATTAGCAATCCATCACCACAACCAGCACCAGAAAGGGAGGGAGGCAGAAAAGGGGAATAAATACCTTGATTTTTTTTGTTTTGTTGAGATGTTGGATAGTTGATTCAACTTTGATTGAACGGAAACCACCTTGATTGCTTTGATTTTGAAGGAGAGATTTTCTCTTCGTTGCGGGATCTTGTTTACCTTTTTCTAAAAATTTTGTAATTTTCTATTTTTCTATTTTTCAATACAAATGCCGTTGGCAACTAGCCAACTGCTCTTCGAAAAAAAACTTTGATTGAACGGATCTGGAAGAATTGTAAGCTGATTGATTGGTTATGGATTTGATAGTCTAGGGTTTTCTCCCTTTGTTTTTTTTTTTTGATTCAATCTCCCTTTGTGAAATTAAAAGAAAGGGTCAAGGGAAGTTCGGGGAGGGGAGAGGCAGAGGGAATGGGTGGCTGGAACCAGATGCTCTGGATAAAGGACGAAGCTATTTAAGAGAACTTCTGTACTGGCTGTACTTCTGGGAAAAACATTGAACCACTTTTTATTTTTATTTTTTCTCCTCTTTTTGTGGTGAATCGCGTACGAAGTTGCAACTAAAAAGCAGTCCGTGTCCCGTATGATCTTATCCCATACAGTGCGACGCATCAGTAATTTCTTTTCTTTAAACACGTCAATAATTCATTAATTTCCTCTGATAATTTCCCTGCTAATATTATTTGCGTTTTAGCTTTCAAATTCGTTTTTTTGGTCCTTTTTCGCTGGTCTCTCTGAAAACTGTCAAATCCAGCTTCTTCGTTATCCAGTTTTAAATTACTTTTTGTGTGTTGTTAATTAATTCCATACATTTTTTTTTTTTTTGAGTTTAGTATGCCCGTAGGCCCATGTCACCTGGACATGAAAAGACCAGCCCATAAGGGAGGCCCAACGCGGGGAACCCTCTAGACCGAATGTTACTCAAAACAAAAGAAAAAGAAAAATAAAAATAAAAATAAAAAAGGAACTTGAGATATTCCTCTCGGGAGATATCTCTCCTCCGCCATTGAATTAGCACCTCTATCTTTCTCCTCTTTCACTGATCAATACCACTTGCTTCAATTCCAACCAGAATTTATCTCTCTCCATTCGCACATATCTTCTCCTGTTATAAATTATTGTACCTCCTAATTTGTTGACGTACGCCAACGAAGACGCTGCACCACCCTTATCTTCACCACGGTGGTTCGGTCAAGAAATATTGGTCAATCCAGTGTGGGGAATGCGTTCAGTACAGGGGCTTGAAACCGACCACTGTCAACTCTTGCCTGATTGGCAAGTTTGTGTGCTTCTTGGACAACTTGTCGAGGGACGAAGCGGATCTCAATTAGCTCAGGATGACTATTCAAGAGTTGTTGTATTTCATGAAGGTGCACTTCTGCATGCCAACAAGGTATTTCATCTCGACTGTCCTTGTTCAAAGCTTCCACTAGATTCTTGCAATCAGTTAGGATTATTGTTTGATTGGCCTGTTGAATGTTATGTGTTATTGCGTGTTTTACTGCCATAAGTAGTCCCATTGTTTCAGCATGAAATGGTGATTGTGCCTTCAAATATTGTGCATATGTCCATCGCAATTGTTGTCTTGAGTCAAAATTGAGGAATGCAAGACCTGTATTGTTTTGTTGATCCCAAGAAGCATCTACCAGCATGGTATTGCATCCATCGGGTGCTGTGAATTCGCTCTCTGCCATCCTTTTTAGTTTGGGGATTTGCAGCCCTTTAGGTGTCCAACTGTTTATTTCCATCACCTGTTGCAGTATCTGTTGTGGAGTAGTATTTTGTCCCTGGAATAGTATTCTGTTTCTTGCCTTCCAAATACACCAGAATAAGGTACATAAATATGAGTACTGTGTGTTGTCCAGATTTTCAGAAATGACACTAAAGGCTTCTATGAATGTATCAGGGAGTGTTTCTGTTCGCAATGAGAGGTGAGAAGAAAAACATGATAATCTCGCAACGGTGCATTTTAACAATACGTGTGAAGCTGTCTCCTCAGATGTGGCACAAATCTGGCATTGTGCATCAATTGTGTGTATGGTTCGATGCAGTCTCTCATTGGTGAGTAGACCATCTTGCATAGCCCTCCAAATGAAGACTTTGACTCTAGGTATCAGTTGTTTATTGCCCCAAAGCCTATCCCAGTTAAAGTCAATCTGAGTTCTCTGCTGTTGTGTGTTATGGTGTTGCAGTATGAATCGGTACCCTTCTTTGGCAGTGTAAGTTCCACTTTTGGCATAGTTCCACATCAGTCTGTCTGGTAATGTTGCATTCTCTTCAGGTTTTTTTGCATGGTCTTTTATATTGTTGCAATTTGCAGTTCCTAGTATCTCCTGGAGAGTGTCGTCATGCCAGGTGTGATTATGAAAGTCAAAAGCATCGGCCACAGTGGGGTTGTGAGTAAATGGTTTTCTGTTAGGCTTGTCCCATCTTGGGAACCAAGGTTGAAATTTAAGAGGTACATTCCTGCCATTCCTAATTTCCCAATGAATGGAGCCTTTTAGTAGTTCTTTTAGTTCTTGTATGTTTTTCCATAGTTGACTAGTTCCCTTTTTTAATGAAGTTCCCCAAAGGCCCCTGCTCTTGCAATACTTGGCTTGCACCAGCTGAACCCACGGTTTTGGCTTGTTGGTGGCTACATCCCAAACAGCTTTCATCATTAGAGACTTGTTAAAAGTTTGTAAGTCTTTAATCCCTAGCCCCCCTTCTTCTGTTGGCTTAGTCAGTTTACGTAGAGCAATTGGTGTCAAAAATCTGTTCTGCTTTTTGCCCCAAAAGAATTTTCTAACCTGAGAATTTAGCATGTTTATTGTCTTCTTATTCAGCAGGGAGACCGAGAATGCATAAACTGGGATGGATGTAAGGGTACTTTTGATAAGGGTCAGCCTTCCTGCATGTGATAAGAGATCACGCTTCCATCCCCCCATCTTTGAAGTAAGTGTCTGCTGTAACTTATTGAAAGTATATGTGTTAAAAGTCGGGGGTTGGGAGATGCAAATCCCAAGGTACTCTTCTTCCATCCCTCCATGCTTGGCTTCCCAGATTTGTTCAATTGTTTGAATAGTGGGCATAGTGCATTTGGCATAATTCCATACATTTCTTACAACAGGAAATGGTCATAAATCGTCATCAATTCTCCAGAATATTTGCGTAATTTACTTTTGTTTATATGCTATTCCACCGTGTTTTTTTTTCTCGAGTATATAACAATATTATCTCAGTCATCGCCATTGCCCATTGTATGTTTTTGTAATTATTTCCAGCTGTCTGCTTGAATGCAAGTTTTGCAAAAAAAATATTTCATGCTATCTTTCCTCATGCATATGCTTTGTTACATTTATTTTGTACGTATGCACTTCTCTCGACATTTATACTTTATTTCTGTGGAAGAATTGTATACTTTTATATAAGAATTTTGATTTGGTGCTAAATTGTGGATGTGCTAAATTTTTTATGCATAAGACTTGCAACACATCTTTAAAAAGTTATAGATTTTTTTAAACTTTCAACACATCATGAATTATTTAAATCAGACATCGTATGAGAAAAATAAATTTAAAATAAGAAACAGTTTACGATAGTCTAAAATCTACATGACGACGTTACAAATGAGACCACATAATAAGAAAAAAAAAATACAAAGTTTACAGGTTGACATTCCCAACATCGGCCTTTAATTATATATTATTTTATTAAACATGACAGTCATAACTTTGTTGCGCTATGTAAAATATAAAAAAAATATGTCGTAAAAACTTTTCTAAATTTATAGACAAAAATTTGTAAGTTCAAAATTAATAATTTCTTTCATAGAGAGTCTCTATATAAACTTGACATAAATTTTATGCCAAAAAAAATCTTTCTAATATTAATGATCGGTACGACTATTTTAAATTTATTTAAAAATTTATAAAAAAAAGAAAAAAATATATTTTGGCAGCTTTGTTGCATTATGTACTAGACATGGTAGTCGCAGACTCGCAGCTTGGTTGCATTATGTAAAATGTAAAAATTTCTAATGTAAAATATAAGAAACTATCGTAAAAAACTTGTTAAAATTTACATATAAAAATTTATAATTTCAAAATTAGCAATTTTTTCTATAGAAAGTCGCTATATAAACTTGACATAAATTTTTTGCCAAAAAAATCTTGCTAATGTTAATGATTGATATGACTATTTTATTTATTTTAAACAAACTATAAATAAGAAATTATATAAGAAAAAACTATTCGTGGACCGCAATGCATAGCGGCCACGGATTTTATTAGTACTTTAGATTTTTTTTTTTTATGTTATTACGTTTCTTAAACGCGTGTATGTCAGGCATGCAGGTGGGTTTTAGGTGTAATCAAAGGCTGATGTTTAGAATGTTTCAATGTAAAATATGTCCACAATTTTCATATTACATCGTCTTGTAGTTTTTAGTTTGTTGCGCACTATTTCTTAATTTAAGTCTACCTTTCTCATGCGATATTTGATTTAGATATATACCTGAAGATGCGATGGAATTTAAGAAAAAGAACTAAAACTTTTATATTTTGAGCATCTTCAAATTTGATATAAATCATGGTGAAGGAAATGTTGCAAATCCTATACATAACGAATTTTATCACTATAGTGTTGTGTTCAATCAACTACTTTAAAGGTTGTAATATAGAATGTTAGATATACCGCAACGAAAGTTGATCGAACATCTAGAATTTTCTCGAAGTTTGGTTTTGTAGTGTGATCGGCATGATTCATGTTGACACTTCAACTCTTTGAGGTCCCAATTTCAATTAAATAACTATGTTTTTAGTTAGATTTTATCACATTTTTATGTTAGAATCAAGGTACTGCTAATGTTCTTGTCATTTTCCAGATTTTTTGAAGATTTGGCACAATTTTAGAGTCTAGACAACATATTTGGACTGGTTTGAAACCAAGCGGAGTAGAACTGAGGAGATGATGGTAGCGGTCGAAGACATACTTTCAAACGGACCTGATTTTGGCCCATTTCGAAAACCTTCCAGGAATGATTCTTCATGACTCACTACTACAAAACAAGCCTACTGCACCGGTTAAAAAAATGGGTTAGAACCGGTTAGCCATCCGGTGCAGATGGTAGGGGGTGCTAATTGATTTTGACAACCGGTGCAAAGGGGGCGGTGTTAATTCAAAAGTTAGCACCAGTTATTACATAGAACAGGTGCTAAGCTATTGAGTTTTGAACCGATCTTCATATAATAACCGCTGCAAATTTAAAGTGTTAGCACCTGTTTCAGATGGCAACCGGTGCAAATTTGTTGTATTCTTTTCCACGTGGCTGCGTACTTAGAATCAGTTTTCCACTTAAACCGGTACAAAATTATTGTATATTTTTTTGCAAATAGTCCTTTGATCCGTGGTTCGCCCATTGCTAACCATATATTTTTTTTGATCATGCAATATGATACAATCAATATGATACAACGCAATATTCAAAACAAATATGATACATTCATAATTCAATTTCATCAGCACACATTCAAATAAACACAAGATACAATCATGATTAACAAAATCATAATTCATATCCAAGTCATACAAATTAACTAAAACTAGTCATAATTCATATCCAAGTCAGACAAACTAACTAAAACTAAAACTAGTCATAATTCATATCCAAGTCATAATCATGCCACATGATACAAAACACAAAATCATGCATTCACATAATATTTTTTTCTCCAAATCCTTGCCCTTGACACGATCATTTTTCCCCAACCCACCCAAGTTCAGATACTAACTCACAAAAATAATAAGAAGCTTGATCAGCAACTCAGCAACCATCTAGACAATTCTTCTCATATAGTCAGCAAACATTTCTCTAACCTCATCAATCTGGCTATCAGAATAATGCTGTGGGGCCGGTGAAAGAACCTACATGCATGCATTTAATAGAACAAAATGAAATAAGTTAGATTGAACAAGGTAATTTCAGAAATGAGAAAAACATAAATAAAAATTTATTTACATACCGAAGGCAAATTTCTTGAAGCACCAAAATCATTTACCATATTAACAATTGACCTCATAATATAATAGCCACATAGTGTTTCATCTGGTTGATTAGGACTCTAAAAGAAAGAAAATAAAGCAATTTCACTAACTGTCCACAAGATTAAAAATAGCAAAGCTTTAATTTGGAAACTACTCCAATTAACTGAAGACCATCCAGCAAGAATTATACCAACAAAATCCAAAATTACAATTACAAATCAGACTTCACCACTAACTATATATCATTCCCAACTAAAATCTAACGTTCAAATCCAGTACCACTGGTACCAGTCCGGTACTACTGGTTTGCTCAAGCAACAAAATTAGGTAGCACCTCAGTAATGTGCTACGCATCCCCATCAGAACAGCAAAAAACAACCAACGAAATAAGCAACTAATCTCACAGTTTGCACAAACCAAAATCTCCCCAAAATGACACAATCCCTGATATTATTACATCACAAAACAACACACAAAACTAAACTCAGTTCAGCTATAAGAGCAAGATAACATGACTAGCACTTGCTAGTTCATTTATATTTTTTAGCATGTGAATCTGTATCAGCCAGTGCAACTCTAACTAAATTTGATGAAGTCTAAGTTGTGTACCTCAATTTTAACCCAATTGAACCTCTTGCCATGCTTGTTCTTATTCTGGTGCATCCAATAGTACCTTAGTGCTCTGCGAGACAAACAAAAAATAAAGTGATCAAATGATGTTTGTTACTCTAAGATCATGTAAGCATATATGAATTCATGGCCTAACAAGCTAGACCAGTGCTAGCTGTAAGCAAGAAAGGTACTGTACATGAACATATAATTAGTAGAAATCTTTTATTACTGTTGATGTTGTCACTGCAGAAAGGTACAAAGATCCCTTGTATAAAGGATCCCTTTTGCAAAATATATTCAGGAGTATTTTAAGAAAAACACGAGATATCAAAAACATTGTGAAATCATGTTAATGGGCTACATATTTTCTTATACGAAAATAAAGTGGCATGTTAATAGTGATATCTGTGTCACTTAAACCACTTTTTGCACTTTGAAGAGTGAATCCTGCTGATATGAGTGTTATTGTACACAAAAAAAGAACTGAACTGAATAAGTTGTTTTTACAATTGAATAGATGGCAATTGAAACCGAAAAATAAGATAGAAAAAAAAACAAAGGTCTAACAACCTGATTTGAATTGCAACAAGACAGAGATACTTACTGTTGAGAGAGAAGTAAGGAACTTGTTGAGAGCACGACACAAAAAGTTGAGAGGAGAAAACAAATAAAATCAGAAATTGCAACATAAAAGCAGAAATTGAGAGAGAGAGAGAGAAACTAATCAGAAATTGAGAGATCAGCGAGTACAGTAGGCTCCTGCTAGTAGATGGGTCTGAAGATGATAGAGTACAGAAGGGGATTCGGGGGAAAAAGAAAAAGGGTTTAGAGAGATGGGTCTGAAGATGATAGAGGTTATCGGGTTAGAGAGATGGGTATTCGATTTAGGGAGAATGGCGGACAGAGATGGGTCTTCGATCTGAAGAGAGGAGAACGACGGAGAGAGTTAGAGATTAGAGGGTCTGAAGAGCGGCTAGGGTTTAGCGTAGAGAGAGGTCTGGACTCTGGAGCGTACTAGAGAGAAATGAGGAAAAATCGAGGGAACAGGGAAGAAATAGAGGGAATGTGCGAAAATTTAGAGGGAAACGAAAATTTTTGGTGAAAATTTAGAGCGAAATTTATTTTTGTAGCATCCATGCCATTTTTTGTAATAAATAATGTGTCTTAAATTTATTTTTTACAACAAATAATTGGAACAAATAATTTATTTTTTGTAGCATCCATTCCGTTTCTTAAATTTATTTTTAGTGTCTTAATTTTTTTAACAAATAATTTGAACATTAGTACAACTCATATCAATTTGAGTAATTTTTCTACATGTAATTGGAACATTGGACACTTTAATTTGATCACTACATGCATATATATATTCTACTCTCTTTCTAATGAATTTTTCTTTAGGAAAATAATTAGAAAGGATAATTAGAAATATTTCAAAAAACCATCCCTGTTTTTCTTGACCGTTGTTCTATAAACTTGAACTAATTTATACAAGAGGGTCAATCCGAAATTTGGTTTTCTTTATAATAATTTTGGTTTTTATTTTCCCCAACAAAATATACATGCCGTCCATTTAGTTGTCAATTTTTTCATTTTTGTTTTGGCAATTACTACGATTTCATTCTTTCGTAAATGTTTCATTGAATAAAATTTGGCAACTTGATGAATCCAAGGATAATATTTCATTGAATAAAATTAGGCAACGCAGCTATGCAGCCATATCAATTAGGCAAAACTTGATGAATCCATATCAATTATGTAGCATATCAATCCAAGGATAATATTTCATCATTGAATAAAATTAGGCAACGCAGCTATGCAGCCATAAAATTCGTTTATTTTCTTCCAATTATGGAAGCAATGCGTGACATAATATCAGCATTTTTTTTTATCCATTCAATTTCATTTAAGCACAGAAACTTCTTATTTATAAGAAAATATGGCGGTTGGAAAAAAAAAGAAAAAACAAATTTTAAAACTCTTATGGATAATGGTCGGCTAATTAAACGGCTGGTGCATCATTAGAAAAAACTAGAGAGGTATATCGAGCTTCGCTCGATGTAAATATCTATAATAATAATATTTTTATTATGTTTCTATAGTTTAATTATGTTTATTTTTTGATATATAAATATATATTTATCTTTAGAAATATAATTTAGTTATTGTACATACTTTGATTTGATTGAATTTAAAGTGTTTGATCAATTAAAAAAAATATATGTGTGTAAGTATAGTTATAGTTATATGAAATAATATGATTTATATTATGTTACTATTATTTATGAAATGAAATATGTTTATAAATGACTTAAATAAAAATATATATAGTTCGTAAAAGATATGATATTTTTTTCTATTTTCAATTGAATGAATTTAATTTATATTTCGTAAACCAAAATTAAGAATGATGATGAAAAGAAATTAAGGTGGAGAGGGACTCTAAGCAACACAAAAGAGAGATGGAGACATGATGAAAATAAAAATATGAAGGGGTCACAAAATCAGAAAAAAAAATATTGTATTGTCAAATTACTATCCTTTGGTGAACCGGGTCAGTTTATGAGCGATAATACCCGACACACAAATAATTACAAAGTATCACATTACAGAAATCAGAAAAATGTTATCTCACAACTATTTCACAATGCTTAGAGTGTCGGATGACATTTTAACTAAAGGATTCCGACACCCACACATCTTTATTTATAATATTGATATTGATGTCTTCATTTCATTTGCAAATTTTAGGCTACATTCAATTGTTAGTGAACATGGTTCATACATATAAATTAAAAACCATTTGTACAAAAAAAAGTAAAAAAAAATTGGTCTGTCATGGACCATGCACATTTAAACACCATTTAAAAACCATTCTTCGACTTCAGCTCCCTGCTATGGCTTGCACCACTCTTTGACTTCACCTTCCTGATGTGGTTTGGATTGGTCATTTTGAAGCAGATTAAAGAGTTGAATGAGTGGAGGAGAAGCACTTTGGTACCAATTTCAAGAATAAAGGAGATGCTCAAAGCTGTACAAACTACAGAGGGATAAAACTTATGAGCCATACAATGAAGCTTTGGGATCAATTAGCCATGTCAAACCATTTGTACAAAAAAGTAAAAAAAAAAAATAATAATTAGTCTGTCATGGACCATGCACATCTTAATACAAAACTTATTTTAGCAATTTCGCACACAATATTTAGCTAAACCTGGTATTAATTAAATATCATACACCATTATAGTATTTAATTAATTGAAATATCCAAAGAATTAAAGAACATGTCCATCTATCATAAATATAATAATGCATGGTCCAGATTTAAAGCATTCAATGGCCAAAATTTTTTTTGAGCACCATTTTTACAAGCAACTTAGGTTCCCTTCATTTATAAATTGCTAATTTTAATATATGTTTAATGCTATCTCCAAGACTCCAACAACACTTTGGTACAGTGCTGTTTATTATGCTTGATAAATTTTGCATCTAAGAGTGAAATCACAATTTGGATTTTGGACTTGGTACCGAGGGGTACATAGTGGTACCATTCTTTGTCAGTAAAGGTGCTGTAGCACGTATGAAAACAATTACCTCCCTTTCCAATTAGAGCATGTATAAAGATTGCTTATTACAAATAGGATGAAAAATGATTTTTTTTTAAGTAATTACTATGTCTCTGACCGTAATTATCTCTTTGGTATCAATACAGTGGGTTTTTTAATGCAAATAAGTACAACCATACCTATGTTCGTTTATTACATCAAAAAAACAACATACAAAACTAAACTCAGTTCACCCAAAATAAACTTCTTCTTTTTTTTGCGCATCAGAAATATTTTCATTTTTGTATCTAGGCTGGCAAAAAAAAAAATTACATACTTTCTATAATTAACATGCCGCATCAGAAATATTGTCATTTTTTTTTTATTTTCACCAAGACATATACATGCTGTCCATTTAACTTGGTACAGAGAGAAATCAATTAAAGCAAATTAACAAGGGACAAATATGGGTTATCAATTAAATACAAAGCAACAAATGAGGCGCCACAACAAAGCAACAAATGAGGGCTCGACAGATGGAGAGAAGTGAAGCAATTTCAGTGTACCTTAATTGTAAATTCACACCGATTATTGATAGAAACAGGTGCGAATCCATCTGGAGAAAAATAATTTAAAAAAAAAAGAAAATACCAACTCATTTAGAACCAGTTCTTATTTATAACCGGTGCAAATTTCTTTTCAAATGTTGCACCGGTTATTTCATTAAAACCGGTGCAAATTTAGTTAGAACCGGTTATATTGTAATAACCGGTGCAACATTGAAATTTTTTTTGCACCGGTTATATATAATAGCCGGTTCAAACTGTTTTCATTAATTGTTTTTTAACCTTCCTCCCGTGAAAACCGGTTCTAAGAATATCAATATAATTACAGAAACTGCCATTCTTTTCATCTAACACCTGTTTTTCATATAACTGGTGCTAATTAGGCGGTGCAAAAGGCTTTTTTTCCTGTAGTGACTTGTGCCTTCTTTGAGGAGTATTTAAGCATGCCTAGGCCACCAGAAGAGGGGATCTCGAATTAGGGCAACATTTTGGAGAGATAGCAGTGGAGCCGACGTCACATTCAAAAATTCTAAATGGATCTGCTTGGCACCAGACCGATCGCTTGGACAGTTTTCTGAGAGAGTTCATCTGTGCTTATTGTTGTAATCTCTATTTCTTTATTTGCCTTCATGATTGATACAAAATACTTGTGTTTTGTGGTTGTTTGATGACCAGTAGTGAGTAGTAAACTTGCTAGGGCAATTGTAGGAAACCAAATGTTTGGTAGTTGATTGATGTTTGTTTAGTTCATATTTCTGTGGAAGAATTGTTTACGATCATATAACTTTGATTTTGTGTTTCATAGATCGAGTAGAAAAGTTTTAATAATCAATTTCTTTTAATGAAAATTATTTTTTTATGTTAATTTAGGAGTTTCTACTAAAGAATTGTTTAATTCTATATAAGTAATTTGATTTGGTGTCTCATAGATTGAGTAGAAAGTATTGAATAATCGTTTATTTCAACGAAAAATTATTTTTATCTACGTTGGTTTTGGAGTTTCTGCTGAACAATGAGATTTGCCGGATTTATTAATTTGCAATTTGTTATTTATAGTTCTCTTTTCTATAATTTCCTTGGCCTTGACAAAATATTTATGTTGCCAAACTGGATGTTTTGGAAATTTTTTAATATTTATGCTGATGAGAATAAAAACATAAAGTCCGATATCTGAAATATTTAGAGAGAGAGTTAAGCGATAATTATATATCTTAAGCAGAAAATCGTCGAATTTAATCAGACGTAAAAAAATGATGCTTTAAATTAATGCAAGTAACACATGGGAATGACTAAATAAAAATTACTACCAAAAAAAAGATAAAGGGACTGGTAAAAAATGATGATAATATTATTGTAAAAAAATTATACTTCTTTAGAAAAAATATGCTTAACAAGCTGGAATTAAGTTTAATATTTTTTCTATACTTAATCCTTTTTTGTTCATTTCTTTCTTGCAGTACAATTGAAGATATATAACTTTTGTGAAGCGTCTGGCGTAGTGGGAAAAAAAAAAAATCATTCAGTTTCTATTTAGTTTCCGCTTAACTGCGAGACAAGTTGACTACTGATAGATCATATTAATTAATTACAAACTGAATAAACTAGGTTCGCAAAAAGCATTTATAGCTGTGCACAATCATTGCCATCAATCGCAAAGAAATGAATTGGTGATGTTTCGGTGGTGGTGTATGATTGAGATTGAGACTGCAAGTAGTGGCGCTTGCATTGGAGTTGGATGATATCTTTGTGGTGCTTTGCAATGTTTATCTTGATCTGCATTGACAGTTCGTGGAATTTTAGTTTGTCTTCCATCAGCTTCAGAATTTGGGTGTTAACTTGGGACAAAGCCGACACTATAGAAGGCAACTCCTTCCTCTCCTGGATTTGCTTGAATTGTAATGTCTGATTAGCAGCAGATGCATCATCATCATGTTTCAAACCACTTTCGCAAACATTAAGCCCTCTGTTGATGTCATTGTATCGAGAAAGAAGGCGAGCCTCTTCATCACTCAATTCCTCCATCTGTTCCTCCATATCTTTTATTGCAATAGGAATGAACTTAGATAATGTTTCATCGTACCTCAGCTGGGCCTTCGTAGCACGCTCGACAAGTATGATGGTGGAGATGGAGATGGAATCAGTTGCCAGATGATCACCAATGGATGCAGAGGCCAAAACTGCGATCGCTGTCAATAGTATCACGAACAACTTCATTTTCATTTTCATATTCAAATAATGTATAACAACTGAAAACAAAACCTGAACCAAACAGACGGACGCTGGTTGCTAAAGGTGCCACAGCTGTTGTGGTCTTTATATAAATATTCTGCTGTACTAATTTATTAATTCTCATTTTTAACTATACCACTATTAAATTCCTACAAAAAAAATAGAAACTAATATACTAGAAATAAAATCGGAAGCTTTGAAAAAATAAATAGGGCTTGGATGCAAATAGGATGGCAAAAACAGCGAAGAACGTTGAGGCGGCCCTTGAGGTCATTATTTAGAAATAAGAAATTAATTTAGTACAGGAGGTCGCACATGTTCAACAAGCTCGGGCATTCAAATTATAAGATTCATTCTCAATTAATATACGTCAATTTATTTTTCTCTTTACAGAAAAGCAGTAAAGAAAAGCTAAAAATAATAAGAAGGAATCAGCAATCCATCAATTGTTTATCCTAAGCTGGTAGAATTAGACATCATTATGAATATTAGTAGAATTAGACATTATTATGAATATTAGTAGAATTAGACATCATTATGAATATTAGTAGAATTAGACAAAGATGGATAGTAAGAGAGCTTTTTTATCAACCAAAATTAGTAATATTAAGGGCTAAAATATTTTTAACCTCAAATAGGCATCACTTTTAAATTTTAACAGTAGTCTAAAATTATTTTTTTGAAGTACTTAATTCAGTAATTTAAAATGTAAGATTTATACTCCATCTTAACAATTTATGTTTAGAGCCTTAATTTTGTGCATCATACCAAATACTTTTTTTTTAATTTAAATTGACAAATACTAATTTGACCAATCGAATCTACAAGTTCAAATATCATAGAAGACCAAAGTTTTACTATTTTTTAAAATCGACATTTATATAAAACTAATAATAAAAAAATTGAAATTCAAAATTGGACTTTCTCTAAGATTTCAATATATAAATTGAATTAGTTTAATTAAATTTGTCATTTATAAATAACTATAAATGGGATTATAATTCACAAAACTGCTCTTTAAATCATATGCATGATAAACTATCTCAGTATATATCAAGTTGTTCTGCAAAATGTCTCATGTTTAATTAGTTATCAATTTTATGGTTCTGTTGTACTAATGATAATTGTATAGATGAATACATTTAACAAAAAGAAAGGAAGAAAAAACTATGATACGATGACACAATTCTTGACCCCCCAAAAAAAAAAAATCGTTACATGAAATTATCATTTGTATACTTAAATTGCATAGAAATATCATGTGTACAAGCAAGCATTAATTCGCACATATCTTTCAAAAAGATTAAGCAACAAAGAACCGAGCAACTAACTAAGTACATAAACCAAGGCGCGCCTAAAGTTGTATATACAATTTACGAGTCTTAACAAAACAATAATAGGCTTGAACAAAAATAAAACAGCCAACGTTAGCTTCTAAGCTTAGTAGATGATAAATTTGAAGCATATTCTAACCAAACTAAGAAAAAAACAAAAGTGAACAACTATCCATTTAGTCCTCGGTCAATACTTTGTTTTCTCCTCCAACTGCAATTTTGCAAATAGGTCAGCTTTAGTCAAAAGCACCAAGGGTAATTTTTCTTTATTTTTTTTTAGGATAAAAGCACAAAGACCTAGCCCTTGAATCTGGCATAAGAACTGGAGATAAGTATCAGCTCCTTGATCTCTAACCTAGCTAGCTTTGAACTGTTATAATTATTATTTTCTTAAGATAAGATGAGAGTCAAGCCGTTTAACTTTTTTTTTCTGAGGTACTGGTTTTCGCAATCAATAATGAAGCACAATTTTAAAGGTATTTTGGTTATTTATAAAAATTTGGGAGTGTATTGCTAATTTCAAGAGTGTCAAAAATAATTCCCCTCAGGATGAATGATGATGGTCGACGTATATGGAAGTGGAACCCAATGTCGACAGATTATTTCCACCCCACAGACATGATTTTAATAATGGGAATGTATTTGTGTAAAGTTTGGGCATTTTACACCTATCCATTTAGAATATTACACTGCTTGTCAAATGGGATATGGAACTAATCAGTGAAGCATATAACTCGCTATATATGGTCGGACATAATATACACTTTGTATGACAAGCAATTAAATTAGAGTGCCTAATTATCATTTTCATTGCATTTCTAGCCTCGGCGATGCCATAGCTTGGTGATTGTACGATGTAATGTGACAATTGCAAGAAGGAAGGGCATGGATCGTTTATGGTTTCTTTATCCCACATTCCCACCTCCGGAAAAACGAAGGTGATCGGAAAGAGGGGGGATGGTGCGGCTTGAGGAAACGACTAGGGGAAGTGGAGTCGAATCAAAGCCAGATGGTTTAATTTGATCGAGTCGTTTCGGTGAACTGATCGATCGGATCGTGTTGAGTCGAATGGGAGCCTATCGAGCCAGGCTGGCGTGCCGGATCAGGCCCAGTGTGCTTCCCTACTCGTAAATGAGAAAGGTACAAATTTTATCGAGGCTACTAGAAGGTGGTATAGTTAAAGCCCAATTAAATTATAATCAAGGTGACCAATTCGGATACAACATAAATAATTGATAGGAAACATGTAAATGGGTCAGTCTTTCCAAGATGTACCGACTTAGGATTTATACAAAATGAAAACTCAAAAAGTAGGTATACTTAGATTTTGTTATAATCACCAGAATTTAGGAGCAGAATAAAGTTTCAAATCACAATTTTTTGCAATCTTCCAATCTATCACCTAATAGTAAACTTACAAAACAATTGAACAATTGAATTGTTTTAAGAAATACATTTTCCAGAATTGATAAATCTCCAAAATGGACTCTATATTTTGATTTTTGAATGATAATAAATCAATCTTAACAGAAAAAACTCAAGAAGATGTGGGCAATCAATCTATGACATAGAAGGTTAATTGGACTGTGATGGAGTACTACAAACGCATATAATAGCAGCGTAATTGGTTCATGTTTGTACTTTTCTGCTAGAAGAAATATCAGATCGGTCTCATCATGTTTCATTTCTGTGTATATCTACTAGCGTCATCAAGTGGTCATCCTTTATCTAGCAAAAAAGGTACATTTCTATTTCAAAAAAAGTGGATTTGAATTGAAGCCGCTACTGCATGTTTGTCCATTAAATTCAATCCTGTGAAAAAATTTAATACACTCAAATTATAGGTGTTCAGTGAATTTAAATTAGACTACTTGTATATACTATAGAAAAGAACGTTCTCATGGCCCGCTCATGTGCTACTTGCCCGATTTACATGCATAATCATATGTATACAGTATATATGACCCATGACCCATAACCTTAGAATCACACATTCACACAAACTTAATGATTATTCTTTTTCTCATCCAATTATTAATTTCCTTTTTAATTACAGCGGCGCTTGGGATTCAAATTCCAATTTCCCCTAGTTTAAAGGTTCTGATAAAAGGATGCATGCAGATGAGCTGGGATATGTTCCTGGTCTCCTATTAAAAGGGTATAACAAATGCATCCAAAACTGTCAAAAAAAATCATATATGCATTCATCCTAAATTTGTGAATCGATCAACAGTAACATTCGTTCACAACACATATACATTCAAGAAGTTTCAGTCCCATGTGATTGAGGTTTAGTTCCTTTATTTCACATTTAAATAATTTTCTACTGAATACGCTTATAGTTGTAGAGAAACTGCTGTCAAATTTTAAAAATTCAGAAATTAATGTTATGAAAATGCAAATAGATCGGTGATAGACAAATAAAATGTTCTGTAACAATGTCTTTCGGTTGGTAAGAAAGTTAATTCCAGAGTACTTTTTCCGGCAAAATTGATTTCTAGTTTTAATTTTGAAGAAATGATAAGGCTCATCCTTTTTTTTTGTAATGAAGAACTTATAAATCCATTGGTATGGATTTATTTTAACAGTTTTGTTTCAAATATTATTTTAAATAAAAAAAAAGATCAAAACTTTGTGTGCATTTGCAGAATGAACTATCAGCAGTGGTTTCATTTTCTTACCTTGATTTGTAGAACTTATGTTTTTAACCATTTCTAAGTTGATGTACATATAATGAAAATAATAAATGAAAGTAGTTAAACCCTACAGAAAATTAATAAGATGTCATCAATCATTTATCATTGCTTGCAACAGCACATAAACTTCACTTCAAGAAATAAATATAAATTTCAGACCTACTTTAGCCTTCAATAATTAATTTAAATATCTTCTCCCATATAATTCTATACACATACATATCTATGACCTGCACAGATGTGAATTGTTCATTTATTAAGTTTTATTATAATAATGTTCCTTTTCGGGAAAAGAAAATTTACAATAATGTACCTATATGCATTTTAAACTTTTTAGGGAAAAAAAAAACTTCATCATTTTTCCGTGTTATTGGGCCTATGTGATACTTCCACATTTTTTTCTGGGCATGCATGATATTTCAAGTATTCTAATAAGATATGCGAATAAAATATAATATTTCAGGGAGTAGGCATGAAATTCCGCCTAAGTCAAATTAACTTTTCAACTGATTCAATCATATTATCTGCTAGCACTTCTACACTAAAAATATTTTATTTTCTGAAAATAAAAGGAAAATAATTTTCTCTAAATTGCGGAGGAAGGGAAATAAAGCTCACATGCATTGATATACCATGCAGCTTAAAGCACTGAAAGACAAAACACCACTCCATTATGAACGAACTCTAACGGAGTACTCTGCTCTGCTCACTCAACCTGCTGAAAAGAAGCATATGTGGTTAGAAGCAGTCTACTTTTGGGTCAAGATAGGACACGAGTCCCTCAATCATGTGCTCGGAGCGTTTAAAGAAGGAAGCTATATTTATGTAAAGAGAAAGTATGTGATGAAAAATAAATAAAGAAAAAATTCAAAGATGGAAGTGGTTCGGTTCCTCTACAATTATGTTATGCGGTGCTTTTTCGGAGAATCACACATGATATCAATTTCTTTATTTACAATTAAAGACAGTTCTAATAATATTTGCGCACCCCCGGCTTGGTTTCTTTTGATTCGAAAAAAAAAAAAATCAAAAGCAGTCATCAATTATGATTCATATCGTTTAGTTGGTAATCATGGACAATATTTGTATATAAGGAACTCCTCAATTGTGTTAAGAAACAATAGTAATCGAACGAATATTCTGCATTAATATGCGGTCTAGTAACTTAGTTGTAAGAATACTAGACTGACCTCCAAGAAATCAAGGATTCAAGTTCCACATGCACTTTTAATTTCATAAAAAAGTTGGATGGCGAATACCTCCCTCTTTCTTAAAAAATATATATATATATATATATATATATATATATATATATATATATATATATATATATATTTTGCCAATAATTATTTTTCTTTCGGTCTGATTTAAGCCATGCATCATCATCACACCGTTCGTAACTTTTTCAATGAATAATCTATATTTGAGCCCACATAAACAAATGGCCCACTGCAGAGAAATAAATATTTAATCGAAATATCTCAATATTGATCTAAATACTTCAAATTAGAGAAATAAATTTAAAGAAATTTATAAAGTACCTCGCTGTATTGTCTACACACTTGTACTGATTGAACCAATTAAAAGTTGGGTGATCGATATAGGAGTTAGATAACAATCTGAGCACTGGTAGTGGTACCATTGATGCTAGGTACCAGTGCAGCCAATATAGGTTGTAGTTCAAATTCTGATGTATTTTGGGTATGATCCAGTCAGGGTCAAAATTTTGTATCTTTTCACATTTTTTAAATGGAAAAGTGGTGGGTTTTCCCACTAGTTTCAATATATATATTGTCTACACACCAATATTTTTTTTCTGTACGAATTGTATAAATGGAAAACTCTATAAAGTTTAATTTTTACCTTATTGTATGGATCAAATCTGATTGCAGATAATTTGAGGGTAATTAAGATTTTGCCCATTCATCTCGTTTGATATAGGCGATCTCAACCACATACAATTAGCACCACCAAAACCATTAAACGACCATACTTCCATATATTCTCTGAAGTATATATGACATTGGTGTTTTCAACAAATCGAGCTCGATTGAGTTGATTTTGGTTTCTAGTTTAATTTGAAACCATGTTTTGGTCTAATGGCAAAAACAATGTACTTAAATAAACGATTGTGGGTTCGAAAACCAGTAGGATCTTTTATGGACAACTAAAATTGAAAATAAGTAAAAAGATTTGGCCCTTAATTATATATAAAAAAAATCTAGTTTAATTTGATTAGAGATCGAGTTCAAAATTGAAAATCAATTGAGCGATCAAGCTCGAACTAACTCAAAGTATAAAGAGAACTTGAATTCTACACTAGCTCAAATATTAGGACTAAGTTTAGGTTTATTTACTTAAATTAATAATTAGCTGCTATTTTTTTATCTAGATTATATTTATTTACTCAATAGTATTTTTATTATTTTACAATGAAATTTGAAGGAATTTAAGATTTATTTCTTAAAAATTACATATATTATTTCAAATAAAGTCTAAATACGGCAAGTTAGATAGCAATTTAATATCGAGCTAAGCTATCGTGAATCAAGTAAGAACAAATCAATTAAAATTGTTTTAAAATCGAACTCAAACTGAAGCTGTTTGATGAAAATTAGACTCAAATTAATCTGAAACGAACAACAAGCAACGAGCTAACAAATTAATCCCTATCTTCAATTGGAGAGTAGTCAAACCGAATACAATGTGGACCAGATAATCTCCCTCTTGCTCCTTTTCCGTTTGTATGCATGAGAGCTAGGCCTCAGCAATATCTTTTTGATCATAGGGGCACATGGCCTCGAGCTACATATCATGTGACTATTGATTTGTACATACTAAGTCTGGATATAAAACAAACAATCACTCGACGGTACCAATCGGCCTTGAATAGATATAGATACATGACAAGTGTAAATGCATTTCAACGCTAGGTAGGTAAGGTATTCGCTCATGTACTTCTATTTGTTATCCAAGAAAATTTAAATTACATCGTCAATTTGTTGCGCAATTTCTTTTGAAAATACTATGAATTACCGTAATTTTTTGTTTTCTGTTTAGGTCAAGTTTACCTTAAAATTAGCCTCCAAACCAGATGAGAGGCTAGAGTCAATTGACTGTTGAGACTAACAATCCCTTCAAATTAGGCCTTTAAAAAAATTTGAATAAAGTTTCTGCAAACTAGTTTTAGAGATTTAAAAGTGGAATATAACGTATTTTGTTATGATATATCCTGGCACGGCATATACGACCATTTCAGAAGTGTCTTCATGACGTGCCAGCTCACATGACATGACTGTTTTCAGCTAAAATTGGCATGACATGTCACGCTATATGGAATATTTTTTGGCACAACATATCATATGCCATGGCACGGCTCGTTTAATTTTCCATAATTTTAACTTTTTTCTTCAATTTTATACAATCATTACTTTCAATTTTGAAAAAAAACTATTTAACTAACAAAAATATGACAAAAAATTCTCTATGTTTTCTTCACATTATTTTTCAAATTTCTTTCATTATTTCAATCAGTACTTTTCAAAATTTCGGAGAGCAAAAAAATTTTTTTTTTTTAATAGTGAACGTTAGTCGTTTAATATGTCATGATGTTTTCATCATGTCACATGAATATTGTGCCTATCAATGCGATGAGTTTTCTCCAAAAAATATTTATTTATCATATCATGTAACATGTAATTTTATTTAGTCATGTTATATGCGTAACTCTATGGTGTGTACGTCACAGTTTTAATTTCCAACTAGTTTCATAAGTTCACTAATCATTTTACTCAGCAACTAATGAGAACCCCAAATTAAGATCCTTACAAAACATGCCAAACCCAATTAACCTGTCCTGCTTGTTTCACATATGTTCAACTCTCTCTAAGTAACATTGGGTCCATTACTAGTCTTAATTATTCAAATCACTCGTAGCAAAATACTTTTCTATTGCATGAACATGATGATTATAGTAATAAAATTTTAATTAATCTTAGACCGTCCATATCTGATATGATTTCGTACAATTGAAAGGAGCCCAAATCCCACTGGCTCAAATTCAAACCCAAACCGAAGGCCTGATCACCTGCCAGCATGCGTACATTACACCAGTTGCATTATTCTTAAGAAAGAACCAACAGGTTTTGATGTGGGGTTGAATCACAGAGTAAGGGGGGGCATGTGCATAAAGACAGAAGCAGTGTGATTCGTGTGGGGATTCACACTTCACAAGCCGTTTTTCCTGCACTTTCTGCATCCCACTAAACCACTGTAGTACCACACCATAATATACCTCCCTTTCTCCACCTTATCAGTTATCACCTCATATATCTCTCTTTCACTGCTCCAAACTAATCCCTTCAGAGTAACAACCAAGTAACTGCATTACCTCTCTCAAGTCTCTACTCTCTAGTCTCAACCTCTTCATTCAACAAAAAAGAAACAAAAACATAAACCCCATAAAAGAATAGAGAGAAAGGTGATGGCTGGAGAGGAGGAGAGTAGCAGCAGCGGTTGCCAATCTGGCTGGACCGTGTACTTCGACCAATCGTATCTCGCCCCTCCTCCTCCCCTATCTCCGAACCGCAATAAAGATATAACCCAATTTGAATTGACAAGAGAAGAATCAGAGGAGGAAGAAGAAGAGGATCTCTCAATGGTCTCCGATGCATCCTCTGGACCGCCACACTTCGACACTGAAGAGCAGCATTCTGAGTGTGGTACATTGTTATTATTCAGTGAGAGTAGGAAGAAAAGGAAGGTCGATCGGTTGTTGAATGCAAAAAGAGATTTCTGTTCTTCTTTGGATGACACAGCCAGCTCCCCTATGATGAATCACTCCAATGTATGCTATTCAATTGGATCCCTTGACTTGCTTCTGAGTGTTTTTTTTTTTTTTTGGTGTGTTTTCTTGCAATAAAACTTAGGGAGGTTTTCTGTTTTACAGAGCACTGGCATTGCTACTACTGATATGGAAACAACTGCTGAGAGTGCTCTTGAGTTCTCTTGTGCTTTCTCTGGCACTTACATTAAGGTACATTTTGCTTTATTCTTCTGCTTTTTACTTGAGTGGATCATTTGTTTTGTTATAAAGATTATAATTCTGATTGATCTTGGCAGGAAGAGTCGGCATTCCAAAAGGATAGAGGCTATCTTGAAACAATTGCTAATTTGAAGCTACCAACAGCAACTACAATAATGTACTATATTTATGCTCACATTACCTTTCCCATTTTTTTTTTTTTTTTTGAAAAAACAAATTAACTATATACGATGTCTTTCAACTCATTAAATTGTTTGTTTTAATCTGCAGGCATCCGAATAAGAAGATTAAAAGAAGAGATGGAGATGCATTTTCTTCGTGGAGTTCACAAGAGCAGCCAATGCAAGAGTTCTTGTAGATCTTCTAGCTAATTCTCTTAGACAGATCGCTCACTTTCTTCTTTATTTCTTTCATTTATTTTTTAGTAGCGCATGTCTTTTTCCCCCTATTTTAAGGGTTTTGTCAGAGCTGTAGGAGACAACCTGAGTAGAATATAAAGAATTTGTCTTCTTTTATTTGTTCATATGCTACTTTTGTTTTATCTTTGACAAATTCGGATTGCATTCTCTCTTAATTAATTCTATGTGAATAACTACATTACTCATATCAGTTAATTTAATTAAATATATATATATTAAATCTGGATCAACCAAATCAACTTATGCTTCAAATTTAAAGCAATTGAAAGTCCAAAGGGCTAAAATTGTAATTTAACAAAGAACATTTTTTTTTTTTTTTGTATGCTAGTCTTTAAAAGTTAAAACGCATCATAACTCAACTGATAAAAGGTCTGCAAAGGAATAAAAGAGGGGCCATATCAAATATCTTTTGTATGTGGTTAAAATGCACAAACTGCGCTTTGCAACAGACAACTAATCAATTCTTTCTGTTGCAAGTAACATGCCCTGAAAAGAAATAATATGCGTATCTTCCTTTATTTTCAACTTATTTGTTCACATGTAATTCTGAAAAAGGCCAACACTCGGTCCCAGAATGTGATGTTCATAAAGCCTATACCTCTAAATTATATTAAAATTATTCTCCAAGCTATAAGTTCAAGGAAAGACTTACAATACACCCCTTTAAAATTTCTTTAATGTAGAAAAAGCAGTGATGTTAACTACTTAGAATCTAAAATCACAAAAATGTACTCGACCAACAAAAATAACTGCCAAATGCAAAACATGAATTTTTTTGAGAGAAGACGTGAGTTGCATTATGGACGGTGCATCTAAGAACACAAAGGAAAGGGAAAAAAGAGAAGAGATGTATATTTTGTATTTCTATTTTCTATTGTTTCTGATAACTGGATTCTTGTATGTTGCCAACATACTGCTTTTAGCAGGAGTGTGTTGATCTGTTAAATTAATGGATTAGTATCAGTGGAAAGAAGCGATACTTGGAGGAATTGCCAAAGTAGTGCGCATTATTCTATGAATTTAATATACAGAACGAGATCTATCCACAAGGTCGATTAAATACAAGCATGAATATTTCCTGTGGCGAGTATGTTAGGTGTAACAATGTCGCGAATCTTCGACATTTAGAAATAAGTTTGTAGTTTGTCATTTTTGTAAGATGTAGCTGTCAGTAACGCGCCAGATAATTTCTAACTTTGAAATATTTCAGAGAAACCGAACCTATTGGTGATGCTTGATCTGTGGAGTACTCTGACGTCCATTTGTTAAAACACTGGAAAAGTGTGCTAGTGCTTGCATGTAGGAAGTATTCTAATTTTATTATCCAAATTATTATGAAAAAATGATATACTGCCACTGGTATTTTATATTACTCATTTTATCTAATAAATTATTTGTCCAAGAGTGAGAAAAAATTCATTAATATTGTATACGGAGAAAAAAAATGTCATTTTGATATTAAGGCTAAATTAATTTATGTAGTAATTAGAGAAATTGGTTCACATGTTGAGATATTTGGATGACAGTATTAATACAAGAATTGTAATCATATATGATTTCAATCTCAAAAATTAAGAGGCAGTTGATCACATAATTCTCTTACCAAAATTTCACAAGTATATACTATACTTCTATTTATTTGAAGAAAATATATACGGCATATGCATATTAAAATTATCCACCAATTTTTTTTTAAAAAAAATTCTATTGATTTACATTATCTTTCTCAATAAAAATATTCTCAATGTTGATTCTCAGAATCTAAAAGTTTGTCTCCATCCTGATTGTAGACATGAATATGAATGTGGAATTAGAAGTATTTTCATTTAATAAAAAATATACAAATGAAAGGAAAGCTTGTCTACATGATCCATACAAAAGTAATCAAACAAGCCAAGGACACATCCAGTACAGAATTAGCGGGAGAAAAACTGCTCATTTTATTTATTTTTTATCCATCTCAACTCGTGTCCCCTGTAGCACCATCCTTGGGTCATGGGCATGCAACCATTGTTTACTCTATTCTTACTTGCGCCAAGTCAAGTTGGTTTTTTCTGCATTGCTCATTTGCTATTCCGATGAGAATCAGATTATACTAATCCAGAGCATGAGGGAGCATATGCAAAGATTTAGAAATTTCCACACAGGACAGTCTTGCTGTCTTTTGTTCGTACATAAAAGGAGAGCGACCATTTCGTTGAAATTCCGGCTCTTTTAGCTTGAGCTTAATTAGTTGTGCTGATATGGCTGGAATGGTACCAAATAGAGAGAACATGATTAACAGGCTACACTTAGCTTTAGTAAATTTACAATTCGATTAGTTCCTTGAAGAAAGTACTACAATTTATTTGTTGTATATATACGAACATTCTTTTCTTTTGAAGGCCACAATACATTTTTAATTTGTTTTGCCACAAAATAGCTAGCCTTTAAAATTTTTTCCCCAGTTTGTTACAGTCATTATTATCATATTTTTCATGGGAAAAAAAATCGGGATTACATTTGAAGAAACAATTGTACCCAACAAAAAAAAACAACAACTAGAATTTAAATGATGGGATATAAAAAATAATTTAAAATTGTTTTATATTGTCCATATGTAACTTTAGCCCTTTTAACAATTTTTATTAGATGATATGTATGTGATGTATGAAGAGAGTAATTAATGGACTGCTTATGGTAAGCAAAACAAAATAAAAGCAAAAAACAAAAATGTGTGGTATGTTCCTACGAGAGAGCAGTCGATCGACCACAATTTATATATTAATTCGCACATCATCATTTTACTATTTTACAAAATACATCAGTTTAATAAAAGAATCATTTTTTGAAGAGCTTAGCTGCAAGAGGGACCAAAAGCAATGCATCTATCCAAAAATTAAATGAGAAACATCGTAAAATAGGAGAAATGGATCACGATAGATGACAGGATGAATGAAAGATGACCACGACACCAAACATTTTTTTAAGATAAATTAGAGATCAAACTTTCTAATTTATTTTTAAATTAAATGTTTGTAAATGACTTCTAGTCGGATTTCAAATTTGCAATCTTTTATTCAAGGTCCATTATTATTTTGTTACTAATACAACAACTAGTTCTCCACGACACCAAACTATTAAATTTTCCTTCATGGGTTGACTTAATTGTAAAATTCATTAATTAATTTATAACGTGAGAAAAACTCCATTGGTCTCTAAAAATCTATCAATTATTATTTAACTAAATTGAAATCTGTTTCGGTCGCAGTGGTGCCGGAATGGTACCAAAATTTGATCGTTGAAATGAAATCCTTGACATAAGGAGGCTCAGCTCACACACACACTTCAGCAAAGTGGTGGCTGGGAGAATTAATTACTTGATTCCATGTGCCTAGGAACTCTATATAAAAAACTACTGATCAAACTTAGATTCATTCATATTTATGTGGTTTCCTATTTGGTTGTACAACTAGTGCTAGTTCCTTTGACCAGGATCTACGATCTGTGCGTAAACGCATGTGCGCGCAACTAGCCCGTCCCCACATGCCAGCACGTGCGACTGGCGCGCATGCACACAAGTCACATGAGTACACATGTGCACGTGTGCCAGTTTAGTGTCCCGAAGCTGTTTCCACCTCAAAGCATAGGTGAGAGGCTCTTTATCCGAGAGATAAAACATGGGTCGGGGCACAAGTGGCATTTGCCATTGGTTGGTCAGGTCTATGTGGATCTGGCATGAGGCTGTGAGAGGTCGCTTAGTTATGTGCTTATCCCCTTTAGTTTAACTTAAGCAGCCACATGCTTTGCATCGCTCAGTGTGTTCTGGTAACATGCTCTGTTGGTTTTAGAAACATGGTTGACAGTAATTAATTAACCACTGATGGGAAGAAGAATAAACCGCGTCAGCTGTCATGTTTACTCCTTTGAGGTGCTGACATGGCAGCTGTACTGATCATTGTTTTACTAATAACAATTTAATGCACGCAACTCTGACAAGGAGTTGCTTGAGAAGTCGCTGACACATAAAAGATAAAAACCTCCCCACATCTAAATTTTATCTTTACCATGGCTTTTTAATCTTTATTTATTTCGGATCCAGTTGACAATTTGTTCATCAACCTGGGGCCAAGTTTCTGCAAACCCAAGGTTTAATAAGGTAGACCTTACTATAACATCTGTACCTAGAATGACATCTTAAGATATCATGAATACGCAATACTGTTCTAGCATTTTGCCATGAGAAAGAAATATTCCATTAAATTGCAACATTAATTTAGGCTACAAACATAATATTGAAATTAATTCTCCTAATAAAAATCAAACTGTCAGGGAATGCGACAATTACAAATTCTTATAGCCCAATGGGCTAAAGAGGGAAAATAGAGAACAGCTAGAACAAATTAGTGGATCGTAATATCTCAGTCACATCTTTAACACAGTACTAGCCTAATAAGTAAAATACAAATAGAAGACAGCATGCTGGAACAGCTACATCATGCCACAATGTATTGCACAATCATGATTGCATGGCTTCATCGGCATCTCCATCGTCTGGAACCTCATTAAACATGTACTGGCTCTGGTATTCCATCAAATACTGTGTTGACCTCTTCACATCAAGAAAGAGCCCATAAACACGGCTTATATCATCAATCTCTACTATCTTCCCTTTTCTTTTCTGGCATGCCAGAGCAGCAGCTGTGATTAAATGGATAGCATATCTAAGAGAAGTCTCAACTCCAATCTTTGTTAGAAGGACTTTGGCATCATTTGACATCTCCACTTCTTCTTCATCACACCTGTCATGGGGGCCCCATTGCACTCTCTCATCAGAGATCAGGCAATAAATAACTAAGATTTTTTTTGCCCCTTTGTTTGAATTTACAAGCCCCTATGAAAATAAGAAAGGACTTGCACCTGACTTGGCACATTTAATTGTGTTCAGCAACAATCAGACAAAAAGTACACATTGGTACCGGGACTACAGCTCTAACAAATAATCAACTTAATTCAATTAAACCCACCCAGAGAGTTCTGATAAATGCTGGGCCTGCAAATTAACTGGGTTTCACTATAAATTTCAACAATGATGGAGGTCCTGTCCAGGACACAGTACTTGAGGGTGCAGAAACACAGAAAACCCAGTTCTAGCAATCTATAAACAGAAATAGCCCTTGCAAATCTTGAGAAGTTGGCTAATAATTGTAATCTTTGGATCTTTTTTTATATATATAAGATAGGGGCTTGACCCCTATTTTTCTTCAAAAAATAATTGTAAAGTGAAAAAACTAATGCACATTTGGGCATATGCCTGAACAAGTCGGAACTCGCAAATACCAATAACAGCAGTACATCAACAATGACAATCAAGTTTTGGTCAGTCAGGCACTTAACCCTACAGAGAACTATAGAAGAAGAAAATCAATCATAATGCACCAAAAAACGCAATAAATAAAATTCCAAGGAAGAAAACCAAAGAACAAGCTAACTGACACTTCTTTGGACACGCGCTACAGCACAACAATGGACAAAATAATAGTCTACAGACTACAATTAATAAAGAAAGCTTCAAAACATACTTCATTACCTAATATCAAGAATCTTGCGTATCTCCTCCTCAGAATAGGGCTGCGTTGTGATGATCAACAATCTGTCCAGAAAATCAGGTGGGATGCCGTGCGGTGACTTATAATTAGTCCCACGAATGTTGGTGATGCCGCGATTGGTGGCAATGACAAGGATAGGGGCCATCTCGTTCTCGAGAGCACGGTTGAGGAAGGAGAAGCACTCAATGTCAAGCATGTGGACCTCATCAATGAAGAGAACACCCGGAATTATCTCAGCCTTACCCTCCTCCCTCCACTCCCCCACCTTCGTGTCTATTTGCTCTCTCACTTCTGCACGGATCTCACCTGTGTCTCCAGTGAAGAGAGCAAGGAAACCCTGGGTTCTGTGGATCAAATACAAACACAAGTTATAGTAATGTAAAAACTAAAAAGGCAAATTGCTGAATTTATAGAAAGGCTAAACTATCAGTTATCCCAACATTGACATAAAAAATTTATACAAAGAAAAGAATATAGAACATGTATGTAAGCTCGTGCTGCTTGAGAATTGTGAAACGACTGGTGGTGGGGTTAATATTTCTCAATCAGCTGGTGGTAGCCTGGCTGATTTCATTATTTACATGAACAGAAATGAAAATGAATCCATTGCCACCGGGTTGCATGTATTAAAAGAGCTTGGCTTACTAGATTCTAACAAAAGGCATATCAAAAACAAAAAACAAAAAGGGAAATACATGAGACATGATATCCCAATTCTCAACAATAAATGACCAACAGGAAATATATGCGAGAACATCAATATCAGTTTTATACAATACAACCAGATTCATTTTGCTTTGTGAAAAAAAAATAGAAAGTGCAAGCAGCTTAATCAAAGCAACCGGTACATTTCTTAAATTGTTTAGAAATGCAGAAGTAAATCTGTAACTGTTATCAACTCAAACAAATTATAACCAGACCAGAAAGGAACCAGAGAAAATTTCTAGCCACCAGTTAAAACTGCCAGAAATTATAGTCTTACTAATCTTCTGATGGTTTTACTTATCTACTTAGAATAAAAAAAAAAAGAAAATGAAAAAGAACGAGAACAACATTACTAATATCATCAAAGAACAAAAACAATATTACTAATATCATCAAAGAACATACATGTACAGAACCTATACCAGTTTGGGTACTAGCTGAGCCAATTTGTCTTTCTGTGATTCTTTTTCTGTTAATTTTTAATGGCTTGCCTTGAATTTACCTTCTCCTTCATATCTATTGTTAAACTCATTGAGCAGCCATGTCAATAAAAGTCTATTTGCTATTTTTATTTTTTAAACTCATTCTGTTGAATTGATGGGGTGTTGGAGAAAATTTGCCATCCCTGTGATCGGCCCTATTCTGCTTTGTGGGAATGAAATGAAATTGCACTCTTTTTAGTTCCCTATTTCCTATTCCACTATTATTGAACATTTACATATTAGTGTCAAATGGAAGGTAGATCTATCTTAGATATGCTAGAAAATCTTCTTTTCCTATTTTTAAACAAAGATAAACAACAAAAACACTTAGCTTTCCTAAATGCCTTTATGCCTTCAAGGAACCTAGCAATGGCTTTGGATTTGCCCAAAATATCTCCAAACGATAAATATTTATATAGACTGGTCTCTACTGCAATTGACAAATTGATGCTGAAGTGGCATACATGGGCCCGATTAACACTTGATAGTGAGTGAGGATTACCAAGACCCCAAGTACAGAAAAACATATACAAACCATATCAACACATTTTTTCAAAAGCCAAAAGACTATGTGTTAATACAATAGACAAGACAGCTACCTAACAAGTATATAGTAATTATACAAATCCATTATGAGTAAAAAAGGAATTCTCTTCAAAATCAACCCTATCTTCATGCTCACCTTACACACAGCATTTTCATAATGTGACCTGCTTGATCCATGTCTATGACATGAAAATCCACAATTTTCCATCTGTGCAACACAGTTATACCCAAAAAATGTACTGTCACTGAGAGAAAAAGGGGCTAATGTAGAGATGAAAAATACGGACCTACTATTGATGACGTCAATCTCATGCAATGTCACGCAATGCACAACCTCCTTCCTCTTTTGCAACTCACCATCAGGGCACCTGACAAACTTGGTATGTGGTCCCACAGCATCATAGTCCCTCGACCGACCAATTGACCTTCCAAGCTTGGTAACCTTTCCCGATGCCTTATCAAGCGCCACCACATCCCCACTCTGTACCTTCTCCTTATTCAAGGCCTCTATCATCTTTGCCCCGAGCTCATACACCGTCTCCATGTCAGTTGTCTTAAGAGTAAGCTTCCCGGTCTTAGCAGCTGCATTGGAAGAAGACGGATTCCCATTAGAAGAAATGGGCCGGTCGATAGAAATCTCAACGACCTCTCCTTCAATTATCTCAGCCTCTTCCTTGATGCGCACACCAATTGCTCGGCGAAAAGCCTGAGTAAGTGCCTCAGTTTTCGAGAGCTCAAGAGAGAACAGCTCGGACGCAGACATGGAAGCAAAGGGGGTTTCCTGGCCGAGGGACTTGGCAAGGGCCATGGCGATGGCAGTCTTGCCAGTGCCGGGCTGGCCCGCAATGAGGATAGCCCGGCCTGCAATTTTTCCGTCACGGATTAGCTTGAGAATCAGGCCCGCCGCTTTTCGGGCAGGTTGCTGCCCGACCATTCCCTCAGAGACATCTCGGGCTTCCATAGAGGAATCGAGGCCGAGGCCGCGGATGTGGGAGTGAGCGCCGATACGCTCTATTCTAGTCAGGTCCCGACTCTCCGACAGACGCTTTATCTCCGCCATCGTTCTTGTGGGAGTGGTTGTGAGAGAGTAAAGGGGGACGCCGGGAGGCGGGAGGTAGGGTTTAGGGTTTAAGGTTCCGTCCGCGAGAGGAAGAGCGAAAGGTTGAAGGTTACCTCTGGAGTTCGACTTGAGAACTAATGATGTTTACTTGTGTTTAGTTGTTTAGGTAGAAAAGTGAAATTTTTATCGGCTTCCAATTTGGACCCAGTAAGAGAAGGGAATCGTGTAGTATATAGCCAGAAAGGCCCATTTTCTTCTGGGCCGATTACAAACGGATCTCGGAATATGGTATGCTGCTTTTGCTTTTAGGTATCAAGCTGAAATAATAATTTGGATGATGTATAATGCTCCTTCATCATCTTGGGCCCTGATTAGAATCACTTGTTTTTTTTTAAAAAAAAAACGGAATTGCATTTCATTTAATTTCATTAGAAATTTTTTTGATAAAAATGAATAGATTTGACGTCACTTGATCAAAATTTTCATATTATTAGACCCAATGAAATCCTAAAAAATCAATTTTAATCAAATGATCAAATGAAATCTCGCGTAAAAATTGTTTTGATCAAAGCCTTATCTTGATCAATTGCTAATATTTATCACTAATAATTTCTAAAAAGAAGCATGTTATTGATCACAGAGGTAGGAATGAAGTGTCTTGTTGCTTTCGAGTTTCTTGTGGTGCGAGAGAACTTTTTTTCTTTACTATTTCTATTTTTTGCCTTTTTTTTAATTGAGGACCGACCGACCGACTTTCTGTATTTTAGCTCTCTCTAATATACAAGGCCCAATACTGGGAATTCGCAAGGCCCGATTCTGTAGTTTGAGTTTACATTTGCAATTGAAAAAAAGAAAACAAAAAATTGTACGCAAAATTGAAAAAGGAAAACCAAAATTTGTGTGGAGCATGCCGTGTGCTTCTTCACATCTGCATTTGACAATAGAGGTACGTGATTGAATTAACTGGACTGAATTATAAATATAAGAACTTTTTTCCTACGTGTTATTTTTTTATCATAATTCAAACTAAATCCAAGGAACTTTATGCAATGTAAGTATCATTTGACGTTCAATCAAGAATCACTTGTTACAAATTGTGGTAATTTTTTTAAAATTATTGTGATAAGGTCAATACTAAAATTCACATCAATTATTATTCATACTTAAAATGTGAAAAAATATATAAAAGTTAAATTTATCCTCCTTTCCATGTCGTCAGATCTTTATACCGAGGATAAAACATGCATCAAATTTCTCTCAGCCGTAAAATTAAGAGTTCAGCTGATCTATTTTTCTCTTTCACTGCTCACACGCTCATTCGTTATCTCTTGTTAATTGAAATATAGTATTAACTCATTTAAGTCTTAAGTTATGCAATTGGAAGAATGATCCCAAGCTAATTAATTATCTCTTGTGTGTTTTTGCCTTGCTAATGATTCAGATAAGATAATTTATGTAGTGTATGGTTTGAATATAATTATTGTTATGATGAGGTTAATGGTATTCAAGCAGCACCGAATTACCTTTTGGTGTGTGTGCTATCGAGTGTTTGGGTTGGTGGTTGGCTGGTTGCATCAATTTGACAAGTTTCGTAGTACTACCTTGTAAAAATACCGTGGCACCGACCAGGTACAATACGTACTCTACTGGTATAAACTCCGATATGTGATAGCTTTCTCAGAGTATACAGAGATAAGAGAGAAGAGAGTAGATCTTGATGTAAAGAATTGTGATTGTATTATGAAAAATGAAATTAATTACAAGTCTCAGGTTCTACCGATATATATAGGCAGTATACCAGTAGGCGCTGTGTGATCTAATTTGTTGGAGATACATTGTATTTCGACTAATACATTCTCCTAAAACGGTCATAAGTTTAATAAGCTAAACATCCCCAGATTATGTACCCAGAACTGTAACATAGCTAATAATTTGTAAGGAAGGTTACGTGAAGGTTTAAAGGTTTCAAACTTTATTTTAGAATTTTCGAAAATAATATGGGTGTTATGGTAAAATAACGGGGCTATTTTTGCTAACTTGAGACGTGCCAAAACAGTTTCCATTCTTTTTTGTGCCCGTGGGCTTTTATGTCTCCCCATCGCTCCGTCTCTTTCCCAACTTCTCGTCTCTGTCGCGCGATTGGTACCGACAGCATCGACGTTAGAGAGCGCTACCCACCTCTCCATCTCTCGCGTTTGTATTGTCTTCACAGGTATAACTTGTACCTCTTTTTTTTCTTTTATCTTTTTTTTTACGATGAAAAATGCTTAGAAAATTACAAAAGAGATTCTCCCGTTTTGTACCTTATTTATCTTTTAGTCTCTCTAACCGAAAATTGCATAGGTTTTTGTTTTTATTTCATAAATACTTGCAATTCTTTTTTTTCCCCACTTATCTATTTTTTTTTTTTTTAATGTTTTCGTGTATTAAGGCCCTCTGAAGTAGCAACAATTTTGCAGTGTTTTCCCTGTCGTCTATGATTTCAAAACTTTTAAAGGTTAGGAATAGTTAAGTTGACAATATTTACAATAACTTTTCAAATCAAATAAAAATATTATACATAGACAAAAATTGTATATATGTACTTTTAGTCTGATTGGGTCAGTGGGACAAATTTCATGTAATTTAAATATTATATAGTATTTCATCAAATATCATTAAATATTGATTGTTGCACTAAATTTACATCAATTTCTATTTTTTTTATGTTCATGATATACTATATCCAGGGTGAAAAAAAGTAATACAAAATAATGAAATATTCCCCAGTTTGTTTTATTGAATAATGAATAATACTTATATGATACGTAGGCCTCCCTTCTGTTCGGTACAAAAGTTATAGTATAAGATGCTGAAACACAATAGTTTAAAGATAATCTGAGAGTGATTTTGTGAGTGATGTCTGATATATAACAATTCTTTTGCTGGTTGGAATTTGATTTACAGAGATGATGATCAGACCCTCAAATTTTTAAAGGCATTGTATGCTGGTTATAATTTTTTGTAAATTTTTTTCTTAATCATTCTTTTCTATGAATTGCTGAATCAACTGGTACAGAATGGATACCAAAGATAAGACATCCTCAAATAGTGTTGCGGAGACTGACGAAGGAACTCACGATTTCAAGATCACCAACTATTCTTTTCAAAAGACTATGAAGATCAGGTCCGGTACTTTCACAATTGGAGGTTACAGCTGGTCAATCCAGTTGACAACTAATGCGTTTGATTTGGTCTCCATTCATATTATGTCTGAGCAGAGAATCACTGGTGTGAAAGCACGATTGAGCGTATCTATCCTTGACAAGAAGGGTAACCCGTCCAAATATGGCTTCAAAATTGGACCATGCATAATCAAAAGTGATAAAGAATTCAATCAAGAGAAATTTGTAAATGGTCGGGAACTGTCAGAGTGTCTTCTGAATGATTCTTTCACAGTAAGGTGTAATTTGGCTGTTGTGCCCCCAGCTGAATTACAAATGCACCTCGGCAATCTCTTGGATAGTGGGGAGGCCTCAGACGTCACCTTCAAGGTAGATGGAGAGATCTTTCACGCGCACAGACTTGTGCTTGCTGCACGATCACCTATTTTCAAGGCCGAGCTTTTGGGCCCCATGAAAGAGGCAGGGTCAGGAAGCATAATCATAGAGGATATGAAGGCCCCGGTCTTTAAAGCTATGCTTCGTTTCATATATCGGGACTCTTTGTCTGAGTCTGAACTGCAAGGAGGCGGTGCTGCAAAGCAAGATTCAGTTTTTTTGGCCCAACACTTGCTTGTAGCAGCTGACCGTTATGGATTGGATAGGCTAAGGCTTCTTTGTGAGGACAAGTTGTGCAGGTGTATGGATAGAGAGAATGTGACTAACATTTTGATTTTAGCCGAGCAGCACAGCTGTTTTCAGCTAAAAGAGGCGTGTCTGCAATTTTTGGCACGACCTGAAGTGATCCAGGATGTGTTCATAAGTGATGGGTTCCAAGATCTGATTAAGAGCAATCCTTCGATTCTGAAAGAACTTCTAATTCAAAAAAGAAGAAAAGTATCACAATGTTAACTGCTATCTCTTTACTTGAGCAGAGTTGACAATAGTTAGTATTAGATGTTTCTAACTTTACATTTAGCCAAATCATTTGTTTCTTTTTACCCTATAAGCTGGATCATCAAGACCTTTGTCTTATTAGTTGGCAGTGAGAATAGACTTTTTCCTTATGGTTGAGAACTTGAAATATTGTAGTTAGTTACACACAGAAATCTATTCAGCCTTATTAGTCTAGACAGATGGTGCATCAGAGTGCATCACAGCATCAGTAAACAGCTAGAATGTCCTAATCTCTACGGTTGATAGTGTGAAACTAAGCTGAGCAGGTATTCCTCCACATAATCAGTTACATGGTGCAGTAACCTTTCAACCCAAATAAATCAAGAGCAGAGTTTTAGTAACTAAAATTTGAATGCCCCAAATACTCCAAAATCTATTTTTTTGTTACTTTTTCAAAATATAAAATTCAAATTTCAAATCCAAACGGTTGATCTTATTTGATATAACTAGCGATGCATTTCTATATGTGGTGACTTTTTCGTCATTTTCGAAGAACGATTGGATTTCCTCAAGAACGAGAACAAGTCTTAGATTCACCCCTCACGAGCCTGGGTTCAAGTGCTGATGCCTCTTAACGGCCAGAGAACATCGACTAGAATCCATTCTCATAAGGGTTTATTAATTTGTGGATCCTTTCTTTCCAATAGGCGCAAGCCCCTATTGTTAATTACCCCGTGGTTTCCCACGAGAACCTCTGATTAAGAGATTCGAGGAATCATATGTAATAGGCTAGAAAAGTCGTTATTTGAATGGTTTTGTGTTTAAGTTAATTTTAGGGCTTGGACCGGGCTCAATTGGTGATACCAGACATGATGGACGGGACACAATTGAGGATATGAGTATATCTAAATCCTAAACTATTTATTTGAAGCATTTAAGGATATCTAAATCTAAAACTATTTATTTGAAATATTATATTTTTTGTTAAGGGGGTTTGAATTTTAATTTAATTTATATTGATTTATTTGGAGTTATTTTGATTTTTTTTTTATAATTATTATATATTTTTTTATTTTTATTTAGTTTTGGATTTTTAATTTGGTGAATGTAATTTGGGTTTAAATTTAACTTGGATTTATCTTGATTTTTAGATTTTTATCATTATTTTATTTTATTTTTATTTATTTGTTTCAAAGATTTAATATTTAAAGTTTAAGATATCATTTTTATGTCTTTTAGAGAAATTCTCGAATTTTGAAATTTAATTTATTTTTCTTTGATTCTGAATTTGAATTATTGATTTTTTTATTTGAATTAAATTTTTTTAACTCTAATTTGATTATATATTTCAATATATTCCCCATTTTAGTTTCAATTGATTTTTTTTACTTGAGATTTGGAATTTAAAACTCATTAAATAAAATAATTGATAAGAAAATTATTTTTTAATTAGGAAATTATTTATAAATTTAGCTTAGAAAATTTATTAAGAGATCTTACAATTTTTATTTTTAGAGTTTATCTAATTTAGTTATTTGTTTTTTTATAATAAATCACTTCAAAAACACGAAACTCTTGATTTTATCAAAATTAAATAGAAAATAATATTGGATTTAGTTTATTTAGATTTTTAGAAATTTTTGAATATTTTATTTAGATTTTTATGAGACTTCTACTATTTTTGATAAATTTTTTTTTAAAAGTTTTGGCAATTTATAAAATTCAATTTTTATTAGAAAATACTTTGAAAATACAAAAGGGACGCATTTTACTTCATGTAACGAGTTCTTGACAAATCATATAACCCATTTGCCACAGAAAATCAAGGAGCTCTCGGCGCTGAAAATCAATTGAAGAAGACGGGCTTTAATTCCTCCCTTAACGGGCTCGTATGGAAACGGATGCGGATCCGATAACGATTTAGGCCGTCGCAAGGTCTGAAGTAAGGTTCTACGGCATCGTGGTGGAGAGAGGAATGCAGTGGTGCGCTCGGTTTTCATTGCGTCGGCTCCGTTCAATAGGGGAAACAAGTGCTGACACAGCGGTACGAGAGCAGGCGTTGACGAGGTTTGGAGGACTTGGTTGTACCAGCAAGGGGACCAATGGCGTCACAGAAGTGATGTAGAGAAGTTTAGGTCTTCAATTTATGTTGCGTTTATTAATTTTGATAGTGATAGTTGGTACGGTGATGGTACAGGAATGGTACCGAAGATGGAACCATTGTCTATTTAATTTTAGTGAAATAGCAACGCGTGAAATTAGGAATGAAGGGTCTGAGACAATCATGGGCCTCAATTTGCACACGGTTCAATCATTATACTTCGATTTGGTCTCTATGCATCTCATGTAGATTGTTATAAAATAATCATTATATTTTTACTTCATTTTGACCACTGAATTACGAAAGGCTCAAAAGTTTGGCACCATGGCTTAATTTGTGTATATACATCTATTATTATTCATTAAAAGACTAAACTTATTCAACTACTAAAACAATGGATAGTGAGAGAGGGTTTGAGATATCATATGCGCACATATTCTGGATGAGAAATATAACATTCATTTTATTACTTCACAAGCATTTTTATACCTAAATGACCCAAGAAATATGGTATGTCCCTGACGTTTGACATTGATCCTTTGTAACTCTTATCACAAATCACCCAATTTTTGTCTATTACTAAATGTTGCGGGAATTTCTTATTTAATAAAGATGCAATTTTATTTTTATGCAATGCAATTGACCAGGGAAGCAACAATTTGCATAGTATAAGTGTATTATTTAGCAAACTGAAGGAAATGCACATGTACTTAGGGATCACTTTATGTTTCAATTTTGACCTGGTCCTCTTGAACTTTTAAATACCAAAGAAGGTTGTTTATGCATTCTACAATCACTGATTTTCCTGTCTCCATTATTACCTTGATAACTAATAACATTTATTCACAAAATGAAGCACGTTTATCTGGTTCCAGTGGCTCTAAACAATTAAATGTCACTGCTATTTATTTTTTTTTTTACGCAAGAACTTAATCAAATTGTTCTAAAAACTTTCTTTTTATTCATTTAAGTCCAGAACTATATGAAGATGCATCAATCTGACAAGAAATTGGCAGCATCTCCCCCTCTTTTTGTTTTGATGAGGTCTCATTTCCATGGCCGAAACCATAGAGAGGGAGATGCTACCCGGGAACTGATGATACACCAGCCGAGGTAAGGAGCTAGGACTAGAGAAACTCTAGCCAAAGCTAAGAGGAGCTAGACCTGAACAGAACTTCAGGCAAAGCTTGTGTCAAAACCAAGACAATAGCAATTTAATCAAATTTTCACAAGAAGAATGTGCAATTTCTGTAATTAAACTTCAAACTCGACTTACAATTTCCTTTCTTACACTTACCACTTGCCTTCTCTTTGAATAAAATTACTCACAGAATCTTAATTTCACCTAATTTATCTCTTCTAATATTGCCTCTCAACTGTTTGATGAAATGTCACTCTCTCCCTCTCTTACTACCTATCTCAACAGAGCTTCTACTTGACTAATCGCTCGGGGGTGGCTGGAGGCTCTCTGTCCTTTCCTCTTTTACTAATGGCCTTCTTTTATAGATGGGAATTAGGGCATCACTTGAAGAGGCTCCTGCACATCTCACCATCCATTTTGATCAAACGATTGAAAAGGGGCTGCGTCTAGGGCTTAGTTTTTTTGGAAAACCATGGGCGAGAGAATCCGGTTTTGGCATCTGTGGTCGGAGAAGAGGCCACGTCGACGAATTCTGCCATTTTTCCCTTTTACCCGGCTTCCACGCGGTAAGAAGCTGTGGTTTTCCTATTTTACCAGGGGAGAGGAAGATGATGACAAGTGGAGCCCATGTGTAAGATTTAATGTGAGACATGGAGATGGGTGCTCCTGGTTTTCCGTGAGCCAGCGATGAGTCTAAACATTTCGTCCATGAAACATGTGCATCCAACCTTTTACATGGATGGTAATTTTATATGGCAGCGTCTCCCCTTTTCCCCCCTTGGATTCTCTACAATTGGTTGGATGCTCCAAAATCTTGGATTTTTCTGGAATTTTCTTGACATTTGATTTAAATTTCCATTAATTATTTGCTGCCGAATGAAAATAAATTATTTGAGGGCCTTCCCTTGGGTATTTTTGGATGAAATTTTATGGGTGAACTCAGAAAAATATGAGGAATCTACTGGTCCAAATATTTTTATGAAATTCCTCATGGATTTATTTTAGTAATTTTATAGGTTTTGTAGGTTTCTTTGCAAAGTGGAGGGTTTCTGTTGATATTTTTGGCATTTTGAAACTATGATAATTCATCATAATTCATGGGGGATTTTTGGGTATTTTTTGGGAATTTTTAGAGTTTGTTTGGTATTTTTCGTGAATTTTTTGAAGTTTCTTGCTATTATCTTTATTTCTTCCAGCACAATAATTTAGGGTCAAACAAATGCCCCCCACTAGAATTGCTTGTGACAATTCTGAAATGGGAACAAGCGATTCTAGTGGCTTCTCTTGACCGTCTTCTGACAACCATCTTTCCTGGATCATGGAGCTTCATTCTTTCAATACTTGTCGAACTTGTGTTTGGTCAGCTTTCCATGCTCGAGGCTTTCCATGGATTTCATATACTTTCCTTCAGTTTGGGTTTTGGATGTGGGTATTTTAGGCCACACTTGCATTTTCTTGGGGTTTTGCTCCAATTTTAGTTTCTTTCTTGATATCAACCTTGAGCGTTTTGGCTTTCCTTGCACTTGGCAATTGTGTCTTCTTCCCATAAGCGACATGGTCATGGTGAATGTCGAGGATGGTGCCCTCAATAGACTTCTTTTCTTGTTTCTAATTCTCTTTTCTTTTTATTCTCCTTGGTGCCTGCAAAGTCAAAACAAACCAAAAGCAGTACCAAATTTCTACAAAACAAACTATGAACATAAGATTTTGAGCTTTAAGTTTGATGATTTTTTTTTTTTTTTTTTGTGTGAAAATTCTAAACACTTTGACGATATCTAAATTTGAACTCCAATTTCCTAAGTGACTACAAGATTTGAAAACTAATTAAATGTGCAAGTATGGTTTCACACTTCAAACTAAAGCAAATGGTCATCGTAGTTTATTTTCAAAGATTTGAACTCTTATGTGCCCTCTTGATTGATTGTGTAACACTTGGTCCTAGGGATTTCGATTTTGGCCTCAGGGACTCTAGCTCCTCTTTGTTAAACAACATGCAGAGTCAATTTTATTAGCCCGTTCTTTTCCATACTTTCCACGATTTTGTAAAGAATTTCATTAAAATGTCAACTTGATTCGAGCCTTCTCAAAAACACAATTTTCACCAATTTATCGTGCAAGAGACTTAAAGCAACAAAAGTGGGCGGCTTTCCCTTTTTGCATGCAATAAACATAACAATGAAAATAAAATAACAAGATTTTTGCAGGGCATAATATTGTGACAAAGGGTGGCCAGAAGTATGTCACGCTTGGGTCTCCCGCAAGTACATGTATCCTATAACCACCCGCCTAGCCATCAACTAGGCGCCACTTTAGTTCCCCTTTTTTTGTTTTTTTTTTTATTATGGGGCATAAATATTGCGACAAAGGTGGCCAGAAATTTGTGACGCTCGGATCTCTCGCAAGGCACAATTATCCTATAACCACCCGCCTAGCCATCAACTAGACGACGCTTTAGTTCCCTTTTTTTTTTTTTTTTTGTTTGTTTTTATTTGCGCATAGAAAATAAGAGAATAATATATTTTTGTGGTTGAACCGCTCATTTTTGTCACTTAAAGATAAGTTCGATTAAGTTTGCTTGTTGGTGTGTCAAGCATTTTAAAAGCAACATCAACCAAGACTCAAAACAAGTTTACACACGTTAATGATATTCTTTTTGAACAAAACCACGTGTAAAGCACAAATCCGTTCACTCGGCAAAAGATTATGACTTTGGCTAACAGCGGTTAACAATTATAAGCAACCAAATTTCGAGTCTCATCGTTTTCAATCTCCATCCTTTCGGTCCATTGGTACAATAAACCAACTAAAAGAATACTTAAAATTCAATGTCTTTGTAAACAACTTTGACTACCATTTTCATTTAACATTTCGTGTGAAACACAATTTTCTTCATTCTAATGTTTGGTCAAACTTTCAATTCAAGCACCATACAAGCACATTCAATCAATTTTCAAATTTTATTGTATGGAAACTATAAGTGTTAAATGCGACTAAATGATGCGAAACATTTTTTTATCATTTTTTGTTCTTTTCTATTTTTTTTTTTTTTTTGATGCAACAAGAACAAGCACATGTTATGATGCAACCCTAAGCATGATGTTGTTTTAGAGTAAGTAAAAAGATCGAGATTTAAGGAATACCAAATTTATCAAGGTCTGTTTGTGGTCGATTTGATCTTCATTTTGAGACTTCAAGTATTATTAATTTGATCTTGCCTTTGGATACGTGAGGGCTGCCCCAGTGAATTGCCCCAGTGGAGTCGACATTTGAAGACTAGAACATTGAGGTTCTTTTGTGTCTTCTCGACATTGAGGTCGACAAAGAAAGCGTGAACATTGAGGTTCTTTGTTGCTTTCTTTCTTCTAAACACTCAAGCATGATGCACTCAGCCAGCTTAATGCCTAGGGACGTTTCTTAGTAATTTCTTTTCCTTCTTTTCCTTTGTTGACCTTGAGCCAACACTTGAAGACTAGAACATTGAGGTTCTTTCGTGTCTTCTCGACATTGAGGTCGATAAAGAAAGCATGAACATTGAGGTTCTTTATTGCTTTCTTTCTTCTAAACACCTAAGCATGATACACTCGATCAGCTTAATGTTTAGGAACATTTCTTGGTGATTTCATTTCTTAGTGATTACATTTTTTTTTTCTTTTTCTTTGTTGACCTTGAGCCAACACTTGAAGACTAGAACATTGAGGTTCTTTTGTGTCTTCTCGACATTGAGGTCGATAAAGAAAGCATGAACATTGAGGTTCTTTATTGCTTTCTTTCTTCTAAACACCTAAGCATGATACACTCGATCAGCTTAATGTTTAGGAACATTTCTTGGTGATTTCATTTCTTAGTGATTACATTTTTTTTTCCTTTTTCTTTGTTGACCTTGAGCCAACACTTGAAGACTAGAACATTGAGGTTCTTTTGTGTCTTCTCGACATTGAGGTCGATAAAGAAAGCATGAACATTGAGGTTCTTTATTGCTTTCTTCCTTCTAAACACCTAAGCATGATACACTCGATCAGCTTAATGTCTAGGAATCTTTCTTGGTGATTTCATTTCTTCTTTTCATTTGTCGCTTTAGGTGCCCCGCGCCATGCGAGCTCATCCAACTTTCTTTTCTTCTTTTCCTTTATCATTTTAAGTGCCCCGCGCCATGCGAGCTCACCCAACTTTCTTCTTTCTTCTTTTCTTTTATCATTTTAGGTGCCCCGCGCCATGCGAGCTCACCCAACTTTCTTCTTTCTTCTTTTTTTTTTTATCATTTTAAGTGCCCCGCGCCATGCAAGCTCACTCAACTTCCTTTTTGTCTTTCATTTTCAAGTTTGGTTTCCATGTACATTTCTCCAGATGTGTAGTGTTGTTTTCTCATTTGGTTTTAGCACTTTATTTCTTTATTAAGGAGACCCCCAATCTCCTTTATTTATATACTTTTTCTTTATCTTTCTTTCTTTCACTACTTCCTTGCTTATTTTCTTTTCTTTATTCTTTCCTCCTTTTATTTCTTCTCATTCAGATTTACTCATGAGGCATAGGGCTTTGCAAGGCATGAGTAGGGAGTGAAATTTCACCTTTTCTATATTTCTCTTCAAGCCAATCTTTAAATACCCAACAATCTTCAATTTTATGTCCTAAAATTCTATGATAAGGACAGAAATTAGGATCATCCGACTTCTCCATATCTTCTGGGCGTTTGCATGGTGGCAATTCAAGCGCTTTATTTCTCATGACCTTGCCAAATATCTTTGGAACTACTTGTTTCTTGAAAGAATATGGTTTACTGGTCAACTTTGCCAATGATAATAATGGCTTGGGATTTTTATTGTGGCTTCCCTTGGCTTTAGACTTACTTGAGCTTGCAACCATTTGTGTCGAGGCATTCTTTGCACTTCTACCTCTTTTCCTTTGACTTCTTGCAAAGTGCTCTTCCTGTGGCGGTCCCACCCTTTCTAATTCACACACTTTCTTGGAGAGTCTTTCATATGTATGGATATCAGCCACGGTGAGATGTCGTTGCATCCATCCTTCTAAATTTCGCAATAAAATTCCAACTCCTTCTTCTTCTGGTATTTGGTATTCACACCTAATGCTCATTGATCTCCATCTATTGATGTATTTGGAAGCGGATTCTCCTTTTCTTGGTTTTTCTTGAAACAAATCAGCCACCATCACCTTTTTCACTATCTTCTTAAATTTAGTTATGAATGCTTCCTCCATATCTTTCCATGATTTGATGCTACCTTCTCCAAGAGATGCATACCACCCGAAAGCTGCCCCAGTTAAACTTAGTGAAAATTGCCTTAGTATTAGAGCATCATGGTTGGCTGTATTTGCACAAGCATTTTTGAAACGGACCAAGTGCTCCTCAGGACTGATCTCTTTCTTTCTTGTCCCATCAAACCTCACAAATTCAGGAATTTGATATCCTTCAGGGTAAGGTACTTGGTCATACTCTTTAGGATATGGATTTCCACTTTTCTTCCTTGTACTTGTCCATGTTGCTTGAAGTTGCTGATCAACCAGGCTTCTAACAAGATGTTTTGTCTTTTTTCCTTCAGACTCAGTATCTGACATGTTTTCAGATGTCTCATCTCCACTATCTACTTTTAAAGGATCTCTTTCTTCTTCTCCATCTAAAGACCCCTTAACAAGCTTTCGTTTCTTAGGCGGTGAGTCACGCTCCTCATTCACAAATTCATTGAATAACCCCTTTCTTTGTAAGAAGCCAATAAGCTTCGCATATTGTGATCTTTCTTCCTCCCATTCTTTTTGCATTTTAAGTATCTCCTTACTCTGTTTTTTTATTTTCTTTTCCAAACTTGACCTCTCATCTTCTTCTGATATACTTGTTTGTTTTCTTTCCACATCAACCATTTCTTCATCTTTTCTATCAAACAAGTTTTCTTGCTCATTATAGGGTGTTTCCTCATTTTGTCCCATCATTGCCACTGACGGCTCAATCACTTCTTCATTTGTCACAGAAGCTTCACCATCCTTATTAGTCATATGGACAAAGCCATGCATTTCTACATCTTTATCCACTTTTATCATGTTTACTTGCGCATGGAAAATGGGCTTATGCCACCTCATATGTCTTTTTTTATCCCGTGGCACTTGGTCGTTCATTTCAAGCACCAATTGTGTACTCTCTTTAGGCATCCCAAATACCTCGTTCTCCTTAACACGCCTCAGTCTCTCCTGGACTAATCGAAGAGGTGTGAATGAGTTGTTGATTGAGAGGTTAGGTCTTTCATCCAACTCACTTTTATATGCTCCCTGCACTTTGTTGTTAGTTCTTGTGCCCTTGGAAGATGTTGCCCCTGACTGGACCTTCTTTTGAGAAATAAGAGACCATTCAACAATTTCAGTGGGAACTTCAGGAACTTCTGAAGCCACCAATGGCTCTTCTTGTGGCTCTTCAATAACGTGGGCTAGTTGAAAGCTCCCATCTTTCACTTGCACTATAGGCACAAAGGAGTGTCCATATGGCATGGCTCCAATCATGAACTCATGTTGGTAGCAGATCGGTACTGCCCCAATCCTGAACATTCCATTTGTCTTATTAGTTGGCAGTGAGAATAGACTTTTTCCTTATGGTTGAGAACTTGAAATATTGTAGTTAGTTACACACAGAAATCTATTCAGCCTTATTAGTCTAGACAGATGGTGCATCAGAGTGCATCACAGCATCAGTAAACAGCTAGAATGTCCTAATCTCTACGGTTGATAGTGTGAAACTAAGCTGAGCAGGTATTCCTCCACATAATCAGTTACATGGTGCAGTAACCTTTCAACCCAAATAAATCAAGAGCAGAGTTTTAGTAACTAAAATTTGAATGCCCCAAATACTCCAAAATCTATTTTTTTGTTACTTTTTCAAAATATAAAATTCAAATTTCAAATCCAAACGGTTGATCTTATTTGATATAACTAGCGATGCATTTCTATATGTGGTGACTTTTTCGTCATTTTCGAAGAACGATTGGATTTCCTCAAGAACGAGAACAAGTCTTAGATTCACCCCTCACGAGCCTGGGTTCAAGTGCTGATGCCTCTTAACGGCCAGAGAACATCGACTAGAATCCATTCTCATAAGGGTTTATTAATTTGTGGATCCTTTCTTTCCAATAGGCGCAAGCCCCTATTGTTAATTACCCCGTGGTTTCCCACGAGAACCTCTGATTAAGAGATTCGAGGAATCATATGTAATAGGCTAGAAAAGTCGTTATTTGAATGGTTTTGTGTTTAAGTTAATTTTAGGGCTTGGACCGGGCTCAATTGGTGATACCAGACATGATGGACGGGACACAATTGAGGATATGAGTATATCTAAATCCTAAACTATTTATTTGAAGCATTTAAGGATATCTAAATCTAAAACTATTTATTTGAAATATTATATTTTTTGTTAAGGGGGTTTGAATTTTAATTTAATTTATATTGATTTATTTGGAGTTATTTTGATTTTTTTTTTTATAATTATTATATATTTTTTTTATTTTTATTTAGTTTTGGATTTTTAATTTGGTGAATGTAATTTGGGTTTAAATTTAACTTGGATTTATCTTGATTTTTAGATTTTTATCATTATTTTATTTTATTTTTATTTATTTGTTTCAAAGATTTAATATTTAAAGTTTAAGATATCATTTTTATGTCTTTTGGAGAAATTCTCGAATTTTGAAATTTAATTTATTTTTCTTTGATTCTGAATTTGAATTATTGATTTTTTTATTTGAATTAAATTTTTTTAACTCTAATTTGATTATATATTTCAATATATTCCCCATTTTAGTTTCAATTGATTTTTTTTACTTGAGATTTGGAATTTAAAACTCATTAAATAAAATAATTGATAAGAAAATTATTTTTTAATTAGGAAATTATTTATAAATTTAGCTTAGAAAATTTATTAAGAGATCTTACAATTTTTATTTTTAGAGTTTATCTAATTTAGTTATTTGTTTTTTTATAATAAATCACTTCAAAAACACGAAACTCTTGATTTTATCAAAATTAAATAGAAAATAATATTGGATTTAGTTTATTTAGATTTTTAGAAATTTTTGAATATTTTATTTAGATTTTTATGAGACTTCTACTATTTTTGATAAATTTTTTTTTAAAAGTTTTGGCAATTTATAAAATTCAATTTTTATTAGAAAATACTTTGAAAATACAAAAGGGACGCATTTTACTTCATGTAACGAGTTCTTGACAAATCATATAACCCATTTGCCACAGAAAATCAAGGAGCTCTCGGCGCTGAAAATCAATTGAAGAAGACGGGCTTTAATTCCTCCCTTAACGGGCTCGTATGGAAACGGATGCGGATCCGATAACGATTTAGGCCGTCGCAAGGTCTGAAGTAAGGTTCTACGGCATCGTGGTGGAGAGAGGAATGCAGTGGTGCGCTCGGTTTTCATTGCGTCGGCTCCGTTCAATAGGGGAAACAAGTGCTGACACAGCGGTACGAGAGCAGGCGTTGACGAGGTTTGGAGGACTTGGTTGTACCAGCAAGGGGACCAATGGCGTCACAGAAGTGATGTAGAGAAGTTTAGGTCTTCAATTTATGTTGCGTTTATTAATTTTGATAGTGATAGTTGGTACGGTGATGGTACAGGAATGGTACCGAAGATGGAACCATTGTCTATTTAATTTTAGTGAAATAGCAACGCGTGAAATTAGGAATGAAGGGTCTGAGACAATCATGGGCCTCAATTTGCACACGGTTCAATCATTATACTTCGATTTGGTCTCTATGCATCTCATGTAGATTGTTATAAAATAATCATTATATTTTTACTTCATTTTGACCACTGAATTACGAAAGGCTCAAAAGTTTGGCACCATGGCTTAATTTGTGTATATACATCTATTATTATTCATTAAAAGACTAAACTTATTCAACTACTAAAACAATGGATAGTGAGAGAGGGTTTGAGATATCATATGCGCACATATTCTGGATGAGAAATATAACATTCATTTTATTACTTCACAAGCATTTTTATACCTAAATGACCCAAGAAATATGGTATGTCCCTGACGTTTGACATTGATCCTTTGTAACTCTTATCACAAATCACCCAATTTTTGTCTATTACTAAATGTTGCGGGAATTTCTTATTTAATAAAGATGCAATTTTATTTTTATGCAATGCAATTGACCAGGGAAGCAACAATTTGCATAGTATAAGTGTATTATTTAGCAAACTGAAGGAAATGCACATGTACTTAGGGATCACTTTATGTTTCAATTTTGACCTGGTCCTCTTGAACTTTTAAATACCAAAGAAGGTTGTTTATGCATTCTACAATCACTGATTTTCCTGTCTCCATTATTACCTTGATAACTAATAACATTTATTCACAAAATGAAGCACGTTTATCTGGTTCCAGTGGCTCTAAACAATTAAATGTCACTGCTATTTATTTTTTTTTTTACGCAAGAACTTAATCAAATTGTTCTAAAAACTTTCTTTTTATTCATTTAAGTCCAGAACTATATGAAGATGCATCAATCTGACAAGAAATTGGCAGCATCTCCCCCTCTTTTTGTTTTGATGAGGTCTCCTTTCCATGGCCGAAACCATAGAGAGGGAGATGCTACCCGGGAACTGATGATACACCAGCCGAGGTAAGGAGCTAGGACTAGAGAAACTCTAGCCAAAGCTAAGAGGAGCTAGACCTGAACAGAACTTCAGGCAAAGCTTGTGTCAAAACCAAGACAATAGCAATTTAATCAAATTTTCACAAGAAGAAGGTGCAATTTCTGTAATTAAACTTCAAACTCGACTTACAATTTCCTTTCTTACACTTACCACTTGCCTTCTCTTTGAATAAAATTACTCACAGAATCTTAATTTCACCTAATTTATCTCTTCTAATATTGCCTCTCAACTGTTTGATGAAATGTCACTCTCTCCCTCTCTTACTACCTATCTCAACAGAGCTTCTACTTGACTAATCGCTCGGGGGTGGCTGGAGGCTCTCTGTCCTTTCCTCTTTTACTAATGGCCTTCTTTTATAGATGGGAATTAGGGCATCACTTGAAGAGGCTCCTGCACATCTCACCATCCATTTTGATCAAACGATTGAAAAGGGGCTGCGTCTAGGGCTTAGTTTTTTTGGAAAACCATGGGCGAGAGAATCCGGTTTTGGCATCTGTGGTCGGAGAAGAGGCCACGTCGACGAATTCTGCCATTTTTCCCTTTTACCCGGCTTCCACGCGGTAAGAAGCTGTGGTTTTCCTATTTTACCAGGGGAGAGGAAGATGATGACAAGTGGAGCCCATGTGTAAGATTTAATGTGAGACATGGAGATGGGTGCTCCTGGTTTTCCGTGAGCCAGCGATGAGTCTAAACATTTCGTCCATGAAACATGTGCATCCAACCTTTTACATGGATGGTAATTTTATATGGCAGCGTCTCCCCTTTTCCCCCCTTGGATTCTCTACAATTGGTTGGATGCTCCAAAATCTTGGATTTTTCTGGAATTTTCTTGACATTTGATTTAAATTTCCATTAATTATTTGCTGCCGAATGAAAATAAATTATTTGAGGGCCTTCCCTTGGGTATTTTTGGATGAAATTTTATGGGTGAACTCAGAAAAATATGAGGAATCTACTGGTCCAAATATTTTTATGAAATTCCTCATGGATTTATTTTAGTAATTTTATAGGTTTTGTAGGTTTCTTTGCAAAGTGGAGGGTTTCTGTTGATATTTTTGGCATTTTGAAACTATGATAATTCATCATAATTCATGGGGGATTTTTGGGTATTTTTTGGGAATTTTTGGAGTTTGTTTGGTATTTTTCGTGAATTTTTTGAAGTTTCTTGCTATTGTCTTTATTTCTTCCAGCACAATAATTTAGGGTCAAACACTATAAAAATTTTATAAATTTTGAAGTTTATTTAATACTTGATCAAGAGGCCAAAATATGAACATATTAGAATTGATCTATCATATTTAACTAGATTCGTTTATTTTTGTAACATCCCTGAATTTTAGGACCTGTTCGCAATACTTCAAAGTCTTAAGGTCCTATTTGAAAAATGTTCATCCTTATCCATTTGAAAATATCTATTTGATCTTATCCATTTGATATTATATAATATTCATTTGATCTTATCCATTTGATTTCTTAGCTGTTAAGTAATTCATATTTTCATAAATAGTAATTTATATTTTAAAAAACAGTAGCTAAGTAATTCATTTTTACTTACTTAGTCATTAAGTAACTTAATATTTGCTTTCTTAGCCATTAAGAAACCTCCACTATAAATAGAAACTAGCCTCATTTCATTTCATTTTGGATTTCTCTCTCTCTACCTAATCTTGAATACCGTCTTGGCTTTGAATAGTCGGCTATATGGAATTCGAGTACTACGTCGCAGTCTTATTAGATAGTCCTTTCGATTGGTTTGTGCTTGAGGATCGCTCAGTCAGGTAACTGGACTTCTCTATAATTAAATTTTCGTTTGTTTATTCGATTGAATTGATGAATTGATACATGTGAATTGTGACTGATATATTTTACGAGTCAACGGGTCTCTGATGTGATTGATTTGGAATAGAATAGTGAAATGGAATGTGAAGTGATATGGAATGTGAAGCGGAATCGCCTAAAGAGGGATTCGCGCTAATGTGAAAGTGATATGAGAAACTGATTTGAGAAAATCTAGACCCGTTGATCTTGTAAAATATATTTTATTCGTTATTGTTATTGATGTGTGGATTAATCCGATCGGTTGATATTTTGATTATATAAATTGGTTATAGAGAAGCTGCATCGTTAAATAACCGGTTACTTGGCTTTGTAGCTGACTCCGTTTGCTTTTATTTCTTGTGACGTAGGTTGACGGGCCGTCGGATGGATGCGAAAGATATTGTATCACCTCGCGCCTCGTATTTCGGATACGGGGTGTGACAATTTTTCAATCTCTCGTTCGAGTATCAAATAAATTTCAAAATTTATAAAACTTATATGGAAACATATCACTCGTTAAATTGAATAAGATCAACAGTTTGGATTCGGCATTTAAATTTTATATTTGAAAAAAATAAAAAAGTGAGTTTGAAGCTAGTTGGGACAACAAAAAGTTGGGCACTGAACCGTACTCATAAATCGTGGTATTTTAATAATAAAAACAATTCCCTAAAAAATTTTAATAAGAAAAATCGTAATTATTTTTTTTTAATAAGGAAAAAGATCTAACGCGGTCAAAAATCCAGTTAAATGCCAGGGTCCTAACGCGTTTGTTGACAGCGTTATTATCATAGTAAAGCTAATCATGAACGCGTTAATAGGGATCAAACAGAAGCGTCCTGCGTTTCCATTTTGTGTGGTTTTTGAATGGGGTTCAAATTCTCTGGTGGGACCCAGCTCATTATGGGGCGCTGCACGTGCATGTTTCCATTTGTTGAATCTGTATTCCATACTAAACAAAAGGTATGCATTAATTGCTTTTTTTTTTTTGAAAAAATAAGGTATGTATTTCTGTTTTTTTTAAAAGGTATGTATTCCTCTTATTACAAAATTTATTACAAATTTATTAACCATGGTAAGTTGTTATATATGATTTTATTAACCATGATAAGTTACAAATTACGTCAGGATCAAATTTATACAAAATCGGTCCATTGATCCCTTTCCTTCTCATTTTTTTTTTCCTGATCTCTTTCCTTTCTAATTCTATCTAACAATCAAACCTCACCAATTACGATGCCTTTGCTCACTATAAACATCCACATCTTATTTTAAACCGAGTTACTACCGTTACATTATGTATTTTATTATTTTAAATTATTGTTGTAGTAGTTTATGTTTTTCATTATTTTAAATTAACAACATAGTACTTATAATAAATACAATGTTCATATAAAATTTTAACAATATTACAACAAATATTATGCTAGAAACCAAAATAAATACAATGGTCATATAACAAGCTTTGCTCTGAATAACCATGGTAAGTTGCTATATATGATTTTAGATTTTATTTGATTGACATGACTTTCGTATTTATCAAGCATCATAGAGCAAACAACAATAAATGATTAAATTCAGTTTTTTTTAAATGCACGATAGGAATGCCTAGAATTGCATGATTTGGACTTCCCAAAAGAAAATAGAAATACATACTTTAAAAAAAAAACAATTAATGCATACCTTTTGCTTACTATGGAATACGGATTTTTTTTCTTTTTTCTGAAAGTCATGGAATACGGATTCAACAAATGGAAAAATGCATGTGCAGTATCCCATAATGAGCTGGGTCCCACCAGAGAATTTGAACCCAAATTTAAAAACCACAGAAAATGAAAATGTACCACCCTATTAATGCTTTTATGAAAAGCGTTACTATGGCAATAACGCGGTCAACGAACGCGTTAGGACTCTGGCATTTAACTGGGTTTTTGACCGCATTAGATCTTTTTCCTTATTAAAAAAATAATTATGTTTTTCTTATTAAAATTTCTGAGGGAATTGTTTTTATTATTAAAAATACCACTCATAAATCAATTTGTCTAATGTGTGTTTTGACAATCTTTTATTTCTAAGGAAAGAAATGATTTACTATTTTGGAAATTATTTGCCTTAAAAGGAATAATATCGATGTTGAAAAGCCATTGATGTTATCATTTTTTTTTCTTCAACTAATAAAAAAAAAAATGAAAACTTGATGTTCTAGAATTGAAAAAAATAAAAAGATAATATTGAATAATTTGAATCAGTCATTTGAATATTCTGCTTAAATTCGTACTACTATTTTTACTAGATGCCGGATGCGCTATTGTTTAAACTACCGAGATTGCTCTTGATTCGTAAACGTTTGTACTAAATTTGATTTAGCCTCCTTCCATAGGCATACTTTGTTATATCTTTGGACGCATATGATAATATTTTCAGTATCCTCATTTATTTAATCGTCTAATTTGTATTGAGACAAACAAAATTAACTATTGGACATGCACGATTTGCATGTTATAAATACAATTTTTTTTTAAAAAAAAAAAGTTTATATTTACCTAAGTTTTCAAATTTTGAATATTTAAGCTGATATATAATATATTTTACATAGGCATACATTTCTTTATTGGTGTAAATTTTTTTTTCCATATATAGTTATCAAACTTTCTTATTATGCAATGCACTAAAAATCAATTTTAGTAAACAAAACCGAAGAAAAGAGTAAAAATCACTTTTAATATGTAAAATTATACATGCGCACTTTTTTTGGAGGATACTCCTATATAAGGTTCAATGAAACCGGTTTACTCATTTAACTTACCCGTACTGTATTCGATAAGACGGATATGGTTAAGGTTTTATTTTTGTTAGACTAACGGGTATGGATACAGTAAAGAAAAATGTGTGTTAACTTATCGGGTACGAGTATGAGTAAGGGCTATTTCGTACTCATTATCTAACAGGTAAAATTTTACAAACATATATGTATATATAATCATGTTATTAGCATATTTCGTAAGATATGTTATTAGTTTTGATCTTCATCCAAATTTATTTATGCTGATAAAAAAAATAATTTGCACTCTATTATATTATAATTTATAATTGATTATATAGATTTTTTAATTCCAGATTAATTTTATGATTTTTGTTGATCTAAAGTATTATCTAAATGTTGTACTTTCTTCATATATATTTATTTGATATTATTTATTTAGCACATACATTTTTATTAAATTAATATATATTATTTTACCCATTATGTACCGTTACCCTACCCTTACCGTTAATTCTTGACGGGTGCGGGTAGGGTGCATGTAAAGTCATGTTTTAACGGGTACAGATAGGGCACGGGTAAATAAATTTTTAACGGATGCAGGTATGATCGTACCGATTGATAGCGCTGCTCCTATCGGTTGCTTTCATCCACGTCAATTGACTCTTTATATGTTAATAAATTGTTAAAATTGGACATTTTGGACTAAAACCAGAAAAACGAAAAAAAAAAATGTAATTAACCTATTCATTCTCTGTAAGTCGTCTTTTATACAAGTCCAACAATAAATTTATCAGAACGAGATATTTTATTTTTGAAGAAAAAAAAAACGAGATCATCTCGACTCAAATATTTTATGCATGTACAAGTATTCATTCATCGAGACTAAAGGCTGTGCTCCAGAGTAATATAAAGAGCAGGTGATGAACGAGACTAAGGCTGTGCTCTAGGGGGTCGTTTGGATCGTGTGGGAATAGGCTATTCCGGGACTAATTTTTTTCATCCAAACGCAATTACCAATTTCAGGAATAGCCAATTACAGGAATAGCACTATTTCCAACAACACTTTTCTCTCTACTTTTCACACTTCCCAACGCTATTCCTAAACTCACCATCCAAACAACATTCTTAGTCCCGAAATAGCACTCTTCCCACGCTTCCCGAAATCTCACTTTTTTCTTAAATTTAGTCCAGGAATTGCTATTCCTACCTATTTCCCACCCATCCAAACGACCCCTAGAGTAATATGAAAGCTTACGGTAGAGAAGAGAAGATTATATAAGATTAAATAAGAAGTTAACCTAGGCTACCGACTCATTTTGGGGTGACACAATTTCTATGTTTTGGGGTGAACAATTCATCCAGCTTAATCTCCTCGCCACTCTCTAGTTTATTTCTGGAGCAACCTAACGTCCTTAACCTCCCCAGAGGCCCCTCTATTTTAACGCTACCGGAGCAAATATAAGTGAACTTGGGTGAAAACAGTTCTCATTCAGCATTAGAAGTCCCAGGGCGGAGCCAATAGGATGGCTACCTGGGGGGCTGTTGACTCCCCCGTGCTCCAAAAAAATAAATAAATTTTTGTGTATATTTTTTTTATTTTTTTTTTTATTTCTTATAATTTGCCCCCTAATAAATCATGTATTGTTCAATTTTTAAAATTTTGTCTCTCCTACCATAATATTCTGGCTCCGTCCCTGAAAAGTCCCAAACACATTAGAGTCAGAATTGTGTTCAAGTCTTCTAATTTGTTAAATGCTTGATGGAGTGTTTTTTGTTTTTTAATAGGTTGTAGTATTTTGGGCTTTTTTCTGGTTTATGTGTTTTTTCCCGTCTTTTTTTATTAAAAAAATTTTGTGGCAGTGGGGTTAGTTCTGAAGTGAGTTTGAGACTTCTGCATATGTTGTGTTCTTGTGTAGTTGTGTGCATGTGGTTGTAGCTTGTAAATTTATTTGCTTTTTTAAATGAAGCATGCCTCCTACGAGGAGCTGCTTGATTAAAAAAAAAAAAAAAAAAACCATGCTCAATTTGTTTGGTAAATTATAAAATTGAAAACATGTTTTCTACGCATTCGTACTATGCTTTTTTAATTATTTTTCAAATTAAATCAAAAGAAATTTTAAGTGGAAATTTATTACAATTATATTTTTAGCCTTATAATTTAATTTAAAAAAAAATTTTATGTAACCTGAGCATAATTTTACGTTCAAACAAGAGCCACTTCATATGAATTGTGGACTTGTGGTAAATCTTTTCTCTCGTATTTCGAAAAATATTAAATTCACATAAATTTTTCATATTTAAATGAGAAAGAATTATGTTAAATTTATATAAAATTAATGGGTACTGCCAAGGATATATTTTTTATTCCATAGGCTCAAAAGGAATTTTTAACATAGAATTTGAATGAAGGGTCTAAATTTTAGACCATGTAAAAAAAAAAAAAGAAACATTCATAACAGAATTATCCAAAGTTACATTCTTTAAATTTTGAAGTTTCTGTGATGGATCAGTTTTTCTTTGGTTCGGTTTGAGTCCATATAAATTATAGCGGTTCATTGTAATATTAAATCGGCAGTCTAATATTTTGTTTACTCTCTTTTTTTTTTTTTGGTTAGTAGAAATTATCTTTAAATTTATCCCCAATTTTTTGGTAACTATAATATCACTTTATTTGCAGGCCGTCAGATCGCACATCTAGAGACCCTAGAGTTCAGAACCTCCGAACTAGGGTTTATATCTCCTCCGGGCGCCACGCCTTCTCTTTCTCTTTTTTCTTCTTCCCAATTTCTCTGTCGCGCGATCTCGAGTGGTGGTACGAACAACATTGACGATAGAGAGTGCCGCGCACCTCTCCTCCATCTCTTGCATTGCTATCGTTTTGTCAGGTTATCAGTTTGTGCCTTTTGTTGCCTTTATTTTTGTTTTCTACAGCGGCAAGTGCGAAAAAAAATAACAAATGAGGTTCTTCGGTTTTGTACCAAAGTCTTCTTGAATCTTGATCGACCATTGCGAAGGTTTTTTTAGTTTATTGTATAAGTTCTTGAATTCCCTTTATCAATTTTTCCATTTTCGTATATCAACATTCAACACCTTTATCAGCTAATTTCCTTCGATTCTGTTTTGAGTGGCATGACTTTTCCTTTTTTGGTTTATGTTTTGATGTAGCCACATACCCGCCCACCCCCCCCCCCCCCCCCCCACACACACACACACACCCACACCCAAAAAAGAATAAATAAAATGATAATTATATATGGCAAAATTGGATATAACACCCTACAAACTTCATCAATTGGATATAACCCCCTCAAAATCTTTATATCCAAGGAAATAACCCCTTTTGATTTAGATTCAATCTTTTCTTAATTAAAAAAAGTCAATTAATTAAATTTGTGACCAAATTGTCCTCTTCCCCGACCAAAAGCATTTCTTCTATGTATGTATGGTACATACAAATTATTCAATTTAGCGCAGCAATTTCTTATTTTTAAGATGAAAATTCAAATTGGCTTTGTGACCATTTTACTACTTTTCTCACTCAATAAGCAAAATACTCATAGGATCTCCACATTTATTCTAATCAATCATGTATATTCCTGATTAAGAAAGTTATTATAAATGATTGCAAATAAGTTTGAACATTACATGCTTTCTTGTCTGAAGCAGTGTCCTGAAATTCATAGAAATGTCATGAAAGTAGAAAACACTACAAGAACGGTGACAAGCAACTCTTACCTTCCCAATTCCCATGCACCAATCACTTTTTGCATCTTGAAAATCAATATTTATTTGGGCTAAGAGCATCAAATATTTTGGGCTTTGCGAAGCAATATAATAAACTCGTGAATTGAATTGGTCTGATATCGTTTCTCTTTTGATTTCACAAGAGGAAGAGGAAAGATGAAAAGACTTGATAGAATACAAAGAGATAAGGGTATTTATATCATATGCTCTATAAAATGATTTTTTTTAATCTAACAACAACAACAACAACAATAACAACAACTAAGCCTTTTGTCCCAAACAAGTTGGGGTAGGCTAGAAAAGAAACCCAACAAAGTCACCAAGTCATCGAAAAAAGAAGTATATGTCAAAAGTAGGGCTAATAATAGTAAAAAAATATATATATAGAGAAAATAAGTAGTAGTAATAATAATAAATATAATAATAAAAATTAATCGAAGGGGTTATTTCCTTAGTTATCAAGATTTGAGGGGGTTATATCCAATTTTAAACTTTAGAGGGGGCTATATCCAATTGCTGAAGTTTGTAGGGGGTTATATCCAATTTTGCCTTATAGTAATGATGATGATGAATAAATAAGAAAAATAAAATAAAAATATATTCAGCCTTCAATGGCAGCTGCCCTTCACAATTTTTCTAAGAGAGACTATCAAAAAGGCATTTGCTAAAGGCCTGGTATTGGTGTTATATTAGACTGCACAACAGTTCCGTACAAAAGCACAAGATGCTGAAATACAATAATGTAAATATATTCTAAGAGTTATATCAGTGATGTCTGGGTATATAAGCACTCTTTGCTGGTTGAAACTTGATTACAGAGATGATGATCAGACCCTCAAACTTTTGAAGGCATTGTATACTGGTTTGAAGTTTGAACAATTAATAGAAATTTTTTTAATTAATGTTTTCTAAGAATTGCTACATTCAAAATGTACAGAATGGCTACTGGAGATAATCCATCGCATGCAGAAACATCCTCGTATAGAGTTGCAGACACTGAGGAAGGATCACATGAATTCAAGATCAGCAACTTTTCTTTTCAAAAGACTACGACAATCAGGTCCAAGACTTTCTCAATTGGAGGTTACAGCTGGACAATCCAATTGACAGCTGAGTCCGATATGCTCTCCTTGCATCTCGTGCCTATGCAAGGAGCCATTTCGATGCGTGTGACAGCACGGTTGGTCGTTTCTATCCTTGACAAGAAGGGGAACCCATCCAGGCATGGCTTCAAAATTGGACCAAGCATAATCAAAACTACTGAGAGTTTTGGTCAAAGGAATTTCGTCAGCTGCTACGAGTTAGAAGCGTCAGCATGCCTTGTGAATGATTCTCTCACAATAAGGTGTTATTTGACTGTCTTAAAAACTACCTACTTGCAAGAGACAAACCCTTGCCTCAGCATTGTTGTGCCCCCATCTGAATTACAAATGCACCTCGGCAATCTCTTGGAGAGTGGGGAAGCCTCAGACGTCACCTTTAAGGTCGATGGAAGTATCTTTCACGCGCATAGAGCTGTGCTTGTTGCACGATCACCAATTTTCAAGGCTGAGCTTTTGGGCCCCATGAAAGAGGCGAAGACAGGAAGCATAGTCATAGAGGATATGAAGGCCCCGGTCTTTAAAGCTATGCTTCATTTCATATATCGGGACTCGTTGTCTGAGTGTGAACAGCAAGGAGGCGGTGATGCAAAGCAAGTTTCAGTTTTTTTGGCTGAACACTTGCTTGTAGCAGCTGACCGTTATGGACTGGATAGGCTGAGGCTTCTCTGTGAGGAGAAATTGTGCAATAGCTTGGATATTGGGAATGTGACTACTGTTTTGGTTTTAGCTGAGCAACATAACTGCTCTCAGCTAAAAGACGCATGCCTGAAATTTTTGGCACAACCTGAAGTGCTTCCTACCGTGGTCGTAAGTGATGGGTTCCAAGATTTGGTTAAAAGCTGTCCTTCAATTCTCAAAGAGCTTCCAATTCGTAAGAGAAGAAAAGTTTGATAATATTAGCTGCTCTTCTCTTGGGCAGAGTCGAGAATAGTTAGTATTAGATGTTTCTGACTTTACATTTAACCAAATCATTTGGAGTTTGACAATATTAACTGATCCTCTTGACAAAAGGTGTTTTTGTTGGTAGTGAGATTATCTGTTTTGCTATATTACTCGGATTGTAGTTGTATGCAAAATAAATTTCAATCTGATTAGTCTGTGTGGAATTTGGGTTTGTTCGCTGTGAGAATGTCCTGTTTTCTATAATTGATAAGTGATTGCAACCCGTAACACGCCTGGAATAGATGGACCTTGTTGGTTGGATTCTCGCATCATTGTAATTGAACTCAGCTGCTCGGTAATTCCTCATTAGACACACATGGTGTAGTAAGCCTTTCGACCCAAATACTGCCTTAATTTGTCCTATCTGTGCTTTGACTATGTTTGCTTTTAAGAAATAAATCATTAGTACTGTTGTAGATTTTGTCTACTATTCTATAGTTGAAGGAAATAGATTGATGTTTAGTAAGTCATTGATATTGCCATTTATTCTTCATCCGATAAAATAAGTGAAAAGTTGATGTTCTGGAATATTTTGATTAGTTCATCATATTGAATGGTCTGGATGAGTGATGAGTCGTTTCAATATTTTATTTAAACTCGTAGTTTTTTAAATTTTTATTTAATGAATGTCCGCTATCGTTTTAAGTAGTGTGGCTGTTTTTTTTTAGACAAGGCAAGTAGTGTGGCTGTTCTTTTGAGTCCTAAAGACTCAAACATTTGTACCAAATTTGAAATGGTCCCTTTTAGTATAAATACTCGTTATATCTTTGGACTCACATGATAATATTGTTTGTTTTATTGTCTAATTTGTATTAAAACATAAACAAAATTGAAATATCCAATTGGCATGCACGATATGTACGTTGAAATATAATTTAATTTTTTTTTATCAAAAGTTTGATTTATCTTCCTGTGTTTTTTCAATTTTCTATTTTTGAGCTGATATATAAAAATATTTGTAGCACCTGAATTTTTATTTGGTATAAATTTTGGTCCATAAAGTTATCAAAATCGCTTATTATCTACTGTATAAATAGGAAATGGCTTATTACCACTATTTTTTTTTTTAAAAGTCAGTGGCAATTTACCACACCGACAAATTTTATTAATAATAAAAATAATTATAAAGAGTAAAGAAACAAAGAAGAGAAAGAAAAAAAAAAAAACTATGTTGGACTAAACAATTTAATCCGTTATTTGTCGATTTGCAAAACAACACCAAACCCTTTCTAACATTTCATTTTAAGTGATTTATAGATATTAATTTGAAGAAATGCTCAAGGATTATTTTACACAAGTTGTGGAGCATCTAGAGATGTTTATAGGACAGTTAGAGTCATTAGTTTAAGGTTAATTTTGTTTTAAATTAATCTCAATCAATTTGCTGTTTAAAATGCTCAAAATTCTGTCCTGCGTTACCTAACGCTAAGTAGCGTCACACAACGCAAGTGTTTCAGTTTGAAATTCGTTTGAAAACTGCAAAATCTCTGACAAGCAGTGAAACAACGTTGCATAACTCTGTATAGCGTCAGGCAACGCTGAATCAATGCTTTCCCTCTAGTCTAGCGTTAGGCAACGCTATATGGCGTTGCAAAACGGTCCAAAGACTAAAAGTTGTATAACGTTGTCTTCTGTTATACGACGTTTTAGCTCTGACTCCCTGACTGCTTTGGGGTGTTTCTGAGCTGAGATTTATTTAACGTTACAGAACGTTGTATAACGTTTTGGTTTTGAGTTGTTGCTTAACGCAAAACAAACGTTCTGCAACGCTTCTGTTCAGCGTTGTGTGATGCTGTCTGGCGTCGTGTAACGCCAGGCTTAGTTGGTCAAACCAGCCTTTCATTTTTCAACTCAGTTTGACCAGCGTTGTGTAACTCTACCCAGCGTTGCACAACGCTATGACATTGTCAGGTGTCAGAGAAACTAGCCGTTGGAATTTATAACGGTAACTTGGGCGTTGCACAACGCTGTCTGGCGTTAGGCAACGCCCTAGAGGAAATTAGTCTGTTTTGGAGCTGTTTGCGCCCTCTATTTATACCAGCCATTATTGAGCTGTTTCTCTCTGTTGAATACATTGCAAAAACACTTGTCTTTGAGCTCCAAACAGCTAGTTCACTTACTTGACTTGTTTGAGCATTATTTTAGCAAATTCTTTGAGATTAGTTAGCCTCAATCAAACTCCAAGTTCATTAGTGCAAGAATCTTTGAGTGTTTTGGTTGTGAGCATCATTCTCAAGTTGAAGGAAGCTTGTGTGTGCTTTCCATCGAGTTAGGCCGATCCACCTCGAGGTCTATTGTGACGAGGCGATTCGGTTCGAAGTTGTAGACACGTTCTTATTGGAATTGAACGGAGCGCACCCTTTGAGTGGTAGCGAAACTCCCGGAGACGTACGACTAAGGCTAGCATTTCCTAGCGGGTCGGAACTCCGTAATCAAGTTTGCGTGTCTCTTCTCTATTGCTTATTTACTCTATTTACTTGCTTGTGAATCTTGAATTGTTGTTTTTAGTTATTTCCGCAAAATTGTTAAAACCGGTTTATTGTGCTTAATTGTGCCTATTCACCCCCCTCTAGGCCGTACTTAGGGACAACAAACTATACAAGGGAAAACTTAAAAAATAAAACTAGAACTACGCATGCTTCTTTTAGGAGTCAACGCAAGCACAAATATCCTCGAGTAAAAGGTCTGGTGGGGTGTCCAAGTTCGAAAAGATCCGCTTGTTTCGAGCCTTCTAAGTACTAGCAGCCCAAATGATATCTCAAGATTTAGAGGAAAATTTTCTAAAAGATACCCAAATGTCGTCCATATCGAGAGTAAGGTCGAGCAAGGGAAGTTTCTAATTTAACTGAACTAGTGACCGGACCGAATTTGCAAAGTGACACTGCAAAAAAAAAAAAAAAATGAGCAAAAGTTTCAACACTGTTACAAGTAACTCCTCATCAACGTTACCCTAACCCACCTCAATTAACCCCCAGTGTTTACTCACCCTCTCTTCCCCTCATCTCCATCCAACGCTGACGTTATCTATCCTAACTCTTAGTGTTTACTCACTGTCCCCTCTCTGATCTCATCGCCTCTTGAGACTTGACGCCTACACTTCCATGGTGGTATTTTTTCATAAAAAAATAGATTTCCTTAGAAATTTTAATAAGAAAAACGTTTTTCACTTTCCTGTCGTCGAGATGACCGTTACTTTGCAGGTAAGAATCTATTTGAATAAATTTTTCAATTTATCCAATGTAAAATAATGTAATTATTGTGATAATTTATGGGTTAAATCATTATCAAGATGTGAAGTATCTGTATGGTTTGCGCACAGTAGGCAAACCTATGACAGGGACCACGACGGGAGTTTATTTCGATGATCAGGTCAGTTCGCAGTTATTTTCGACTGCGAACTGGGCTAGAGAAAAAACGTAAGTTCAATGTTAATTAATTCTATAAATTTATGATTTATCTCCTCCGATTTGTAAATAATGAAAATTATGTAAATGATAATGTAGGGGCAATAGACGTAATATCAGATTGAAGTGGTTGCGAGAGAATTGCTACAACTGACCACCTGCTGGAGCTTCAGATGATGAGCTCGATTGTTACACGCGTGCAGTGGCGATGGAGCTCTTTGGGACTCTCATGTTCCCTGATATTCTACAGGATTTTGTACCCGCATTTTATTTGGATCTCGTGGCGATATTAAAATAATTTCATTTCATTTCATTATCATTTATAATATTAATTAAAACATGAAATGTTAATATTCATGATTATTCTCAATTTATAAATGAAGACAATTTATCATCAATGTCATTTGTTTATTCTCAATTTAATATTGAAATTTGTGTTGTTTAATTAATTTGCAGGGCGATTTAAATGAAGACAAAAATTGGAATTGGGCAGGTGCGGTCCTAGCATGTCTATACCATTCGCTTGATCGTGCTGCAATGCGATTCAAGGTTGTGACGGGACCTTGGATGTTTTTATTGTTTTGGGCATGGACATATCTTACAGTATGTTGATCGACTCTTCCAGATGAGGCATTTCCTGGATTAGGCCAGCCTGATATAGACTCATGCCCGCCGTTGGGAGGTATAATATTTCATAAATTTAGCTTTAGTTTAATGCTTGAACATTTTATATAAATTTATCTTTACTTTAATTATATTTTGTTCTTTTATGTTTATGTATTATATTTTGTTTAATGTTTAATTTTTGGCAAAATTACAGGAAATGGGGTGAAGCTCGGTCATTTTCGAAGACCAATCATCGTGGGGCGGTTGAGTATGCACGGGACCACTTGGCGACATTGGAGGTAGAAAATGTCAATTGGTTACGGTATGAAGATGACCGAGAGAGTATGCCACAAGTAGCCCAGTTGTGGTCAGCAGCGGATCATGCTCGAATGCCGCTGATTTTTTATCACATAGTGGCATACTACTATCCGGAGCGTTGCATGCGTCAGTTCGAATTATATCAGCTTGTTCCACCACCGCTACCTGTGGTATGTTGTTATATGCTTAAGATTGATTTTTATTTTAATTAATAATTTATATATTATTTTAATAATTTTTTGTTTTTAATGTAATAGAGTTATCACACGATGCGCAACTACATGAATTTCCAACGCAGTTCTTTTGCCACTGCGAATTGGAGTTCTATTTTTCACTCAACGCATGCAGCGTGGAGTGATGAGGCATTAGCTGCTCTGCATGTCGAGACTCAACCTTGGACAGATGCTGATTCTCTTAGGTATTAAAAATAATTTATATTTGTTATTTCATTTAAATTGATGGTAATTTAACTTAATTTTTATATTAATTTAAGATTTAAAAATTTGGATGATTAGGTACTTTTGGTGGTTATGGAAATGGGGAGGATCGAAACTTCCTACATCTCGCGAGGAGGCCGACGCACGCATCAGGCGTAGAGGTGATGTTCCGGTCAGTCAGAGACAGTACGCTCCCATGGGGTCCAAGCTGCGTAATATGGTATGATTTTTTGTCATATCAATAATTTTCTTTAAATCAGTTTCTATTTAATTTCTCTATTTGTTTTGTAATGACTGATTAAGATTTTATTTATTTATTTAATGTAGGGAAACAACGCCTTGAAGAATGCGGCTCATGCTTTGGGCCTCATTGTGAAGAAGGGATGCAGAAGAATTGGTAAGGCAATCCTTACCAACTGTCGATCCCAACTACGAAATGCATCCATGCCATTGAGGATCGAGGATCTGTTGGAACAACGGGGGCTACCAACGAAGATTGAGACATACCAGACTATTCGGATGAGTCCCAACAACCGCATGCAAATTTTGAGGCCGAGGATCTCGTCAATCCGGTATGTATTATTTGTAAATAAATAAGCATTAAACATAATATTATAATAATTTTTATTGATGATAGTTTTTTTATCTTAAAAGGATGGTGGCCTAAATACCGGACGATTAGATGACATATTAGGACCACCCACGGATTTTCATCCCCACATAGATCCTACGCCGGTGACACTGTCAGGTCCTACTCCGACACATGGCGCAGGTTCATCGTCATCGTTATCTCAGTTTGCAGGTATGTGGCATGACCCTACTGGCATTTTCAGTGGTATTATGCCATGATACCAGCCACCTTTTCCCACGTTTGGCTAGACTTCTGCACCGTTTAGTACGTTCAGCCAGACTGCTGTACCGTTCACTATGCCAGCATTTGGTACACCTTATAGCATCCCTTCATTTTCTTCGCCATTGGGTAGTATGGGAGGGGGAGACTCTTTCACTACCTTGCTACAGACCGCCATGCACGAGGGTCATCAGCAGGTTGGCGATGAGGATGGTGGTCATGAGGTTGGCGATCAGGAGGGTGCTCAGGATGACGACAGTACCGAGGAAGAGGAGGAGATTCAGGCGAAGGATGAGTCGGGTACCCCGTGTTTGGCTGAGAGAAGAGAGAGACGAGCAATTAAAAAACGCGAGAGATTTTCACCTTCTGGACGTAGGAGGTAGTTTATGTGATGTATGTTATGGATTTTTATATATTGTGATGTATGTTATTATGTTTTAGATCATGGATATGTAGTTTATGTTGGTTATTATTTTTTGTTGCTTGTTTGTTGCGACTTCTAGGCAATATTCGAAAATAAGATTACGACACACGAGTAATATTACAACAACAATAACATCTCACGTATGAATGACATTAATAAGCAATAACATTTAATTAAATATGACAAAATGCTTATAATAACATTTAAAATCTTGGTCGTAAATATAAAATTGTGATGATTGGCACCCAACAAAATTTTGTTGCTTGTCTCCATTTTTCCAAATTGTTTCAAATTTAAAGAAGGTATGAACTAAAAAAATACCAATTCAAAAGGTAATCAAATGAACACTTTTCCCTTTGCACACAATGAACAGCAATAGTTCTGCATTAATATTACTATTTAGTTGTAAAATTATTGAATATATTCGTTATAACAAACTGCAATTACAAGTAATTATTTATAAATCATGAAACAGGAAAAGAAAACAGAAAAAAAACGGTTGTATTTTTGAATCCTCTCCTAACGCGGTCAACAAATGCGTTAGGTCTCTCTAACGCGGTCAACTAACGCGTTAGGAGCCAGGAACCTTATGCGATTTTTGACCGCGTTAGGACTTTTTCCATTTAAAAAAAAATATTAACGTTTTTCTTATTAAAATTTCTGAGGAAATCTATTTTTTTATTAAAAATACCACCACTTCCATGTCTCCCCCTCCTCCTAATTCATGTTGTCCGTAATGTGTTCTAGTTAATATATTAAACAACACAATTAATATATTAACTATAATAATGAGGTATATTAATTAGAACAATTAGCTATATTAAATAGAATAATTAGTTATATTAACTAGAATAATTAGGAAAATAATATGCGGAGGGAGGGAGGGATGAGGTGGGGTAGGAGGTCAGCATGAGGTGAGAGGAGGAAAACATAGGTGCTAAGAGGGGAGAGAGGGATGATGAAACGATCGAAAAAAAATTGAAATGGAAATTAGCGTTGACTTCCAAAAATAGAAAAGAGAATATACATAGACTTTCAAGAGATGAAGAATATTGGAGGTGAGGATGATCGTTATCAAAATTAATTTCAGTAAAAAGAAAAAAAAAAATCTGATGAAAATAGTAAGAAATTTTTTAACATGTAAAGTTATATTGGTGTACTTTCCTTGAAGGATTCTCATATCTGTTGCTTTCATCCGCGTCAATTGACTTTTTATATGTTAATAAATGTTCTTGAATTTGGACCAAATGACAGTTAGCTGCATCTAACGGTTTTAGCTATTTTTAAATGGGAACCCCTCTACGTAAAGTGCGGCATTGGGCTCTGATTAGGTAATGGGACTATGGGAGTCAAATGAAAAGACAATCTAGGCATGGATAGATTCCCTGGATAGTGATAGTTAGTTGTTGTTGTAGTTTACCTCTTTTCCCCTTTTGTCGCTTTGAATTAATCAAAACTGTTTACCAAGTCAGCCATAAGATAATCAAATTCTGTTCATTTAATTATTAATTATATTAAGTGAGCAGGATACGAAAACTTCTCAGCTGCACTTGTCAATTGCAAAATTTCTTGGTAGTACTACACAATAAAAAAAATATATCACTATAGACACTAAGTTAATTAATGCATATAGTGTATTTTCTTTTCTGTTGAAAAATAAGTTGGAGAAATAAGAAAGATAATAATTGAACTAAGACTTAGCCAATATGTTTTCTTCCATCGAACGCATAATTCAAATGTATACAAAAGACTTTGAACAAAGCGATTAATATGGGTAATTCGTTGTCCGTGGGATCCACTAACAACAAATTAGATTGACTTGAGAATTTAGATAATCGTCAAAAATGACATGTAATTTTGAAATCTAATACTTACTTTACATATTATAAACATTAAAAAGATTAAGAATTTACTATTTATATCAAATAAGTTGAAATTTATAATTATTCATACTTAATTATCTTTGGTATTATATCAAATGATACTCAAATTAAATGAGATCTAATATAAAAAATTAATAAAGCTAAGAAAAATTCTTATAGTTTTATATTTATATTGTTTTTTTTAACTTCATTGAGAAGGCATTAGCAAAATTATTACATTAATTATTGTCATATGAAGAAAATTAAGAGAACACTGCCAAAAATTCTTTTGAATAAATCAATCTTGCATACATAAAGTTAGAGTATTTATAATTTTTCTTACCCCTGAACTTCCTTTTCTTATAGAACAAGGAATACCTTGTAATTTATTCCTCAACCCTCCTCAGAGGATCATGTTGTTTATGGGTTTCTTTTGCGTCTATTGACCGTATATATCTGATTAAACGGTCATTTCTATCCAATCTAGGGGGACCCGGATCCTGTGTCGCGCGGCACGCGTGTAGCGCACCTCCACGAGCCGTTCGATTTTGATCGGGCGGTTCATTTTTTTCGGGCCTATCAATCTGGTATTATTCACGGGGCTCCTTTATCCATCAGACGGCCCACACGGTGCGCTGTACGCGTGCCGCGCGACACAGGATCTCGATTCAATCTAGGGACGCTCTCAGCATAACTCTGTATATTATATATATATTTAGTGCGGGCTTGGGATTTAGCTCCTCTCGGGTTGTATAGAATTTAGATCTCACGACACCTAAATAGTAATAATATAATTTTTACCTTTAAAAAATAATAATAACTAGTTCCTTCGTTGCGCCTACGGCGCAAAAATATATTTGTTTAACTGATAACATTTTAGTTAAGGAATAAACGTTTTAAGTAGACAATTGAATTATTCTTTTGTTAATAACATTCCAATATGTCTAATTCGATTATTTATTTCAAGTTTTGCTGAAACGGAGTTTTACTATTCATGGTTTAACCAATTTAACTGATGTCTTTTATCCAACTTAAAATATTAAACACTTGAAACATTCTTACAATAGTTGCAATAAGAGATGTAGGAATCATAATTAAGGCTAATTTGGGGTTGAGATAAACATAAACAGAAGCACTCATGGTGAATTCTGCAAATTTAAGTTGTTGGCTGCGTTGCTTTGTTTTATATCTACGCTTTGTCCTTGCTACATTACAGTTCTTATGGGATCGAAATCAAGAGGCACGTTAAAGGAGAAAAAATGGAATAAGAGAAATTACGGATGCAACCACCAATACCCTAAGCATATGTCCGTCCTCTGCAGGATTTTTTTTTTTTTCAAAACCTACAATGCAAACCTTTCATCTATGACCGTCAGACTAATTTTGCAATGTGCAAATCTTTCATGCTCTAATGTGCAAACCTTTCATCTATGACTTGTCCGATCTAATTTTCTTCTTTTCCTGTAATTGTTTCGTTTTACAAGTAATGAGACAATGGCTCCCAACTCTTTTATAAAAATTTAGCTTATCTGTTTTTCATCAGAAATTCTGAAAGCTTCAATTGAATTGTAATAATGCCTATTTAGCAACTCCAGTACATATAGAAATATTGAAGAGAAACTACTAAGAATCTTTAAATAATTTATTTCTCCACCCAATGAGAAACAGATGATTATAGGTAATGAGAAACTGTTGAAAAGAGGTAGAACAATGGGATCTCTATGGAATCGGCGTGAAGAGGAGAGAATTTTGCTAATGTCAGAAAAATCTGCTTGTTTACTTATCGCTGGAGAAGTGACAAAGAAGAAGAGCTATTTTTTTTTTGTAATGGATCTCCCTCTCGAAGAGAAGGGAAGGAAAGAATTATAGCACTTGAAGTGGGAAAGAAACAACAAAAATATAGATGAATAAATTTTATATGCCATACACTATGTAGTCTTCCGTGCAACCTACGAATAATTCATTAGTTCCATTTTTTTTTTTTTGATCACACATATAGGCTACATCATTTGGAAATATATTAGAAGGGACAGAGCAAAATGACAACACAAAGTGAGAGGAGAGTAGCAGTGCGTTTTTTTTTTTTAAATAGTGAGTAGCAGTACTTCCCATCCCAAAAGCTAAAAGCTACGGGGCCCACCCATCGACTAATTATGCTCATATATAACGATACTCCAGTAGCACTTATGTATTTTATGTCAATGGGTTTTATTTCAGTGTCAAATTGACCCGCTACATAAGTGTAAACTCTAAATATTGATTAAAAAATGTGGCAAATATCCATCCATGCGATACAGATCAGACGAATTTCAGAGGGCATGCGCACTGTTTCTTCGCGTTCGTCACCTGACGTCACCGTAAACTCAACATTATATATATATATAATAATATAATGTGTAGGTGTTGTTATGGTACAAAACTTAAGAATAAAAGAAAAGTACATAAAGATATATTTTAACTTTAATTATCTCTTGTTCATCAATGATAGAAGACCATACAAAATTGAAGAACATATAAATTGGATAAATAAAATTAATAAGTTAATAACACAATAATTCATAGCATAAATAGATGTAAAGAAACCAAAAACTAAACTAAAACTGAAATTACAATACTATATGGTGACAATTGAATTTGAAAACTAATAATTATATTAAGGTAATTATAAAATAATAATCTGAAATAGTAAAAATTACTTGAGGTTGTATGTTACGATATTAAACTAATAGATATACAAAGTAAAAGTATTTTGGATTCTGAAAATGTAATAATAAGACTTTAGTTACAATTTAATAGAAACATAAGAATACTTAAATTAGAATTATAAAATGTGTAACCGCTTCAGAAGATAGAAGTGTTTCAAGTTGAGTGAAGTATCAAAGAAATATCTAAGTTAGCTTATCGTTTATAGCCTTTTACCAAGTAATACACCAGAATGAAAGAAATAAGCTTTGAATTAAGAAGTCGTATCACGGGTAAAAGAACAATGACTATTAATGAAAATTGTAATGGAGATGGCCAGATCGGAAACAGTGGGATTTAATTCCTGTTTTGATCTGTGACACCCTGTCTGTGGGTCTCCTTTCTTGCGAACCTCTCTCACCCAGTCAGTCTCCCTCGTTGATTCCGCCTAGCTACACTCTCTCTCTCGATCTGTCTCTGTTTCTCACCATTCCCACCTCTCTCTTTGTCATATGCCCTCTCCACCACGCCATAGAGCAACTCCACCCCCAAAACCCGACCACCAGCAGCAGCACCCAACCGTATCCCTTTCTCTCCCATTTCACTCGGCTCATCCTTTTCTCTCTCCTCTCCCCCTCCCGCCTGACCGGTCCCCTCGCCATGGGAGCTCCGTCCCTCTTCCCGCACCTAGTTTGCCCCAATCGACCATCCGCACTCTTGCACAACACCTCCTCTCTCCAAAACCGAGCTTTACCTCTATTCACCACCAGTGTACAGACCCGTCGTGAACCTCGTCGCAGCAGACCTGAGCTCGACGGTGCCTTGCCAACCTCTCTTAAACTGATTCTTCAATATTTCTATAAATTGTAACTCAAGCCTCTACCCCTCTTGCCGATACCGAGCCACTTGCCGGGAACTGTCACTGCAACCACCGAGACCTCTTCTTTGCTACTCTAAACCTTTGTAAGTTTGTAACCTCAATCTCTCCTTTTCTATACGGCGATGACAATGCAAGGAGCTCGAAGAAAAAACATGAACAAAAAACAGGTGTCAATCAATTTCTCGCTCACGGGAGAGTTGAATGATCAACAGAACAGGACGTCGATGGCGTCAATTTTGTAAAAGAAAATATATATACTCTTTACTCTTTTTTTTTTCTATCCTTTCTTCTATCGTAAGAGTAGAAGGGGAAAAGGATAGCAGAAGCTAGGGGGCCCACCCCATTAGAAAGAGTAGAAGTACAAACGCATCCCATCAGAAAAAAAAGAAGCAAAAGCTAGGGAGCCCACCCCATCAATTGTTGTCCCATATATGACCATATTTGAATAGAACTTCATCTAATTTTTTCCAGTGGGTTTTATTTCAGTGTCAAATTGACCCGTCACATGAGTATATGCTCTAAAAATTGAGTAAAATTTGTGGCAAATACACATCCCTGCGATGAAGATCAGACGAATTTCAGGGGGCATGCGCACTGTTTCTTCGCGTTCGTCACCTGACGTCACCATCAACTCAACTTTACATATATATAATGACAGCTACGCCGACGATAATAATAAATTAATAGTAATAATATCATAAAAATGTGAACAGTCAAAATGACAAGAGCAAGTTTTGATTGATGGCGTCTCTTCTAGACTGCTAGCTTCTAGGTCCCAAATAGTCCACATATAGCTCCAATATACCTTCTTTTTGTGTTTCTAGAGATATATTAATTTGTGCAAAAAATACTGATGACGTCGATCAAAGTTACGTGTTTGGCAACAAAAGAAACGGTACGATGACTTAATTTTGGACAAGCCGCGACGCCATATGCATCCTCTTTGCCGCCGGATGTATATACGTCAATAAATTAGTAAATTCCGCAAAGGAACAACACCGCTGGTGTTGATTTCATGTTACAGTGCACCTTCCCATTGATATATTCATTATATTGTTAGATCTTTGAATTGTAGAAATAATTTGTTTATTATTAGTTTTTTCTCTAAAAAAATTATCTATTGACTCATGTTATTACATTAATACCATCAGTGCCTTTTGGGTCTCCCCGGAGACATTACCCTTTTTAGAACCTTTTATTAATTCTTCGGAAATATGTGAGAATTAAATTTTTTTTAATACTTTTCGAAGTTTTAAAAGAAAAAAAGGGAAACGTCCTAAAGAAGGAATAAAAGAAAAGTATACGACGCTCAAAATATATATTGAATTTAGTTTTCCAGGCAAGTTATCACGATTGACACACAAGATTTTAAATTACATATCCAAGCCCTAAAATAATTAGACGAATGCTTAAACTATTGATGGTGTAAATCAATTACTAGATGCTAGTGATAGATATAATTTTATTGGCTCTTCATTTTTAATAGAAAAAAATTTGTCGCTGATTAGTTGTGCGTTGTGCTCAGAAATAGAGCCACAACACATATGGAAAATTTTCTTAAAATAATAATTATTTTTTATTTTGGAAATAGATCATGTATGTAAAATTTTCTCATCTGTAATTTTTCAAATAATTTCATTTATTAAAAAATAAATATTTCTATTAAATTATTTTTTATTGAGACGCCCATTTTTATTTTTTTGAAGTATATATAAATATTTTTATTTTTATTTACCCACCCATTTGTTTGTTAGTCGTCTTATATAAACAGTAATGGTAAACAAAATCGAAAAACTTGATCCTCATCTAAGAGTCCTTACAGATTAGTAATTCAAATGTAAATAGTCATTTTAAACAACTAAATAGCAATGTGCCATCAATTCTTGTTAGAGGAAGTAATAATTATATACAGTATAATACAAGCATATATATCTCAAACTTCAATTAATTAATGCCGAACAGGGGTGCTGGGAGCCTGGGAGGTCCCAACATATATGAAACAACGATTTATGTACTCTTTGTGTATTTCAATTAATACTGAAGAAGTATTTAAATTATCAACGATTTAATTATGTACTCTTTGTTGATGTTTTTTCCCCGCAGGAATCTACAGTCAAATAAAGAATAATTGAATCCTATACAAAAGTATTGACACTCTATCGTACTATAATCTAATCGGAGTCTCCATAAAATCTCAATATCCTTTTCTTAACATCCTCTGGTGTAAATTTAACAGCTACAAAATCCTCGTGAGACCGGTACCATCCACGGTACACTGGTACCAGCATTGCCTCCACCGTGAGTCTAACCTCTTCTCTCATCGCAGCATCAGCTATCACCCACTCTTTTCTCTCCTTCATTGCCTTCTCAAAATTTATTTCAAATTTCCGCAACCTCTCCATATCGTCGTCTTCATTATGGACAGGTAGCAAGGCTGACATGTTAGCCCATGCAGATCGCACGTGACCATCCATAAACCGGCGTGCTTTTGTGTTATGCTCATTCACCAAGTCATCACCCAAAATCTCTTTTAGACGACAACCTTGTATCTTTTTGACGATGTATTGAAGGTTGTTTGCTAGAAAAAGGTATGATGAGGCCGCTTCACTGTAAGTCTCAGCCTTGGAATCGATCTTGCATAACAAAACAAATAGTATCCATGCAATTGTCACCGAAAGAATTGATCCATCTGCTAGGTTAGCTTGTTCAAAGAATGAAGACTTGCAGTCTGGAGGGAGATCGATGAGAATTTCATGAAGAGAGTCCTCGAAATCAGATAAATATGCCAAGTAATTCATCACATACCGAGTTAACGGATGTATTGCACCACCACGTACTGCAGATGACTTTAGCGGGTCCTTTTGAATTGCCAATTCAAACTCAGATACTACTGATCTAATAGCTTTGGATAGTTTGTCGAGTGATGACATCACCTGTGATCTTACAGAGCGTGCAGGATCAGACCCGAACATTGATTCAATATCTGGTAAGAGATCGGATAGCACAACGTACATATCCAAAAGCCGAAATAGTTTTTCAGGTGAAGGTTTCAGGTACACGGTAACTGTCTCAGGGAAGGTCAAGAAGCTCAATGCCATATCACACGTTATGGTAGAAAATATTGAGTTACGCACTGACTCCGGTGATGCGGCAAAAATCTCATAACATAGCCGGTGCTCCTCGGAGCAGAAGGACTGTATTACGACAGGAGCAATGTCTGTCCATGATTTTATATGACGGTCTAATACCTCCCACCTGTGTTTCTTTATGATTTTTGGTTGGTTTGAGTATTGATCAAACCCAAGTCGAACCATTTGAGATTTTAGGTTTGACTGGCGCATTGATTGGTACATGGACACGCACTCCCCACCATACCCAGTAGCGAGCATGGTCTCAGCAATCAAGCGGACATCTGCAATCTCGTCGCGTTGCAAATCGACATCTGATGAGATTGAAAATAGGCGGCGCTTAAACAATTCTTCAAGGTGCTGCATGGCAGATTCGAGAAGGGTATGAATCTTTACGAGTTCACTGTGTCGTGATGATTTAGCACCATGAGAGGCCGACTTAGAGAGACGGAGAAGGTGAGAGTGAAGATGGGATGTTGCCTGAAGGAAAGAGGGGGAATGAGAGGACTGTGGGTCCCAGTTGGAGATGGTAGAACGGACGATGGAGATGGATTGGGAAATGGATCGAGTGATGGGCTGATCCAAACGGAAGGAAGTTGTTTCTGCGAGGAGGTCTCGGAGCGGTGTTACTGCCATCCTTTTCTTTTATTACTGGGTATGGGTATGTAGCTTTGTCGAAATTGTTAAGAGAGAGTTTGCTTTAATTGTTAAGAGAGAGTTTTTCTCTGATGCAGCAAAGAGGAAGAGAGATTTAATGGAGGAAGAGGGAAGTATCGAATGTATATATAGATAGATGGTTCGTTGAGAATACTTAGATTTGGATTAGCCGCGGAGAAATACGCGGAGCATAATTCTTATGTGGACTTGGAACAGTCATCGTTCTGAGGACGAGTGGACTAAGGAGGTTTATTTTGTTGTTGGTTAATTATACGCCGAAATGAAGGGACATTGAATTTAACATTGACGCAGCCTTCGTTTTGACTTTTGAACAAGTCTTTCGGAAAGATAAGTAGGCAAAGGGAACGACTTAAACTCGTAACTTCGTAAGCAATAAATGAATTTAGATGTATGATAAGGACTATTTAGATGGTTCCTTGTGTCTTATTCTTATCATGGGGCCTTCCACGTAGTCGCTCTGCCTATCAGGATCAACTAATAAGTAATGAATCGCTCTATTGTCAATTATATTGCCATGCATTGGTAGTGATAATTAATTACAAGCAACTAATTTTTTTTAATCTTCAATTAATAAATGCAATTCAACAATTAAGAAAAAATATCGAATAACATTATTAGTTTATTATCATCATATAATAACATAATTAATTTGCATGCGGCAATTTATAGTTAATTGGTAGTATCACGTAAATAATATGTATATCCTATACCAGATCAAATTTTTACGCATACAAGTCCGGCCTTTATTAATTTATTAATATATTCTTCCAAGAGTTCGCTTGAAGTCAAATGTTGACTATTTCCGTTAGTCTGTAATGTCATCAATAAGGGGCTACAAAACAATACGGACGATTGATCTTAAGAGAAGCTTTCTCTACAGATAACCATGTGCCCACCTGTACAATCATCTCGTGCTTAATTTCAAACGCAAGACAAAATAACTAGTAACTACCATCACATGACCCGCTATACAATAAAACAGTACAATTGCTACACTAGACCCAAATTCTATCATTTTCGATGGATTACCGGCCCAAAGCGCGGCATGCCAGAAATAAGTCTTATTACAGAATAATTTTATAACCAGTTTTTTAATCTCATACTCATGAACAATCTATATTTTAATTATTTTCGGATTAGTCCACCTAAGATGAAGTCATTGGCAACGATTATTTATTTGTTGTTGTAGACCTTTTCTTTCTATTCATTTGACAACATAATATTAACTTAGAAAAATCATAGGTCACGCTCTAGTCAGTCAGAACTCAGAAGAGTTCCTTAACAAATAACAATTAACAAGTTATCATGCATTGATACATTTTACAGCGGGAATGTCGACGGTTACTCGGTGAAGAATTATCTTCTTGTCCAAGTAAACTATACAAAATATAAATTGTGTTAAACTTTTAATTTATTCATACTATTAATTGACTAATTATATTTTTACTTTGTCACGCGGAAAACTTACTTAGTTCACAAGTTTCGAGCTTTAATTAGGATATGTTTTTTGGTAACATATCGGGTCAAATTACATATAAACAGAGCATATAATATATGAAAAATATGCGGCGCAATCAAAATATCATTTGACTATATCGCGTTAATGGACATGATTATATGATGAGATAACACTTTAAGCACGTCACATGAAAGTTTGTCATTGAACGAGATGAGAATCCATTAGTGTTGGAATACAGTTAGCAACTTAGCATGGCTCTTTAAACATTCAAAAAAAGGTAAGTTGGTTGCCTGTCAATATCTTACATTGCCTATCCACCAGGGAACCTCAATTCCATGAGTTATCATTTTCAACAATACGATTTTAACGACTTGTAAATTGTACTCTGTTACTAAAACGAACAAAAGAAAAATGTGTAATGTGTAATAGTTTGGATTATTATTTGCTCAGAAATTACTAACACACTTTTCTCAAGAAACTATTGACTTATCTGATGTATATGTTCGAGTCGCGCTCGAAATCTTTAGTCCTTACATTTCCTTGGAAACTTAATTATAACGAAACATTAATTAAATTGTTGATCAATACTTTGATAATCATATTTGCGATTTTGCAAGGGAAAAAAAAAAACAGATGTATTGAAATTAAAGCGTCACACCACTTGCCTTCTAGGTTGCCTTCTAAGTTCCAGGAAAAGTTATAATTAATCTGTAGTTCCAACTGTTCGGTTGGTTCATTGGTTGTTTTAGTCCAAAACTTGTGAAAGTTCAAACTTCGGTTTAAGATCCGGATCTGTGAATTGAATAACCAAAACAAAAAATGAACTGAAATTTAATAAATATAAAATGTTATATATATGTTACTAGCTAATTAATATATGTAATGTTCACACATTAATTTCTTATTCGTCAAATTCATACATGTGTTTGAGGTAGTATAAGTTAAATTTTTCGTACTAATTAACTGTTATTTGGTTTGATTTACAATTTAGTTGATTGAATTTATTCGATCTATTCAATTTATATTATGCAAAGTGATGGAAACTTAGTTAACCATCAATTCGATTTAAATCAAACCGATAACACCTCTCGGTCCATAAAAATTCCTCCTGTCAACGTGCCCATGAGGTTCAAATTTAATTTGCAACTGCGTAGAAATATTGACCATGTCAACGTAAGTTATTTGTGAGTGGACAATTTGATAATATATGTTTATCAACGGCACTAACGGAGATACGAAGACTATACAGATTGTATAATTTTTTATGGTGATATGTATTTTTAATTATCTCGATGAATTTTATTGAAAGTTTTCTTCATTCACATGGTTTTACCTTCTCATATTAAAAATCTGAGAACAACATTAACATTATTCTTTCTTTCTTTTTCCCCTCATTTGTCTCATTTTTACAAACTCAAATGTAAGCATGACTAAATTAAAAATTAAAAAAACATTGGAAATTATTCCAATAATTTCTTTATGAGGGTCTTAATTTAAAGAAAATTGTATACACTAAAAGTCAGTAAAATTGAATTAAATAATTTGTATAATATATAAGTAAATAAAATATTAAAAAGTGTGTGGTTCCCACATAACAATTGCTTGTTTTATTCTAAAGTTTCACGTCTTAAGGAAAATATTTTTTCCTTTAAGATAGCATGGCCACATATGATATATTGGACGATAACTCCTGGACTTTATTTCCAAAAATTGTGGTAAACTAACATATTTTTATTGTAGGCCTGTAATTTATTGTCTAAATTCTATTGGTACTTGGGCTTAGTTGTCCTATTGGATTTGACTCGGTTTCACTTTGACATTGTGCACATGCTTGTTTTGAGAATGGATCAGCCGTATACAGGCGCGCGCGCCAAGAGAGATGAATATATTGGGTAGATGGCTAGAATTACTGTCTTTTACATTAATTAAGGTAATTACTATTCACCATCCAAAGAATAACCATCCAAACCATCCATCCATCGCCCCTCTTTTTATTCCCTACCCTCAGTTGCAACATTTCTAACCAAACCCTAGCGCTCCAGCCAACTACCCGTCGCCCTGTCTCCGGCTGTCCACCGCCACCTCTTCCCAGCCAACCACCACCGTCTCCACACCCCAAATCTCTCTCTCTCTCTAGATCTGAGAATCTGAGTCTTGTTGGATCCATCAAGCAGCCATGGCGGCGGCGAACGCTCCCAACACCACCAGAGAAGCGCTTACGGTTTGTCTCTTACGCTCACCAGAGGCCCGAGACCTTCAAACCCGCTCTCTTCACCCCCGCTGTCGATCCCAACCTCTGCCCCAAATCAGCGGCCTGGATCGACGAGAAGTCGCCGGAGGAGCTCGAGGAACTTGAAGATGACGATGGTCGCTTCCTTCAGGAGTATAGGTTCGATCTCTTTCTCTCTGACTAAATTGATGTAACGTCCATTTGTAATCGTGATTCTCTTTAGTTTATTTGAGATGGATTTGTCATATTGGAATAGAAAATTAGGTTACTTGTTATTTATCTTTGTCTAGGTTTTTGCTCAATTCAGGTTCTTTAATTGATATTCGATGCTATGCTTAAACATATGCATATAGGTCGATCTCGTGGAAGATTGTGGTGCTGGTTTGTTTGGAGACCATGGTTCTTTGGTGAAGAGGTGAAGGAGAAGAAGGAAGGAGGATTCTATGGGCATTCATGGTTACATGAAAAGGGATAATGGATCATTTCATATGTACAAATGTTCATTTAAATGAAATAAGGGATCATCTTTATTGTTGTAATTGTTCAGTTAGTTGTTGATAAGTGATAATCTAATGCAGAAAGTAAGATAAATAAGCTACATATGTTCAGTTTATTGTTGTAAATGTTCTTATTGTTATAGTAAATGTTCGCTATGTTTGTTGTATTTGTTGTATTTGTTTTTTTATTTAACTAGTTTAATTGAATACAAAAACTACGAAATCAAATTTCTGCTGCAACTAACTGAACACATAGACACTTTAAGTTCATCCCTTAACGTATTTAACTGAACACAAAATATTAAAATTCTAAATTATTGCTGAATCTAACTGAACACATACATACTTTTAAATAAACCCTTAACGTATTTAACTGAACACAAAACACTAAAATTTCAAATTATTGGTGCATCTAACTGAACACTTATATACTTTAATTCAACGCTTAAAACATTTAACTGAACCCTTAAATCAGCATATTTGATGACGTCAGCATCAAAAAAATTTCGGAAATTGGTCAAAAAATTTTGCTGACGTCAGCACGCGGAAAAAAAGCTTTTTTAGCCTGTTGGATGGCGCTGGTTCAGTTGGATGGTATTGGATGATTTTTTGTTGGATGGTGTATATAATTTCTGATTAATTAATGTCATAACTTATAATTTAGCAGTTAGTACTGACATGGCTAATCGATGTAAACCCACCACTATAATGGCTACGAAACAAAAAAAAATTGTCCAGGCAAGTACCAATCTGAGGGAAACTAGACATCATTGGATACATCGGTGGTCCATCATATGTATGAAATGCTCGCCTTAGTCTTTTTTTTTTGTTTGGGTGTGCGGTACAGCCGTACAGTTCCGGATTGCATATTGGTTCCATATATCATAGACCTTACCTACTGTAAGAGATCGTGGGTTGCTACTTGTGCCTATTATGACATGTTTATCTAATTATCTCTCGCGTTCCATATGCACCAGTACTGGAGATTACATAAAAAATTAAAACTGAGTTCCGGCCTTGTGATCTAGTTGAGAAGTTACGGATGTATAAGATTAAAAAACATTCTAAATAAATTTGGATTAAAAATTTATTTCGACTTTGACCATTTAGAAATAAGTCTTAATCAATACAAAATTATCTTTGATCATTTAGCAATAATAATTTTAAACATAAATAACTAATAATAGTCTTATTAATTCTCATGAGATCATCCACTCTAAGAGTGAGATGTGATGCAGACCATACCGGTCTAGAGTCTAGACATGTCGGTGAGACATTGCCCGGTCTCTCTCATACATCCCCAAAAAAGAAGGCTGACGTGGGTGTTAAATCTTTTATTTTCCATGTCAGGTTCCAATTTACACCGTGTCAGCTGATTTGATCTTTGAGAATTTTTGGGTTAACAGTGCATATGCTCTTTCTTTGTGTACCATTTCCTGTAGCCCAACTTTGCCAAATTGGCTTATCATCAATTGGGAAAGGCTCATTTAAAGCTCTTACCGTATTGATAACACTTTCTTCAGCTTAGACTTTCAAAGAATTCTGGCAATCTCATGTTTGCAAGTCCTATTTCTGTGGTCGTAAAAATCAGGTACTGTCTCCTTTACATCTTCACCTGGCTTTTTATTTTAATGCATGTTCTCCACTCACGAGATTAATGGTTTGTTGTCATGATATCACCCTTTTAGCCTTTTACTATTTTTGTCTACCCCAGATAGGGTTCTCCAATCGTGCGTGTCGTGTCGTGTCGTGTCGTGTCAAACACGATCGTGTTAGAGTCTCGTGTCGTGTCGTGTTGACACGAACTACTTTTTTTAATCGTGTCGTGTTAAATGGTGAGGATAGACAACACGACACGCATTCTGACACGACACGACTAACACGATCGTGTCGTGTCGTGTTGACACGTCGTGTTAGTCGTGTCATATTATTTATTATTTTTAAAATTAAAAAATATTAAAAAATTAAAGTAAAGGAAAAAAATTACTAAATAATAATTAAATTAGAACAATATGAGTCAAATGATGGTAAATAATATGATATAGTATTATAAATTGAATTTAAATTATTAATTTTGTTTAATTAATAAACAATAATTAAATTTGTGTTAATGTGTCGTGTTAATTCGTGTTCGTGTCGTGTTGCGTGTCAAATCGTGTCGTGTTGGTTCGTGTTAAACTTTCTAATATCCCAACACGACACGATAACACGATCGTGTCATGTCAATTTTGTATCCGTGTCGTGTCGTGTCGTGTCAACACGCACACCGTGTTGTGCCAACACGATCGTGTCGTGTCATTTTGTCCCCGGACAATATCTTCTTTAAAGAAATCTCATAATTTAATCATGAGATTCATCAAAGAACTTGCAATTTATTAGTTATTACGATTCTGGAAATGTAAGTCCGAATGCTCTGGTTTAATATTAACTTACATTAAATTCAAACCAATCATACACCATCCAGTTCGCTCTTTACTGGATAAAATAGGATGCCAATACTAGAAAACGATAAACATTTTGTCACATCACTTTACAAGAGTCATGGTTTTCCATGCAATTCGACCAGAAAACTAATGTATGATTGAGGTACATAATACCATATTATTAATGTTAAGGTACATAATACCATATTACCACTGTTAGTGTTTAGAGAAAAATCTTCAATTATATGGGTTTCATGTCCGTCTTACTGCAATATATCAGCCACAGGATAACAATCCCCCCCCCCCCCCCCCCCCCCCCCCCCCCCCCACACCTAGAATTAGAAAGAGCACTGACTACAGTCTACAACAAACATACATACATACATTCTATATATGACTAACTGCCGGTTAGAAAAAGAAAAAGAAACTGCTATTGCTAATATAGTGTGTTAGTACGGAAAGCAAGTATTTTTTTCTTTCCTTTCCTGTCAATCTCTGGTAGTGCTCTTCAGCCTTTTGGCAGCTTTTAAGAACCCACAAATTACCTGCAACTCATCCAGTTCCTACAAATTGGAACAAAGATACTGCATCATTTTCCAATTCAGTAGGCGGTAGTTTCATTAAATGTTTATATGTGATGGAATTAAACTTGAAACTTACTTGAGACATAAAATGCCTCTGAACTGCATCAATTAATTGCTCCTTAGATGGGTTAGGGCTCTCAACTTGCTATAGGAAGGAAATTACTTTGTTTTAAATAAAAAAAATACAGTTCTGAAAAATAAGGGCAAGAATGGAAACCATTTGCATGCAAGTAAAATACATGCCAATAGAAACATACTAACAAAATTAGTTCTCAGGATGAAAAACTCACTAGATTGTAGTGACGAAAATATCTCCACAATGCTCTGGTTTCTAGCTTGCTCAGATCCACTTTCTGCAGATTAGCATTCATTCAATTTTATCAATATTATAGTTATAAGTGAACACCCCTAATTTATATTAATTACTGGTAATGCATACCATTGTAGGTCCAGATGATGAGATAGAGCTCTTTGAATTTGAATCAGAAGAGCAGATCAGAGACTTGTAAAGGGGTCCTCTATAATTTCTGTTGCTCCTTTGAGATTTTATTGGCTTTGTAATTGACTGGATATGATCTGAAGCTGAAAAAGATCGGATAGCATGAACAACAGATTTTTTCTAAGGGTAAATGGGTTCAGGAGATTTGGTTCAAAACATTGTTTTCCAATGTGTTGCTCAACAATTAACATAGATGATGTTAATCAAAAAATGATATCTATTTATTTGAGTATGCTGAACCCAACCAGTTTGTTGGTATTCTACTGCTCCATATTGAAGCTTTTCTACTTTCATAATTTGAATGAGATAGGCGGACTTGCATCACAAATTGAAATTTTCACCTTCCTTTTTTAATTTATTCAAACAAGGGTCTAATGCTTCTTATTCTTAATTGGTACTTCGGTAGCAGAAGCGGAGCTGGGATTTCAAAATAAGGGGGACAAAGAATAGTTAAGTTGAAATGTTTAGAATTTTTAGAGGGGCAAATTGAATAAATCTTACTCAATTACATGGAATTTTTATACTTTTAAGGGGTTATGTTGAAAGTATGGGAGGACAATTGCCCCCTTTTGGATGCACTTGGATCCGCCCCTACTTCGGTAGTCCATAGAAATTGAAAAGAACAAATTAAGGAAACTAAATAACAGAAAAAATAGAAATCCAAATTTCTTACCTATGTCAGATCCACTTATTTGCACTGATTTGAATTCTGTTTCATCACTCTCTGGACAGATCGGTGCTTCAATCACACTAAGTGCATTTCTTTGCAACTTCACCTCTATTCCATTCGTTAGAACCTATAGTTTTAGAACATTATTGCAAAATTAATTCTCACTTAAAAACCCAGTAGTCAATTAGCACATTAATAAAAATGAAAAAGAAAGAAAAAGTAGTTTGGAAATATGTACCCTGTCATACTTATGACACTTGCTATTCTGACAAAAAAGAAGCCCTACCAATCACATTCCCATCTTCTAAAATATCACATTTGGTTCATCATTTGGATAATCAACAAAAATATGACAGCATTATTTGCATGCTAGACCTTAATAGTCAACACTTTTGTCCATTTACCTTACTGCAACACCAAAATCAGACGTAATAAACCAAATAGTCAATATGAAAGATCAAGAATTGCAGCTAAGAAGTCAATTTTCAACAGCAAAGCAACAAAACAACTGAGAAATCTAAATTTCACACTGAAACTAAGCACAAAAGCTCTAGTTTTACATTTTCTGCATGAAAGTTTGTTCTAAATGCCTATTTTCATTGCACATTACAAATATGGAACAAACCAACAAAGAATTTTAACATTTCTGACATGAAACATTTCAATTCTATCATTTACAACGAAAATCCGTAAGCCCTGTTAAAAACCAGAACTACCATCAGACAACAATGAATCAAAACGATCAGAATTTTCATACAATTCCGTAATTGAAACACAGAACAGAAATCCCTACAAGAATTCGGACAAAATGGATTAGAAAATTCATCAAACAAACCAAAATTTGTGCAAAAAATTACACATACCAGCCAATGCCAACCTCCAGAGCCCACAGCTTTCTTCACAACACCTTGTAAACCAACAAGCACTGACTTAGTGCGATTGTTTCCAGTCACCACTACCTTCGTGTGCTTAGGAAGTACAGCCATCTCCTCCTCGCTGCTATCTCCACCGTGCATTCTCCGATCAACGGTTCTCAGCATTCTCGCTCTGTTTCTGCTTTTTCACTACCAAATTTACGAGAATTTTCCGAAATTAAGAGCTGAGGAGTCACGGAAACAGCGAGTCTTTCTATAAGCGATCATACATTTTCCAAATTGAATTTTTTTTCAAGTTGGATTTGAATGGAAAACTGCGAAGTTAATCGAAGTTTTTGGAAAGACAAAGATAATGAGATTTCTTGTGTCACTTTCTCTGTTCTGTCTATTTTATACATCTTAAGGGGTTTGCTTTAAAGTAATATTTTGGCAAAAGTCGGTTCACTATTCCAGCTCATTAAAGGATAAGTGGGACCCATAAATAGTTACATGATCTATTGATCGTCTTATAGACCGAAAGTATGGATCGTAATTTCGAGAATTAGGGTCTGATCACTTTCGTGTGATCTTTCAGTCAGAATCCCGAAGACCGTAATAGGACCAATAGTGTAGTGACGCGTGTCGAAGAGGGCGTCGCTATGCTGCTGCCACTGACATACCAGTTATGGTACTGTAATAAAGGAGACAGCATGGTACAAAATTACTTTAATAGCCCTTAGCGTGCTCCAGTCCTCTGTACGAAGTCCCAAGCTAGTCTGATCATCTATGGCACTCCCGGTGTATCTACCCGTGCTAATATTGGGATATATTCTTCAAAACTCATAAGACGCACCAAAAATACATACAAAAATAAACAGATTGACTTTTTTGTTATCATGATAATGGTGAAAATAAAATGTGACGCTAAGATACTCGAGTACTTTGCAACGATAGACTATGAGTCTAGGATAGACTACAAAGTACTTTGTGAAGTAATCAATTGTTAAATAAATTTGTTGTGAATAAAATCCATTTTCACAAATCACAATGCATCACCTCTCTCTTAATAATGGTTTCTAATAATTATATTTGCATGGTATAAAGTTATGCAATCATGTACAACAATAAGAGTTAACATCTGCTGTAATAAACCGTATTTTTTTGGAAAACAAAATTGGCTTCAGTAATTGTTTTTAGTGACCCAATTTCATGCAGGGCAAAGAAAACTGGAGGACAATGTCCCCCAATTTGAATTAATTAATATATTTTAAGTGTCATTTTAATTCTTCATATATATTTCTCTTATAAAAATTATGAGCCCCCTATAAAAACATGGAAATAGTAATATTGGTTGACCATCATAATTACAATCTAACTATTTTGATGTAATGAATATATTGATATTTATATTTGCAATGACAATGGGACATGAACCATCAAAAAAACTTTTGACTTCCGTCAGCGACTGCACAAAGTGCCGTTGAGTTATTTCGCTACAAATTTGTACTCGACTGCTATAAAATAGTGAGAGGTTAAGCAATGGGACAGTTATTTGCATCACGTTCGGCTACTGAACAGCGACTAGGCGAAGGGGATTTGGGTTGTTAACCACTGTTGGTGGCTTACAGCTCAAGCCTCCTTACCGGACAAAAGTAGCTTAGAATTTTGACTTGTTTGTCAAAGGTCTCATAGGTCTCATCACATGTCAAAAGGACGGAAGCGAAGTAAACACATAATTACTGTAATGGAATAATATGCAATTTGATTAGAGTGCTAATAATTGCCACCACAAGGAATCCAATCTAGCATAACTGAGATAGGACAACTACGGCGAAGAGCATGCTGAATAAGAAGTGTAAACTGGACAAAAAGGACGTGCTTTATTAAAAAAAATAATAATAATAAGTACTGACAAGTTTGACAATCTTTACTTAGCGAGAAAATTCACGTTTGATTATGAGCACATATATTTCAGCAGATCATTCACAAGGAAAAATAGTAAAATACCAAGAAACAAGAAATTGGCTCGTATTTCGGATAACCACGTCAGCAATGGCTGCTTTGCTAATTGCTATTGTACAATTGCAACAGGAAGCAATTAATGCTTTCAATATCCACAATGCTTAGGAATAATATTTAGGTTACTTTTCCGGATTCCAACGAACTTGATGCGAATTTAGGCTTGGCCAGTTATCTTTTGTAATTATTCAAACTCGATCACTTAACTTTTTCGGTCAGAATAATTTTCTATTCAAATATGGTCACCTTAGTATTTTGGATAGAAAATTTTACAAAATTGAATAATTAAATTGATGTTTGGTGACCAAAAATAAATAATTCAAAACTTAGTAATAAAAGAGCATATTTTATATCAGTTTTAGATACTCTCACAAAATTAATCCTAGTATTTTATATCGATTTGCTTGGTAGAATTGGAAAAGGACCGGGTCAAATAGAAGTCTGTCTGCTTGGTTTGGCTACGAATGAAAAAAGAAAAACAGGTCACAGCTTATTTGAGAGTTCCAAGTCATCTTATTCCCAATGCTTCGCTTGTGAGTTGTGATCGCTGAGAGCTGCTTTCGCATCAGTAGGCATTGGATTTGAACTGATGAACCAGATTGTTTCTTGTTGTTTGGTTGTTATTTAAGGCTACCTAAAACTCCCAACTAGAGCTTTGAATCAGGCACATCTGTTTTAAGAAAGAGTTGCATATTTTGATACCAGTACCAGTTTGGTTCGTGAGTTCAAAACCTGAACAGTCTGTACGAGACGTGTTCTGTGAGTCTAGTTCAGTTGATCAGAACCTGATCGGTCTATACAAGACGTACCGACCACACTCAGTCTGGTACATTAGTTCGAAACCTGCTCAGTATATATAATACATGCACTGGACCACATATCAGTCTGATTCATTAGTTCATAACCTGATCAGTCTGTACATGTCCTGTACCAAGCTAGCATTTAACCTCTCTTGTTTTCTCTTGGCTGGTTATACCCATGCTGGCTTCTCTCTCTTCCACTATACAAGACGTAACAGATATTACCATAAATTTTTACAGGTAGTTAATTTTTTTAGTCTTATCACAACTTTTATCATCATTTTATTATATTTTTTGCTTTTGGAGGAAGTGATTTTTCCAAGTCAATGTCATACTTCTTTTTCTCAATTTAAATGGGTGCCAGAGGCAGATTCAACTTGACATCGAGCAAGTTTGGCATAAAGGAATTGGTCAGTTGAACTCTTGGAACCAAAAACAAGGTGAAGTTGCATACTAACTTGGCCTTTTCTTTCATAAATAAAGAAGAATGATTTGGTCAGTTAAAGTACCAGGTGAAGTTGAAATGTGCAACCTTTTGTTCGTTCAGTTCAGCCTAATTGAAGAACCATGAATTAGCTGATTTATAAGAGAACTGTACACATGACAGAGGCGCAAGAGCATTTGAAAATATTTTCACAAAGCTATTCAATAAAATCTATATCCCAATGAGCAAGGTTTCTTAACTTGTTTCGTTTAACCTAACACTTTATGGGATTATCATTTCCCTTTGTTGTGCACTCAATTTTGACTATTCAAGTGCGCATCCCAACATGTCAATCCTTAAAATAACAGACCTCACTGTCATACTGGTCACCTAATTACCACAATGAGTGTCAACAACACAGACTGGTTTCTCCTTTTGCTTTGATAGAATTACTTTTAGATTGTCAACTGGCATTGAGGTTTTAGGTAAAAAGTAAAGCACAATTGAGGTCAAATATTATGTAAACTAGAAAAAGGAAATCTTGCAAAAAAACTCCAGTTGTTTTTGCGTCAAACTCACTAGCCATTATGATTACCAGCATGTGCCTGTATCTTGCAGCATACCTTCAAGCCACTCATTGCACTATGGTAGGCACTAAATTAAACAGATGTCAACATATATCAGAAAAAGGGAACAACAAAGCTATTTTTAGTGCGACCACATTTCTGATCAGAAGATATTAAATTACCATAAATGTTTGAAGTGACATAATTTGCCTATTTTCAATAATGCCACTTCAGATAAATTAACATTCCCAAATAAGGGTATCATAGGATGAGAGCAAAAAGAAAATTTATAACTTACCTATACATTAATTTGCTTTATTTGGGTAGTTAATAATCTTTCTTACCACTACTGTTCTTGCCATTCTAATATCCCGTCTACACTGATCATTTTGCGCACCTAATTGCTCAACACTGTTTGTAAAAGCCTCAATTTTTCTCTTAATCTCCTCCATTCCAAACCGCACAGCTTCATTATCCCTCAAAACAAAATCAGCACTATCCAACATTGACCTAATCTGAATCTCCAAATTCTCAGTGAGAGCCTTGATTGAATCCAAATCAGAAATAACCACAAAAGTACCAACTTGCATTGCGCTTAGAACCTCTTTCTCACCTTTAATTGCATTCTGATACCCCTTTAACAATGAATCGATCCATTTTCCCACTGACCCAACTGGGATCGCCACTGCAGCAGTCGCGAGAGCTGTCAGAACAGGTGGTGCCGCTACTGAGGCTGCAATAATTGAACACAAAACTACAGCCACAAAAGCCGCTACAAAAATTAAGCTCGAAATCTTTCTCCAAGACTTGAGAGACTTCAATTTAATATCAAGTTTGTTCTTTCTCTGAATCATTTTCTCCAGCATATTTAAATGCCTGATTCGCACCGACTCAAGTACCTGAAAGAATTCAGGCGTGAACGGTTCCCCCATCTGCTTAAACCTCTCTAACTCCTCCAGTGTCATAGAAAAACCATTCCCTTGATCCCGCCTTTCTTCTTCAAACTTATCCAACGCCAATTGAATCGATATTTGACTATCCCGAGCCCTTTTTAAACAGCTCTCCAAGCAATTACAAAAATCGAGCGACTCAATGCTAGTATCGAAATACTCCTCAACTAGCTGAAACAGATCAGGAGAATTCCATATATCTCTCTTGGCCTCAAGAAGCAGTGTCACCACTTCCCTATTCAGGTCAAGTAGGCCTCCAGTGACTTCCATGAGGGAATTGAAAGAGAGGGACCGCATAGGACCAGAGAGGCTGGCCATTGAGGAGAAGACCCGCGTCGTCCGAAGCTGTAAGTTCGCGTCGAAAGACTGGATCTGGGGATCGGAGCGGCATTGCGCCAAGTAAGCGCTCAGCTGGGCCGTGTATCCGTTGCTGCTTTCTGTAGACGTGCTGTCGCTTCCCGATCTGCTCAATTTACAGCCCATGGAAGCCCCAACGGAGAAAATCGATCGTGTATTGACGACTATTAAGTGTCGAGTGGAAGAAAAATTTGAGAAGGAAGGAAGAAAAAAAGAGGAGAGAGATGGAACTTGGGACGCGTCACACGTGGACTGTAGTCTGTAGACTGCGAATGGAGGTCTGAGAAGTCAATTTTGACCATCTGATAAATTGTGGCCCACAAAATGATTGCCTAATGTTCGTCTCAACAACCCGATAATCAGGAGTTTGAGCACACGGTTACTCGTTGGGCAGTCATTTGACAGATCGCTACATATAGTGCACTAGGGAAACGGCCATAGACGAAATTTTTGCACCTTCCAGGCGGCTTCGCTCGACTGCAAATCTGCAATTTTTTATTACTTTTTGTTGCGTCTGAAGTCGATGGTTTACTTGCTCCTTTTTTTCTCCATGTAAAGGCCCATAATCTTAGCTATGGCCTATGGGCCTTGTATTTGTTTGTTCGATGAATTATAACTAACCTTAATTAATTAAAAAATTTTAAAATAATCCGTTTTTAATCAAAAATTTAAAAATGACTTCGTAGTTTCGGAATCTGGGATTCCGAAACTAATTCTGCTTAGTTTCGGAATCTCAAATTCCGAAACTAGCTAGTTTCGGAATCTGAGATTCCGAAACTCGCTAGTTTCGGATTCTGAGAATCCGATACTGCGAATTCACAGAAACACATTGATTTTTATATGTTGAATATTCTTGATGAATTGGAATACAGCAATACGACAATGTGCATCCTTCCAAAAGTAAAGTAGGTCAGTTAATTAATGCTCCATGTTTGTAAAACATGCACATATTTTAATTCACATGATTCGAGGACAGCGGTTACATTTGTTGCTATGCGATATCAACGGCAATAGAAAATATCTTTTGTGCGTTTCTTTAACAATCTACTTTTCTAGTGCATGAATATAAATAGTAAAAATAGACTAATTAGAATATTGGTGTCAAGTCATCGTCTTTGTTGAAAAGAGGGAACTAAATATATCAAGAATATTGTCTTATTAGAATCCAAATCAACTCGAAAAAGTTTTACATATATATTTAAGTCAACTCAAGTGAATATATATACATCAGCATTCATTCACAACATATAAACGCATTGCACTATATTCTAAAACATTGCAACTTTGGTTGTGTATAGAATTTCATATAATTTGAAATTTTTTAAACATAAACCAAATCAATTTTCTTAATTTTTTTGTCATTTTCCAAAACTTGCATAAAATTTTATTATTTATATGTGTATATGTGAATACAATTAGGATCGATCATATGTCAAGTGTCAAATTAAATAATTACATATATTTTTTTTCATGTTTTTTCAAAGGTTTTAAATTAATTCTTTATCAATGAATGGCAACCCTACATAACTTGCTAGCCCAAAGCATAACGTACGTTATCACTTTGAGATAGTAAGTCATGAGTTTTATTTGAAAAGAAAAAAAAATGCTCTATACATGATTGCCTAGAAACTTGATAAATTTAACTATACACGGGTACAAAATTAAAGTAGAAAAGCCATCGAAGAGAACACCCGAAATATATCTTGTAATTTATTAACTTGAACCTTAACGTGCCAATTAATTATTACCTAAATTTTGGTGTCCCATGGTTTAACATAACGTGCCAGGGATGTTTAAAATATTTCGAATGATACCTAACTTCAAACCATGTAGAGGCGTATATAAGCAGTTCATGAAGGCATGATGTTTGAACTCTCCTGATCCCTTGTTACTTTCATGAAAACGATGGTTAAGAATTCATGCAAAGGTGTAATAATTATGTTAACAGGGAGATAATCAGGAGGGAAAACTAAAGCGGCATGTCAGTATCTGAAAAAGCTTTAATTAGTTAATTAGACAAGAAGATTAGCTTCTACCGAGACGTGTTAGTAAATTAGACGAGGTCAACATCTGACATGACCGGTTAATTCTACGGTCCTAACAGACCTGTTAATAAATTTGTGAAACTTATCTTTTGATTTTTCAAACTGAAATTCTATCTTTCCCTTAAAATTTAAAAGTTAGCTTGATCGGTAGATCGGTTATAATAAACAGACTACGCCAGGTGCAACTAGGATAGACAACTGAATTGCTTAACAAAATAAATATTAAGAAATTATAAATATTGTCGAAGACTAATATTTACAATTTCTTAATATTTTTTTGATAATTTTTAAGTTTTTTAGAAAATTTTTATTAATAGAGGAGTCAAAAATAATCTTTTGATCAACTGAAAATTATATTTGATAAGCAAAAAGAATTTTAGATGATTTTTTTTTAATTTAATTTTTATTATTGATAGTTAGGTTTTGATACAGTGGTAAATTACTAACCACTTTAATTAAGGTTGCGAGTATGAAATTGGACTGCATAATTTATAGTAGATACTAAAATTTCAAATTAAAGTAAGAGACTTAATTCATATTTTACGATAAAAAAAATTTTTACTACTATTTTTCTCACATTACCTATGTCCAAATAAAGCCTAATAAATCATGTTTGATCTGATGGGACAAATAATATAACCAAGCAAGTGCTCCACGTGACACAGAACTCTAGTTAGCAGATAAACATGCAGGAAATTTTTTGAGAATTGTGAATTAAAATATGTGCATGTTGTACAAACATGGAGCATTAATTAACTGGCCTACTTTACTTTTGGAAGGATGCACATTGTCGTATTGTTGTACTCCAATTCATCAAGAATATTCAACATATAAAAATCAATGTGTTTCCGTGAATTCGCAGTATCGGATTCTCAGAATCCGAAACTAGCTAGTTTCGGAATCTCAGATTCCGAAACTAGCTTGTTTCGGAATTTGAGATTCCGAAACTAAGCAGAATTAGTTTCGGAATCCCAGATTCCGAAACTGCGAAGTCATTTTTAAATTTTTGATTAAAAACGGATTATTTTAAAATTTCTTAATTAATTAAGGTTAGTTATAATTTTTTCGGCTTCTTGTCTCGTCGAATCACAAATGGCAAACTACTAGGGACAACTAACTTGACCCAAAACTGTGAAGCTATTAGGCTTAGCAAATTTCGGCTTAGCAAAGCTATTGGGTCGTGATTTTAGTCGGATTTCGACTTCTATGCGTGGTACTGGTACAATTGGCTATCTAGCACCAGAATGGATATCAGGTACAGCTCTCACAGCCAAAGCTGATGTCTACAGCTATGGAATGATGCATTGATGCTTTTGGAAAGAGAAACAGGAGACAAGAAGAGAACAATGATGTATCGTTTTTCCCTGCTTTTGCTGCCCCAATACTAAAATAATTGACATCCAGTGCTTGCTGGATGTGAATTTTGTTGATGATGCTAACATGGAAGATCTAGAAAGAGCCTTGAAGGTTGCATTATGTTAATATATATGGTGTCCAAGTGCCTTGATAGTTTAATATATGTATATTAGTAATTTAGTATATATAATGTTATTTCAGAAAAATAATTAGGAAGGAAAAAATCTTATAAGAAGAGAATTTAGGGTATGTTATTTTCAAGTATTTCCTTATTTACATAGTAAAAAAAAACTACTTACTAAAAATAAATGGACCTCCGAAGAGCTATTGACAAGTTTTAATTCTGTGCATTTTATTTTGAATGAATGTTAACCTTTCCTAGTTTAATCGCTAGTAGCCTAAACCAGAGCGTGGACCGCGTGGTGTTGGTGAAGAAAAAGTTGGCGCTGATAAACCTTTCCTAAGAATGTTTGTTCTTATTGTTTCTTATGTATTTCAGTATTTATATTGGAGTTAATGCTTGTTCTGAACTTCTGATATGGTTCCGAAGGCCGCTGGACGCCAAAATATTTGCGTTAAATACAACAAAAAACTACCTCAATTACTTCTTGGTTCGAACTCTAGTTTGATGTATATACACATAATTCCTCCATTGCAATCATTAACCAATAAACATTTTAATCTTAGCATTGTAGCTCATGGATAAAATGATTGACCGCATGGATGTATTTTTCATATACCAAAACTTTAATTCCTAGCTAATGACTTCAATTGCAGTGAAGGCGGGCTATGTATCAGTACTACCCTTCCTTCGCAGGTATCTGTGTCATTTGGGAGAGTAGTAGCTGGTAAACTTTTGCTTTAAGCTGTCAGAAAAATAGAAAATAAACTGGTCAAAACAATAGATGTTCAGTAAAATTGGAAGTAGACAGATTAAATGTAACTTGAACATTTTACCTCTTCAACGCCCATTCCACTTGTTACTGATACTGGGATTGCGCCTCCTGGACCAAATGCTTTATATCTGTCCAATTCATTTGACATACATGCTGAAGTCGAAGAGTCCTCCAAAAGATCACATTTAGAAACTACATCAAGCCATAATCGATTGCTGTACTTCTCCTTAATTTTTTTGTAAATGAAAAACTGAAAGAAAGAAAAGGAATGAAACATATTGAGAAGGATGTAAAATTATATCAAACAAAAATAAATATGTTAAGAGGCGACTTTTCTTTGCCTGGTCATCAGCTGACGTGCCACAATCCCCTGATAGGTCATGAACATAAAGAACAGCAGTTGGTAGATGTGAAAGAACTGCCAGTGTTAGTCTCTCTATATTGTTCCTGTCATCTAAATAGTGGAGAAAAGTGTGTGAATGTGCCAATTTAGCTCGTCGCAATCTAAATAGAATAAAAATTTGAAAATAGAGGAACTAGAAAGAACTGAACATAAAGAAGGTAGCAGGGAGACCACCTTCATGTCTTCGCAGAAGCCCAGGAGTATCAGTAACCTACATAAAATAAATTTGTTTTATCAGCTAATTGAGACCAGAACTTAGAAAAGAACAAGAAGATTACTGCTAGAGTGCTAGTTCTTAATTTCATTCTGGGCTTGTCAAGTTAGCATTGTACCAGTATGGTGTTCTATTTTGGCAGTCAATATAAGACAATAGAAGTTATTTTTGCATAATTAATCAGCTTGCTACAATTAGTCCCAAAACAGATTTAAGCATTTTGGTTTATTCCATTAGAACATACGGCCCATGCGGGACGTGGAAGGTAAAATTATGTCAGATATATTTAAGTATATTACAATTTTAATTTACCTGAAACCGCTCATAGTTCAACATGATGTGACCCATCAAAACCCCTCTAGTTGTAAAAGGATAATTGCAAACCTGAGTCAAAGACTTATTTCATTACAATGAAGTTTCACAGAATTAATATATGAAAAATAGTGATAAAGAAACTTCTCTTATTGTTAACCTCAGGTTTTCCAGATGAAAGAATACGAACTAATGATGATTTTCCTACATTTGGTGCACCCACAAGACAAAGCGTTGGCAGATGTGGATCAATTACTGGCATGGCACGTAGACTCTGTACAAATACCCATCATTTAATGAAACAGTAGATGACAAAAATTTTCTTTCATTGAATTATTTGTAATACAAAATTTCAAAAACAGTATACAACGAATCATCTCTGCAGCATAACTGACGAAAGCAAAAAAGAAAAGGTTGTGCTATTTATTTACCTTGGCAACATACAATAGATCATCAAGAGCATTCTTCCCTTGATTGAAAGCTTCCTGAACCTTTTTCAGTCCCTTTATATATAATATCGGAGCATAAAGAAACATGTAAGTTGACATTGAGTGAAATGTTAATAAAACTAGCATGGGTTCATCTAAGAGAAATCATCAAACACTCAACAAAATCTTAATTGTTATCTGAAATACTGTTTAGTGTTGATGTTATTTCTTAAAAGTTTTTATCTATTTGGGAGCTTTGTTCTACTATTGAAATTAAACAAAACACTAAATTTCTAAACTTTGTCAAGGCAATCTTCAGTGATTACACCAAAATAATAAGGCACATAAATATGTATGAAACCAAAATTCAATGCTAACCTCCCCAAGTCGCTCTTCTGCCTCGCGTTTTGTTGATGACTGTCAAGGTAAACATTTATCCTGAATAAAATTCTACTCATTTAACTTAGCAAATTGTTTTATTAAGACATGGAATCCTAAGATAATAATAATTGGTCAGAGAAGATGTCACAAAATGAGTCACAACGAGCTAATAAATAGGCTAGACAAATCCATAGGCCACAAGTGCTAAATTAAAATGTACTAAGTTAAAGAGTGAAGACAGATAATATGAATGTTTTTTAAGAAGCTACAGATTTCAAAGAAAGGATGATTTGTTCAAATATAAAAAGGGTTCAATTAAATAAGTTCACCTGAGCACAGAGAGATGCATGTTCTTTTCCTACAGATATGAGCTTCTTCCTGAAAGAATCCACTCTTCCTAGTATCTAAACAATACACCAGAAGACAGAAATAAGCTCCCTTGAGGGTGAAAAATGGAATTAGACTCTGAAGTTTAGATTTGCAAAGTTGACAGTGTGACTTTGATTACAGATCCAGAGATTCCATCAACTTATTTGGAGTTTTATATAACTATGCACACCAATAAATATACCTGCTCATAGTTTCCCTCTCCAAATGTTAACTCAATAAGAGAGCACTCATAGGGATGAAGATACTTTTTGTTGGGGAAGTTCTCAATATATGTTCTCAACGGAACAGCTAATTCCTGAAAAAAAAAATAACAATTAACAATTCTAAGTTTTTTACCTTGTGGTAATATGAGAAAATTCAATTTAGGATAAAACCTTGATTTTCTAGTACAAAATCAATCAGGTGGATTGATAATAGTACTAACTTACTTTCATAAGTGTATCAAGTTGTTTTGCAGCTTTGTTTCTCTCACGCTTTGCAATGTTTGCAATTCCTAATAAAGTTACATTTAAGACAAAAAATTATATTAAATAAGAGATTGTGAAGGGCATCTTTCTTTTTAATTTTTCATTGACATAGTTAGTGGCAGTTTAGTGTAGGTCGTATCCAAGTAAAATTGCTCATAATATGCATAAACCTTAATAGGGACATAAATTATACGCACACTTGTTTGTAGCTCATAACGTTTATAAAATCTCGTTAACATAATTAATACACAATAAAAAAATGTACCCTTTGTTGGGGAAACATTTCTTGCTTTCCTCTGAGCTGAGGAGAGAATATCAATTGCTGGCATCACCATGGGTAATTTCTGAAATGCTCCAACACCTTGATTATTAAGAACTTTGTCCTGGACAAAAATATATGAAGCCTATTAAAAATTGGGAAACAGCATTTTTTGTTTCTCTAACATAATAGAAACCATAAATTGCATCCATTGTTCCGTGAGTTGAGTATATGAAGTAAGTTGCTCTACTTATTGACTTTACCATATGGGTTTGAAGAAGCTCTGATATAATATGAAAATTTTGTACAATAAAGAAATAAATTACCTCCTTGGGGCTTTGTGATAGCACCATGGTGGACCTTTTACCACCATCTTTGACAATTTCACCAGTCGGTGAAACCAATTCGTGAGCAAAGCAAATGGAAAAACTTCTCACCCCATTTATACCCGGTATAAAACCTGATGTAAAGAAAACATACAACAACGGCCATTAACTGTTTACTCAGACTTCATGCATATAACCCGTTCGACAAAATGTCCCAACGAAACTACTGCATCCCCAACGATTGCTAAAATTACTAGCGTCTGAAGCAAATTGAACAGAGAGAACACAACAAGGAGAAGAGTCGGTGACTAATAAAAAGGAAAAAGAAGAGAGGTTTTTGAGGTTACAAACCTAGTGTCCTCCTTGTAGTCCGCATGGGTACCTTGGAGCAAGGAATACACCATTTATGTAACAAATTGAAAGCTCTGCTTGTGCTACTCATCTCGATTGAGAGAGAGAGAGGGAGAATGAGCTCAGTGACCGTACCTCGACCTCAACCTTCGCAGGAGAGCTCTGTAATGCACTAATGCGTCTTGCTCGCGCGATAAGAGTGGAAATACAACGTTTGGCAACACGCCTGAATCCTGATGGACTATAGTGGGCTGAAATTGGGCCATGTTTGGGCTAACGAACCTTAGTGGATCTAGAGTTGCAATTACGGAGGAAGATATTGAATTGGTAAAACGAACCTGAGTGGATCTAGAGTTGCAACTAGAATCTCGTGTTGCGCTACGTGTAGCTCACCCACGAGCCATTCGATTTTGATCGGGCGGTTAATTTTTTGGCGGGCCTATCAATCTGGTGACATACCCGGAGCTCCCATATTCATCCGATTCAGATCAGATGACATGTGGCTGCGGTACACAACACAGGATTTGAATTCAGTTGCAACTACGGAGGATTTAGTTGCAATGTCTATTTGGAAAACAAAATTTAGTAGATAGACAGACTACGGAGCCACAAAGGAAGTCTGTAATTCAATATCTAAATAAATCTGATTAAATTATTGGTACATTTTTTTTTTAATAAATTGTGTAATCGTTTTTAAATCTACATTATTCATTTAAAATTATGAACAGATGTGAATGATTGAAATTCAAATTCGATTTAAATTTTCGTGCACCTTAAAATTTATCTTAAGTTATTTATTTTCTTTTTATACGTTCTAATTAGAAATCTAAAATGAAATTCTTTAATAACAACATATCGATTGTTATTTTTTTTTTATTCCAGATGAAAATTTTAACGTTTCATTTGAGATTATATTTATACTGCATATCAAATTAAATTATAAAAATTAATAATCTAGCCTATATAGAGAATTTGATACATCCTTAATCCGAAATTGGATAGGCTTTTTTTTTTAAATATAAGAGGTAGAGATGGGACAAAAGGAACTATTTGGGAACTTTTCGAGGAAGGAGGTTCATGAATTACACGCGGGGCTGCTGGCGTAGTTATGATAATAAGCTTAGACATAATTTAATTTTAATTTTATTAATATTATATTAGATGTATCATACTTTGGTGGGTCTATTTTTTTTTTGTGGGGCTCACCGCCTAGAGTGGTGCCAGAAATTGGAAAGCAATATGATGACACATTACAGTCGTCAATTTTCATTGAGAATAATTGATTTGCCTCTCCATATTGTCTCAGGTTTTCAATTTTTTTTTAATTTGATAAAATACGTAACTTATACAGCAAAATAAAAACCATTGTATGTGAATGTAATATATTCATTAGTGATTAAACGGTCCCTAATAATAAGAATTTAGTAAAGTTTTTATAACATATATCTACTTATCTTGTCAACATTATAGTGCTGCTACACTTCGAAAGAATTACAGCACTAGCAGCACTACAGTACTACTATAGCACGCAGTTTGTAATATCAAATGTAGTTTACATTATTTTTTTTAAAACACAATAATATTATTATAATTCAATTTTATTTTTATAGAATTAGAACTTAAAAGCCATCATCCATAAAATATCTTGATGAAAAAAATTACATCTAACGAATTTATTTAGATAGTTGAAGTTTAGATTTTGATTAATTAATTGTTGAAAGATGAAGATGTAGTCAAGACATTAAAAAATGAAAATGCTCGACTGTAGTTAGAACAAAAAATGGTCAATAAATTATCAATTTAATTATTTTAAAACAAATAATTCATTCTATATATACACATTTTTTTTTTTTGAAGATGAAATAGTTCATTATATACTTATAATAGTTAGTAAAAATAATTTTAAACACGGAAAAGAATAACTCTAGAAATAATAATGATGTAATATATTGATCGATCAACTTAAATTTGAGAGATATACAGGTAGTGACTCCTAAATCCTAATTAATATAAATGAAGTTTTCGGTATGCCATTCATTCTCCATCTACAGCTTTAACAACAGATATAGAAGCTGGACATTGAATACATTGAATAGTTTTCTCTTCATTAAAAAAGAAACCGAACACGGAACCACCCTTATTTGATCGCTTTCTCAACCACATTCAAACAAAAATAAAAAGAATTTAAGAAAAGACATGCCTGAACGTCTGGTTCACCCAGTACTCAATCCATAACTTGCAAATTTCAAACCTATCAATCATCAGTATTTTGTTTTGGACTAAATCCCACCTACTAGTACTAGGTATTTGCCTAAATTGTTTTCCTATTCGTATCTACTTTTCCAATTGGCCGTGTAGTGTAGTTATTTCAAATTCACAAAAATTATCTGAACAAGTAGTGTATGTTCTTATGGTCATATTTATACGACGAGCAAGGTTTACACTAAAGTGTTATATTTGCGGCACCGAAATTTTGATTTTATGCGACCTCTCTTGCATACATCAAAGCAAAAATAAAAAGAATAGGTAACTATAACGCAATTTTGTTTTTATCAAATTCCGCGCCTAACTATTTCATTTAGACTAGTAACTAGTGAATTTATGTACTTTAAAGAAAGTCAAATTTTACGGTGGACTAGTTTCTTTATATTGAACTGAAAAAAAAAAACATAAAATTTTCTCAAAATTATGAACGGTTACGCTTGGTCGAGATTCAATGCGACCTAAAAAATTGATCCGTGACAAAATGTCCCAAAAAAAATATTAACATTCTACACTCGATGCTTATGTTCACTGTTCACATGCTCAATGCTCACTCTACAAATTGCTTCGCTGTCAACATGACAACTTATATACCTCCGATCTTTTAAGTATAGGTATGTATTCTTGGGTCTTTGTATTTGTTATACAAGTATTTTATATAACCAATACAAATATATCGAAATATCTAATTTGTTGCAAGATTTTTTTTTGGTCAACCTTTGCTACTATTTATTATTTATTTTTTTAACAATTTACTTTTACTCCTTAAAAGTCGATAATTAAAAAAAAAGTAGACACAAGTAATAGTTTATTCTTAGTAAATTTATTTTACCAACAAGTAAACTTTTAGGTGACGATATCCACTGTTTCTGCAGCAAGTTAATTTATTGTAAAGGGAATATAATTTTCAGGGTGATTTAGAAAAATAACCCCGACAGACCAACCATACTTGTGTTTTTCCGTGCCTTGTTCTCCTCTTATTCCTACCCGGCCTCAGGAATAACATGCTCACCTAGTTTATTTATTATTATAAAACCTACGGCCCCACATTATCCTCCTACTCCCCGTTAGCAAATCACCAGCGATTGTTGACTGTCCGATTTGAATTAGACGGTTCAGATAAATCCTCCAAAATATACAATCTTGCCCGTTTTAGATCGGAGGATGGGATTAGAATAGTAAGAATTACTATCAAAGCATAAATAACAACAGCCCCGTTTCAGCGTTTCCCTAGTTATTAATTCATCAATTATTTTATTAATCAATTTGCAATTTTACATCCCTTCTTTTATTGAATTGAATGCATTTTATAGGTTCCCTCCGTTTCTTTCTCTCCAACCCATCATCCCAAAAAAATTCCCACAACCAAGCAGCTATTTATTCCACAATTTATTTCTTATTCCACATTTCATTCCTCCGTGTTGACGAAGACGATTGCATCGAGAGGACTAGAGAAAAGGTCCCTCGTGCTTCCACCTCCATTTAGATTGTGCCAAATTCAAAAGCTTTGAATTTCTTTCAGATCTCTCCTTCCTTGGCCTTCTCTCTTGGTGCCGTTTTTCTTGCCTGAGAAAGAGAGAGGCGACATGGATCTGGAGAAGAAACCTGTGGTTTCTGATGTGGGAGCATGGGGCATGAACGTCGTGAGTTCTGTGGGGATTATCATGGCGAACAAGCAGCTCATGTCGCCTAATGGCTATGCCTTCTGCTTTGGTAAACTCTCTTGGCTTCTAGATTGAGATCTAAATACTATTCTTAAGTCCAATTTGAAGCAACTAGATCTGGTGTATAAATTAAATGGCTTGGTGTCATGTTATTTGAATGTGATTATAGAGGTCTCCATGTATTCATGGATCATGGTGAGTTTCAGTTATTTCTCGGAGTTGAATTGGGTTTTGTTTGCAGGTCTTTATTTGTAAAAACCAGATGACTTCAACTCAATTCTTAAATGGGTTCATTTATTTATACCAATTTCTTTTCCTGAAATGCATGGGTATGAAATTAGAAGTTTGATTAAAGTTATTTGGAACTGATTTGAGATGGGTATTGATTAATTAAGCAATCAATTTATAGATACTGTTATTTATATTCTTTCTACCAATTAGATTTCTCTCCTCTGGATTTTGGTTTACTAATTATAGTAATATTTTCAGCAACAACACTTACGGGATTCCATTTTACGGTGACTGCCTTGGTGGGTTGGATCTCAAATGCCACTGGCTACTCTGTATCAAAGTATGTCCCTTTGTGGGAATTAGTATGGTTCTCCATTGTCGCTAATATGTCAATCACCGGAATGAACCTCAGCCTCATGCTTAATTCCGTTGGATTTTATCAGGTCAATATCTTTAATTCATAATTAATTACAACTTGAGGACCAATTTTTGTTAGCTTCAAAGTAAATTATAGAAGCTTTAGGAACTTTTCACCATTACTTTGCTTTCCAATAGTTCAGAAAATGTAGATATTGAAATTATTACCCTGGCTTGATCATTCAACTAAACTTAAGGAGAATGCATGGACCATGGAAAAGGACTGTCTTTTACTAAATAATATAAAATTTCATGCAAATTTTGAACTTTTTTTGTGAAATTTTGAACTTTTTTTGTGCAAATTTTGAACTTTTTTTATGAAATCCGTCACTTGATTCTTTTTAACTCTGTATCTGATAGAATTTTATTATTGGTTGGAATGATGTAGATCTCGAAATTGAGTATGATACCAGTTGTTTGCTTAATGGAGTGGATACTGCATAGCAAGCACTACACAACAAGAGTGATACTTTCTGTGATAGTGGTTGCCTTTGGTGTTGGCATCTGCACAGTTACTGATGTTGAGATCAATGCAAAGGGGTTTCTTTGTGCTTGTGTAGCTGTTTTTTGCACTTCCCTTCAACAAATTGTAGGTGATCTGAACTTACCTTGAATTATTGTTGTTGATCAGATGCAATACCTTTCCTATTGATTTTGCTGCAATATATCCTTTTTCTTTGTGAAACGTATATATTAGTTAATTTTCAGTGAAGTTAATGAACTTCTTCTAAGACTTGAAAGTTTTATGTTAAAGTGATGTTTGATCGACAAGTTACTGGGTTTATCAGTATTCCGGCCAACACTTCTTTTCTCTATAGAATGTTTTAATGAATAGTATGTCAGGGAATATTTTTGGGTCGAAATACTTCATCTAATATTGCGCATGATTATATCTTATGGAGATTACTGGCAAGACGATTTTGAGTACTGATTATCATTTTCTTTTTCTCTTATAGACAATCGGATCCTTCCAGAAAAAGTATAACATCGGCTCTTTTGAGCTCCTCAGCAAAACTGCTCCTATCCAGGCTGCCTCTCTCATTGTTTTGGGCCCATTTGCTGATTATTACCTCAATGGCCATTCAATTGTCAAATATCACTACTCTACTGGTGCTGTTGTAAGCCTTCAATCATACCACTTCCATTTAATTCCTAAATTCTAGTTGCAGTGTTTATATTCTGCTCGTCTGTCATGAATACAAACAATATGGACCTCCTATTATTAGTTTAAAAATCAAAGTTATACTTTTCAATGATAGTTAGGTACAGCTAAGTTGTTAACTTTGGCTGGGTTCAGCTATCTAGCAGAATGGAGTAATTAGTAGAAAGTTTGGTATAAAACCATTGGAAGAGGGAGTTACAGCTGGAGCTAGTGATTGTTGCCCCCTATGCTCTTTTCATAGTCTAAATGGTTATGCCTGAATTCAAACCAACCCACCACTCACCTGGTTATTACATATCAAGTACTGCATATCATATAACAATGGCATCATTTTTATACTGATATCTAAAGAACAGTTCCTTAAACTTGCATTTAACATTTGTATTATTTTTCTTTCTCTGTAGTTCTTCATCCTGTTATCTTGCTCCCTTGCTGTATTCTGCAACATGAGCCAGTACCTCTGCATTGGTCGGTTCTCGGCCACATCATTCCAAGTATTAGGCCACATGAAAACTGTATGTGTTCTGATTCTAGGATGGATTCTGTTTGACTCGGCACTAACCATAAAGAACATATTGGGCATGCTGGTGGCTATTTTCGGAATGATAGTCTACAGCTGGGCAGTTGAGGCCGATAAAAAGGCTGCCAAGTTTGTGTCAGCTAAAGGTAGTGATATATTGAATGGAGAAGATGTTAAGTTGCTAAAAGATAAATCAAATGGCCTGATTGACTCTGATTTGGAGCATGGGCAAATGAAGAGCTAGTTATTATTATTTACTTTTTTTTTTTATTTGGTTATATATCATTTTTTTTTGGTTTGGCTTAGTCATTGATTCTTTTGGCAAGAGGTTTTCATCTTTGTTTTTCAGTTGCAACTTGGTTAAGTTGTTATAGGAAGTGCTTACACGATGTATGTAGAAAATCGAAGATTTTTTAGTTGATAAAAGCTATCCTATTTAACATATCATTGTGTTTCTGTGATGACACCGTGAAGGGTAATTGCGTTGTCAATTTTTAAATTTCATGGTTAACGTCAAATAAAGCAAAAGGGAATTCGGTGCTTGTTGGGAGTGGCTAAGTTAGGTAAAGTATTATCCAAATTGTTACATAATATCCACTACCTTATTAATTTAAGACTATTTTTCGTGTACACGTGGTACTAATGTCACATAACCTTTAATAAAGTATTGAAAATGTATACTAGTAACTTATTTTACTTACAAGGTGCATAATGAAATGATGCCACATAATTTTATGTTAATTTGGGTGCATATTTAAACATAATTTAATTGACCTGACGAACTTATCTTTTGGGCTATTATCAAAGTAAAATAAAATAATTATCTGAAACGAAAAAATACTTCCTTTTAAAACTAATAAAAGAAAATTAAATGAATTTTATTTGTTGCTGGCCATAAACTAACATGATATGCTTGTAATGTCATATATTGTGGATCGCAACAAATATGTTGTCATACAATATTTGTGACACCATAAGAATCATGTTTTAAATACTTCCTTTTATAAACTAATAAAAGAAAACTAAATATATTTAATTTATGCTGGCCACAAACTAACATGATATGCTTGTTATGTAACATATGCTGGATCGCAACAATAAAAGTTGTCATACAATATTTGTGACACCATAAAAATCATATTTTTGAGTCCGTACTTCCGTAACTGATTGCTTTTCTGAATATTTTGACAGTGTCACGCTTCTCTGCTGCTAATTAAAGGTATTTTATGACGTTGTTTATGCCCTTTTCTTGTTCTCTCTCCAAAATGAATTTGAGGCCAGGGATGCTATCAAACCACTTCCGCTCTTTTCTTTTCATCTGTCTTCCTCTCTAAAAAAAGATAAAGAACTTTTATTCCCTTTCATTTCACTATTTCCTCCTCTCTTCAATAATCCATGTGGCATTGCTGAAAAGAAGCGCACATCATGAATCAAGACAAGAAGCCGGTGGTCTCGGATGTCGGAGCATGGGCCATGAATGTGGTCAGCTCCGTTGGTATCATAATGGTTAATAAGGAGCTCATGTCTCCGGGCGGTTATTCTTTCAGCTTTGGTAATGCATGTTAATTTCTCTCTATATCATTGCTTTTATTGGTGTTTTGGGATTTCTAAATCTTAAAAATTCGGCACAAATGTGTGTACTTGTAAACAAAAATTTCCACTTTTTCTATCTTCTTGTATCCTGGATACGGTTTTCCAAGATTAACCTTTTGTTTAAAATCTAAAAAAAAAAATATTACAGCAACTACACTTACTGGATTTCATTTTGCGGTGACTGCATTGGTCGGTTGGATATCAAGTGCTACTGGCTACTCGGTGTCGAAAAATGTGCCTCTATGGGAACTTCTATGGTTCTCTGTCGTTGCCAATGCATCAATTACAAGCATGAACCTTAGCCTCATGCTCAATTCTGTTGGCTTCTACCAGGTCTGATATTTTTATTTGCATATGATTGACATTTATTTAAGTATATGCAGCATTAAGGCAAGCCTTTTTTTTTCCTTTTTTTGAAAATAAGGGCCCCAATTACACAATACGATATATAAAAGTTCAATCAACGCCCCTAAAGCTGCACTAGTACCATGAACCATCTGTACCAGTGCATTGATCATCAGTACCTGGGAAAATTTTACATTTACTTTGTCTTGCTAATTGCATGTCGGATAGATTGCTTTACCGTTTCTAATAACTGTTAGCTCTGCAAATTTCAAAACAGATTTCAAAATTGAGTATGATACCAGTGGTTTGCTTAATGGAATGGATCCTGAATAGCAAGCACTACTCAAGTAAGGTGATAGCATCTGTCGTAGTAGTTGCATTTGGTGTCGGGATTTGCACCGTCACTGACGTGGAAATCAATGCGAAGGGATTTCTTTGTGCTTGTGTTGCTGTTTTCTGCACTTCCCTGCAACAAATTGTATGCATGCTCTACTTACTAATGATGAAATGCAAGTACCCAGAAATTAACTCAAAATATTTCTTAAAAATTGTTGCAGGTTTGCACTAGTTAAAAATATGTATATGTACATCTAATACCTACTAACTTTTGGAATCAACTCTATCCATAAGCGTACCATTTTTGACACTTACAACTTCATCCCATTTCCCTTTTTCTCTTATTTGATAACCACAAGTTTCACATACTGATAACTCTATCCTGTATCTTCCTGTTATTTTAGACAATCGGTTCATTTCAAAAGAAATACAATATTGGATCTTTTGAACTGCTAAGCAAAACTGCACCAATTCAAGCGGCCTCACTCGTAGTATTAGGCCCATTCCTTGATTTCTATCTGAATGGACAATCAATTATGAGCTACCGGTACTCTCTCGGTGCAGCAGTAAGTATATAGTATGAATTTCATCTCCCAAAAAATCACCTCGATTTAATCTTTAAAAAATAATCTATTTAACTATCATTTTTTTCGCCGCATTTCAGATTTTCCTACTCCTCTCTTGTTCCTTGGCAGTAGTCTGTAACATGAGCCAGTATCTATGCATCGGCAGGTTCTCTGCCACATCTTTCCAAGTGTTGGGACACATGAAGACAGTTTGTGTTTTAATTCTTGGTTGGATCCTTTTTGATTCAGCTCTTACCTTCAAAAATATAATGGGCATGCTGCTTGCGGTCCTAGGCATGGTGGTCTACAGTTGGGCAGTCGAGGCCGATAAAAAGGGGGTGAAACTGCCGGCATTTCGAAGTAGTGACGCATTGGATGGCGAGGATGTAAAACTACTGAAGCAGAAAATAATCAATGGACTTGCTGACTCAGATTTGGAGAAACCACAGATGAAAAGCTGAACATTTTTCTTTCTCGTAATAATTTATTTTATCTAATTTATTTCATAAAGACTACGGGAATTTTTTTCCAAGAAACTTGGTAACGGCTACCAAGGCTTACAAACGACCACGGGAATTGTTGGTTAAAATTTTAGGTTAGGATATGGTTAGATGAAATGGAACATGGGGATAACATGTTTCTTCTAACTCATCTGTACCAAAAAAAATTTGGAATTTTTTTAACTCTGTATAATTGTTAACATTTTCTATAAAATTGGCGATTGCCTAGAGCTCTTTGTGGATCTGGATCTGATGAACTTACAAAGAGATTAATATAGATAAGATGATATTTAATTATTCATCCGATGAGATCTGTCACGACTCATGCCCATGATTTGGAAATTGTCATCGGATTTGGTGACAGATCTCATCGGATTTGGTGCACAAATATGGGCATGAGGAACTTACTAAGAAAAGGTTTGGTGCACCTTCATCCTGCACCCGGTATCTACGTCTGCCCAGATGTTCTACGTTTCGGTCATGTATTTCTAACCGTTTGACTTTACTCATTCTTTAATTTTTTTTTTTTTTTTTAACTTTCGATTAGGAGTAAACTTCATCCTTTTTCTAAAAACAGTGCGTTCAAAATAATATTTTTAACTTATTTTTTCTCTTTTGTTAAACTATGTAATTTTCACATTATCTTTTATTCTTATATCTTCCTTAATGATTACGTATATATCGAACCAATACTATCTCTCTTTATAGAATATAGACTCATCTAATTTCCTCACCTCTATAAAATTCTAAATACTATATACATAATCATTCAATGTAAGTATATGACTTGCACAACCCAAAATAACTCTAGAATTTCTACACAATTAACTCATTAATTAGAATAAACAAAATGTATTTTTTAATAAGTACAATTTTCAGCTATTCTCTCTTTTCCTTTTTTTTTTTTTTTTCTCTTCGGTTCCTTTCTAAAGCATCCGAACTCTCTCTCTCCCCTTCTCTCCCCCATGCTTTTTGCACCTGGTCTTGCAAAAGAGTAGCTTTTTGGGGTCATGCTTCTACACTTTAACCATATGAGAGTATAGCTGTCAAACGTGGTTAACTACCACGGTAGAGAGCCATACCGTTATCATGTCACTTAAATAACGGTATGAACCGGTATGTCACTTACCGTTCCATTTATTAAACGGAATAGATTTATATGCCATTAACCATTCCACTTCAGAAATTACACATCAAACGATTTGAAATGAGGTTGTAACGGTCGAAACCGTATAATTTTCTATGTCATCTACCGTTCCACTTAGAAAACGGTATAATTTTCTATGTCACAAACCGTTCCATTTATTTTAAACGAAAAGGCATAACGGTAAATGGTTACCGTTGACCGCCCTATATAAGAGGGGTCAGTAGCAGCTCACGGCTGCTAATGGGGTTCCAGGGAATTGATTCGGACATTCCATGGTTTAGTTCGATCACCCCTAATATTTTTAATATGACAAAATTGACCTTTTCACTTGAGGACTCCTCTCTATACTTCTATTCCTTCCCTCTCTCTTGTTTTGAACACCCTGATTGAATTCCCTCATACTTAGTCTTCTTTTGTACCTAAAACACCAGCTAAGTGTAAGAAACAAACTTAATTCCTCCTTGATGTCCGACCTAATTATACCACTTTTATGCCCTCCAAAATGTGCCAAATTGTACTGGTTTATTTATGTGCCAAATCTATGTCGAAGAACTTCGCTCTAAAGAGTAAATTCAAAAAGGTACTTTAACAACCGCTGGTTTTTGCTCTTTCTTATATACTTTTGCACTGGTTGCTAATCTTATGTAATTTTATTTAAATTTAGCATTTAGGGGTAATTTCGGGTGTTCAGACTAAATTATGGGGTATCCGATTCCGAATCACTTCCCGGGGTCCCACTTCCCACGCATCTGCGCACTGACAATGGGTCCTTAAATTGGGCACGCTGACAGGTGGGAGTTGGGACATAGATTTGGGGTTTAGATAAAAACTACATAGCGGCTACACATGTCACAATGGAGACGCACTAATTAACTCAACTTAATTATTTGCTCTAACAAATATTCTTTATAAATACACACACACACACACAAAAGTTTGATTTTCTTTGTTGAACTAAAGAAAAAAGTTTCGAAACCAGACAATCAACCACCTCCATAACCACTAAAAATATTTCTATCCTCAGCAATCGACCATAAACGGTAAAGGCCTTCATAAAAGTATTAATAATTTAATACTATCAAATTTCTGATTATCCAACATTTCTAAATATTTCACATGATTTTTAACATTTTAGGAAACAAAATTGTAGTTTACCTTATAATATGTTTGATCTTTTTTAAATTTATTTTGAAATATAAATTATATTAATGCTAGAAATTTTATATCAAATTTATTGGCACCAAAGTTTTTTATATTTTATATGAATTTAAAATTATATCCTATTTTATAAGTAAATATTATCAATTTGAATATTTTTTTATAAAGCTCAAAATATTATAAATTATCAGCAATCTAGATAAATAAGAAATTAAAAAAGAATTAGAAATAGAAATTACATGCAGAAGGATTGGAGCACGACTCACGAGTCGACGACATAGACTCGCTACATAATGTTTTCGGGAAGCAACCATTTTTTGTCCGGTGGATCAGTGCAGCGGACCATTCCTATTCTGCATGCATACGATTGATTTCCGATCTCTCTTGGTGAAAAGTGAAAACCCTATTTCTCTCCTTGGCATCACCACCAACAAAATATCACCGAAAGGGAAATTGAAAAGCAATGATGAATAATGCAGCGGACCTGTTCGATAGATTACTCTGTTACGAACACGTGGCGAGGCAAGCTGGAATCAACTACAAGCAGAATCCTCAAGATACTGATGTAAGACCTCGCACCGCTCTCTGTTTCTTTAGGGTTCCTTTGATTCGATCGAGTCACAGACTGGATCTGATTAGGTTAAGTTTTGTATATCCTACCATTAGTAATTTAATCTGTTGTTTTTTTATGCCAAGAAAGGAGATTTACCCAGGTTACTTAGTTCTTAATCAATTTGTTCATCCATGGCGTATTAGTAATAAAGTTTCTACGTATTAATGACTTATTAGGAACGTATCGGTTCAGTTTTTTCAGGTACTATATTATTTTTTTGTTAATTTGTTTTAATTTCGTTTTTTTCGAAGACTTGAACTGTAGCTGTCAAGGAATTTGTTTTAATTTCTTGTATTAAAGAATCTGGTAATATGGGGAGATGCTCTCGTTGAGATATCGAAGTACCATACTACTAAGAAAGGCATGGAGTATTTGAGAGGTATGATGACCTGATAAAATTGTAATCATCCATTTGTTATTTATTATTTGTTTCTGAACAGGCTGCTGACATGTGTGCTTCCCCCAGTTTATAACGATAATAATTAATAAAACATTGATCAAGTATTGTTTAGGAGAAACATTATTTTCTAAATACGAATAGAATTGGAAAATACACTATATTAAGTGTGAAATATCTTTTGCACAGTCCTGCTTCTGCATCTCCCAGAAAAATATCAATCTATGTTCAACTTTTTTCAAGGGTATACCAGCAATTTTAAGATTGGTTTTCCAGTGAGGTTCCCTTGTTATTGCCATTTTTAATATATTTATTTTTCAGATGCTGTCTTAAAGCTGGAGAAGGCTCTGGAACTGAACCCTAAACAGCACAAAGCATTGTGGTGCCTTGGCAATGCCTACACTGCTCATGCTTTGTTTATACCTGATATTAGTATGGCTAAGGTCTTTTTTGATAAGGCAACTAAATACTTTCAACAAGCTGTTGATGAGATATGGTAGTCCTACAATGTGTTGACAAAGTTATTGTACCAGCTCTGTTAGATATTGTCAGGAAATATGCAAAATAAAAATGGTGAATTGGTACCCTTGTGGTTAACAATACCTCATTCTAGAGGAGTTTTGAAAAAATAACTAGAACTGAGGCTGAAAATTAGAAATGAAAAATTGAAATCAGTTTGGCAACAAGTCAAAAAACTGGTGTTATGAATTGCTAGTACTGCTTTGAAGTAATATATATATATATATAGGACAAGAAGATCAGAAGTCTGTGTGGCCTGTGAAGATAAATTTGATGAAACCAGTAAATAACAAAGAACCTAGCTGTTGCAAGTTGCAATCTGTTCATATAGTGGATGTGTGTTGGTATTTTACCATTCTTAATTGACCTGTTATTGCATGTTTGCTTGAAAGGTCCCTTAAATTATCATTTTTAACTGACCCGTTATTTTTTACTCTCTTGAAAGGCTCCCTCAATTTATTATTTTTAACTGACATGTTATTTTTGTTCTCTTTAAAGGCTCCATCAAATTATCAGTACCGAGAATCCTTAGAGAATGCTGCTAAGGTATTTAAATTTGATGTTTCTTTCTGACATCCATCAAATATTTTTCTTTCTCAAAGCTGTTATAATCCAGTGCAAAATGATAAAATCTCATAATGCCCAGAAAATTGGATTTTCTTGCATACCCTTGAAAATGGTGTGTCTTGCATTTGTACATCCGGGTAGTAGAAGTTATGTTTCTTTAGAGTTAAAACCTTTGCAAAAATGTCAAACCTCTCCGAGGGGGAAGGGAGCAATTTTTACTTTTCTTAGTAAAAATGGATAACAAAAGGGGTTCAGACCTAAATAATATTTTTACTGAATGTTTAAATAATATTTTAGGCTCCAGACTTGCATGTGGAGTTTTACAAAGAGACGGCAAGTGAAACTGTCCAAGCAGCGGCTTCTTCTGCCTCTGTTGGCAAGGTGATAAATGATTAAACTATTATTATATGCATCAAGAAGCACTTAATGTGGAATTTTAATATTTACAGTGGGCATAAATTTGTTATTTTTAGGCTCCAGACTTGGATGTGGAGGTTCACAATCAGATGGCAAGTCAAACTGCCCAAGCAACGGCTTCTTCTGTTTCTGGTAGCGAGGTAATAAACTTGATTCAATTATTAAATGTATGAGGTATATTGGAGGACATGTAAGACAAAAATGAAATATTTAGTCAGTTTACCAACAACTATAATTATAGTATGTCAGATAATCAAGAAAAGCTGCAGCTTGACAAAGGTGGAGTCACCTTGAAATAGAGAACACGGAACATAAGACTAATATCTTCTAATGTAACGTTAAGTTTATTAAGAATTGCTTTCACCTCCAATATTCCTACCCTTTTCTGTAGAATTAAATCCATTGATAACGACTAAATCACTTTGGGTCAGCGAGGCAATTTAATTTGGACCCTTCCGGCTTTGTTTCTATTCCTTGTAATTGTATATAATTTTGTATGGAACAACAAATTTCTTCATCTAATATTGGTTGTTTCCTATGTATTGACCTTTCTGGAATTCAAAAAAGAGCAATAAGGAAAAGCAAGACAACAAGTTTGACATTCTTGGCTTTATTGTGCTCACTGTTGGTGCTATCGCATGGTTTAAGTTTTCAAGAAGAAGAACTATGTGAAAGGAAGCCCGATGCAAACAAGTTTGACAGTCTGGTTGAGTATTATCTTGAAAAATTGCTAAATCATGGTCTGAATTGGTTTCCGCTTTTTTTTTTTTTTTTGAAGGGTAATTAGAGCTTGGTTATTGGTCGCATATGACATGAAATGTTCTTTATTGTTCTGAATTTTTCGAGCTTGATACAATTAGGATCATTTATTATTTCCTTCTTGTTTTTGTTTATAATGTTTTTTTAATACTTTGAATTGAGGTAAGGCGGGTGGATATACAAGTTTGTTGTGATAATTTTTTATCTGTGATGTGTATTAGAAAAGAAATAATGAGAACTGGGTACTTTTGATGTGACAAGTTTGCTGTGAATATGCAAGTTTTTTTCCTGTTTGCTTTTGCATGTGAACTTATAGGGACCTGATCTTGTGTTGCGCTACACGCGTGTAGCGCATCTACGAGCCGTTCAATTTTGATCGGGCGGTTCATTTTTTGCGAGCCTAGAAATCTGGTTACTTTCACGGGGCTCCCTCGTCTATCAGATCAAAATCGGACGGCCCGTAACTGCGCTACACCGTGTGTAGGATTTGGATTGAACTTATAGTTCTCTAAGTTGGTTTTGGATTAGATTTTGATTCTTATGAACGATTCCGCATGATACTAGAGGTTCTAAAAATAAAACGGGTGCTAATCCACCAGATCAGATTCATACGTTTGATCATTTCATGTAGTGTTTTTTTGTAGTGTGAAATATTTCTAACCGATGGATATGATGATTCGTAACTAATAAATGCATTTGGGCGGTAGTTTTGAAACTTGAAAGCTACAATTAATTGAATCAAATTTTGATCATACGTTCAAAGAATTAACACCGTGATCGATTGTTTCTCTTTGAACTAAAAAAAAAATGGACCATAAAAATAACACCATGATATTATTAATTCGTTGCTAACATTAAAAAAAAATAACCCGTTTACGAACTGTTTTGACAAATAATAAATTGAAACAAAGTAGTGTTGTTTAAAGAGAACGTGAAGAATAATAATATCATTTTTTTTTTAATGGACTGTCCTCAATTTTGCATTTTCTTGTCTATTTTCATGCATAAAAAAAAAAGCAATATCACAATGATCATTCGTTACAATGGATTGCCAAATATTGATTTGTACCTTCGACAGCATTGGAACCGTCTAGGAAGCCTTCGGCATCTATATTGGCGTCTAGCACATGCATTTGATATTAGAATATTAGAATGTTATTTAAAGACTCGGGTTTTCGAAAAAAAATATATATATAATTAATTCCAAATAAATGCTATCAGTTCGATTTAATCACCAAACTTTTAGCACGGTAGAGGAAGAAACAATTATAAAACACGCACAAACCAAAACGATGGTTTATTTTTTGAGAAAATTTTTATTTTTCCTTTTTGTAATACCTGAAACAAATTATGCCTCCCTCTAAAATATTCAACGATTAAAATATATTTGTGAACCGCTTTCTCATTTACTCTCATCTGTCCTCTCCGTTTAATAATTTTCTTAGATTAAATTATGACTCTCTCTCCATTGAACATGGCAGTCTACAAATAGTCGAAGATTCTGCTATTATTTTAGAAATAATGGTTTCGATGATGTTCTAACCATTTGGGTTTACTCATTTTTTTTCCCTTTTTGTTTCATGCTAGAGTGTCGTTTGGGTGTCTAACAAATAAACCGATTTATACCGGATTTGATTACAAATATAACCTTAACAAGTATAGTCGGGTTGTCGAACTCAGGAACGAATACTTAAGAAATTAAACTCTCGAAAACTCTTAACTAAATTAGATTAAACGATTGATTTAAGGTGTTGATTGAAGGTTCTGACTAAGAAGTAAAAGTTCTAAGGTTTAACAAGTGAAGTTTAATATGATGTCTAACTAATTAGCCTAGGATTCTGGTCACCACTTGATTAATCACGATTACTGAGACCCACGAGATCTATCTGCGGTCCGCGAATAATATGTGTTAAATTATTTCTACTTGATTGTTATTATTTGATAGTTCGTGAGGAATAAATGAATGTTGTTAATTATAACAGATTAAATTTATTTAATATGTTCACGATCGAATATCAAATAAACTCTAAAATTTATAAAAAAATACATAGAAATGTATTCCTTGCAAAATTGAAGAAGATCAATGGTTTGGATTCGAAAGTTATAATATTTTAAAATTTTAAAATATTAATGAAAAAGAGAAGTTGTGACATTTGTGACACTAGAATCATGCTCAGTATTATGTTGTTTTCCGTCTTTTTATTTTCTTTGAAGAAAGCTTCAAAGTCTATCATAACACAAAAAATCTTCACTGTATCTATAGGAATATAAGAACTTTATTCAAAGGAAATTTGATGTGTGCACGGAGCTATGTGTTTAACGTACGGAAGTAGTTACATTTAATTTGCAAAAGCTATTTGTTGTGCCATCAGCGGACAAGTCGGAAGCGAAATTGTCTGACGAGGAAAACATCTCCCTTTTATTTTCCAAGCTTCGTATCTTTTTACAGAAATAATAGAAACTTGAATTATTGAATAACCCGAGGGCATGGTGTCTGGTGAGATATAATATCACTGGATTCCAATTTCAAACAATTTCTCTGCAGTGTGAATATTATATATGTTATGCAAGCCTATATGTATAATATTCGAGTTTGACTAAATTTTAACGAATTAAAAATCATACATTATAAAATTATATATATAATAGAATGATTTGAGTATTCAAGGGTGAAGAATTAATATATATAGAGAGATTGGCTAAAATGCTTTCTAAAGCATAGAGAGTATGTGCTTTAGTGTTTTAAACCGTCCGATCACGTTATGATGCGAGTTGAGATCAAATTCGTCGGTTTAGATGTACATCGCTGAGACGCTAAAGGGGCTCGTTTCTCCCCCCTTAGTTTTTATCTTTTCCATTTGTTTTCTCTGTTAAAGGTGCGCTCAAGCCCAACACTGAATCTTCTCCCCATTCGGTCTCTCTAGAACTTCCCCCCTTCGAAGATAGTCAAAACCTTTGGCGCAACGCCTCGCGCTCTCCATCTCCTCTTCTCTCGGCTGTCTCCGCCACACCTTTCCCGAGCTCTCTCCGCATCCCCTTCTCGCCACTAGCTTTCGTCGACTATCCCACTAGGTGGTGACAGGTACGGTCGGCCCTTTGTTTCCCCTTCTCTCTCCGTCTCCCCTTCTCTATTTCTAGCTTTCGTCGACTATCCCGTAAAGAATAGTTTGATTTTGCTCTTTTTCACTTTGATTTGTTATGTTGCGATCTATAGGTTTTGAGAAGATATCACATTTTTTTTTCACTTTTCACTGTTTGGCCTTTTTAATTGACTTTCTTCTCTGGTACGAACTATAGAAATAGAGACATTTAATGAACTAGTTAAATATAATGAGAAAGTATTCAATTTATTGTGCAACTCGTGTATCTAATGTCAAGACTAAAATCTTGTATTTGAGTCATTTCATACCATGACCAATATATACATGTATTTCCTCTTGTGTCGGCACTTTAAAGAAATCAATCTGGCATGCCAAAGTTTGTAAGCTAGAGGCTACATTTGTCATAGCACTGCTGCTTCTCTTTTTGTTGGCTGGTGTGTATCAATAATTGGAGAAATTGGGTTAGGATGCTTGTTAATTTCACCAGATTTGTTTTGTACCAATACTGTTCATATTGGTTTTACTCTATGGTTGTTTTTGTTTCAATAAATCTAAAGATGATAGATGTAGTAGCTTTTAGTATGATGCAGTACCGTGCATTCTTTGTTATGATTTGTAGGGGTTTTATTAGTGGTCGTGACTTTTTTTGCTTAGATGCAGTGTTCAGACTCCTATGAGATGCTCACAACAGAACTGTTCGAGACGAGGGATTTGCTGTTTTAGCTGAACAGAATTTTTGGTTTTGTTTTGTTACCATTAGAATTTGGTTGCACATGTTTGTGTCTTGTTTCTTAGATGGCAGTTATATAATTGATTTGTATGATTTGTAATCAATACATTCTTTTAATATATATCTTTTAAAACATAAGAACTTTCTCTTTTTAATATTTTATTTTTTTAATATTTTATTATTTTTTGGATGAAGTTTGGATTAAGAAACCATATAACAAAAATGAGATAGTATAGAAAATAAATTGCCAGCATATGCACGGATATATCTGAGGATGACATTTTTGTATAGTAATGAAACCAACGTACAAAGGTCACAGATTTCTCAATTTCTCCACAATTGAGTTGCAAAGGGAAAAAAAATGTAAAACGAAAGAAAAATACAATCTACCAGAATTTGAAAAGTAACAAAATTTTACAAGAACCAAATAAGTACACCAATTCCAAAATATCAATAAAGGAACTAAACTAGTAAAGTAATAAGCTCTGATCACTCAGGATGAATTGAACAATTTCCTTCTCAGATAATAACAAGAACTCTTCAAAATGGTGTAATGAAACAATGCCCTTCTTATTCCAGGATGAATTGAACTACAGCAGTGTCTCAATGTTTCTCATCCTCTGTACCACTTTGTTGGTATCATAATCTCATCATCTGTACCACTTTGCAACAATAAACTCATTATTAAGATTAATGCCATCATCCTATGTACCACCTAGCTGGTATCATAATCTCTTCCTCAGTAGTATATAAAAAGTATAATTAAATTATCTTTAATATGAAAGATTGATTGTTTGAGAAAGGAGCACTCAGAACCGTGCACATGCATCACGATGAAGTCATTTGGTAATTTCAAAGTCAATCCCCAATAATATTCTAGCCACAATTATACAAATTTGGCCTCAATTAAGCGCGTACTCTAATTAACCAAGTTTTTCAATTTACCTAATTTTTTTAACTAACCTCAATAAATCACTTTAACCTTAATTGTCCCAATAATGCAATGTTCTCTTAATTAGAATACGATCGGTATTTTAATTTGGCCCATTTTTCTCAATTTGTTATAAATGAGAATTGGCGTTTGCAAAATATACGAGCAATGAGGGAGAGACTGAACCAAAATGAAAATGCTAGATTGGTGAAAGCAACACAGAGATATAGATCGGTAAGAGGACACAAGGAGACGGGGCTGTAGGGTTCCCACTTCCCACGTAAGCGCTTCAGATTCTTCAGAGACGTTGATAGAGAGCTTCACGAGGTGGAAAAAGAAGGGTGAGAAGGGGAGGCGGAGAGAGATTCTTCAAGGGTTTCGGTAGAGAAGGGGAGCGGAAAGAGCCGCGAAAAGGGAGAAGCACAGTCCGAGGTGCTGATCTGAGAGTGAGAGAGAGAATTGAGAAGGGTGAGAAGCTTCAAAGGGCTAGTACTTTTAGTCTGTGCTTTAGCGTTAACTTAGAAGAAACGGAAGTAAAGAAGAAAATAACAAAGAAACGGAGCGACCTCATGCGATGAGCGCTCAAATAATAGTCGTCTGATTCGATCTCAACTCGCATCGTAACTTGATCGGACGGTTTAAAACACTAAAGCACATACCCTCTATGCTTTAGAAAACATTTTAGTCAATCTATATATATATATATCTCTTTGGTGGATCATTACCACGAAATATATAGTATTCAAAAATTATTTGTCACAAGCCGAAAATTTGACGGTTTCGAAGGCATGCATTTATTTAAAAGGAAAAAAAAAGCAAAATTATTGGTTAAATACTTAAATGTCATAATGCCAATAGAAAAGCAAAAAAGGCAAGTACGATAATATAATTTAGAACTTAGAAGTGGTACGTAATTATTATTATTATTATTATTATTATTATTATATATTTATATTATTATTATTATTATTATTATTATTATTATATTATTATTATTATTATTATTTCCATTCGTGATGTATTCACCTCACTGTCAAAGATTCTTTTTTAGGAAAAAAAATTAGAAATATCGAGGTATAATTTTGTTAGTTTAACCTTAATCAGATAGTCCATTAACTATGACAACAACGAGACATCACTTTCCGTAGTCGTAGAGAATCGATCATTTATCACTTGGTTGTCTTTTTTTTTCTTATCAAGTCCCATCACCAATTTACAGATTATTGTCCACTTTAACGCTTTATAGAGAAATCCACGATTCAATAATTAAGCTGATATATAAATGCATGATTGTCTTTGCATGTGATCCCCCAAATATATCCGACGAAAAAATAAATTTGCATTTGGATCTAGTGATATTATAAAAAAGAAATTTATTAATAATCAAACTAGAAATATTTATAAAATTCAAACATGTTAAGTATTTTTCCCTTAAGTTATTGTTAAGGTACTTCAAAGATTATACATCTATATGTTTTTGAAATAAATTTGTATTATATATATTTATTAATGTTACTTTAGTTTTGTTAATTATTATATTTCATAATATAAAACAGTTAAATGTTCATCCACAATAAGCATACGTGTTGTTTGGAAACATCTTTGATGACTATTCTGGAATGTGATTCACGTTTGATTTCAAATTCGTAGAAATAATTTATTGAGTAGTTAGTTCATGTTCATTACATAATTTGCGTATAGATCTATTTGCACGCAACTGTCAATTGTGCACCTATATATAACTGTTTATCCCTGTCCTACGTACTGCTTATAAAATAGTATGTATTCAATAGCTAAAATAATCAGGCGAAGGAAATAAATTATTTACTCTATGCATTTTTAGTCCTTGATCATTTAAATCAATGGTTGAACAAATTCAAAAAAACAAAAAACAAAAAACAATAGTTGAATGTTAGCGATGGATATAAATTTACAGCCTATTTTTATTGGAAAGAAATTTGTCACTTTTAAAAATTTAGTGACTCTTCATTCTAAATGGAAATGAAGCCATCGGTTGATTGCAGTATCTTTTCTATAATAAATTTTTAAAAATAGATAGCAAAGAAACAATATCAGAGGGCGGTAAAATGCAAGCCTGATCTTAAAAGATATTTATCAAATATAGACCAAAGATATATTTTGTTTACTGAGACATATCATTTGTAATTTCATTTTATTTTTAACATGCTATAATCCCTACTGGGTGTGATTGCCAGTAAATTATAACTGATGTTAAACATTTTTGTTGGCGGGCGATCAAAGACAAACCGAAATGGAGGTATTCTTAAAATAATCTTAAACCCTTACAGAACAGCTTTTGAAAAACAAACGGTTTTAAATTCACAGAGTAAATTAGTTAGGTTGGACAATTTAAATTACAAATTTACAATTCACAAAAACAGCACCAAATCCATTCAGATTTTAACCACTTCTACGAACTATCCAACGGAAATTTAAAATAATCCACATAATAAATTCATTAGAACAGACAAAATAATATTTTAAGTTCCTTTCAGATTTTACCAACTTATTTAAATTAGAAAATTACTCAACCGGATAAACCGTAAACGTCCATGTCTTCAATCTTCATCCACAACTGGAGGTCCTGCTTACCGTTAGTGTTCGATACACCAGGCGCACCCAAATTCACTCCCCTGATCCGTACTATCATCCCTCTATTCGCCGTCTCTTGTATTTAACACTTCCTCTGAACTCTGTGTTCCCAATTCCTCTTTAATTCCTGATTTCTCTCAAACTATAAAACCCACAACCTTTATCTCTCCTTCCATGGCTTCCTTTTCTTCCCACTTTCTCTCCAGCCAATTTCTGGTCTCAAAACCCCATCTCCCTCAAATCCCTCCCACCTCCACCTCCACCTCCATCCGCCAATTCTCCCGCTTTGCCATCTCCGCTCAGGCCCCGACAGCCATCAAATTCGATATAAAGCAATACATGATTGAGAAAGCTGCCATGGTTAACCAGGCCCTCGACTCAGCCATCCCCGACAAGGCCTTTCCCCAAAGCAGTCGGCTCCAGGAGGCCATGCGCTATTCCCTCCTGGCTGGAGGCAAACGGGTCCGACCCGCTTTATGTCTCGCTGCTTGCAAATTGGCTGGAGGGCTTGAACCGTGGGCTTTACCGGCCGCTATGGCAACTGAGATGATCCACACCATGTCGCTGATACACGACGATCTGCCGTGCATGGACAATGATGACCTTCGCCGTGGCAAGCCGACGTGTCACAAGGCCTTTGATGAACCGACAGCTGTTCTCGCCGGTGATGCCTTACTGGCACTGGCGTTTGAAACAGCTTCTAACTTGTCTGCTTATACTGCTGATGTGTCACCCGACCGTGTTGCCCGGGCAGTTTGTGAGTTGGCCGGGTGCATTGGCGCTAAGGGCTTGGCGGCAGGCCAATTGGTGGACCTCGAATCCACCGGGCTTGGTGAACCGGTACCATTAGAAAAACTAGAGTACATCCATTTACACAAGACCGCAGCTTTGCTGGAGGCAGCAGTTGTTTCTGGGGCAATTATTGGAGGTGGGTCTGATGAACAAGTCGAGCGGTTGAGGCAGTATGCAAGAAGTATTGGATTGTTGTTCCAGGTTGTGGATGACATACTGGATCTGACCAAGTCATCAGAGGAATTGGGGAAGACAGCTGGGAAGGATTTGGCTAGTGATAAGACAACCTACCCGAAGCTTATCGGATTGGATAAGTCGCGCCTATTTGCAGAGGAGTTGTTGGGGCAGGCTAAAGAGCAGCTGAATGAGTTTGACCCAGAATCAGCTGCTCCATTGGTTCACTTGGCAAATTACATTGCTTACCGACAGAAGTAGAGCTCAGGTTAAATGTAATATGCTTTGATTTATTGGATGCTGATTCATTTCTGGTTTTTAAGTCAATAAGACAGTAAGAAAAGTTTCCTAAATTTTAAAATTATATTCTCACCTTCTTATTTGAAATGAACAAAGAACTGTAAGGTCTCTTTTTGCACTACCTGGTTGTGCCCTTGTAACAGTACATGTTCTTCCTCTATGATACTGAAGGAAGGCAAGGGAAAGAAAACATGGTCTATAACTTGTTCAGTTGTTTGGTTGGATATTTATAGTAGGTTAAAGTCAGTGGAGATTTCTCTGTTGACCTGCTATAACTGCCCAAAGCCTATATATTGTTACTTTCCAAATTAAGGTGTATGTTGAGGAAACAAGACCAACCAAACAAGTTGATTAATAACATAGTAATTTTCCATTTTCTTGGTAATCTCTTTTTCCTTCATCATGTGCTAACCAAACACAGTATTAGGCTCTGATCGGAAACCCAAACAAGCGAGAAAAGAAAAGAAAAGAAAAGAGAAGAAATGAAAAGAAAAGAAATATGACGTGAAGTCGTTTCCAGCGATCAGCGACGGTCGAAGGAAATCGCGAGAGTTCGATCGCATACCGGAGAAGGAGAAGATATAACGGCCGAAACGAATTCTCGCCAAATTTCTTGGTTTTGGACACAAATTCACGGAGCCAAAATTTTCTCGCCAACTCTCACCAAATGAATTCTCGCGCGCCTCCTTCCTCAGTTCCGATCAGAAGATTTGGGAAACAGAAAATTCCATTTCCGATTCTCACGTTAAATTATAAGTTTCCTATCAGGGCCTTAAAGGTTTCCAACTTTTTGGTAGAACAGTATAAAAACAATAAAAAGAATTTTTAAGGATCAATCATAAAGCAGCCTTACTGGGACTGGTATGTAATGGTACAATGGTAATCAGCTGATCATTTATTTCATGACAGCATTCTGTAAAGTAGAAAAATGTTTTGCTTCACTGATGATTGCTTTATTATTAGAAATACATGCAATTCCAAATTAAAATTTTCAATAGCATCTTAGTCGATCGATATGAAGTTTGTACTTCCTATCTATTAAGGATCCAACTTCTGTGCCTCCGAGCTGGAACGGATAACTTGGATGCTGTAAACCCATCCCTTGACTATTGTGGCTGCATCCAGCACAGTTTCCAGATCACCCTCTCCTCTCTCTGCATTGGTCCAAAATGCAATCAAATCTATTTTCTAATATTCTTTACATACCAGAAGAAGAAAAAGCGCATTCTTGTTCAGTTAACACTGGCAAATGCCGCAATATTCGTTTGCGAGTCTCTTCTGTTTTTTTTTTTAGTAATGGTCCTAGAATGCTAGAATTCACATATCAATTGCTAGAATGCTAGTATGTTTGCTTATTTGCGCTGAGGACCAAATATAGAGGCCACACACTCAATGTGTTTATTTTTGAAATTGGAAATAAATAAATAAATAATTAGAGCCTGTCATATTCTCAAGAAAGAAAAGAGAAATTAGAGCATGTTGCAAGTAGTTTTTTTCCATCTGAAGATGTTAGGTGTTGATGATAAGAAACATAGAAAAAGCATGTGCACGCGCATTTTCTTCTTATTTACAAAAAGTATACCGAATAGATTGACCGTCTTTTTTTTAGGATAATTTTAGTATACTTCTATTCTTTGATACATCCAAATTCGTGGTACGTCCGTGATCAGATTTAGGTATAGAGAATGAATCAACATCGCCTATTATATTCTTTTTACGGTCATATACGTATGTCTGGGACCTTTTGTATGTGGTAAGTGGTAACTAATAAGATAGTTTATATTTGACCTCTATAAAATGTGAGAATTGTTTCTCTGTTGATTCCACAATTGAAATTCATTTTTTTAATATGTGACTATTGTATTTGTATCGATTATATTGTGATCAATATTTGATTTGAAGTTTGACTACATTTGAATGTTATGGCTTTGCCCTTGGGTTAATCAAACGGCTACATGAAGAATTTAATGTTCCCTTTGATCCAATACAACATTTAATAGAGAAATTATTTCGGAAATCCTGATTAACATGGAGTTGGAAAGGGTTATCTGCATCAAATGATGGAGAACCAGATTTTGTGGAAGAGGAGTTTCTAAGGCAAGCGGTCTATTAATTTGGTATACTGTTAGCAAAATTTTGATGATATAGTTTAATTGGTATTTCTCCTAATATATATGCCGATTATTATATATATATTTTTTCAATATAAGAGAGGAGACAAAATCTTACCCCTAGCTCCTATCAAGGAAAGGTGCAAGGAACAGCGACTTAATTTGCTTGGATTCCGGATGGGAGGATCAGCTATATACTATTTTGTCGTAAAATCTCTGACAAATTTTGCAACCCAGTTATTGGTTCCCCTGCAACTGCAAAGTACTGAATTCCACAAGGAAAAATACTAATTTCACAAGCAGAAAACCCAAAAGAAAAAAAAACAAATATTAAGAAGAAATCACTTTCGTGAATTGGAGAAAACCACACATTTTATTTTTGTTTTTTTTTTTTTTGCCCCCTGTAATTTGGAGAGACTAGAAAGCGATTGGCATGACTGCGACAGCAACGCCTATACAGTCTTCCCTTTCCTTTTCTCCATTTCTTCTCTTGTAATGTCGCTATTTCCTGAATTTCTTCTCCTTATTCATGCACAACCTTTGCAATAAAGGGTCGTCGCTCAGGTTAGTATATGACGATTGCTAGGAAAATGGAATAATTTAAGTTATTTTTAGGCTAAAAATATGTATGTCATCAATTTTTTTTCCGTCAGGTTTTATAGTTTTATTTAGTATTTTCTTTTTTTTTTTTTTCCATGGGCGGCTATACTGTCAATCGTAGCCTGTCTTTTTCTTAAAATTTTAAACTAGGAAGAAAATTTTTGGCGGTCTGTACCAAGGACTCAACGTCTCAAGGAATAGTAGTGCCATAGAAAACAAAAATCCTGATAAATGAGCCAACCGGGGAAAAGACGTCTCAAGGAATAGTAGTGCCATAGAAAACAAAAATCCTGATAAATGAGCCAACCGGGGAAAAGACATCAAGTGACTATATCAGGATGTGACTTCAAAACAATAGACCAATTTTCACAATTTTCACAATCTTTGGAAAAGCGCTATATTTCTTTTTATGAAAACTCACAAGGGAAATTTCATTTAATCTCTGTTACAAAAAGGGGACATTTTGCAATTACTTTGCAAGCTGGAGAAAGTTTATGCAGTCTTTATTTTTTTCCCCAAAAAAAAGTTCATTTATATTTTAATTACGTGTGTGTGTCCTCATACTTTATGCTGAATTTTATTTCATTTTGACCCTCATATTTATAAATTCTCAGTTAGTACACAGTTGATCCCGCAAAGTTTACGCATCGACCTTTATTTGCAAGGTGCCTCTTGTTCTGACTTTCCGACTTCTCAGAGTCTGATACTGGCAAAGTACAATTGAACAGTCCTAGTCACAATCTCACAAGACATTTCCTTTCATTTAGACTAGCTCGACAATAGCATTCCATCACATGGCTTTTTATTTTTGTGGGTCAAAGTTTTACTTGTTGCTTCGCACTTTGTCGACCTGTAGCATGCTTGTGGTTGGCAATTTTTCTTGAGAATATTTTTCACACTTGTACAAAATATGATTCACACACGAAAATAACCAACTACAGTTACTGTTACTGACAAACCCAAATTAATCTGAAGAACAAACTATTTCTCCTGAACACTTGTGAATATAGTTTTCTCTCTATATATATTAATTATAAAATGCATTTTCGGTTGTTACATTATGCCGGAAAGAATCGGGAGAAATAAGAATAAAATATTGAGTAATAGCATGTGCAAAGTCAATTATTTATGGGATCAATTAATTTTTAACTCACTGCATGAATTTAACAAAGGGAACATAGTTGAGTAATTTTTTTTCCCCCCGAAAAACCTTGACAGTGTCTGCCAAGTGAACCATAATTAGGTATTAATCATTTTTTTATAGATGTCAAGTCATGTTTTATTTTAAATCAAATTAGTTATTCAACACAAAATAAAATATTTAAAACCTTTCTACTTAAATTCGACCTAATAATTGAACATAATAAAATAATAATCTAGTTTTTAGTTTTTACATAAAAAATGCCTACACCTCCGTGTACTGTGTAGATAGGGTGGGGCTTCAACACTGGACCTGGAAACAGCTACAGCGTTGTTTTTTGCCGGCCTATCATTTTCCCTTTAAGCCTCGTTTTGTAACGCAAAGCAAGCAAGGGCACCATCTGTTGCTGCTGTTTGAAATTTTCCCCAGAAAATAGGAAGTACCTATTGCGTGCATGGTGAATTGGTGATGCTTAGGGCTGTCAATATACCGCCGTTTTGCACGTTTATGTTTCGTTTCATCTGAAACGGAACAGAAATGGAAGAGAAAATGATTTCGTTTTCAGAAACGGAACGGAAACAAAACGGAATATCATCAACATTACCGAAACGGAACGGAACACGGAAATGGACTGATTTCAATGGAAAATGGAGGTGCGGAACAAAAATGGAAAAGAAAGTTGTTTCGTTTTACCCAAACTGAACGGAAATGAAACAATATTTATGTTTCATTACCGAATCGGAACAGAAACGAAACAAGCTATTCTGTGTCCGTATACCACGTTTGACAGCCCTGGTGATGCTTATTCGATGTTGCTGTGCGGTAAGCATGTAACATATCTTGATAATGAAAGAAACTTTTTTTCATATTTTGTCACCTGCATCAGAAACTTTCTTCTTTTTGAGAGGCTAGACAGCTACGGTCAAATAGTATACTAGTATCTGCATCAGAAACTTCCGGGTGGAAATTTAATTTTCCAAGACAAGCATTGTTTATTAAATTTCAACACTTCATAATTTTCCACATCACGTTATCAAATTAATTTTTTCATTACAATTTCTATTTTTTATATTTCATGCAAACATATTCATCAATTTACATTGTCAGTGAAATATATAATTTCGAGTAAAAATAAAGCATATAATCTGAAAAAGGCAAACATTTTACTTAATGTATTATTAAAATGTGATATATACCCCTACATCTTCAATTATCTGAAAATGTTACAGACTTTCTACGAATAACAAAACAAAAATTGTAAATGATTTTAGTATCTATTGTAATATTTCAGATATTTTGATTATTTTTTATTCAAAATAGAGCATTTAAAGATAAATTAAATGTTCAAGACTTATATCACGAATTAAAAAGTTTGATAGAATATTTAATACAATAAAAAATTCAGAGTATATTAGTGGCTACTCAAATTTTGAGCAAAAGGTTATGCTGCAACAAATGCCACTAAATTCCAACCGTTGGATGACATTGATTGATGCCACTAAGGTCTAAGATTTTTTTTTTTTTTTTTTGAGACAACTTAGCAGCGGCTGCTAAGGAAATTTGGTCTTTGTATTGTCTAAGAGTTGCCTTTGTCTTTTCCAATGCGTTACGTAAATTTTAAACACGACAATCCGTCAATTATGATCCAAGGGTTGAAATTTGGTGGTATTTATGGCAGGCCGAAAAATGTGGCAAGATAAACCTTCTCAAATCTTCAAAATCTTTCATGTTGATATTGGGTTTCTTTTGTTTGTTAAAATAAGCAGACATAAAGTCTATTGCTGATATTGGTTAGTATTAAGTCCAAGCTAGACCTTTCCCAAACACAATAATGCAAGGAAGTGGCCAAGGTGGAAAAGTTGCAAAACAGAAGGCTTGCGTGAATCGCGTGCAGAATAATCGTACTGACAAGATCTCATAATTTAAAAAATATTAAGGACCAAAATACTAAAATGCAGCATAACGATTTGTGCGGTCCGGTCACTCATCAACTCATCATATCCACAGGAAAAGGAAAAAAAGAAAAAAAAAATCTTTTCTAATACCGCCACATTATATATACGCTAAATAATTATTTCTAAGTTACGTGTTATGTTCTACGTTAAGAATTAGTGCTACAGCTTCGTACGTGTCAGGTTCTAATTTCTAAATAAATAATTAATTTGTGCTTTCATTGTTATTTTATTATTTACTTATTTATTTGAAAAAGGGGCCCGTAGGCCGTCGGCATTAGTGTTCTCATATAGCGCATATTAAGAATGCTGATGCTATTACTACACGTGTAACTGTGTAAGTAGACAGTAGGCGCATATGAAAGAAATGGAGTCATGCATCAGAAAAAAATTGACACTAGTGACTAGTCGCATGGTGGGTCACTATAAAGCCCGTCAAATATGAATGAAACGGATTAAAAGGACAACACAGAAATTTTTTTTTTCTATATAGAAATATAGATGAACAAGACAATGGGTTTCCTGGGTTTCTTTCCTAATTGACAGAAGCTATCCATTTTTCTGTAATATTTTTTTTTTCTTTCCAGCAAAGGACGGGAAAAATTGGAGTAAAAGCAATATTTCAAAATCTAACCGGACATCGAAGATCGAACCAAATTAGTGGAAAGATTTAAGGACGCCATAATTATGAATAGAAATTTGTTAATATATAAAAATGAAAAATAAATAGATAAAAATAGTTAACTAAAAGTTTTTCTTTGGCGGGGAGTAAGTAGGCCGGTGAAAAGAAACAATATCATGGAACTTAATTTGGTCGGTCGGATCCACTATTTTGTTTCAATTCAACCGGTTCGTAGTCGGTCCTCAATTAACCTAAAGACATACGGGTCTATTTCCTAGAACAAACTAGTTTGATGACTGATTTTGATTGAACCGATTAAATTCGTTTGGATCTAACGACAAAGGACAACGCATTTTGAGTGACGGATTCGAAACATGACCAAACCTGACTGAAAAAATCTCTTGTGAATATTTAATTGAGGCTTGACTCCATTCTTCTTTACAAAAAAAAAAATGATAATTTTTTTTATTTCTAAGTAGAAGATTTCCCCATTTCTCTCTCCAAAAATGCATCACGAGTTAACGAGTCACGACAAAGCACAAACTAAATAGAGTGCGGACACAATTTTGAAGACTCTTTAGGGCCTAATAGGCCGACGGAAAACAAATCAAGGCCTTCGGATATAATAAGGATCACTAGAACCGAATGCATCTACTCACAAGACATAATTTAGGCCGTATTTTCTGAGGATTTTTTTTTCCTCGTCAGAACTTGGGCCCAAATCTAACCTAAGATCAACAATTGAAATTGGGATTAGGGTTTTAAAGTTCACAAAGTTTTGCTTGAAAAATATTTTGGTTATAGTGGACGGAAATTGTAAGTTCATATAAGATGTCCGTATAAGCACAGATATATAAGTGTAACCATATAAAACTTGCAGTAAAAAATCCGGAAAAATATTTCGTTTTACTCAAATTTACAGATTATAATCTCGTAATAGCTATTTCAATTTGTTAGTTTCACAAATCTTAAAAAATAGCCAATCATTGGTCTTAACACAATTAGAACTGTCAGCTTTTGTCCCCCACACATAGTCCTTTTTTTAAAAAAAAAAAAGCAATAAGTTAAACTCAGATTACCTGTCGTGTGGTATACAAATTGAACGGCATCAAACGACTTCAAATTTACACTAATTTAGCTGAGATGAACGCATCAAAGATTGCAAACTGGGTGCAGCAATCAGAGATAAGAATTCCCACCAAGAGAAGCTGGATCCGAATTTCTTAATTGTTTCTATTATGAGTCTTATCCCCACAAAGAGAAGCTGGATCCAAATTTCTTAATTGTTTCCTGCCAACTGTACTGCTTGTGCGCACGCTTTTTCTTGTCCCTCTCTGTACAATCCTGATCCTTGTGCAAAAATACTTATTATTGCAGAAACTTGCAATTAGCTCCTTTTAGGGTTAAAATATTGAGGTTAAAAAAAGATATTTAACACCTTTATACAAGCAGCTTAATAATGCTTAATTCAGAGTAGAAGTGATAACGGTGAAAGAAATGCATCTAGATAAAGGAGTTGAAATAATGAGAATAATATTAATTTAAAAATAGTGTTATTTCAATTTCTAAATGAGTGATTGAAATTAGTTTTGGTTTGATTACTATTCTACGTTTGACAGATATATCTGAACTTTTAAATTAGCGACTATTTATCACGCATCCGAGACATTTGATGTTGAAAGATTAAAAGACCTGAAAATTGCACTCTCTACAATGTTTTGAATTCTATGGGTCAAACCCGAATCTTACACTGCATTACGTATTTTGCCTTTCTTTTTTTGTAAACCCACGTGCCTTCGTGCTTTCGCTAATTGACTAAAATCAAGATTTTAATTTAAGTGTGTGTATATATTTCTTTTTATACAGTTGAGAGTATAAACTTTTGTTTACACCTTGTATTCCATCTGTCCGTCATTGCAAGTGCCAATTTGTTCTGTCTACTTTGCCAGACTTTAATGTTCTGTTTATAATATTATGAAGATTTTTTTTCAGAAAGATTATTTAATATGAAGTGTTGCCAAGGACCGAAAGAGGAAGGTACAAACATTGCAAGTAATGCATGGCAAAGTTGTATAAAATATAATTGCATGAATAGTTATAGAAGAACTTGAAAATTATTTAATGTCATACGTACGTGATCTATTTTTTTATTTTTTATTTTTTAACTAAATAAACAAGCTCACATACCTTGCCTGGCAAAGCTGTTTAATCATCGTTTTCACTATAATTATACTATTTCTTTTTTTAAAAAAAAACATAAGAATTTTGGAAGGAAATATGTTGGCAAATCAAACATTCAAAAACTAGGAGAAACATTAAGTAAAATATAATTATAGATATATTTTTCATAGTTAAGTTAGGACTTGCATCAAGTTAATTTCATGCACTCCGAGAAATATTTAATAATAAAAAAACATTGATAAAACAATATTATTAATCTTTAAATCGTTGAGTAGATCAGCAATTAGTTTTTATAATATATACATAATTTTTTATTTTTATATATCTAAAAAAAATAATTTTTACAGATTATATATAAAGGTTTTTCCACTTTAGTTCTAGTGACTAATATATCAATTATTGTTGTTTCATGTTAGAAATCTTGTTTACATCTTATTTACTTACGTGCATGACGTGCAACCTTAAATATGAAAGTTCCCCAATTGCAATATGCAACACAAATGAAAACCAACAAACAAAATTTAATGTTAAATAAACAATCAATCTTGAGGGGACAACCGCGCCGCGCAATAATAGTAAACTAATCCACCATTTGCAGTATTGTTTTACAAGATATCTCATGGATTAGTAGGAAAGTGTCCCGGATCAAGGGAAACCTCCCACGTGCTCACCACGCCAACCCATGGCGCCTTGACACGTTTTGTGGGAGATGGGATGCGGGTCCCACGCCCCACGTGGGGCACGTCAAGCATCAATCAAGATCCCGTGAGATCAATAATATTATTTGATTGTGGAAACTTGGAGTGCGTTCATACATCATTTTTGACAAATTCCAATTAGACTCCCAATAATGTATAATTTTAATGGATTAACCCAAAATGTCAGACCCCCTGCAAAATACAAAATTTTAGTCTAGACGGCGTTTGAAATCTTAGAAGTATCTAGTAGTAATCACACTTGACTTGTTAAACTCGAAGCATCTTACTATAAAAAAGAAAATAGCATTGGATATTTTCTTCAAAAAAGAATAACATTGGATATTGATCAACGCAATTTAATTGGCATTGTTAGGCTCCCAAGATTCGCGTTTCCAGTGATAAAAATTACTTGAAGAAGAATAAAATATATATTAGGCTATATATAGTCTTGTCATGTATTGCACCGATCGGCCAATGTTGTGGCGATAAATTCGATTTTGGAGTTCTAATAGATAAACCAAATTATCTTAATGGGCCCGTTTGGAACACATGGGAATAGGCTAATTCCAGAAATAGCCTATTCCGGGACTAAATTTTTCATCCAAACGAAATTACCAATTCCATAATTAGCTAATCCCAGGACTAATACAATTTCCAACAACATTCTTCCCAACAACACTTTTCTCTCTACTTTTCACACTTCCCAACGCTATTCCTAAACTCACCATCCAAACAACATTCTTAGTCCCGGAATAGTACTCTTCCTACTAGTCCCGTGAATAGTGTTTTTCCTCAAATTTAGTCCCGGATTAGCTATTCCTAGCCTTATCCCAACCCATCCAAACGAGCCCAATGTGATTAATATGTTAAAATCTTACTAGAAATAAAATATATTGTGTAGATAGAAGATTATTAGCTTTAAACTTTGGGACCGTCAAATGACATCACTTTCTCTAAATCCAAAACGGTTTTTAAGAGAATCAACATAATAAAAATCTTGTTTTCGACAAAATTTTAATGTCTATTGAGCTGTTTATAACAAGTTAGTCGAAACTTCAAAATAAACATTTGAAGCCATATCACCGGCCTAATACTGTGTCTGTGTTGTATAATAAAGAAATCGAACTCATAAAATTCATTTAATTTTTATCCATGACTGCCAGAGATTCGTCTCAAGGAAAATAATGGTACTACAGTTAAAAACATAAATACATAAATTACTCTACATAGAAATTTCATTCTCACGAATAGAACTGCAAACTTGCAAGAATGTCTACATTCACAGTAAAATTATGGAATAAATTAACGGCATTTTCTCTAGATGACTAGTTGGTTGGTGTTGCAATCAAGTTGTTAGTTGTATGATAGGCTGCTAATGATAGAAATTTGTAAATTTTTCAGATTAATATTCGTCCGTGTTGAGTTGATTATTTTGGAAAATTTGTTCGTCGCCAACCATCTACCTATAAAATAATGTTAATGTTAATCTTATATAATGACACGAACAATTCAAAATGTCAAATCAATAATTTTACACGAATGCATCAATAAAGCAACTCTATAAACTATTTATGTTCGATCTTTATTATTTTTTCCGTTGAATCTTTTTTTTTTCTCTCTCTCTCTCTTTGCGCAGCTCTACAGTTTGGTGAAACTAACCAACCACAACCACTAACAAATAAAATAAAATACAACTCCGTCGCAAAACTGCCAGAAAACATTGGGAAAAGAGTTTGGTAAAACCAGGTCTACTTAGCCCCCCCACGTGTTGGTGCGAGTTATTTTACTAGGTCAATTACAGATATGAACAGCCTCCGTCCATTGATAAAAAAAATTAACGGTTAGGATTATATTTCAAAGGTCAACTCTAGCGCTATGTATCTGACAGACTGACACTATACGCTGATCTCCAGGGTCGGAACCAGAACAACGAATATAGTATACATAATATAAAAATAACATTGAATATTTAAAGAAAAATTTCATGTTCAAATTAAAAGGTATCCATTAAATTTAGCGACTCATCTTATAACATAAAAGTGCGAAATTATTGAACAATTAACATATATCAAATGAAATTTATTATAATTTATATTGTAGCGCAAATAGCAAGAACTTAATTTGAACATATAAATTTGATCATTAAATAATGAAGTAAAACATAAAAATCTGAAGAAAGGTGGCTCTAAATAATGTATTTTTTATTTTTTTCGAGAATACTGTGATATTTACACTTGTACACTTCTTTACCTTGCAATGAGAACGTGAAAGGTGGAGACTGGTGCCATATCTAAGTCGAACATGACATGATTGACATCGGCACTCTAATCACAATAGAAATATAATTAGTAAAAAAAATAGCATGCCATGTCGTATCAAATATTTTATATGTATTTGTAGTTTTGTATATAATAACCTTTTTTAATATCTAACAATAATTAATAAAATAGTCTTATGATATATCCGACATATAAATATCTCGACCTCAAAACTTCACTAACTGTTATGTGAGGGCAGGGTCATTGCATAATAGAAAGAGGTGATGTCTATAAATGAGCAAGGGACATATCTCCCTGCCATTTATTTGGAATATATATATATAGAGACAGAGAAAACCTATGGTGCATTGCAATGCACGGAAGCTTCGGTCCATACTGATCTAAATTCTTCGGTCTGCTTCGAAATGACCGATCCAAACCGTCCAATATGATCTCCCTGATGAAATCTCCTTGCTGACCAAATTTTATATTTTTTGGAATTTTTTTACTATTTTTTCGGAATTTTAGAAAATTGCTAATCTAATTTTTTTCTGAACTGTTAAAAAATACCGGCTTTTAAAAATCCGAAAAAAATACTTACAAATTTTGAAAAAATGTAAAATTTGGACAACAAGGAGATTTCATTAGGGAGATCATATTGGACGGTTTGGATCGGTCATTTCGAAGTCGATCGAAGAGTTTGGATCAGTATACACCGAAACTTCCGTGCATTGCATCTACATATATATATATATGATAAAAACCTATCAATAGGACAGTGAAGTTTTCCTATTCACTTCATGATTGTTAGATTGCTGTAAGATTCGTGTAAAGATATAATCTCCTAGCTGAGATGTAAGCGCTGAGGAGAGGACCAGTATCCTCTACCCATCTCATTGGAGATGGGTAGAGTGCCCATCTCATCACGACCGTCCGATCTAATCTGGACGGTTCATTTTTTTCGGGCCAATAATTTTTTTCGGGTGTGGTGGAATGCACGGGGCTCCTTTAGCCGTTGAGATTAAATCAGACGGCTGACGATCCGAGATGGGCACTCTACCCATCTTAAAGCGATGGGCAGAGGATGTGAATTCCTGAGGAGAGGCCTTGAGTTATTTTTCTCCGTTCCTCTCTTTAATTTCTGTTAGTATCTCCGTCCCTTTATGTGTCTCATCTCCAAAAAATCGTGCCTCTTCGTCACATCCTCCCTACCTCCCTCTACAAGTGAAATCAGACCGGATCGGTCGATCTCTCTAAACTCTCTATTTTTCCTCCTCTTTCGTTAATCTCTCTGCCAAAGACAAAGAGAAGCTGATTTCTCGATACATAGGAAAGCGAGTCACCAAAACGTCTGCCACTACTACTGAATTCCTTTCTCTTGGTCATTCCTTCAGCAACTATTGCAATCCAAATATAAAAATTGGTTAATTAGAAGACATAAAATACCTACAGGTACGTTCCAATGCCAAATAATTATATGAGCTTTTGTCGAATATGCAAAACTTTTATGACAAAATAATTATAGAAGTCATGTAAAATAGAAACAAACATTAAAAGTACAGATAGCAAACCAACCGTAGTCTGAAAAGTAATTGATGACTGAACATTTTATACAATTTCAATTCAGGAATCCATAATTCGTATTTACTCACACAAAGAGAACTAGTGCTAGCTTCTAAAATCAATCCCAAATTTACAATAACGCACTGATTTAGCACTAGAGAACAATGCTCCTCAACAAATTTGAGTAAAAAAAAAAACTGATTTAACTCTAATTTAACTCAAAAAAAGTTCAAATACATGTGTGCAGATATGTACCCAGAAAGGATCGAACTTGCCTTGGCTCTATAGGTGGACCTAGACCATAGATATACATGTTTTGCTTCAGATCGGAGAGAGAGAGAGATATAGATAGCGCGACAGTGAGGATCGGAGCTATCTAGGTTTTTTTCGAGTCTAGTGAGATTGAGAGATGGAGTTCAACGAGTGGGTCTGTCGGAGCCATCTAGGTTTTTTTGAGTCCAATGAGATTGAGAGATGAAGTTCAACGAGTGGGTAAGGGAGCAAGAGTTGTGGATTCTAAGGTTGCGGTGTGAGCGGCGATTTCTTTTGGAGATGAAGAGGCACAATTTTTTAGAGACGGAGAGAGGAAACATGGAGGGACGGAGGGACTAACAGAAATTAAAGAGAGAAATGGAGAAAATTAACTCAGCGCTCTCCACAGCGCTTACATCTCAGCTGCAGAATTATATCTATACACGAATCTTACAACAATCTAACGATAAAAAACCGAATAGGAAAACTCCTTTGTCCTAATGATAGGACTTTAGCTATATATATATATATAGAGTTTTGCTATGGTGAGTCGCGACTCACAGACCATTTGGTGAGTCGCAATCCAGACCATTGGATTTTCTTTAAGAATCGTGCAGATGGGGAGCGCTGATGAAATTAAAATTTTCCGTCCCGTCTGTATTTCTCTCCGTTTCCGTCTATTCCTCTTAACTATCGTCTTTTTCTCTCTCAACAGATTCGAAAGAAAGCAGATCTCTGCGCCTCCACCTCCTGAAACCAAACCCTAAAAAAAAAAGCTCAGATCGGAGAGCATCTAGCGATAGGAGAGAACGACTTCGATTTTGCGCGCTCTCTTCTCTCATCTGCGCGTCTTGCCTCCGCACGCTTTCCTCCTCTGAGCTAGAAACTCGTTCGGCCTCTCTCGCTCCTCCGCATTCAATCAGCACCTCAGCGTCGTCTTCAATCGGCACTTCAGAAAACTTTTCGTCTGTCTCCTTGCGTGCCCTGTAATCAAGCCCATATCGCACACCTTATCTGAGGTATGCACGATCAACTTCTGAAGCCCGTTTTCTTTTTCTTTTTTTTCTTTCTTTTGTGTATTTTTTTTTTTTTTAGACTTCTGTCCAGAATGTTACAACTGATTAAATACGAAAGCTGAACATTTTTGGGAATATTTCGTACTATGATGGTAGATTGCTATTCAGTGTACTTCAATTAGGTTCAGGAATTGATCTTGTTCAGCTTAATTTCTGGTTTCTTAATTGGGCTTTTGCTTTCATGTCTTGAATTATATTTTTTCAACTGTTGTCGGTAGTGATTAGTATCACCAATCAGGTTCAACTCGAGAGTCAATTGAGTGTCTGCAAGAATATAATTTAAAATACAATAACCAACTTTACTCAAAACTTAGTACTGTTAATTTGAGGCTTGTTTCAAAAATTGTTTCTGTTGTGCCTTGTTTAGTCGATAAAATCAGTACTGTCAAATTTAAAAAAACTGAATAGGTTATGTTCTTATTTTCAACAGCGAATATGTCAATGTCTGGGTCAACGAACGGGTCAACAAACGCTGTCGAGGACGACGAGCAAGTTCAATTGCGGGTATGTATAACTAACCTAAAGTTCTGTCTCTACTTTGTTGTGTGCATTTTTTATTGAATATTTATAATTTATGTTGAACAGTTGGGTGTTTGCGATGTAAAGTCTGTAATAAGGTAGCGGGTCACAATGCAAGAACATGCCCATTGGTAAGAACAATGCAAAAACTGTCATTTTCTAGACACAAATTTCTATAATTTTTATACTAATTTCTATTTATATTTCTATTGTTTGTTTAGGCCCTTGGAAATGGAGTCAAGTGAAGAACCAGTGAAGAACCAGTGAAGGCTTAACCAGTGAAGGCTATAAAAGCTTGTTTAAAATTTGTTTTAGTTTCTGTTTCTGTGATGCATGTTAAGATCATTCTTTCTGGTGAACTTATTTCTTTCTGTGTTAATGGTAGTACTAAGTAGAAGGATCTGTACTGTTACGCTGGAGACTTATGTGTTTTTTATTTTTTTTTTTACTTTATTTAACTCTTGTTTCTATAATGAAGACAATACAAAGACAAAGACAAAGATAACATGGTACTTCAACAATCTGTTAGAAGCTAAGGATTGGAAGTTAAATAACTAACATACATGGATTAGAAGTTCTTATGTCAAATAACTAACAACTACATGGCATGGTACATCAAACAAGCATCCATTGGAAGTTAACATACATTACAATCTGTTAGAAGCTAACATGGTACTTCAACTAGTACAAAACTAAAGCAACTAAAATAATTATTATGACAATGAGCTTTTTTTCCTTCAACTCGTGAGCCTTCTTCTCACGTTCCAAATTATTCAATCGACTGAGAAGCCCATTAATCACTGCTTTTGCTCGGGCTTGCATGGGTGCATCATACCAAAAAAAGAATCCACAACTTCTTGACATCTACAAGCATTAACAAAACTTTAAATAAAACATTCAATTTGAAATATTATTACATTATAAAGAAAATGGTGAAAAAGTACCTCATAATTTCTACATCCAAGAAATCTTCGGCCGAGATTAGCATTTGTCCACGATGTTTTGAAAGCCGCTAACTCGTTACAATGACAATTTGGGAAACCGACACTAACATTTGAACCTTCCATGGGGATTACTAATACTAACTGAAAATAATAATGAAATAAAACAATTTATGAAATAATAATCATGGGCAGAACATTAAAATGAGTCAATTATACAATTAAAATTAAATGTGAGAACCTAAAGGGAAATTGTACTAGTCAGCTCAGAGAGATTAAATGTGCTCACATTTGTACTGTCAGATCAGCTCAGTTCAAATTTCCATTGTCAATGGTAAAACTGTTTCTATAAATTCCTCTAAATGATTGAATATTGCAAATTCCTAATCAATTAACTAGATCACAGAGAGATTGAAAGTTGTGGGATTGAGGGGATGCTTACACCTTGCTATTGGCCTGACGAGACAGAAAGAGAGAGAACCTGAGCATCTCAGTTTTTGAACTGCTCGAGCTAGGGTACAGCTATCAGCAATCTTAATTGAAAATTAACAAGTTCTCATTTTTTTTTTTCCACAGCGTGATCCTCCCAAAAAAACACACAAAAGAAAGGAAAAAAAAAAAAGAGGAAAGGGGCTTGAGAGTTCGATCGTGCATACCTCAGAATGCGGAGGAGCGAGAGAGACAAGGCGACAACGGCACAGTCGAGAGGGAGGCGACGACGACACTGTCGAGAGGAGAGAGTGCACAGTCGAGAGGGAGGCGACGACGGCACAGTCGAAGTCGTGCAAGCCTCCGATCGCTGATGCTCTTCGATCCGATTTTCTAGGGTTTGAGCAGGAGGCGCAAGCCTCAGATCTGTTTCTCTGTCTCGATTTCAAAGAGAGAGATACTTGGGGTTGAGAGGAAATAGACGGAAACGGAGAGAATACAGACGGGACGGAAAAATTTTAAGTCCATCAGCGCCTCAGATCTGCACGAATCTTGAAGCGAAATGGACTGTCTGGATTGCGACTCACAAAATGGTCTGTGAGTCGCGACTCACCATAGCAAAACTCTATATATATATATATATATATATATATATATATATATATATATATATATATATATATATATATATAAATATAAATCTATAGTATAATTAAGTTGCGTGCCGCTTTTTTTGCGGTATCTGAGCCGTCCATTTTTTGCGATCGATATGGTCCATTCAGTTTATTTAGTGACTTTTTAATTTTGATTTAAAAATAGTTGTACCAATTAAAAATAGTCACACCAATCATTAATAATAGCAAGATTCTTTAAAATAGTTGTACCAATTAAAAATAGTTGTACCAATTAAAAATAGTCGTACCAATCATTAATAATAGTAAGATTTTTTTGGAAAGAAAATGTATGTCAAGTTTATTTAATGACTTTCTAATTTCGAACTTACAAATTTTTGTTTATAAATTTTAATTAGTTTTGTACGACAGATTTTTTATATTTTACATAGCGCAGCGAAGCTGCGACTGCCATGTCTAGTAATAAATAACTTTCATGGACATTTATACAATCAATTATCAGCAAGATGCATACTTGGCTCAATCGTTGCCAAGAGTTTCTACAAAAATTAGGAGCGAGATGCATGCTAGAATTTCTACCGTCATTTTTCAACAAGTGTTTGATTCATACGAGTTAAATTAAGCACCCCTTTGCTCCAATTTCTTTTGCGACGTACCAGGCTCGGATTAATTATATTTCTTTCAATGGCCTCGACAGTGAGTTCAATGGCCTCGACAGTCAGAACTCAGAACACATACCTTCTGACCCAAAGTCCCAAATAGACAGATAAAACATGGATAACATGATGTGACTTGAATAACATAAAATCATTTTGCCTCTTATTAAAAGAAATTTGTATTTTCATCTACTTAGTTGATTAAGGATTTCTCGTTATATATGGTTTCAAAGATTTCTTCCAAATAGTTGTAAATTCTGATAATTAAGAAGGAAAGGTCCAATAAAACCTAATCTAATAGTGGACCAGCTCATATGTACTGAAATTAATTCCGAGTCTTGAGATCCCTGCAAATCTTTTAATGACCCATTTAATAACTCTAAAGCAGTGATGTATATATCTATATATAGCGTGCGGTATGTGTATTATAGTCTAAGTACTTGACTGTAAAAAATAAATAAAAAAAAAGGTAGAATCATGTCTTTGAGCGAGCCTAGCACTGACAGTTGTTATTTGGTAAAAACAAACCATTTCGAAACTGTGGTCCTTAGGTTCCAAGTACAAATAATAGCAAACATATATTTCAAAATAATATACGTTATTAGGTCTGCTTGTAATTTTATTTTCCAATTAATCATACATGTAGTGCATAAAAAAAAACAAACAAATAAAATTACTATGTTAAATAATACACATATATAATATCATTGAATTTATTTGTTACCCTTTTAGATGACGGGCATGCATTATTTTTTATCCGATTAGCTAATAATTTTTTTTGGTCATACCCGTACCCAATTTCTATTCACATCAGACTTATCAAATACGGCACGGATTTGATAATCGGATAAAAAAAAAATTATCGAGACCTCGTTAATCAAGTAATATTACAGCGGTATATTGGTAAAATAAAAATTAATGACATTTATTCTTCGGTCCTACACACATTCGCCACTCATGCGCTACACTGATAATTAATTACCATGAAATTCGTCATATTGGTACATAGATTGAGATAATCGATTCTCCCAAAAGAGCTCGTTTATGTTCATGTTCATATTAATAAAAATTTGTCAAATAGAAGCAGATCCGGATCCATTCTCCATCTAGGAAAGTGTAATTAGAAGCAGATACGGATCCAATTTGTTTGGGACCCCTTAATAAATTAGTGCGCACTATGTAATGCAGAGAAAAACTGCACGCCACGGTTAGTGGTTAAAATACTGACATTCTGACAAGTGACCATTAAGATTATGACTAAACCTAGACAATCCGTACTCAGTTAAAAAAAATTATAATTCGGTGAACTGAAATTCCTTCCCACACGCCCCTCCACGGATCCAAATGCTCTCCATTTAAGCCTCCATTTATTTAAAAAATCCCTCATCTAAAACAGCTCCACAACTAAGTTATTTATTATTACACCGATCAAAACAACTCATGAATAATTTAAATGAAATTACTCGATGGCTGTACATCTCCAGTTTAAATAAATGGAGAGGTTATCAGACACTAATTTTTGTTTTCTGGCCTGAGTTGGTTGTGAAATGTGAAATGAATCAGGACTGAAGAGTGCATACTCCATGTCGCCAGTCAAACCAAGGACCAAAGACTCTCTGCCCACCTCTGCTCTTTGTCTCCCTGCTTAATCTCATGTGTATATTACGTGATTAGTCCGTTAAACCCTTTTGCTTTAGCTCGCTAATCTCAACGTCACCACGTAATGCTACCGAATAAAATAGAGGGTATTCTGGTCATTTTAGCTTGCTGCCCCACCCCCCAAACCTCCTCAAAAGTCGAGTTTGGGAAGAGGAGAGAGAATTAGCACATGGGAATTCTTGACAAGACTCGGTCTGCAATAACTCCCTAGGCAGTGGGAGTTAACTAATGATTAGATATACCGCCATACATTAAAAATTAGCGGTTACTTTATATTTGATTTACCATCTAATTGATAGCTTAAAAGATCTTCTAATGTAGTGCTTAAACGCCATAAGTTAAAATAACTAATAGTTTTTTTTTTAATATAAAAGTTCAAAATATGCACCATCCACATGCATTTCACTTGGAGGGAAGCTTTGAATTTCTTATTTTTGTATTTCATCTTTTTTTAAAGAATAATATATTTTAGATTAAAACAAAATTCATCATTTAATGACGAAAGTATTCAGAGTCGGTGACACCGCTTCTTACTTTTTACGTAATTAATGAAATATGCAAAATTCAATGTGTGATAATTAAGTTTGAATAGATGTGTACAAAGAGTTTTTTGAAATTCTAACTATGTGTATTCCGTTAAAATTCAAAATTACTATCTAATGAATTTTGTTTCAATCTGAGATATATTTTAGTGTTAATTTTTTGAGGAAAAAATGGAGTAGACAAATAAGAATTCAAAACTATTTTCCATCAATAAATTTATGGTCATTATATTTTTAACTTTCACATTTAAAAAAGATTAGTTATTTTAACGTATGACATTTAAGAGCATTATATTTGATCTCTTCTTAAACTATCAATTAGGGGTGTGTTTGGTTGGGGCGAGAATAAGGAATAAAGGGTCTAATTCCTTATTCTTAGGAAATCCAAATGGAGCATGCATAAGGAATAGAGGCCTATTCCTTATTCCGGTGTCAAACCAAACACCATGGAAATAAGGAATATGGGCTAATTCCGGCCCTTATTCCTATACCAACAAAACCTTGGTATAGAAATTAGGAATAAGAATTGGCACGAGATTCTAAATCCGGCCCTCTATCCTTATTCCTATTCTTATCCGGTTTAGATCCAAACACACCCTAGATGGTAAGTAAGTGTAAATATTTGACCTGGTCAGCCACTAACTAAGCACAAAACCAAGTCCAGATGAGATCTGGCAAGAGGGACCACAGAGTCTGTCACAAAAGAGAATCTATCCAATCTCGTCGCAATAAAGTAATCGTACTCTCCTCGTGAGCTCTCCCAGCCTCCTCTCCTCTGTCCAAAAAGCAATCACACACTATTGTATTTTAGTCCACACCATCTCCCACCCAAACAAGCAAAAGAGAGAGAAATCAAAACCCAAAAAAGTAGAAGAAAAACAAAGCCCTCTTTCTCTAACCGTGAAGCCACAATAGCAATAGAGAGAAGAGAACCCAACAAGCCTTCTTGCGCCGGAGCAACTAACAGAGACAACTTGAGCAAGAGAAGGAAAAACCCATGACTTCAGGAGGAGGAGGAGGAGGTGGAGGTGGTGGTGGTGGGAGGATGCCAACGTGGAAGGAGAGAGAGAACAACAAGAGGAGGGAGAGGAGGCGGCGCGCCATCGCGGCGAAGATATTTTCTGGGTTGAGAGCTCTTGGGAACTACAAGCTTCCTAAGCACTGTGACAACAACGAGGTGCTCAAGGCTCTCTGCCGTGAGGCTGGCTGGGTCGTTGAGGATGACGGCACCACCTACCGCAAGGTACTGAAATTCTGTGTAATTCTGTCAGATCTCACCTTCTCCTTTTGGTTTTAGTTTGTTTCTGTGTTCCCCTGTTTCAGTTTTTTCAGATCTTGGGATGTTGGGTCTTGGGTGGTGGAGGGAGAGGGAGTTCCTTGTTGGGTTTGATTGATTTTTGTTTGTTTCTCTGTTTTTCTAGGAATTGAGTAATTAGGTTAGTGATTAATTAATAGTATCCTTCTGATTCATCTGATCCTATGCTTTTGTTCTTGGTCCACTTTGAGATCCGGTTGTTTATAGTAAATTGGAGTAGATGCGTCTTTTTAGTGATCTTTCTCAAATTGGGTATATTTATTTTTGAGCGATCTTTCTCAAATTGGAACTAATTTTGTAATTCCATTGATCTAATTACTCGTTCAAGGATTTAATTACTCGTCTGAAGCTCCCTTTTAGTTCTAAGAAATTACTGGTTGGTTTGTTCAATGATTTCATAATTAGAATTTATAGGAAAAACTCATCTTTTCTAGTAGATCTACTGTCCACATTTTCCAATTCCAGAAGGAATCGATTGGATATTAATTTCACCTGGATAGCTGGATTAAGCTTACTTTTAATTTGTGGGATCAAATAGTAGAAACAAAAAGATCACGAGTTTTCTCCTTTTCCTTTTGACTGCTTTCTCTTTTAAGGTGGTCTTTCGTTCATTACCTTTCCTTTATTTTCAATCGGCCATGATGAGGATCTTTTTGCTACAATTGTGTGTTGAAATCCAGTCTTTGCTGTCCAACTTTTTGCGCCTATTTTTTTGCTTTTCCTGTTTCAACATGTATCCCACTAATCTAAACAGTTGTCCAAGTGGTATCTCCCGTTTAATGATGTTCAACTTTAAACAAAAAAATTGAAGCCAAAGAGGAGAGATTAAAGTAGCAACATTAAAGTAACCAAACCTACAACAACTAGACCACCACTGTACATGATAAAAAGTTAATAGTACTAATAAAAGAACTACTCTGCACAGGAAAGGGGATGCGTCTTTGCAAATTAATTTTAATGCACTTGTAAGAGATACTGTTTGGTTTTGTAGATCATAATGCTGTTACCTGTTACCTGTTAGAATACATATATAAGACTTTTGAGTAAATGACTTTTAGTTCTAGCTTATGCATCGAATTGTTTCTGAATATTTTATCCTAATTTATTTTAATTATCAACAGGGATGTAAGCCACTTGTGCCACCACCAGAAGCTGCACTCGCCGGTTTAGCCTCAACAAACTTGAGCCCTTGTTCTTCTTCTCAACTTCTTAGTGCTCCTTCATCAGCCTTCGTCAGCCCGGTACCTTCCTACCATGCGAGCCCTTCTTCCTCTTCCTTTCCTAGCCCGACCCGTACTGAGAATCCTAACCCTAATCCTAATTATAACAACCCTACTGCTGTCAACCCATCATACCTCCTCCCCTTCCTCCGGAATCTTCCTAACCTCCCCCCACTTCGTATCTCCAATAGCGCTCCTGTGACGCCACCTCTCTCCTCCCCAACTGCTCGGCCCACTAAAGTACGCAAACCTGAGTGGGAGCCAGATCCTTTTAGGCACCCATTTTTTGCTGTCTCAGCTCCTTCAAGTCCAACAAGGGCCAGGCAACACCGGCATCCTGACACAATACCTGAATGTGATGAGTCTGATGTCTCGACAGTTGATTCAGGTAGGTGGATTAGCTTCCAACATACTGCGCCTGCTTCACCTACCTTCAACCTGGTCAACCCTGGTGTGGCTGGTACTGGTACAGAGATGGTTACTGGTACTGCTGTTGGTCAAGATTTTGAGTTTGAGAAAGGAAAGGTTACCCCATGGGAGGGAGAGAGGATTCACGAGGTAGCTGTGGATGATCTCGAACTGAAGCTTTAGTAGTTGTAAGTGGTAAGACAGAATGCAGGATTTATTGAAGGTTAACCGATACAAAAAAATTGTGATAATTTGAGGGGTTAATTTAAGATAAGTCTGTTCCTAGTGTCATTCTGTATTTTCTCTTGTCAACCAATTTTTTTACCTAGGTCTTGAGTAATGACGAATGAACACAGATTGGATTATTTTTTTTCATTGCTTCAGGCTAGATTTTTTATTCCATTCTTCAGTTTAAATTTATTGTCATGGCTTCAGATAGAGTAGTGATGCATCTGTAATTCAGTATCCATCAAGTCTGATTCCAATTCACCATTCAGATGTTTATACAGTTATACTGTCAACACATTCAATTGTAAAGACAAAATAACTGCTCCATAGCAACAAAATAAATTCGGAATTTCTGCATTGATTGGTGAGTATGTAAAATCCTTGTGAATCGAAATACTTCCGCCCATTTCCTCAGGAGACTTACCTCCGCCTGAAACTGCAGATATTTATTTGTTTATTACATGACGCTGGAGAGTCTAGGTAAGTTGCAACCTAGTGACACTCTGTAACAACCACTCTTGTAGAAAAATAATCCGTGGAAACCCTGCATTTTCTAAAATGAGACAAACATTATCTTCAATCAATTAGGCGCACGACAGGCATATATCACTCAATAGCAACACAAAATTGACAAGCTGGTACGATAATTCTCTCATGTCCAAGCATGGCAAAAAAAACCTTGCAATCTTATCCAAAACCATAGTAAGTTAGTAACCATTTATACTTGCAGCCATACCAACACATGCTTTCGGTCTCCATAAATGCTCAATGAGTTCCTCTCTGACCCACGTGAGATAACTGCCCGTATAGGTCCCATTTTAAAACATTAACGATGCCTTGTTGGATAGAAGGGTACCGGAGAACTAGAGTTGGGTCCCGGTACATGTGATGAGAGGTTGCTTGTCTCAGCAATGTTGGAGTTGCTCAATGATATGATGCCTTCCTTCTACCAAATCATGCATATGCACGAACCAATCTCTTTGGGATTATGGATCATGGTCCCTAATTTTGAAAGGCTCCTACCAACTCATAGGCATGGCTGGAATAACTAACTAGCAATAAAAATGGACTAATAAGAAGATTCAAAATAGGATATGAGAAGTTCTGTGATGGGTTAATGTTATATGTATAATTCTTCTCTCAATAAATCTTCAGTAAAATTATCTTTTCTATCACACTTGAGTACTTGACGTCGATTTTAACTTTACCAACACACTTGATCTATAACAGGTCAAGTAGGAAACGAAAAGAAAAATAATGTGAAAGAAAAAAAAAATGATGATGTCTGATTGATTAGTCAAATGATTTGGTAATTATATTTCTTGTTTGGTTAGCTCGTAACAGGGGGGTTAATTATCTGGTTAAGTTATATAAAATATATATAAATTACATGTTTTATCTCTAAGATATTTTTAATCTACGATTACTGCTGGCAAAGATTCCTACTGTTCCAGTCCCCAACGACAGCAAATCCACTAGGCATCACCAACAACTAAAAAAATGCTTTCGGTTGTAAAATAATCTTCTAGCAAACCCATTACGAAATCAATATTATTATTTCACGTTACTCTTTCTCTCCAATCATGTATACGACTCATTATTTTTATTCACTCAAAAATTGTAATATTCGTGCAACTTCTTCCAAATGCCAGCAGCAGCCCTAAAAGACAATATATTGATCACGAAAATTTAATTGTTAACTAAACGCAGTCCAATGATCAAAAAGCTGTATGAGAGAACACAATTTTTTTTTGCATAAGATAAATGACTAATTCATATTTATAGGATCCATTGGAGTTTTGCAAAATGCATTTTAGTTCTTGCGCACCTTGGCTGAGACGGTGGACCCAACTCTGTATTGGCAGAAACGTGATTTGGAGAAATTGAGGGCTGTTTTGAAAGACAGCTCTGAAGAAAATTTTATGGGATAAAGGCATAAAGCAGCTCATCCTTTGATCCTAAACTATTTTTGGTTAAGAAAAATGTTTGTGTGAAGTTTTCTTCTGAATTTGGTTGCTGGAGAGGGGGTCAGACCCTCTATGATTATGACATCTCTTTATATGCAATTGGAAACTTTAATTTACATATCCTTGTTGGCCCCCTATTAAATGGAAGTTACTATATTTGTATATACATATTTCTTTTTCTAACAGTTATAAAATCAAGGGGATAAAAACAATATGAAATTGTCTGATGCTTCAAATTATAAATGCTTTTAATTGCTTTCTGCTTGTACAAAGAGTTCCAAAAGGTGCATCAAGAAAGACTAATGATACAAAATATTTACATTTATCAACTGAAATTCTCGAGGTACTATTATTTCTATTTTGTATTATCAAATTAATTTTGTTATATCTACTTTGCTTGGAATGTGATTTTAATCTAATTTAAGATATTTTTTGGTAAAACAAAATTTAAGCTAGATTGTTAAATCATACTTACATGATTTAATTTTTTATGGCTAGAAGATTCATAGTTATCATGAATTCGGATACCATGATTTAAGTAATTATGATGTGAGTTCTGATTTTATTTTTTTATTTTTGTTCTAACGATATCATATGCGCTTAATTGATTTAAGTAAAAATGATGTGGGTTTGGCCACTTGGCCCCTCATGTTGCATTTCTGGCTCCGCCTGTTCCTTGTATGCAAGCAATGTTGGGAATGTCGTACCGGTAAACTCTTAGTTGAGCTGGGCATAGGCTTTGTTTCGCTGCGGAGGGTCTGTCATGCTGGACAGATGCCGCCTGACTGAGAAAGGATTCCTTTTCTTTTATTTTTTTTAAAAAAAGAAATGGGTTATGTTGGTACTACTTGGTACGGTGGTACCACTTAAATATGTTGTCAATAAACATATTTTTTATGAAGTCAATGATATGCTGAGATCCATGTTGTAATTTCCGGCTACAGAGACTTTTATATTCTTGGTAGAGAGTTTAGGGTCGCAACATTCTGCTTATCCAAAATATTTGATATGTTGTTTCTATTTTTTAAAACAGGCAACCTTCAACCTTGTGTTGCTCTTTTTTTTTTCTTTCCTTTTTGAGAAAACTAGATGACAGCATGGCAGTTACACATCAACTGTTTGAGTAAATTCCTCTTAGAATCGTACCTGTGAAGCAAGCCGTGAAATCAAGTAGAGGCAACGGAGACAGATTAGGTTGTTTACCTACATTTTACCTATGAATCGAGCCTACTAGTACGACAAGGCTACTGCATATTTAAGTACTGAAAAGTTATATTCAGAGCGTCTCTTGTATTATTTCGCAATAATGGCATGGTACATTGGTACTTCTTTTCGTTGCTGTAACTTGGAAGAACTCGAACCACAACCTTTCGGTGCAGGCACCTTCACTTTGTTAAGGTCCTGTTTCTAATTATGACGAAGATTTTCATGAAGTGATGAAATCTGTCAGACCATCAAGAAATTTAGGAATGTTGAGGTCATCCTTCGGGCTGACTCAACAGCTGAAATTTGAACAGTTTTTGAAATGTTTTATGCTGGACGAAGAACGGTTTGAAATGACCAGTAATTAACTTTTTGAACGTGCTTTGATGGTTTCTTAGTTGTTTAATTGTGCTACCATGTTCTATGAATATGTGAAATTGTACTTCGTTAGTTCTTTTGCATTTTAGGAAAAATTTTAAGTCATTTCTCTTGATTGTATTTGTTATTTTTTTCCCATGCAAAGTAACCTAATTCTCAAAGAGTTCCGAACTAGTAGAGAAACGCCGAGAGAACCAAACCAAAAGTCCAGAGAACTAGAATTCTGGAAATTCATGACACAGGAGGAGGAAAGACAAATCTTCTTTGTACACGACATTAACAAACGAATGAAGATGTCGTTTGGATGGCCAATAATAGGCCTTATTCTCGGAATTGGCAATTTCATTTCTAAATTTTTCATCCAAACGGTTTTGGAATAGGCAATTCCATTTCTAACACAATTTCCAATAACACTCTTCCCAATAACACTTTTCTCACTACTTTTCACACTTCCCAACGTTATTCCTAAACTCACCATCCAAACAACATTTTCTATTCCCGGAATAGCCAATTCTCACAATTTCGATGAATAGTGTTTTTTCCTAAATTTATGCTATTCCTACCCTATTCCTAACACATCCAAACGACACCGAAGCGTACAAGTATATCAACCTGTTCATGTAACATGAGATTCAGCAACCCCATAAAACTGGAATCATTTCACACGATGCTTATTCATTGAGGATGGACAAATCAGATGTAAAACTAATCGACTAAAATGAAAGCAAGGAATAGTACAACAATTGTAGAAATATAACTCTCACCACTTTTGACTGCAGTTTCATAATGAATGTCCACCAGTTTTGACTGATAAGGCATACCTGTGGATAAATCATTACAATTTTATCAGTTTTGCGGATCTTTCTGGAGATTTTGAAACACCTCGCAACATCGTTAGCTAAAAATGAAAAAGTTGAGATCTTACACAACCGTCACAACCCCCACCCCACTCATGCCACCCCTTGACCCCCAAAAGATCAAAACAGGAGGAGACGCACACACACACATTAAATAAATTCTACGTCGCCAGGCTTATAGAAACGCACGCTACATCAACATAAATTGCAAGCAACGGCAATATTATAAAATTAATTCACACAATTTGCCGTAACTCGTATTAATAAGGTCAAGCACCGGTGCTAATTGGTTCGGTAGCCTTGTTAAGCCATTTCATCTCCTTCTCATTCATATATGGAGAGCCAAAATCTTCCTGCAATCAGAGTGGTACAAGTTGACCCACTCGACTTCTTCCGGGCTCATCAGGGCCAAATCCATCAGCTTCTTTCGATATGGTGCCTGGATGTGGTATAAAAACTTGTAGGGAAATTATCTACAAAACAGTTTCAAAACAAGGCCTCATGATCAATAGTATCTCTTGACTTAGTTTAACTTTTTCCATACCGGACCCTCCGATATCCGGTTCGGCATTCAAAACAGTGCCTCTAAGTCTGCAGAGGGCAGCGCTTTGATCCGATCTGTCCGATCAATGATGGGTGTACTGTTATTAATATCAAAATTATTCAAGATTCGTACAACTCATTAATTATAATCGTCGAGATTAGATCAGACGGTCCGTTAACCGCTGCAGACCTTTGAGACCTTTGAGGTTTGCAGAGGAAGATTTTTCACTTCCGCTAGACTGGTTAAAATGTAGTTAGCTGTTTGAAGCGGTAGTGTGGAAACTAAAGAAAGGAATGATGTTTGTTTAAGTTGCTTTTATGTCAGATTACCTTTCTTTTATTCGCCATCTCCAGTACACTTACCAACTTATGGAGAACTCGACCAACCACACGACCCAGCAAATGCATTATACTCTCTCTCTCTCTCTTTCACACACACACACACACAAAAACACGCCCACTTTATATATTGCCATGCTTACAAAGAGCACGGTACGTAAAAGTAAATTGCATGCAATAGACAATTTTATAAATATAGTTAAATAATTCATACAATTCAACATAAATTGCATTAATAAAGTCAAGCACTGGTGCTAATTGGTTCAGTAGCTTTGTTGAGCCATTCCATCTCCTCATCGTTCATATATGGAGCCAAAATCTTCCTGCAATCAGAGTGGTACACGTTGACCCACTCAATTTCTTCTGGGCTCAGCAGGGTCAAATCCATCAGCTTCTTTTGATACGGTGCCTGCATATGGTATAAAATGCTATTATCTATAAAACAATTTTAAAATAAGGTATCATGATTAAATAGTATCTCTTGGTTTTTTTATATATATTTTTTGAACTAGATCTCTTCACTTGTTTAATCACAATTTTTAAGCTGCTAGTTTAATCAAACTACAAGGATGTAAAAGTACAATGAAAAGAAAAAAGACTTTGCATATTAAAGAATGCTTGGCTTACCCATGTTATATGCTCAAAGGCTAAGTAGCCCTTGCCAGCAAAGTTGAACTCAGTATCAGCATCCTTGACTACGAGAACATTCTCCAATCTTATTCCAAAGTTCCCATCTTCATAATAGCCCGGTTCTAGATGCAAAAACAAGATTAAAAATTATCAATAGAAAAACAAATTATTAGAAATAAAATAAAAAAAGACAATAATAAGAACAGACCATCTGTCACAGTCATTGATGATTGAAGTGGAACATTGCGAGCATCAGGTCTGAAACTGATTTGATGAGGACCTGAAAAACAAAAGAGAACAAGGAGATAGCATACAATATAAGTTATGTAACAGAAAGAAACTAGAAAGTAAATAGGTCACACCTTCATGGACAAACAAAAATGATCCAATTCCATGGCCTGTGCCATGTCGATAATCAAGGCCGTTCTTCCATAATGGGGTTCGGGCAAGAACATCAAGAGCAAAGCCTATAACAGACCAAAAGCAAGTTCATTTATTGATTTAAAATCTATGATAGAATATGTATGTTCAGCTCGTCTAAATATAATCTACCTGTAGTGCCATTAGGGAATACAGCGCTATCCAATGCAATGTGGCCTTTCAGCACCTATTTTGTAAGGCAATATAAGTTACTAATTGTCAACAAACTGACACAAGAATAAAAAGAATTAATTTTTAAGTTGGATCGAAAATTTCCAAAGAAGCTACTTACAGCAGTATAGCAAGATTTCTCGTGTTGAGAAGGCTTTCCAAAATGCACAGTCCTTGTTATATCAGTCGTTCCATCCAAATACTGTAAACCAAAGTATATTTTAATGATGAAATCAAGGGTGCGGAATGGTTAAATAGAAAATTTCGAGGAATGACTTAACCTGTGCTCCTGAATCAAATAGATAAATCTTATCAGGATCAAGTTCAGCACATGTGTTTGGCTCAGGTCCATAGTGAATTATTGCTGCATTTGAGCCAACAGATGAAATGGTAGGAAAACTCAGCCCTTTGAAGTGCTGCAATAACATGACAACAAATTCAAAATAAAAATGGGAAACGCAACTCCTGAATATTACAATAGTAACGCCATAGAAGAAGCAGAAGATAAATGTCTACCTCCTGCTTTGCACGAAAGCCCTCTAATTTATCACTGACAGATACCTCAGTGAGTTTCTCGTCTCTGCAAAATATTACAAAATGTTAAAAACAATATTGTGATCTCCCATGGATAACATAAATTGGCACACAGATAAACACCTAACTAATAATGAACTGTAACTTACGGAGTTTTTCGCTCTTGGTCTCCTTGTGGCTCGTTGAAGTAACCAGAAGCTCCATATAGCTCCTGCATCTGCAATCATAACCAACAAAACACAAGCAAATTAAAGAAAAATGACTAAAGGCACTCTATTTACTATTGAATTACAAATAAAAACTATTATAGTAAAGAATAAAAGAAATATTAGCTAACCTTACTGTCCAACCAAACAAGATACTGCACAACAGCAGCACCATCTCTGATGTGAGCTTTTTTTAATCCATCAAGCTCTGCTGGGTTCTTCATCACATTCAAGTTAAAAAAAGTATAAGAAGTATTGGCAAGGAAAATGGCATAAAAGAAGAAAAACAATAAATGCAAATAACCTTTAGGGCCTTGGCAAGAGCTAAAGGTGACTGTTGTGAAAACACCTGATCAGCAGATAGCTTCGCAAACAATGCCAGACAGCACGAACTTGGATCTATCCATATTTTGTTGCTCTTCAGCTGTTTCTCTGCATCATCAATGGCTTTGTTTCCAGCATTTAGCTGACCAGATGCAAGCAGACTTACATCTGAATCGACTGTGGAGTAGTCTCTTATTTCAATCCCATTTTCACTGAAATAAGTCTGAACCTGTTTGGAGTATGCAAAAAATATATAAAGATTATTGATGCATTAGTTTGTTCAGAATGAACAGAATATTGTAGAACTGTAACTTTTTGTAGTATAACTTTCAACAAGTGATGTTTGCAGCAGCTTAATTGATTTGTCCTGTCCTAAGGGTCATTATGTAGTGGCTTCATATAGAGTATATTTTTACCAGCACCAAACCTGTCAACCGTAATAAATCATGGCCATTCCTATACCTACCAGTACTGCTACCATGGTATTTGACTTTTAGTGGGTACACTGAATGACTAATCAGACAAACTTAAATTTGGATGATCTAAGAACTGACCTCAGAAGAAATCTTTCTCTTATCCGCGTAAAAGAAAGCAGAGTCCATCGTAACTATGGCATAAGAATGAACCACCGGACAGTATGCTACATCATTTCCCCTTATGTTGTAAAGCCAAGCAACCTAAGCAGAAGGAAATCACAAAAGAACCATAAAAATGTTATGCTCGCATGGAATTTCCTGAAGAATTCATAATAAAGAGCATACTATTGGCATAGAACACTCTCTTGGAATTTTTTCTTAAGTATCAATTTATCACCTCCAGAGTGATATTCTAGGAAAAAAGCCAGCAAAATTTCCGTGAGGTATCAACTTAAGATCACAATTCAAATATATACAAGTAACCAAAACCTCATCAAGGGAGGAGAAGATGATCCCATGGGCATTCTCATGCTGCAGCTTTTCTCTCAGATCCTTCAATTTATCTTGAACACTGCAGCCTGCAAATTCAAGTGGGTGTACCATCACAGGTGAGGCTTCAGCTGCAGGTCGATCCTTCCAAACTTCATCCACCAAATTAGAGGAGAGCTGAAACAATTGCTGTTTCTTTCCTGAAAATGCCTTTTCATATCTCTTAGCAGTATCTACAGACACACACCATGGATCTATCCCAACAACGGCTTCACTTGGTAAATTCTGAAAAAGCATGACAGATAAAAAATAAGGTTAATGTTTAAATCATAAATGTGTTGCCAATAGACCGAACCACTTCATTTATTCATTTTATTATTTCTGAATTCTGATAGATTTTCATGAATTTCTAACATGTAAGCAAACATCAATTGAAGCCCATGACAGAACCCAACACTAACTAACACGGATAATTCCTTACATCAGCTATCCAAGTCTCAACAGTTGGGTCTTCCCCTATGCGCATCAGCTTCCATCGTTCGCTGAGTTGCTTAGTAGCTTGTAAGAAGTAACGCCCATCAGTCCATAGAAGTGCCTCGTTCATCGTTATAAGAGCCAAACCTGTTGAAATTGGCTTATTTTAGTATACTAAACAAACCTGACAAACTTAAAGACATGCATTAAGAAGTTCTCCAGTCTGGCCAGAATATAATCCTGTCTTCTCATGGGTAGAGAAAATTACCACATCAAAAAAAACTTGAGGCCATTCAAGTAAGATTTGGCGTTTGTTTGCAAAAACATCATGCATGAAAAAAAAAATGCATAAAAGAGGTAAGTAAAAAAAAAAGTAGACATGTAAGTCTCACCGGCACTTCCAGTAAATCCTGACACAAATTGCCTCCTTTTATCCCTCTCAGAGACATATTCACTCTGCAAATAAGCATCAAGTCAAATATCAAAACATGTAAAACATTTAATTTACATGGCCATTAGCTGCAGAAACAGATGAATATACAACTATCCTAAAATGAATCAACTTTTAAGATTCTAGTTCAAGAATGATGGGGCATGAACGCACAATCATCAACTTTATAATGTTTTAATCACAGCTCATGCTTTCTTAATGATATTTTTATGGTGATGCTCTGCGATTATAAATGGATTTGGTAATTGGTTTGCTCCTATTCTGATTGATCTGGCCAATTGAGTTCAAAATTCCCCTTGCACATGTACCAGAAATTTTATCTCATATTCTAACACTGTTTGAGAGAGATATAAAAAGGAAACACCAACAAAAACCCTACAAAGAATAAAATTATACATTACTGTCATGATTTTACTGTTAACGAGGATTATCTGATGTTTCAGTTTGTTCAACAGCAATGATAATTTGGAAAACAATCCTCCTATGAAGAAGAATATTAAATATTGCATATTTATAGAACTTCAATGAAATGAATTATGTTTAGACTAAAATTACAAACAAGCTTGCAAGCACGTCAATGATTATAACCTAACATAAAAACTAGCATAATATAATAATAATTATGTAATACATGCAAGAAGGAAAATAGTAAAAATATTATTTACTCAAAAGTGGTAATCCACGATTCTGATCATTCATTTTTAAATTTCCAAAATGTTTAGGATCCCTTCTTCATTCTTCCAATATGAAATTGTTACATTACGACCATGCCCTTAACTGTTCAAATATCAGATCAGTAAACATTTTTTAATTTAGCCAATTCTTTCCTATAGTATAAATCTTCAGGCCTCTTGAACTAATTAGTTTCCTTTTACTAAAAATAAAAAGAAATACTATCACACGAAACCAAACCACATATAGATATATAGCAAAGAGCTCCAACCTATCCAATTGCCAATTACCAGTGTTGACAAGACAATTAGAATAAAAATCAAAAGGTCTGATTCCTTAATTTTTAATTTTTGTGAAGTAGAAGATATCACTTCTTCGAATCTTCAATAGCATAACCAAAGTAGATTTAGCTTCTCCATTTCAGCAACAAAATAAAAGGCCATGACTCCAACAGTCCATCATTCCTTTCAAATTCACAAATAGTTTGCTACTAATTCAAGCATGCAACAAGGATACGCTAGGTGAATTCTCACGCTAATTGCCCCAATGAATTCCCTCTAGAAAGCAAAAGAAGAGAAACCTGGTGGTTGTCCTCGGTAGGGACGATGATGGCGTGGAGCGGAGGCGAGTGCGCGGCCATTAGCGGTCGGAGAGCATCGAGCGGGTCGGCCATGGTGTTTCCTGCTCTTACACTTCGTCTACTTCGATTAGAGAGAGAGATTACGAGAATAGATAACCTTGCTTTGAATAGCGTGCGATCTGACGAAGCGAATGAGAGAGAGAGAGAGCGAGAGATCTCGTTTATTAATAACGCCACCAGCCGATTGGACTTCCCAAGAACTCTGCCACTGTCAGCAGAGATTTTCTACCGTTTTAACATTCTATTGTTGGATGAAGCGTGTACTTCACTTCGGTTTTTAATGGTGGAGCACTAGTTTGTATGGGCCGGATATTGTTGGCCCAAAAATGTGTCTGGGTCGTTAGAAGTGAATATCCAAGAGATGGGCTTAGAAAGCACTTACGAATCAGAGGGCGAAAGCAGCCGAGGCCCGAGAAAGCCTGTTTTAGAAAAGGGATTAACGGATAACATTTTTGACAAGAACAACAATAGATGCTCACAGCTTGATGTGAATTGTTAGAGCATCTACATCCGTATAGTTATATTTATATAATATATGCATATATATATATATTCCACTCAATTACTCAAAGGGAAACAATTTTGTAAATAGATATTTTGCGGTGGTCCGGTGGACTCGGGGTGTTATAAGTGCAATCCCCTAATTTGTAATCTCCTGTCATCCCAATTAAAAATGAAAAGGATGTTGGAAGCACCCTTTCTATTTTGGGCGCTGCTCACTCCTCTCTCTTCACTAATTGATCCCTTATTATAACAATCTGATCCCTTATTAGACAATCTGATCTCTAATTAAAACAATTTGATCCCTTATTATACAATCTGATATTTTATTATAACAATCTGATCCCTTAGTATACAATCTGATCTTTTATTATAACAACTTGATCCCTTATTATATAATCTGATCCTTTATTATAACAATATGATCCATTTTTATATAATATGATATCTTATTATAACAATATGATCCCTTATAATACAATTTGATCTCTTATAATACAATCTGATCTTTTATTATAACAATCTGATCCCTTATAGTAACAATATGATCTGATCATTTATATTTGTAAGATAATTCCATATTTTAACAATCTCATCATTTATATTATTAAGATAATCTCTTATTATAACAATATAATCTGATCATTTATATTTATAAGATGATCCCTTATTATAACAATCTGATCATTTCCGCGTATTGGTTGATTACTTATTACAACATCTTCAGACCGAGAATGATGAAGGGAGGTCGGGAAAAGGCCGAATGGAGGTCAGAGGGAGGATGAATGAAGGGAGGTTGGAGGAAAGGAAGTCGGAGAAAGGGAGATCGGAGGTTGGAGGGAGGAAGGCGGAGGTCGGACGAGATTGGATGGAGGGAGGGAGAGAGGCCGGAGATCGATGGTCGGAGGGAGAGGGAAGTCGAAGGGAGAGGGAGGTCGGAGGTGGAATGGAGAGGGAGGTTGTTGGTAGGACGGAGAGGGAGGTCGGAGGTGGGATGGAGAGGGAGAGGGAAGTCGGAGGTGGGACGAAGAAGGAGGGAGAGGGAGAGAGAGTCTAGATGTTATAGGTGAGAGAGGGAGATGGAGAGGGGGAGAGAGAGAGTTTGAGTGTTATAGGTTGGAGGGAGCTGAGAGAGGGGAAGGATTATACGGGATGACAGTTTAGGGGATTCCCCCAAGTAATTCCCAAAAAAAATTAATCCACTGTAGAATTTATCTTATTTTAATACTACGGTAGTCAAAATTTGTGAGCTAATTTACTAATTTATCTAAAAGAATAATTTGAAGCTATTAATAATTTTTGTAGCTTGAAAGAAGAGAGGTTAATTGACCCCATTAACGGTTCTTACCCTCAGCGGTCTGCCTTGCTGCCATTGGCCAAAAGAGAGGAGCAAAAAACAAATTATTCTTTTGGAAATAAATGAAGTTTATGTAAAGTTAGACCGTGTGCCAATAATTAATTTTAATTCTAAGGTACTCAAGACTCGTGATAGTCCTTAGTCCTTTCCAATCCAACGTACAGTAAACCATAAATAATAAAACAAATTAAAATAAAAAAAAATATACTCTTGAAAATGTTTCTTCGGAATTTTGTTTACGCTTTCTCAAAAAATTTGCACAAGCAACAGCCAGTTGTAACGTGTAATCTCGAGTTTAATTATTAGATTGCAATCTACCAGATGTAGATTTCTTTTTCATTTGACGATAATGTAGATTTTTTTTTCCCCTTTCTTTCTTTGACGCAGTATAGTTTATCCATTGCATCACAACTCACAAATCACAAAGCACACAGCCAATAGTTAGCTCGTCAAACGATCCAAAGAATATTTTGCGACTCCAATAATATGGGCATGCAGCACGCTTTCTATTTTGATTTTATTTTATTTTTTTGGGTGGATGCAATATAGGTTGAGTGATCTGGTGTCTCTGATCAGTAATATTGATCGGGAAATAGTCGGATCTAACTGTCAACTTTTAGCCCCTTAAATCCATCGTCTCTTTTTTCAAAATTTAAAAAAAAAAAAAAAAATTGAGAACGCCAACAGTCAATCACGATTTAGTTGGTTGAGGTTTTTTGTTCTCTCGTGTAAGTTTACACGACTTTTAAAACCTTTTATTGCAAAAAACTATGAATCTACTACTAAATATCATAGAATTCAAAAAAAGTACAAAATTTTATGAAACCATCATATAGAAATAATGTCGTATACACGTCGGATATACAATAAAGTTGTTAAAATATGTAGCCATTGTAAATCACACAATGTCAAGGCCCGTTGGCCGTTGGGCAATTTGGTCTGAGAAGATGTCTTATTGATTTGGTAGGCTGAACAGTGGACATTTCGGCAACTTTCTTGGTAAATTCGTCCTGCTATGCTTCTCGATTCTCATACAATTTTATTTCCAAACTTGCCTACGGGCTTTTATCTTCAAAAAAAAAATTTATTTCCAAACTACTTTATTAATTCTAACAACAATGGTCCGGTTCACCTGTTTTTCTTTGCCACCTGACCGACCCTAATAATGATGATGATGATGAAATTTCCATTTGTAGAATTTGTTATTTAAGCAACACTCGTACTTTTATTAACAATTAGAAAACCCCATAAAAATACCATTTTACTAAGCTCGTTAAAGTTAATTTATTGCAATAAGCCAATAACATGTTAAAGTAAAATCTCGTCTCTAGGTTTATTTAGCATTATTTTTTTTAGAGAGCTTGACAGCGGCTGCCAAGATGAAAGAAAAGGCTAAACTAGAAGAAAGAAAAACAAACAAAAGAAAAGAAAAGAAAAGAAAAAAAAAAACTAATCATCTGTAAGCTCTACAGTAAGCTCTACTCTCCTGCACTATCCAATCTAAAAGCACCTCCGCTGATCTTCTTTTTCTTCTAAAAATTCTGTAATTCCGCTCCTGCCAAAGCGCATAGAAAGTGACCGCCCTCAAAGTGCTCCAGTACCGATTCCTTGACGTAGTTTGAAATGCCAGTAAAACCGAGTCCTGTAAAGTCTGTGAACCCCCGTACAAAACCCAAAAAAAAAAAAAAATTACGGGAGAAGATCCCTACCCAACCCGTGAGCCCCTCCCCCCTCTTCTCTTTCTCTCCCGAACTCTCTCTCTGTCTCTCTCTTTCACTTCACCTAAGCCCCCCTCCACTTCTCCCGCCTTTGCTCCTCCCTCTCGGCACCGCCCCCTCTCCACCGCGCCGGAGGACCGACCCCACCTCCTCACTCTCTCTTCTCCACCTCGAAAATCGGCCTCCTCTCTTCCCTTCTCTTTTCCTCTCGGGTTTGGCCGCCCCCACCACCGGAGAAGCTCCGCCCCTCCTCTCCTCCACCGATCCAAGCCCAGTCAACCACCCCCACCTACTTGCAACACCTCTTTCTTCCAAAATCGAAACCACCTCAAAACCCTAACCCGACCCAAACCCTAAACCCGTTTCGAATCCGACCCGTTAGCCTTCGGGCCAGCCGGCGGGTCTCGGTTCACTCTTTGATCTCTTTCAGTCACTACCTTGTTGTCCGATCGTTCGATTTCTCGATGGCGTGGCTTTTCGTGTGAGCCGCCGTTCCTTGAGTCATTTTCTTTAATACTTTTGTGGTATAATCACTTGTGGTTTCTTTTACTACGTCGCATGACCTTCCGGAAAGTCAAATGCTTAATCAGGTAACCGGACTTCTCTATATTTAATTTCGTATTGATTGATTGATTTGATATTATCGTTTGGTTTTGATTGAATTGATATATGAGAATTGTGGCTGATGTACTTTACGAGTCAACGGGTCTTTGATTTGTTTTGATATGGAATATGATTTGAAATGTGAAGTGATATGTGATTTGAAATAAGTGATATGTGATTTAAAATGTGAAGTGATATGGAATATGAAGCGGAATCGCCTTGAGAGGGATTCGCGCAAAAGGGAAAGTGATATGAGAAACTGATTTGAGATAATCTAGACCCGTTGATCTCTGTGAATTACATTTTGTTTATTTGATATTGATGTGTGGATTAATCCGATCGGTTGACTTTTGATTATATTAATTAAGTATAGAGAAGCTGCGTCGTTAAATAACCGGTTACTCGGCTTTGTAGCTGACTCCGTTTGCTTTTATTTCTTGCGACGTAGGTTGACAGACTGCTGGATGGATGCGATATTGGTGCCCCACTTCATGCCTTGGTCCTGGATGGGACGGGGTGTGACAAAGTCAGTCCAGCAGTGAAAGGGGGGCAAACTGCATGAGAAGAGAGAAGATTGTAGACCCTTGTGGCATAAGCACATTCAAAGAAAAGATGAACAGTCGTCTCTACATCACTAAACCCGCACAAGGCGCATCCAATAGGAACTGTAATACATCTCTTTAGTAGTTGCTCCTGAGTCAAAAGCTTATTGTGCGCCATCAGAACGAGAAACAACCTGATTGAAGGTGGTACCCGTAATTTCCATAAAAAAGTCAAAGGGAAATTAACCTTTCCAGCCATGATGAAAGTTTTGTAAGTTGAAGCCACCGAAAAAGCTCCACTCAAATTCCATCTCCAGGAAGCTTCATCTCTAACAGGCCGTAAGATCAATCCATCCAATAACAGCTTGCAAGAAGTTAGATGTTCTGATAGAGGAGCTGGAAAAAAATTGTACCAATTGCGTGCTGTTGTGGCAACGGTTATGTTCTTTCTGACGATTGTAGAGCTGTTGTGGTGCAGAAAAGCTAGTCGAGAATTTGACCAATCATCAAACCGAAACAGAGTGTATGCGCCATCTCCCAGGATTGTTGTTTTGAAAATTTGAAAAAGGAATCTCAGCTTCAGTAAATCTTTCCAGAAAAAAGATCCATTCAATTTCCAAGCTAAAGGAGGAATCGAGCTGTTTCTTTTTTAATACAGGAGTTTAGCTGTTGCACTCCACCGTGAGTTTTGTTGATCATACAGTTTCCACAGCCATCTCAAAAGCAATGCCTCATTTTGAATCTTTAGGTTAGAGAGACCTAAACCTCCTACAGCTTTCGGTAAACAAACCCGATCCCAAGCAAGTAAGTGTATTCCTTTTCCTTGACTGTTATTTCGACCCCAAATGAAATCCCGACGTATCTTGTCGATGGCTCGTATTACCCATACAGGAAGGGTAAAAACTGACATGAAATAGATAGGCATTGAAGACATCACAGATTTCGCAAGAACGATTCGACCTGCCCTTGAGATCAACCTCCCTTTCCACCCCGCTAATTTGTTGTCAATCCTATCTACGAGTTTTTGGAAAGCTAATCTGTCAGGTTTGTGAACTGTCAAAGGCAAACCGAGATAAACGATTGGTAATTGAGAAGATATGCAGCCAAAAATCCTCTCAATAACCTGAATGGAGAGAGCATGCAGATCAATCGGGACAAAAGAAGTCTTGTTAAGATTCAGTTTCATGCCAGAAACTTTCGAGAAGATCCATGTTGCTATAATTTAGAATTGCTATAATTTAGACACCAAGCTGCTATAATTTAGAATTGGAAAAGAGGCGTCATACGTCTCTTTTTAACTTTTGACAAAAAGAAAATTGAAAAGGTTAAACTACAGGCATCGAGATTATTGTGAAGTTTAAGGAAAAGCAACAACCACAAAACTGAAAACTGTTGGACTTGGGATACGTAATCTTTAGTAATTTTGTTTTTAACTCACGGGAAAATTAAAATTGAATTTATTGTTGTTTAAGATGTTCCTTCTTCAAGATAAATACAAATTAACCACGACTCTTATGTTTTCACTTTTCATCAAATCCCAAATTTTCATACTATTAATGTTTTATAAAGTTTTAAACCGTTTGCTTTCTGCATCACAGTACTGGCTTCCTAGGAAATGTTTTCAATAGTATATTAGCAGATCGTATAACAGAGTAATCTCTAAACAAAAGGCGGTTTATGCGCAAAAAGGAAAAATAAAATAAAAATAAAGTATGTATCTGGTTGTACATATCGACACAAGGTTTCAAGCTCATTTTTATTTTTTTAAAACGAAATACTAAGATAAATTGCACTCTTGCCATGAAAATATTACGATAAAATTGAATCCAACTATTATGTTGTTAATTAGCATTACAGAATTTTATAATATTATACTAATTTTGTTTTACTATCTAGTATATTATTGATATAGATTTTTTTTTAACTGTGCTATTGTAATTTGTCAAATTATAAATTATAATTTTGCAATTGCTGCTAGAATGGATTATAATTTATAAATATTCTTTCAGTACTCTTTGACCACCAATCCTTCCAATCTATGAAAAATGCACTCCAAGTGGATCTTTGTTTTTAAATAAAATACGAACAAATGAAAATTATGTGGATCCATTTGCAAAATAAAAAAAAAAAAATATGTGGATCAGTGAGATCTTAATAGCAACGACCCTTTAAGATAGATATGACCCTGTTATTTGGGGGAAAAAAAATTAATGCACCCTAAAATCCATCAAAATCATGCAAAAATCATGAAAGAAAACACCTCCTTTAATGTCTTCAGATCAGATTCTGGTCCCCAATAATCCAATGATGATACAATTTGATTTGGCATTCAAAATCCAGCTCGGTTGACTGGACCAGGTCCAGAAACAGGACCCACCGAAACTACAGGTTAAAATTTAAAAACTCAAAAAATGACCATCTGGAGATCCAAAAGAGAAAAAAAAAAAAAAAAAAAAAAGGAAAGAGCAAGCATGAAAGATTGCTATGATTATTGTGAAACATGAAATCGTGTTAACCACGTTGTTAAGTAGTTTGATCTGCCGGCTTTACTTGTTTACATTTTCTGAAATCTCCCTTTCGCTCTGATTCACTGGACCCATTCATGGCAATCCACATGTACTGTTCCTAATTACCCAATTATTTATTTGATCCTTTTTTAGTGTACACTGTACAACCAACCCTTCGTCTCCACATGCAAATCATTCCAGCTGTTCGTCTGTTTGCTCATCTTTATAATTATTAAATTCAGACCGCATTTTTTGTTTTTCAATTTTTTTTTAAAAAAAACATGATTGATCTGATGGTATAAATCAATTAAACAGTTTTTTGACGTCCTGGCATTTATTTTTTTTCTTGAGATATTCTGCCATTAAAATCAATAAAATGGTGATTAAGAAAATTGGAAACATAATATTTCACCATTAAATGCTTCTGACATTTCTTAAAAGCATGTTATTTTCAGAGGAACTACATGGATTTGAAGATTATACAATGTAATAAAATCGTGTGAAGTCATATAAAAACCAAAGTAAGAAAAGTATACCTTTATTCTTTAATCATAAATAATTTTTATGCAATTTTGCCAGACTGGCTGAAATTGAAATTGAAATTTCTGTAAATTTCATTAATGATTTTTTGAACTTTTCATATATCATAATTTATTCACATCTACTTGTCAATTGACCATTTCAGAAGAGTACAGTTGATAACATTCATAAACTCATTGCAAGTAGGGACGTTTGAAAGTTATTTAACGGCCAGGATAGAAGCTGAAACTTCATCACTAGCGAACAATTAATAGACCGTTTGGATCCTCTCCAACATAAACCTCATCAGTATTGTCCTTATATCCGTCTGATTAAACTTGTACGGCAAATATTTTATATTATTTCACGTGCTCAGACTCAATTTAAGGCAGAGGATCAAATAAAAAAATCCGAAAAGGAGATCCCACGAAAAATATACAGTGAGCCTAGAGACAGGGAAAAGAAGAGGATTTAAGAAAAGAATTAAAGAAAGGACAAGGCAAAGAACCAATAGCTGATATCTCTTTCTCACGAGAGAGAGAGAGAGAGAGTTTGAGGAGAGGTGGTTTGAACCTCTTTCCCTTTCCCTTTCCCGTGGGGTTTCTTGGGAATTTGTTTTTTTGCTACAAATCTCGTACTCATCTGCTTTTTCGCTTTCAAATCTGTCCTCTTTCCTGTTTCTTCCTTACAAGAGCTAACTAGCTGTAGCTTGGTCCAACAATGGTGTTTTCACACCTGATTCGAGGAAGCATCCTTTGCCACTGAGTTGGAGTTGGGTTTCTTTAATTATCCTAATGTAAGCCTTTACTTGAACCTTTTCTTTGTAAAGTTTGTTCTTTTTGTGCTCAGGGAGGCTGTTTGTCTTGGATCTGCTAAATTGAGCTTAATTAGGGTTATAAAATTGGGTTCTTTGAGTGATTGAGATAGTAACCATGCACGTTTTTTTTTTTTTTTTAGCTTTTGTTGTGTGGTCTGGTGTTATGTGTCTTTTAATTCTCCCAGTGGTTTCCTGGATCCAAATTTCGTCTTTACAATGCAACCTTTAGATATGTCTTGAGGTTCCTTTTTATGGTAACAAGTAATCAGATCCGGAGGATGAATGAATTAGTAGAAGTTTGAGCAAGCCTGCTTTTGTAATTCTTGCCTTAATCTTGAACCCGCTATAATTGAGCTGCTACATTAGCTGTTGATTTAATTATTGAGCTTTTTTGAGAATCTCAAACCTAACAGTTGGAACTTAAATTACTTAAAATATTGTTTCCTTTTTCTTTTTCTTCTTTTGTCTTGGTTGTTGACCAGAAATGGAAGGTAACTCTAACCATTTGAATTTGTAGTCAAAGGGGAGTTGCTGGCTATTACTTTTAACTTGAAATGTGTAAGCTCAATAGGATTGATTACGGGGTCCTGTAGTTAATTGATAACACTGTACTTTCCAATTTCCATTATAATTCACAATCAGGGATTCAGGATCAACTAATAGGAGTGTATTCAATTTTCCCTGCACAATGAATCTAATTATACCTATTTTGGGCTTTCCAGTTGAACTTAAGCATATTTATAGTGTATTAGTGTTTGTGGCTTTACTTGCTCAGTAAAGTAATGTATATCAGAACACAATTTTGACACCATAATGTGCAAACATACTACTTATGACATCCTTTTCTCATTCTTTTAGGTGCAAAAGTTAGAAATAAACTTTGCTGCATAAACTGTAATTATTATTACTATAAAAGAGTAATTTTATATTGTTATTCCTATTGTTGATTTTATTTTTGTGCTAGTAGGAAAATGACTTTGAAGTTGAAGAAAGGAAGCAATTTCTTAATGCCCCTCAATTTACGGAGAAAATCAACATCTCGTTTTTGTATGTTTTCCAAGGTGCGCTCAGATGGCCAAATGTCAGGAGAAGCACCAGTTTATTTAAATGTGTATGATCTAACACCGATGAATGGTTACATTTACTGGGCTGGCCTTGGAATTTTTCATTCTGGGGTTGAAGGTAATACTTGCTCTCTCAATATGCATTGCATGCCTTATTTAAGAAACTTTTTACCAGATTAAGGCAACATATGTTGCTTAGGGGTCATGGACCTGAAATTCACTCGGCTGGAACGGTTCCAGTGAGAATCTGACTGTTATGGCCCTTCGAAATCCATGCCAACCTGAACTTGATGCGCCTTGTAGTTATGTGGTACCCGTGCGACAATGTGTCCTAGTTGACACTGAGCCACCGAGTTTTCTGTTAATATCTCATAAATGGAATTTTTTGACCTTAATTTTTTACTTCAGTATATTTACACAATTGGTCATGTTTGCTTGATCAATTAGCTGACATGGACATGGTTGTTTTCGAAATGGCCTGTCATTACCAATATGAATTCTTATTTGAATATTTCTCTAATATGAATTTTCATTTTCTTTTTATAAATTTAGTACATGGAGTAGAATATGCATTTGGAGCACATGACTATCCCATAAGTGGTGTATTTGAAGTTGAGCCCCGTCAATGCCCTGGCTTCAGGTTTAGAAAATCAATATTTGTGGGTACGACCAGCCTGGACCCTCTTCAGGTTAGAGAGTTTATGGAGCATCAATCGGTGAACTACAATGGCGATACTTACCATTTAATCATCAAGAATTGCAACCACTTTTGTGAAGATATATGCTTTAAGTTGACTGGAAAACCAATTCCGAAGTGGGTAAATCGGCTTGCAAAAATAGGTATTCCCTTTTTCTGTTGACTGTGTTATAGGAGGTACATTCCTTATTTCTGTGATACTAACTAAAACATGGATAGTCATTTCTTCGAGTTAAACTCACTAGTTGCAAATCTAAATTTCCATCCAGAGACCAAAGACAAGTTTTTTAGTAAGATGCACTTGTGATTCTTTATATGCAGGTGCAGTATGCAATTGCATACTTCCTGAGTCGCTCAAGATAGCTGCAGTTCGTCAGGACCCCAGCTGCCCAACTGAAGAAGAAGACAATGAAAAACGAAGGCTGACGGGTGCTCTCAGCTGCTTCTCTTCCATTTCCCTGTGCCCGCGCCAACTATCCTCCTCTCCTTCTCTTTTCACACGCTCCCCTTCCAAAGGTTTGTAAATCAACCTATTGTTCTTGAACACTCAAATGTGATACAGAGTATTAATATGTATTATTATCTTAACTCCCAACCACATGTGCATGACGAAGCTACACAATGATGCTAAAAATATACTTCAAGGATATTTTTTTTCCTATCTTCTATTTAAGGGTTGAGGATGGAGGAAAAGCCAACCAATCCTAATCTAATGCATGTAGAAGGGGCAGAAAATTAATATTTTATTTATTTATTATTTTTTTTTGTATTTCTTACTAGGTCCTACAGCTCCATCATGGGACTTGACAAGATCAAGCTCTGCTCGCTTAAAGGACAGTTGATGTATGAACTAGTTGACCCTTCATTCTCTTTACCTACTTCTGTTTTACAGTTGATATAAGCAGTTAGCTAATGGCCTGGTATTTCATAAATTAGAAGTGTCAGTGAATATTTTAATTTTTATGAGCCACTTTGGCTCTGTACATCTTTGTTTTGCCATGTAGTGATATTGGGATCTTCTGTATTAAATTCCATTGGCATTTTACTTTTACAGAATCAGAGCTTGTGTTGGCTTGACAAATATTAGGAAGTGCAGGCTGTCTGGATGCAAAAAAACTCAAGAACTCAGGTGGTCTGTCCAATGTTTGAATTTCTGCTGGTGGTCTTTCTGAAATTCAGTTTATTTGCCTCCAAAGCGTTTCTGGTCAGTTCATAATTGTAGACAAAACTTGTAAAGGGCTCTGGGCCAAATGCACTTTTTAGTTCTCTTGTAACTTCCAGTTGCAAAGCAAAGCTGGCTTCATGTACAAATAGTTTGAATTGGCAGTGCTTAATTGAAGTTTTCTAGTGTATCAGTAGTTTGAGAAGTATTTATTAATAGTGATATTTATAAACTGTAATTCATTTTTTCAGCTAACTCAATGGTTTATTTATGGTATTTTTCAGTTGTACGGGCTATGGTTTTCATTACTTGGGATCAATCTAAATTTCTATTAATGTTTGCATTTAGTAGGTAATTGTGGGAATTGTCACTCTGTATGTTATTATTCGAATCTCTGTAATAGTTGCTTTTCTTTCTGCTTGTTTTATACCTTCTATCGTTTTATGAGATAAGCACTCTGCTTTTGTTTGGTATATGTTTCAGCAAACAACTTTAATCTACTCATTCCAGTAACATTAATTGTCGCTACTTGCGCTCATACTATACCGTAATGGTTCAATCCTTTTTCTAACTGAACTTAGTATTTTAACATGAAAATTATAGTAAGAAATATATTTATAGCTGATAAAAGCATAAATTCTTGATTGGTTTGGTATGAATTTAATTTACTGTCAGAACATTATATTTGCCCAGACCATTCCCGGACTACCTTCCACGTGGCACTCCGTGGATCACTACTACAAGGCCCACATAACTTGATCTTGTCGGCCACTGTAGATGTGCACCATCCATGATCCATCCTTGCATTGCATGGTGGATGCATTATATTAAATTCATGTGCAATCATAGAGGTGAAAGCATGCACTTAAGCGATTCCTTTCAGCTTGTACAACACACTGACGGCTGTAGCTTAAGCGAATATATTCCCCTGCACTCCTAAACCTTTTTTAATTTTTCTTTCTCTAATCTTTGTCCGTTCAATCCCTGCTAATTCATGGTATCATATTTCCGTGCCGGTCTTTAGTACGTCAGCATTAAATGCACAAACAGAACCTAGACGCTGAATAATTCAAACAGATATGCTTTCTTTTTTGGCAATAAAACAGATATGCTTTCAGCCAGAAGAGAAAATACAAGAAACTATAACGTATAGGCAAACGTATTCCTTTTTTTAACTCAATATGTATTACTTTTTTTGTTCAGTGCATCTTTCTTGATTTTGAGAAAGTTCCTTTTCAGTGGTTATCAGCACTACCAAGCATATAACCAACAAATTCAATCCTTCTTTGACACAAATTGAAGCGTTTTAAATTGATCAACTAGTTGTAGTCAACTTAGCAAGCAAACTTTTGCTTGTCATTATCCGCTCGCAAGTCAAACACCCTCGGAATAAGTAGATCTTCTCAATGTAGCATTTTTAATTTAATCCATTTTAGTAAAACATGCAAAATAGAATATGCTTAGGCTTTTGAGTTAAGCGTTCTTCTATGTAACCTCCTTACTTTGTTATGTCCTACTAATTAACCAGCACATGATTTACGTTGCCAGCAAATTTTTGCACTGCTGAAACAAATATAGCAAAAGCTATCCGATATGAAGAACTTCATGTTGAAGCTAAGTAGCTAACTAGATCTACCTGAATTAAAGCAGGATGACTAAGAAAGTTGATTAGGATATCTGTCATCAAAAGCTCAAGAATTGATTCTTCAATTAATCTATGGCTCATCAATAATTTTAAATGCTTCCACTCGACAAAAAAACAACCATCTTTTGTAACAGTGATCTCTAATAATCATAGAGGAATAACATGTGCCCATAAATATTCTCATCATGTTTTCTTTCCACCTCAATCAGTCATTGATTATATTCTAAGTATAATTTTATGTATAGATGAAAACCATTGAGGATTTAATTAAGACGCGGTTATTACACGGTTGGGAAGGCAAGCTTCTGGTTCACAAAAGTTGACGCCTGATCAGATTCGAATTGCCGATAGCTCCTCACAGAAAGGGACCGTGATTATGCAAAGCAAATAAAGTTAGAGACCTTGAATATTATACGTGGTGTAGAAAAATAAAGATGACTTAGAGAGGCTACTTGGAAGAAACCTTGTGGGGCATTGATGTATCAGATCTTTTGGATATGCCGTTTAACTTTGAATGATTTTCATCCACTCTTAATTTCTTGACGAATCTTAACTTATAAGGTTTACTTCTCTACTTGTATAGGCATATTCGGATCTGCTAATATTTTTTGGAAGAACTAATTATATAATATACACTTTTTATCCTTCCAAACAGTTATTATATTTAATCTGTGAACATATATATATATACTATTAGTTATCACCTAAAGATGAACGATAATATAGGAACCTTAAGTGTTATGTGAACTTTTTAAAGTAATGGGTTATAAATGCTAATGAAATCGAAAAATTAACACACTTGAGAGTCCCCCACTTCTATAGGATGCTGAAAACTAAACACGCCCAAGTAAACAAAGAATAACGATAATTGGTAGCCCTTATATAAACACGCTCAAGTAAACTAAACATGCTCAAATTAACACACTTGAGCGGTTCAGATCGGACGTTTGAAATTTTAGCAGTCGACATTCGGATTGTGTTTGATGTCCTGTATATTTGATTTTAGCATTACTCATAATGTTAAAGCCAAAGCTAGCTAGCTAGCTAGCTAGTGATCAAACAAGTGAATCGTGCATATAGGCATAGACTAGTTGGATAAAAATTCAGACCGAATTCAATGTCATTTACCTAAGATGGATGAAACAGACATGAAATTAAATCACAGAATTTTTCAAAAAAAAAAAAAAAAAATCACAGAATTCTTGTAAAACCGAGATTGGAAACCAGACATGTATGTATCAAACTCCACTATCCAAGGCCTCTGTAAAGGTCATGAATGGAAGGCTTCTACGTGAAGCCAAACTTGCTAAAAAAGCCCTTTTGACTCTTGCTTTCCATGGTATCATGTCGCTTTACATATGCCCATAGCATCATATAATAATAATGTTATGCATCCATCCCTTGTCTCATCACTATATATTCCACCCTTCAACTGCAACCAAGCCTCTACCCTTCCCTTCTCATTTCTCAACAAAACCATCAAAAGCAAAATTGAATCAAGGCAAATAAAGGGTGTTGAAAGAAGACATAAAATTTACTAGAAGCACATGAAGTCTACCAACAAAACAAATAATAACAACACTGCTACTCCCTTCCCATCCTCTCTAAGCTACGAGCCGACATCTGTCCTTGACCCTCGTGCCACGTCCAGCCCGGCTTCTGCATTATCAGCCGCCACCACTGACCCCTGCAACATCATCCAACCTTCAAATCCCCTTGACGAATCCGATGCTCTTTCCTGGCTTCTGTATGAAAAAGACAATCTTTCCCCTCCACTGAAACCATATCAGCACAACTTCACCGACGATCTGTTGGATCCTTTCCAGCCTCAGATAACATCGTTCACACACGAATACAACCATCTGGAATTACTAGTTCAAGCATCACATCTTATTGACACTGGAGACCTCCAGTCAGCTCACCAGTTGCTGGCACGACTTAACCAGTATTTCCCCTCACCCTCAGGCGTGCCAATACACCGTGCTGCTTTTTACTTCAAAGAGGCTCTATTGTCAGCCCTTTCCTTACAAGACCAACCAGCTGAGCAGCCACTCTCGGCAGTTGAAGTTGTCTGCCGCATCAATGCTCAGAGGCTTTTTTCTGACCTCTCACCTATCCCTCGGTTTGCTAGCTTCACGGCCAACCAAAGCATCCTCGAGGCACTTGACACCATAGGGCAGCCGCCACCTTCCATCCATGTCATTGACTTTGACCTTGGCCTTGGTGGCCAGTGGTCATCCTTCTCCCAGGCAGTTGCTGAAAGGAGCTGCTTAGCACGAATGGTGCCACCAGCAATCCGTCTCACTGCTGTCGTGCAAAATAGAACTCCTGAGACTACGTTGGCTGCAGAGAACCTCTGTGACTTTGCACAAAGCCTCGGCCTCCGCTTTTCAGTTGATATTGTCTGTGTTGCTGGTATTGGCTTTCATGCACTTGGCCGAATTCAACTCATACAAGGAGAACCCGTGGCAGTAGTTCTTTCCCCGGCTAAGGTATGCCTCAAAAGCAGCGGCGCTGATACTTATAAGCTGCTTCAGCATTTCCTTCATATTGCTGTGCCTCGAGTTGTCGTGTCTGTGGATACAGACTGCTTCAACCCTACATCACTCTCACAAAGTGTTGCATCAGGCCTTGAGTTCTATGGAAGTTTAATTGAGTCAGTTGAGGCCGCAGCTGCATCTATGGGTATGGGCGAAGAGGCAGTGAGAAGGGTGGAATTGGGTATCTTCCGGCCTAAAATTTCTGAGGTGGTGGGTTCTTGGTGTGGCCAGTCAGAACCTTTTCATGAAATGCTCAACGGGGCCAGGTTAACACCAGTTGGATTCAGCCAGAATACTGTGGCACAAGCAGAATGGCTCCTTCGTGGTGCATCTGTAGATGGCTATCAAGTGCCAAGAAGAGATGCATCTTTGGTGCTGAGCTGGCATGGGAAGGATCTTGTTGTTACATCAGCATGGCGGAGCTGAGCTTGCGCTGTGTTTCATAGCGAATTCCATCGCAACTGTTTATAGTGTGCTGGCTAGATTTTTTATTGGCATGTTTTTTGTTTCTTTTTTTTTTATTTCTGGAGATCCTTTTTTTTTCATTTTTTTTTTTGTTTGATAATTAAGAAGGTTAGAACGCTTTATTATTATAAAGGCAGGCTAAGGATTTTATATGTTAATCCCAAATTAGCTTTCTTTCATTCCCACTACTGAGAAAGTAATTAAATAAGAGAAATGGAGCTCTCTTAATAACCATCTCGAATTTTATTATTGAACAAGAAAATATAATTCCGCAGTAATTCTAAGACGCGCAAAGATGTCATATTATAAACTGAAGAAAAAATGCGGGAAAATAAATACAGTATTAGAAAGACTGTTTTTCATTGCACAAGGCATTTTCGTTTACATTCTCCGCCACTTCGGAATGCAGTCCAGTTTCCTTCACAAATAAAATTAAAAACATTGAATTATCAATTGAGTGACTTTTGACATAACATAGATTTATACAAGCTCTCCAGCTACAATTACAATGACAATAATTGTCTAGCATTAAATTATCCAACCATAATCTGCTGCTCTTTTTACAAAAATAATTGAAAGCACAACATGCACTGTCGCACCTTGCATCATCAAATAATAGTATCCTGCATCATCAAATAAACGTACTGTGGTTGCCGCGTTTTACATTTTGAAGTTACAGTCACAGTTCTCATGTTCACAGCATCTTAACATAGTTACAGAATTCTTTACAGGTAAGGCCCAACCATTTGGTGCAAAGCAAAATCCTCTCATTCCCTTCAACAATAATTAACAATAGCTCCGACACAGATTTAACATTTTTATGTAGCAGGTCCATATATGAACAATTTAATCATTTCCCTTGAGAATAGATCCTAAAAGATGTACAGACTATTTTGCAAAATCAATGATATTTCGATTAGTAACAAATATTGGGGGGAAAATTTACAGGTGATATGTGCAAGAGCTTATATTAAGAATAACTACATTTTTTTCTGACAACTTGCTGCTCCATAACTTTGCAAAAGATTACCGCTATTTACTTCTGTATCAGAAGACTACTCAGTTTGTTTATTTCTGTATCAGAAGACTATCAAGTATAGGACTCTCAGGGTGTATGCGGCTCCTGAGCATTTCTTCATTGTAACGTTGCCCTCTGACAATAAGAAAAAGAAACCAAATAAGAACAAAATTGAGGTATATGCATATAAGTTATTGACTAAAATGCTTGCTTTAAGATTGTCAAAGAATGTGCATGAGAAGCATAGAGACCTTACACTAGAAGATTGGAGTTCCATAGTAGCAGAACTACCATTTTCCTGAAAGATAAGAATATAAATGTATTATGATGTGATAATAATGACATTCAACAGTCATCAGTAATCAATCCGTATGTTACCTCAAGCAATAGATCCTTCCGTGTTATCATCCCAAGAACTCGAGAAGGACGGGGCACGACAAATATATGCCGCAAGCCTAATTGCCTGAACAGATTGTATACCTGCCACACAATAACAGGTTAGGTGATATAGAACTCACTACTGTTATATGAAGTATCTATTTCTATTATTAGCTGTAATGGACTAGCAAAGATCAGATCAGCAGCTTAGCAACCAGTGGGCTAAAGGTACTCACTGAAGCTCAACCTGCCACAATATCAGACTAGATGGGGTTGAACTTAGGGCCCCTGCAGAATTGGTGCCAACGACCATTGAATTTTGTTCTTTTCATAAACTTTGTAGTGAAAAAAATTGATACATTAAACTTTCCTCTGTTCATCGACTTAGTGATGAAAGAAATTGGGCTGACAGGAAGCTTGCCTTACATTTAACAAAGAACAGAACTAAGCACCAAAAATTGATTGAACCAGACCATCCAACAGTTCATAAAATCTTTACACAAAACACCCAACTCATTAACTCATTGAGTTGCCTTAATTGGCCAGGTCAGATTGATTAGTTGGTCGAGTCAGCATTTGCTAAAGCTAGTTAATACTACCTTTGCCAGGGACATGTCTTCTGGCACTACATAAGGGGAAGGATTTAGAAAAGGAGCGAGATCCAAATACAATTGTAGATCATCCTCAGAGAGTTGAATATCCTCTATGGATTTCCCTTTACTTGATGCTGGTTTAACGAAATCACTTAATTTGTGACTGAAAAAAAGAAAGATAGGTAAAAAAACTTCAATTATATAATTGTATAAGTTTTGAGTCATTAAATCAAATTAGAAAGGTATTTACCTGTTCAAAACACCTCTAGGACCACATGGAAATGGACTGCTCTGAAAATCCACCTTCGACTGAAGAAGTACAATGAGGTGACTGTTGAAACAAATGAAAAGTTAAGTTCCTGAAGCAAACATGACACAGGCAGGACCAGAGCCAGAAAAATTAAGCGGAGTTGAATAAGTGAGCATATATAGTAATCTAATTTATGAGGGCCAAAGAGTATTTGTATTTACAGAAAGTACAAAATTTAAAGGACAAAAAATGCAATTTCCCAATTCATAGGGTGGGACGCGTGCTCGTGAGAGAGAGAGAAAGAGAGAGAGAGCATGCCTACGAAGTACGAGACCAATAACAACTGTCTCTCCATTTTGTCCCTGATCTACAACCTGGGTAATCATGACACCAACAAAATTAAAGTAGGAAAAGTAGATTACATAGGAGTAACATTAAAACACTATTGTCAAAGTTCAGGTCTGGCTTCATCAAAACTAATAACAAAGACAGAATGTATCTTAGATTCAAATTATTCTAGGAGAAACCAAATAAAAGTCATATCAAAATAGAGGTTCCATTACAGCCATATGGATACTGCCAATCTATCCATTTTGAAGCATCTGATTCCTGGTTTAAAATTAATATATACTATGTTTCACTTACAGGAAAACCATTATGCTGGTTGTTTCTCAATGCAGACACAAGTTCACCAACTCTTACAACACGAGGGAAGCACACGACCTTTCATGAATGAAGAAAAGTCTTAATCATTATTATGTAAAAAAACATACACCATATACCATCAAAATTCAAGCTTTTGAACATAGTACCTGTTGGCTCTTGCATGCCTCTTTTGCTGTCATGTTACGCATGAACTGTTTTGGCCTAGAGTCAAGCAAAGGTATGCCTCTCAAACGAGCTTGTACCTCGTATAACCCTTCGTTGAAAAAGTCACCAACAGCCTGCATTTATGGGATGGTGAGATCTATTTGGTCTGATAACCAAAAAAGCAATTCAGACACAAGGTGTACCTTAGAAACAAGGAGAACGAGCATGATCAGTGGTAAGAGCTTCAAGTTGTTCGTGATTTCGACCATAATAACACATAAAGAAACAGTCATTCTCATAGAACCGCCAAGAAAAGAAGCTGCACCGAGAAGAGCATACCTGGAGAAACAAAAAGCCTGGTCAGATGGAAGTGGAACAGTTCTGACAAGACCAAATTTAAGAATAAATGAACAACAATTTAAATTAAACAAATGACCCACGTCCCCTCCTCAACATTCAGCCTTTTGTAGAACTTGACAACAAACCAAATTTAAATTAAACAAATGACTCACGTCCCCTCCTCAACATTCAGCCTTTTGTAGAACTTGACAACAAATTTAAGAATAAATGAACAACAATTTAAATTAAACAAATGACTCACGTCCCCTCCTCAACATTCAGCCTTTTGTAGAACTTGACAACAAACATCCCAACAAGTCGCCCATAAGTTGATCCAATCATGATTCCAGGAACAAATTGACCAGCTGGAACAGCAGTTCCAAATGTCACAACAGCAAGAGTATAAAACATAACCTGACATAGAACAAAAGAAAATGTAATTAACACTTTTAAGATCGAACTTCCACTTCCACATATAATATGAATCAGAACCTTTATAGACCAGTACCAGACTATCAGTACTGAACTTGCAAATTAGGGTAACAGATTACTGTCATAGCCCTTATATCAAATTGAACACTAGACTCTGCTTTGTTCCCCCAAAGCCAGAATGCTCAATTTGTGCCAATCAGGTCACTTCAATAACTATACATCTAAAATTTCCAACAAAGCGCTGATGAGAATAACTTGCTTGATGGCAACAACATTTTGCTTATGTGAATGACCTTTTTTCTTAAATAGATGCCCTTTTTGTGATTGAGATGACTTTCTTCTGACATGGATAATACCAGCACTCTGCTAGGACAACCTAATTTGTGAGTTGTGACAGATTACAAGTTCAATGGCTCAAAATAAATGAGTACTGACTAGGTGCAAAGCTAGTCAAGGCAACCGCCAATGACCTTAGCATATCAGTACCGTCTTGATGTATGAGCAGCATAAATGCTAAAAAAGCTTTACCAGAAAAGTTAGAAGGCTCTGAGCACTGTATTCATGGAATGTTTTTGCACTGAATAAATTGCGTATTGCATCATCCTGCAGCATGTTAGATGGAAAATGAGGTTTACAAAGCTTAAACACCATGCAAACTTACCAGGAAAATAATACTTTACTTGTGTGTGATCCAACCTGAGTATTGAAGAAAATTGTGGCCAAATCATTGTATTCCTTGTCCTTAGAACAAAAAAACTGCATTAAAAAAAGTTAATTCTTTAATACATCACAAAAGTTACACAAAAATACTATTTTTAACATCCAAGAAGAACTAATACAATAAAAATCAGATTTTAACTCTACATTTACCAAAACAATTCTAATTAAGGGAGAAGTAATCACTGTTTTACTAATCCTTCAGTTTTTCTTCTTGTCAACTTTTCTTTGTTTGAGCTTACATAGGGTTGTCTAGGTCAAAGAGGGTATATGTATGCCTTGAAATGCTAAACTTCATTTCTTATGTGCACAGTAATTTTTATTTATTAGCAAACCCACATTTACAAAATTTCCATCCATGCCTGGAGGTCGGGGACAATCAATTCCATTGGCTTCAGAGTCTGGGCAGGGACTGCATTTCCTTAGAAGCGGTAAGCCGAAGGAAATGGTTGAAGTTATCACTGATATAAGGCATGCTTCAAAAATCTGTAAAAAAAAAAAAAATTAAATTGATTTAGGTGTACCAGATACAAAACGAAGTAAAAAGATTTTACTTTATAGGCTTCTATATCGGCTAGATGCAGAAGTGATAATAATTTACCTTGACCCTGCTTCCTTTCTTATGCAAGTACGACCGGCGCCACTTTGTTATGTAAAGAGTTAATTGATTGAATAATGCCCCTGGTTTGACAAAAACATATAGCATAGCAATATTAAAAAAGTTGTGTATTAATAAATGAGGTGTTCCATAATGCAAAAGATGCTTAAACATTTTCACTTGGCTGATGCAACTTTATGGTAAATAAACCTCAGAAAATGTTGCTCTTCCATTTTTTAAATGAAACCCTATTTGGCTATTTTTTACAGTAAATAAACATTTTCACTTGCTTAAACATTAAGTCGCATGAAACCCTATTTGGCTATTTTGACCAAAATTTACACCTTTTTCTTCATAAACAAGATAATCAATTGAGTTTCCCATTTGCACCCACAGCAGCTTACAAAAAATAATAAAATAGAAAGGCTAGGTCAGACTCACCAAGAAGGCCACCAATAACACCAATAATAGCCATTGGCAATAGCTCCTGAAAAGAATAGTCTTCTTGACCACTTCAAAATGATAAAAGCAATTAAGCCAAAAGGTTCAACAAAAAACCATAGTCTTCAGAATAAGGATGATTAAAACAGACCAACTTAGGGAGGCATAATATCTAGGAATTGAGAAACCCAAAATAAGTGAACAATCCTTCTGATGATATTGATATTTGTGCTGCTCTTTTAATGACATGAATATACTCGTTACAAAATACTCCTTAAACTACAAAATAAATTCATAACTAAATAAATAAGCACACAAATATAAAATAAAAATACAATAAGAAAGTGCTCTCACTCTGATATGTCCCAGATAATGAAACCACCAGAGCCAAAATGACCACATTTACCACTTTTGCACCAGCTCATTGCAGACCGTACCACAACTGCAACGACAGCAGATGTAAAGAAAACTCTCCACATGAGATGGCTTCGCCACCTATAAACAGAAATTGAGATCATATCGACTAATATATCAGGTTGGAAACTGTCTAATTATCTTCCAAGCTGTTGAGGCCAGTTCAAGTCCTACAAGCTAGCTAAGTTAATTTACTAGAATTAGGCTTCTTTCATTTGTTGAGTCAGCAATTACATCCGTCTGCATGAGAAAATTTGGGTGTCTAGGGTTTGTTATCTTAAAATTCTGATCCAATACCAACTCCATAGCATTTCAGTATTGATCTGGCAATTGATTTGTTCGGGGTTTTTGTAAAGGAAGTTAGGTTTGAGTTGCCCATCAAGTTTGGTCCCACACGGTAAAAATCTATCCATACACCTACAATTTTCAAACTATGTTTCCTCTTATAGACTGCACAAGTCTGAAAAATGAAGGGTAGATAGCAATTATCTTACCAAGAGGTAACCTCCTCCAATGCAAAAAGTACCCCACCAACTGGCGCTCTAAAAGCAGCTGCAACTCCAGCTGCACATCCGCATGTGACCTTTTTAAAACATTAGCACATAAGAGTTTCAGGAGTAAATAAACTTCTTTTTGAAAATTTATACCACATCAAGACTATGAATAATGAGTTAATGACGTATAAGTCTGCATCTAGCATGCCACAATAATCCCAATGTCCTCAGTCCTCACTACTTCAAAATTTAGCAACATCAACTATATATAAGTCTATATAGTTCAATCCTAGTGGTAGAGCACACCGTCTCAGTTGCTAAACACAAAACCACAGCTTAATAATGGCGACTAAATAAATAAGATCCAATTCACTTACTCAATGGAAAGTGAAGTACCAATTTTCATTTTTTCAAAATATGAAAACAAATAAAAGAGACAACTCACAAGGTCGCGACGGTCCCTATCACTTTCAAACATGTGAAGCCACTTCGAATTTAGATGGTATTTTGTAGATCCACCCTGCAATGATGTAAGAAAGTTCATAAAAAATGGTGAAGCCACCCTGCACTAGACTTTTCTAAGCTACTACCATTCCAAAATACAATAAACTGTGGACTCGTTAATGTTGGCCAGAAGGCAACAAACATCAAATAATGTTAAACTATATAAGGTTGTTTCCCGTATGATGGTTATTGGACCGTAAAAGTTTGGTCAAATAAGGAAATTGAGAGACCAAGAAACAGACAAAAGGCAAGGCATATTGATTATCAAATGGCAAAGGAGCCCAAATTCAATCTATACTAAATTTCTTCAAAATAAATAAATAAATAATTCAAGAGGTATTATATTGGTGATGCCACCTGGAAGCACATACTTGTCCAAGTAAAGAAGCAATGCAAGCACCAGTATGAACAAGAGGTCCTTCTTTCCCCAAAGCCAGTCCACCTCCCACTGAACCAATGCTCCCAAATATCTGTATTCAAACATACTTGTTAAAAACATAAAATTCCACCAGATATTTAATCAAACATAAGATAGACGATGCACCTTTCCAACTAATGTTCTAAAAAGGAGAATCCCATGCGTATCAACTCCTGCAAGATATGACTTTGTTAAAGATGAAAAATTTTAACTAGCCAATATATAATGTAAGCAGCTAGATATCCTACAAAATTAGCACTTGACAATTGGAAAAGGACGCGTCCTTAAGTTGATGAGCATATTCAACAAATCAGCTAGATTCTAAATTAAAAAAGCCTGCCAACTATATTTGTTCCTTACATCACCAGATAATGGGATTGTGCTTTTTCTGCGCTTATAGCATTTCATTAATTACAATTCATGCCATTACTACAGACAGTATATACTGCGAAAGTTCAAGTGAAACTTCATCAGGCTTAAGATGTAGAAAAATGAAAAGGATAAAAAGGATTACCATTCAGGTATCCTTTAATTTCTGGAATACCAGATCCAGCAGCAGCCGGTGCAAAGTGCGTGACAATGAACACCGAAGAAAAGACTAATGCAAGATTGATAAGTACATACACCAAATAACCCGCAAAGTATGTATGTTGAATTATGGAGAAAGTTGCAGTGTACTTCCAGCCAGAAAAATTTTCAACAGCTAGATTAATGAAAACAGCAGCCAATCCAGTTCCTGATGACATAACAAATCGATAGGCAAATAAAAATTTATTACTATCAGCTCTAACAAACAAAAAAATCTGTCACAACAGTGAAAATATAGAAGCCAACAAAACATACCGATTCCAATAAGTAGCGCAAATAACCACTTGACCATGATTGTATATGTAAACCATATCTTCCCTTTTTGTGCCTGCCATATTTACAAAAGGAAGACACTATTTCAATCTAAAGTAAAATGCAAACGACTTAACTTTTACCAGTATATCATCTCTCCTCACCAATAGCAGTTTATTTTTAGTACCCGAAGGCAGAATACATGAAAAACAGTTAAAAAATTATAAACCAGGTCAAATTGCTTGCTTAAGGTGCCTCTGGTAATTCACTCGTCAGTTCCATTTTACCAGAAAAAAAAAGGTAAGGTTATACTACTATTTAATCAAATCCATTGAACAGTATATTTGGTTCCAGTAAAATATACAGAGGAAAAGGACAAAAGAAAAATTCAAAACCTGTTGTTCTCTGTAAGCATAATTCTCAATGACCTCGTAATCCAAGCTTTCCACTGGTGCACCAACACCAGCGAGATTCCTCGCGGCCGCCATCAGTTCATCTTCTAGTGTCGACAAGCCTTCCGGCTCCTCGGAGCTAGGCAACTGGGACCAGGGCACCCGAGCCATCCCGATCCCATCCGAGAGATGGTTGGAGAGCATCTCTTCGGTGGGACCCGACTACTGAGATCCAAGTGCCTTAGCAAGTGGCGAGATCCACAAGCCCTCTAGCAAAAGGACCCAAGAGTGTACGAGTGAGAGAGAGAGAAAGGATGAAAAGAACGGGAGAGAGTTGTTTGTTTCTGTGGTGTTTCCGAGTGGAGACGACAGAGAGAGATCTTAGAAAGGAATCTATCTACAGTGTGAAACGGCGAGGTACCGGAGCGGGAACGGAATGAAGAAAGAACCGATCCATGCCACCGTGTCGGGCAATTTGGCAAAATCGTCCGTCAAAAATTCAGAACATTCGCCGGCTCCTGCAGGGGTGGTCCAATCCGAATCTTCAAGTGATCTTTTCAATTTACGGTGACCATATAACACGCTGGATTACTTGCTTGCTTCAGAGGGTACAACTGTACAAGGTATGGATCTGGTCAATGCTCCGGTCAAAGATTTGTTAAATTTTGATCGAATTATTTAATACTTATTCTTGTGATGTTGTGATGTGAATAAATGTAATTAAAATATTAATAGGATGCAGTTGTGAATTGATGTTCAATCAAAATTTTAATACAGCTTATTATTCTATTTGGATTACTGATTTAATTTCGAATATGTAGCTAAAATATTTCAAATAACAAAGTGCATTACATGATGAAAATGACCATAATTAGGTCGTATCATCAAATTATAAATGAAAGAACACTTTTTTTTTATTAGACTTTAATATGATCTGGAAAGCAACTCGAATTAATAGTTCACAGCTGTACATGCATGGAGATATTTTATGCGTCAAATTTGTTATAAAACGCAACGTTGTGGACTGAAGTATGTTGTTTGACTTGTTTCTTTTTTCGGTTTTGATTGTACGGGCCGTTGATTTCGGTTTTGATTGTACGGGCCGTGGATTTTGGTTTTGCTCTGATCGCGGCAGTCGTAAATTAATTGGGAGCGTGCGGCTCGGTTTGTCTCCGAGAAGACAGTTCTGATATGGGACATCCACTAATTTTGACATCCACTAATTTTGACATCCTGTCATCCCATAATTCCACACAAAAAAATCTGGCCCATACGCGATGTGCACTGCAATTTGGGCGCCAGACTTTGGATTGTGACGTCATCTGTACGTACATTGACGTCACCATAGCGTGAACATTGATGTCACCTGGATACCAAGAGTATTTAAGTTGATGTAAGGGAGTATATAAATGTGTTTCTTAAGAGAGTATATATTTCTTCATGAGGGAGTATATATTTATTCATAAAGGTTCAAATAAGCACTCAAGTTACAAATTTAAGACAATCTCGTTCAAATTAGCATTGAAGGTACTAAGGGAGTATATACTTCTTCATCGTCAGGGGCGGAACCAGGATCTTGAAATAGAGTGGGCGAAAATTTACAGCATAGACTTTTTTGAGTTTTTAGAGTGTGCCAAATAAGAATTTTTAACAATTTTAGAAGGATTAATATAAAATTTACAAATTTATAAGGGTCCTTTTAGAAAATTGGCATATGCCAAGCACACTTTGGTGTGTACTTGGTTCCGCCCCTGTTCATCGTTGATTCAAATAATCATTCAAGATATAAATTTCAGACAAACTTGGTAAAAAATGCATTCAAGATATTTAAGAGAGTATATACTTCTTCATCAGGGAGTATATACTACTTCATATGGGGCTCAAATAAGCATTCACGATACAAATTTCGGACAAACTTCTTCAAATAAGCATTTAAGATGCTAAAAGTATATACTTCTTCATCAGGAGTTCAAATAAGTATTAAAGATACAAATTTCAGATAAGTTTGTTCAAATAAGCCATGTTCAAATTGCTATTCATTCAAACCAAACATAAAATCATTACAACCAAATTCAAACATGTTAACTAACTTAATCAAAACTGCAACATCAAGCATCAATCATCTCAATCAATTCAATCAAAGTCAAGAAGAACACATTCGCTCGCATTCCGAAAATTTATACTTCACTTGATTTATAGGATCTGATAACAAACGGTAAGCTTCCACACGCTTGTCATCACCTACATCAATCTGCAAAAAAAAAAAAAAATGTACAATTTTAGAATGTATACTTCCTTAATCAATATATTTTACACCAATAGTAGTGAATATATAATCTTCTATGTAAATTATGTAATTATAGGGAACGGTAGATATATACTTCCTTAATTAAAATGCATCATCTGATATATATTCTCTTGAATTGATTAATATACTCCCTTACATTAATGAATATACTCCCTACATTGATGAATATACTCTCTTACATTAATGAATATACTCCCGACATTGATGAATATACTCCCTTACATTAATGAATATACTCCCTACATTGATGAATATACTCCCTTACATTAATGAATATACTCTCTACATTGATGAATATACTCTCTTAGCATAGATTAATTAAAATGCATCATCTGATATATACTAGTTTGCATTGATTAATATACTTCCTACATTGATGAATAAACTTCTTTAAGCAAAATAGCTATCCATGTTCCTTATTCAACATAATTAGATATATACTCCCTTAATCAATATATTTAACCACTACATTGATGAATATACTCCCTTAATTAAAATAGCTAACACTTGTTCCTTATTTAGCATACCTAGATATATACTCCCATATTCAATATATATACAATCCCCTACATAGATGAATATACTCCATTAATATACTCCCATATTCCTGATCCGTATTGATTTCAAAATCACAATTACAGTTTCTAATCTCATAAATCATTGTTGATCTCGTAATTCATTATTTGCAATTCAAATTTGGTAATTCACATATCATAAATCAATCAGAATTATTGTTTCTAATCTCATAATCCATAATTTACAATTAAAATCGGGTAAAATCATAGATATAATATCAGAAAATTGATTTCCACTCAAATTTGAAAGACTATAACAATTCTGAACATATTTCAAATTTCAAACCAAAATTAAATATAATAAAGATCAGTACCTTAAATGAACGATCTAGTTGATGTCAAATACGTGCCTTAAGTGCCCAAACGAAGCATCATATATAATCTGATCAAGAATTCAACACACCAAAACAACAAATCAAACATCATAAAGGAAAATTGAAAAAACGATGAAGAATTTGTCAAATGCATCTCTTAAATGCAAAACGAAATTTGAAATCTAATTTAATTGAGAATTGAACACGCATAAAACACAAATCAAACCGCATAATTGCAAAATTGATGAAGAAGTTTGTCCTTCTGAACTGATAAACATAAAGATATACTGACCTGATTCGCATTGATGTCAAATTCATCTCTTAAAAGCCAAAACAAGCTTCAAATCTAATCTAATTGAGAATTGAACACGAAAAAACACACAAGTCAAATAGTAGAGATGAAAATTGCGAAAGGGATAAAGATTTTCTGATTTGATCTGATCAAAACAGGGATGAAGCGAGATATAAACGCACCTGAATGAGAAAAATGAAAGATCGATGTCTATCTAGAGAGAGAAAGAGAAGCGCGGGACCTATTAGAGAGAAAGAGAAAGATCGATGCCTCCGTAGAGAGAGAAATATAAATATAATGAAACGAGAGCAAGGGTTTTGATCGGATTTCAAAAATTAGTTTCACGTGCAACTCACGTGAGTACGGAGAATTTGATGGGCTTCCAGCGCACAAGCCCATAAGGATGGCAGGATGTCACATCTTTAAGATGGTACTTAGGATATTTGCCGAGCAGACAAGATCTGTTTTCAGTAAAACGAGACTTTTTGTTTAAGCTAAAAGCAAATCGATACAAAATTAAATCAACAATTTGAATCATTCCATGTCATGCAAAGCTACAAAAATAGTTTTGGTTTGGTTTCAAAAAGAGAAATCAAAAGACGCGAGAGTTTCAATACAAATATGATTTATTATTATATCATCGAAACTAAATATAGAGGAACTTAATTCACTTAAAGCAATGTAAGAGTTTCGATACAATTATTGAGAAGCTGAATTTAAAAATCTTTTATTTTTTTAATATAATTAATATGAAGATTCTAGTTGGCCCTGGTTAATCCTTATAAAGTAGGATAGGGATTAAAATCGACCCAATTCCACTGTTAGAATTTTTAATCGGTGCGGAACACAGTTGGAATGGTGCACCATTGGTCCATAACACCGTAAAAACTATTTTATCATTCCATTTATCCAGTTGTCATCTACTACGCACTTTACGCCGAACAAACCTACAGCAATCTAGTCCGTCTAGGGTGTCAATGGTGCCATTTTAACCGTTTACTCTATCCGTATCGTATTCGATAAGACGAGTATGGGTAAAGTTTTATTTTTGTTAAGTTATCGGGTATGGGTATAGATAGAAAATTTTTTTTGTTAATTTATTGGGTAAGGGTATGGATAAGGCTATTTCGTATTCGTTAATTACCCATACCGTTATATATATAGTTTATAATCTAAATCATAATAAAAAGATATAATTGTAAAATTCAATTATACATTAATAACAAACAAAATCAGAAAGATATGATTGTAAGATTCAATTGATGCGTCAATAATTAAATTACTTGATTAAATTGCTAGATTTGATTGAGATAATTATGCATTAATTTGGAAAGATATGATGGTAAGATTCAATTGATATATTAATTTTTTTTTATGATCTTCATTCACGCGCTACATTAAAAAAATACTAAACTTTTTCAAAATATCCCTTTGTTTGATAATATATTGTATAATTAGTAATTACTAATTAGATATGTATTTTTTTTTTTGACAATTGGAAAGGAAAGATATTGTATGATTTTATTATATTTAAAGTATTATTAAATGGTGCACTTTATTAATATACTTATATAATATTTTTATTTATTCATATTGTACAATTTTTCATTGATTTATTAATATTATTATCCATTTTCTACCGTTATCCTACCCTTATCGTTAATTCTTAACGAGTAAGGGTAGGATACGGGTAAAGTCAATTTTTAACGGATAAGGATAGGATATGGATAAAGAAAATTTTAACGGATACGGATATGAAAAACGTCTCTACGGTATCGTACCCATTGACAGCCATAAGACCATCTGTCTGTCCGTGGATTAATAAAGAGAGAAAGACCGAGAAAAAACTAATCCCGAGGATTTATCTGGCGCAAATGTCAGATTAAAATAATTAATTCACTGACAAACGTTATTTAGTTGCTGAGCACACATCGCACGACACCATACCAGGAGAAGAAGAGAATCGCCAGTTTCGAACTGACAGGAGCCGATCGACAAATTCTCTTTTCTCAGTCGCTTGGAGTTGGAGGGAAGAAGAGGAATTGGGTAAAAATTTATCCTCTCTCACTTCAAATCAGCTAATCTCTTTAACGCGATTTAGTGTGCTTAATTCCTCGCCTCCTTTCATTTCCCTTACACCAGTCTCCGTTTGGGGAATCGTTCAAGCGTGAATGCTCTTTCCTCTTTTGTGCGAAAGATTGTTATGTAGGGTTTAGCAGTACTTGCGTTTTCTGTGTCAATTGTTAGTTGTACGGGGTGACAAATTTCTTGTACTGAATTTTCTTTTTGGAGGATAATGTGGTGTGCTGGTGCCTTTCTAGTGTACTATCATTTGTAATCGATGTCCTTGAACCATGATGCAGGTACCCAACATCTTATAATTTGCAACTATCCTCATGGAATCTGATGGTGCTTTAGCTGCTCCTTACTTAGGTACCATCTAGACCTTCACTAACTGTTAGAAAATTTATCACATTGTATTTAATGTGTTGATTCTATATTATAGTTACCATATAGGCATATACTTATCCTTCACACTGGATCATTTATCGATATCAGTGAATAACAATGCTTTAAAAAAAATAGGAGGGGATATGCAGAACTTCAACGTGCCACCCATTGAAGGTGTTGCTGGAGGGGGCACGGCGTATGGTTGGGAGCATGAAGACATAGGACCAAGCCATCTGACTGGTGGGACCATTGACCCTACAAAGGTCCAGTCAGCAGATCTACTGCATGTTTGGTGCATGCCCAGCACGGCCAATGTTGGTCCACAAGAAAATCCTCGACCACTGGAGCCTGTGAGCTCTCTTACTTACTCTTAATTTAAGCTGTCATTAAGTTTCGATTAAACAAATACAAGATGAGATACAAATACAAGATGTGTATACATGTATGAATGCTTGGTCTGTGAGCCAAGTCTGATGGTTTATTAGATTAACTGGTCTTATTGCTGGCCACCTGTGTTGATTTGTTATTTTACATGTGGGTTTAAGTGCGAGTGTTGTAATTGAGTTCCATTGGAGTGGAATGATTGGACAATCTCACTAGTTGGAGTGGAAAGATTGGACCTCCTCATACTTCTACTGTGCGTGTAATGGCATACTGCTTCTGGTACTTTTCTGGATTGATGCGCGGATTTATGTCAATTCTTAGCTGATGTTATCCTTCTCTCTAGGTAGCTCTTCTGGCTGCCAGAAATGAAAGAGAAAGCATTCAGATTGCTTTGCGGCCCAAAGTTTCTTGGTCCACCGGTTCAGGCATTGCAGGGGCAGTTCAGATTCAATCTACAGATTTATGCTCTTCCTCTGGAGATAGGTTTATGCTTTTTCTACTCGAAGATTTTGATGTGCATAATTATGTTTCATTTTGGTTGTGTAGATTTGTGACATATTATATGGCAGATTGGCTGTTGGGAAATCTGTGACGCTGCGTCGCGTGGTTTCTATCTTAGGCGTGCCTGATGCTCTTGTACCTCTCCATGCACCGGTCTCCCAGATAAACCTTCTCCCTGGGTAGTTTTTAATTTCATCGTGCTGACTTTTATTCACCATTTTTCTGTATCATACATTTCATTATCAATAATAGTTGATACAGGCACAAGATGAATTTTGATGATGATGGTTACAGTTCTTTCTACGTGTTATAATGTTCTTTCTTTGTCTTGTACAGAGAAACCAGTGCTATTTGGGTTTCAGTTACTGTCCCATATGATCAACCACCTGGCCAATATGAAGGTCAGATTATTGTAACTGCGATGAAACCTGACGCAGGGTAAGCTTCTTAACATTTTTTATTTCTCTCTCCTTATGCGAGTTAATACTTCTTATGCTGCTATTGTACTATGTGATAGCAGATCAGCACTGTCATACCTATCTAGAGATGAAAAGCATCAACTATACAAAGAATTGAAATCATGCCTTGATGTTGTTGAACCACTGGATGAAAAACCATTGGAAGAAGCGGTACTTGTCCTAAATTCATTTTCCTAAAGCCGTTACTTCTTGTGCAACTTAATGACAGTTTTTTTTTTTTTTTGAATATTTGAAAATTTGAAATTTAGGTCAACAGAGCTAAGTATGTCACATCATCATTGAGAAAAATTCTATTACTACCAACATTTGTGGAATGTAGAGATGATCACACTTCCAGTGATGCCATGGATGAAGATAACATCATCAACCCTTCTATTTCCATAAAGCTTAGTGTCACAGTCTGGGACTTCACTCTTCCATTGACCCCATCTCTTCCTGCTGTTTTTGGTGTATCCTTTCCAAGTACATCTTTTGTATTTTATATAAGATTTCATGTCTTGATGTATTGTTTTATCAGGCTGCATACTTCACAGGCATTCTTTTGAATTGTTGCTGTTGTTATTTGTGGTGTATTTAGCTGTGCAGCTTAGTTCTTCTGTAGGAAAAATCAAATCAAATTATAGAAAGTTGGTCAACTAAAAGTTTGTTTTGTCTTTAATCAGTACATCAATAATCATTTCTGCAAGAGGCAAATGGTACAATTCCACTCCATATGTTGTTTTTTCATAGCAAGCATATTGTTCAAGTAAAATAAGGTTTCTCTAGCATGATCCTGAGATAAATTTTGATTGGAATCATTCATAGAATCTAGATTTATATTGTTTGAGTCAAAAAAAACTTCTATTTTTCTTTTCGACAGTAACGTTCATGGCACACATACATGAGCTTTATGCCTTTGATGCTTTTAATGGTTGAACATAATTAAATTCCAGTGTCATGTGAACAACTCTGGTAGTTTTGTATCCCATTCATTTATAAAAGAATATGTTATGCCTTGACTTTTAGATAGGTGTCAGAAACGGTGATCGAGGACCGCTTCTGTCTACAGCATGGTAGCCAAAGCTGGTATGATGCACTGGACCAACACTTTGAATGGCTGCTTCAGTACCGGATTAGCCCCTTCTTTTGTAGATGGGGTGACAGAATGCGAGTGCTGGCTTATACTTGCCCATGGCCAGGTAGTATTCTTTGCTTAAGGTTATAGTAATCTTTATAGGAGAGGTTCAAAATAGGATGACGCTGTCTGAGGAGTATACTAATAGTTGCATGAATTATGGTCTCACATGTGCTCCCGCACAATGAGTAGTATAATGATGCATACCCCACAGAAAGCATTGTTACTGATCATGATCAGATATACTCCTAACAAACTTTATAAATGCCCTCTTTTCTCTTGAAGTTAGAAATTACTCATCCTGGCTGTTTATGTATACATAATTGGCTAAAGAAAGGGTTTGTTTATGTATTTTGAAAATCTGGGAGAGTAGAGTAGATATAGTTGCTGTTATTTTGTTCTCAAGGGGATTATGTGATTATTTTTTACATGATATTTTGTTGCTTTGGAGTAAGATGAAATTATTTCAAAAGATTTTTTTTTTTTTTAACGTTTACTGTTAGCATCGGTCTATTACATCCCAGTATTATTCTGGTACCAGCGTAAGTGTCCCTGACTTGTACCAGTCGTAAGCAGTTCCTTTGTTCATTATGAAATTTTTGACCTGCGCTATTATTTTGATTCTGCAGCTGACCATCCAAAGGCTGAGAACTACTATTCTGATCCAAGATTAGCAGCTTATGCTGTTCCATATCTGCCCATTCTAACCTGGTATAGATGGAGCATTGTTTGAACTAACTTGGTACTTTATATGTTGGTTGATATATTTTTGGTTTCATTGTTCTGTAAACAACTTTTAATTTAACGAGAAATTTTATTTGATGTGATACTACAGCACTGATACAGCAAAAGATTCATTAAGAAGGGAAGTTGAGGTCTTGAAATCAAAGTCACATTGGAAGAAAGCTTACTTTTACCTGTGGGATGAAGTGGGTAGTTTTCTACAAAGGATTATTAATTTACTTCTGCACAATTATTACTTTGTAGGTGGGTTGCAAACTTGCAACTCAAACCTATTGTTGCTTCTCCTGATATAATTATTTTCCCTCAATTCAGCCTGTGAACCTTGAGCAGTATGATATGATCCGAAACATGTCAAGTGAGATAAGGGCTTATGCACCTGATGCACGTGTTCTGACAACCTATTACTGTGGTGAGTATTGTAGCACATGAAGCATTCTCAAAGAAACATGTGATTTGAACAAAACAAAATAATAAATAATCATAACAGTTCATCTGAAGCCCATCAATAATACAGTTATTGTACAAAATTTTGAAGTTACACTGATTCATTTTTCATTTCATTCTTTTTCCCAATGGGTCTCTTATAGGTCCAAGTGGCGCAGAGCTCTCATCAAGCACTTTTGAGGCTTTTGTAAAAGTTCCGGGCATCCTTCGTCCCCATACTCAAATATTTTGTACAAGGTTATTTATTTATTTTTTTATTCTTTTTCGTTCCTTGTATGTGTGTACTCACTTCTGCGCGCGTTTTGAATATTTAATGCATTGTTATTTGTTACTTCTTATCTTAATGCTGTAGTGAGTGGGTTCTTGGTTCAAGAGAAGATATGGTGAAAGATATTGTTGATGAACTCCAACCAGAAAATGGTGAAGTAAGTTCAGACCCACTGCTGAGGCTATGTAAATTTATACATTCTTGCTTAGTTGCATGGTTGCATTCATCTCCATTTCATCTATTTACCATTGATCAAATGTAGGAATGGTGGACTTATGTATGCTTGGGACCGACAGATCCACATCCAAATTGGCACCTGGGAATGCGTGGTACACAACATCGTGCTGTGATGTGGCGAGTCTGGAAGGAAGGTGGGACCGGTTTTCTATACTGGGGTGCCAATTGCTATGAGAAGGCCACAGTGCCAAGTGCTGAGGTGCTACAGAAAGACAAATTTTTACTTTTTTTTACCAACGCATTTATCAGTTCTGAGAATGTATGGCTCAATCTGTTTTTTTATTGCAAAATGTCTCAGATAAGGTTCAGGCGTGGCCTGCCACCTGGTGATGGAGTTCTCTTCTATCCTGGTGAGGTCTTTTCTTCCTCAAATGAGCCTGTTGCCTCAGTTCGGTTAGAGCGCATTCTCAGTGGCTTGCAGGTATGAGACCATTAGACATGTTTATCAAGAATCAGAATAGCTGACTTTAGCTCTGCATTACTGAGGGTAGCTCTTTGGTATGAGACCCACTGAGCGCATTCTCAGTGGCTTGCATATTTTTATAAGCTTGAACCGGCAGTAATCGGCTCATCCTATCTCCTTGACCACCAATTGGTCAGGCAGATTCTTGTTAACAGTATGAAACCAAAAAGATGGGGAAGGAGGGCATCTCTATCAGGTTTAATAATTGAGAATAATTTGCTGATCCACATCTGCTCTCCTCTTTGTGGTTCAGGATATCGAGTACTTGAAGCTGTACTCTTCAAAATATGGAAAGGAGGAGGCCTTGTCTCTAATGGAGAGGAGAGGTGTATACCTTGGTCCTGAAAGCTACACACTTGATCATGGCCCCATTGATCTGATGCGTGCTGATATCTATCAGGCGTGCAACTTTGGTACCGGAATTCCATTTGCATGAGCAGTTGATGCACCATTTTTTGTTTATTGCTGCAATTTTACTAGTGTTGACATTCTGTGTACATATGGGCGTTGGTTTTTGGTCTTTGCTTCGTAGTCTCATAAATTTATACTGGTTGCTGTGAATATAAATTTCGTTGACGATCAAGCCTGTCTTATCCTGAGTCCTTTATGCATCTCTGCCATTAACTGGACTGTACCTACTGCTCTTCATATTGGTAAATGACTAAATCCGTTACTGGCACCCCGTGGAGCCATGGACTGCTTGAACAAGGCAATCGGTGACAATGATTACTCCAGATGTTGAAGATCTTTTTGTCCAAACTTCACAATACCAATGAGGATCCTTACAAAATAATAATAATAATAATAATAATAATAATAATTATTATTATTATTATTATTATTATTATAAATAAATAATAATGAAGTATATACCTTTCTGCAGATATATTCTATGATAAGCATATATATAATTATTAATTCAAGAGCTCAAAAAAAGTACGGCTGAATCCTATTAGGCTTAGAATATTGAAGAAAAAGAAACAGAAATTTAGAATCATACACTGTTCGGTACAATGCAATCTTCAAAGTTAGCATAAACATTAATTTCATTTAGTAACAACAAACAGAAACAATTAGAATCAATTCTATGCAACTAAAAATTAGTATCAACTGCCAAAATATCATAATTGCATTGCATAAATTTTGATCCTTTTCTAAGTTACATCCATCCTCAATCTCGACTTTATCGTTCTCTTCCCTATCCTAACTCAGCATTACAGTTCCAGTCGAGACAAACAGCATAAGCTTGGTCAGATGATCAGCCTCTTGATCCAATAAAATTGCGTCTCTAGCGCTTTCCTGGGCGGGGTCCAGACATTGATCCAGTCGCAAACACTGTAGATGCATAAATATTTATATTTTTGTCCAAGTCTAACACAAACTTAAGAGGATAATCTATTAGAAAGAACACAAGACATTTATGAATAATAATTGGGATGAAATTGTAGGATGAGACATTCGTCTCCCTGCCTTCAAAATAAAAAAAAATTAGTCAATGTTCCACCGCTATTGAAATTGTGAAATCCAGCATATCAGTCGTACACATACTTTTTATAAAGAGACATATCAGTTAATCACTGTCGAAATCTTCTCGTTCCGTCCTTCGTTTGGGACCAGTATCCTCTACCCATCTCTATTATGAGAGTGCCCATCTCATCACGACCGTCCGATCTAATTTTTTTTCGGGCCAATAATTTTTTTCGGGAGTGGTGGAATTCACGGGACTCTTTTAGCCATTGAGATTAAATCAGACGGTTGAGGTTTAAGATGGACACTCTACCCATCTTAAAGAGATGGGTAGAGGATGCGGTTCCCCTTCGTTTGTCCCTTCCATCAATGCCAATCTCGTGCCAATATAGTCGGTATACACTATGGCGACTTTCGTATATGAAAATCCTCCTGCAACTGGAGCATTATTTGGATTATGGGCTGTGCATGAAATGTGCCTAATTTAAAGAATTTTTATGGGAATGAACATTATTTATTTACCATAATTTGGGACACCAAAATTTAAAAAATAAATATGATCCACTGGATTCTTAAAATATCTACTATAATAAATCACCAAAGACAGCCACAAGAACTGTTAGCTTCTGAAAGAAGTTAGATAAACTGATCAAGCAAAAGATGGAGACGAAAAATTTGGACTAATAAATCTTATACCGCAGGAGCTTAATCGATTCTTTTTGAAAATAGTCGCCTGTTCCATCAATTCATCCACATCCAACTCATACTTTCACTCAACCAAACACGTGGGACAGAGAAGGGGCAACAATTACATCCCTTTTTACAGTGGTATCATATACATCATCAGAAAGCACAACTGCTTTGTTTATACTCATGCTTAATACCGTTGCCTTGTTTTGTTTATATTTCAATACAGTTAACATAACATTACAACATGTGAAAAATAGATGTATGGATTCTGGGACCCTTAGCTCATTCCATGGGGTAACAAAATATTAGCACCCCAGATGCCTCATAAACCAAGATATCTAGTAAACCCTCGTAAAAATCCAAAAATGAACCAAGAGCTTTCAATGAGCATCATATGTGTTGTTATATCTATGCAGCAATCATTATTGTGTTCATGCTGCATTTTGCCACTCAGTTAATAAATTCTTGAGTGCATATCAAGCTTCGTTAGAAAAGAACTCTTCAGCTTTATCCAAGAAAGAAGTAGGAAACCGACGGTGCAACATAAAAGATACCGAAGGTCCTGACGCTGGGAAGGCATGCTTGAGGGCCCACTCATCACAAGCCCTTGTTACTCTTCCATCTCTTTGGACCTTCCCTCTACCAAGCCTAATACTTGCTGAAATACCAACTTTTGCTGTCACAGGTCGAGAGGTTCTACGACTTTGCCTTATTATAGGAACTTCAACAGGGGGAGAAGGTTTTACTTCCAACACCATCTGACCAGCATCACTTGACTGATTCATAGTCCAACTAGAAAAAGGTGGCGAGTCTATTAGACCTTGCTTGCATGATTTAAGAACGGTGAGAAGCATCTCTGTGCTGAGTTCTTGTTGTACCACACCTCTATTTTGGTCACAACCAAAGCAAGCGGCCACTAGTGTTCCTGCCAGAACTGGTGCCAGTTCTGGGTCGGTAAAAAATACAAAAGGAAGATCACAAACCTAGTTAAGAAACATGAAAAAATAATATGAGTTAGTTTCCAAGGGAGTATTCTCCTTATATAAGTAATAGTGGAATTCTCACCTTGTGCAGTATGGTTGGACTCTTTCCCCACCTAAGAACTGCTTGATTTTCTGGATGGAACAAAGCAAAATATCCAAGGAGTAATAATGATTCGAGCAACAGCAAACCAACCTACATGGGACAATAATTCAAAAATTAAAGTGCAAATTCAAGAATTTACTGCTGCTATATTGATATCTATTAGTACCTAAAGTTATTTTGAACCAGGGAATCATCAACAAGACCTTTTGGGTTATAACTGTAGTGTAATTAATATTCTAGAGCAACCAAAATTACACTTTAACAAGCTCAATGGTGGTTGTAAATCAGGCTAGCAATTGTTGACCAGGACCAAACAGTTCAACTAATTGTTATCTTATCTGTCAGGATTTGTGGAGGTCTGGAGTTAAAATAAAATTGAAGCCCTCAATTGACCAACTTAAACATCAAAAGATATACTGAAAATCAAGATCCAATTAACTCAAATAATAACCAGAAACTGTATTTCACAATGACTTCGCATGCTCTCCTGAGGTTGCCAAAGGAAACCTGGTTTAGATCTACCAAGTGGATCCACACTTAGCATATTTGGTCCAACCACACAGGGTCTGGTGGACCAGGTATAACGATATGGATTTCATTCTTTTAATATAAACTAAGGACCCTCCCAGAACTAGCCCACAACATCAGTCAAGTACTTAATAAATTTACCTGATCGTTAGCAGTTTTCCATTTGTTTGTACAATGAGTTAGAAGAAAGCTAATCAAATGGAAAAATTCCATCTTTAGATCTGGTCTAGCCTGTTACAAAGGTGATGATAGTTAGAACTCCCATGAAAAGAAAACATGTCATGACACTTGCGGTCTCATGTAAAGGTCTCACTTACCAACATGCATTGTAGAACAGTTATATCTAAGCAGGCTAGATTGTTTAGAACTTTCAGTACACCAGTTGCCACCTCCTCAAAATTTGATGGAAGCACAAGCGAAGCCTGAATGAAATCACAAAAGAAACACATGTCAAATAGAACAGTCAAGACAACAAAAATAATAGTAATATAAACATAAGAAAATATCCAGATAGTGGAAGTACGTTTTGCTAAATTAATCTTCAAGTCCATACCTGCTCAGATGATAATTTATTGTTTGCCTGAAGCAGTACAGCTGTCAACAGTGATGGAAGACTAACAAGGCCCGTCTCAACAATAGCAGATAGCACAAGCACCACAGGTTGCTTCAAGTTCATTTTGTTTCCTCCTCCTGCAATGTCAGTCACTGTTGCAACTGTATCAGTAACCTTGTTTATTTCTCGAGAACTTTCAGCACTGTTCTTCTCATCCTTCTGAGCCAAATCAAAAGCTAAATCAGAGTTACCCCCACCATTAGAACTTTCAATTTTCTCTTCTAGGCATTCCTCAGGTAATGAATTAGCTTCAGTTTTGGTACCTTCACCTCCAGTATGCATCTCTTGAGAATCTAAATATTCAAGTTTTTTAAGTAACAAATAGCCCCTGGATGTATTTAATTTGCATGAATCCCAATCAATAATGGAGAATGCTCCAGGTGAATCTCTGGATGTTAACACTGCCAAGAGGTTCAAACCAAAGAGAATGGAAGAAGGGAATGGGGAACCTTCTACCTGAGGCCTGTCATAAAGTGCAAATAGGTCTCTCAGATGATGAATCACCTTATAAGCAACAATTAACTCAACCAAACCATCTTGCATTTGAGTTTGTTTTTCATTGTTGTTTACATGACCAATTATCACAGTAACAGACCATAAGAAACCATCCAAAATTTCAGCAACTGAATCCATGCTATCAGTTGAGCTTTTACTTGACGCAGCAGCAACTTTGATGTAGTTCTCGAGGGAGGAAGACAGCATAGGGATAATAGGAGGCAAAAGATTCTGCGCCAGGAAGTAGCTCCTGTTTGCAGGAAGTGAAAGAAGAGTTCTTAGAAGCCGCAATAGGTAAAGTGTCACTAGACAAGCTTCTGGTTTTGAAGTGTGAGATGCAGGCAGGGCAGAAGAGATAAAGTCTAGCATGCCAGCTTGGCGTGAAGCATGTAGCTCAAGATCCCTACCCTCTAAGTACTGTTTTAACAAATATGTAAGTGAAGCATGTCAATCTGATCAGCCAAAGAACAACAGATGAAAAAGACTAAAGTTTTTTCCAACAAAAAATAATTCTTTCATAATACTAACTCAGAATATCTCTTTGCTACAATAGTTTTTTATGACAAGTCTTTTACACATTACAGAAAAAGGAAAAAAAATTGCAAACGCCACCTTGTGGAACTGTCATCGTTGAATTATACTACATTAGTACTCCTTTTACATCATTAATGAAATTATGCTATTAGTGATTAGTTCATCATGAATTGCATCATAAGTACAACAATAACCATGTCGAAGACTAAGTAATAGACTAAAACTATAACCATTTAAAAATTTTAAAATGATGCATGAGCACTTTTGCCACTACTAGCAAGAGAGGCTTCATTTGAATTTTTTTCTACAATGTGTTATGCTGCTTTCTCATATGTAATTCTCTTAAGTTTCATTTGGATTAATCTTTTGGAACTTTCACTCAGCATTATTTACACTAAAATAGTTGCATGCTTAGATGGAACCAGAATAATCCAATATTTGAGAATTCAGAAATAAGTACCTTGATTATATCAGCGACAATCAATCCTATACTAGCGGTCCCCTCCTTCCTAGCTTGCCGGAGTCTCTGGAGTTCCTGAAGCCATCTACCAATCTTAGCTTTGGCAGTGCTCACAGCAGCTCTGTACCCAATCCCCATATTATCACCACCAAGTGCTGGCTCCACAAAATCATGCTTCAATGCCATCAGCCTCTGACGAATCTTCTTGATCCTCCTTTTCAATGGTTGCTGATTTGTCTCATTATTCCCCACTTTTAGTGAAACTTCTCCTGGTGGCACATTGCACTCTTCAGAAATTTTGTTCAAGACAGACTTGGCTGATCCATCCCTGTTCAAAGAACGACGCTGAAGAGGAGATGACTGGTCTCTAAAATCCATTGAGGCCTTCTCACGAATTTGCTCAAGATAATATTTACGCCTCTGTTCACTTTCTCTAAGCTTTTCAGCAAGCCTTTGTGCCAAGAGTTCGGCCTCCTCTTGCTGGGCCTTGGCCCGTATCTCTTTTCTCCTGAGTTGTTCCACAGCCCGTGCTTCTCTTGCTGCACTAGAGGCCTTGCGTTCTTCTTCTCTCCTTGCTTGGGCCTCTTCTTTCTTACGCTGCATCTCTGCTAGCTTTTGCAGTTTCTCAGCTTCTAGAAGCCGTCTACGTTCTAACACAGCTTCCTCTCTCGCACTGTCCTCCTTTAGTTTGATCTTTATCACCTGACGTATTTCTGCCCTCCGCATCTCAGAGTCCAGCAGTTTCTGCCTCAAAATCAGCTTTTTGTTCTCCTCATTCAGCGAGGTGATGAACCGGACCTCATTCACTTTGTTGCTTTCATCACCAGCTCTTTTCGCCACCTGTATAGTTTCCTAAGTTTATTCTCATATACAAAATCTGAGATCATGCTTATTTAAATCAATCTAAAATATATAGGGATGTTGTAAGTTTTGGCTTTTTCGCCAAGATCAATTATACGGAGGCATCTTGGACTTTTTATATAGTTTACAAATCCACAAAATTTTGGAAAAAAAAATTCTTTCGAGATTTCAATTCTATATTTGGATTGCCTCATAGCCTTGATCTTGTTTACAAAGAAGTTTAACTGTTTCAGTGAACTAACTACGCCAGATTCATTTACAAAGGACTCCATTGTTACCTGGGCAAGATAAGCCTCATGGCGTGATTCACCCCGCTGCTGGCGTGCAGTCATGACCTCGCAACGCCTTAACCTGCGCACAGTTTGCCACTCGTTGACTCGATTCAGTTTCTCAGATGTACGCTGGAGTCTCTGAACCCGCTCACTTTCCAGCTGGTTTCTGATCCGAGTTGCCCTTGCATGCTTCTCCTCTGCTTCTTTCTTCATATCTACAGCCGTTCTTTTCTTCTTCTCAGGAGACATTAGCTTGTCATGTAAGACTCGGGCCCGCTCATTGGCTCTTCGGCCAATACCAGGAGAGTGCGAGACCCGCGATGAGCTGCGTACTGGAGACTTGAGTATGTCCTCCCAATTTCTTTTCTCCTTCCAAGCATCCATGGATTTCCAAGGCATCGGGTTTTGCTTCTCTTGCTTATTCTCAGGCATGTGTTTGTTCCTTCTAGGAGGCACAGTTTTCTCAGTCTCAGTAATTGGTTCGAGGGGTTCTCTTCTGCTTCTTGAGGAAGCAGATGAAGGTGCACTTTGAACAGCTGCACGTGGATTTTGTAATACTGGTGCCCTGCCTTGCCTGGTATTATCCTTACTTTGTTTCTCCATCATAGGCTTCCTCTGATATGGTTCCCCAGGTTTAGCCTGTTTTTCTAATTTTGTATCATCCTTACCGCTTGATGATGCAGTGCAAGCAGAGATGGATGGTACCAAATCTCGAGCACTAAAACCAGCATGCTTTCTTGCCAATTCTAGTTGAATTTTTTTGAAAGCCTCTAGTGATGAAGACAGTATCTCTGCCTTCTGGGGTGTAGTTGTCATTCTCCTAACCTGTATAATGTTAGGAAATGCATAAGTTGTCAACGAGGAAGGATCTAGTATAGCAAGATAATAATTTTTATACTATGAAGATCTGCGAGTTTAAGTTATAAATAGCAACTACAAAAATCAAAGAAAACGTTACAACATCCATACTCTCAAGCTTCTCGATTATTAAATAATATCTTTCATTGCCCAATAAGTATGGCTTAAAGGACTAAATGTTCTGTCCTCTTTTGGAATTGTGTGTGCATGCTAATTACAAGGCTTAATATTACCTCCCAAGAGAGAGCATGTGGCCTCTGATGATCAGCCTTTACAGCCATCATTCCATCTTTCGGTATGCCAGAAGGCAACTTCTTGGTACTGTCAAAACCTTCTACTCTACATTTCAGCTCTCTAAAATCTGACTTGGCTTCCTCTAGGACAAGTATAGCCTCATCAATCTGCTCCATATCACATTCCAACTCACACAACAGATACATCTCATCTACTGCCCTATTAAGGTTTTCAAAAAGGAAGCACCAAAGCCTCTGCCTGAATCTTTCCTTGCTCTCCCCAGCTTCACCTTCCAAAGTTAGAGTGCTAACAGCAGGCAAATCAGAATTGCCTAAGGAACTACTCTCAGCCTTGCCACAGAGTAGTGTCTTCTCAGAATCCAGCTCACCAGCAATCTTAGTATCAGCAACATTTGCATCATCTTCTCCTACGTCAGAAGATTCCTTTAAATTATCAGAAGAAATGTTCTCTTTGCTATTCATAGCTTTGCAAATTTCTTCCCCGAATTGTTTAATAGTATCTTCACATCCTTTGGGGGATAACTCATTGTTTTTAGATTGCTCAGATTCAATTTGCGACACCATAGCATCATCACTCCCTTCACATTGGGTTTTAATATCGAGAGCATCACTAGTCTCGATTAGTTGAAAATTGCTTGAATCTTTATTTGGCTCATTGAGTACTAAAGAATCCACCTTAGGATCATTCTGACCTCCACCTTCTCCAACAATCACATTGTCAGCTGATTCAACCTTGCAATCTAACATTGAATCTTCTTCATGCAATTCCCTCTTCTTGCACTCTAAAACTGCAACCTCTTCATGCAATTCACTCCTTTCTTTCAAGGCACTCCAAGCTGAGGAACCAGCTGTTTCAGTGGGTAATGTCTGCTTGTGCTGCCAATCGGTGGTTCGTTTGTTACTAGAATCGTCATTATTTGGCAGTAATTCATGAGTTCTTTGAAATGAGCCACCAGCGCCGGTTGACTTTTGCAAAGATAGTTTTGTGGATCTCTGCTTCTGGAACAAGAAGCATTAAAATGTCAGGTATTTTCCTATATCTTAATTTGGCATGATATATGATGTAACACATGACTAATGAAACAACTATTTTTTTTCAAAAAAAAAAAAAAAACTTTGTGCTTCTACTCATTTTTTTTTAGGAAATACATTCATTCAACATACTATTTTTTTTCTCATTAAGAAGGAACTTTTTGTAAGCAAGTCATGCATTGTCTAAGAAAATAAATCAATAGAGTGTAAATTTGTCCGACAAATTATATTTCAGTCTTGCCCTGGTCAATAGCGGCTCCCTAATTTACTCCAGTACTAATTTAGCAAGTACTAAATATTCAAATGCAACATTTCCATGGCACAATTAGATGGAATTACATGAAAAGAAAGACAAAATAAAAACAATTTTAAAAGAGTACCTTTTTCACTTCCAGCCAGCCGGATCCCTGATCATCCCCCACTCCCCCATCGTCATCCATCGGAAAGCTCTCATCAAACACCAAAAATTAAACGAAATTGGAAATTTCCAAATCTCTCTCGTTAAACCCTGAATTCAAAAGAAGCAAAAACAGGAGCAGATAAGAAACACAACGAGCGACATTATGAGGGTCTAGGAATAAAATGATTAAACACAACTCGACAGAATAACACCTCCAGGAGGCGAAATTGTTCGATCAAAGATGATCCAACTGGGGAACAGAATGCAGCTCTCCAACTTCTATCTTACTTCCCACAATTTAGACGAGCGAGGAGAGGTATTAGGAAACGTCCGGAATGGTCGGTGGGGCTTTCAATAAATACAAGGTTTTTATGGGAGGTATTAGGAAACGTCAGGACTCAGGAAAGCGAAGTTGGACTCACTTGTTGGAGTTCTTTTACCAAAAAAAAAAAACGAAGTTGGAGAAGAAAGGTGAGAGCCGAGACACCACCAGCGTTAGTGACGGGCTATCGTGAATATGGGCCTGATCGTTCTAGGTAGATCGGATAAGTTTTGGGCTTATAAGGCCTTAATTAGGCCCATCTCTCCTTTGCTAGTATTTTTTAAGATGAATCACCGATCAACGAAAAAGTCGTTCAGGTCTTTCAGGATGGACTTGCCGGATTACAAGAGCTGAAAGTAGCCTATTTACTATTCAAGAATACAGAGAACGGGTACTGCGAGCTCATCAATTGGGTTTCCAACTCGATATATACTTTGCAAACCATCAAAACAATAACAAAAACTAGCCTGCTGGTGCCGTCCTTGGTCATAGTACAAGATTCTAAATAATTCGAACCATTCTTTTTTAACACCTTTCCGAATTATTTGTGAACTATAAACTCTGCTGGTGCTAGAGTACATTTGTAAAAACTGGTTAGGGTCTGTAATGATAACATGGATGATTGACAGATAGGTAGGAGGCACTGATACCGGGATATGGACGGTACCAGTGCCGCTCAATTATTTACCAGCGTTGTTTGAAGCTATAGAGAGGTGTACGCCTCTAAGCTCGAGTCAGATTGATGCATGCAAGTAACTTTCTTTGCAGTGGAAAAGTGGTGAATTATGCTAGTTTTGAGAGAGAAAATAAATTAATAAAAATTGTCTAAATGAATTATGCTAGTTTTCGATGACTTGGTGACTTTGTTGAGTTTCTTTTCTAGCCTATCCCAACTTGTTTGGGACAAAAGACTTAGGTGTTGTTTGTTGTTGTGTCTAAATGAATATCATATTGTATTGTTTAGGGAAGTTCACAAAAAATGACTTGTTGGTTGCACATCGCATCATATATACAAGTTACTCATTTGCTAACTATAACATGACAAGCCCAGAACTTGCTTCTAACACACTATATGTTACACGCAACAAAAATCAGACACTCGGCAAGAACTTCCTCTCCTCTGAAGCTGGCTTATCGGATGGCTGGGGGTTGAGTTTCCTAAAGACCAACTTTTGTACTGGCAGCTGCCCATTTGATGGAACAGTGACCTCAGTGTCAATTAGGACTTCATCTTCATCCTTGAAATCACCACGAAGAATTCCCTTTGCCAGCTCATTCTCCACATATTGTTGAAGCACCCGCTTGACAGGTCTAGCACCATAGTTCGGGTCATAACCGAGGTTCCCCAAGAACTCAATTGCTGAGTCGCTTACTTCAATTCTAATCTTACGGTCAGCCACTCGTTGTTGTACCCTTGCTAACTGTTTCAGCAGAAAAAAATATTTATTAATAGTATTTCAGGTAACCAGTAAAGCTGCTAACAATAAACAGGAGAAAATTTGAAATAACTACTGACATACCTGCAGCTTAACAATCTTATTAATTTCCTCACGGTCAAGTGGCTGGAACACAATGAACTCATCAATACGGTTCATGAACTCGGGCCTGAAAATATTTCTGGCAGCATCCATCACCCGTCTTTTGATAGTCTCATAGGCAGAGCTACCCCCACCAATCTCCTCATCCATGTTAAGAATATACTGAGACCCCACATTGGAAGTCATTATAATTATCGTGTTTGTAAAGCTAATCTTCCTACCCTGCGAATCAGTCACCCTACCATCATCCAGTATCTGAAGAAAAATATTGAAAACATCCGAATGGGCCTTCTCTATTTCATCAAACAGTACAACAGCATAAGGCCTCCTGCGTACAGCCTCTGACAGCTGGCCGCCCTCCTCATATCCAACATAACCTGGTGGGGCACCGATCAATCTGGAGACAGAGTGCTTCTCCATATACTCACTCATGTCAATCCGAACAACTGCTTCCTCAGTGTTGAACATAAATGAGGCAAGGGCTTTTGCTAATTCAGTTTTACCAACTCCAGTGGGGCCCATGAACATGAAGCTGGCAATTGGCCGGTTTGGATCAGATAAACCAGCTCTTGACCGCTGGATGGCCTCTGCCACTGCTTTCACAGCTGGATCTTGGCCAATGACACGCCTATGGAGTTCTTCCTCAAGATCAAGAAGCTTTTCCCTCTCAGATTGTTTCAGCTTGGATACAGGAATGCCGGTCCACTTGCTAACAACTTCTGCTATGTCATCTGCTGTTACTTCTTCCCTTAGCATGGATTTGCCCGAGCTCTGGTACTCATCAAGTTCTTTCTCTGCAGATTCGAGCTGACGTTGCAAGGAGTTGAGGCTACCATACTTCAACTCGGCTGCCCGGTTTAGATCATATTCCCGCTCTGCTAGTTGAATCTCCAAATTGACCCTGTCAATCTATGGAAGAAAAGAAAAAATGGTAAGAAACAAACAAAGAGGACAAATTTAAGATTACCAATTAACATAAATGGATTTCAGATTACTGAACAAGAAAAACACACACACACACACAACTGCCATATAACACAGTACAAATTCAGCAGAATAAGGTATGTCTAGAAGCACTCATACACGTGAAAAACAATAGACATAAGGTTACCTCTTCCTTGATAGATTGAATCTTCGTCATAACATTCTTTTCATGTTCCCATTGCTCAGCAAGCTGTGCCTGCTTTTCCTTCAAGAGAGCAAGCTCAGCTTCAAGGCGTGCCAATCTGTCTTTTGATGCTTTGTCAGTGTCATTTGTTAGTGAGAGCCGCTCCATCTCCATTTTCAGCACCGAGCGATCAATCTCATCCAAGGTGGTTGGCTTGGAAGTGATCTCCATTTTCAATTTAGCAGCTGCCTCATCCACAAGATCAATAGCTGAAGCCAAAAAAATAAAAAGAACATGGTCAAAATCACATCAAATATGAATGAGATTTTTTTTAATTTTATGTCTTAATTTTACAACAGTTTGTGTTTGGTAAAAACTAAAAAGTAAAAGCTGCTACAGCTTTCCCTCCAGTACAATGTCGGATCTAATATTAGCATTTACCCAAATAAAATTTGACATAATGGAGCACCTCTTTGTTTCTCTCCGTCCAGAAAGTACAAAAATAAAAACAGTGTTCTCACCTTTGTCGGGTAAAAATCGGCCACTGATGTATCGATCAGACAGAACAGCAGCTCCCACGAGAGCACTGTCTGATATGCGGACTCCATGATGCAACTCGTACCTCTCGCGCAGACCCCGGAGAATTGAAATGGTGTCTTCGACAGTGGGTTGATCAACATAAACCTGCTGGAAGCGCCTCTCTAAAGCAGGGTCCTTTTCTATATATTTACGGTACTCATCCAAAGTTGTTGCTCCAATGCAACGGAGCTCTCCCCGACCAAGCATAGGTTTCAGCAGATTACCAGCATCCATTGCACCATTCGTGGCCCCTGAAAAGAAAAAGGTTAGGTCCTAAATAACAGTGGAGGAACACAAGTGTGCTAGTATACTGTAAGCTAAATAGCTGCCCCACAAAATTTATTGCACGAACTAAGAGAAGAATCATAAAAGCCAGGATATAACAAACTAAATTCTACATTTTTCTTTCTTCAGGTCTCCCCTGGATCAACACCAAAAGTAATCAAATTAACAAATCAGTTGGTCCAACCTCAAAAATCTCTTAGAAACGCAAAACACATATGCAAAGAAGGTCAACATGTACTACTTATCTCAGATGCCACCAGAAAAACACAGAAGAACATAAGTAAAATATTATAACTAGACATTGCTAACACTATTGACCATCAGATGTCAGCATTAGGCCCTGACAGATACAAAACAGGATCCAATACCGGTATTGTCATCCAAAAGATATCATAAAAGAAGAATTACCTGCTCCAACAACAGTATGGATCTCATCAATGAACAAGATAACCTGCCCGTCAGACTCAGTTACCTCCCTGAGGACAGCTTTTAGCCTATCTTCAAATTCACCCCTGTATTTAGCCCCAGCTATGAGCGCACCCATGTCCAGTGCAATAAGCTGCATGTGATGAAAAATTTCATAAATTGCGGAAATATAGAAAGAACCTCATTGTGAAAGAAATTTACAGTGTTTATAGAGCATTCCTAATGGACTAAATGGAAGTCAGCACTCAAGAGGGCTGCTTTGAAAAGAACACATTAATTTATAGGGGGACAAAAAGCACAGATACAAATGACTAATTCAGACATAAGTCAGCTTTTTCACAGGAACAACCAAGCCCTCATTAATTTATATCCAAAAGAATACTTACCCTACGATCGATTAAAGCTTGAGGAACATCACCTTGAACTATCCTTTGGGCAAGCCTGGAAAAAAAATATGTATCTCAGCAAATAGCCTAAAAACTGATCTGTGTAATTAAATGTACATGATAATTGACAGATGATTTTTAACAAAATGTGAAAAACGAAAGAATTCCAGGCCAAGACCAGTAAGAAACGCCTAATAATATGCTGCTAAAAATATGCAGAAAACAATTAAGAAGAAATTAACAAGAATAAAAAATATGCATAAAAAGCATCATGCAGTTTAATGTGCTGGGCCTGACCAGGACAGTCAAATCAGGTACCTCGATAATTTGCAATATAAACTATTGCCACAAAACGGAGATGAAGTACTCACCCTTCGGCTATTGCGGTTTTCCCAACACCAGGTTCACCAATTAGTACAGGGTTATTCTTTGTCCTTCTTGATAAAATCTGGATACATCTTCTAATTTCATCATCTCTTCCAATTACTGGGTCGAGCTTGCCTTCACGTGCCATAGCTGTCAAGTCCTTCCCGTATTTCTCTAGGGCCTCATACTTGCCCTCTGGATCTGTTATATATTCAAAGGACATGTTAGTTCTGCTAATTTCCTTCTATATAGTCAATAAAACAGATTAAATAGATAAATAAATGGTGTGCCAACAGTATTTTTACTCATATTGTTAATAGCTTTAGTCCGAATCGCATCGACAGAACCTAAAGGACGAGCAATTCCTTGACAATAGAATTTAAAATGCATGAGAAAAGATCTGGCGATACCTTGATCAATAACATTTTGGCGCCCTCTTATGGATTCTATAGCAGATTTGAGAGTCTTGACTGTAATTTGAAAATCCTTAAATAGCTGTCTTCCAAAGCGTTTGTCATCTGCAAAGCCAAGAACTAGATGCTCAACAGACACAAATGCATCCCCGTATTCTTTTTTATAGTCTCTTGCTCTCTGAATCAAAGCCTCAAGGTCTCTCCCTAACATAGATCCAGCAGTTTCACCTAGCACCTAGTGCATTTCAAGCAAACATATAGCTGAGAAATTTATCAAGTTAAAATTTCTAAGAGAAAACAAATGAATCTATAAGGAGCATGGACAGTGGTTTCCTATAATCTAATTTAAACAAAGAATGTATACAAGTGCTTTCCATGAACAGATTATCTTTCATTTTTTCAAGAAATAAGATATCTGTTTTGTTTCAGTTTTTACAGTATTTAATCTTACAGTATTACTAATTATATCTTAGTTTGTATTTTGAAAATCATTTACCCTCATTACAGTGCAGTAGCCAGGAATAACCAACACAAAGTAGATTAGTTAACTATAGCGAGAAACTAAACTTCTAATTGATACCTTAGGTTGCCTTTGGATGAAGCTCTCTGTAGCATCGAGAAGCTTTGTATTATCAACTCCTGCCTTGGAGAAAATCCGACGGGCAAGTCCATTTCTCTGCTCTAGAAGAGATTTCATCATATGCTCAGTCTCCACAATCTGATGTTTACTCTCTTTTGCCACTTCTGGCGAAGAAACTATGCCTTGCCAAGCCATTTCAGTGAACTCTTGCTGGGTTATCTGACATTATTAATTAAGTAACATTACAATGAGGTTCTAGTTCAAAACATACTACCAACTAACTGCAAGCATGAAGTTTTAACTCTGTCACTCAACTGCCTTGGATATAATGACAATTGCAATTGCGTAAATATAACTCTAAACTAGCCATTTGAAAAAATATTAACTTGCATGTTCTATTAAATAATTTCTCGAGTGAAAATAAAAAAAGACAAAAACAATGAATTACTAGATTACCCTCCCATCGCTGGAAGCCTGGCATCTGATGTTCCCAAACTTAGTCGGTCCCTTCTTATGAAAGCTTCTATTGACCTCGCCAAACCTTCTCCTTTCCGACCATCTCAACGCCTTGAAAGAGGGAGAGAACCTTCGCGCAGGGAGTGTAGAGCGCAGAGCACAGACGCCTCTAGTGGTCTTAGAGGAAGCGGGAGCAAGTAGGAGGTGGGAATGCTGAGTAGAGAGAGCAGTCGCCATGGGCGTACTACTAGCCAGTGAAGAAGAAGCTTTTTGTTATTTCTATGGCGTGAGGTTTTTTATGAATTGGTGATTTTCGTGGGGATAGGCGCGAATAAATAAGTAGGAGAAGCTTATCGGGGTTGTGCTCTTTCCCGCATGTTCTCCATAGTTCCGGAGCGCCGTGGAAAGGACAAAGGTTGCTATGGGGTCGGGTCGGATCCACCTACGGCATGGGTAGTACAGAGGGGTTGGATCTGGATGGATGGAGATCCAACGGTCTAAATTGTTTTGTTCGTACTCTTCTCCGTGGGTGGTTCGGCGTCCGCTATGGAAAGAAGTGTGATGCAATCCGAGCCGTTTAAATTTATTTAGATATATAATATTGTAGAGTGAAAATGATTTTTTTTAAGAAAGAAAATGATTTATTTTAAAAATTATAAACCGTTTAGTTGAAAACTTGAAATGCTTCTTCCTATGTACAAGTAGTGCCAATAAAATTGATTTGTAAATTGAATTGGACGGAATAACTTAGTCCTTTCCTTTGATTTTCAAATTAGTAGTGCAGAAAAATCGATGTTATCAATAAAACAATTTACCATAGATTCATTCATAACTGATTGAGAATAGCAATACCAAAATATCAACATAACCTCAGTTTAGGCTAAAAGTTTTCTTTTGGGACTTTTATGTCATCTTTTGTTTATCAAACACAGCTCTAAATTAGTGATTTCAGTATCTTTGTTTCTATTAGTTTAAAAAAAAAGTATCTTTGTTTCTATTACAAGGGAATATCGAAATCTGAGGCAAGGCCAATTTGCAATCTATCCAAATTATGTATTATGTAATGTAATAAACTCGCAGTCTAATCTAAAAACTGACATGTCTAACGGAAAATGCACTCAAAGTCGAAGACAAAAGACCTAATGCGACGAAAAAACACCCATCAAAAGCAACATCAGGCAATTTTTGCACGAAAACCAATATAGAATAAATCTAGACCGATTAAAGAAATTTGTGATCTGAATTTAAGAACTACTGGATTTAGTCGAAACAGCTTATATGAATCGTTAATCCTGATTAGTTAAGTTAACGAGTCGATTATTTATATTCCGAGTTTTTATTTTCAAATTCATTTTGTACGAGATAAAAAAAATTGTGCGTTTATTCCTTATATTTTCGACAAACTGCCACCAGCTAAGAGAGCAGCGAAAAAAAAAAAATGAAATGAAAACTATGGGATTGTGCAGATAGAACAACATTAGCTGCGTTGGATTTGATCTAATACGTATGTTTGGATCATTAATTCACTACACAAACTTTTTTATATGTGAGTTTAATTACATTTCGTATAACTATCTCTTTTTTAAATATTTTTAGATACGAACTGAAGTATAAATAAACCATACAGTTCAGTAGACACATCGCGTCACATAAAAATGCGATCCAAATATAATTCTAAAAATTCTTTTGCAGAAAGCGCGATCTAATCTGCATTGACTTTCAGAGTAAAAAATTTTGACCTGATGTATAAAATAATGTTTATTTGTCCGTACTCTTTGCAGTTTGCCTTATGCAAGTTTTTATAACTTTCAAAAATATTTACTACCATAAAGCGTCGTCAATATCAGCCTGACATAATTTATCAGCTTGACAGCTGGTGCATAATTAAAATCATCGCATGGCCTTACAGACAAAATACGGACACATATTGAAGTTAAATTAGGCGGTCCAAAACTTAGTCCATATGGACAATATACGGACGCGTATTGGACTTTATTCGGACATCACACGAACTGGACGTGAACAGAATTTTGCTGCATATCGTGGACGCGGACTGGTTACGGATTTCACCTCTCCGTGATTGGATGGACGTGGATTTTTGTTGGAAGTCGTCCACTAGCATCCCTGCTTGTAACATTTGTATTTTTTTTATTGCAACTAACTGAACATTTATACTCAATTAAAAGAACATTTATACTTATCCAACTGAACATTTGTACTTGCTAAACTAAACATTTATACTTAATGAAATGAACATTTTTGCTTATAACATTTATATTTTTTTTATTGCAACTAATTGAATATTTATACTCAAATAATGGAACATTTGTACTTATCTAATTGAACATTTAGGTATAAAATAAAATTGCGCTGGGTGAGAGACCATCGCTGAGGGAGCGCCTCAACAATGGCGCGCGATGGTAAATCACCCGATGGGGATAATCAATTTCCATTTTTAATTGGTACGACTATTTTTAATTTATTTCTAAAAAAAGAAGAACGCTGAAATATTTTAAGCGATCAGATCTGATCGCGGACGGCTCAGATTCCGAAAAAAAAAAGCAGCACCGAGTTTTATTAATACTATAGATTCGTCGAGATTCGTACAGCCTGTTAATCTTAATCATCGAAATTTGATCGTACTGGCTCGGGCATAAAGATCCATCCAGAGGTTACAAATAAATGATACGATCTGTGTTGCTTTGGGGAGTTGGGACTGAGCACATCTGCTCCGTCGAGCAACCACGGCCCAAATTGATAAACCGAGGTGATGACTTGACGTGTAGACTTTCTGCAAGATACCAACACAACAAGAAAATGACCACCACCAGATAGCAGCTATCTAGTATTTCTAAAAAAAAAGAAAAAAAAAAAAAGAAAATGATCAATTATCCTTTCAAATGCTCTGAATATTGCCCTGAAAGTGGATTCCTGATCTCATCTAATTGGTCGGATACACCACAACCGGACGAGACATCCTAATTCCCAAAAGTCTAAAACAAATAATAGCAAATTCGTTTTGGTTTTGTAAGTTAAAAATGTGATTCATATCGTAGTATAAGTTTTGTCTTTGTAAATTTTTTTTAACTAACTTTCTTTGCATCAAGTCCTTTCTTTCACTGTGTTTAAAGTGGATACAATTCATAGCTTGGCAAACTATGCTGGCCTGGACTGTCTGGGCCTGACCTATATGGCCCTCATTCTGGCTGGATAGAAGAAATCGTATCACTTATCGATTTCAAAAAAGAAGTTGTATGCCTAACAAAATATTCCAATTTGTAAGGTTCAAACTAAAATTGCCACAGCTAAGTTAGGGTTGCTTTGAATCGTCACACAGCCTCGCAACACCTCGAGCCTTGAATGCAATCTCTCCCTCTTTCTCTTTTTCCTTTCCTTTCTCCGATACCATTTCCATTCCTTCAATCTTCCCCTTCTCTCCCCTTTTCCCAACTCCTCTCCGATTTCTCGATGATCTGAATCTCCGACCTGGTTATAACTTATAAGCGTTGTTTCCCTCTCGGGCATAGCCCCGCGCCATTGTCCTAGGGTTTGTTTTCCTCATTTGAATTCACCCTAGGTTTTCCCCCTCTTTACCTCTTCGATTCATAGCCCTGATGCCTCTTTAGCTTCTATTTTTTTCATGTTCGGTCTTCTGATTGTTTTAAGATCTAACTTATGAATTGAATTTAGCTTTTGTTAATTTAAGTTTGTGAGGAGCCAAACAGTATACCTGGCTTTATAATTATAACTCTGTTAATAAGAGAGCAGTCGATAAAAGCCTTGTAAGTCGGAAAGGGTTGTCTACAACATGAGCAGCGGGCATTTTAATGGCCTTGTGCCGGTTGAAGCGGCCAATGTGACACGTGAGCTTGACCCAGATAGATGGGTTCTGGCTGAGAGGAGAGCTGCTCAGTTGATTGACACGATACAGCCCAATACATTGTCTGAAGCGAGGCGGGGCGCTGTTATAAGCTATGTGAGGCGCCTCATCACGAATTGCATATCTTGCCAGGCACTTTACGTCCCCTTAATCAATTCCATTTTCGCTTTTAATTACATTGAATATTTTATTCATTATTCTTAACTGATCAAATTTGTCATTGCACTCGCTCGTCAAAGTTTATACTATACATATATTATTGCTTGTTAGTAGATTAATTTGAATTCCTGGATTCTAGTCAGCCACCTAATTTCATACTGAGTATCAGTTTTTTGGTGGTTTTAGGTTTGCACATTTGGATCAGTGCCTTTAAAGACGTACCTTCCTGATGGCGATATCGATTTAACGGCATTTAGTAGTGATAATGATATGAAAGAAATATGGGCCAATAAAGTGCGATATGCACTAGAATGTGAAGAGAAGAATGAGAATGCTGAATTCTGTGTGAAGGAGGTCCAGTACATTCAGGCTGAGGTATGCATATTTACCCAAGAACCTTGAGTTTCTGTCATGATTTGCCTCTTCATTCTGCTAAATGCTGAATTATAGTACAAGCTGCAAAAAAAAACAGAAATTGATTTTAAAAGATGCGCAAATATGTGCAAATAAGGGAGAATAGAAGGTCCTTTGAACATTTTAAAAGTAAAATTGCATGCTCTGTTGGCTTTATATTTTGAATTTATATTTTACTGGGCACATCTGAATACTTTTAACAAGTATATTATCATTTCCTGTGCTAATTTCAGTTTTGCTGTTGTTGCAGGTTAAGATAATAAAATGTCTTGTAGAAAATATTGTTGTAGACATTTCCTTTAATCAAGTTGGTGGCTTGTGCACACTATGTTTCCTTTTAGAGGTAACTGATGCTCAAAGAAATAACCTTGGCGTATTCTTACTCAATTAGTTCCTAACTAGTTCTTGTGTCTTTTTGTAGATTGACCGCTTAATAAATAATAATCATCTATTTAAGCGTAGCATCATACTAATAAAGGCATGGTGCTACTATGAGAGTCGCATCCTTGGGGCTCATCATGGACTCATCTCTACATATGCATTGGAGACATTAGTTTTGTACATTTTTCATATATTTAACAACAAGTTCACCGGACCCCTTGAGGTAACTTTTTCTCTGCCTAAGCTTCATTGATGCAATTCAGTACCATGGTATACCATTTGTCAAGTTTTTGTGGACCTTACCAGAGATGAACCATATACAATGTATCAGTAAATGCCACCCGTGACTTGGCGTTTCCTTTGGTAAAACATTGTACAGTATTGTATATGTTCAGCTTTAAATGGATTTCAAATGTTTAGCTCTTTTTTTGAAAAAGTTTGATGTGTATAACAATTTTTTTTGACAGTAGATGTGTATAACACTTTGTTTTTATATAGGTATTGTATCGTTTTTTAGAATTCTTCAGTAACTATGACTGGGAACGCTACTGCCTTAGCCTCTGGGGTCCAGTTCCTATTGGCTCTCTTCCTCATATGATAGGTAAATTTATTTGCTTAGACTTCTATAATAGAGTTTGAGACATAAGGATTGAAATCAACCCTAACCTGGATTGTTTTCATTTGGCCAACTAATTTGTCTCAGCTTGTACAGGGTAGTTTCCTGATTAGTCCCTCCTATTGGTTTTGCTAAGTTAGAAGACACAGAGATACTGACACAAAGCATGCAAGTGCTTTATTATATTAGGTAGGACCAACAATTAGAAGTCAGACCACTGTATTGGTTGTTTGAGCCACGTACCTTCTAACATCAATTGGCATTTCTGTAGCGGAGCCTCCTAGGAGGGATGATGGGACCCTACTACTGAACAAACCCTTCCTCGATGGGTGTGTTTCAAAGTATGCTGTCTGTCCTGGTGGTCAGGAAACACCCCCATTTGCTTCGAAGCATTTCAACGTCATTGATCCTTTACGCACAAACAACAACCTGGGTCGGAGTGTAAGTAAAGGTACTGGTTTGGCTTATCATAAATACCTTTTTTTTTTTTTGTTTCTGTTCATATGCTTTAGTGTTTGTTCTGACTATGGTATTTGGCTTACAGGCAATTTCTTTAGGATAAGAAGTGCCTTTGCATTTGGTGCAAGAAGACTGGCTATGCTACTCGAGTGTCCAAAGGACAATCTTGTAGCTGAACTAAACCAATTCTTTAGAAATACTTGGGAAAGGCATGGGAGTGGTATTCGCCCTGATGCCCCGGTCCCAGGTTTGCACAGTTTGCAATCCCCAGAGAATGTCCTTGTTGAAGACTCCAGGCAACATAGGAGCACTGATTACAACAACAAGAAAAAGAGTCATAGTCATGCTGTACCTCAAATGAATCGTGAGAAAGAATCTGAAACCATTCATGATTTTAGGGTAAGTAATTCTAAACTTCCCCTGGCCCCGACTCAGAAAACACATGTTGTGCGACCTGGGTTCATGGAGCAGTTTGAAGGTAATTACACCACAAGTAGCAGCAGTGGTGCTAACAACAGACCAAGAGACCAGAAAACCATAAAACCACAGTATTCTCTGAACAGCAACAGCGGACTTGCTAGATTTCAGTTTGTACGGACTCGTTCCAGTCCAGAGTTGACGGATTCCTCTGTTGAGTCATTCCCCCGCACACGCCGTGGCCGAGCTGTAGACAATGGAAAGGCCACAAGGTCTGAAAATGGTTTGGTCAGAAGAAGCAATGCTAATCCAGGTCCTGAAATAAGTGGCGCTCATAGCACAAAGTCTTCTTTGGATGATTTTCCAAGGTCCTTCAATGGCAGCTCACCCCATCCAAGTTTAGAAGGAGGCGCCTCTGATACACACAGTGTGTCTAATAGTTATGATAATGGCTTTGCTTCAATCAGTGAAGAAATGTCCTCAGCTGCTGAGACGGAGGTACGGCAGGAGATGAGCCAGGAGGAGCAAGATATGGTTAACTTAATGGGGATGCAAGGGTTGAATGGGCAGTTCCAGTTGCCAACACACATGGTTCCATCCCCCAATCTACCTTTCGCATTTTCCCCTCTTTTAGCTTCAGGAGCGCAAGCCCAGGGAAATTGGGCTGGAGTTCTTCCAGCTAATCTGGCAAATTTATCTTTAATAAATGCTTCCTGGTCACAGAACTTGCAGTTTCCAGGGTTTGTTCCTCCACCACTGGCCCCATATAGTCAACCTCCTTTTGTGTCAAACTTGGATGAGACAGTTAGTACAAACCGAGATGAAGCTGCCACTTCCATCCATGTTGAGAACATGGAGTTGCCTCACGATAGCTCTGGACCAGTCGTGGAACCTAGTGAGGAGCAAAGTAGTTGGAGAGAGAGCAGTTCCATCACAAGGCAGCCTACTAAGAGCAGAGATAATGCCGGCGGTTCCAACTTGGTTCCAACCACACGTGGTATCAATTCCCGCTTTGCTGTGCCTGCTCAGCCTAGACTTGGTAGGGATGATGTGGGGTCTCTTGGAGAAGATGTTAGTAATGAACCACGAAATCAGATGGGGAGATTGGCTGATGTTAGTAGCTCTGATGCCAGGGTTTCTACTACTAGGCAATCTTCTTGGAAAGAAGGTCAGTCACGAGGTAGACCTTTGTATGAGGGTTCAAGAAATAGAATGGGTGAGAGATTTCCTAGATCACCAAAGGACAAATGGGAGAGGAAATCCACCTCCTTTTCAGGTCCAGCTTCTCCTTGTGCGAAAGGAAAGCCTGTTTCACAGCCTGAAAGTACACCTGAAGATTCCTTTTCGGAAGCTGATAATGAAATCATTGATTGGGCCTCCACATCAGCCAGTGAGGAGAGTGGACCTGACAGGATTTCTCATATGGGATATGATCCTGCAGTTCACACTAATGGGCCTGGGCCAAATCCATTGTTTCCAATTGGTGGACCTGTGTTGCTCAGTTCACCAAGGCAGCGGATGATGGATAATCCTGGAGGCGCCCCTATGACATTCTATCCAACAGGGCCGCCTATATTTTACATGGTCCCGTACAATTTTGCACATGATATGAACAATAATGACATAGTGCCTAACCATAATGATAGAGAGGAAGCGGCAAGTCAAGCAGACAAGGATTGTGATTCAGGTTACAATTCTGATGTGGTTGAGGCACAAGTCCGTATTGGCCCAAGTTCGACACCCTCCCCCACTGCTTCTGTCACTGACTCTGAGGATAGAGTCAAGTCTGATATCCTTAATAGTGATTTTAGTAGCCATTTGCAAAATCTAATGTTTGGGCGGTTCTGCCAAAAGGCTCCTTTTCAGGGACCTTTGATTGCGCAGTCACCAATCATGGTCCCACCAATGTTACTGCAAACTCACTTTCCTTCTGAAGGTGCAAGGCCAATGTCAGGGAACGTTAATGTGACTCCAGTGATGGGCTATGGACCAAGGCTGATTCCTGTAATGCCATTCCAGTCTGGACACGAGCGAGTTCCTGGTGTTGTGCAGCGTTTTGGGGAGGAAGCACCTAGATCTCGTGTTGGTACTGGGACCTTCCTGCCTAATTCTGTAAGTTTGCTTTACGAAGAGCATGCAATTTTTTTTTATCGTTTCTAGGTCAAACTGCAGTCTTGGATACTGTTGTTCCTCATGTTTAGCATCAAAAAGTGGCTTATGCAGTCTTTTTTTCTTCTCTCGTCTGAAATTTTGCCAATGTAATTCCCCAAAGACCTAATCATCAAATAACCCAAAACAATGATGTTATGCGAGTCAGCTCATCAGCTCTCAATAGTCAGGTCTAGTAGAGCCAACAAGCACTGAGCTGTATTAGCTATTGGCATTTTGTTATTTTGTTCATTGACTTATTTGCAATTTGGCTCTAGGATTTAAGTTTTGGTTTTTCAGAAGAGTTTGTATGATTTTTACGAGTTCATTCTGTTTCCAAACATAAGGTTCCGTACAGAGAGCGGCAATCAAGCACGAGAAACCAAAGATGGAACAATCACCATAATGAGCGCGCAACTGACCATTCTGATAGAGAAGGAAGTTGGATAAATGCTAAGCAGCAACGAGCTGCTGCAGCCCGCAGGGCCAGCTCTAGGGCTGATAGGCATCATCACCATCAACCGACATCAGAGCACCAGTCAGAAAGCCATTGGCAGACTTACAGAAACGACTCTTACCGGCAAGAGGATCAACCAGCTGCTTCCTCTTATGCAGTTTTAGAGAATAGTCCTCTTAGTGCCGCACCAGCCGCTCCACACATACCTGGGAACATGGGTTACAGCATGTATTTGGCTCCCCCAGTTTCAAATGGAGTGGCAGGTCCTCCAGGACCCCAAAATCCTCTTGTTATGGTGTACTCGTATGACCAAGGTGGTGCAGGTTATAATAGATCAGCCGAGTCAGTTGAGTTTGGTTCTCTCAGGCACGATGAAGTTACTTTACACCCTGATCAGAGATCTGGCGGATCATCAAGATCTACGCCTGAGCCACCTTCGTCACCTCACTCGAGACGGTAGTTAATGATAGACAACTTAGTTCTTACAATTTTCTTTTTGTTGTAAATATAGTCGTAGAGGCTATTCCCGAGACATGTAAAGGACCCCTCTTTTCTCTTTGCTATTGCAAAATAAAGAATTTTTATTTTGGCAGTTGCAGTAGATGATGTTAGTATCTCCTTTTCCCCTACTGCGTTGGGTAGTTCAAAATTCAATTTTTGGAGAAGATTTCCAGAGCAGCTTCAATAGATTGAATTTCGAAATTCTAGAGAAGATCTTATTTCTGGGGAATTGTAATTTTGGTGCTTGAATATTCTCTTATATTCATAGACTTTCTAAATCAAATTCTGTTTATGAGGGAATCTATTCCGAAATTTATCCAAAAGAAATCAACCAAGACAATCGTTTTGTTCCCATTTTTCTAGTGGTACGGTCTTGCAAGAACTAAAAACAAAATTCTTACCGTCGACTCGAAAATCGGTATATCATAGAATTGGATTGATGGCAAACCAGCAGCATTTAAAGTTATGGTAGCTTGTAATGTTAAATTTCTTCTTTCTCGTTTTGCAGTAGGCCACAAGGAGTTAGAAAGGTAAAGTATCCATGCCTTATAAGTCGCACTGAGGACTCTACAACATAATAACAAGATTTCAGAGGAATAATTGTATTATATTGCACTGTGTTTGTAGCACATTTTCAGTCAAATAACGATTCGGGATGATTCATTTGATAGCCCTACTACCTACTATAGATTTTGTAAAATTTATGGGTAATACGCGAACATAATTTGCACGACTTTTCATTGTTTTCAACGTTATTATTATATTATAAAGCCGAACTATTTTTATATTATGTCCGTATTGTATTTTACTAAAATTTTAGTTGTAACGAATTATTTTAGATTTTTAATTTAGGGGGAACATCCGTGAAGATTAATTTTTAGTAGCTAGTAACCTCTCAAGGACGAATCCGCAATGCTCTCGGCCGGCGGCTAAAAAACGGTCAGGTTATTTGATAGAAATATATGTGATTGCAAATGTATGTTTCTGCAAATTGTCACTAGAACTTTGTATACGATGCAATCCTTCGGTCGTATATTGGTATTGTTATAATGACTTAAATTCTGATGCCATATTTAACTCGCTAGTTAGAAAAACTCCGGAGCAATCGATTTTCTTTCTTCACTTAGGAATTTTTTGTAGCTCCAGAATTTTTTATTTTATTTTGAGATAAATTTATTCAGGTTCTTACTTTCTACTGAAATAAGATGGGAAATAAAGATCTTCCGAGAAAAATAAAAATAAAAATACAAAAATAAAGTGAAAGTATAAAATAAAGTGAAGTTATTATTATAATACATACTGAAATTTCTGAATTTATTTCGTATGGTATAATGAGTTAAAATTTCAATTATAAAGCTAATCTCTTTGTTGCATGATTTATTTAAATAAAATTACTCTACCTGATTGATGATTTCCTTTATTTATTCAACAATCATATGCGATTCTGTCTCCAAATAATATTTTTATTTAACAATTACTATGCAATTCTTTTTTTATTTTAGATGGAAAACTAATGGTTAAATAACCTCTCATTTGGAGATCATCATCTAGCCACAGATTATATCATATTTTAAAATTAAATGTTCCGAATTATATATCAAGAGTGGATACGCCCTTGATCAGAGGTGTATATACCCTTGATTGTTGAATAAATATATTTTAGGGCGTCCAATTTGAAAAATATCATAATAAATAATAAAAAAAATTTAAAAAATGTAAAATTTGGTCTTCGTATTTCAATATGATGATCAACTCGAATGGTTTAGATTGACTGTTTGAATTTTGAATCTCGAAAAATGAGTCGATAGAAAATCAATGGCACCTTAACAATCCTCTAATTTTATTGTATTATACAAATACAAGTTAAACAAAAACCCTTTGAAAACACTGCTATAAACCAGATCCTCTGGTCGGCACGATCTGGACCGTCTGAATTTAATCTCAACGACTAAAGGGAGCCCCGTGAATTCTAACACTCTCGAAAAAAATATTAGCCCGAAAAAAATGAACCGTCTGATTTAAAATCAGGCGGCTCGGATCGGACGCCGACCGCATGGTCGGTATTATCGTCAATCAGGCGGCTCGGATCGGACGCCGACCGCATGGTCGGTATTATCGTGCCGACAGAGGATCCGGATCGGGGTGTTATCCTCCTATCTTGTGTCGTGCGTGCTTATTGAAATCAGACACCGCTCGCGACCAACGAATACTCCGTGCGGCTTTCCTGGTTTAGATGTTTAGTTCAACACTACACCGGTCTCCGATCGATCTCTGGAATTACTCAGGGCACTCCAAAGTCCAAACTATGCAAAACACTCACCTTAAGACCAAAATACCCTTCATTTCAGATGAAAATATGATCGTTACGCACAAATAAACGAGGACAATTTAGTCTTTTCGCAAAAGGAATGGGAGTGTTTTGCAAACCCAGAGTGACCTGAGCAATTCCCGTCGACCTTTATCCATCCACTCTCTCCCTCTCTCCTTCACCTTTCAAATGAGCTCATCTAAAACCCTAGCTCTCTCATCCCTCGCGATTCAAAATACCCTAAAGTCACCTTCGCCTCCTTTCCACCACATCACCTCTTTCTCCTCTCCGTTCCTTCACTTCCCATTTCTTCGCCAAAGATCCAACTCGGCGCTCCATGGCCATAGACCTCCGGGAGCTTCCTTCTCTACAAACCTCGCGCTTGACTCGTCCATTGACTCGCAAGAAGATACCGTTACGCAGATCCTATCCAAACCAGATCGAATAGAGCGTCTTATGAAGATGCAGCGGCGCAAGGAACCTGTACAAGAGGATGGAGTCACTGGAGCTGGCGCGAGGCGGTGGTTTCCTTATCTTGATTTGTTTAGGTCAGGTAATGTAGTAAGTTGGTTTAGTGATCTGGCATGTACTGGTATAAATTAAGTTGCTCAAGCTGTTTCTATGTCGAAGGCCCCAATACATACAATGGCTCCTCAGTTTACTGGCTAACAATCAAGTAAAGCTGATATGGGAAGCCCAAATTTTCGTGTTTCCTTTGTAAAGCCCCGAATAAGCCTGTGTTGACCTAATAGTTAGTGCAAAAAGAATAGGATTCATGTAGAAGACCAACAGGTAAAGAGGAGTAATTTATTGGCGCTTCCTTTAACCAGTACAGGGTTTTCAGTACTGCCATTTTTGGCAAGACCTTGAAAATATTTAGAGCAGACAAACTTTATCTAACATGTGGTAGGATCTGAAACTTCGCAGGTGAAATAGAAGTCACAAGTAAAGAAATTATAGATGTACTTGATCCATATATCATGGAGGCTAGGAAGGAGAGGATTCAGAGAGCTGTTTCAAATCGTACTTACTCTCTCTGCTTAGTCGTCGAGGGCTTGACAGATTTTGGCAATGTCTCAGCAGCTTTTCGATCTGCTGATGCTCTTGGGGTACAGTCAGTTCATGTCATTTCTTGTGATAGTAGTAAAAGGTGCTGCCAGTTCTGAGGTGAAAGCTGCCTCTTTTTCTTTTCTTTTTTAATGATAATAGTAAAGTTCCAAAAGGAAGTTTCTCAAATGTCTGAATTTGTAAAATTGGTATTGAATCTGACCGGCTTGTTTGAAAAATACAGGTATAGAGATAACCGACATGTCAGTATGGGTTCTGAAAAATGGCTTGATATTGAGCTCTGGGATTCACCTGCAGAGTGCTTTACTGCTCTGAAAAAGCGTGGTTACCGCATTGCAACTACTTACTTGGGGCCTAACTCAGTATGCTCCTATGTTGCCCTTATTATTATTATTTTTTACTTATTCTTTACGTAGAGTTTTGCAGGCAAATATGTGTACACAGATCTATATATCATGTAAGTGTTTGAGGAGATAACAAACTCGTTACTTTGGCAGCGTAAACTTGTTTTTGATGTTGTTTTCCTGTAAAAAGTTTAGCCATTGTCATTTTATTTTTTAGTCTTAATACAGAGCTTGATATGTTTATAATGCATAAGAATAATATGCAAAACTGGCTATTCATTGTCTGTACTATTGCATCACACCTAATATTACTATAATTGATTCTGCAGCTAAACTGAATATGCTTAGAAGTGCTAAGTTCTTGAGTTGTAGAATAGAATAAAAAAGTTCAAAATTAAATATTTTACTTTATATTCCCTTCAAATATGAGCCAAGCATATTTTTAATAAGGGGATACAATACAAGTTCGCAGAATGTTCGAGTAATCCTAATTTCACATTCAGGTCACTTATGTACTTACGGATCCTGATCCTGTGTCGCGTGGCACGTGTAGAGCGCACCTCACGAGCCGTTCGATTTTGATCGGGCGGTTCATTTTTTTCAGGCCTATCAATCTGGTATTATTCACAGGGCTCCCATATCCATCAGATTCAGATCAGACAGCCCACAGCCCGCGCTACACGCTGTGCCGTGCGACAGCAGATCTGAATTCATGTACTTACATTTATTCCATGATTTAATTGGTTACTCAGGTTTCTGTCTATGAATTGGATTGGTCTCAGCCCACAGCTATTGTTGTCGGAAATGAGAACATGTAAGTACTCTGCATCTGAAAGTTTTGTTTAATTTCGTAGACTAACCTTTTAAACAATTTAATAAGTTTGAAAAGCTCTTGAGAATTATTTTACTAATGACTTAAACAGGGGCATCAGCGAGGAAGCAATACGTTTGTCAGATCTCCATTGCAGCATTCCTATGAGAGGAATGATTGATTCTTTTAATGTATCGGTTGCTTCTGGTATCCTGATGCATCATGCAGTTTGTGATAGAACCTCCCGCCTTGTAATATCATCTTTCATTTTCTTCATATGAGTTCAGTTTTATAATTCAGTTAGAAACCTTTGAAGAAAGTGTAGTTAGGCTCTGATAATAAACTGAAATATATTTAGTTGCTAATTCTTCTCTGGGCACGGTTATTGGTAAATTCAAGTATTGCAATATGTCAAATTAAAATTTTCATTGTTGTTTTCTTTTACTCGGCACCTACATGATACATTTTTGGTCTAATGTGCTGGTTATCTTTTCCTCAGGGTCGTCATGGTGATTTGGCACCTGAAGAAAATCAGATTTTACTGGCGGAGTTTTACTTGCGTCATAGACAAAGCACCATAAGCATTTTACATGAGTATGCAAAACGCAAAGGGAACAATAGTACACATCCATTTAATTATAGTCATCTGTGATATGAATAAAAGAAGTTCGCTACCTCAGAAACATAAAAAAGGGAAGTTATCCATAAAACAAGAAAACGCAAAAGTCAAATGATGCAAGAATTTTGGTGCTAGCAAAGGATTTGGAAACTTCAGCAAAATAAATAAATAAGAATGATTGTTACAAGATTACAATCATTCTATCGACCTAGTCTCAACTACATGCCTCAGCACTTCCTTTGCATTGTAAGCTTCTTTGTGCTAAATTGCTAATATTATTTTTATCTTATTGGACTGAGTGGAATTTGATATGATTACGGTGAAATTGTAACTCCTTTTATAATACCTCCTTATTCAACTAGAAAATGTTCAAATTTTATATAGAATTATCTAATGTAGCATAGTGTATGGCATTCAATGTGTGTCACTTAACTATATGTGATAAAAGGTTCTTTCATCTCTGTCGATCCAAGAATATAGTCATGTTTGAGTGCGGAACTGCGGGTGAGTTCCAAGGTGCAGAACGGGGTTCTCCCAAGGCTTGGAGCACATTTCCCTAGCCTCATTGTTTGAGTGTACTTTGAATCTCTTGGGGCTGCAGGTACGTTTTATCAAGTCTGGATTTGTGTGTCAATGCCATGGAGCTCTTTTCTTAAGATCTGTATTGGGCTATATTAGATCCCGCGGTCTTATCAGTATTGCAAAATTCTTATTCGGTTTATAAAGTTGGACAATTATATTAAGTAGAATTGCTTTGAAGCTGGGTTATTTTAGTATGCAGATGGATTTTTTTTCGATTATCTGGGTGAATATTGGTTATGATCGAGTCTGAATTGGATTTGGTTGAGATCAAGCACAGTTGTTTGGATTAGGTCGTTTTGACGTAATATCAGATTTCAGATATTTCATTTTGGATCATTTCGGATTAATATATGAGCCGTTCAGGTTCAGGTCACTTTGAGTTTTAGCCCTTTAGGTTATTTCGTTTTCAAACCAATTTGTATTTGAAGACTTCATTCTGTTGTTATGAAAGTAAAATTATGCTTTGCACATTGGACTTTATCATGACCGGTTCAGATCTACGTTAAAAATCTTTTTTTCTTTTTTTCTTTTTTTATCAGCAGGTCAATTTGGTACGATCATTTTACCAAACGGTTTAATCTGAAAAAAACGGTATCCTAGTTTTCCTATCGGAACAATAGCGGACACAGACCCATATTTGTATTGGCTTTTCTCGTATTAAGTCAAATAAGTTCGTGTTCAGATTGGTCGAATGACGCTTGTCCTTCAAGCTTAGAATTTAGCACATCTAAGGTCAGGTAATGTTTATCAACTTACCATTTTGTAAATTTACTGAATGGCCATTGAGTTTTGCAACATATAATAAAAGTGACAAATCACGTTTGTCATCTGAAATTTCAAAATTTTAATTACCAACGAGACGAATTTATCATAACTAGCAAACCCACCCACCCAAATGGGTGGTTAAATTATTTATGAAATTTTTTTACATATGTATATTTTGTTTCCAAAATAAATAAAAAAAAAATTATTATTTTAATGAAGTTTTTCTATGTGTCATGCTCTCTTTTCAACCACAACACAATCAAAACAATTTAGTAATAAATTTCTTTTTATTTTGAGAAGTGCACAATCAATCTAGCGAAAATTTTCTTTTTATTAAAAATGATAAGCTTGTAATCTTACGTCCATTGATAACGTCTAGTCATTGGTTTGAGCAATTAATGACTAAGATTATATATAGTAAAAACACCTTTCTCGCCTATTTTTTTTTTACCTTTGGATACTTGTCTTTGTGAGCAGTAGGATAGGATGTATCGAGAAAAATGGTAAGATCGCTTATTTGATGTTCGAATCCGCCTGTGCCGTCCCAAGCGTATTTGTTATTTCAGCTTGGTGGAAATATAGTGGGATAAGATACGTGTCATGCATTTGTAGACAGTTCGCAATTATCATTCTGTTCAAACATTAGGCCGATGTTTGTAACATCCCTATCTAACGTGTTCTCTGATCCATGTACTTCAATCCTTGACCAAAGCATATGTTGGTTTCCTGCATTAATTTCCTGGGTCGGCTTCGATGCTTTCAGAATAACTTTGACCCAGGTTTGTGCGCTATTCTTCTCTGTTATGCATCCAAAGTTCCAAAAACAGATTGCCTGCGAAAGAATAATGCGACACCATCTGCTCCACAATTGAAACAAAAGTCAAATTAGACCGTTCTCTCACGCTTGCCATTAACACGGTAACCTCACTGATTATTTCCATCACGCAAGTACAAGCAGAAATAGTCAATTGGAGATATAATTGCATAAGTCAATAAATAAAGCCAAGTACATGTATGGTGGTCCCTCAAAACAACAAATGAATTGCCAGTCTTGCTTAACCACCCCATGCTACCTTTTTGTATACTTCCAATTTACATAATGTCACCTAATCAACCATATCATCAACACCAATTGAACTGCTCTGCACCTTATGGGTTCTCAGGAACTCTTCAATTCGCAACTTAAGCTCTGTGTCTGGTATTAGCATGTCTTGCGTGAGATGGGAACGATTAAATGGATCAGTCTGCCATCAAATTTAGTGCCAGATAATTAGCATCAAATTTTCAATTGATTGCAAGTAAATATTGCAACACAAGCTTTATATCCAGCGCATAGGAAATAGCAGTCTTTCTGTAGAATTAAATTTCCTTCTTTTTTTTTTTGAGTAATTTTCATTTACCTTATTTTCTATTTTTCAATAAGGTAGGTTCAGTTGTACTAGAATTGGAGTTTCTTGTGTGAGGACACATCTACTGGCAGCTTAAGGTTGTTTGAATTTGAATTAAAATTTGTCATAGAGGAAAAGACATTACATTGTCGCTAAGCAGGTGTCTTTGAATCACAGCTCGGTCCACTGACACCTTTGAAGAAGGCAATATTACAGGATCCTTCATCAATGTGTACTACAGAGGGTGCACATGAAAAGCATTTTATTAATACATAGGAGAAAGACTATCGACACTAAGTTGTAATCTGAAACAAAGAAAGAAAGACTATCAATGCTAAATATCATTAATACTTTAGCTTATACCTGAATTGGGTCAAGGAATTCATCTGGGATTTCACCAAGAGCGGCCTCAGTATCCATTGCTTGAGAAGCAGCAGCTTTAGCTTTGGCTCCTAACTGAACGAACTCCTCTATTACTCTTGGATCTGCCCCAATCTTCCACAATAGACTAACAGCTGTAGCAAATAACTGAAAAACATCCATCCACACTGACCATAAATAAATAATCTGACTCCATAGGGGAATTTCAAAAGGTACAAGTTCAATAAAAAATAAAGCAACAGGTTATTAATTCTCTACTATGATGGTCCTCTCTATGAGTACAGTGTGTTTCCTTAAGAACCAAAGATTTAAATTGCTGTCGACCCAGCTTCTAGGAAAGTGGTTTGGGATGCAAAATGCTTATTGCACTTCAGTCTTTTTTAGCAATTTACCAGCATGTATCACACAAACCAAAATATCAGTACTTATAGCAGCTGAATAAAAGATATTTAGCCTTATCACAAGCGCAATGAGTGCAATAGGGGGCTTAATTGCTTTATCAAGGATGTTTTGATAACTAAAAACTGGTTGAATTATCATGTCTTCAAATCTCAACTCACAATTGTACAAAAAGTAAACAAGTAAAGAAAACATGGATGGAGGAGATTGGAAAGAAAACATGGATGCATGTAATATATAATGAAAAAGATGTCATTGTAAACTACAAAGGTATAATCACTTTGTATCTATGTGTTGTCAACCATTAATTATGGTATATGCATTTTCAAGTCAAATTTTAGGAAATTTTCTTAATATGAAAACAATTGTCTACGTGCATCAAGACGTTTTTCATTTATTTGCTTTACAAGCACATAAAGTTGTCGGGTAAACAAGTTAATTATTAAACTAGACATATTAATGAAATTCTATATTTTGTCATCTATATTGCATATTTAAACTTAAAACTAAAAAAAATGATTAATTATAGATTAACTACGATATGAACTGATAACTCCCACAATAGCATGTGATCGCTATCTGCTGTGAAAAGTTTATGGCCACTATGGATCAGATCTATTTAGACCTATGTAACTAACATAATAAAGAGAGAGAAATAAAAAATAATAATGACATAGACAATTTAAGAAGAACCTGTTCATTGTAAGATCTCCCGTCTTTTGATATAGCTTCTGCAAAGACCCCCTCCTTGTCGCCTCTAGCAATATGCACATATATCTCAGCAATCTTGAAAACAAAAACAAAACTTGTCAGGTCTTTCATTCAGTAAACATAACACATGAGAATAATCAACGGAGTGTAAAACAAGATAGTGCAAACTGCTAACCTGCTTCAGCAACTGCTTAGGCCTAAATTCATACTTCTCTGGATCTTTAACTGTCAAGGACTTTCTCTGAGGACCCGCCAGTTGAAAGAGAAAGTAGTTTAGCATGCCCGCTACCCTGTCAACCTAAAACAATAATAAAAACTACATTACTAAGACAGTCACCCTGTCATCCTAAGTTCAGCATTTTACACGTTAACACAATTTTACCATTGCTGACACAAATCATAGAAATTAAGAGGAGAAGAATACAAGCTCCACACAAGATGGCATATATGCGAGTGAAACTTGTATCATATAATTTTAAGAAATTACCATTTCTGGCAACAGAAAAGGAGCTGGAATTTGTTCAGCTGTGAACGAAAGCATTCCAACATCCTCATTAGCTAATTTCATTTCATATCGAGCTATCTGAAAAATATGCACAAAATATTAGTCTTCATATAAAGTCTATATAGGTCCTAGAAACAACGCCAATTATATTGTTGTACTTGCAAGTGGCACCGATATTTCTCATACTTGGAACTTATACCTAGCAGTATTTGAGATATTTGCTAGTGACATACGACCTCGTTGTACAGGTTAAAAGGTCAATTGTGTGCGATTTAGACAATTTTAACAACAACCCTCTCCATACACCCCCACCCACCCCACCCCACCGGATCCGTATCCTCTGGAGTTAGGAAGCCAGAATTGCAGGGTGCAGTTCTTCATCACGACCGTCCGATCTTATCTCGACAGTTAAGATTTTCGGGCCATACGGATCTGGTATTAATCATGGGGCACCCTTTTTGATCAGACGGTTGTGAAGCCAAACTGCAGCCTGGAAGAACTGCAGAGGATATGAACCGCCACACCCTCCCCCCCCCCCCCCCTCCCCAAAAAAAAAAACACCAGTGGGTTCTTTTTTTGTAATAAACTTGATCGAGTTAACTGTAGAATTTTGAAGATCAATTGAAATCATTTTTGACTCCACTAAACCTTTACATTTAAATTATCAGTGTTGTCTGCAGATGAACCCTGTAGAGCATTATTTGCAAATGAAATACATACCGAGTGTTCTTCACAAAAGTTCATTTATACCCTTTACTTGCTCATAAACTAATAAAAAACTCACATTTTCACTTGAGTGAAATGTACGTGTTCGCTCTTCTCTCTCTTGAGCAGGTCTACGCTCCCATTCAGCTGTATTGGCCATCTCGGCCTCTATTTGTTTAAGCTCAAGGATCTTGTTCAAGCTCTCGTCAAGAAGGTAAATACTATCGTTTATGAGGAAATTCAAGAAATTTAAATATACTCCTTTCTCCTCTTCTTTAGCAATCTAACCCATCAAACAGGAGGAAAAAACAAAATATATCAGAAGCATGCATAAAATTTACTAACAGCTATCATTAACTACTTGAACCAGGAGGAGAAGGTTAACCTGTCTCAATGCATTTTTGTGGCTTGGCACTTCCCATAAGTACTCCAGAAGCTCCGCAATATTATGACGAATGTTGAATCTATCAAAGAACTGTACCAACGAAACTCGAAGTTAGAAAATCCCACAAATTATTTACCTAGAGCATAGATTTTGGCAGCTCAATGTCTTTTATGAACTTAGCTATCAAAGTTTCGGCATACAATAGACCATGCCAATTATGATGAGAGTATCAGTGCGGCTTTAACAGCCTGTCCAGCCCCAACCCCAACCCCCAACCCCCACCCCCCACCTCTCCCCCCTCCCTCCCCAAACACCCACAACACACACACGTGCACCCCATTTTTATACTCAATCCAAGCTCCTTCTCCTTCACATGAGCTTATCTAAGTGAATTTGCAAATGTGCCCGTGCAAGTTGTCTAGCAAATCTGACCTGTGTATTAGAGCTAGAAAATCCAATATCTACATAAAGCTTCAAGAGGTTTCTGACAAGGTAATCAAGAGATAATTGATGTCCTTCGAAAAGAGAGGCTGTAGCAGAGAACCCACTGCAACAGGAAAAAAAAAAAGAACGAACACAGTCCCAACTACTACTCAAACATAAGTTACAGAATACGGTTGCAGAGAGAAAATGTAGGTAGAATGCTTGCCTTCTATGAGGTATCCAGCAATTCAATACTTCCACCATTTTTGCTCTTAGATAGGGATTTTTTATATAAGATGGGCTTGCCATGAACATAATAATGAAATTTAAGAAGTCATCCTGGTAAAAAGCAAAGAAAATCAATAAATTAACAGATCTGAATAGGCAGGTCAAATGCATCATCAAAAAGAAAACAAAGGAAAAACCAAACAAAAATGAACCAGTGCAAATGCTTCCAAAGCTCTTGGAATTCGCGAAGTTAGAATGAGCAAGTCCATGGCATCATCGAAAAAATGCTCCGGTATGAAAGCAAATTCCCTTGGACAGCTGGACGGCAAAGGCATTTTACATCCACCTACTTGATCCACCGCCCATACAATCACTAGTCTGTAGAAAGATAGTGCACGCTGAAGGAAATCACCATCCTTTACGACATGGAAAAAATATTAATTAGATAAACTCCTGCTAGCATCCACACATGTGACTAATATTATCAAGGCTAAAAGCAAATGAAATCAGATAGCACTTGAAACAAATGCTCTTCAACATTTTGCCGGCTTAAATGTGCACAGAAAGAAAGTAATATAAAATAATACATGCATCCAGAGCTTAGCAGAGAATGAAATATTTGTGTGTGTGTGTGTGTGTTTTGAGAGGGGGGTAGCGTTGGGTACATACTCTCAGAATTTGAGCCTCGATGCAGAGTCTTTCCTGTGAAACCATTTCGATTTCCTTTTCAAGACGTTTAATATCTTGCTCTATTTGTGGTGAAGCACCCTGACCTCTCATGCCTCTGAGCGCTTCTAGATCATCTTCCATGTTCGCCAGAGCCTACAAAAGCAATTTGTGAAGCATATAATTAATAAAAGGGGATGATATATAACAGGCAAAAGGGTATAAAAATACTAAAAACCATCACTATCAGAAAAAAAACAATTGATTTTTTTTTTAACAAAAAACTTGCAGATTGTCCACCCAACCCAACAAAAATTGGTGCTTGCTTTGTCCTGAGAAAAGGAATGAACTATAGAGGAAACGGAAATATGACCTCCTCACTAGACTGATGGAGAAAGCTTCTTACGGACTTAATCAAACAGATCATCAAAAGAAATAAAATAGGACTAATCCAAAAACAAGTGAGATGACTGAAGACACATAGTCTAGTCTCAGGAGATATAGTCGAGCTCATAGAGCTGGAGAAAACCCCGAAGATATGAAATATATGATAGCTTTATTAAAATTATAATTATATAAATTGTAATAAAAAGAAGAAACCATCAGATGAAACCTTAGCTATTTGTTTGAAGTCCGACAGAGCTTTGATTAACCCGAGATTAAGTACTCTTGCAGTCATGAAGAAGCACTCGCAAATGAAAGAATACTTATCCTTTTTAATAAGGGTCTTGCCTTGAGACAACAGAGGAGTATCGGCATTACTGCTGCCAGAGCTGCTGACTTCTTCTGACTCCATGCGACGGTTATCTAGACTACCAGTATCCTCAGTATTCTCATTGTTTGCAGACTCTATCCATGCCGAAATTTGTTCAGATGACGCATTTACAGCTGTCAATTGCCTGAATTGAAAAAATACAAATATTTGAAGACTTGTTTTTTTTCTTTGTTTTTATTATTTTGAAGGATCAAAGACACATTTTCATTTCAACAAAAATGAATCAGACAAACCTAACTAAAAGTATGTTGCAACCTAAAATATCATATGCCAAATTGTACCACCATGAAGCAGGTACATCTCATAGAGTGTCTCCCACTCCAACTCAGTCAATCATGCTCACGACCAATCCAATATTAACAAAAATGCAGAGGTCAAGAACATGCATACATGGGAACAATATCAGCCAATTATTTAGTTTGCCTGCATCAAATATTTTTGTCCCTGACTCAACTAGAACAAATCCAGAGAGAGATGGACCTTATATCAAAACGGTTGTTGTAAAGTATGTATGATGGGTCGATTTTCTCCCTCTTAGTCTGACTTCCATCAAGGAATGGTTCACAGAGCTTAAGCATTATAGCACTGAGATTAACAAACATGCCTGAACTTGCACATGATCGTAAATCAACCTGCAATAGTAATAAGATCCGTTTCAAGCACACGCAGAAATAAAGAAATATAGCAGCTTGGCAATAAGTTAAAAATTCAAAGCATCAAATCCCAGATTTCCAAAGATGACAAGTACATTTCAAGGAACTAAGTATTAAGGCTTGTTTCCCTAGACATAGTAACTATGGATGCCTGCTTATAGAAACAGTGTCAGTAAGAATTTTCCATGAAAGAACAGATGGAGCCAGCACAATATCTGCATAATATCCAGCATCGGTCCCTACCTCGCTAGAAACCATCTTTTCTGTTATATTTTGTATTAATTTTATTTGTCATTTCAGTTAAGGAGGCTCGACGCAATTATTTTGGGTTCTTTAAGCTAAAATTTGAAGTGCTTGAATCAAATGTTTATTTGGTATAACCATAACCCAGAAATTACAGTTTGAGATGCTTCAAAGGAATCAACCTCATTCACTAGCTTAACTACTTTAATTACCTGAATACCAGACCTTGCGTTGTTTCTCTTGATGGCCTCAGAGACATACTCCAAAACTTTTTCTCGTGTTTCTACATTTTTCAGTAAGGTAAGAAAAACATCTCCAAGGCCATCATACAATATATTTACAACAGTCTTGATTGTCGTAAAAGATGATAACAGATCAGCAGGCCTTCGGGACGATGACTCTGAGAAGCATTGCTGCCTGGTGAATCGTATATAAACTAGAAGGTTAGTTAATATAATACCAGGTGGTATGGCATCGAATCCTGTACGACATCCTACACCGAGTACTTCAAAATTCATATGAAAACATAAAGCTAAATAATGCAAATGAAATACCAAATACCCTTTCAGATTTTATTATAATAGACATCGTTTCAAAAGCAGAAAAAAGCAACTCACCCTACTTCCGGATGGCTTGTGAACAGCTTATCTGGAATGGCACTAACATGCAGAAAAGCGCCCATGATACTGCATACCTCAAAAACCCTCCCATCACCCAAAAGCATAATTTTGTCATTTGGAATCCACCTGGGATGTTTCACCAATGCCTTCGCACAATTCGGGAAACCCACCAGCCACCGCAAAGCGCGCAGTGGCTGTTGAAAATTTCCCAAAAGAGAGACTCTCTCCACACTCTGTTTCAACTTCTCATACAAACCTAACATCACTGGTTCCAAGCTCTCCTCATCTGCATCCTTAAAAAACTCCTCTAAAAACCCAGGCGGGGCCGTCAAATTCCCCCCAAGGCTGTCTCCACTGAACCCATCCATAGGGCCAGAAACTTCAGAAAATATCAAAGAGAGGAGATCCACAACTGGTTGTGCTGGCAATCCAGGGGAGAAGAGCTCAGGATTGCCAACGTGGATACGCAAATAAGAAAGAATCAACTTCCGCAAGCTCCTAACAGATTTATCGATTCGAGATCTCACGGCTGGATCCCTCATAGAGGAAATCTTCTTCAATTCGTCGAGGCATCGGCTGTAGCAGGATAGAAGGTAGCGAAAGGTCGGCTGAGGCGGAGGGGACGCGGAGAGGCGATCGATTAAGACGCGCTCGGTGATGTCGCTTGAGAGGAGGAAAGGCTTGCACTCGCTGAGAAGCTCGGCGGCAGTCTGTTCGAGGTAGACGATTTGAGGCGATGGGGTGGGCGGCTCGGAGAGAGAGACGAGGAGGATTTTGCGGAGGATTATGTCCTCGATCTCGTCGGGAGATCGCTGAGGCTTTGTTGTTGCGGTGGCCATCGGAGGTGGAGAAGAAAAGGGGATGAGATTGAGAGAATGAGAGAGGAGGAAGTTTCGTGTCTAGGAGGTTTCAGACATCGGAGTAGAGGAAGGCGAAGAGGTGGGTTTTGATCGTGTTGGTCAATTTTGTTTGTGAGTGAGTAACAAAATGGTTTTGTGATAAATTAAGAAAAAAGTGTTTGTTGATAGTAATTATCTAAGTTGGTGTAGTGGAGGATTACCGTTTGCATGGGTTTCTAAAAAAAAAAAAACAAGAGAATTACCTTTTGGATAAGTGATAAATTAAGCTTTAAAAAATATTGTTTGGAATAGTATATATTCATTTGGTAGTATTTTGATTAAAAATTAGTAAATTTTGAAGGTCTTTTTGTTCTTTCCCATTTTTTCGGATATAGCTTCCGTCTCTCCTATGATACTTTTCACCCTTTTTTTTGGAATAAAGCGGAGGAAGAAATTTTCCAAAATCAAATATTTTTTTAACATTATTTCAATTTCAACTATTTATAATGGTGTTTGCTTTTATATTTTCAAGTCGAAGAATTATAATAATAAATTAAAATAAAAATATTATTTTACTTACATTACCATTAATACGACAATATGGGTTTATTATTTAACTAGAAGCATATTTTATAAATAGTCAGGTAATAGACGAGATAAGTGTTGTCCCTAATAAGGTAGACGGCTTAACCAATTTCAAGTTTAGCAGAAGCGTTTAGTTGGTTTTAGACCGGTTTTGGTAAGAACTACCTAGCACAAGTCAATTGGTACTCAAAACAATCAAACACACACAAGCAATTCAACAAACACACACAAGCAATTCAAATATGCAAGAAAATAAAGAGAGAAAGAGAGAGAGGAATCGAACACAAGGTATGATTACGGAGTTCCGACCCGCTAGAGAAAAGTGATGAGTGAATTATATATATATATTTAGGTAGGATTTTGACTCCAAACTAAACCAATATGTCTTGAGTTTAGATAGTTTAGATAATTTAGGTTAGTTTAATTAGAGTTTTGTGTCAAGAATGAGTTACTACCATAGTTTCTAATTTTATTGCAGATTTTGGACAAGAAATGGCTTGGATGAATCCATGAAGTTGTAGATCTCGTTCCAAGTTTTCCAACGGTTTTTGAATCACCTCAAACGGAGTCCGGATGAAGGAGATATGGCCAAAATACTGACAGGACGCAGTGCTGGATTTTTCCAGCGGGTCGCTGAAAGCTCCTGCGGCCCGCTGATCCTAGAACCGCCAGAAATACCAGAATCGCCTGATTTAGCATTTCTATGTTGGGAAGACGGTTTCTACCGACTCCAGGTGCATCTAGAACGTGTCTTCAGTTATTTCCAGCGTTTCTACTCCTTCCCAATGCCTATTTAAGTCCAGTTTGAGGAGATTTTGAGAGATGCAAGAAGAGGGATCAAATCCAAGGTCAAAGTTAGGTTAGAAATTGAGTTATTTGAGAGTTTGGTCTCAAGTCCAGATCGTGGTAGCGCCGAGCAAGTCGATTGCGACAGCAATAGACGTGTTTGATAGGAGATTTCGACACGCAAGAGCAATTGGTTGTAATCTTTCTTTGTTTTTCTTTTCTCTTGTGTTTGTATGATGTCTCTTAGTTGTTGATTTGTTTGTTCTAGGGCCATGGTAGTAAACCTTCTAGTTTATGTTTGATAATATGCTTTGAGATTATTTTCTTTGTTTGCATGTTGTGTTTTATGCTTTGATTGAATTGCTTAGATTACTTTAACTGAATTGCTTAAGTTGAATTGCTTGCACTCGTTAAGAGAGACGTCTTTTGATTGTTAGGTGGTTAAATCCAAATGTTCTTAAGTAATAAGGTTAAAGTATGGTAAACACGAGAGTTAGTGCCGGAAGGTTATGCTAGGGTCGAGAAACGAAAGTTGAAGCCCTTCCCGATTACGAAAGTATAGGGAGTCGTAGGTCGTAAAGCATAAACTAATATAACTTAGACCAAGAAACGGAAGTTGAAATCTAGGTTGTATTAGAGGGAAATAAGGTTAACTATAGGAAACCTGGCCTTAAACGGAAGTGGGATTGATGAGCCTTAGTTAGAATTAATTCCCTACACAAAGTGACAATTAAAATAACCAAAAAGTTGAGTCTGTGCCAAACCTAGCGGGTCGCAGGAAGATCCTGCGGGTTGTCTATGATCCTAGCCTTCAGCGACCCACTTAGGGGTCAGCGACCTGAGTTTCAGCGGGCCGCAGATAATCTCTGCGGGCCGCTGATTCTGGAGTAAACTGAAGAATAACTATCAAAAACCCTAGAACTATATGACTTGTTGAATTTCTCTCATTAATTCTTGTTTTGATCTCGAAACTAGACTTAGGATTTGGAATCACTTGCAATTCTTAAATTCTTAAGAGTTGAACCGTCAAAACTAATTTAGCAAAGTAAAAGACCGATATTCCAACACCGTCCCTGTGGATTCGACCCTCAAGCTTTACCACAAACGATTAGATCGGGTAAACGAGGTTTTTATTTTGAACGTGGTCCTCACCTCGCGATCAAAAAGCTAGCCTTAGTCGTACGTCTCCGGGAGAAAAAAAGGAAACGTTATACGACGTTTGAGAAAAAAAGGAAATCTCTCTTCTCAGTGTTCAAGCGTTATACAACGTTATGAAGCGTTACACAACGCTTGAACCAGAAAACTGGATTTTGCTACAGAGACCTCAAGCGTTACACAACGTTACATAGCGTTATACAACGCTTGAGCCAGAAAACTGGATTTTGCAGGATTCTTGTATTTTTCTGCTATCTAGACCATTCCAAGGATGTGTAGGGACTAAAGTATACCTTCTATCATAGTCTAACCTAGTCTACAAGCTCCCTAAAGGTTTGATCTTGATCTTGCAATAACCTTTTATCCAAGTCTTCATAAATTGCATCTTCTTCCTATAAATTTCTATAAAGCTCAAAGAAGATTGTTAAATGCCAAATGATATTGTTTTGTAATCGACAAACCGAGAGTAGTTTAGTACAACAATAAGTTTTTTTTTTTCTAACTAATCTAACTAAGTTTATAAATAGTCAATCAAATATTTATGTGGACAAATAAGAAAATCAAGTAACTGATATCGTTTTTTACTTTAAATAGAACTTAGGTGATAAATATATTGTAAAATCAATAATTTAATTTTTTTTAAATAAAAAGTCAATTTAATTACGACTTGACTATTTTCTAATAAAAAATCTAACCTTTTATCTAGAATCAAAACCTAACCCTATATAAGATTAAATTATACAAATCAATGGTCTACAGTTAATATAAGTATTGCTTACACTCTTTTTAGGTGTGATTGTTAAAAATTTCATAGATGCTTTTTATAAGTAGCGTGTAGGAATCAGTGTGAGCTTATAATTCTTTAATCTCTCGACTTAAAAAGAAACGGTATACTAAATCTTTGATAAATCAAAAGGCCGTGATAAGGTAAAAATAATAACAATAATAATAAATATCAGTACATGTCATGTCAAGCAACGGGCGTGTATTTATCGCAGTCTTTCACATTAAATTATTATTCTTTTATTTCAAACAACGATATAATTGTTAAAATTAGGACCGAAAATGCTTATCTTCCTGCCTGTTGGAATTCTTCCGGTCTTTGTCATTTCATGGGGTCATAAATACTATAAATAGCAGTAAATTCATTGTTAAGTGATTTCTTTAAATGGGTGTGTATAGCCCTTTAATCTTCACCCAGTGCGATTACGAGCCTTGCGCGATTCTTTTTTTTTTTTCGATTGTTAATGATTGATATGTCTTAATAATTATCAGAATTCACAATTCAGATCTGAGAATCAGAATCAGAATCAAAATACTAAATAAAAATGTGTGGGTGTCGGGATTACTTTTTAAAATCTAGCCCGACACTCCAAGCATTGATAAATTGCATATTTTCCGATTTCTACAACGTGATACTCTGTGACTGTTTATGTGCTGGATATTATTATGATGCAGAGAATTTGCATTGTTTGCACACCATATGTGTATTTACTATGTACAATCCAATTGTTTGAATAAATGAGATCGGGAACAGATTCTAGACAATATAAAGAGCTTAAACATAAATTATTGCAATCAAAAGACATAAAATGAATACAAATCGCTCGAAATGCTCAAATAAGGCTCAAAATTTTCATTATTTGTACAATATATGCGTATTTACTATGTATAATCAAATTATTTGAAGAAATAAGAACAGAATCATAATCTAGACAAAATAAGGAGCTTAAATATTGATTATCGCGAAAAATGACACAAAATAAATGCTAAGCTCTTGAAATGCTCAAATGAAGCGCAAATTATATGTGTATTTACTCTGTGTAATCCAATTATGTAAATAAATAAGATCAGAAAAATATTATATTCAAACTAAGAGCTTAAATATAGATTTTGTAGCTATCAAATGACTTAAATTGAATACAAAATCGCTGGAATTGCTCAAATGATGATCAGAATTTGCATTATTTGCACATTATATGCGTATTTACTTTGTATAATCCGATTATTTGAATAAATAAGATAATAAACATATAATAGTTAACATAAAGGGCTTAAATATTAGATTATTGTGATCAAATAACTCAAAATGAATGCAGAATAGCTAGAAATGCTCAAATTATGCTCAGAATTTGCATTATTTGCACATGACAAATTTATTTACTACGTATAATACAATTTTTTTAAATAAATAAATTCAGAAATATATTCTATACAAAATAAATTTCTTAAATATAGATTATTGCGAACAAATGACTTAAGATGATTGTAAAATCTCTTGAGATACTCGAATGATGCTCATGATTTTGATTATTTGCACCATTATATGTGTATTTAATATGAACAATCAAATTACTTAAATAAATAAGAACAGAAACGTAATCTAGATAAAATAAAGAGCTTCAATATTGATTATTGCCAACAAATAACTTAAAATGAATGCAAAATCTCTTCAAATACTCAGATGAAACTCAGAATTTGCATTATTTGCACATTATAGGTGTATTTACTCTTTATAATCCAATTAGTTTAATAAATAAGATCATAAACATATTCTAGTAGATATAACGAGCTTAAATATTAGATTATTGCGATCAGAAAACTTAAAATGAATGAAAAATCGCGAGAAACGATCAAAGGATGCTCAGAATTGGCATTATTTGCAGATTGCATTGTATTTACTATGTATAATACAATTATTTGAATAAATAAATTCAGAAACATATTCAAAACAAAATAAATATCTAAAATATAGATTATTTCGATCAAATGACTTAAAATGAATGAATAATCCCTTGAAATGCTCAAATGATGCTCAGAATTTGCATTATTTGCACATTATATGCGCATTTACTAGGAGTAATCTAATTATTTGAATAAATAAGATCTGAAACATATTCTAGACAAAGTAAGAAGCATAAATGTAGATTATTGCGAACAAATGACTTAAAATAATTGCAAAATTGTTTGAAGCATCAAATGCTCAGAATATGCATTATTTGCACATCATTAGCGTATTTACTATGTATAATCCAATTATTTGAATATTTAATAGCAGAAACTTTATATAGAAAAAATAAAGTGCTTAAACATAGATTCTTGCGAACAAATGACTCCAAAATGATACAAAATCTTTTGAATAACTCAAATGATGCTCTGAATTTGCATTATTTGGACATTATATGTGTATTTATTCTGTATAATCCAATTATTTGAATAAATAAGATGAGAAACATACTACAGACAATATAAAGAGCTTTAATATAAATTACTGCTATCAAATGACATAAAATAAATGCAAAATCGCTCAAAATGCACTAATGGTGCAGAGAATTTGCATTATTTGCACATTATATGGAAACTACTATGTTCTTTCGAATTATTTGAATAAATAGAAACAGAAAAATATTCTAGATAAAATAAAGAGCTTAAATATAGATTATTGCAAACACATGACTTAAAATGAAAGCAAAATCTCTTGAAATTCTCGAACAATGCAGATAATTTATTTGCACATTATATGTGTATTTACTATGTATAATCCAATTATTAGAATAAATGAGATCAGAAACATAATCTACAAAATATAAAGAGCTTAAATATAAATTACTGCGATTAAATGACATGAAATGAATGCAATCGCTGTAAATGCTCAGAATTTGCATTATTTCTCCAATATATGCGTATTTACTATGTGTAATCCAATTATTTGAATAAATAAAAACTGAATTATAATATAGATAAAATAAAGAGCTTAAATATAGATTATCGCGGAAAATGACTCAAAATAAATGCAAAATCTCTTGAAATGCTCAAATGATGTTCAGAATTTTCATTATTTGCACATTATATGTGTATTTAGTTACTCTGTATAATCCAATTATTTGAATAAATAATATCAGAAACATATTCTACACAAAATAAAGAGCTTAAATATATGTTTTAGCGATGAAATTACTTAAAATTAATGCAAAATCGCCGGAAATGCTCAACTGATGCTCAGAATTTGCATTATTTGCACATTATATGCTTATTTACTATGTATAATCTTATTATTTGAATAAATAAGATCATATACATATTCTAGGTAGTATAAAGAGCTTAAATATTAGATTATTGCGATCAAACAACTAAAAATGAATGTAAAATCGTTAGAAATGCTCAAATGATGCTCACAATTTGCATTATTTGGAAATTACATGTGTATATACTATTTATAATACAATTATTTGATTAAATAAATTTATAAACATATTCTAGACAAAATACATATCTTAAATACATATTATTGTGAACAAATGACGTAAAATGAATGTAAAATCTCTTGAAATGCTAAAATGATTCTGATAATTTGCATTATTGTTTGCACATTATATGTGTATTTAGTATGTATAATCCAAATATTTGAATAAATGAGATATCAGAAAAAATATTCTGGACAATATAAAGAGCTTAAATATAAAGTACTGCGATCAAATGACATAAAATGAATTCAAAATCGCTCGAAATGCACAAATGATGCTCAGAATTTATATTATTTTCATATTATATGCAAATTTACTATGCATAATCGAATTATTTGTATAAAAAGAGCTGAAACATTTTCTATATAAAGTAAAGAGCTTAAATACAGAAATATTGAGAACAAATGACTTAAAAACTAAATGAATGCAAAATCTCTTGAAATGCTCAAGTGGTGCTCAGAATTTGCTTTATTTGAACATTGTATGCGTATTTACCATGCATAATCCTCTTATTTGATTAAAGTTCAGAAATATACTCTACAAAAATAAAGAGCTTAAATATAGATTATTGTGATCAAATGACTTAAAATAAATGCAAACTCTCTTGAAATGCTCTAATGATGCTCAGAATTTGCATTATTTAGACATTATATGTGTATTTACTTTGTATAATCCAATTATTTAAATAAATAAAACCAGAAACATATACTAGACAATATAAAGAGCTTAAATATAAATTATTGCTATCAAATGACATAAAATGAATGAAAAACCGCTTGAAATGCTCAAATGATGCTCAAAATTTGTGTTTTTTGCACATTATATGTGTATTTACTATGTATAATCCAATTATTTGAATATATAAGAACAGAAACATATTCTAGACAAAATAAAGAGATTAAATATAGATTATTGCGATCAAATGAATTAAAATGAATGCAAAATCGATTGAAATGCTCAAATCTTTCTCAGAGTAGTAATTATCAGCACACTATGTACGTAATTACTATATATAATCCAATCAATTTAAATATGGATTACTACGAAAAAATGAGTTGAAATGAATGCAAAATCTCTTAAAATGCTCAAATGATGCTCAGAATTTGCATTATTTGTACATTCATAGGTATTTACTATGTATAATCCAATTATTTCTATAAATAAGAACAGAAACATAATCTAGATAAAATAAATAGTTTATATATAGATTATTGAGAACAAATGACTCAAAATGAATGCAAAATCTCTTGAAATGCACAAATTATGCTCAGAATTTTCATTATTTGCACGTTATATGTGTATTTACTCTGTATAATCCAATTATTTGAATGTATCAGATCAGAAACATATTCTAGACAAAGTAAAGAGTTTAAATATAAATCATAGCAATAAAATGACTTAAAATCAATGCAACATCTCTTGAAATGCTAAAATTGTGCTAAGATTTTGCTTTATTTACACATTATATGCGTATTTACTATGTATAATGCACTTATGTGAATAAATAAGGTCAGAATTTTATTCTACATAAAATAAAGATCTTAAATATTGATTATTGATATCAAATGACTTAAAATGAATGCAAAATCGCTTGAAATGCTCAAATGATGCACATAATTTGCATTATTTGAACATCATATGCATATTTAGTATGTATAATCCAATTATTTGAATAAATAAGATTTGAAATATATTCTAGACAAAGTAAGGAGCCTAAAATAGATTATTGCGAACAAATGACTTAAAATGATTGCAAAATTGCTTGAAGCATCAAATAATGCTCAGAATTTGCATTATTTGCACATCATCAGCGTATTTACTATGTATAATCCAATTATTTGAATAAATAAGAACAGAAACGCAATATAGATAAAATAAAGAGCTTAAATATAGATTATTGCTAACGAATGACTCCAAATTAATATAAATTCTATTGAAATGCTAAAATGATGCTCAGAATTTGCAATATTTACATATTATATGTGTATACTCTGTATAATCAATTTATTTGAATAAATAAGATCAGAAACATATTCTAGACAAAATAAAGAGTTTAAATAAAATTCATAGCTATCAAATAACTTAAAATGAATGCTAAATTGCTTGAAATGCTCAATTGATGCTCAGAATTTGCATTATTTGCACATTGTATGCATATTTAGTATTTATAATCCAATTATTTGAATAATTAAGATCTGAAATATATTCTAGACAAAAGTAAGGAGCCTAAACGTAGATTATTGTGAACAAATGACTTAAAATGATTTCAAAATTGCTTAAAGCATCAAATGATGCTAAGAATTTGGATTATTTGCACAATATCAGCGTATTTACTTTGTATAATCCAATTATAAGAATAAATAAGAAAATAAGCATAATATAGATAAAATAATGAATTTAAATATAGATTATTGCAAACAAACGACTCAAAATGAATGCAAAATCTCTTAAAATGAACAAACGACGCTCAGAATTTGCATTATTTGCACATTATATGTGTATTTGCAATTATTTGTATAAATAAGATCAGAAACATATTCTAGACAAATTAAAGAGCTTAAATATAAATCATAGCGATCAAATAACTTGAAAAGAATGCAAAATCGCTTGAAATGCTCAAATGGTGCTCAGAATTTGCATTATTTGCACATTATATGCGTATTTACAATGCATAATCCTTTTATTTGAATAAATAAGTTCAGAAATATATTCTACACAAAATAAAGTGCTTAAATATACATTATCACGATCAAATGACTTAAAATGAATGCAAAATTGCTTGAAATGATGCTCAAATGATGCTCAGAATTTGCATTATTTGCACATTATATTCGTATTTACTATGTATAATCCAGTTATCTGAATAAATAAGATCTGAAACATATTCTAAACAATGTAAGGAGCTTAAATATAGATTATTACGAACAAATGACTTGAAATGATTCCAAAATTTCTGGAAGCATCAAATGTTGCTCAGAATTTGCATTAGTTGCACACCATCAGCGTATTTACTATGTATAATCCAATTATCTGAATAAATAAGAGCAGAAACATAATATATATAAAATAAAGAGCTTAAATATAGATTATTGCGAACAAATGACTCCAAGATAATATAAAATCTATTGAAATACTCAAATGATGCTCAGAATTTGCATTGTTTGCACATTATATGTGTATTTAAATTCTGTCTGCACATTATATGTGTATATACTCTGTATAATCCAATTATTTGAATAAATAAGATGACAAACTTATTATAGACAATATAAAGATCTTAAATATAAATTACTGCGATCAAATGACATAAAATGAATGCAAAATCGCTCGAAATGTACTAATGATGCTGACAATTTGCATTATTTGCACGTTATATGCATATTAACTATGTATATTCGAATTATTTGAAAAAATAACAACAGAAAGATATTTTAGATAAAATAAAGAGCTTAAATATAGATTATTGCGAACAAATGACTTAAAATTAAAGTGAAATGTCTTGAAATGCTCATACGATGCAGATAATTTGCATTATTTGCACATTATATGTGTATTTACTATGTATAATCTAATTATTAGAATAAATGAGATCAGAAACATAATCTATAAAATATAAAGAGCTTAAATATAAATTATTGCGATCAAATGACATGAAATGAATGCAAATCGCTGTAAATGCTTAAAGCTCAGAATTTGCATTATTTATACAATATATGTGTATTTACTATATATAATGTAATTATTTGAATAAATAAGAACAGAATTATAATACAAACAAACTATAGAGCTTAAATATTGATTATTGCGAAAAGTGACTCAAAATAAATGCAAATCTCTTGAAATGCTCAAATGATGCACAGAATTTGCATTATTTGTACATTATAAGCGTATTTACTATGTATAATCCAATTATTTGAATAAATAAGAACAGAATAATAATCTAGATAGAATAAAAAGTTTATATATAGACTATTGAGAAGAAATGACTCAAAATGAATGCAAAATCTCTTGTAATGCACAAATTATGCTCAGAATTTTCATTATTTCCGCATTATATGTGTATTTTACTCTGTGTAATTCACATTATATTTGTTCGCAATAATCCAATTATTTGAATAAATAAGAACAGAAACATAATATAGATAAAATAAAGAGCTTAAATATAGATTATTGCGAACAAATAACTCTAAATTAATACAAAATCTATTGAAATGCTCAAAGGATGCTCAGAATTTGCATTATTTGCACATTATATTTGTATTTACTCTATATAATCCAATTATTAGAATAAATAAGATCAGAAACATATTCTAGACAAAATAAAGAGCTTAAATATAAATCGTAGTGATCAAATAACTTAAAATGAATGCAAAATCGCTCGAAATGCACTAATGATGGTCATAATTTGCATTATTTGCACATTATACTCAAACTAACTATATGTAAGTGAATTATTTGAAAAAATAAGAACAGAAAGATCTTCTAGATATAATAAAGAGCTTAAATATAGATTATCGTGAACAAATGATCTGAAATGAATGCAAAATCTCTTGAAATGCTCAAATGATGCAGAGAATTTGCATTATTTGCACATTATTTGTGTATTTAATATGTATAATCCAATTATTAGAATAAATGAGATCAGAAACATAATCTAGACAATATAAAGAGTTTAAATATAAATTATTTCGATCAAATGGCATAAAAAAGAATGCAAATAGCTGTAAATGCTCAAATGATGCTCAGAATGTGCATTATTTATACAATATATGTTAATTTAGTTTTTACTATGTATAATCCAATTATTTGAATAAATAAGATCAGAAACATATTCTAGACAAAATGAAGATCTTAAATAGAGATTATTGCGATCAAATGACTTAAAATAAATGCAAAATCGATTGGAATGCTCAAATTATGTTTAGAATTTTCACTATATGCGTATATACGTATTTAGTATGTATAATACAATTATTTTAATAAATAATATCTGAAACCTATTATAGCCTAAATAAAGATCTAAAATATAGATTATTGCAAACAAATGACTTAAAATGAGTGCAAAATCGGTTGAAATGCCTAACTGATGCTCAGAATTTGCATTATTTGCTCATTATATGTGTACTACTCGTTATCAATTAAAGCAACATTCCAGTAACTAACTACCATTGGAAAGATAGAGCCAAAAAAACGATAAAGAAATTGATCTTCAAAAATCCAATACTATGTATAATATAATACAATTATTTGTATAAATAAAATCAGAAATATATTTTAGACAAAATAAAGAGCTTAATTGCTTAAATATAGATTATTGTGATCAAATGAATTAACATGAATGCGGAATCACTAGAAATGCTCGGAATTTTTATTATTTGCACATTATATGCGTATTTACTGTGCATATTCCAATTATTTTAATAAATAAGATCTAAGAAATATTCTAGACAAAATAAAGTGATTAGATATAAATTATTGCGATCATGAGCGGAATTTGCATTATTTGCATATCCTGAGCGTATTTATAGTCAAAATTATTTGAATAAATAAGATCAGAACATATTCTGGATAATATAAAAGCTAAAATATTGATTATTATGATCAAATGACTTAAAAAGAATGCAAAAATCTCTTGAAATGCTCAAATGATTTTCAGAATTTGCACTATTTTGCATATTATATGCATATTTTATATGTATAATCTAATTATTTAAATAAATAAGATCAGAAACATATTGCAGACAAAATAAAGAGTTTAAATATAGATTATGGCGAACAAATGACTTCAAAAATAAAATGAATGGAAAATCTCTTGAAATGCTCAAATGTTGCTCAGCATTTGCATTATTTGCACATTATATGCGTTTTTACTGCGTATAATCCAATTAGTTGAATAAATGAGAATAGAAATATATTCTAGATAAATTAAATATCTCAAATATAGATTATTGCGATCTAATGACTTAAAATAAATGCAAAATCTTTTTAAATGCTCAAATGATGCTCAGAATTTTCATTGTTCGCAAATTATTTGCCTATTTACTATGTATATTGTAATTATTTTAATAAAAAAGTTATGAGAAATATTATAGTCAAAATAAAGAGCTTAAATATAAATTATTGCGATCAAATTACTTAAATTGAATGCAAAATCTCTTGAAAGCTCAAATGATGCTTGGAATTTGCAATATTTGCATATCATGAGCGTATTTATTATGTATATTCAAAATTATTTGAATAAATAAGATCAGAACATATACTGGACAATATAAAGAGCTGAAATATTGATTATTACTATCAAATGAATTAAAATGAATGCAGATTGTGCAATCGCCACCCTACCCTCAAAAAAAAAAAAAAAAATGAATGCAAAATCAATTGAAATGCTCAAATGATGCTTTGAATTTGCATTGTTTGCACACTATATCCGTATAATCTTATTATTTAAATAATTATGACCAGTAACATATTTCAGACAAAATAAATAGCTCAAATATAGATTATCACGAACAAATAACTTAAAATGAGATCTGAAACTGCATTATCACTAACACTAGAATTGCTCAAATGATGCCTAAAATTGCATTATTTGCACATTATATGCGTATTTACTTTGTATAATCTAATTATTTGAATAAATGAGATCTGAAACATATTATAGACAAAATAAAGAGCTTAAATTTATATTATTGCGAACAAATGACTTAAAATGAATGAAAAATTTATTGAAATGCTCAAATGATGGTCATAATAATTATATGTGTATTTACTACTGGAGGGGCTAATCGAGGTTTGCTCGATATTTGACTAACAAATGCACCATTGCTCCAATACACTAGGAGCAGCTGACCTTACAGCCGCAAGCCTAAATATGTGCAACCTACTGCTCAAATCGCAGCCATCCGTTCAAAATCAAGGGCGTCCAACAGGGGGTGAACTATTCATTACTGTTCATCACCCCCGTTCCAAATTCAAATCTTTTTAATGTATATACATGATGTGGCGCCGATTAGTCAGAGAAGAGAAAGTGAAACAGAAAAAAGTGTGCCAGATTGACAAGAAAGGAGGGGCATGAGGGTGACGCATAGCTATCGAAGGAGGAGGAGAAAATAAGGAAAGGATGAAGAGGACTCCGGGCAGCAAAAAAGAGAGACGAAAACACGATAGAAATGAACATAGAAGGGGACACAAAAATAAAAATAAACAAAATAGTGCGCTGCTAAATAAATGTCTATCGGTGAAGCATGTTAGTACTATAAGTATGAGAATTTCAAGAGATTTTGCTTTCATTTGAAGTCATTTGTTCGCAATAATCTATATTTAAGCTCTTTATTTTATCTAGAATATTTTTGTGTAGTTATTTATTCAAATAATTCGAATAAACATAGTAATTTCCATATAATGTGCAAATAATGCAAATTTTCTGCACCATTAGTGCATTTTGAGCGATTTTGCATTTATTTTATGTCATTTGATAGCAGTAATTTATATTTAATCTATTTATATTGTCTATGGTATGTTTCTCATCTGATTACGCATATAATGTGCAAATAAAATGATTATACAGAATAATTACGCATATAATGTGTAAATAATTATACAGAATAATATATTGTCTATGGTATGTTTCAAGATATTATGCATTCATTTTAAGTCATTCGTTCGCAATAATCTATATTTTAGCTCTTTAGTTTATCTAGATTCTGTTTCTGTTCTTATTTATTCAAATAGTTGGATTATACATAGTAAATACGCATATAATGTGCAAATAATTTAAATTCTGAGCATCATTTCAGTATTTAGAGCGATTTTTGTTCCATTTCATGTCATTTGATCGTAATAATTTATATTTAAGCTCTTTATCTTGTGTAGAATATGTTTCTGATCTTACTTATTCAAATAATTGGATTATACATAGTAAATACACATATAATGTGCAAATGATGCAAATTTTGAGCATCATTTGAGCATTTCGAGCGATTTTTCATTCATTTTATGTCATGATCACAATAATTTATATTTAAGCTCTTTATATTGTCTAGGATATGTTTCTGATTTTATTTATTTAAATAATTGGATTATAGAAAGTAAATACTCATATAATGTCCAAATAATGCAAATTCTGAGCATCATTTGATCATTTCAAGAGATTTGCATTTATTTTAAGTAATTTGATCGCAATGATCTATATTTAAGCTCTTTAATTTATCTTAAATATGTTTCTTTTCTATTTATTCAAATAACTAGATTATACAAAGTAAATACTCATATAATGTCCAAATAATGCAAATTCTGAGCATCATTTGATCATTTCAAGAGATTTGCATTTATTTTAAGTCATTTGATCGCAATGATCTATATTTAAGCTCTTTAATTTATCTTACATATGTTTCTTTTCTATTTATTCAAATAACTAGATTATACATAGTAAATAGGCAAATGATGTGCAAATAATGCAAATTCTGAGCATTATTTGATGCTTTGAGCAATTTCGCAATCATTTTAAGTCATTTGTTCGCAAAAATTCTACATTTAAGCTCCTTACTTTGTCTAGAATATGTTTCAGATCTTATTTATTCAAATAATTGGATTATTCCTAGTAAATACACATATAATGTGCAAATAATGCAAATTCTGAGCATCATCTGAGAATTTCCAGTGATTTTGTATTCATTTGAAGTCATTTGAACGCTAAAATCTATATTTAAGCTCTTTATTTTGTACAAAATATGTTTCTGATCTTATTTATTCACATAATTTGATTATACATAGGTAAATACACGTATAATTTGAAATAATGCAAATTCTGAGCATCATTTGAGTATTTTAAGAGATTTTGCATTTATTTTGAGTCATTTTTCTCAATAATCTATATTTAAGCTCTTTGTTTTGTCTAGATTATGATTATGTTCTTATTTATTTAAATAATTGGATTATACATAGTAAATACGCATATATTGTACAAGTAATACAAATTCTGAGCATCATTTGAGCATTTCGAGCGATTTGCATTCATTTAATGTCATTTGATAGCAATAATTTATATTTAACCTCTTTATATTGTCTATAATATATTTCTGATCTCATTTATCAAATAATTGGATTATACATTGTAAATACACATATAATGTGCAAATAATGCAAATTATGAGCATCATTTGTGCATTTCCAGAGGTTTTGCATTAATTTTAAGTCATTTCTTCGTAGTAATCTATATTTAAGCCATTATTTTGTCTAGAATATTTTTATGTTCGTACTTATTCAAATAACTGGATTATACATAGTAAATACGCTTATAATGTGAGAATATTGAAATTCTTTTCATCATTTGTTCATTTCGAGTGATTTTGCATTCATTTTATGTCATTTGATCGCAATAATTTTTATATTTAAGCTATTTATGTTATCTAGATTATATTTCTGATCTTATGTACTCGAATAATTGGATCATACATAGTAAATACATATATAATGTGCAAATAATGCATATTCTGAGCATCATTTAAGCATTTCAAGCGATTTTACATTCATTTTAATTAATTTGAGTGCAAATAATACATATTTAAGCACTTTATATAGTCTAAAATTGTAAGTGCTACAACAATTCTAGAATATGGAAATAACCCAGAATAGTAAAATACCTCGTGTCATCGCTAATCGAAATCGAGTGTTAAGTGGATTGATGTCTCTTATTTTATACATGTTTTGACCGTACTTAGCCCTTATTATTGATCAAACTATTACAAATTGCCTCATAAATTGTTATGTTTTCCTAGATTTTGGTACTGTCGTGGCATTTGACTTGTTTTGTAGGAACTTGGTGGAACGGACATAATAATTGCATAAAAAGGAGAATTTTGGAGAAACAAAATGACTAAATGGATCCATAGCACTGTAGAGCTCATCCTAAGCTTTCCAACGAACTTTGAATCACCTAAATCGGAGTCCGGATGAAGAAATTACGGCCCAAATACTATCGGTGCACTGTGCTGCCATTTCGGTCCGAAATGTACGGATTTCGGTGCGAAATGCACTTCTGGAAAGTGCGTTTTTGGAAATTTTCGAAGAAGGAAAGTGCAAACTGCCTCCCCTTTGCCCTAGCCGCCTCTTGGCCGCCTGGGATGACTTTATATGCACGTTTCTGCCTCCAGAGAGGCCATGCTACCTTCCATACACCAAATTCCACCTTTTCCATCTCCGTTCTCGCGCCGAAAGGCGCGGGTTTTCACCATTCTTCATTGAGCACGACCTTGACAGCAACTTGGAGCGATTCTTGGCACGCGACAGCGGCAGAACCAATCCAACCGTGATTCCATAGCCTTGCAAACAGGAGTTTAGCGGGATTACTTGGTTGTATCTCTTCTTCTCTCTTTGCTTGTATTGATGATGGAGTTTGTATCTTATTTATATTGCATGTTAGGCTAGTTTATTATGTCTTAGAGGTAGTTAGTAGATTAGTTTAGTATTTTGTGATGACTTGATGGATTTATGATATATTATGTGATTTATTTAGTTGTGAAATATTGTTTATGCTTAGTTAAATTATTTGTTTGATTGATGTTTACCTTTGGATGAATCGCGACGTCTTTAGGGCATTAAACTATAAACAAAACTTGTAATTGATTAAGTACTTGAGGTAAGCCAATCGCTCGAAAGAGGAGGTTAGTTTAACGACCGAAAGGTGTAACTTTTATTGATCTGAAAAGACTTTAAATACCTCTGGAAATCCAACTAAATATTCTTAAATTTCTAAGAACCAAAACGCGACAGCTGAGGCTTAGTTATTTACGTGGTAAAAGCCGGTTCCATACCAAACCAGAACTAAAACGCGACAGCTGAGGTTAGGGTTTAGGTCTGGTCGTCAAGTAACCTTCACATAGTGTTGTGTAAAAATATCAAGTCGAAACAAGAGTTCTAAGGCGAGTTTTTGACCCGAGCAGTACTCATTTCGGTCCAAAATGGAACCATTTCGGTCGGAAATGACCCTCTGTCTTGGTGAAAATCGTGGACAGAGGTGCCTTAGAGCTAAACTAATTGAACGCACACCCTTAGGATATTCATTTGCATTAGTTTGAGTCCAGAAAACCTTGAAAATCAACTAAAAATATTTCTTTTACTTGTACTTTATTTATTTGTCTTTTAAATCATAAAATCCCAAAACAATTGTCTTGTCTAGCTTTCGTGAGGAAGTAGAGTCTAGTAATCAATTTAATCCGTCCCTGTGGGTTCGACCCTAAGCTTTACCAGAACGACTAGTGAGGTAAATCATAGGTATAAATTTATTTGACCTAGGTTTTATTCCTTCATCATGGATGAACTTGAAACCCGCAATCCTAGCGTATCTTCTCCGTCTCTGATCTTCTCCATAGCCTGCAATAAGAGAATCACTACAAAGCCGATATCACAACCCCAACTGATGGTGTTTGACAGGAGTTAGCCGGCCTTGACTCGTTCCCTCAAGAAAATCTTTATGCTCTCTTTCTCTCTTGTCTAAATTCTGCTTAGATCTGAAAGAGACACTCACTAATACATTCTGCCATCCCGGAGTAGTATAAATAGAGGGTTCAAATCACTCAGAAGTTACAAAGGCAGCGTTTCAATGAAAGGGTGTAATGTTCCCAACATTCTGTCAAGGTGCACCGTATTGACTGAACCGGTCCGTTTTACAGACATAATACTGCATAAAATATGTTTTTAAATAAATATATTTCTACTCTATGTTTAAGCACTTTAAATATACAATATAATTGTCATTTGGGTGTTATATATTAATATCTATTAAAAAAATATATGTATAGATTCTATCTCATTAATGTAAAGTCTGCAATTACATTATAAATATGATGTATCTGATTTGCAAATTTATTTTGTACATTTCATAGAAGACAGAGGAGACTAGCATTTCAGTAGTGCATGGTATAGGGGCAATAAATTTCTATTTATAACTGATTTCAATTTTATGAGAGTTTCATTAAAGGTTGTGCTTAATTTAAATTTTAATATTATGAGGCTAATAATTAACTATAAGTCTATTGATTAAGGATAACGTTCTGTTTGTGAAGACTGTGAATCCACAATTCAATTTAAAGATTTTTGTGTACATTTAAAGTTGATCGAGCATACTTTATATTTACTAGAGGGGTTGCATAGGCACCTTTTTCCTCAAAAAATAAAATTACATCTAATTATTTTATCGTTTTATTTTGTTTTTAACGTAATAAGAAGAACGTGCTATATTTTTCTTTTCTTTTTCTTTTTTTTTAGAAAACATTGATAGCGACTGTCAATGGTAAGCCCTTGAAAGAACATGTTATAGTTCTTTACAATGTAGAAAATCTAAAGATAGTACATGTGGATATAGAGAAAAAACAATCTATGCTGAGTCATATAAAGGGAAGTTGAAGGTTATAAAAGAAATTTGATTGTAAGGATAAAAAATGTCCATAATTTGTTGGTTTCATGTTCTACAAAAGTAAAATGTTAAAGATTCTATTTTGATGTTGATTGTCGGTACTAATGGGTACCCATCAATTAACGTTAGTTATACGTCAGTGATAGGCTTAATTATGAGGATATAAATTAATAAAAAATCAAATAATATAAATAGTTGCTAAAAATAATTGATAAATTTTAAGCAACACATAGTTATTCCCATCAGAAATACAAAATAAATATATGCATTTATTTTTACAAATTTAAAAATTATATCATATTTTATATTTATTTGTAAGTCAAATATCGAGCAAAGCTTGATTAGCCCCTTTAGTTATATATAAATAAGGTGATATGTCTTCTTCACTATTTTATCTCAAATTCATGCAATGCAAATATAAAATTTAAAAAAATATGAAAAATATTTTAAATATCCAAAGCATAAAAAATCATATCACAAAATTTTATAATTCTATGAGCATGAATGTAAAGGTTGATGAAAAAGAATTTTGGAAGACCTTCGAAGAATCAAATAAAAAAAAATACAACTTTTAGAAATTTTATTAATATATTTTAAATATTTTCAATGGTATTTTATGTAATTTTAATATTTTCATGTCTGGTATTGTTAATATGTATTTTTCTAATTAAAGCTGTATTATTTTGTTTTTGCAATACGTTGCATATTTTTTTTTATCATCATACTTTATTTAAAATTTTAGTATTTGTCTCATGATTAAGATATAACATTCGCAAAAATAAAAATAATAAAAAATTAAAAGTAAATATAAATAATATTTAAACATATTAAATTTATAAATAATGATTATAAAAAAATAAAATTAAAATACAATCTATATTATACTTAAGCATATTAAAATATTTATATGCTATATATGTTATAAATACTCCTCTTGTCTCCTGTCATCTCGTCTCGATTAGTCTCTCTCTTTTCCTCTCTTATATCTCCTTTGTATATTAGTCTATCTTTCTATCTCTTTTACTATGCTCAATATTTTTTCATTTTTAACAATTACCTTTACGTGGAATGTAAGAGTGCAGTACAGCTGGTTAGTGGCTCCACCTATCTAAAGGTGACGGGTTCAATTCCCGCTGGGCACGGAAGAGGGATAAAATCTCGATTAACTGGGATATGCCTCTCTAATATCCTTAAAAACAATTACCTTTACGCCTCTACTCTCTTCTCTCATTGTGAGCTTTCCAAATTGGGATCATACGCCCCAAATGAACATTCCTAACAAAAGTTATGCATATTTCAAGTTTTAACGTTAAAAAAATATGTTTTTATGTGATTTTTTTGTTATTTTCTATTACATATATGTGATATCTATCTATGTAATAAATATGGCTAGCATACCAAAAAAAAATTTTTAAATCAAACCAAAATAAACAAATAAAATTAATAAAATATAAATAAATAATTTTTGGAAGCAAATAAAAGATAGTAATAAATCTAAAATCATTCAATTCTATCTAATATATATAATATATATATATATTTTAAATGCATTTAAAACTTTAATATCGATATGATTAATATTGGTAAATAACTAAATATACATTTTAGAGAAATGGCTAAAAACAAATGGAATGCATTAAAAACAAAATATAATATTTTTTAATCAATAAAATACATTAAAAACTATTTAAAAGATTTAAAACAAACATATTTTAATTCAAAATGGGTGAAGGATAATATCGATTTTTGAAAAACGGATATCAGCTAATATCGTTCTTTGAAAGAACAATATCAGTATCGTGTTTTGAAAAACCGATAATGTGGACCTATTTATATAATTCTGATTATTTTAGTAATATTTCCAAAATTTAATAATATTTCAGTATCACATATTTTTTTTCAGCAACCTAAATACTTATACTAATTGGACTTTTTCTATACGAAATGTCTGCTTGAAACCTTCTTTTTGTTTCTTGATGAAATCCGGCCCTCTAACATGTTAATGGTTGGTGAGGAAAAAAAATTAAAATCGCATACTATCTCGGAGATTATTGGATAATCGAATACTTAACTCCCTCAAAATACTATGGATATGTTTGGATGGAGTGAGAATAGAGAATTTTAATAGAGACATCCTTATTCCTTGTTCCATATTCAAATACCAAGGTTTTGTTAGAATATGAATAAGGACCCGAATAAGTCCAAATTCCTTATTCTTGTGTTGTTTGCTTATGATAATTTAAGTTCAAGTTTTGCTCACTCCACTGTTTGCCCTAGCCGCACCCCCCTCTCTCTCTCTAAACCAAACGAAAATTAAAATTAAAATCGAAGGCATAGACCACTCAGCTCCGCTACCCACCATCCAATCCATCCTACCGGCGCGCTCTATCTCACTCTCTCAATTTGTCTCCGATCATTTGATTTAATACAGAATTGGTATTGACCATCCATGGTTTTCCCATCCAGCACCTTTCCGCGTGCTGACGTCAGCAAAAATTTTTTGACCAATTTTCAAAATTTTTTTGGTGCTGACGTCATCAAATATGCTAATTTAAAAGTTCAGTTAAATGTTTTAAGGGTTGAATTAAAGTGTATAAGTGTTCAGTTAGATGCACCAATAATTTATTTCACTTTGTATGTTGAATATGATCATTTATTTCTTACTCAGGCAATTTGTATATATGTTCAGTTTATTGTTGTAAATGTTCATATTGTTATTGTAAATGTTCGCTATGTTTGTTGTATCTGTTCATTTTATTTTTTTATTTAACTAGTTTAATTGAACACAAAAACTACGAAATCAAATTTCTACTGCAACTAACTGAACACATAGATACTTTAAGTTCATTCCTTAACGTATTTAGCTGAACATAAAATACTAAAATTTCAAATTATTGGTGCATCTAACTTACCACTTATACACTTTAATTCAGCTCTTATAACATTTAACTGAACCTTAAATCAACATATTTGATGACGTCAGCACCAAAAAATTTTCAGAAATTGGTCATAAAATTTTGCTGACGTCAGCAGGCGAAAAAAATGCTATTTTGGACTTGTCCAGGCCTGTTGGATGGCGCTAGACGGGAAAATCTTGGATGGTGTATATCATCCCTGGATTTAATAGGTTTGTAGCACCACGGGTCGAGACACAGCCGTTTAAGTCCAGTGTAGAAAAAGTGTTCAGCCCAATTTGAGCCCATAATAATAATTACACTTGTTTTCTTCCCTCGAACCTCTGCATGTTTCTCCATTACTGAAAGCTGCCCAATATCTTAAACCCTAGCAATAGCAAAGAAGACTGAAACCGCGCGCGCCATGGGAGGCTTAACGGAGGAGAAACCAACAGGACAAGGAGAAGAGAAGAGGAAGGAAGAGGAAGGGGAAGGATTAGAGGAGGAGAAGGATGTCAGCTTTGAAACTCTCGGTCTAGACGAACAGTTAACTCGAGCTCTCAGGAAGAAAGGCATCACGGTAGCAACTCCGATTCAACGCGAGGCAATCCCACTAATCCTGGTTAGTACTGTTCTATTTTTGTTTTTCTATCGTTCTCGAATTTTATTTGGTGATTTGAATAAATGTACTCTACTGTCAGCTAATTCTAATATTCGAATTCCATTTGGGATCATGATGCTCCTTTGTAATTGAAATTTTGGGAAAACATTGGTCATGCAGCTTAATTTTGCTCATTCCAAAATTAATGCTAATGAGAGTTATGAATTTAGGAAGGGAAGGATGTGGTTGCACGGGCCAAGACAGGATCCGGCAAGACATTCTCCTATCTACTTCCCATGCTCCATGCTCTTTTGAAGTTGTGCTCTGAGAAGCGTGCCACTAAATCTTCACCAAATGTGTTCATTCTTGTGCCAACTCGTGAGCTGTGCGCACAGGTTAGTTGGATTTAGATTTTTGAGATCAATGGATAAAAGTTGTCTCGAGATTATTGTCGGGGAAAAGATTTATTTATTTGTTTTTATTTTTTATAATCTCTAAGACCCGGTTGATAGTGCAGGTTAGGTGATTCTTTTGTCTTTTCTAGCGGCCAAAGTAATGTAAAAAGCCTGACCTATATATCTGTTCATATTTTCAAAATAATATTGTTTCTGATCTTTTTTTCTGCTTGGTTTTTACGAAGGAAAATCCTCATGGGAAAGAAAATAAATTGACCAGTGTACTTTGCTTACTTAAACAGTGTATAAAGAGTGGTGAACTTGAGCTTTTTTCATATTGAAATTTCAGAAGTTAAAGAAAAAATAGGGCTGGTACATATACCTTACTCATAATTGCATCGTCTTTTAGTTTCACTAACCTGTAAATTGGGGTGCAACAGGTATATCAAGAAACATCATCAATTTTGGAATTCTGTACAGAAAAATTAAAGCTTGTGCAGTTAACTGCTAGCATGCCTCATCGCGATATGGTTCGCTCTTTATATTATCTCTTGCATTAGTCATATTTAATTTTCATGAATAAATCGGATATGATTTGGAGTCACTGAAGGTTCTTTTCCACATATAAAAATTTTCGAAAACAAAGACTATTTGTTTTGAGAGGCTTATTGGTTGGGCCCATATTGACATAGATATAATATGCAGAAAACATCCCTGGCTGGACCCCCAAATATTGTGGTGACAACACCAGCTTGCATATCAACATGCATCTCTAAAGGAATACTTAAAGCTTCATTAATCAAGGATTCCCTCTCCATGCTAATCCTTGATGAGGTAAAGACTATTGCTGCCGAACTGCTCAAACTCTTTCCGCATTGCTCTTAGCTGCAGCTTGCAATTATTAATTTTTATGTATGCACTTGCAGGCTGATTTACTATTGTCTTATGGATATGAGAATGACTTGAAGGGGTTAACACCTCATGTCCCTAGGAGCTGTCAGTGTATTCTCATGTCTGCCACTTCAAGGTTTAGATCTCAATTGTGCTATTACTTTATTAGTTTATTTCATTCTGACCTTGGTGGATATTTGAATTTCAATAATCTTGTTTTATTGATTTAAAATATCCAGTCCTGATGTGGAGACATTGAAGAAACTTCTACTGCACAATCCAGTAACTTTAACTTTGTCTGAAGTGGGTTCCTCTAAAGATGAGAATATTCCCAGAAGTGTTGAACAATTTTGGGTAAATTATCATTCTGTGACGAAATTAAAAGGGAAAAAAAAAAATCAAGTTATCTGTTATTCTACGACTAGAAATTTTTCATAGCTTATTTTGCTTTCTAATTATTTTTGTTATAAACAGATATCGTGTAATACTCAGGATAAGCTTCTATATCTGCTTTCTCTGCTGAAGCTTGAACTTGTTCAGAAAAAAGTTCTGATATTTGTGAACACAATTGACATGGCATTTCGAATAAGGCTTTTCCTGGAAAAGGTATTATTTTCCATACTTCGCAGATATTAAAAAACCTGAAGTAAGAAAGAAACAAATTATGCATGTCTTTGGCATCGCAACTCTTAAATTTTGTCTATAGCATCATTTGGTACATCATAAAATTTTGACCTTACTTTTGTTTATTGTAATTGTTGGCTTGTTTGACCAGTTTGGGATAAAATCTGCTGTTCTGAATGCCGAATTGCCTCAGAATTCACGAATTCACATACTTGAGGTAAGTCTTCTCAACTTTTTCTTTGGTACGTAGCCTACTTTTTTTTATTTGGCTAACAATTCATTTATTTATATATTTATTTCCTTTTGTTGTGTTCAGGAATTCAATGCAGGTTTGTTTGATTATCTAATAGCCACTGATGATAGTCATTCAAAGGAAAAGGAGCAGGCAAATAAAGAGAGTAAATCAAAGTCAAAGAATTCCAAGAAGCGTCTCAAGCAAAAATTGGATTCGGAATTTGGGGTTGTTAGGGGAATTGATTTCAAAAATGTCTATACGGTTAGTGCCAATGTTTTTTTTGATATATAAACACAATTAGGTGCTTGAATGAGCTAGGAACTTGTGCTAGAATTTTATTTTCCAGGATTATAAGTTTCTTTTTAAAATCTTTCAGGTAGTTAATTTTGACATGCCCCAAACTGCTGCTGGCTATGTACACAGGATTGGACGTACTGGTAGGGCCCACAACACTGGTTCCTCTGTGTCCCTTGTAAGTAGCTTAGCATGTCTTCTATTAAATCTGAAAAAAGATGTCCGAGACCATTATACTCACCATTTTTTATAATAGATTTCTTTGGAGGAGGAGGCAATATTTGAAGAAATAAAAAGTGTGTTAGAAGCTGATAAAAAGGAACTGCCTGAAATTATCACTCCCTTTCCTTTACTTAAACAAAATGCCGTTGAGTCATTACGCTATCGGGCTCAGGTTAGCATAACTTTTTCCTTGGTATTTTTAATCCTGATCAAGCTTCATAGGAAATGTCTGTGAATATGTAAAGAGGTTTTTCTCACTTGTTTGCTTTATTTTACTTGGGTCGATACAACAGGATGTTGCTAGAAGTGTAACAACCCGTGATGTACAAGATGCTCGGCGGCAAGATTTGAAGAATGAAATTCTCAACTCTGAGAAGTAAGTTTTTACAGTCTTATCTCTTGATTAATAAATGTGAAGGATGATAATAGAATATCAATGATTCTTTTGTTGCACATGAACGTACACATCTTTATTAATGATTGCGGTCGGGGAGGGTAGTTATTTTTCTAGATGTATTTCTTTTTACTCACTTGTCCTACATCTATGTAACAAATTGACCTTGTACCAGAGATAAGGTTGTCCTAAATGTATTTCTTTTTACTCTTTTTACTCCGAGAAGCAATATAGGCTTTGTTGCATCTCTGATTCCTGTAAGTTTACTCTACTCGACTCAACATTTGATGTGTTTCAAGTTGCGACTCACCAATGTAATTTCTCATGTAGGTTGAAGGCTCATTTTGAGGAAAACCCTAGAGATTTAGGTATATATTATTCTTACTGGGTTTAAAGAATATCCATATGCCATAGGCTTACTTACTTTTTTTTTTAGTTTGTTCATTTTAATACATCTATAGCCTATCCTAACTTCTTTGCTTTTCTATATAGATTTGTTGAAGCACGACAAGATACTGACCAACAAGGTGATACCAGCACACCTGAAAGAAATACCTGAGTACTTGGTGGATCCAACTACAAAGGAGGCAAGTAAGGCTGTAAAGTTAACTCGGGCCGCAATGGGGATAGATACTGGGCCCAAGAGGAAACACCGACCTGCTTTTAGAAAAGGATCCGGCAAAACCAGTGATCCTCTCAGGACATTCTCTGCACAGGTATTTGCTCATCTTGGTAATTTACAGTTTTCTATAGCAAAGTTTCATCAGTTTGAATACTGATATGCACTGTTGGTGCCTCAATTATGGGTCACTTTTAGTTTTTTACTATGTAACAAAATCATACTCTTTTTTTAGAATGGACCCCCAGTAAGTATGCATTTGACTATGGTTGTCTTGATGTTAGAAATTTGGTTTTGTTTAATTTCAGAGTGGAAAGAGTGGAAAGAGACGGAAAAGAAGCGATGGAGATGAAAGCCGGCGCAAGAGGAGACCCAAACAACGCTCTTAATAGTAGGATTAGTTCAGGTTCAATGTTGTCGGCTTATTGAATTATTTTTGTTTTATTATTCTTCCGAATGTACAATGACATTAGATGAGAATTGACCGGGAGGTTAATACTTCTATAGTGTGCTTATAGGCCACCTCAATTTTGTAGTCCTTTTGCCTTTAAAAGCCTAATGGCTTAGTATACTATATTAGAAATTTTTTTTGTTTTTATTATTCTGGTGAGTTATAGTTGTGAGAAGAGTAAATTATGTTCAAACTCTTCCCTTGCAATATTATTATTTTTTCTTTCTTTTGATATCGTAATTGAACCATAGTTTTAGCTGTTTCTTTCACCAACTTCATAATTTTGACACAACTGTGAATTACGTATAAAAAGGAAAGAGTGGATAGTCACTGAGCAGATGCCTTTTTTGTCGATATAATCGAAAGTATTTTGAATCGGGTCCTATTACTACAGTATGCATGTTACCTATCGTACCTATAAGTAGTCATGAAGGCCGAATACAAATAATAATTACTACCAAGGCGTACGCAGAGCATGTTTTTCTCATTGAACGATAAAGTAAATAAAATAACATGAATTTTTATTTTGTCTTCTTTTAATTTATGATAATGAAATATATTACAAAAATAATGAAATATGTCTAGTTTTAATAAAACAATAATCAGCTAATACTCCCATTAAAATGTCCCTAGTCCTATGAGAATAAGACATCTAACTTATTACTACAACTCAGACTTACCTTCCCAGATCAATTAAACCACCCTACAAACACCTTCATGGGCCATAATTGACTCTCATCCACAAATCATCGTTGCAACATATGCACATATCGATCCACTACCGTGTGTCACCCATGAAAATTACACATGCATTAGAAGAATTTGCATCTCTTACAGTCGTCACGTTGCATAGACAGAACACAGAAGCCAAGATCCGGACAATTAAGATGGGCTCTTTGTATCTGATAATTAAAGATGTGTTAGTTGCTCAAATTTTCTACCTGTCTGAGCCTGATTCACCTTACACCGGAAAACGACTACTGTTTGGAAGTTGTGTACTGGAGCGCTATCCTCTGCTCACTCGATCCGACCCGTTCGATTTAGATCGGACGGTTAGTTTTTTTTCGGGCCTATCAATCTGGGATTATTCACGGGGCACCATCATTGATCGGACGGTTCGGATCTAAGGTGAGCACTCTGCTCACCTAAAAAGGTGAGCAGAGGATAGAATTCGGTTGTGTACTCCCTCGATTGATATCCACACAAAAGGGTTCACATATCACAACATGCTCTTCAAAGTGAAAAGTTCTCCCTAAAAAAAAAAAGTGAAAACTTTACATAACCTCGCCCATTTTCTGCAACAAAATAAATAAAAAAAACAGGAATGATAAGTGCCATCGCTAAAAAAACTATCCCGCGCCATTGCTACTTTCTGTTATAAATGTTAAGTTTAATAATGAAATGTGTTCAGTTTAATATTCACAAGTGTTTAGTTAAATACGCCATCGCGCGTCAGCCGTGTCAGCCTTGGGGAGAGGCGCGCCAGGGGCAGAGTTGGAAAAAAATTAATTTCAACCAGATTTGACAATTATAAGTGCCATCGTTAAATTTATCATCGCGTGCCATCGCTGAACAGTGGGTGCGAACTGTAGATGTCCGTTATATATGTTCAACTTAATAACAAATGTGTTCAATTTAATAAATTAAAGTGTTCAGTTAAATGAGTCATCTGATGATTTTATAACATACTAATTGATGCATCTTCTTTGTCTAATTTATACTGAACATTTATACTTATTAAACTGTGCATATATACTAACAAACCGAACACTTATACTACGGATAGAGTCGCAGAATTTGTGCGCTAGGGGCAGATTCGAAAAAAAATTATTTGAACCGGACCGGTTCATGACCCCTTCTAATTTTTTTCATGTATTTTTATCCGGTTTCGTGACCTCCTTAGTTTCCATGCGCACTCTTAAAAAATCGAAAATTAATACTTAATAAATTGAACATTTATATGTATAAACTGAACGTTTGTAGTTTCGAACAAAACATTTATACTTACTCAGTTGAATATTTGGATAAGAAATAAAAAAATAAAATAAACATATTGAACACAATGAACAATTATAATAGAAAGTGAACATTTATATCGAATAAACTGAACACTTATAACAATGGAGTGAACACAAAAACAGATGCTGGAGTGAGGGGATGCATTGCTCAGTGATGGCACTGGATGACATTTCTTCCGATGGTGTTAATCAATTTCCAACCAGATTGGTTCATGACCCTTTCTAATTTTTTCATGTGGTTTTTTCCGGTTCGTGACCCCTTCGCTTGACATTGCACCTATTAAAAAAACTGACAGTAATACTTAATAAACTGAACATATCTATGTAAAATCTAAACATTTGTACTTGCGAAACTGAACATTTGTTCTTACTAAACTAAACATTCTAAATTGAAAATTAATACTTCATAAACTGAACAGTTATAAATAATAAACTGAACATTTTTATTTACTAAACTTAACATTTGTACTTACTAATCTAAACATTTGTACTTAATAAAATGAACATTTGTGCTTATAACATTTATATTTTGTATTACAACTAAGTGAACGTTTATACATAAATAACAGAACATTTGTACTTGTTAAACTGAACATTTAGATATACAAAATTAGTGCCCTGGTGTGAAGGACCATTGTTGAGTAACGTTGCACAGAGACCCGATGGTCAGCGATGGCATATGAGATGACGACGTTAATCAATTTCCAAAAAAAAATGCTCCGAAGGAAAATCTCTGAAAAAAAATTATGGGGGTCCAACTATGGAATTATGTTCATAAATATGTAATGTGCAAACAGAAATATTACATGGGATAAAAAAAGGACTCTGCTCCCTATTTGGTGCCCTTAGATCCGCCCATGTGTATGGGACTCCACATAGAGACTGGAACTGTGGAACATCAGATATTTTCTGATTGAAAAAAGGAGAGATTCATAAGCTTCGATTGGGGAACTATGAAGTCGGTAAGAATTGCTCGCTTTTTTTTTTTTTTTAAGCCCTGTTGGTCCAACAACATCTATGAAACTTAAATCTTTTTCCACTTTGGAAGTATTCGAGAAATAAGTAGAACGAACCCCGCTAGGGAGTACTGGAGTAGTCTAGTACAACTGTACAAGTGACAACAAAAATCCCTTCACCATTACAAAAAGTAGAATTAAAAAAAAATGGTACAATATATTATATAATTTTTTTTCAACCACTCAAAACATTACCTGAATATAATAAAACAGTAAATTTTTTTGTTATAACTTATATTAGATAAATCAAACGTATACAATTCGACGCCATATAAAACAATAATTATTGACCCTCAAAAAGACAATAATTATTGCTTAAGTGATTTGAAAAATTAACAATTTAATTTTATCGTCATTTGACACATTAAATTAATAAAGTAATATTTTAAAACTTTTAACTCTGATAACTATTTTTATTCTTAATCCTAAATTGTTAAAACACAGTTATCGATGTATTTATTTTTTTTGAGGATTATAAATAAATTATAATATCAAATAGTGCTTATTATCGGACGATAAATAAATTGCGTCCTTGGATCTTGGATCGGTCATAAATAAACTCATAACGTAAAAGGACTCTTTAACGGCGCAATCAAATCAATAACCTTTTTGTCTGCTCAATCCGATAAGCCACTAAAATGGGGCAAAAATAATCCCGATTAAAATAAAATAATTTCTTTTGGACTCTTGCGCTGGATGAACCAAAAAGGCCGTGTCAGTGAGTACCCGCTGCGTGGCGACTCCCCCTGCAAAAACAAAAAAACGCAAATCACTGTTACGAATCTAGATCGGAAACAAGAGGGTTGAGAGTTGAGACGAGGGGTTAAGGGGAAAATCCCAATTTCGATTTACGCAGCTCTTGTTCTCGCCTCTTCTCCTTTATCTGAGGAAGCTGAAATTGTGCCCGCGCGTCTTCCCTTGATACAGGTACGATTCTTTCTCACTGTCTACAATTAACTCCTCGAGTAATACTGGATAAATCTGGAGACGGGGTAGATTTTCGGCCTCTTTAGGTCTTGGATTGTTTAATTTGTTGTGCGTGGTTACTTCATCCTTTTTCTCACGGATAATCCTAGTGAATTTAAGTTTTCAGGCGACACTAAATAGATTGTTAAGTATAATAGGTTTAAGTTCTCTGAACATTCTTCCTGTATCAGTAATTGGAAACGATGATTTGACATTTGATGTTGACCTATAACAATGGACAAACTATTAAGAATCAGTGATCTGTGTTCTTTTCTCTGAATTTGTTATTTATCCAACAATCTCTTTGTTCCCTATTCGGTGTGAGAAACTTACTGCTGGTGGTAATTTAAAATTGCAATTTTCTTGCTTTTTTTTTTTTTTTTTCTCCCAAGTTCAGGCATGCAATTTCAGTATTCTGTTACAGTAAAACGCAATGTTTGTTCTATGTATTGTTGGAGTTCATCAATTTAAACATCTACTCTTGTTAGTTTTATTTTGGTTTCCAGCATTAAACTAAATTGCAAATGAATTTCAATTTCTTTAAAATTCAAATTGTCTAATAGATTTAGCCATTTAGAGATAGAATTATAGAAACATAAGAGTTATAGTAGTACCTGCTATTTTGCAAAATTTTTTTCCACTATGATATAATGATATTTGAAGTTAAATTAAAGTAGCTAACCATGTACTAATTGTCTCATTAAGTCATTATAGTTAAGAATTATGATGAGCTCTTCAACAAACAAATAAGCAACATAGAGTTATAGACTTATAGTAGTTAATTTGCTGTTTCATGTATGTTTAATTTTCTGGCACAGCGGTACTAGTAGTTCCTTAATTCTTAGAATAGTTTGTAGAAGAATTGAAGAAATGAAGAATATTGTCATTGTGGTGCATAAATGCAATGTTTGAAAACCGGACCCGCCACCGAACCGGGAAGGCTACCGGGTGGGCTGGTTCACCGATTAATCCGCGGTTGAACCAGTGTTCTGTTCCTGGTTTAACCGTTCAACCGGCTGGTCTGGTCCAGTAATCAAAACATTACATAAATGTTGTCATATGATGTTTCCTTTATAAGTAATCGTTTGTAATTCAACACCATACATGTAGTTTCAAATGTTATTTTGCTGTATGGACAATAGGGTCGAACTGTGTATTTTGTATGGACAATAGGGTCTTACTGTTTTCATAAACACATAAATACAATGGCATAAATATTGTATTTTGTATAATATTCTGGTGGATGTGCATGTACACATCTATTTTACTTCTTAAGCTCTCATAAAATGTCAAGTTTAAAGTAATTATACTCTTATATAAATTATAAATTAAAACACTGATAACATAGAGTGGCGATTTTATCAACCGTGTATGCACGCCGATTTATCACCGATAAGCACCTATAATTCAACTTCAAGCTGCTAAAGTGCCCAAATCGCATTTAAATCCCTTGATATTGATACTATTAAAAAAAAAAACCATGTTTGAAAACCCCAAGTCAACCGAGCCCAGTTCGAATTTGCTGGTCTGACCCACCAAATATATTTGAATGTCTATTGCAATTTCGAGTTTGTATGGCAGGAATGAGGCACTGCATAGCATTCCTTTGCTGGCTATAAAATGTTGTATGGCCATTTCTGTTTGTTTTTGACTATCAAACACAATTACAGTGTTTATTTAACCAGAAGGATATTAATAAACTATAAAAGCTGTTATATAATTAAAGAAAGTTTGGGTTAGTTGAAATAGATATAAGTGAACCGAAAGAACTAATACCAGTATGGACATAATTATTTTTTTTTTTCCTTATTATATGATCATATTTGTATTGGCTGGGTACCGCAATATTAGATACTTTTGGTAAGGTGCCGGATATGTGGTTGTACATTAATAAAAGAAGCTTCTGTTACCAGTATTCAATCAAGTTTTTTTCTCCTTCATTATTCTTTGAAATATAAAAATTGATTGAATTGGAATTATGGATCAATCCAAGTAGGATAGATATACTGTTACTTTTAATGCATTAAAATCTTTTGTTTGAATTTATTAGTGGGGAGATCAGTTATTGTATTGAACTTTATGTCCTGTTCACAGTTCTTAACTACAGAGAAAAAAAAAAAAAATTACTGACTGTGTTTGTTGGTCATGATAACTTCAGGTCTGCCGCTTCTGTTCTAGCATCAACTCTTAACTCAGTTGGACGAAATGTGGGGCTTTGGATCAAATAACTTAGCTCGAAGCCTAGGATTACAAAACAACAATGACAACAACAACAACAACAACAACAATAAAACTCCTAGAAATGGCAACCCTGGCTCGAGCGGTGATTGCTCAGATGACGAGGTCAGCTCCTGTGGCAGCCATGAAGAAGGCCTTGAGTGCCCCATATGCTGGGAGTTTTTTAACATAGTGGAGAATGTGCCTTATGTTCTCTGGTGTGGCCACACTATGTGCAAGAACTGCATCTTGGGCCTACAGTGGGCTGTTATCAAGCTCCCTACTGTACCAATCCAGCTCCCTTTCTTCATCTCTTGCCCCTGGTGCAGCCTCCTCTGCTTCCGCCTCATCTACAAGGACAACCTCTCCTTTCCTCGCAAGAATTACTTCCTTTTATGGATGGTGGAGGGAATGAATGGTGACAGAGCGACAAAGACACGACCTTCTGCCTCCTCTTCCCGTTCCGTCGAGCATCACACTGGCGGGAGCATGTACCCAAACCTCGTCAGAAGGGGGCAAAGAGGCCTGCATGGTGAAACCTCTCCTTCTCTTGGAGTGGATGATCGGAGGCGTGTATGGAATTTGTTTAGTGTGGAGAGGGTCCAGGCATCTTTACGCAAGTCCCTCGCTTTCTTGGTCCACTTGACAGCCAAGTTTCCACTTATTTTCATCTTCCTTCTCATAGTGCTTTATGCCATTCCTGCAAGTGCTGCTGTTCTGGCGCTATACCTGCTGGTGACAGTCCTGTTTGCGCTGCCTTCATTCTTGATCCTGTATTTTGCCTACCCCAGCCTGGATTGGCTTCTTAGGGAGATCTTTGGTTGAGTTGTTCTTCTGTTGTTTTGGTGACTGTGAAGATTAGCTGTTACTTTCATTTTCCTCTCTCTTTCTCTCTGCCTCGCTACTTGTCAATGTGAATACAGTGTCTACTGCTGTGAGTGTCCAGGAACTTGTCAAGTAGACTCTGGTCAAGTATTTCTGGTGGGGTTCTGTTCTTTTAAATAATTTTTGTCATATATATATATGTACTATGTGATATTTGCACGAGCTACTAAATTTGTAGCATGTTGTTTGAAATAATGCCGATTCTGTGATTCTTTGGCTGTATTATCAGATGGGAGTTTCTATATAATGGTCTGGAAAAATTAGGGTGGCAATGAGGGGTGCCAGCTTGGATGGCTTGGCATGAATGCTACCTTTGACTTTTGTTATAACCTGACCTGATCTCCTGGCCTATGGAGATGTCTTAATCTGCATAAATCTGTGCAAACTTTGGTGACATGTGATTCAGCGTGGTCTACATAAATTGACAACCTGATTTTTATATACATTTAACATTTATTTTAGGTTCTGCTCCAGAAAAAGAAACAATAGTTATGGCAAGGACTAGTTCCGTATGAGTGAAGAAAAAGACGAAGGAGCATTGGCTTTAAATTCTCCTGAAATATCTTGAATTGTTTCTTTATTTCCGCTTACTTCTATACAAGTGGGCTACTCATTCATATGGGCGATGCAAAACAGCTGCGGAATAGCTTTGACACGATCTGTTAGCCTTTTATATTAGACAAGTGGTCTGGCAGTACTTGAACTGATCCGTTAGCATTGAACAATTACGTTCAAGAGTAGGACAAAAGAGGAGCAAGTCTTCGAGGTATGGTAATCACTTCTATTATTCCGGTTTATTACATTTTCAAATATAATTTTTGTTATTAATTTGTAAAAGCTGGCCTGTATCAGGGACCTGATTTATCAAATTCATCGGGTCAATCTTATGCGGGTTGGTTTGGGGTCAATCTTGGTTATTTTTTATTATCATGCCTACACCACTTTTATCGTGTGACGAGATTTCCATAAAGCAGAACTCATGACAATTGCACGATCAAGCAAAGAGATATTCATGCCTGAGAAGCACTCTCTCTAGTTTGTTCGGCATCGCTTCCGGAAGTGCCTTCTTTATTGTGAGTTTATTAGTATAAATTTATCACGTCAAAAAAGCATAGTTTAATTAAGTTTGTATATTAATATTTTCTCCTTTCATCTTGTATCAAATTAATACTTAGTTTTATAGTATATAAAATACTTCCTGTGGCGTTAAACAAATTTTAACTTTTTGGATTTTTCTTAAATTAAATATTCGAATCATGAATGAAGCACATAATATTTTCATGATGCATATAAAATTTTGTAAGTTCGTCATTCTCAATTTTTAAAATAGATATGAATAAGCTAATCGCCTTCCCAACCATGTTAAAGGATCCAATCATTCCCGCGAATATTTTTTGTAGCATAAATAAAAATCACCAAGCAGCCAAACTGTTTGGAGCTCAGAACAACTTTTTTTTTTTTTTTAATAAAAAAAGTTTCTCAGGAATCATGATCGGCTCCGACCTGTAAACTACTGTTTTCTCCATCGATATTTACAAGTGCTTCTCAAATTGATGTTTTTTAAGTCTGTATTTCACTTTGGTTTTGGCGCCATTCTAACGATGGCATCTCCGGTCTCCCTGCCGCTTGTAGATCAGATCCACACCATATCATTGTAGAATGCGAGGCTTATTATTTTTGCGACATGTCTATGGTTCGGTTAGTTCATGCAGATTTCATTTATTGAAGTCATACTTAGAACATGAATTAAAAATGGAGCGTGAGAATCGTATTCTTTCAACATAATTCATGATCCTATTGCCAACTTGCGCAAACGATTATTTTAAGTTGATGCACTGATCCAAATGACTAAGAGGAGTAGACCGAAGTTAGATTTGTTGTTATTGATCTCAGTTAAAGGTCTTATATCTCCAAATTTCGTTTAAAATTGTTCAAAAAGGATCATTGAGAGCGATCTATAAGAACAAAGGAAACTGAAATTCAAAAAAGAAAAAAACAAGTGGTAGGTAGTTAGACAGTGGAGAACCAAAGGCACTTTTATTCGCTGGTTTCAGTTGCCAGTATCTATAAACCCCTTTTTTTTCTGGCCTTTAAATATTCCTGTTGCCTTTTTTCGCTTATAATTTCCTGAAAGACAGAAGCGGACCGGGAAAGAACAAAATCATACTAGAGTAATCTCGGATACACGTTCTTTCGGAAAGGAAAAAATATATATAGGTAATTCTACGGTGGACTGAAATTTCAAACCGGACTTGAATTATGATAAATCAAATCCCTTCATAATTTCAAATGAACAATCCAGATTTAAGCCCGGTTTAAAATTTCAGTCCACCATAAAATTACCCATATATATATATCATCGCTGTCCGTGCTTGACTTAAATTCTGAGTTTTGGAGAGTGAGAAGGGTATCTCTTTTAAAGTGTTTTTTTTTACCATTTTATTAGAAAAATTGCAAATACACTACGGGTATGTTTGGATGGAGTGAGAATAGAGAATTTGAATATAGACACCCTTATTTCTTATTCCATATTCAAATACCAATGTTTTGTTAGAATATGAATAAGGGTCCAAGTCCAAATTTTTTATTTTTGTGTTGTTTGGTTTTCACCGAATAAGAAATAAGGGGCTTATTCCTTATTTACGCCACTTCCAAACACACCCCACTACGGAAATTGTTCAGGACACGTCCACTTACTCACTCACTCCCAAATTTTTTAAGAAATGACCAAAATACCCTCAATCCAGTGTTAAAGTCTGAAAAAGCAAGATGGAAGAGGAGGATATTTTGGTCATTTTATAAAAAAATTTGGAGGGAATGAGTAAGTCGTGCGTGACCTGAGCAATTTCCCATGACTACACAGTCTAGTGTTGTATTAGTATAATCTTTTATTGTAAAGTTTAAGTTGCAAATTCTGTTAAAACTAACTTGTTTCCGATGTTAAAATAGGTTTGGTCTTGGCTTGGGACCATGATAAATTGTGACTCGCATCCTCGGCAGTCAAAAAAGGACTGCCGAGAGCAGTCGTTTCATTTTTTTTTTATATTTAAAAATTTTAAAATTCAAATGTCGAATTCAAACCGTTGATCTTGTTCAATTTAATGGGCGATGCGTTTTCATATAAGTTTTATAAAATTTGGAGTTGATTTAATACTTGATTAAGTGCTCAACAAATGAACGTATTAGAATTAATTAACATTGCCGCTTGGCATGTCTTATAATTTCGGCCCAATAACCAAAGCTCAGATCTGATCCGACCCCATCGACAAGAAAACCGGAGAATGTCATTTCCAACCAGACTCGAACTAGAACTAGAAGAAGCGAATAAACAGCAGGGCCACTCTGACGGACGGTGAGTCGCACCGGAAGAATCATCCATCCCCAATTCCCAGCAGGTGGTTCCAATCGTCCCCCTTTTGTGCCCCGATTGGATTGGATTCGGTTCGGTTCGCTGAAATTCCCGATAAATAAAGCAAGCATCACAATAATCAGTCTGAGCTGAGTACTCAGAGCAGGTGTGCTCACTTTGCATAATTGCATCGCATGTATATGGGTGCATCACTGCATTGCATTGTGTTTTCAATAGGCATTAATTACCATTAATAGAGATCATGTCAATATCTTCCCTGAGGCTCTCCTCTCTCATCAAGAGTGTTGTCTGGGGGGCTGAACAAGAAAAACAAAAAGAAGAAAACAATGGCAAAGGCAGAGATGCTTCTCGCTCTCTTAAGCTCTCAACCGACAAGGACGCGTACCGGCCTGGAGAGGCTGTCACAGTCACTATTGATATCTTCAACCCTACATCATCTTGCAAAGAGGACACGGCCAACTCCAATGGCCTCTCTCTCTTCGTCGATGGCCTTTCTTTTGAGGTTAAAGGCTTAGAGAAGCTCGACACCCAGTGGTTTGCCACTTACAGGCCCATGCCCGCTTCTAAAGACAAGAGAGGTTTATCTTCTTTCTTTTTTGTTTTCATTTACACACTGTATTGCCTGAACATAAAGTGAAGATAAAAATGTACTTTTAGTCAGTGCCATGTGATGTAATTGTATGTGAAAGATGGGGTTCTAAAAACTGCATTTCTGCTTCATCTTGTAATGGATAATTTTGCTTAATCTAGTGCTTATTTTAATCTCTAATTTAATTACTCAGGTGAGAATGTGTTTTTGGATTGTCTGGCGTCGTCTATAGTTTCTAAAGTGTTTGTTTCTTCTGGAACGACAAAAACTTGTAAGTACTCTCTCTTACATCCCTTTGTTTGTCTCATAGAAAATGAATAATAAAGATGCTATGCTACTATCATTCAAGTAAATGTGAAACTATGTCATTTTCAGTTATCCAAGGTTGTAAACAATTACTGTTCCATATATTTACAAAATTGCTGCATGTAGTTGTCCCAAATTGTTCTTTGATTTGCTCTAGACTTTTATTTGTAGCTGAACTTTCTAATTCAATGCTTTAGTACAATTGCTTACAATTGACACAAGCAGAAATGAAAAAAAGCTTCCAAAGGAAATAAAAATGATACAGTCAAATGAAGCAAAAAGAAGGAAAAAAAAAATTATCTACTATTGTGTTCTATGCACCAATTGCTAATAAGCAATTACTAAATGGGAATCCATGTTTTAGATATTTTACGAGTGGAGCTGCCGAAATTATTGCCACCTTCATACAGGGGTACCAGCATCCGATACATTTACTATGTGAGAGCCACATTATATGCTAGGTTTGGGCCCACTGGTAACTCTTTCAAGTTGGTTAGTTCTTTTCCTTTTTTATTTAAATTTCAACTAGTTTTTTTTATGTTGTTTGTTGGAGTATGTGTAAATAGGAAGTTTTTGCTGTAACAAATGCATTTCAGTGTACATTTTTGTTTTTGTGCTTGATAATTCATTCTTATTTTCCATGTTGGACTTGCAAACTTGAAGGAAGCAAGGGCCCCGTTACAGATATGGGTTCCTCAGAAAAGCATGAATTTACTTAGTGAAGAAGGTAAATTATGCTATTCTAAATCTAATTACAAGTGGCCATAAGAGTTACTAATGATTTCTCTTCTTTCCTTCCTAATTTAGGAAATTTACCAGTGATTACAGATCAGTTGCCTATATATTGGAAAGAGAAAGATGAAGATTCAGAATGGGTTAGAACTGAGAACCTTTCTTATCTTTGCTGAGTCATCAATTCTGTTATACGTTCAAATTACCGGATTAATTGATGGCTTTGTTTGGCCATCTGATGATGTTAAGAAAACAGTCTCAGTAAAGCAGTTGAGGAAAAATATATCAGACATGCACTATTTTATATTGTTTAATTATATATTCATACTGTTTCCTTCTTATATAATCACTTAAAGTTGCCATAGAATAGCAGAGTAACAAATTTGATGGCCTGTTGTCAATGCCAAACTAGACCAATATCTTACCAAAATTGTATGTGCCAACTCTTATACTAATTTTGAGATTGTTTTACCTTTTTCCAGACAAGGGTTAATGAAAATGAAGAGGGTATAGAGGAAGGGTACGATAGCTCGAGGGATGAGGTGTCATCAATTTCATCATACAACCCTGCAAATGCAAATAATATTGAATTCTCCTCGCTCAGGAATTCCCTTTCAAATCAGTCATTTGCTAGTGCGAGGCTTTCTGCAGGCTCTGCTTTTCCCCCATACAGACAACTACCTCAGTTGTCCGTCTCAGAGATTGTAGAAGAACCTGGTCCAGGTAAAGTACAATCACCAATTTGAGAATATTATTAGGAAGTTAATTGTGAATGAGGTAATATTATTCACTCTGTTTACTATCTTTTTGGTTTTGTTGGAACATTCTTTTGGAAGTACAAACAACCTTGGTTTTATGATATGGATTATCATTCTATTTGTTATAAAAAATTTTCTTATTAATGCAGATAACATTTTTTTTTTGACAGTATTGCTTTGTTGCTTCCAGTTCAGTTAGCAAATATCTTATTTAGCTTGAAGGAAGCATCTAGAGATTTATAGACAATATATTTAAAAATGCAAAATGAAATAATTTAAAATAAAGAAATTAAAAAAGAAAAGTTGTTGAAAATGTTTTTGCCTAAAAGGAAATTAATGGTATGATGCTCTTGTGGTATACTTTGGCACTTGTCTGGTACAGTTGCTATTGTTTTGATTTAGTATAAATGAATTTACAGTAATAATGTATCTTGAAAAGCTCAGACCTTATTTTGTTTCTATTTTAGTATGGTTGGTACTAAATTGTTGTGATTGAGATCTTCAAATTATCTTGATATTAGCAATTTAATATGGCTGGACAGGTATTGTGTCGCCTCAAAGAAAGCTGAGCATTTCTCTGTCCAATTTATCATCAAATGAAGGAAAGAATTCTTTGGATTTCCAAAGCAATTTATCTAAGGAGGATGTGGGAACCCCTTTTACACCTAGATATCTGGATCCAGCTTCATGTAAGTTAGTCATTAACAATTCCTTTCCCAAAATTTGTAAACTTAAGTTGACATACAAGTTTAAGATATGCAGAACTGAAACTTGAGAAGTTATTTTAGTGTATTAACATGCATCAATTCTGAACTCTTGATCTTGTCACAGCGATGTAAATAATTTACAAATTACTGATATATGTGCCTTGCTACTGAAGTAGATTGTGATTTATTGTTTAGTTTTGTTATTTGTAACACAAATGAGGATTTATAGTTCAGCTTGGTGTTTTCCATTGGGGAGCCTAAGAACTCCTTGAACTCAGCAGTTTTAGTGATAGTTATATGAATTTTGCTGTGCAGCAGAAGCCTTCATTAAAGGAAGGTCATACAATATTAAAATTGATGATAACGTCCTTCTGCGTTTCTCGCCTAAGAACTCAGACTCAACTTATTACTTTGGTGATATGGTAAGTATTTTTCCAATTCTATCCTCCAGTCTTCATTACTTTTTAGTGCTGCGGTTAAATTGATATGCTAGTGTAGTACTGATATGATTTATGACAAACAAAAATCTTGCATGAGCATATTGCTTTACTAATCATGAAAGTTTTCTGACTAGCAGATTGGGGGCACACTCACATTTTTCCATGAAGATGCAATCCGGAGATGTCTTGAGGTATAAAAAGTAAATGAAGGACAGACAGTTATCTTTCTGTGTGATTTCTGTTTGTCTTGCATATCAAAATTATGTTTCCATAATTCTGTCTGAAAAACTTGTGAAGGTTTCTGTTACATTGGAGATGTCAGAGTCAATAAATCAGCAGTACATACATCCTTCTAGAAGGGTTTCACCCGCAATAACAAAGGTAAACTTTTGCTGAAGTAGTACTTACTATGATTTCGTGGTTTGTTCTGCTACCAGACTACAAGGTTAGAATTTTGTGGCTCCAGTATAACTATGCTTTCATGGCTTAAGTATTACAAAGCACAAACACATTTTAGAAAAAACTGTAAGAGCTAACTGTCTACAAAACCAACATGTAATTTTCTGGAACTGTTTTGGTACTTCTGTATCAAATCGCATCATCCCTTTCTCTATCTGGTATATTGTTGTATATGGTTTTAGGTACACAGTGAGCATCATGAGGTGGTGGCTGACATTCGTCAGACGAGTTTTCTTTTTTCGGTGCCAATAGATGGGCCCATGACCTTCTCTACTCCTAAGGTCTCTGTACAGTGGTCTCTTAAATTCGAGTTTTACACCACTCCTGAGGGTTTGGATATCTCTAGGTAACAATTAACTTTTTCCTATTTTTTTTTTCATGTTCTACATTTTGCTTCATCTAATGGGGCAATCCCATACGTACTTATATAGACTTTGTTTTGTCTTAGCTATCCATATAAACTGAAAGGTTGTATATGACCCAGGTCTACCTTAATTTTCTCTGTATATGCTCAAACCACTCTTTCCTCTATAAGAGAGCTTCATTTTTCTATGGCTAATTTGAAAAACTTGGAAATGACATAGAAGTTTCATGCTTTCTTTACCTTCTATGGCATATTAAATGTTTGTTATTTCCAATATGTCCGGCTGGGGCACATATGTAGAAATTCCTTTGTTTCAATTACATGTTTTTAATTTGTTAATTTATTTGTGCAATGCCTATTAGTGTAGGACATGCTTTCAGAAATTCTCATCCTACATTTTATAAGTTTCAAGAACCTTTACCAAATACAGGAGAACTCAGGGATAGGTGATTCTTTTTAATGCAAGAGAACAAAGGGATAGTTCGGTCTTGTTTCTATTTTCTCAAGTATTTGGGATATGATGGGAATAGTTATGTTCCCCTTCCATGGCAGGAGAAAACACTCTTACTGGGGATCAGGAATTACTATTTAAAGCTTTTGTGAAAAAAGAATTAATTTTCAATAACTCCAAGGTAATTTTGCAAATACCAGTGGTCACCCTCATCCATGGTGATTCAATGTTTACAAAGTTCACTCATGAATCCTCTCTCATTTATCAGAATAAAATTTTGACTTTTTCCTTTTCGGTGAGTTGGCAGGTATGGGCATCCTCTACTTATAGAGAAGAGAGAGAAGGGCGAGTGGATCCTGCCGATTACCGTTTATGCACCTCCATTGAGGAGGCAAGCAGTACAGTCAACAAATGACAAACATTTGTCTCTTGGAAATCTCTTTATTTCATGATTCAAAGGTTGACACCAATAGTGGCAATACCAATAGATATAAAGGTAAGATATTTATTTTTCATATAAAAAGCAAGAACTGGTTAAACTGGTTGGTGGTTTTGATACGAGGCCACGTCTTTGCACAATAGGCTTACAAGTTACAAGCATAATTCCTAGGCAAATTCAAATTATGTAGAGCTCACACGTGTAGAGTAATATGTATAGGATATGCACTAATTACAACATTCAAACATGTGGCCCACTGGCTAGCTCTTCTTTCAGGGATGTAGCCAATAGTAATTTATATGTTGAGCCAAGTACTAGATTGATACGTTGTGGCTGAAAACAATATTTCCTTTATATTGCAGATCGTTCTTCCTATGTATAGAGAAATTGCTGGAGAACGTATAAACTGGCTTGCATGTTTTGGGGACCATGAATCTTGCTTTAGGCAATTATATGAAATTCGTTTTATTAGGTATATGCAAAATTTTTATATAACCCTCCATTTTTGTACCATTTCTATCCATTCGTTTTATTAGTTTCAAGCACCGTTTTTTTCTTTTGTGAGATGAAGAAACAGTAGCGAGCAGCAATCGATGCTTTATTGATTCTAGAATCTTTTGTTACTAATTGCAATCATTATTAATTAATGGCTTCCATCTTGAATTGAACGGTCTTAGTTTTTGACATTCTCACACAAATCAGAACCAATCATATCGAATTTATTGTGATGTCTTAGGATAGGGGTGAGCAAAAAACTCGTTACTCGTGAGCTAACTCGAACTCGACTCACAAAAACTCTATTGTAACTCGAGCCAACAAAACTCGAGTTGGTAAAATTCGAGCTAAACTAACTCGATTGGTTGACGAGTCGAGTTTGAGTTAAGGTCAGCTCAACTCGCAGCTCGTGACACAATAAATTTATATTTGAGATATGTATTATGAATATAATTTATGAGTATTAAAAATTTATAAATTAATAATAAGAATTTTTTTCTTATATATTTTTATTTTAACTAATATTACACATGATAGATTGAGTTTCAAGACATATTTTGTTTCAAATCAATAAAAAGAATATAAAAGACAACAATTTTATTGTTTATAATATTGTATATGTAAAAAATTTTTAATACTAGAATAACATATGAATTAAATAAATAAAAATTTGAAGGATATATATTTCTTTCAAGTTAGCTCGTGAGCCCACGAGCTAGCTCGAGTTGGAGACAAGCTGAGTTTGAGCTAGCTTAACAAGCTCGAAAGTATTTCTAACTCAGCTCAACTCAACTCGATTTACCGCCGAGCTGAGTTTGAATTGTCCCTAACTCGCTCAAACTCAGCTCATATACAGCTCTATCTTAGAATGAATTGAATATGACGAAATCTTAATTGATAGAGATACATCATTTCTTTTAATTATGATAAATGGTTCTAGTGCCAAACGATAAAACCAAAATGGTTGGATATTGCAAAATAGGGGAGCAATTAATTTTCAAAAACCTTTCTTATACAAATAGAACCCTTGCGGCGATGCTCAATTCTCAACAAGGGACAAGACATATTTGTAGATCTCAGAAATTTGGACATATCCCGGTAAGGTTTTAGATGGGAAGGGAAAAAAAGCGTACATTTATGTGGTTTTCACATGGTTAAAAATATGTATAAGCTTCATTCTTGGTAAAGATGTTTTTAGATGAAAGGATACCTACAACAGTATTCGCATTTTATATAATAGATTTTGGCAAATTGGTCTTTGAACTTTTTTCCCCTAAAACTTTTTTTTTTTTGGGAGAAAAAAAAAGAAAGAAATTCTGGCTGCGACCCAAAAAAAAAAAAAAAAAAAAAGACAAAATGCTACCAGAAACAGAATATTCCCTTAGGTTAGCTTCTCATTTTCATAGAGTATTTTTTAATTTTCTCCGATATTAACTTGCATACAATATATTTATGCTTCTTTATTTAGCTTATTGCCCTTTATGTCACTATTATTCTCAGTAAATACTAAATATATATTATTTCTCAGTTCTTGCCTGAAAAAACTTTGATCAGGAAAAATGCACCAATGCTGCCATGGAAAATAGCCGTCAAGATTTTCCAATTTCTTGCCTTATTCGGGTATGCACGCACCATATATATCTCTAACGCACGGATCCAAGAGGTGTTAACACGCTAGATCTGGCGCATAAACAAATGTTGTATCATTTGATCGATTTGATCTGTGATTGAAATATTAATCGCTAGACGAAGAAACAATATATCTTGGTTTTCCGTCTAATAAAGAAATAAATTGAATAACATATTGATGAACATGAAAATAACATAGTATTTATGCCCGGTTAAGTCTAATTATTTTCCTAACTTATGCCTTTTTCATGTTCATTGTGCATCATTTTGTCCAATTTGCATGAAAGATAGAGATATTGCCGTTTTGTTGTTTTTGCTGCATTTTAGGTCTTAGGGCGCACCCGCATCCCAAGGTGAATCTTGACGCAGATTTGAAAATTGTGTCGTGTCTCAAGCAACAACTGCTGAATTTTTTTAGAACGTTTTCTTTTATTGCAAGGTTGAAAAAGGAATAACATTGAAATCCTCCAGGCTGAAGAGAAGGAAATAAAGGAGGAAATCAAGGGTGAATTAAAAATGATGAAACCAACATAAAAAGAAATCAATATGTAGTCAAATTTTGACCTAGGCTACAGCCTGGTCTTTCTTGGGATGACGTTTGCCTCTCTCTTGGTGATTGCAGGGAGGAGAAGGGGTTGTTGTTAATTCTTTCTATCCATAAGTTATTTTCATTACATGTGTTTTATCCAATTCTTATCCGCTTGAGATTTGTTTGTAGGAAATTAGTATGAGTAGCCAGACACAAAGGTGTAGTCGATTTTTCTATTTTTCTAGCAATCCGCTTAAACTAACAATTTGTGATTTAGGTAGCCAGGTTCAAGAGGAAATTAGGATAGATTATTACCAAACAGTCTGCTTATATTAATGGATTATAAACTTAAATCAAGTTGTCAGACACAAAAGGATGGCATAAAATATGTGTGATGAGACCAAATAATTCTAAGTAAATTGTTGCATTAACGCAAGTAGGGTATAATGGCGAAATCATAATCCTAACAAAAAAATATAATTATTACTGTCAAGAGTGCACTTGCATTGTAGACTCCATCCTATTTTACCAGTAGCATCCTAGCATGCAACCTGTCTAAATACTTCACCTGTATCTCTCGTTGAGTGCGACTGCATCATTTTCCTACACTGTCATTAGTTGTTTACTTTCATGTTTTACCTTGTAGTTTAAACACCAATCCAACCACTTGCTAAGTTTAGATTACTTAAGGTTGTTAGTCTGGTAATTTCAAATCACGTCCATGTGGAATCGACCCCTAAGTACTACGCGGTAAAATAAGTGTGCTTGCATTCTGACCGATTATGATTATGTTTTTTTTTAGCCTTGCATACTCGAAAAGCACACACATATCTATATGTATCGCTGATAAGTTGAGCAACATATTTTTATTACCTAATATTATTTTATTTCTTTATTTGTTCTTTGTTTGCCCATATAGAGTATCTCGTCAAGAAATAACTTCCGTAGATGGACAAATCTTTTGTTGTCGTTTATGATTTTCCTTCATAAAATCATTCTCTTTCCTTGCAAATGAAAAATCAGATTGACCCGATGTGGATTTGATCATTTGAATTCATTCAGCTCTCTGTTTCTAACTTCACATGTAACTAAAAATTTCAGGGCAGCAATTCTTCTGAACGTATTAACAATTGGAGTTGAGCATACTTCATCTACTGTGACATCAGCCTTCTCAAATGCCATCCCAGTGCTTACTTTTATTTTAGCCGTGTTACTAACTTACTACGGCAATTATTATTTAGTTTTGTTATTGCTTGTTTCTTAGACCTTTTAGCTTTTACTGATTTTTTTTTTAAAAAAGAAAGAAAAATTAACAACCTGAAAAGAAGCAGCAACATTTGCACGTGTATGATGCCCAAATCCAATATAACATAGAGGAGGAGGGAAGTTTTCAATGTCATGTACCAGAAGCAACTTTTTAATGTTGCATTCTGGTCTCAAATTTTGTGAAATTTCAAAATGAACACAGCTGAAGTCCTAAAGTTCTTAGCTTAAACCTGGAACTTTTATTAAAGGGGATACGCTTCAACTGATATGAGAATAAAAAGTCAAGTGCTGATTTTTCTTTTCTAAAGAATTGATTAAAGCTGACATTTGCTAGAAAACATTGGCTTACGTTTGGGGAAACGCCCTAGACAGAGCCTTTGTTAAACTCTTCATACTTCTGTGGGCCTAAGCTTTCTGGAATACACTCTAACAGGATCATTAATGACTCTTATTCTTGTAGTATCTCACTTTTAGAAATAGTAGCACTGATTTCACGCGTTGTGAGTCTTTTCTTAGGTTATTTAATACATTATGTAAATCTGTAACGAAGATCTGAATAGAATGAAAGTGGAGTCGATTTCTTTGCATCAGACTCGTTTCCTGTCTTTTTCTATTGTTTTTCCTTTATTTACTGATTAAAAAATATAAAATGTAAGTATGTAAGTGTTTCTAAGATAAAAATGCGAAAATAACTAGAATCTAGGGTTACCTCCAGTCATTGTTTGTCCTTAAGTATTGTGGATAAGTTGCACCAACTTGAAAGAGATTTGTCAAGCAATCTTCACTCCAATAGCAGCACCTGCAATGAAGAGGACATCACTAAACCGAAATGTCTTCTCGTGCCTTGATAATATTTTCAGAAAAATTGATTTAGACCTTGTCTCCCTCTAAATCTCTATCTTCCTCTCTATTTTTAGGGTGTGTTTGGTTACGGAGAGAATAAGGAATAAGGGGTCTAATTCCTTATTCCCGGGAAAGCCAAATGGAGGGTGGATAAGGAATAGAGGCCTATTCCTTATTCCGGTGCCAAACCAAACACCATGGGAATAAGGAATAGAGGCCTATTCCCGGCCCAATTCCTATACCAACAAAATGTTGGAATTGGAATTGGGAATAAGGAATTGGCACGGGATTCTAGATCCGGCCCTAATTCCTTATTCCTTATTCCTATCCGGCCTATTCCCAAACACAGCCTTAGTGAACAGAGTGATAGGATGTCACTTAGATATTGTTCTCCATCAGAACAGTGTATTTAAAGGGCCATAAATCACTCATGAGGCTCAAGGGGTCGTGGAATCCAATAGATGCTGAGATCACATGTTCTATCTAGATGCACCAGGGGCGTAGCTAGGATTTCATGTTAGCAGGGTCCATAATTTTTTTCTCTAAAAATATATGTACAACATAACATCTAATATAGATATAGTATAATTGTATTTTTCAAAAAACAAACAATTGTAAAACAATGTAACATAAAAACAATTCATGAGAAATCAAACATATCTATAACAACAACACAAAATACTAAGATGGGTCCTTGAACTTTTTTAGATGGATCCATAAAATTTTTTTTAATTACATATAAGTATTACTTTGAATAATTTTTTTTTTTCAAGGTGGGTCTCTGGACCCACCAATCAGGCTCTAGCTTCAGCCCTGAGATGCACTGTCCCGACCAAGCGGACCCGTTTGATTTCAAGCGAACCCGTCTAAATTCAAGCGGACCCGTTTGAAACAAACCTGAGAGCATATGGCAGAACTCACAAAGTAAACAAACGTAATACATTTTTACCAATAAATTATGGTTATTTTTTCATTCTTAAATTTGTCCGCATGTAAGAAGTACGGACAGTCGCACACACTGGTAGCGGTAGTGGTCAGCGAAGCTCTAAAAATGAGCCACCATAGAATGCTAACCCTAGTCATTATCTAGTTTAAATTTAATTAAATCTTCCTTCTAGATGTACAAAATGTATGTCTAAACTTGGATTGAGAACACTGCAGCATATGCTCAACTTGAATCAAATTAAACATACTGGTATTACTTAATCGCTCAATCTGATACAACATTTTGTTTCATCCAAAACAGGAAGCAAAAAGAATAGGACTGCACCACTTTACAAATAAAAAACAACTGGAAATATTACAAATTAAGTTGCAGTGCACAAATTACTTGACCTTTGAAGCACATACAATAAAATAAAAATAAATAAGTTCTTAACATTGACCTAACTTATTTGAGGAGGTGAGGTCAAAAAGTTGAATTTCTAATTTTCTATAGATACGTTAGAGTAAAAATAATAAGAAAATAATAATTATCCAGCAGATTGAGAATTATTATCCTTTTAATTTTACATTGTTTCTTCTCATTAGCATAATGTACTTGCTGAAGTTACATTTTTTTTTTTATAAAAATCATTGTAATGTATTCCTCACATAGAGATTTTTAATATATTTGCCATCTATTGAAAGTTAAAGTTAAAATCAAATAAAATAAGAAACGAAAAAGATGTATGTTAAAAGGAGATTCTATGCGGCTATGCCAAGAAGAATTTGGGTCAATATTGATTATATGCGTGTTGGTTTGGGTCAATATTGATTATATTTTATTATCATGCCTACACCACTTTTATCGTGTGACGAGATTTCCACAAAGCATAAACTCATGGCAATTGTACGATCAAGTGAAGATATATTCATGCCTGTGAGGCACTCTTTGCAGTCTCCAGTTTGTTCGGCATCGCTTCCGGAAGTGTCGTTTTTTGTTTTTCAGTATAAGTTATGGCGTCAAAAAATTATAGTTTAACTAAGCTTGTATATTAATATTTTCGTCCTTTGATCGTGTATCGATTAAATATTTAGTTTTACAGTACATAAAATACTTCTTGTGGCCAGGGGCGGAGCCAAGATTTTATTATAGGGGGACAATGATGTCTAAGTATAGGCCTGTAATAATAATAATAATTTAAAATGTATGAATGGTCACACATATGCAAAGTTTTGTGCACATTTAAAACTGTTATTTATTAAATAAATGAACTTGAAACCATTTTTGCGAAAAGTTCAAAAAGCTCTCGTGGTTCAAAATAGATAATGTAAAATTGTGAAAATGATTTTCTACTATATCAACTCCAAACTGATTTTGTAAAAAAACAAAAATTAATAATAAAGCTCAATATAGTTATGAACAACTACACTACATTTAAGTTTGGAGGGTATCATTGCAATATTTGAGAGTATCTAGGATACTTTAATAGTTAATTTAAGTGAATTAGCCAACTGTGAATGCGTGGAAAGGAATATTTGTCTCCTTTTCGATTTTCAAAACCTATATTTGGAGTTACTTTAATAGCGAGAGATATATTTATTGCTATGACTTGTTACACAAAAAAAATTAACTTTGTGATACAATTTGTTTATGTTATAAATCTTAATTTGGGCCAAAGTTAAGGGGAGTCAACATATCATGTACGTGCAATTACACCGAGTTACTCAATATCAATCATGACAAGCACAAAATGTTAAAGGGGGCCAGGCCCCTTCATCCCCTACTGGCTCCGCACCTGCTTGTGGCATAAAAAAAAAATTACAATTTTTGAATTTTTCTTAAATTAAAAATTTGAATCATGAATGAAGCACGGAATATTTTCATGATGCATTAAAATATTATAAGTTGGTCATTCTCAATTTTTTAAATATATGTGAATGAGCTAATCGCCTTCCCAACCATGTTAAAGGATCCAATCGTTCCCGCGAATATTTTTTGTAGCATAAATAAAAATCACCAAGTAGCCAAACTGTTTGGAGCTAAAAGACTTTTTTTTTTTAATCATGAGTCATGATCGGCGCCGACCTGTAAACTACTGTTTTCTCCATCTATATTTACAAGTGATTCTCAAATTGATGTTTTTTAAGTCAGTATTTCACCTTGGTCTTGGCGCTATGCGTCTAACGATGGCATCTTTCTGCCCGCTTGTAGATCAGATCCACACGATATCATTGTAGAATGCGAGGCTTATTATTTTTGCGACATGTCTATATGAATCGGTTAGTAGTTTAGTACATACAGATTTCATTTATTGAAGTTGTACTTGGAACATGAATTAAAAATTGAGCGTAAGAATCGTATGCTTTCAACATAATTCATGATCCTATATTCCTATTGCCAACTTGCGCAAACGATTATTTTAAGTTGATGCACTGATCCAAATGATTGAGAGGAGTAGCCTGAAGTTAGATTTGTTGTTATTGATCTCAGTTAAAGGTCGTATATCTCCAAATTTCATTTAAAAGTGTTCGAACAGGATCGTTATTGAGAGCGATCTATAAAAAGAAAAAAAGGAAACTGAAATTCAAAGAAAAGAAAAGTGGTAGGTAGTTAGGCAGTGGAGAACCAAAGACACTTTTCGTCGCTGGTTTCAGTTGCCAGTATCTATAACCCCCTTTTTTTTTTTTCTGGCCTTTAAATATTCCTGTTGCCTTTTTTCGCTTATAATTTCCTATCTGAAAAACACAAGTGGACCGGGAAACAACAAAATCATACTAGAGTAATCTCGATACATGTTCTTTCGGAAAGGAAAATATATATATATATCGCAATCCGTGCTTGACTTAAATTCTGAGTTTTGGAAAGTGAGAAGGTATCTTCTTTAAAGTGTTTTTTTTTTTTTGTTTATCATTTTATTTGAAAAATTGCAAATACCACTAGTCTAGTGGTGTATTAGTATAATCTTTTATGATAAAGTTTAAGATGCAAATTCTATTAAAACTAAATTAAGAAATTAATTTGAAGGGCGTGAGTAGCGTATGCCTGCAAACTTCCCTTGCGGAAAAAACAAATCAGTAAACATTATATTCTTTTTTTAAAAAAGGATATTAGCACATGAAAGTTAAAGTTAAAATCAAATCAAATAAGAAACGAAAGAGATGTATGTTAAAAGGAGAGATTCTATGCCAACAAGATTTTGGTACGGTGCCAACGATACCAAAATTTATATTTTTTATTTTTAATATAAAAAGGGTTTATATCGCAAATAAATAAGACTTGAGGGGTTATTTCTAGTTTTGAAGATTAGGGGTTATTTCCAAATGGTGAAAAATTTAAAGGGGTTATATATGATTTTAGCTTAAATAAAACATATTATGCATCATACATTACGCACATGTAAAAAAATTATGTTATTTCAAATTCGTATGGCTATGCATCAAGCGCTAATAAAATATTTAAATAATGACGATTTTAATCTTTCTCTTGATGCCTATAATGATAAAGATTTAATTTTAAATAAGAAATAAACAAATTGACACCAATAATTGTTGATACTAAGACCTCATATTTATTAATCCTCCAAATAGTCTTAAAAACTACACAAAATGAAAATGAAGTTTAAAATCAGTCTTGACAAATCTCAATTTATAAAGATAAGGGGTCGTTTGAGAAACATTTCCCAAACAGAAGGGGCCCATAATTCATGATGTTTTAAAATATTTTAAACAGACAGGTCCGGTTTTCGATAAGGCAAAATCGGATACAACCCCTCAAATCTTCTTCAATAAAAAATTAACCCCTAAAATCTTTAAAATTAGATATTATCCCTTTTTATTTTGTTTACTAAAAGATATAAACCCTTTTGATTTATTTTAATCGTATTTAAGTAAAAAAATAATATCTAAAATCTCGGACCATTATACCCCTGGGATGCCTAGCTCTTCATGTTTTTGCCCATCTACCTAGTTGCGTTTATCACCAAAAAAAAAATAATAATAATGATATTTTACCCGAAACTTCGTAAAGTATATATCCTCTATTGCTTATGTGTTCTTAACCAGCACTTCCAATAGTTGTGACTTGTGAGTTGTGATATAGCACGATAAAAAAACATTCTTTCTCACTCTTGATAATTGCAGACATAAGATTCGGTCTGCATTTAATTAAATTTTGAAGCACTCCAACAATTTTACTAATTATTATCTTCCAAATTCTATAGTACCGTACTTGGTGGAGTTATGGAGATGGGAAGAGATAGAGAGTAAGTACTTGGTGGAGTTATGGAGATGGGACTATGGGAGCAAGTAATTTTGCGGTTTTCAAGATGAAAAGTCTGGGCAGCAAAATGAAGAGGATGGGGGCTAAGCTAGGTATATTGGTGGAGTTATGGAGATGGGAGTTAGTAATTTTGCGGTTTTGAAGATGAAAAGTCTGGGCAGCAAAATGAAGAGGATGGGGGCTAAGCTAGGTATATTGGTCAGTTTAAAAATTATTCTTTTTTATTTAAATTAAGTTTAAAATTGATAAAAAGGACTTGTATCCATACAAAAAAGATTAGAGGGGTTATATCCCGATTTTCAATATTTGAGGGGTTTATCTCCAAATACAAAAGATTTGAGAGCTTTATATCTGATTTTCCCTTTGATAAATTGATAAGTCGGTAAAGGATCCAACCCGAATCGGATTAGATGTGATGGTACCGAGCACCTGCGGACTATTCTTTCCTTTTTTTTATATTTCCATTTGTTATTTTTTGTAGTAGGTCTGGTCGTCTCGTCCATTCAATTGGACGAAACAAATGGCTCCGATCCAAGTAGGAGATTTTATTTCGTGGTTGCCATCCAAGTGGTTCCTCGTCAACATAGAGCTGAGATGGAACCGTGTACTGCACACAGTGATGGAGCAAGATGGAATTTGATTTTCTGTTACTGACTTGTTTGGTTTCTATCCAGTAGCGAACGAGTCACAATTTCGAACGGACCCAAAATATAAGAAATCTATCATGTTCGACGGCGAGGACTTCATTGGAAGATAAAAGACAAAGAAACCCATCATTTAAGGGATCTTGAAAAGTATATATTTCGTCTTCCCGACAAGTATTCACTATTCAACACTCTCCATCAACATTTTTTTTAGAATTAATTAGATTTATGGGACTGTAAAAATTAGTTAATTAGGGATGTGCCATTTAAATTGCTAATTAGATTTATTCCATTATCAAATTATTTAAATTAGATCTATGCTATTATCTTATTCCAAAAAAGATTAAATTCTAAAAATGCCATCATGAAATCTCTCATTACTTTTAAAAATTTCCAAAATGCCCTCTGTGAAATTTAGCATGGTATTTAGAGAAAGTTTCGCATAGATTTTGGCACCTTCACATATGTTAATTCAGGGAAAGTATGAATAGAGGTATTAATTAAAAAAAATACGAATATATCTTGGCACGTATGTTACCTTCGTATTTGGACAAAACTACCATGATAATTTAGCGAAAAACGAATTTTGCAAAGAATTAATTTGACTTTTCTTTAGCGCGAAACAGATTACTAATTGTTACTCATTATATTTCATTACCAATGATAATAATTTGGGTTTATTATTTTTTTAGTGATGATATTTTTCTAATTTCAAATTTTTATAGTGGCATAAAACTAATTTGTCATTTAGTAATGGCATTTTTTAATTTTAAAATTTTGCAGTGGCATATTTAAAAGGGTAAAGTTGGCAAAAACAATTTGTCGATGGAAAAAAACTAATTTTTAGTTTTTTATAATGGCATAAAACTAATTTGTCATTTAGTGATGGCATTTTACTAATTTCAAATTTCCACAGTGGCATAAATCTAATTAACCTTATTTTTATTATTGATTTTCTTTCTATGTTTGATTTTATATGTATTTTTCCATTTGAGTATATATAGATTAGTCTTTTTCTAGACACCATAACACCATTCTCTATCTCTATCTCTATCTCTACTACTTATAAATGCACGGATGGAAAAAGTGTTACACTCTAGGTCTAAATAGTAAACTGGTATTTCTACCGTTGGATCGATTTGATCTGTGGTTGGATGTGAATCGCTAGACGAAACAACACTATTATTTGATTTTCCATCTAATATAGAAACAAATTGAATAACACATCTATTTGTATAGCTGGTAAATTAAACAACATATTTTTTATTGTCTAACGTTATTTTATTTCTTTATTTGCCCACATACGAGGGCATCTGCTAGTAACTAAATAATATACCAGTCATATGGTACTTTATGATGTGTATTGATGTATTTACATGCTACAAGAATGTCCCTCGACCTCCTCCCCCATTTTATTATGCTTTATACTGCCTTTTGCAGCAAATATGAGTTCCACAAGACAATTAAAATTGATATAATTATTTTTTCTTACGCATGAAGAAAAAAATAATGAAGTCGGAAATTATTTTTTTACGTAAAAAGGGTTTAAAAAAATTGAAGTACTAAAATTCATTTAAGTACTATGATAAAAGTAATATCAAGAGTACTAGAGTCATTATAAGTAAAAAAAAGTAATATACTTCGGTTATATTAACTATCAAATGGCTAGCTGTCATTGTATAATTTAACTGAGTGATTGGCATAAAAACTTAAAGCCTTGAACTAACTTATCACAAGTCAAAAATTTGAAACCTCCTATATATAACAGTACCTTAAAAATAAATTAATAATAGTTAAGTTCCATCCTGTATGTGTTAGTTTTCTTCTAAACATATGAATACCTTATTAAATATAGTAGCTCTACACCTGCTTGCTATAGGTCTTGTCATACAGAATCTGTATCAGGAAATCAGCAAGATAACGTGAGATCATTAGGATTTTAGACATATTATTATCTTAATATCTTACTCAATGGATCGGATGCAACAATAAATTATATACCCGCACCCGATAGGATCGTTTCTGGCTGAGGGAGTGTGTAGTTTGCCTGGCTATTCCTTGAGATAGAGGGTCAGTGATCCAATGTGACTGCGTCTTCCCTTCCCTTCCCTTCCCCCATCTCTTTCTCGCCTGTCCCAAAAACGGGTTTCCTTCTCCGGCGAAGAACCATAGGAAATGCAATTAGCGCTAAAGATCTCATCGATCTCTATTGCCACAGCTTCTCTCGGTTCACTCTCCTTCCTGCCTCCTCTCTTTTATAAGGTACCCCCCTCTCTCTCTCTGTCTCTCTGTCTCTCTCTATGTGAGTTGGTGAATCCTAGTTAATTAATGAAGTATTTGGCTACTTCATGAGAGTTTTCGTCTTTACACTTTACATTCTTTCGTTGTCTTTTTAAGGTTGTAATATTTTTGTGAATGTTTTGTGAAAGATTTAACCAATTGCTTGCTGGGTTTTTGCATAAGAGTTCTTAGATCTAGCGAATTTTGTTTTATTTTTGACCTAGAGGTACAATGGGTGGATCGGTGTAGTGATTTTATCATGATTATAGCCCATGATATTTTCGAAGATTGTTAGTTATATATAGTCAACTGCTAATTAAAACAAATTATCATGAATTCATGCAGCCAATGCATTGACTCGGATTTTTCTTTCTTTGATCTCTGGATACAATAGAGTTTAAACTAAAACAAACCAAAGGCATAATTAGAAAATCTAATATGCTGGGAACCTGAGGTCACTGTGCAAATTTTACCATTCATCATGTTGCAAGCAGAGAATATGTTATGATTACATCTATTCTCACTAGTACCCTCGTGTTTTTATTAAGCAAAATTCCAAAGAGCCCCACTAGAATTCGCAGAAGATCTCACCGCTCATAGTTGCAAAAATTGCTGCTTTTTCACGCATTTTATAAACTGATTGCGTGAGGTGAACCTTTACTTTTCTGGTTCTTATAGTGGGACTGACAAGAAAAATGAAGAATTGGTTCACTCCAAGTATAATTTTGAGTCATTTTAATTTAATCTTCCTAATGCACTATTTCAAACTACAAGTGCTCAAAGGATTGTACTCGTGACTAATTTGTTCGCTTCACAACATGCACTAGGTTGTCATATTCGTTCGTTATGTTACATGCAGCTTAGTGAGCCTATGCCCCTACCGATCAACTAATGTTTTCTTTTATAAAGTAGTGTTTTTTTTTTCTTTAAATAAAGGAAAACCAGGGACTTTTCTGTAATTTATACCAAAGGAGTGATGTTTTTGTTTAATTTCTCTCTCTTACTTCTATAAATAATCTGTTTCCCCATTTGATCCTAGTTCTCTCCGGCCAATTCCTACACTAACCGCCCCTGGCCCTTTTTGTTCGTGGGTGAGATCTAGTCGCTGGGGACACCTAGAATAGCAGGTTGATCTTAATTTTACGCTTTATTTTTGCTTTTATTTCTTCTTGTTTTTCTCTATTTTAGATCTAAGGTTTTGGTAGCTGAGCCCATGATCCATGGTTGCAATAGTCTCGTAGATTTGATAAACTTCGGAATTGTTGATTTTGGGACATGCTTTTGTAAATCTCGCTATGGCATGCGTCTTCCTCTTGAACTAGGAAATCTTGATTAGGAAAATCAGGCAAAAGAAGTTTACCGTAAAGCAAATAAGTAGGGCATGCATTAACTGGGTATGTATCTGCTTTTATTATTGCCTAGTTTAATATAGTCACTTAGAGATGCCTAGAATAGCAGCGATCTTGATTTTACTCTTTTTTATCTTTTTGTTTTTCTCTATTTTAGATCTAGGGTTTTCTTAGCTGTGGCTATGATCTATGGCTGATGTAGATTCGTAGATAAGGTGTGAAATTTCCGATTTTAAGACCTGGTTATCTGAGCTGGTTTTTGCCTCTTAAAATCAAGCAAGAAAGTTCACTATAGAAACAAATTAAACAGGGATGCATTAACAACCGAGTCTGTTTCTGCTATTATTCTTGCCTAGGAATCTAGGATCGCACAGGCCTCCTTTTTTTGAATTGTCCGATCTAAAATGAATGCAATCAACCTGCTAACAATTTCTAGGAGTGGGCTTATGACATCACCAGATTAGTTCGGTGTTTTTGTTAGATCGAATGGTCCTAACCAGAAAAAAAGGAACATATGATCCAGGTGTGGAATAGCAGCAGAAATAAAGGTGCTAACCACTTATTAGATATGTCTAATTTCTGATAATTTGTTTAAAATCTAGACAATATGTTAATGCTTTCTTTAGTCATTTTTGCTTGGAGGTGCCTGTTTGTTCCGCGTTAAACTTAACGCTAGGTTCATTTTTGCTGCTGCTTTATTTTGTTGATATTGTCTGTTGGTTACCTTTACTACCAATTTCTCTGGAAGTTATCTTATAGCAAATATTTCTCGCAGGTTTCTCTTTGAGGGATCTAAGCTTATTAAACCTCTGTCCCATATGAAAGAAGATGAAGTGAGTGTGTAAACATATCAAAATGCTTGTTGCAAAACAGTATCGGTGTACCCACTCAGCCCATTGCATCTGTATCAAGGGCCACCTGTGTGAGGATGCTCTTTACCTTGTCTTCCAGCACCTCAACTGGAACCCGCGGCTGATAGCTGTCATGTCCTGCGTGTGCAAGTGGTTTGATGAGATTGCCAAGCGAGTCCTCTGGAAGGAGTTTTGCCTCGCAAGGGCACCCAAGATGATGCTTGATCTTCAATCCTGTGGATCCCACAACATTGATGGCAACTGGAAAGCGCTTGGCAAGCTCCTTATCTACTGCACGGGAAGCACCAAAGGAGGCCTGTTCAACAATCTCAGCATCCCGGGCCACTTCGTATACCGCACCAGGTTCTCACGCACCTCTGGAAAAAGCCTTCTTATGCCGCAATGCAGAAATGACGTGCTGTATGTCTCTGATCCATGTGAGCACCTTGACCAAGGGGATGAGGGCGATATAGGGTTTTTTAGAGGGATATTCAAGTCTTTTTCTGTATCAAGGGTCAAGAGAATGCTGATTGACAAGGGGGCGAAGTTTCACCCAACTGAAGTGTGCCCATATTGCAAAGCAAAGCTTTGGAGCATGCTGCAGGCCAAGATGATACCAAGGAGTGCTTCGTGCCGTTTGGGGTCATATGATGAGTATGTGGAATACTTTGTATGCCTCAATGGGCATATGCTTGGTGTGTGCACACTGTTGCCTCTCTCTGACTCGGAGGCATCTGAGGTGGAGGCTTAATACTGGGATTGCATCTCAGGTCTGGCTATCTTCTCTATTTTGCTCTCATACCACAATATAATTTTTTGTTGGATACTCCCATATTTTATATATAGAAAAATGTGTTTCTTGTGATTTTTGTGGAATATCTTGTCCAATGACACCTGTGCAGGTTTACTAACTATTTCTTGTGGTTGGTACTGGGTGAATAGTACTTTATCGTATGGAATGGTTTACTAGTCACCAGTTTTCTTAATTATATTAAGTCATGACAAACTTTTAGGTGCACAACTAAATGCAATTTATGAAAACACTAAATTACTACAGATGAAACTAGCTAGCTTGAAAAGTTATCGCTGAGAATTATGTCTATTACTGTTAGAGAATGTTGTTTCCTGATTTTTTGTTATAATAGACAAGGTAGAAAAGATGATCTTTTTAATGTCTTTTTGTTGTGGTGTGGGGGATCTTTTGAAATAGGCAAAATGTTAGAACTATAGAAAATCTAGTTGTAAAAATAATGGGAGATAATTAACTGTGCTAACTCTTCAGTCACCCTGGGTTGAATTTGTACTGTGCCCTTGTTGTAAAATCTAATTGGAGTGTCCACTTGATTTGAATTGCTGGTGTAATTTTTCTAGTAACGGGATTTGTGCTGAACTGGTAGCCACAAGCACAATCATGCAATCACTAAGAGGTGAACATAGTTCACTCATAAGGCGAAGAATTTTTTTGTAAATGCTTTTGCTTCCCTAATTCTAACCTTGTCAATCCTCTTGTAGTTTCTTTGGTGGATGCTTGCATTTCTTAACTACTTCTGATCCGGTGGCATAAGATATTGACTTAATTTGTTCATTCCTGCTGTTCAAGTAGCAGCTTCCTTTCCTGGATGTGATTTCCGAGTTGAAAGCAATTACTGCTTAGTTATATCATATTACTCTTTCTCGTTGTTATTGTAATTTATTAGTAAGTAGTACCTGTTTGTAGAACTTCACCATCTGGTGCCTGATGGTAAATTAGTTTGTCTTGTTATTCAAAAAAGAAAAAAGAAAAAAATAGTTTGTCTTTTTATGTTGTTTTTGCATTTGTTGCTGCTGCTGCATCTGTTCTGGTTGATATATCTATTATTTGCATATATTTACTTTCATAATATATGATAAGTGGCACTGACTGTGGTGGTTACTGTATAAGTTGACCAGAAAAAATATATCCGACTTTTGCCTGGGAACTCACAGAAGAATAGTAGATCAATGCGCTGCGGTGTTCGAGGACCTCCGAATATAATGGCAAATACTTTCGTTTATTTCTGTAGTAGAAAAATTAAGCGTAAAATATAAATAGAGTAAAAGGATTGAAAACGAGCGCGTCGAACAGAAAACTAGTAAGCATTTTGTGATCGCGAATGAATTTTATTTGCGTGCAGTCCAGAAATTAATTTCATTAGCGTACAATTCTGATTTAGAATACTTCGTAATGTAACGGTAACCGTCAAACAAATACTTAAGCTCTCCGATTTCTCATATTTTGCCATTTTGTTTTAGAAAGTTTGGTAGTGTCTATTAAGTATCGATCTCTAAAGTTTTTTTAGATAGAAAGTATCGATCTCTAAGGCCTTGCTCCAGAAAGGGGTAGAGGAGGGAAACCGGGAGAAGGTAAACTGACCAAATCCTGCCCAGAGGTGTTAACCTGCTCCCAATCAACAAAATTTCAAAGGAAATGGAGGTGAACTTGGAGTAACCTGGAGAAATCTTACGTAAAACAATGAAGAAAATGGAAATTTGGTTCACCTCCGAATTTGGGGTATCGACCTTCTCTTTGCTTTCTTTCCCTTTCCCTTTTCCTCCAAATTCTGGAGCAGGGCCTAAAGTTAACCGAGTATAACTTCCGACACTAATTCAACAAAATCTGCTCATTGTACGATGCTTGTCGTCTTGGTTTTTTCCTTTCTATATACTCGGTCTGTATTTCTTATCGTTCAAACTTATAGTGTATGGCAATCTCGCAAAAAAAAAAAAAACTATATGGATTTTCTTGTTTCTTTCATAACAAATTAATACCGAAAAAGATTAAATTCATCACCATACTTGAATTCAACACTATTTTTTTGTCATTTCATTTCTATTGATTAACTTGTACTAATCAGGGTTAATCTCAGAACAAAACAAGTACAAGCGAAACGCGCTCATTATCCCTAGCAGAAAATTTCAGATAAACCTCTTTGTAATCCTGCAATTGGGCATGTTCTGATATACATATATTTAATATTATACAGATTTATCTAGTTGAACTTTGGCGTCTATATGATTTTAAGGAGGTTTTGTTTTCTGTATAATTTGCTTGTAATTATTTTGATTATAGATTAGTAAATTAGTAATGAAGTGGTATTTATATTAAAAAAAAAAAGTCTCCGAGGCCAGGCTACGGGCGTTTACTTAAAAAATAAATAAATATTGCATTAAAATATAATAAAATAAAAGAAACAGCCATAATTTTAGCGGCCGATACCTTTGCTTTGCCTCTTTGTTGCCTCGGTACTCATCCCGCCCAATTTCCATTTCCCACCGCCACTCTCTCAAACGCGCGGGACAAGATCAAGCCCCAACCCCCATTCCCAAATCCCAAGTCCCAACCCTAGGACTCCGCAGAACCCACCTCCCTCACTCATTCTCCCACATTCCGAATGGAGATCACTGAAGTGACGGAAGAACAGCGGCGGAGAGCAGAGGCCAACCGTCTCGCCGCTCTCGAGAAGCGGAAGCGCGCTGCCGAGTCCGCCCAACAATCAGACGCGTGGAGATTCTCCAAATGCCCCAAGATTCCCCCCGCTCCTCCAACCCAGAACCATCCACCACCACCTCCTCCTGCACCTCCTGCACCTGGTTTCCGAGTGGTTTTAGAGATATGCTCGCCTGACGAGTTCTCCGTCTCTCCTGAGCCCTTGGACGGGTCGCCTTTCCCGGGCCAGGCTGAATGCTTCAGAATCATTGAGAATTGTCTACTACCGGTTTGCATTCAGTTCTCCTTTCTTTTATTATTTATTTATGCAGTAAAATATTCACCCCCTTTTTTTCTGGCAATAAAGTCATGTGCAAAGGAGACTAAGGAGTCATATCTTGTAATGTGCTATTAGGAGAACCTTTTTGTGTGCTTTTATAGATATTGTTAAATACTAGTTTTGGCCAACTGCAATGTTTTTTTTTTTTTAATTTTTTATTTATTTGAGATAAGCTAGCCACAATTATTACTTCCCTCTTAACAGTTGCCTCAAGAATTTTATTTTTCTTTTAAATTTCATATATATACTGCTATTTTTGAAATCACATGTATGTTCTATGCCAAATCCTTGTTTGTTTAAAAGTTTGAGAGTGGTACTTGTTCTGTTAAGCTGATCTAGCCACAATTATTACTTTCCCTCTTAACTGTTGCCTGAAGAATTTTATTTTCTTTTAAATTTCATTTCTATACTGCTATTTTTGAAATCACATGTATGTTCTATGCCAAATTTTTGTTTGTATTCTGTTCAGCTGATTTTGTGAAATTGTGGGAGCAAAAATGAAGGTTGGAGTGGTAATTAGCTAGTTTTATAATACTCTGGAGGTCTTTACATAATTAAATAAAAGCGATGAGGATTTCAAGGAGAGGAATAAAAAAAGTGCAACTCCCTTTCCCATTATTATCATGCATGCATTACATTGAGCACATTAAATTCTCTTGACAACATATCTTTTGATCAGGTTGTGTCAATTTCTCTCACCCAAAGTCAGAATGGCCTTCTCTCATCTATCTTCAAGCTTTCTGACTACGACCGTGTGGTGAAGTTCCTTAAGAAGCTTCACCAAATCAAGATTCAAGATATACCATACAAAACCCGTGTTGTTGTTCAGAAGTTTGCACTGTGTGCAGGCACCACTTGGGTTCCTTTGGTGGAGGGTCACTTGAGTGATGAACAGGTCGAAGATCTAATCAACAAGTTGCCAGCATCATTGCGCAATTCGCTATTGCCTTTTCAACTTGAAGGTGTAAAGTTTGGTCTCAGAAGGGGTGGTCGTTGCCTTATTGCAGATGAAATGGGACTTGGAAAAACACTACAGGTCACTGATCTGCAAAGCATCTTGAATTCTAATACTTATTGGTCTTTTGTCTATAGAAGTACACTCTTTTGTCTATCTTTGCAATAAAGGTCTCAGGTTATAATTACAGAAAAGAATGAAGAAAATGATGATTAAGTCATTTCCTGGCAGCTATCTTCTATAGAGCATTTTGGGCTTGTTTGAAGGGAATAATGAATGCTCTTTTAATTAGTTTTGGTGTCACTTTTGTAATCCATGTTGTAGGCAATTGCAATTGCATGTTGCTTTAGGGATGAAGGCTCAATATTAATTGTCTGTCCAGCTGTACTGCGCTATTCATGGGCCGAGGAGTTGGAACATTGGATTCCCACTTTTCTACCCAATGACATTCATCTTGGTACATAAAACAACCGTTCATTTTGACAAACTTTTTAAGAAAAGTCTTGTTTTTATCTCTTTTATTGATCTAATCATTAACTGTTTTTCGTTTTTTTTTTTCCAGTTTTTGGACATCAAAATAGTCTGGACTATCTAAAACACTGCCCAAAAGTGGTAATTATTTCATATAAAATGCTGAGTCGCCTTAAGAGTAGTATGATTGACAAGAAGTGGGCCCTCATGATCGTTGATGAATCACACAATATCCGTTGCACTAAAAAGAAAGCTGAAAAGGATGAGGTACATCCCACTGTAATTTTTGTGATATTTGGTCTTTTCATTTGTCAATGTGGAACTAAAAATTGTTTCTCATTCCTTACGGTAGCTTCATGTTAATTGTTTGTTTATGTTTATCAGTTAATTAATTGGTGATTTTTCTTCTTTTGGTAGACAAAAACAATTCTTGAACTAGCTCCAATGATCAAGCGTATTGTTTTGCTTTCCGGCACACCTTCTTTGTCAAGGTTGTATGTAATAACTGTTGTCTTTCTCTTTCTCTTCCCTTATATACTCTTTTCTTCTTGATAATTATGATAACTCTTCTTAATTTTTTTAAAAATATTTCCTATTCTAAAAGAATAGACAGAAGATATGCTTTCTTTTTGTATTCTCCCATAGTGCAACTCCACTGAAGTTGTTTGGAGGCTTTCGTTTATTCTGTCTCCTAATCCTGTAATTCTTTCACATGAATTGATCATGCCATATTATATGTTGTCAGAAAGCTTTATATCATCCAGTGATAATACTTTTTTTCTTCTAGGTGATACAGGCCTTATGATATTTATCATCAAATCAACATATTATGGTGAGTTAATTTAATCTTTGTATGGAGCAACTTGAAACTTTATCTATTGTACTGAGTTTTTTCCCCTCTGACTTCCTATTTAGGCCGCAGTTGCTTGGAAGCAACAAATACGAATTTGCAAAGAACTATTGCTTATTGAGAGATGTCAAAGGCTCTCAAGGAAAATTATACAAGGTTTAGGAAAATTTCTCCTTAAATATGTCATACCTGATGTAGTATTTAGATATTTTTGCTAATATCGTTATGCAACATGTGCAGGATTTCTCAAAGGGCACTCGGCAGTCTGAGTTAAATGTTTTGCTTACCCAAACACTAATGGTGTGTTACTTACATTACACAATTATTATAATTTGCTTCCTAAACTGACTGTTTGTATCGATTTTATTTCATCCACCTACAAATGGCATTATCTTTTCCAGATAAGGCGCCTAAAAGAGCATGTACTAAATCAGCTGCCACCAAAGCGCCGGCAAATCATTAGGTTGAAGCTTAAGGCTTCTGATATTCAACTGGCAAATACTGTGTGTAAAGAGCGAAGATCTGATATATGCTTTACCCAATATCAAAATAATCCTTGTGATGGGTTGGACCAAGTTGATGGAGGTAACCCCAAGAGTTTCTCACCTTTCTTGTTAAGTAGAACTAAATATTCTATATTTTATGCAAAAATGCTAGAAAAATTACTGTGGTTTGTGACCTTGTAGCTATAACACAAGGAACAGTCATTATTGGTGTTCTGTCACAGCAACATATTATTAATGAAGACTCAAGACTGAGCTCTGCAATTAACCTTTATACACATACTACTAATATCAAATAATTCTTATATTTTGTTTTTTACCTTGTGTTCTTCTACACAGGTAATGGTTGCAAGAAACTGCTTAAGGATCTCTCCCCCCAAGAAATTGGTATTGCAAAGCTCTCTGGCTTTAGTGAATGGTTTTCCAATCATTGCATTACAAGTGACAAACCACATAGTGTTATTGACGTTGACATGCCCTGTGCTCTTCAGAAGACGATTATTTTTGGTCACCATTTGAAGGTTTTAGATGGCATACAGGTAGTTTTTTTAGTAACTTTGGCTACTTGTATTGTAATTTTTGTTAGGTGGCTGTGGCTTCTAACGTACATTTTCTTTGAAATCTACTCTATTAGCTGACCATGCACTATTTTAGGCATGTATATCTAAAAATGGGATCAAATTTGTCCGGATTGATGGAAGCACAGCTCCAAGAGAAAGGCAGGATGCTGTTGAATCTTTTCGTTCATCTTCCGAGGTTAAACCCATCTAGTTCTTGTTAACGACAACACTTTTGTGGATACCAAATGCATGTTTCATCTTCCAGCCATTATTACTACCTGATAGTGTTGACATGAATTTTATGTTGAAACCTACTGGAGTTTAGGATTAATTTCAAACAAAAACATAAAAGAAAAAATATAGAATCTATAAGACTATAACAAGTACAACCAATATTTCAACCAAGCTTATACCTGTTCTTTTTTTCTTATGATTGAGAGTTCAGTAGGATACTAATTAATAATTTTGCTTCTAATGTTCTACATTTTGTTGATATTCGGTTTTAAATTTCTAATTAATTAGGTTAAGGTTGCAATAATTGGAATAACAGCTGGTGGTGTTGGTCTAGACTTCTCATCTGCTCGAAATGTCATCTTTCTTGAGCTGCCCAAGACAGCTTCAGATTTATTACAGGTGATTTGTTTCCTTATTACTACTCCAGAATTTTCCAAGTTATTTATTTTATTTTATTATTAGTTTGTGTTTAATTACTTTAGGCTATCTTGCGGGCTTCTTCCAGTGATTAAGGAAAAGTATTTGTAATTTCAATTTTAGGCAGAGGATAGAGCTCATAGGCGTGGTCAAAAGAATGCAGTGAACGTATACATATTTTGTGCAAAGGTATGTGCAACACACTTTCTCCATGTTTAGTACGGTGAGCCACAATGATCTTCATTTACATCAGTCGTATTTCTTTTGAACAACTGAGTTTTGCAGGAAACAGCAGATGAATTGAATTGGTCGAAACTAAACAAAAACTTGTTCTCTGTTTCTTCTGTAATGAATGGTAAAAAGGATGCCTTGAAAGAGTTTGAGGTAATTAGTACTTGTAGTGCTCATTATTCCGATTGAAATTCTCTGAAAAATAGATGTTTCAGTGTTTGCATTGGTCATTTAACACTTCATACATTTCAATATATTTTGTCAGGTTGATGATGTGTATAGCTTTAGTAGAGGCAGTGATGATCAAGTACAAATTGAAGAACTAGACAGCACAGGTTAGTTGAAGGATATTTTAATTTAAATGATAGTTAGATGAATGTGTCAAACTTCAATAAGAGATTGTATTGTATTGCACTGCATGGCAGCTAAGCAGACTACAAGTGCATCAAGGTTGCAAGTAATGGAAGAACCTGAAGTTAGGCCCAGTGACCAGAAAGAAACTGATGAAGAATTCCATATACGTATGGTGCCCTTCCTAGTCATGGTGAATATTCACTATACCACTCTGTTTATTTTGTTAACCTGCCAGTTAATGATTCAATTTTTTTGAACCCTGCATCAAGTTCCTTAGTACTCCATAAATAAATAATACATGTGAATTTCACATCAAACAGTATTTTCCTGCTTTTTTTAGAAATCAGCAAATGACATGTGACAACCTTAATAAGTGGACAATGACTATGACATTTAGCCCAATGTTCTAGTAGTTCTTTAGTGAGAACTTGACTCCCATCTCTTAAAAATAAAAAATATTCCTGCTCATTTTGAACTTTTCTGATAGGACAAGAAGGATTTTGACTCAGATTTGCAAGAGCAGGCTCAAACAGACTTGAAGATTATAGAAAATTATGGTTTAGTCAGTCAGCTGGATGGAGTGTCATCTTGTATTTCCAGAAAATCCAAACAGGTTTGCATTTATCTCAGTTATTTTCTCTCTACAGGAGGCTTCTTTTTTTTTTGTTTTTTTTAGGAACTCATTAAGTATTATCTGTAAAGCTATGCTTCCAGCTCGCCATTTTCCTCCTAGGTTGAAGACTTGTTTTTCTGTGCACTTGACATATTATTTATTATGGCTGCAGAGAATAATGTCTTCCACTGGCTTTAGTAATCAAGAGGATGCTGCTTTTTCCAACTGTGAAGAACATGGTGCAATAGGTGATATTCGTGCTGAGTACTTACGTTTTGAGGTAAAGAAGATGTTAACACAATATGATCATTTTCCTTAATATCTGAATAAATATCTGTGTTTTCTGAATATATTGTCCTTCTTAGGTGAGTCAACACACTGGTCGGATCCACCTGTATGTGTGCATTCCAGAAAAAGATACGAGGCCCCGGCCACTTTATGAGAATATAAGACCTGAAGAACTAGATTCCCCTATTTCTTCTGGCAAAGGGTTGGTCGCAACTGTCCTTTTAAAGAGGGACACTAAATTTTACCATGTTTTACATGACTTTCTTTCAGAGTGGGGTAATCTGAGGCCTATTGAAAGGAACAAACTCCTTGGAAAGCCATTACAGCTTCCCTTAAGCATTGAGCTGTGTTACTTGAAAGAAAGTAACAACCATACCTCCCAGGTCTGTGCCTTATTAACCTTAATTGAGCCCATTTACTGGCTTTTTCTCTGTATGGTTTCTTCGCATAGTCTATATTGCCATTATAGACCTAGAAGCACTTTTCTCTGGGTAGTTATAGTTTCAAATTCTTTTGGTATTTGGGTTCTTGGTTGGTCTATGTGCAGAGTTTCTGGTTGTTGGTTTAGAATTTTTACAAAATTGATTGGGGTTGGGGTTATTTACTTTCTGGCGAGATCTGGTTATAAATTGGGTTGGGTGTCATCTAGATGAGTCTGGGTTTCAATGATCGTGTTGTATGTCTACTGTTTATTGGGTTTACTGGTCTGCTTGAGTTTGGTTTGGCATCGGGATCTAACTTTTTGACTATGATCTGGTTGGACAGAATGCTGTTAGTGTGTCATTGACCAGTTTGCACTTTGCCAGCTCTTTATTCCAAACAAATTATAAAAAATGTGGATATGTGCACCTTAAAACATGATTAAAAAAAAAGAAAGGTAAATAACCCTAGAAATAACAACCAACATACGCAGTCTACATGGAGCAAATGGTTACAACACTTCCACAATCACTTTGGATACTTGAAGATGAGCTAATGGTACTTCAGCAATTGTTAATGACATGTTGAATCTACTGAATCTCACAATTTAATGTCTACTTGTTCTCTTTAACGATTTAATACCTTAAAGGAGGAATTGTTTATTCATGTTTTCAGTTTTTAAGGGTTATATTGAAAGAGAAATATATATATATTTCCCCCTTTTCAGGGATTGTTGAAAGGCGGTAGTAGTAGGCGTGTGACACCTTGCAGTGATATAAGCAATCCCTTGCCAGAAAATGCTGAGTGGAAAAAGGTCGTCTTACGTGGCGGGCGCAACAAGGAGTGGGAGTATGCTCAAGCTTGGATCAATGGGGAACAACCTTTATGCAAGCTTTGCCAAATGCCTTGCTGGTGAGCTGAGCCACAAGAAATCCTTGTGCTCGTGAGCTTCAGATTCAATATTTTAACCATAAAGTCTTAAAATATAAACCTCTTTAAAAGATAATGTCCAGTGGAACTGCTTTTATCTCTTTCTGCCTTTCTAAATAATTTAGTTTAGTCTAACTTCCTAACTTAGCCATCTTTTGCTTTTCTACATTACGAAAAAAGAAATTGACGGCCCTAGTGGTTCTCAAATAAGCGTGAAATTGCTATGCTTTTAAGAAGAGTGTGATATCTCAGTTACAGGCAGTGAACTACCTCTGATCCAATTAATTTGAAACTAGGGCCAATTTTCGAGATGTTGCTGAAAAGTAATGATTATTTCTGTTTCCTTGTGTAATTACTAAAATGATATTTCTTTTCCAGTGGGAAGCTTGCGAAATCACCTGAATACTTTGAGGACCTATTCTGTAGCCTATCCTGTTTTCAGGAGTATCGGATAAGGACCAGCGGAAGTGCTCTACGACAGGTCTGCACATGCTGTTTCTTCTCTATATAATTTTTTCTATATATTTCAGTAACTGTAGTGTTCAAGTTCTCTCATGAGAGATGAGGAAGAATTTTGTTTAGGCTTTTTCAGTGGAGTTTTGTTTCTTGCAGGCTTTGTTTCAAATAGAGCATGGTGTATGTGACAATTGTAAGCTGGATTGCTGTGGGCTTGTTAAATGTTTGAGACCATTATCTGTGAAAAGGCGGATAGAGTACATCAAGAAGTTTGCGCCTAATATAGCTGCCAAAAAGCAGCTGTAAGTTTTTCCCCCCTTTTTTTGTCTTTAAGCTGCCGTGGCGCTTATTGTCAGTAAGATTCTAGTATAGATGGTACCATACATATTGCATGCACATGCTGGAATTGTCCTAACAGGTCTGTATGTTACCATTGTGAAACAACTGTTCCATTGTTTTTTGGCTTCATACAACTGTTATCTGTATGTTTCTTTGCCATTCACTAATCCTATAGCCTATAGCCATGGGTTGAACACTGAATTACAAATCAAGTAATTTAAAAAATCAACAGAACGAATTTAAGGTCAAGACATTTGTTGTAAGTCTTTGAAGGTATATAAGGTCTTGAGTGTCATAAAATTGAATGGGTGCGCAACAAATATATTTTGCTAGTATAGTAAGGTTGTCTTTTAAATAATGATCCCTTGATTGTAATATGTTTCCAAGAAATAAAATTTTGTACTGATGGGTAACTAAGTGCGTTGATGGAGTAGATTTGTAATCATCCAATTGTCCTGGTAATAATAGTATTTTGAAACATTTATTTGCAATATCCACTATACACTTCTTTATTTGCTCTGCAGCCTCAATAAAATTGCAAATGAACCAACTGAAGGGAACTGTTGGCATGCAGATCATAAAGTACCTGTCTATCGAGGGGGAGGTGATATTCATGCTACTTCCTCCTATTTTTTTTATTTTTATTTTTTCCGGATAACATTAGATCATGACTTGATGGTTCAAAATTGCAGGAGAGTGCAGTTTGGAGAACTTGAGAACCCTTTGTGTTGCATGCCATTATGAGGTAACTAAAGCTCAGTGCCATGAAAGGAAGTTAATTAGGCAGAGAGCTAAAGAACTTCTGAAGGACATGAGCAAGGTACTTAAAAAGAAATACATAAGATTTAAGATAGTTTTCCTATTTTATCCAGCTAGTTCCTGTGTTGAGGAAAGTGTAATTGACATAATTTTAGGTTAATTCTTCATCTGATTAGATTTGCTCTAGGATCCCTTAGAATTGCTTTTTAATATTGTGTTATTTAATCACCTAGTTTGAAAACATTGTTATTGAAGTTTTCTTTGCTGTTTATGTTTGAGTGTGTATGTGAAACAGCAGTAGTACTTTTCCATTTAGAACAGAAATAAAGTATAAACACAATAGTAATTTCTTGGCCTTCTGAATTGAACTTTGATTCTTTAACTCTCCCACATTTCTTTGCCTAGTACATGTAAATTATAGTAGTGACCATAAAAACAAGCAGAACATCTGGCCTAAGATAGACCTCGGCTATCCCATCTATCGTGCCAAATTTAAAATAGTAACAGATATCAACAATAGGTTTTGTCTTCCATAAATTCCTTTCAGAACAGGGAAAAGAATCTCTATTCAATATATTTTTTGTATCTATGAACAGTTTGACTTTTTCCACCGTCCCATAGTGGTAAAGTCTTTAAATGTACACTGGCACTTACCAAGTTAAGCTATTTATTTATATCTTATAAATTTGTAATGTCTATTCCATCAATATCCTTGTGCCTAAGAGTGGTTTTCCAATTAACAAGAGGGTGTTCCTTTTCTCATGTCCTGACCAAAGAAGCCTCCTCCTGATTATTGTCTATTTCCTTAACTGCACATTTAGGCATACTCATAGTAGAGAGTTTAATTTGAAGCCTCCTGATTACTACCTATATCCTTAATTACAATATTTAGGCTTTTCAAAAGTCGAGTGTTTATTATTTTTTTTTTTTTGTAGCTTTATATTTGTATGAACTCTATTTACACTTTTGTCCACACCAGGGTTGTTTAATATGGACCCTTTACGTTGCTTGCATGTCCCAAAATGATTATTATTAAGTTTTCTGCTTTAGACTATCTTTTATGTTAATTTCTAAAGTAAATTAGAAGACCTTGTTTCAAGAATAGTTGCCTACTGATATATGTTACTTTTTGCTTTATTTTTCTCATCTGAAGGAAAATGAGAAGGAAGAAGAAGATGAGGACCTGCTTGTTGCTGTTCCTGGCAGTTCTTACTCAAAAGAACCTGACGTTTCTGGTATTAGTAACAAAGAAAATGCAGCAATAGTTCCACTTTAATTTATGCATTAGAAGATGGTAGCATGTAAAGTCTTTGTTTCATTTTATATGTAGTTTGGAAATAATTATTTTGTATCATTCGATTAGCATAATATTCTTTTGGATTAATTTCAATTACTTTAGAATTAAGATACATTTGTACAGCCATTTTTTCCTTACTTGGGAGTTGCAATGGAATTTATACTAACATTTGTTTACAAGACGCTACTGAAGTTTTGAGTTTACAAGCACGATAAATCAAAATAAAGATGCAACTGATCTTAATTTCTAGTTCACAAATAAGGTGCAATCAGGCGTATTGCGGACATGTCAGATGTAATTTCATCGAGGACAATCTACAGTTAAAGTTATTTAAAAGCTTTGACGGCTTCATCAAAGAGGGTAAAGGAAAATTGATTTCAACGGCATGTTTCTCTTATCATTTTTAATCAAATTGATATGCTAGTGAATGCTTTTGCATTGTTGTAATGGATACCTAGTGCTATAAAAAAAAAAAAAAATGTTGCAAGATCACTATCACTGAGGTAGACAAGTTTGTTGTCAGGCACAAGCAGGAGCATTGAAATTCTTGTATCTAATAAAAGCTATTGAATATGGAGCAATACGCAACGTTTTGTCGCCTTCTACAACTAGAGGATTCAATTCAGGGATCTGATTATCGGAAGTGAGTTTGAGAGGTTGGCCGTTTAGTAACATGACACGACTCTTGAGATTGCCACCTTCAGGGGTAAGGTGATACTCTTCTCTGGGACCCATTTCTTTGTATGAGGAAGGCGAGTAGATATTATAGTCTCCAACGAACGAGACATCAGAGGAAGTTGAGTTTGAATAGTTAATGAACAATGAGGTTACTCCTTGCTGCTCATAATATTGACCGTAAAAACAATCAATATTCAAAGAATTAGTTAAAAAGTCATTTCGTTTTGAGATATGAATTCAAGCTATTGGCTTACCCCATTCTTTGAGCAATGCGTGTATGATCGGAAGTATGGGGAACCATCATTGGTGGTTTGAAGAACTCGTCTTCCCATTAGTTTGTTCCAAATAAGTGCACTGGACAAAAGGACATCAGATAAAATTAATACATTGATTAGTTAGGACTTCCGAGCATGAAAATTGTTGCTTTCCGAAGCATTGAGTTCTACTTAGATTAGGCTTACCTATAGTAGTCAGGGTTAGGAACAAAGGTAATTGGGTCGAGGAGAGCATAGTTTCCTCCTATCAAGGCTTGTCGACAAAACACTGAGTGGCCATATACAGAAACCATGCCAAGTTGATCCAAATACCTGAACAGAACACAAATTTTAAATGTGTTTAATATCATTATAAAAACAACATTTGTGGAAATTAGAGAATTTAGTTTTCTGTAAGAACAACAGTGAATGATAACAAAAACAATTCAGAAAATTATAAAATTAATAATTAGAATGGGGTCTTTGTTATATAATAAAAATAAAGCAAGAAAAGTTCTACCAGAATGCTAGGGACAACAACCAAGTATAAAGATGGGAGTCGCATTTCTTTTTCAAAAAGACAAAAATAGAAAATGAAAATAAAACGTTATCAAGTCCATTAGATAAGGCCTACTCCCTTCAGGAAACAAGCTAGATGTTGTCATATTTCCCCATTTAATTTGTTCATGGTTTATTGATATTTAGTAACTTAATCTAGTTTTAGTTCAGATTTGAAAAATAACTCTTAGCTTGTAAAACAAACAAAGCTAGAACGAATGCTTGATATCTTTTCAATCGCTTCATACAATTCATTATCACATCAAATCAGATAAGTCTTTAAGTAGGGTACCAACTAGCAAGTAGCAAGTAATCCATGGAAAATGAAAAATTAAACATCAAATCAAACTCACCAGAAACTATCGACGAAAGCATTTGAAACATCCTTCCCACCACTGTTAAAAGCACCGCCAGACTCGCCAATCCATGGTGTGCTCCATGGACCATAGTTCTTGACAACATACTCAACATTTTTGTAGGTATTAGCTACACTAGATATTAAGTAGAATGGGTCAAGAATCCGGTTGATTAGATTATTATCATTCCCTGAAAAAATTAAGAATTATTAGAAAAAAAAATATGCTAACTTTGTTATTGATCTATTTAATATGGAAAGTAAGTACTTAAGCTATCTCATAAAAAAAAGCTAAATTTTGAGACCATGAATTTAGATAAAATACCTGGACCAAGGTTATAAATGTGATGAGTTACTACATCGACAACATTAGGACCAGATGCTTGAAGCATCTCAATAAACCATTGCATATCAAAAAAGCCTCCTGGTGCTAATAGCTTCGGCTTATCTTGATCACTAGATCTCCTATAGAGTCTATTAATTATTTTTTTTAGCTTGATCAAATCTTGAGCATACTGGGTGGCATTTACTTTTGCAGCAACTCCACCTCCACAGAGTTCATTTCCTACAATAATCACTAAGTTTAAGACAAAGGTGGCACCACGAAGTACTTTACTAATAAATTGTGCTATAAAAATCAAGTCTAAATTGGTTTTATACTTTTATATTTTGTGATCTCTCTGAGTCCACAGTTGTATACAAACCATAATTGAGCATCATCCTATATATGCCTTTGCCAAGGCAATATAAGCCTTATATTGTGTCATGTCTGATATCGATCAAATCTAGTTCAACATTTAAATTAAGACTATTTTGGTAAGAAAATCAACAGTGTTATGTACCAAATTCCCAGGAGTCGATTTTGTAGCCCTTAGCAATAGTATGTCTGATGAAATGGTGTGCATTGGTAGAGTCCCAAGGACCAACATATTCCGTGCTATCAAGTGCCTTTTCCCTCCCTTTGAGTGCGTTTAATCCAAATGTTATGATTGCCCTATAAAAGTCAAATCAGGAAAAAAAAATCATTATTGACATTGTTATACGTTGCGAAGAGTGATTTTTATCTTTACTTGGAGGATGAAGTAGGTTAAATGTGTAATTGGACAATTGTGCAGAATAGTTTTGAATTCAAGAGTTTTTTCTTGCTCCCTAATGTATTGCTAGAAAATCATGGCGAATGGCTAAATTAATTTATTTTTATTCTCTTGCATATACTTTAATACTAGACATGGACAGATTAAAGCATGAAATAAAAAGAATCCACAATACCCTGTTTCTCTGAAGAAGGTATTGAGCTCGTCCCACCGCCTCATTGTAAGACACCCTGATGTGAATGTAAACATGCCATTTGGATCTGATTTGAAGTTCTCACAATGTTTGCGGTGCTCCCCTACCCCATAGATAATTTGGTCTTGCAGCGAACCTCCTAATCTTATTCTCAAATTCTTAAAAGCTACAATGATAAAGTAATTCTCTTACTTTTATGTTCATAAAAATTCAAATTTATGAGTTTGAGAATTGAGTTTAAAATTCGTAGTTACCATTGATTGCATTGTAGAGGATGGTATTATTCAGATCCTGCCAATAGTGCAACAAAAAATAATTTCAGTAGAAGGCATAAATAGAGCAAATAAATATTGATGCCAGTGCGCCAAAATTTTTTTTTAATATATATATCATGTAACTTTTTTTCATTATTAGATATATTTATTCCATCTCGTGGGAAGCCACTATAGACTTGTAATCTGTCTGGCACTCACTGACCCAACGGGTTAACAGATTCGATATGCTGATACGACCTTTCCTGGCCTGGAATTGAAAACCACACTTTCCATTTCGTTTGTCAAATGGTAAATGAACTTTACGAAAAGTTAAATGGGCTGGGGTGACTTGTCACGTTGGGTCAGGTAATCTCATCCAGTTATCAAGTTGAGTCAGATGTTACCAACCTACATGGCTACATATTAAACAACTGACAAGTGACAAGTGAAACCCACTTGGGTGGTTTGCATTAAATAATAAGTAAATGTTGAATGAGTCGGACGCATGTGTACGGGCCCTCAATAATGCAAATTTTTATATTTTAAACTTTCAAAATAATTTAAGAAATATTTTTTACTGATTAAAATATTTTATGAGCCATACTAAATTCATTTTTGCATGAAATTTTATATACATGCTCACAAAATCATATGAAATTAAATGGTATCAAATTTTCTATTTTTTGACCTTAATGATATTATATATATTTTTAAACTCATTCTACTTTATTTATAAAATTTTTAATTATATATTCCCTTGATTTTAAATTATTTTGAGACCCTTCTCAACTTCGTTTTGGAAAGAAATTATTGCGTTATATTAAAAAAAAATTATAAATAATCCAACAATATTAGAATTTTTTTAACTTTCAAAAATATTTGATATAATTTTAAATTTACATGCAATTTTATCCCACTCGCAACATTGTTGTTCCCATACATTTTAACCCTTACCACAACTATGTCAAACAAATTTACTGATTTAAACATACATATTTTGAAAAAGTGAATAAGCCACACATCTTGAGTAACAATTAGGAAGTATCTAGAGGAGAACTATCAAGAAATTCACCATAGTTATCAAGTTTTTAAGCTTACCAAGTTAATAATGGAGGAATTGTACCAAGGACACCAGCCGTAGTTGCACTTGTCTTTTGGCCACCAATCCATAGTAGCACACACCAAATTTCCATCGGTCTGTTGTATAGGAGTCACTGCTCTTACCGTGACTGTTACATCTTCTGCAAGACCCGGTGACACGACAATGGCAAGAATTAAAAATGAGAAAAGTAAAGACAGAAATCCAATCGGTTTAGAAGCCATGATTACACAAACCAAGTCAATGAAAAAGCAAGCTAACAGGCATGCATTTATATAAACCGAAAGATTTGACACAGTTATTTTAGTGGCGATAAGTTCATCTAATTAAAGAAAATAGTGTACCTAATTTGGATCCGCGGTTAATTTCTGACGCGGCTTATCCATTTGAGAAACATATATTTGTTGCTTGATAATTATAAATGTAAATTTATAAATTTATTCGTTGCTTGATAAAATTATGTCTGTAAATTTATTTGTTGCTTGATAAAATTATATCGTAAGCCTGTTTGGTAAGCTTTTTAAGTTTCTTTAGTGAAGAATAACCACTTATGCCAAAGATATGTCACCAAACAACATAACAAATTAGACAGAATAGGCTTCTTTAACGTGACTTATCCTATGACACCAAAACAGTGGAATAAATTTCTTTGGCGGGCCCACACATAGAATAGCGAAAAAATTATTGTTGTTTTTCATTCGTTCTCTTTAACTAGTTGCCTTGCCGTCGCGGCTTTGCCGCGACCAACCCCTAGGTTGTATGTCCGTCGATTAATACATGTTCGCAAAATGTTGTCGCTGAGATAGTCAAGCAGTTTGGTTTGACATTTTTTAGATTTGTTAATAAAAGTTAGAACTTTAGGCGCCGGTGCGATGAACATATGAGAATGTGATGTCGTTAGAAAAAAGAATTGGAGGTGCTATGAAGGATGTACTTATAGTACATACGGAAAGAGTGAAAACTAAAGAAAGACACGGGTGTACATGTACTACATTTGATAAATATATAAGGATTGTACATGAGTCTTATGTTCAAAAAGCAAAAAAGTCACGCATGTACATTGATTACACGACTAATCCTTTTATAATTGCAAAAATATCAACTTCTAGAGTGCTTGGTTGCATACATTAATTTAGTGCATTCAGCCATATTATATGGAATCGACCATATAATCAACTACATGCTTGGTCTTTATTTTTTTGGAATAAAAGTATGCTTCTACTGTACTCCCCTTTGAAAATTAATAATCGCTAAATAGGAAACCTGATTTTGACGTTCTTATTGGTCTTGTAACCATTTTTAATGGCCAAATTAAAGGAGGCAATTACATGACTTCTGCCTGCCTGCATATACTGATATACTATACAACACCACTAACAGAACTGGTAAATATATTCACATGTCGGTGGCAATTCACTGAAACATACTTTTTTTTTCAAGCAAAACTCCAGACTAACCTCTACAAATTGCAAGCTCTCACCAACAGTCTTCCAAAAAACTGCCGTTCTTTATTAGAAGACCAAAAATGCGAATAATGAGGACCAAAAATGACTTTTTTTCAATCAACGATCTCATTTGATACTGGTAAAGAAAAATAAAAGAACAAAACTGTCACAGTAGTGCTCTTGGTTGCTTGATTGTTATTTTTTCCATGTGATCAGTGCCTCTCTATCCCATAATGTAACATGGACGCCCTTAAGTCTGGTGTAAAAATTCATAAAAACTTAGAATGACAATATTTAGTGAGAGAATAAAATTTCGACTTTGATGACATTGTTACGTACATAATTCGGTATCTAAGCCTTAAATGAAATTTGCTACATTAGTTACTTTTTATCTTTTTTTCCCTCGTTACTTTTGCATATATATATATATATATATTCTAATTTCTAAATAATGTATTTCCAATATAAGTAAAGAGCCAATGTAACGAATAGAAGACTATTTTCTAGTAAGTCATATTTGTAAACATTTGACAAATTGAAGTGAATATGTTTGAAGAATCAAAGCACCTGTGTGAGCTTTCTTGTCATCCTCTGGATCAAGGGTCATATTTTTTGCAACAGTTTTTGTAGAACTTCCAAGATTTGTGCTCTCAGCTAGCCTCCTAGTTGACTGTATAATAGGCCGTGCTGACGACTTGGGGGCCACCACCTCAGAATGTGTCTCTCTGGCTTTTGTTCGGGCACGATGTGGTGCTGGTGTCTTTACCACCATATATTCAACAATATCAGCTAAAGTCTCATCTTGCTTCCCTTTTCCTGTAACCAAACTTTAGTAAGTTATAATTACAAATGCATAAAAGGAGAGGGAGAATTTCCTTGAATCAGTTTGTATAGTAATACAAGTTGATAATAATCAATTAATTTTCTTTAGTTTTAAGACCATAATTTTATACCAGTAAAAATAAGTATTTGAAGCATCCCATAAGCATGCTCACGCATGGCATGTTTCTAGTTAAAATAGAACCTAATGTAAGATAGATATTAACCTTTCCTTTTTCTGCCAAAACAACTATCATGACACTAAGCATATTATATTAAGTATATTCATTGGATCCATCATATTAAATTACCAGGACAGAAAGATTAATCGAATGAGAGGCATTCACATTAAATTCATGGATCCATCATAGCGTGTGTTCATTGATTTATCATGACAGACCATAATCTCCACCCAGATGACAGTTCCCTACTGATCTGAAAAAAAATGTAGATAAATACTGAAAGTGCAAATTAAAATTGGTTTTCATTTAATTCGAAGATGCTTTTCACTATTCGCTGATGTTTTTATTATTTTTCTACACCTTGATGTTTTTGTAACATTAACATATGAACCTACCCTTTGAAAAAGATTCTATAGTACAATTATGAAAAGTACAAACACGGTATAAGTCGCACATCAATATCGTTTAGAGGTGGCATTTTGCCGAACATTAAATTTCTTCCTATCAGGTTTTTACACATCATCCCATGCTTCATGTTTCACAAAATTAACATGCAAATATTTATTTAATGCAAGATATTCATTACATTGCAGCATAATAAACAACAGTAGGATTTTATACAACTACATCCACTGATTATCAGCTTCAATGACCAGATTGAATAGCCATCAAAATAAATAATAAAATATGAGAACTGTATGCCTTACCAGTTTGTAGGAGAATGACTGGTATATATGAAGGAGCGCAACAAATGATAACACCAACTAAAAAAAGATAGAAACATTATGAGCAGCAACCTATTACAGCAGAAACTATAAATTTGTCAGTCATCATATTATATGTAAATTAGTTATAGCACGACAAAACAGTGCCTAACAAAACAAAAGTTACCTTTTAGTTAAACAAACTATAATGGCGGTATCATAAAGGTGAATGACAGAATCTTCCATGATGAAAATAACAATTAACTTAAGGTGATTTTTGTAGCATATCCAAATTAACGAAAATAGTAATAGCCTCATTTCATCACCCTGTGAAAATTTTAAAAGTTTATATCAATCATCTCTTTTTCGTTTGCTAGAAAAATCTAAATTGTGCCTGGGGTCCTAGCTACAACCATGCCAACAAACAATTTCTTTGACACCATCTTTCAACGAAAATAAGTTTTCTGGATATCTTTTCATAGCAAGGTCTATCATACACCATAAATAACTTAATCTACATTGAAAACAAATAAATTATATAAAAAGCCTACAAACTGAAATACAAACGAAATAAATTTAGTCATCTTCAGTTAGCTCATACAATTTGCCTCATGTACCTCAAAATTAAAAGAATAATAAATGGATCATGTGGCAAGAGTTTCCAGTTAACTACAATTTCATTCTTGTTAACAACAGTAAGAAAAAATTGTTTGAACACCAAAGCAAAAAAATATACATGGCCAAGCCGTGAATACCTTAAATGAATTGTACAGGATGATCTGATCCAAACACTAAATTGCAACTGTCTGAATACCAAAGTAGAATTGAATCCAAGATGTAGTTCCCAAATCCAAAGTTCACAGAAATCAATCAAGAGAGAAAAATGAGAAAAAGAAAAGAAAAAAAGAAAATTAAAATTAAAATTTCTTGCTTTGGGTTGGGAAACCTGGATTGAATTGAACAACACCAAACATCTTCTGGCTTGGTTTTGAAAGAGGTGATATTACTTAAAGCCAATCGATTTTCATCCATATGTAAGTGCTACAACAATTCTAGAATGCGGAAATAACCCAGAATCGTAAAATACCTCGTGCCATCGCTAATCGAAATCGAGTGTTGAGTGGATGAACTTGAAACCAGCAAGCCATGTGTGTCTCCTTCTTATCTTCTGAAATCTGCAAAGACTCCTTAGCGAGAAGGCACTACAGAACCGTTCAGACTTCCCGTGACTCGATGGTGTACTCGGGGAATGACGGTCCTGACTTGTTTCCCTCTCTCTCCTTATATTCTCTCTCTCTTGCTCTCTAATCAATAGAGGAACTGAAAGAATGCCAAAGCCTTACTGTACTCCATCATAACAGTGGCTTATATAGGGGTTCTAAACACTCAGAGGGCGCATACAGTGGATCTGAACAAAGGGTGCGATGATCAGACTGTTCTGTCCAGATTCAGTGTCCCAACGGTAGCGACCCGCTAGACGACGTTTTGGACAGAATACTACATTCTCCCACTTGAGCTTGCATCCTTTGTATGCACAATCCCCTCTGTTTTCCTTATGCCAAATGATCGAGACATAATACATGAACTAAGGTAGTAAGTCATCATTATCGTTATTAGTACTAAAAGCAACTAATAAATGCGAATATTACTTTCCATAATCACAATGTACTATATAACTATCAATTCAGCCCTTTATGTGATTAGAATACAACCTTTATGAATAAACCCGACGTTTATTCCAAATCAGTCTTTATGATGTAATTCTCAACCTTATGATCAAATATATATTCCATATATGCGCGCAACCAACTGAGAAAAAACATCTATACTCTTATGAAGAGTTTATACACAATCGTACGATTAATATTAACCATAGGATCAATTCCTATATATACCCGCTACATGATCTTTGAATTCCTTTAGCTGCAGTATTTATTCAAAGAATCGGTCAGCTTCTATTCTGTATGAACACCTTTAATAACCACTTAATTCTTCTTAATGCGCTCTTTCAAAGTCAAATACTTAATGTCAATAGCTCGACCTTTACCTTTATTATTCTTGACTAGAAAGACTGCAACAGAATTATCATACAGAATCCTTAATGACTTAGATATAAAATCCACGACTCTAAGTCTCACAATAAAACTCTTCAAACACCATCGAGGGTAATCTCAAAACACACAACAAACTATACTTTATGTTGAACTAACGAACAATGTCAGTTAGACATTTCTTTATGACACAATTTCACTGGTTAACATGTATTCTTAATTTGATTTACTAAAATCAACACAACCAGTTTGTGTACCAAAATAACTTCAACTTATCAATCTGTTGAGACATAAGCATATTATCTTAAGTACCTTAAAGATATATCATTACTTTCTTAGCAATTTAACTGTGGTCTATCCCCTAATTATTATGATATCAGTCCAAATATTCAAATGGCAAAAGCTATGTCAGTTCTTGTGCACAAATCTGATCATACTTTATGCTTTCAAATTGCCTAAATACTTGAAGTATTTATTATTTGTTCCCTTTCTAAGTTATACTGAGGATACTGATTCACAATGAATCTACCACCTATTTTAACAGGTACTGGACGGAATACATTTTCTTCCAGAATCTTTCTAATACCTTATTGATATATGCTTGTTGAGATAAATTAAGAATATCTTGATTCCTATCTACATGGGCCTTGATGCCTATCACAAACAAAACTTCAGTCATATCCTTCATATCAATATTTTAGAAAGAAATTATTTCACCCTATATAACTATCTTTTATCATTAGTTACAAGTATAACATTCTCTATATATAAAACAAGTAAATAAAATCAACTCCCACTAATCTTCTGATATATGCATCAGTTCATCTTATATTTCTTCAAATCGTATGAAGAAATAACCTTATGAAACTATTAATACCATTAGTGAAATACTTGTTTTAATTATTATATAGAATACTTTAACTTGCTAACTAAATACTTATTACCTCAAAGAAAGAAATTTTATGATTATTTAATATAACCATCTCCTTAGATCACCATTAACAATTGCAACATTTATATCCATCTGATGTAACTCAAAACCAGAATGAGTTATTAATGCCATAATCATATGAAGTGAATCTTTCTTTAATACATGAGAGAAAATCTTTATGTAATTCACTACTTCTTTTCAATGAACCACTGGTGACAAGTCTAACTTTGTATTACTTCATGTTAACTTTGTATTACTTTATGTTAACTTATGAATCCCTTTTGGTTTTAAGAAATCCGTTACAACCAATAGGTTAAAACCATAAGTAACTTACCCAATTCTAGACTCAATTACACACCATTGATTCAAACTGATTTTACTTGGCATTATTCCGTAATATGGACTCATCGCAATTCATTATCTTGAAAATGTAACAGATTATGCTCAGCACTTATATCTTTATAAGAGTCTTGTAGGTAAACTACGTTACAATACTAGGGATAACCGACCTTATCCTTTATTAGATCACCTTAATATTGAATCTTAAAATTCAACTTGATCTATTATTGTATTATATGCCGGTTAACAAATGTCAATAATTCGATCATCAATATTCAGTGATCCTTAATGAATACCATCCAATTATGTATTAGAGAGAATTTCCGTATGATCTAAAACAGACCACTCCCACTAATCTGAACATTCTCTAGAACTTAAATATTTCTAATTCAAATCCTAGTCATATTTCTAATCTCTATACCATTAACTGACTTCACAATCTTTATTTGCTTACCGCATTGTTTCTCTACTTCCGTCTCAATAGGTATGTAGAAATACATATATTGTGAATAATCATCATTTAAAGAGATAAATGCAGGCTACACTCTTGATGCCGGCTAGTCGTTTTCTTACTTGTTAATCATATCTCAACCATATGAACACTCTCAACTTTATCCATAATATGTCTATTCTCCTATTAAACACATATGGTCAAAAACACCAAACTGACCATTTATCTTTATATGTATTATAACCTTATAGGAAATCTTGATAAGACTATATTAAACTGGACAAGTATTCAAAATAAAATATACAAGTAATGACTCACAAATATTATATATACTCTTTTGTTGAACAACTATATTCCTCATTTTCATTATGTGCTCTCGCACCTATAATGGTAATAAGCCTAAAAGATAAACTTTTATGATGAGTATTATTACATTAGCCTTAACCTAAGAGGCCAACTACTCATCTAATGTCTTATGTAAGAACTTTACATTAATATGTATATCAACCAAATCACTATACATTGAAAGAACTTATTCTTTATAAACATGAAACATAAGTAGTTAAACTGCTCCCACTGTTCATTATAACTTATGTTCATAAGTTCAACCTCAAAAGTGGATCCTACTGGTTGATAAATTTAATATTCTTACAACTGTAATGAAGGAGAGCAGTATCCTACTAGACCCTATAACTATTATCCTCAACCCAGAAACTTTGACACTTATCATTTCTAAAGGGAATCTGCTATCCTTATGAAAGTAGAACCGATACATGCTTATCTTTATGTTGAGACTTAACTTTATACTTTAATTTACCAATGCAAACTAAGTGATGTATCTTTACGAGTCAATCCTTGCATAATATTACCTGTGGGCTAAATATCATGCTATAACTCTTTATGTAATTAAACATTACATCTATATGAATCAATTTCTTGCACAATATTACTTATGGACTAAATACTATGTTTTGATTCTCCATATGATATAACTAGTTAATTATGTTCATATCCTTAATCCCTGTGGGCAAATTAAGTATTCATAATTTAACTATTATATCCTAATATATTAAGTTAACTAAGTCAATAGTCCTGTGGGACGATACTAACTTCGTTAACTTAATCTATTACAATATTGTGTCCGTTTAATCCAAATGTGATTTTATAAACTTTATATATACATAACTTTAATCCAACTAAGGATGCTGTGGTTACTCCTTAATATATTAATATATATATTTATCACTAGACACAAGCTATGTCCTTTCTTCATAATGTGATTTATAAATACACTATATAATATATATACCTTAATGTAATTGAAGCTGCTGTGGCTACACTTCAATCAATTATCATATATTAATCACAAGACATATAACTTTGTTATCTATCACCAGTTGTAGAGGTCCGCTAAAACCACAAGTGGTTCGCTTGATACTTCAGCGGCCCGTTAAACCTTTAAGCGGTTTGCCTAGACACACAACAATCCATCATGAACATACTATGGGTTTCAACAAATGAATCCATATGTAACTATTCATTTCAATAGATAATCGTCTATTTCCTTCACTGTTACCGACAGATACGTTTAAACACTAACCGAATGATCTAAACGAAACAAATCTTAAAGCAAACATATTACCTAGCGGCCCGTTAAAGACTCAAGCGGTCCGTTTAAAATGTCTGCATTCAAAGACTTAACCAGAACATAGATTATCTTATTATAATTATCTATATTTGAATAATTACCATATGCATAATTACTTGTCGTATCTTTTACAAATACAATTTGCGTATTAGTATGCCACATCTATTGTTATTCAAGTTTGTTTAATCAATACAATACTTGTAGTGCTAATACTAATAGAGTACCCGATAGTATGATGGTCTGTGGACTGCATCAAACTTTACTACTATAGTATATTCAAGCATATCAGTATTGACTAACCAATCTCCAACAAAAAAAATGCCAACCATCTTTACACAAATTCAGTATTTTGACAAATTGTGACTATCCTATAGATTTCCATGATAATTAAGTAATCTACGAGGCCTAACTAACAATAGAGAACCATAATATGTCTGATTATACCTTAATTTTCATCTTAAAATTCATTTCTGGACCAAACTCTATTGGAACGGGTCGTTCCAACTCCAAACGGATCGCCCCACACGAAAGGGTGCGTCCAAAGTACATCCAGAAACTTTCTGACAGCCTGAACACTTTCTGGTAAACTGACAATAACTTTCTCTATACTTAATCGTTTTCTGTGTTTTTGGTCATTATAGAAACTAGATTCAAAGATCTTTTCAATGACGCAAGTTTCATCAAAAACAAGTTTACAGATCAAAAGCTATGCCCCTCGAAATACAGACTATCACAGACGAAACCCGACAAACTGTCAGAATGACCTATTTTGCAGACAGTATATCTCACTCATACTTTATCAGAATTTTACAAATTTACACTCTATGGAAAGATATCTGAAATATCTACATCCCAGTAAAATTTCATGCAAAACCGAATTACCAATTGAGAGAAATCTGGCACGCAATACTGAAAGGTCAGAAAATTCAGAATCGCGACTGTCTGACCTCTACTAGTTGCAACTTGATTATCTCACTGTATACCCACTGGATTTTCATGATGTTGGTCTCGTTGGAAAGTAGACTCATAGATCTTTCCAATCCCGAAAACCTCACTCAAATTGGATAAGCGGATCTTGAGATATTGCTCCACGAATTCAGACAATCAATGAAAATCAGACAAAACTCAATCCACTCAACACTTACAACAGAATTTCTTACAAACCGTTATGAAATTCCATTTCAATAAAGGCAATCCAGCGGCATAACCCGCTCTGATACCAACTGTAAGTGCTACAACAATTCTAGAATGCGGAAATAACCCAGAATCGTAAAATACCTCGTGCCATCGCTAATCGAAATCGAGTGTTGAGTGGATGAACTTGAAACCAGCAAGCCATGTGTGTCTCCTTCTTATCTTCTGAAATCTGCAAAGACTCCTTAGCGAGAAGGCACTACAGAACCGTTCAGACTTCCCGTGACTCGATGGTGTACTCGGGGAATGACGGTCCTGACTTGTTTCCCTCTCTCTCCTTATATTCTCTCTCTCTTGCTCTCTAATCAATAGAGGAACTGAAAGAATGCCAAAGCCTTACTGTACTCCATCATAACAGTGGCTTATATAGGGGTTCTAAACACTCAGAGGGCACATACAGTGGATCTGAACAAAGGGTGCGATGATCAGACTGTTCTGTCCAGATTCAGTGTCCCAACGGTAGCGACCCGCTAGACGACGTTTTGGACAGAATACTACACCATACACAACAAAAGGAAAAAGAGGAGAGGAAATTACCAACTCAAAATAGCAAGGGAAAAGAGAAGAAAAAGGAGGGGCTTCAATCGCTGCTGTCGGCCGCCGCCAATGTTGCCGTCAAGTCGTTGCCAATCATCATTACCACCTTCTTCAATGTCAGCCAAAGAGAAAAAGAGAGGTATAGTGTGCGAGGTGTTTATAAAGGAGGTTCAGTTGTGTGAAGAGAGGAGGGACAGTGAGCGGCTGTGTGGGTGAGAGAGGCGATCGAAGATCGAAGGTGTTACGGTGGGGACTCGAGTGAGAAGAGAGAAGTGGGGCGGTGAAGTTGAGAGCGAGAGAGAGATTTGGTGTGGGGCTGTGTGGTGTGCGAGCGAGTGTGATAGAGACAGAGAGAGCAGAAGGAGGCAGAGACGAGCTCGGCGAGAGAGAGAAAGAGGCAGAGGTGGTGCTCATCTCAGCTCAAGAGAGAGAAAAAGCGGAGAGAAAAGAAAGAGCAGAGAAAGAAAAAAGGGAAGAAGAAGACGGACGCGAACAGCTGGGATAAAATCCCATCCCACGGGCTACACGATCGGAAAAAACACTCGGCACACAAAAAATTTGGAGCACAATTGAATACTGCGAACCAAATCTGCAACAGAAGGAAAATATGGACGGGTACATGACGGTGCACACATTCCACCACACACCAAGTCCAGCCAAAAAAAAAAAAAAAAACCAACCCCAGTCGTTGACCTTGAACTGTAACTCAATCCACGTTACCCAACCGAAAAAGAAAGAGGCAGTGTGGCTAGAAGACAAATTTGGAAGGAGTCGCTGACTTTGCACGGTAAAATCAACCAGAAATTCAAGTCTAAAAAACAATGGTACTGTAGATAAGGAAGTTCAAGGGGTATCAAGCTTTACTATGTTCAAATGCCCTTCGAAAAATACTGTTATCTAGAATTGGCAAGTGATGACTGTGCTTGATGCACGTGGTAGGAAGTTGTTGCTAACTTGTTTTATGATGTCATGAAATTAATGCTTGGACTATTCATTGTGATTCTTGCAATTTTAATGTGTGATTTAGGTTAAAATTCAATTCCCTAGACAAAACATGATATTAAGCGAAAATTAGGATTTGAAGATATTTTCCATGATGCATATTTTTATGCACATGACAGATGGCATATTTATATGTACACGATAGATTGCACATCTTATTTTATATATACATTAGTTATGCGCAGTCATAATTTTTTTTTTCCAGGAAGTCTGATCAATTAGGTAAATAATATATAGTATTGTCATAGACTTTAATAAAGTCTGCTAACACATCATAAGAAAAAAGGAGCACACAAAAATTATTTAAAAAGCCATCTTCACAAGATTTTTTTTTTTTTTTGTAAGTACTGTTTATGAAAATCAAAATGTAATTTACTAGTCTAAAATATGACATAACTAGTCCTTATAATTCAGCTTATGATAATACGAGAAGAAGGACAGTTTGGTCTTTTCATATTTCAATTTTAAATATTTTACTACAACCTTTCTTATTCTTCTCCTTACAAAAATCAAACAAAACCAAACAAAAAATAACTTAAGCTACTTAACATGACATTAGTTCTCCTCCTTAACTTCTTCCTCCTAACTTCTTCCCTAACCAAATGCCACCTAAATGTATTTGTTGCATGATAAAATAATATATGTAGTTTTATGTGTTGCTTGCTAAAATTATATCTGTAAATTTTTCTCTGTCTCTAATAAAAATAAGATACGTTTTTCAAATAGCATCTAACAAAAGTATTTTTATGGAGTACTAATCCTTTGCAAATTCTTAGATCCTTAGATATCTTAATAATAATCTAACCATAAACTTCTTAATATAGCTATGTTATTTTCAATGAAGTTAATTTTCAGATGATGTTTCCGTTAAAAAAACAATTAACGTGTAACGTCATTTTTTTGTGACATTTAATATTTTCAACCCGTTGTGAATAGCCAATTTGCGGATCCATTCAAGTAATTAAATACTTTCTTATTTTGGACGTGTTAATTATATATCAAAGACAAGAAATGTGCTTCTGGCATAGTGGCAAAGTTGCTGGTTGACAATCATGTATGGCCAGGTTCGATTTCCAGTGAAAATAATTTATTGAACGTGGAGTCCAGCATAGATGGTCAGTGGCTCCGCTGTTATTCTAGAGGTAACGGGTTCAATTCCTGCTGGAAGCAGATTAAGTAGATATAAATAACTAGATTAATTAGTAGAAGAGGAATAAACTCTAATTTACAGAGTGGGCTAAAGCCTCTATAAATAAGTAGCCTCTTATTTCAAAAAGTTATATATCAAGACAAACATCCTCTAATCAAATATGGATCAAATACGAAGAATGATCCTACATATGTAACAGTAAGCTTATGAATCATTCTTCTACCACAAATTATGTAACACTCATTATTGTGTGATTTCTCAAAATTGGAATTGAATTCGGATCCAGATGGTTTAACTATGATGAAAAATTGGACTAATCGAAAAAAAATCGGATTGAAAAACTTCAATATTTCACGGAAAACAAATTTTATATTTTTTCAATTTTGAAAAATATGAAAAAAAATTAGGAAATATAGTTTTTAAAATAAGTTGAAAATGGAACAATTAGAAGAATGAAATCAACTAAAATATAATGATTATTCTTTCGATAGTTAAAATATTTCATAAAACTTGATTAATTAATGAACTTTTTATTGTTTGAATCATAAGAATTATAATTATATATTTTAAAGATGAGTAAAAAATCGATTTTGGCAATTATACCTTTTGTTGGTTTCGTTAGAAGCAGATAATTTAATTACCCACCAATATCTCAATTTTTATAACACATAATGAGTGATTTTAAGAAGAAGAAATCTACTAATCAACTCTTGCATGAGTTTTTTTTTTCTCCACTACTGTGTATTTAATTTGCATGATTTAGTGTGAAGTACTTCCACTACTATGAAATACTTTTTGCATGAACTCACAAAAATAGTTTTAGTACATAGCTTGAGATATTTTATTGAATAATAAAATATGATTTAAAAGTGAAGATCGATAAAAACAATGGTTTTGAAAATTGGAATCGGTCTCGAATTGGAGCATTTGGTATATAATGTAGAATCAAATGAATCGAATCGAATATTCACCAAATTTTTCCAAAAAGAAAAATTTTAAATAATTAAATTAAAATTTCCTGATGAATAAAATATATTTCAGACAAAAATTAATTTTTGAGGAAAGTGCGTTTGTTAAAATACCTTAATGTATAAGATATAATCGTAGAATATGAAATTTGTAATTCTTTGATGTCCTCAGATTGATTTTCAGACCAAAAATTGCTTTATTTCTAAATTAAAATCATTGTTTGAAAAAATTTTGGACCATTCGAACAGGTTTGAATGAGTGAGAAGGAAAAATAGACACCTCTATTTCGGACCCTTCTTTTGGGCCGTCACACCAACCTCTCACGTGTCTTCCTCGACCTTAGCCACCTCGGGCAACGCTCCTCATATACCTTCACCTCTGTGCTTTGATGAACACCATTACTGGTAAAATTCAATCCCAATTCTGCCTCAAATCCCTCAAAATAGGATCGTTCCCCGGTACCATGTGTTTGACATAATTTCTTATAAACCTAAAATTTGTAGAAATTGTAAAATTTGGATGCATTCACAAAAAATAAGTATGACCATTACAGCGAAGACAGAAGGTGAACACTTTCTACCTTTATAACCTGAGACATTTTCCTAAAGATTCAACAATAATTTCTTCACCATGAAAACATGAATCATATCACAGATTTTGTATAATATGCCATTTAACCCGTTTCTGGTATAAAGAGGTTCTGAAAAGATCCAGCATTGGCGTAGGAGGTACTGTAATGGACATCATTTTAAGTTTTCTTTTCATTAACATTTTCACAGGATCACACAACCAATTCTTCTAGCTGCCGTCACGAGTCTCATCTCTGCAAAAAATGGACAAAAGAAAAACAGTTTATGTCTTAATTTGGGTACAGATCCTCAGGAAGACATGAAATTAAGGGATTGTTCAGAGTGATGAAGCTTCCCCCCGACCCACCCCCCCCCCTCCGAATTCACATCCTCTGCCGCACCGCGATTGGCAGCGGTGCGGCCCCAACCGTCTGATCTGAATCTGATAGATAAGGAAGCCCCGTGAATCTAATAGGCCCGAAAAAAATTAACCGTCCGATCAAATCTGAACGACTCGAAAAAATTCTACAGAGGATTTTGGTCCCCCCCTCCAATTTCTTTACTTCTTTACTTGACCACAATTTAAATATTAACACTAAATTGAGATCCAGAAAATTAATTAATTTGTGCCTAGTTTAGCTAAAGGTCCTTAGGAAAACAAGGAGCTGTTAAATCTGACTTGTTTCAGAAAGTTCCTTTACTTCTCTGCTTGACCCCAATTAAGTTGAGCTTCAGAAATTTTACAGTTTTCATATCACTCTTCAAAGAATAGAGCTAATAAATGCGTGCTCAATGTAATGCATATTTTTAATCCTAAACCGTTATTATGGACAAAGGGATACAGTATATATTCTGCCATGCAGTTGGATCTAAAGTCCATAGGGGGCGTTTGTTTGTGTAGTAAGGGGTTGCATAAGTTAAGGATGCCTAAGTGTTCATGTAGTGTTATGTAATGGATGTTTGGTTGTGTAGTAAGGATGAGTAACTTAATGCATGCATATATTCGTGTCAAAAGACTAAAATGCCCTTACATTTGAATTAATATTATGTATTAATAAGACATTGTGACCTAATTATTGTTACTTATTAATTATTAATGATAATAATAATCATTTTTATTTTTATGATATATTAATAATCACTTTTAATTAAATATTATAAACATTATTAATTATTTAACAATAAAAAATATTATTGATTAATTATTTTTAATTAATTCTTATTATTTAATTGTTATTGTTAATAATTAATATTACTTTTTAAATATTATTAATTATTATTATTTAATTATTAATTATAATAATTAATATTTATTATTAATTACGATTTTTTAATAATTATAATTACTTATTAAATATTATTAATTATGATAAAATTAATTATATATGATAATAATACATCATTTTTGTTATTATGAAATATTAATAATTACTTTTAATTAAATATTATAAATATTATTAATTATATAATGATAAAAATGTATTATTGATTAATTATTTTAATTATTATTATTAATTATGTTTTTTTAATAATTATTGTTACTTATTAAATATTATGATTACTTATGTCACACCCCGTATCCGAAATACGAGACGTGAGGTGAGACAGTATCTTTCGCATCCATCCGACGGCCCGGCAACCTACGTCACAAGAAATAAAAGCAAACGGAGTCAGCTACAAAGCCGAGTAACCGGTTATTTAACGACACAGCTTCTCTATAACCAATTTATATAACCAAAAAGCAATCGATCGGATTAATCCACACATCAATAACAAACAAATTAAATATATTTTACAGAGATCAACGGGTCTAGGTTTTCTCAAATCCACTTTCTCATATTACTTTTCCACTAGCGCGAATCCCTCTTTAGGCGATTCCGCTTCACATTCCATTCCACTATTCAATTTCCACTTTTCCATTTCAATTCAAATCACATTTGAGACCCGTTGACTCGCAAAATACATCAGTCATAATTCTCATATATCAATTTCAATTCAATCAAATAAACCAAACGGTATTTAAATCAATCAATACGAAAATTAAATTATAGAGAAGTCCGGTTACCTGACAATCAATCACGAAGATAATTGCTGGGATAACTCGATACAACTGTGACGTAGCATCGGATGGAGGGACAAACTTTGAACGGAAATCGATATTTTAATTAAATTCTGGATTTTAAAATTGGGGGCTGTATCGATTTCTCAACTCGGAAAGATGTGTCAATTTGTTTCAGGGACGAGACAAAAGGGAAATCAAGGAGTTAATATGCAAGGGGTGCGTGGGCTACAAGTCTATTCAATCGTGTAATTCAATTAACCGCTATAATTACGGTTTTATATCTCAGTTGTCACAAATAATTATTTGTATGAGGAACAAAAAGAATTGAGGGGTAGTTTGTAGCCAGAGGGATCCGTGGGTTGCAAGCCAAATTAATGGGCCAACGCATAAAATAAAAAGGACAACTTGATTTCCAAAATTGTGTTTTGAAAGAACTATTTCGAATAAGACAAAAAGATGTAAAGATGGGTTCAGCGAGAAGGAAATAGAGGAATATCATAAATCATAAATCAAGTACAAATGGCATATACGAATTTGAATGGAAATAGAATTTAATTATATGCACACTAAGAAGCAAAAATCGGAAATAGGATTCGTAAAAAAAAAGGAAGCTATTTAGGCTGATTCTAAGCTAATGATTTTACTATTTTTTTCAAAATAAAACGTCAAAGAGAGGATCATGAAATTAATAATAAGTATTGTAAATATCAAACGACTTTGAGTAAAGGCAATTAATTTTGTATAACAAATTACTTGTACAATCAACATAATTAGAAATTTGGAAAGATCAAGACGTGTGGAAGAAGGAATTGATATGAAAGAAAATATTTGACCAAAATAATATTAGAAAATAATTTTTTTTAATATAAAATTACGGGGTGTTACAACTTATTTCTAAGGGGTATTGTTGGAAAAAAAATTAAAGAGGATTATGCATAACTTATGCAACCTATTTAGGTTGCATAAGTTACGCACCGTTAAGGTGTCTTATGTAACGGGTGTTTGGTGACTTAAGGATGCATAACTTAAGTTATGCACCCTTTAAGTCACAAACAAACCCCCCCATAGTATATATAAGATTTTTTTTCTTTTTAGCTCTCTTGATGCATAATTTTCTATAGTTGATACCGGCTACCCTACACCATACACTACACAATGGACAGGTATGGTTGGATGTATACAAGTCCAAAATTTTCTATGGTAAAGGCGATGACACCTCTCTATCATCCAGTTAATCTGCACATTATTCAGAATATACTTGCACTTAATTTTTTATGGTTTTTTTCGCCTCTTTTCTGATCCGATCTGTTTAATTAAAATCAGGTCATTATATGCAAAGTATGACACACTGCTGCAATTACTCTGATAGCAGCTGTCAACTGATGTAAGGTCATACTCGTATAAATACGGTAGTGTATTGTTGAAAATGAACACATATATGAATACAGAAACTTGCACTTCATCATTTATTTTATGTTTGATGCTATTTTCGCACTACGGCTAGAGATGATATGATGCAATGCATGTTATAAAAGTGAGTGTTATACCACAAAATTTTTTTGGCTTGATCATCCAAAACAAGAAGGGGAGAGAGAACTAAAGCGGCAAACATAGAAGTTATATATATTGTAGTGCGCCGTACACAGTATTACTGATAAAGCCTGTTGACACTGATGTAAATAGTCTGAACTAGCGTAGATGTTGTTGGAATTATAAACTCAATTAAGTATGTATGGTCAAAGAGTTTAATTATTTAGAGTTACAAAAATAATGTTTAGGAAATTGTTGTTATTAATTGTCTAGAAGACTATGTCATTTAATTAGGTAGTTGAGTATTTAATTACGAAGACTAGTTTGATTATATAAGCAATGTAAGAGTGTTTAGAAATTCAGAACTTAGAAGAGAGAAAATATTCATTGTAAAAGAGTTATCAAGTATATGAATGAAAAATTTCAGTTTCTAAGTATCTCACTTATCTCCACTTATATCCACTTAGCCTCATATTAAGAAGACGATCATATCATATTGGTATCAGAGCCGATGGCAAGTACCGGTATTTCGACGATTGGGCACATGCCGCTGCCCCGTCTTACAAAGAGCAACTACGACAACTGGTGTATACAAATGCGAGCTCTCCTTGGTGCGAAAGAAGTGTGGGAGATAGTCGAGGATGGCTACCAAGAGTATGCCGAGACGACGGCGCTGACGGCCGTTCAAGCTCGGTCATTGAGAGAGAATCGCAAGAAGGACAAGACCGCTCTTTATGTTATGTATCAAGCGATGGATGAGTCGAGTTTTGAGAAGATAGTCGGTGCGACATCTTCGCATGAGGCGTGGAATACTCTTGAGAAGGCATACAAAGGCGCTGATCGAGTAAAGCAAGTGCGGTTGCAAACACTTCGAGGCGAGTTTGAGGCCTTGAAAATGAAAGACACGGAAGGTGTGTCCGAGTACATGACAAGAGTGCAAACCGTGGTGAGTCAACTCAAGAGAAATGGTGAGCCACTTGCTGAAGTTCGAGTTGTTGAGAAGGTACTCCGTTCTTTGAGAAATGAATTTGAAAATGTTGTGTGTACAATAGAAGAGTCGAAAAATTTGAATGGAATGACTATAGATGAGCTCTCGGGTTCGCTGGAAGCCCATGAGCAAAGAAAGAAGAAGAAAAAGCAAGAGGTGCTCGAGGAGGCACTTCAAGCGAATGTGACATTGAAAGAAGAGAGATCGACCAGCAGCGATCGAGGTCGTGGACGAGATCGCAGCCGAGGTCATAGCCGTGGCCGAGGTGGTCGTGGTCGTGGACAGCAAGATAATCGAGATGAGAAAGAGCAACAAGGCTCGTTTGGCAACGGTCAAGGTCGAGGAAGATGAGGTAACAAGTCTCATATTCAATGTTACAATTGCAATGAATATGGTCACTATGCATATGAATGTCGTCATGAGAAGAAAGATGACAATGACAAGAAAGAAGAAAAAATTGGAGATGGCGTGGTATTTCTTGCGAGCAAAGAAGCAGCTCCAAATCAAGAGAACGTGTGGTATTTGGATACCGGTGCGAGCAACCATATGTGCGGGTACAAGCACATGTTCAACGAGATGCAAGAAGTCGTAGATGATCATGTTTCATTTGGTGATGCTTCGAAAGTGAAAGTCGAAGGACAAGGTAAAGTTCTCATTCATCTGAAAAATAGAAGTGAGACTTTTATCACCAATGTTTATTATGTACCTGAAATGAAGAGTAATATTTTGAGTTTGGGTCAGTAATTAGAACTTAGTTATACAGTGATTATGAAGGACCGAACCCTCTATTTGAGAGATAAGAATGATAGATTAATAGTCCAAGTTGAAATGACCAGAAACCATATGTTTCAATTAAATTTGATAAGTGTGCAAGCTAAATGTTTGAAGGAATGTGTGATTGATAAAGCTTGGTTGTGGCACTTGCGGTTTGGTCATTTGAATTTTGGTGGTTTAAAAGAGTTGTCAAAGAAAAACATGGTGAAGGGACTGCCACAAATTGATCATTGTGACGAGTTTTGCGAGGGGTGTGTCCTTGGAAAGCATCCGAGGAGTTCATTCCCAAAAGAAACGAGCTATCGTGCCAAGAAGCTGCTAGAGTTGATACATATAGACATATGTGGTCCAATCACACCAAACTCATTGGGTAAGCACCGTTATTTCATAACTTTTGTTGATGATTTTTCGAGGAGAACTTGGGTTTATTTCGTTGAGGTCAAATCGAGGTGGCGAGTATATTTCTAAGGAGTTTGAGTATTTCTGCGAGGAGCATGGCATTAGGAGGTTCCTAACAGCGCCATACTCACCTCAACAAAATGGCGTGGCCGAGAGAAAGAATCGGACCATACTCGACATGGTTCGTAGCATACTGAAAAGTAAGAATATGCCAACAGAATTTTGGGCTGAAGCTGTGCAATGCGCAGTTTACTTGCAAAACTGATGTCCAACAGCGAGCTTGGAGAACATGACTCCGCAAAAAGCTTGGTGCGGTGTGAAACCAGCAGTATCTCATTTGAAAGTGTTCGGAAGTGTGGCTTATGCGCACATTCCGGATTAGCGAAGGACTAAGCTTGATGACAAGAGCAAGAAGCTGATTTTTATCGGCTATGATGAAAGGTCGAAGGCATATAAGCTCATTGATCTAGCAACTAATAAAATATATATAAGTCGTGATGTGCAGGTTAATGAAGAAGGCGTTTGGTGCTGAAATTCTATGGAGAGAAGTCGCATGATGTAGAGAAAGAAGTGCAAATCATAGCAAGCTCTACTTCAACGAACACAACAAACCGAGCTGAGCCAAGTTCGAGTTTAAGTGTGAGCTCAAGTGATGACGAGGCGAGGATACCTCGAACCAGAACCTTGCAAGACTTATATGAGGCAACAACCGAGCTGTACTTAGTGTGTCTTTTGGCGGATGCCGATAATATCACATTTGAAGAAGCCGTTCAAGAAAAGAAATGCAGCAAGCTATGAATGAAGAGATGAATGCTATTGTGAAGAATGATACTTGGGAACTTGCGACGTTACCCAAGAATCATAAGCCGATTGGCATGAAGTGGGTCTACAAGAAGAAGCTTAATGCTCGAGGCGAGGTTGAAAGATACAAAGCGGGTTAGTAGCCAAAGATTACAAGCAAAAAGCGAGGATTGATTGTGAAGAAGTGTTTGCCCCCGTTGCGAGAATGGAGACTATTCGCTTATTGATATCGTTGGCTACCCAAAACAAGTGGAACATCTATCAAATGGATGTGAAATCAGCATTCCTCAATGGTGTACTCGAAGAAGAAGTCTACATCGAGCAACCATCAGGTTACATTAAGGAAGGAGAAGAAAATAAGGTGCTGAAATTGAAGAAGGCGTTGTACGGGTTGAAGCAAGCTCCATGAGCTTGGAATACCCGAATTGATACATACTTCAAGGAGCACGGGTTTGTGCAATGCCCTTATGAGTATGCTTTGTATGTGAAGGTATGTGATGATGACATTATGTTTGTTGCTTTGTATGTTGATGATATGATATTCATGGGGAATAATAATGAAATGATTGAGAAGTTTAAACTCGAGATGTCAAAAGAGTTTGAGATGACAGATTTGGGACTTATGTCATACTTTCTCAGGTTGGAAGTGAAACAAGACAAATCTGGAATTTTTGTGTCGCAAGAAGCATATGCAAAAGATGTATTGAAAAGATTCAAGATAGATGATTGCAATCCGGTGTGTACTCCGGTTGAAAGTGGGACAAAGCTGTCCCGTTATGACGATGACAAGCCCGTAGATGCAACTCAATACAGAAGCTTAGTTGGAAGTTTGCGTTATCTAATGTGCACAAGGCCATATATTGCATATGGTGTCGGCTTGGTAAGCCGTTACATGGAGGAGCCAAAGACGTCACATTGGAAAGCCATAAAGCGAATTCTTCGCTATGTGAAAGGTACATTATCTCATGTCTTATTCTATTCTTATGCTGACGAGTTTGATCTGGTTGGATATACGGACAACGATTGGTGTGGCGATATTGATGATAGAAAGAGTACCGCAGGTTTCGTGTTCTACATGGGAGACACGGTTTTTACATGGGTGTCAAAGAAGCAACCAATTATGACTTTGTCAACTTGTGAAACGGAGTATGTGGCTGCATCTTCGTGTGTGTGTCACGCGCTATAGTTAAGAAAATTGCTGAAGGAGATGAATTTTTCTCGAGACGAACCAACGAAGATTCGAGTCGACAACAAATCAGCAATCGAGTTGGCGAAGAACCCGATACATCATGAAAGGAGCAAGCACATAGATGTTTACTTTCACTTCATACGCGAGCATATAAAGGATGGCGATGTTGAGTTGACTCACGTGGCGAGTCGTGATCAAGTAGCGGACATATTCACTAAACCGCTTGGAGCAGAATTGTTCAATCGATTCAAGAAGTTGCTCGGAATGCGAGCTGGAGCATAATTGAGTTTAAGGAAGGATGTTGAAAATATAAACTCAATTAAGTATGCATGGTCAAAGAATTTAATTATTTAGAGTTACAAAAATAATGCTTAGAAAATTGTTGTTATTAATTGTCTAGAAGACTATGTCATTTAATTAGGTAGTTGAGTATTTAATTATGAAGACTAGTTTGATTATATAAGCAATGTAAGAGTGTTTAGAAATTCAGAACTTAGAAGAGAGAAAATATCAATTGTAAAAGAGTTATCAAGTATATGAATGAAGAATTTCAGTTTCTAAGTATCTCATTTATCTCCACTTATATCCACTTAGTCTCATATTAAGAAGACGATCCTATCAGATATACTGACCAATTTTTGGTTTTTTTTTTTTCACTTATTTCCCTGGGATCTCTGGATATCAAAGTTTCACTCTCTATCGATCAGACATGCAGCCAAAGAGGAACCATGTATACAATTGATCTAGTTCTAATACCGAACCCTATCAGATCAACATCATACCTAAATAATATGATGAGAATAGCAGAAGAACTTACGCAACAATTTTATGCCTGATGGAGGCCGCATGACCACATGAATTGTTGTAATGCCGGCAAAAGCTGAGGGTGGATTGAGGTACTCCCCTAATGTCTTGTCATTTTCCAATGATTGTCCCCCATGAATAAGCTTGAAATCATTTACAGACTGAGGTGCATTTACAAAACCTTTGTAATAGAAAGGGACAAATTAAAATAAATCAAATTATATAACAACGTTTCTGTTGAATCATAAACTATATAGTATATTACGGTGATTAGTGAAAGCATATTCATTTCATATGAAATACCAGTCAAAGCAGGTATATGCTGTCCAAAATACTATCTTCTAGCTAATCTTCTAGATGGTTCTGTTTTTTGTTTTATATTTTCTCTCATCATTTCATCAGGTATATAATTTTATAAGTAACGGGATCAGAGTTTTCAATGAAATGCTAAACAAAATTATTTTGTAGATGAAGCCTTGGAGTCGAAGGTAAAAATATCAACAAATTACTCCATTTGTAGTCAAAATATGCATTACTACATGGAAATTAGACTATAAAAAATGTGAGAAAAAACAATGACCTTGAGGCCACTGAGGAAGGATAGTTTCTTTAAGATTTCCAATTGTCGTTTCGGCTGCATGTGTTGTTGGGCCGATGTCTGATCCATCATGCAAGTGAAATTGAATTTGGAAGTGCCCTTCTCTTCCCATTTCTTCATCCCTATTTTTCTCCTCATTGTCTTCATCTGCCTGTGGCGCTTCCTCATCCTTCCAGCGTATTGCTGGACTCATCTTACGAAATTGTAGCAGATGCAATCGGAAATGTATATATATCTGATAGGAGATGAAGCTAGAATGTATCATTGATCGGAGACAGAGCTACAGATGCACAAGGGGACAAACAAGGAAAGAACTTAATTTTAATGCCAATCAGTTAGCAAAGTTTCAATTTGTACCAAGCTAGAAATAAAAGGTTGTATTCTTTGCATAAGGTGCCGTACCTAAGTTCTCCCATATGTAAACTTAGATAATTAGATACAATGTGGATTTATCTTTGATCCAAGTGGGCTGGTGCTCCCAAATGCTTATCTCTTTCATCCAATGTTCATCCGATTTCTTCAAACTAAATAAGCAAGAAAAAACTGAAGGGGAACAAAAAAAAAATTGTAACAATATAGTCGATTTCTAACCACTCAACGAATTTCTAACTGATAATAAATATGAAATGATTAAAAAAATAGATAAAATTGGAGAATGATTTTTCTTAATAATAGATTTCATTCACATGGCATAATTAATAGTACTATGTAAAAATAGGATATAGAACTTGACTAATAAGTAGACTAAAATAGAAAACAGTAGTAAAGAAAGATATATAAATACACTAATTATAGTTGTTAATTGGCCGACGATAGTTTGAAGACTTAGTAGTGTGAAGCATTACATGTATGAGAGATCGATAGTTTGAGATACATTGTTTACTTATCTACATTTTTTTTATGATAAAAAGATGTGAAGTTGCAAGATTTAAATAATTTATGATGAATTCACAGAGTTCGATAGATAAACAAAACTAAGCAAATTTTATAACCCAAACATCATGATTATCAATTAACTTATTAATTATTTATTACTTGTTAATATTTGTTATATCCAGTAGATTACTGTCATGTCAAGTGGCCATAGCCCCTTTCTAATAATCAGGACGTTCCAAACACAACAAGTAGATGCGCTGAGTTCAAAGTGAAGATTTTGAATGTTCTAAAATATACAGGTTGAGAAACTTGCTTTAAAACTCGCATACATCATTTTTAATATTTCATTGGATTTCTAAATAATAAATTGTCCACACATCAGGTGGACTTGTTTCCTAGTTTTAATCTAACAAGAGGAGTTTCCCTCAATTTTGGAGTTAAAAAATAGCTAGCTTCATATTATGAACAATCTATCATTTATTAAGGATAATATTATGTTATTGAGGATAGCAAAGGAAAATACACTGTTAGCTCCTTCTACAGTTTTCTTAATGAGAGAGGACATAATTAACTTAAATGATATTGCCTACGGGAAGTTACAAATGTCAAAAAAAAAAAACTTAAATGATATTTAAAAATTCAAGAAATAGCTGATTATTTCTAGGTGGAAGGCATGATATTTCTCAATACTTATTGTTGATTGTTACTCAACCCTTTTTATAGAAAAATATAGGTAATAATGTCCATACAATGTGTAGACAAATTCTTATTTTTAAAAAATAATTTGGTAAAAATATACTTTTCTTAATAAATAAAATTATTTAAGCAATTCTCAATTTCAAAATCTCGTTTTAATATTCAGCCAGTTATGCAATATATAGAACGAACTAATACAAAAACAATAAAATAGGAATCAACAAAGAAACATTTATAAGCTAAACAAGATCTCATTAATAAAAGAACTGTTTATAAACAAAGTATATCGTAATTCGTAAAAACAAAAGTAGTTTAACAAGGAAATAACAAGGAAACAACAGTAAAAAAAAAAAAAAAAACCCTTCACCTGTACATAATGGATCCTAAATAACAAAAATTTGAACGATATGTGTTGCCATTTTACCCGTATAAAAATTATTAAAAATGTAAACTTAAAAAATGTCGACTGTAATATATCAAAGCATTCTCTTTTTACAACAGTCGACAGACATGCCCAAATAATTCATAGCACAAGCAAAGGACACGAATTTCCATACAACTCAAGCCACAGTTAAATGAAGAAGCATGTACTAAGTTAAACTCAACTTAAAAAAAAAAAAACGAATCACTTGGGATTCTGTACAGGTGCAGTTCTTTTCACTGTTTGCTTAGCTCCCTAGTGGCCTGGTTGATCCCATTTCCGTTCTTTTTTTCCTTAACAAAAGTTTTCGTAAAATGTTCATTTGATCAATTGGAATCGAATGAGGTAAAAGCAATAATTAGAATAATGTTCAGAGAGGTTAATGATCATGATCATTTTATTTATTTTGTCATGAGAAATGTTAATGTCCAACATATTGGACAAATGAGTCCGTCCAATACGATCGTTTTTTCATTTTTAAATTCATACGACCGATCCGAACTGTTCAATATGTTCTTCATATTGAAACATATAAGAAACCAAATTTTACAATTTTTTTTACGAATTTGTTTTTACTTATTTTGTAGTATTTTAGAAAATTCATGATATAAAAGTTTTGGATCGTCCAATAACAATGATTTTCTAAAGTACCAAAAAAATAGTTTGAAAAGATGTAAAAATTGGTTTCCTATAAGTTTTCAATATGGAGAACATATTGAATAGTTCGGATCAGTCGTTTAAAATTTAAAAATGTAAAAAAGATCGTATTGGACAGATGGGTCCGTCCAATATATCAGACTCTAGCATTCCTCTTTTGTCATTTATACGTCTCCGTTTATGTTTCAACTTAATCAATTCATGAAGAAAGAGAGGGTTCGTACTTCGTACGCACAGAAAACCAAAACTTTGGTATTATTTGAGTAGTGATTAAACGAGCGTGACAATTTATTTCCTGTATTAAATATAGGCATCCTATAAGGGAAAAATTACTTCAGAACTTATTTGTTAGACTTGGCAAAACGTTTTAACAGTTTTGTTTTGTAAAATTGCCCATTTTGCAAGGTGTTAAATTAGAAACAAATAAATTACAAGGAGAACAACATATCCTCTTCTTCACCAAAAAGGGCAAAAAAAATCGGGGCTGATAACCATAATCCCCAAAATTCATCATCCCTATCATCCTCAAGATGTGTTTTCTATTTTTAGAAATGTATTAATAATTGCTTTCTATTTTCAGAATGTTTTTCCCATCATCCCCTGAGATCATCCCCTCTCTGTTTCGCTCCCTCCCACTCCCCCTTCCCTCTTCCTCTCTGTGTCCATTAATAACTGTCATAATTATTTTTTTTCAGCACAATTATTTTTTTTTCCAGAACAACTAGAACAATTAGAATTTTTTCAGCACAATTATATTTTTTTTCCAGAACAACTAGAACATTTAGCTTACTAACTAGAACAATTAGTTTACCAACTAGAACAATTACTTTACCAAATAGAACAATTAGCATTTTTTCCAGAATAATTATTTTTTTTCAGAACAACTAGAATAATTATTTAATGTTTCAAATAACTGTTCTAGTTGGCCTCTGGATGCTGGAAAATTTTTTCATCTGAAAAAAAACATCTCTGGAAGGAAAGAGAGGATTAATTGCATTCCAAAAAAAGGAAAGGAGGATGAGGTTTATTTGCATAAATTGCATTCCGAAAAAGGAAAGAGGGGATGAGGAGTTAATGAAGACTTGGGACGATGGAGATGATGGAATCTATGGGATGATAGAAAGCAATTCCCAAAAAAAACAATGACATATCCACGGGAACACCACGTGTCAAAAAGTTAATATCCAAAGCTATATAAATTTTTTGCATGAAAATTTAAAGCTACTTAACTCGCTTCTATATAAGATCGTTCCGTCGATCGGTCGATACAAAAAAAAAAATTAACGGCCTACCTTATCCCATTTAAAATTACTAGCAAACTTCCTAGATAGCCGCTATCTAGTGTATCTAAAAAAAAATTACTAGCAAACAACCTATGAAATGTGTGGACAAATTTTTATGAAAAATACGGTATGAGAATATTTTATTATTTTCAACTCCTATGTTTAAATTAGTATAGTGTTATTATCACAGTATAATAAATTTAGTATATGATACCATTGCCACGGCACGACTTTGTCCAAGGTTAGATTTTATTTTCAAATTGCCACAATACTTCCATTTATGTTTAGGTTTTATTTTTGAACTTTTGATCTAGCATGGATATTCCATTATAAATTCATCATGCTAGACACGTCTTTCCAGTTTTATATGACTATCTTTTATGAAATAAAATTATTGCATTGACTTTTAATTTATTGATAGTGTATGTAATTGCTTGTACACTGTGTTTATATTCGGCGGATTATCTCCCCTCCGAATGATACAACTACAGTTATACACAGCTCCAAAAAATATAATCCTGTCATCTCCAAAATATAATCCTGTCATCGGAACATCCAAATATCAAACAAGTTTTCCTCTCATATACAAAGAAAAGTATATAATGAACATTTACCGTCTTAAGTACACAACTTGGTCAAATGCTATAAATTATGTGCATGTTAGAATTGGATCAATGGGCCTCTTCTCACGATCACACTTAATTTAATCTCCCACCCCCTAAAAATTTTCTGAAAGAAAATAAAAGACCCACCACAAAAATCTTTAAATGTGGAGAAAATAATGAAGATGATATAAATAAAAAAAAAATCAGAAAAACACAACAAATTGAACCTACCATTTCCCATACCTAGGTAAAAGATTTTTCTCCATATGCCAGTTGCCTCTACTTCCTGATCTTGCAGGAGCCTGCTACGGAGGAAATACCATTGAACTTTCCCCATAAGACAAAATAATGTTAAACAGAAACCTTAAAAATTACATCTTTTCCAGATATCTACAAACTAATCAGTAGATCACATGCACCATATGTAATTTTGACCTAGTGCAAGGTGCATGCAAGCAAAAACAACCCTAAAGTGGCTCAAGGATGTGGCAATGCCTTAAAAAATCATTAGAGAAGTTAACATGCTTCGTCCAGAATGGTTTCAGATGTTTGAAGCCTATGTCAAGCCAAGGTTTACACTGGCCGTTGTAATGTATTACTGCAGCTTCTCTGACATTGTCAAGTTTTGTGTTCTCTTGGTACCCCAACCCTAACATATGCCATGCTGGGTCAATGGGATGCACATAACCACGGAATGCTATGAGAGCCGGGGGTAAAGTGCCAAATTTCCAAAGCGTTAGACCAGATTTTATATTCTACAAGCATAGAGAAATAAGAGAAATGAAAGAATCGCCAATATAGCAATAATAGTAAAATTATATTTTTACTGGTGCATCTCGGTTAACAGAAAAGCCAGTACCCAAGAAGTTCTATTAGCAAGTAATAGGTAGTTACAGTTCATGTCAATGGATTACTGTAAATTCCGTACATCCTCGGATCAGAACCCAACCCCATTGATTCAATCAAGCCCCAAACTGTTTAGCAAACTGGAGCAGAACCTTCAGTATGAGGGTAAATATGAAAGGAAAACTGAAGAAAACAACAAGATAAAGCTGAAGGAAAATTATTTGGTTAAAATAATGGTACCACATAGGACTACAAAGTGTGAATGCTGGTTGCAGAGCAAAATCTCATGTAAATTTTGATCTTTTCCCTACCGAAGACCATTGATCACAAATATCTAATAAAATTTAGGAAATAAAAATGCAAAAAATTTAAATAATACCTCCTTAACCCAGTAATGAAAAGTTTCCCTGATGTTAGTCTTTCTCCAGGCACTCAAGTCAAAGATATTCATCCCAAAAGCCCATGGGCACTCATCAGGGTCCAGATTAGCAGTAATCAGTGGATGAGAGAAATTGAAATACGTCCTAAATCTTTTAGCCATGACCCATTTGTCATCTCCTCTGCATGTCTCCACTGCCCCCATAATCTTTCCTTGTAGGTCGATCTCCCACAAAGGTGATAAATCACGCTGGATCACCACATCATCATCGAGAAATAATACCTTGTCTAAATTTGGAAAGAGCTGTAACATATTGAAAGGTGAATGTATCCGATGTCAATCAACATATTTAATCTGGGAAAGTTTCGTGCAATGGGTTGGAATACATGGATGAGAATCATTGCACAGCCGACATGAGGATTTGAGAACAAATTAACGGACTTAAGACTTCAGTGTATGGTCTAACACTATCTTACTCACTAACATGCAATTGATTTATGTAAATAAATTTAAGTTCACTTTATACACTAGACAGGTTGCCATTTGAAGCCAAACAATTAGACAACAGTCAGGTAGAGGACTCATAATTGTGAACCATTAGCACTATCTACAATAAATTACAACAAAAACATGTGTATTTGAACTAAATAATAATGTTCTTGACAGGTTGCCATTTGAAGTCAAAACATTTAGACAACAGTAGAGAACAAAATTGTGAGCCATTGGCATACATACAATTTAACAAACCCCACCATAAATTACAACTTAAACATGTGGATTTTGAACTAAATAGCAATGTTAGGATACCATATCTGACATGGTAAGTATAAACCGACAAACTGCAAAGATAAGAAAAATTAGAGGTACCTCAGGGAGAAAAATCCTCAGATGATTAAGAAGACAGATATACATAGGGCTTCTAGCCAGGAGTTTTGAAGCAAAAGCCCTCGGATCATCATTATCATTGACTGCAGAAGCACGATCCCCATGGTAATGACTCCTTACAAAAAGGTGGTTCTCCATGGCCTCCAAAACCGGAACATTCTCTCTAGTCAACCAGCCGAACTGGTGCACACTCTTCACTTCTATGACAGCTGGTGTGACGGGATTCAGTGCAAACCATGAATGCATCCCAGGGTACGTTTTTTTATCAGTTATTATATGAAATACCATTCTTTCAGGATGTTCTGAAGACTGGATTGCTGAGGATACAACAACTGATGCTGCCAGGATGTTATCGGTGGCGAGGACTAAGTGGTGGTAGGAGTTGTCTGAGAGAATAGGAAGCAGCTCAGGGGGCGGTAATTGTTTTCTAGCATGTGCATTGGAGGAGTACTCATCTGTCAAACGAAGAGAGAGGCAGTGGATGCCTCTTGGTATTGCACTTGCAGCGTAGTGTTTGAATAGTTGTTCTGACAGTCTGGATCTTTTGATCTCTTTATTCATGTTTTCCATCTGAAGAGAGATAATAGTGGACAACCAAATAAGAGACTGCTTCACTATATTTTATTAATTATATTAGTCCCAAACTAGTAGCATTTTGTCAGCAAGATGCCCATACTATATTCATAAGATAATCACTACCTTACTGATTTCCTTTTGCTAGTTGAACTAGCAGTTTCACTAATCTTGTGTTTATTTGCATTTTTTTTCCCAATAAATTCAAAAAATAACTATATGTCATACCGTAGCTTTCAGCCTGACAGCAAATGTTCTAGCATCATATTTCTTGGTCTTCATTTCAGACATAAACTCATGGAATGAATCAGGTAGCTTTTCAAAATTTCGAACTTCCTCTTTGTCGACCTTATGAAGAACCTCATAAAGTTCTTTCACTAGTTTCTGCTCAGAAAATCCATACCATAACCAAAATCTGATAAGTCAATTTGGTAGACAAAAATAAAATAAAATAAAATAAAATAGAAGGTATTGTCTGTACCTTAGAATTCCCATTGCTTTTGCCAAAGATGTTTGGTCCAATATGTGTTTTGAAACAATCTGAAAGGCAGAAATAAACAAGTTCGAGTTCACCAAAACATGATAGATTCAAATTTATATGTATTGCTGTGAAGACTCAATAATCATGTATACCCCTACTGAAATATCACAGCACCCTTGCAAAGCCTCTAAAGTATGACAGATGCCCCTTAAAGTGCTATTAACAAATATTTAATCGCTTATATTCAAGGTAAACTGTTTTTTTTTTGCTTCTTTAGAAATCAACTTTGCCTATCAACAAACATAAGTAAATATTATATCTTGTTAAGCTAAAATAATTTAGCAACCAAGTATTTATAGGGTATTAATGGTACACTACCAGTTCTACAGGGGACCTCTGTGATATATTAGTAGTTTTACAGGTATTTCCACCACAAATCGTGCTTTTCAAGGGTATTGCCATCCGTATTCAACGAACCTTAACTTTAACGATTCATACACATGGAAAAAAAAAAAAATGATCCCTGAATGTAATCACTTTCCATAGGGAAACTCAATTCCGAATGAATAATTCTTAACAGCTGCAATTTAGAAAGCATAACCAATTACATTCTCCTAATAGCTCACAATATTCTTTTAATCAACAGTATATTAGAGCTAATTGCAATTCTCCTCTCCTCTCCTCTCTCAAACACAAATTATTACATTCCTACAGCTAAGAAATCGGTCATACAAATTAATTAGAGAAGACTGACCAAGGGAGGAGCACTCGAGGCCCTCAAGCGTGACAAGAGCAGTGCGGATGAAGACAAAGGGGAGGAGGCAGGCGCAGAAGAGGACGAAATACAAGAGAGAGCGGTACGAGGAGGATTGACGTGGAGGCTGGGCGGGGCCGACGCGAAGCTTCATGGAGTCGACGACGCCATTGGAATTGGAGATGGTGATGCTCCTCATGCTTGGGGAGATCCGCAGATGCATCTTCTTCTCCGCTGGCTGCGCCGCAGCGGCGGCGGCGGGGGTGGAGGCGGGAGGCGAATTGTGGCGGCGGTAGGCGAAAGGAGGAGAAGGCGGAGGTCGAGGAGGTTGAGCTGGAAAATCGGATGGAGGAAGAGCATTTGCAAATGCAATTATTATTATGCAAAAGAGGAGAGGACTCGACCCACCGAGAGGAGAGGTGGAAGCTGGCAAGAAAGAGGAGGGATTTTTTAATTTTTAGTGTTTTACTCGTTTGGTTTTTTTTTTTTAGTATTTTTCCTTCTTAATTTAATATTTTTTATTTTTTGCATTGGAGGAACGAGATTTTGGGTAATTGCTCAGGACACTTTATTTTGCAATACACTCCGCTTTTTAACCTGAAAAGACCAAAGTGCCCTTCATTTGATGTACATTAGTCTTTTTAGATCAAAAACAGGAGTGTGCTGCGAACGTGGGCGTCCTGAGTAATTCCCAGATTTTGGGTCAAGCCACGTGGAAGATGATTTGGTTAGTAATTCCGTAGCAAGCTGTTTTGTTCGGTGGTTGCACGTTTTGATGATGGGGCAGGCTTTGTGTTAATTTTGGCAGGTGTCGGCGGAAGAATTGCTGTATTGGGAATTGGGATGCTCAGGTGGTAAATTTTGTATTTGGATTTTCTCCTTTCGTTCCATTTAAAAACAAGACTGATGCAGCCTGACAGGGACAAAGATGTACAATGCGATACGCTACAGTACTGTGCATCAAATAGTATTTTTCTGTAAAGTAAAAAGAGTTGCGATCACGATGGGTTGTGATCAGGACAGACTCTAAACGACTAAACACAGATATCTTAAGGAGTTGTGATCATGATAGGGCTAACTAATCAAAGTTTCAGATTGATCGTTTGCAATTTAAAAAGAGTTGTGATTATGATGGGGTTAATTAAATCTTTTCTTAAGGAAAAAAAAATGTAGATACCATATTCTAAATTTTCCTTAAAACAATTTCACAGTTCTGGAGTATATTGCTTTATTTATTTATTTTTAATTTTTTATTTTTGAAATAAGATCATTATTATCTATAAAGATATAATCCACTATGTGAAATATAGTTTATCTATCTTCTGTGCATAATGAGAATTGAACTCATTATCTCTGGAATAACGATGGAGCCATTAATTATCTTTGTTGAACTCCCATGTTCGATTATATTACTAATTGCTTTATTAAGTAACAGATTTTTTTTTTCATGCCTTAAGAGTTAATATGATAATTATATATCAACAATTTTTTTTTGTGTGGTCACGTGGGAAAGGAAACTGAAAGTCACCATTTTCATACTCAAATCTACGCTTAAATGTACTTTGATTCAACTGGCCGTATTATAATCCTAATGCATGCATCATGCCTTAAATTAATAAAATTATCGAAGTCAATACTTACGTTTCTGTCAACAATTAACTCTCTATTTTGATGTTGCAACTTGCAACTTGCCGACAATAATAATGGCCAGTTGTAACTTGTAAGGCGTCCACTTGGTTGCGTAACAACATAAAAGTATCAGCAAGCCAATCCAAGCATTTAAAATGAATAATTAAAAATATAATAGGTGCATGGTTCAGCTACCGGTTCTGGAGACCTCATCTAATTGTTGAATTTTATAGCACTAGTTGAACTGTTCAGATCTATATTTGTATTAGTGGCATTTGGCAGCACAGTTTAAAATCCTCCAGTTTACAACTACACATAATATTTTTCTCGATTTAATACCAGTTCACAAAACTTTGGACGAAAAGGGTCTTAAATTTCAAAGGAATTTGTAGAATTTGCTTTTAAATATGTTTGTTTTCTTAATTAGAATTCGAGTGGAGAAAGTGATGATCTCGCGTCACTCATGAAGAACGTATTTGGCAATAGTAATTAATAGATCTGTCTGTGTTTTGTGCTGGGATAACTTTTTTTTTATATATATAAATAGTTGAACACATTTAATTTAAGGGATCTTTCAAACTTTCATGATGCGTGTCTTCTTTATTTCGAATTCCAATCGATCTATAGTCTAGACTTGAGATTTGAATATTTGTATAAATAATTTATAACACATTTTTCTGGCTTAGTATTAGAGATTTGAATATTTATAGATATGTAGAATGTTATAAATGTTGAAAGTGTAACAAATGCAGTAATTTCCGCTTCTTATCAAAATGTGTTGACGCATATTGATTTTGAACTTTCCAAATCCAAAGCAATGGGGAACATCATATGATGGAGATCCTAGAATTTAATGTTTCTGTGCTTTGTTTCTTTTTCATTTGTGCCTAATTTTTTAAACATTAGAAGATTTTTTCATCTAATAACATCTCAAATTATGATATTTTTCTTTCTTTTGAAATACTTACATATTTTATATATTTGTTATTCATTATGAATATCGTATAATATATGAATTTTGTTATCAATTTTTGTTTGAAACTTTTATTTTGTTATCTAAAAATACCTACCTTTTGTTGTAATTGCATATTTATATCCATTAATTTTATTCATTTCAAATACATGTTTATCAGTGATTATTTTGTACCCAGCATGTTTAGTGCGATTTGATTTTGAATTTTAATATAAGTATTTATACCGATATTCACATCCACTTAAAGCAAATGTAATCACGATTTTAGCATTATATGTTTCAAATCAGCTCCATCGACACCCTTACTCTAAATAGATTCTTTATTTACGAGGCAAATTTAAGTATGGCATCCGCCTAAAGTTGAAAGACCAAGCAAGGTCATATTCATAGGCTTTTGATGTAGCTTTGCGAATCGGATTTAATGCAGGTAGGTATTTGACCTATCGTTGCAAATCAGAGAATATATTTTCCGTTTTAATGACTCAAGACATATGCAGGTCTGTTCCGCGATAAAATGGTTTAAGAAGATTTTCGATTGAAAAATTCATATATTTTAATAAATAATAAGTTCGCTGAGCACGCATTTGATAAACTATATTTTTATGTACCTGCGGAGGAAAGATCTTTATTCTGGTTTTTCTACAATGCCTCATCTTTTCTTAAGAGGAGAGTCATAAAATTCCATGACAATCCAGTATACACACTTAAAAAAAAATATATCATCATAATGAGGGAAGTATCACAAAAGGATGGAGAATTGTTTCCCCAATTAATATATTTCAACTCTTAACTAAACCTTGAGCAATACACAGAACCTCAATAAATAAATTAAGGAAAAAAAAAAGAGAAGGAAAAGAATTTCAATCCCATTTAGCAAAAAAGATTAAGAATGCTATACACTTTTGACCTACGCAGCAGGGTGCCAATCTAAAAGAGCTTGAGAAAATTCAGGACCTTTATAAGAAGAATCTGGCTGTTCTGAAGAAATTGCACAGAAGCCACAACTGCATGATTCTATTCTTTTTCTTCTACCCAAATTCTCATCGGAATGGAGTCTCTAAGGTATGATAATAAGGGATTGAATACTTTTAGTATGTAATTAAATTTTTACTACTTTAAAATGCAAAGATTAGAGCAGATCTAGACACTCAGCTCGATTAGTGAACTCAAATATTCCCCAAATCAGAAACCTGATGAAGTTCAGGTGCTAACTGTAAGAGCTTTTGAGTTTTGGCTCTTACCATATCTTTTGCCACTCAAGTGATCCTGGGTCTAAATTGGATCAATGCTTAGTTTAGGAGTTAAAACAGAAACAGTAATGCACGGTTTTGATCTTATTACTAGTATGGATTAGGCGGTAAGATTACCCATTCCTACTTTGCTCTTTGCAGAAATACACATTAACGAAAATAATTTTGCTATAAGAATAAACTTAAAGAGCCGCTTAAATTTGAGAATCAATGGGCAGAAAAAGAAAGTCAGGTGGTCAGACCTTTTTTACACATATTTACTTCAAAAAAGCCTTCCAATGGATCAAATAGAAGAAATTTTCTGAATTTTTTTTAACGGGCGGATGCAATAGGCAAATACAAGGATATGTTCTCCTTCAATCTTCAGGGTTTAAACAGTATAGATGCGACAATAAAAACTTAAGTTAAGTTCAAAGAATATTCAGGAACAATTATGAAGAAAAAATACCTCAATTGCACCCTTCAATTTCTTTATCTCAAGAGTTTGCCTTTCTGCCAGCTCATGGGCTTCCTGATACCGCTTTATTGCTGAAGTAGCTTTCTTTTGCTCCTTCAATACCTGATTAGTAGATACGCGAAAATTAGATATTGTTTGACTAAATATTCTACATCAGCAGGAGATGAAAGATGCTCAATGTTTAACCTGTTCCTCAAGTTCTTTAATTCGTTTGATAGAAGCCTCTTCAATAAGAGCACGGTGCTTGCATTCTTCATCAAGCATTCCTGTAATCTGGTACCGCAGTTCAGCCATTTCTTGAGTCAGATCCTCTGAATCTTCCTTTGCTTTTCTCTTCTCATCTTGAAGCTCTTCCTAGCCCATAATTCATTGTGAGCCAGACATTATCAAAATCAGTGAAGTTTAGTTTGAAACTTCTGGTGCTGTACCAGTGAGATTAAAAAAATTCATGTGGAACATGACATGTTTATTTAAAGGTAACCTTTCTAATGGTGAATTGTCATACATTTGGTTTATCGGAAATTTGGTACCACCAAATCCCATTCTTAATTTCCATGGCAGAAATTAGGCCCCACTAAGTTTCCAACATGAACATCTCATCAAGATTTCAACACATAACTAAGGACTCAGGAATTTTCAGCACTATCATATGTGCCACCTAATACTGGGTAAATTGTTGTTTCCACGAAATTATAAGAGACAAACCTTAAGTTGATTAACCAAACCTTCAGATTCCATGACCTTGTCCCTCATCTTTTTCATCTCAACTTCTAAATAATGGTCATAGGTCGCCACGATCGCAAGTTTAGAAAAGAGTGAGCCCAAAGGTTCCTCAGAACTGCTTCAGAAATAGAAAAACAATTAGTACTAGCAGGGGCTGAACCAGAAATCTGAAATGAGGGGCCAAAAAAATCTAATATGCAATTTCTGTATTCTTAAGAGGGACCACTATAAAAATTACAAAACTTTTGAATGGTTTTATAAAGAAAATTAAGTCTCTTGAGAGTTTTTTAGAAACATTGAGAGGGCCAGGCGCACTTTGGGCAACACCTAATTCCACCCTGAGTACTAGCTAGTTACTTGATAGTTGGATGAGAAAGATATTATTGCTTCAAAGCTTCAGAGTAAAAGAACAAAGGAAATATAAGGCAGAAGTTTTCGTTGGGCAAATAAATTTAGCTAAATTCAAGAACAAAAATGTCGATATATACAACTTAGCATTTCAAATTAAACCCCTGTGAACCAGAAATCAATTAGCAACTCACTCAAAAGTCTTCTGTACTAATACTGACAAAACACCACAATACAATAATACCACACAGCCAACAAATTGGATACCTTCGAATTTGTTTCTAAACATGGCTTAAGATAGTAAATGACTCGTTCATACAAAATTTTACTAAGAACAGACAAACATTCGTGTGCTTACCACAAATTATCCGAGAAGCGGAAATTTTTCCTCGTCTCAAGCAGCATCTCTTGTTCATTTTTTCCACCCAAATGTACGCTCAAGTTCTCTAATAACATTTCAAGTTGTGCCTCAGCCTTAGAGAATAATCTTCTAGATTCTAACCTATACAAATGCAATTCCTTATTCTCTGCCTCTAGTTGGCTAATACCTTCCCTTGACTCAAATAATCTCTGCTCCATTTCATTCAAATCAAGCTTCAAACTTTCAATCTCACATTGGGAATCCAAATATACCATTTCGAGCTTTTGTATTTGCAATGCTGAATTTTGTAACTCCTCTTCCTTGTGTTCTAACTCGTGTATCAAGTCCAAGCATTGTGATTCTGATCGCTGTAACTCATTTTCCATAGGACTCAACTTTTCATTTAATGTTTCAAGTTCCCTCACTTTTATTTCTAGGCTGTGTATGTGTTCTCCCATGAAACTAGCTTCGGAACTCCTGAGATTTAATTGATCTTGCAAATAATCTGCAATTTAATATCTCAGCAAGTGTGACTGGACTAGATTAAAAAATGTATAGCTCCCCTTGCACTGATTTCTTACCTATTTCTTGGTAACAGTTCTTTAGCTCTCTCTCCAACTTCTCAACACAATTATTTTCCTTCTGGCTGGGTACTGTTGCTGATAATCCATTGGATTCCATCTGTATGAATTAAGAAGTAACAAATATTTGAAATTGAGATGGAAAAAAATTTCCAAAAAGCAACAGGCACCTAAGTTTCAGTTTCACTACACAAACCAAATTGATCATTCCTCCAGTTTTTTTTTTTTTTTTTTTTTTTTTTTGAAACAAGTGGGTTTTGACCCACCACCTTTCATTAAAGAAAAGCAGGAAAACACCTTACAAAACATCAAAAATCCATCCTATCTAATGCTCCCATATCTCCTTTCTAGCACCTGGTACCATACGGTATCCCCACTGAAACCCATCCTCTTATCCTATAACACTGCTAAAATCAAACAACTCCCTTTCTACACAGTCAAACCTCCTACTTCTTATTCAAATCCCCTTTATCCTAATCACAGTTTTTCAAAACAGACTTCGACTACCCGGACATCCAAACCCAGCGTAACAAACGCTAATTATTCAATTAAACCCTTACAAAAGCATAAAAGTACTAACAACCCAACACAACTCAGAACTAACAACTAAGTTTTGTCATCATTATTACATCATTGTCAGCCGAGGATCATTCCTCCAGTTACAATTTAGGATCATAACTGATACTGATAGATTAAGAAAGAATAAATAAGAAAGAAAATAGTCCAAAATTATTGATAGTTGTTTACCTCTCGATGCATTCGTGGAACCGAGCCATTACTTGATCTGCTTGCCATCTGCATAGAATCACAGAGAATTATAGGGAAATGGTGTGTCATATTTATTTCCCTCAGATTCTGAGGCACAAAAATTGGAAATGCTACTAAATAAATTTGTTCAGAAACGCAAACAATAACAATTGTTACAATAATTTAAGCGCCTAAACAATACTAGATTGAGTTTGAAGCCTTCATTTCTCATGACTTACGTAGATTACAATAGAATTGAAAGACAATCGGAGACGCATTACTAAAGAGAACTAAACAGATCAGGAATACTTGAAGCTGTACATGCAAAAACTGAATCAATCTCTCAGATAAAAAAAGAATGGAGACTACTTACTGTCTAAAGAGATGGAGAGGAGAGGGACCGAGCAGGACGAATAGAAGTGTAGAATTACTCGGCTGTGTCGTACGGACACTTAGTTCAAGACCTAATCGACGCCGGAGTAGCGCGCAGCGCCGTTGAGGTGGCAATAGACAGTAGCGCAAAGTCTTTTTTTTTTTTTTGGGAAAGTACTGAAGACGGTAGCACGAAGCTTTGGTTTGGAATTTTGGATTTAATTTAACACGAAAAGGATTAGCGACGATTCGGGCTTCAACGGGTCTCCCAACTCCCAAGGAACATTGGTATTCGACTATTCGGTAAATTATGGAAAATGTTTCCCAGGAAGTACAGTTACTACTATCTTTAGTATACACTAATACAGGTTAATAGTTCTTCTTTTGTATACCTTACAAGTTGAATAGTAGTTTACTAGAACGAAAGTGAATAAATTAAGTAAAGGGATAAAAATGAATATTTTAAATTATTGTTAACATCATTATAATTATGATTTAGTTCATTTTGCATTGAGACGGAGATATAAATGGATTGGTTTAGTTCAATAATATTACCATTACTTTTTTAAACTATTACTTCTTCATTAGTTCAAAAATATTCGAATAAGAAGTATAATAAAAGTCATTAACCAGTAACCCGTTTAAGCTTAACAGTAGTGATTATATTTAAAAAGGGTATTAATAGAGGTATCTTTGTAATAATTTCCACTTATAAAATTTTTGTATAATTGAATAATTAACTAATATGTAGTACAAATTATCATCGTTGTTGTATTAAAATTTTTAGTTATTTAAATTTTTATCAACTGAAGTCACTAGTCGCCAAATTTTATTATGATCGTTTAAAATCTTCAGGATCTTCTCTAGCCTCTATATAGAGTCTTACTCCAAGTAGAAGTCATGAGGTCGCTATGTTATCTTTTCCATTTTTGTCAAGGACTCACGGACTCTTTCTTAATTTAAATTGTAGTCATTTCAATATTTGAGCCCATCAATAATGGACTCTTCGGCAAAACGTTGCTGGGTTAATGCTGATGGTTACTTCGTAGTAAAATAAATGTTCTCTGTAAAAGTGTTTATAACAATATAGAGGCGCATTTATGGACCCGTTTTTCGTTCCAATAGCCCCTAGCTGATGATTACAGAGTCATGAATATTTAACGAACAAAGTTTAAAAAACAACTACAGTTAAGCACAAATATTATTACATACGTGAAGCACTCAAAATCACTTCTGTACTTTTTTATATCATTAACAGCAACTCAGCAAGCCAGTAACCATGCATACAACGGAACCAAAATTTGCATGTTCAATTTCTCTCATATCCCTTACAAGAAAAGGTATTCTATGCAAAAAGCTCTTTGAGAAAAAAATTACATTACAATTACAATTACAATTACAATTAATTTTGTCTATTTCAAGGTTCAGGGAAATCCTACGGACCAATACAACACAACGTTGTAACAAGATCAAATATTCTATACTAGGAACTACGGGAAGAATCAGGATGTAAAATTGCTGAATTTACAAAGAGTAAGTATTGTCAGATAGCTACAAAAATTAGAAAAACCCATCTTCACCAATGTCATAGTTATCCCAAGCCTCCATCCCTATAAACTCGTCTACAACATTACACGCAGATAAAAAATCATCTATACCATTTCTGCTGCCGAAATCAATATCCCAGTTTTTCAAATCATCAAAAGTTCCATCATTTGATACTATACCGAACTCATTGTTTCCATCCACACACTGGAAGTTCTCATCAAAAGATGTGCATGAGTCGGTATTCCCATCTTCCGCAAGGATTCCAAACTCAAAGCAAGGCTCTTCCTCCTTTCTCTCTCCAGCAATGGTATTTTCGCAGTATTCATCTTCTGCTGATTGCTCGCTACTGTCCTCTCTTACATACACATTACTGCAAATGAAATCATCCCCATCTGTCAGAGACTCAATAGCAGACTCATTTTCTTGCTCATCCTCATCCTCCTCCTCCTCCTCCTCTTCCTCTTCTTCTTCTTCTTCTTCTTCTTCTTCTTCTTCTTCTTCATTCTGTTCATATACCTGTGGTGTGCTTTCAGGCTCTTGCCATTCATCATCATCACTGTCAATGTGGGCTGGGTCCCACCTGTTCTGCTGGGCCCGTTTCCTCAAAATAAACACATTGAAGTAATAGCTGACCAAATCTCTGCTTGACTTATTTGGGAATAAACATGGAAGATCATCCCAGAAATTTTTATCCATCAATTTAGGGTTTGAGGATACCGCTTCTTGGAACAACTTTTCTTCTTCAGCTGTCCATTTTAGCGCAACTTCCTCTCCAATATCACAAAACCCCAAATTATCAAATTTCTCTTGCCCAAAAACCCTTCTAATATCCTCCCTCGCCTCTGCTATATGTTGTCTGACGCATCGGATCGAGCCCTCATCAGTGCAATCACAACATATATTGCGACTTAGAAAAGGGTCCAAGTCATGCAATGGAGATACACAATATCTAATCCACTTCTCGCTATCACCATCATTATCATTTATTGACAATGGATTCCAGTCAGGAATCAGAGCTTGGTGATTGGGCCCAATTGCGACAGGTTTGTGGGGAAGATCTTCATGAACTGAAGAGGGTTCACAAACTGGAGTGTAGATCTCTTCTACCTTACCACGTCGAGTTACTGTCTGATAGTCACAGTCACTACTAGGAAATGTGGGCACCCAGATTGGTGAACTCAAATTTGTCCATGGAAAATCATAGGAACCACTACATGCCACCTCATCTGAGTAACCATATAGCAGCAGTTAGTGATTACTACTGTATATCTTGTGTTCAACGGTGAATTTTTTTTTTTTAGAAAAAAGGAAAAATAAAAAAGTAATATTTCTAACCTGAAGGAGGTGAACCCTGAAATGAATCCATATTATCAATTTGTTTTGCACGTTTGCGACCAGCATTGTCAGGGCTGACATCACAGAGGAATCGCTTGCCATTATCTTTAAAATTGTCAAGTCTCAAATCTTCCCCAGATGCGTCAAAGACATCACACCCTGAGCAATCTTTTATTTTTTTCAGACAAGAACAAATGAGCTAAGAACCAAAATAGCAACTGATTCAATATGGCCAATAAAGGGGCATGGTATATCTCTACCTGAAACACGTGACGTTCCAACAGCCTTTTGCACATAGCTAAAGGCATGATCATAGGTAAAAGAAGGCTCATTTTGATTGTTCACCATATTTAACCTGGATAAACAAAACAAAGGCCTGTAAAAACGAAGCCCTTTATCCATTAAAGACCTTAGCGTGCACTTGCACAGATCAGTCAGAAGTAACTAATAACCTCAGTGTAATTCATGAGGGGAACATAGTTTAATTTGTCAATTGTAAACAAGCCAGTACATAATTGCAATTGTTTTTGGTCACTGAGCAAGTCATAAGGATACAGAAACATTGCTATCATTTGCAATGTAAGCTAGGTTATGGGAAGACTCGATATAGGCATCCACAAAATATAAGCACAACAATATAGAGCATTAGGAAGCAATTAAAATAGTAAACAGAAGACCACAGGACTTCTACCTAATAAAAGAAAAATCCCCTTATGTTAAATTGTTAATTTAGGGCCAAGTTATACCAGAAATTAATGAAATTATAATAGTAATCTGTATGCAAAATGAAATTTTGACGTATCGACTCCTAATTCATTCTTCTTGAAATATTTAGTTGGTAAATAAATAAAAAAAAAAAACGCGTTAAATGATTCGGGTTAGGGTTTGCCAAACTATGAAATTGACCTTAGGCAACACAAGGATTGGTAAAGAAACGATGATTAAACGTTCTTCCACAACCTAATCGAAGGATTGGGATCGAAATCAAGGTCGAACTCGTAAACGAAGTCGTACGAAACCCTAACCCTAGAATTTAATCGAAGCAACAATAAGGGAAAAAACTTATACCAATCGAAAGAGGGAGACGAGAACGAAAAGATTCCAAAGCTAATTTGAAGAAATGATTGATGAATCCGAACGGATTCTCGATCGTAAATCGGCACGAATTGGGGCAAAAACTGGATCTGTCGACCTTATATTTTGACTTTCTTTTGAATTTTATTTTAGGATCAGGTTGACTAATTATGTCAATTACTAATACACCCCTGGATAATTTTGTGATGATCCCAGAAAAGCGTGTTATTATTAGCAATAATTGATGCCATATGAGGGTAAAATCGGAAATTACATCAAATAAGGATTGAATAGAATTTTATATTAGTTGTAGGGAGAGACCAAAAGTGGTCCCTGACAGTCATACTTTGCACCACAGCCGTCCGATCAAAAGTGAAGGCCTGAGATTTAGTTTGGTGGTCCAACTAGGCGGCCCAATGAGGTAGCGCACTCATTAAGAATACTATAATTTACACTCGGTTTATATGTGGGGACACTGATCTTAACTACCCTAAGTTTTATATAAGCTTATATGGTACGATCATACTCCGCGTTCACCTGAATTTAAAAATGGAGATTTAATGAATTTGAACTGTAAGCGAAAGAAGAAACATGTGGACCACGTGAGAGAATGGGGATTTGGGAATCTCGAGCCTACTCCACACGCGTTTATGGTCCCGTTTTAGATCTGAAAAGCAGGAAGTGGATTTGCGACTCCCTCGTTTGAGATTATGGCCCATGGGCCAAGGTAGAACTCGTTGTACCAATGCCTGTTTGTTTCTGTTTTTTTTTTTTTTTTTCCTTTTTATCGTATGCTTTGGAAAAAAATATTTGCGATATTCTCACTGACAAATAGTGTTAGCACGGGCATACTGGAGTCAGTGTATGCTCTATGACAATCTATGTACAATTAAATATTGCTATGATTGATCTTGTTTTATACTTAAAAGAATAAAATTACGAAGAGAGAGCTGATGTATCTTTATACAGTATGGCTATCCTGAACAAGATATTCCTGCTTTTTCTAACTTTGAGTCTTTACTCTGAAGCCTGATGTGTGTATTTTTTTATTTTCCTTCTCCTTATCCTTTTATTTAAGTACAATAAACACAGTTCAACTCAGAAAAGGGACTGACTTAGACCTTAGTTTAACTACATATATAAAGAGAAGATTACAGTGTATAACATAGCACCACACCACAACTTCCCCAAAAAAGCAAAGAACATGCATGGCCCCAAAGCAAACAGCAGCAAATCAACCAGAAATAAGTTACAAGGGAGAAACATCATCAACAGATAATTGAATTTGGCTCTGTTGTTGTTGGAGCCAGGAATTGTAATCCTGGAGCAGCTGCTGAATAAGCAACGGCACTAGTCTATCTAACACTCCTTGCATGACCAGGTTCCCGGGTTTCTCAACAGCCGACAAAGGAAGCAAGGAGAACGGCCGGGTATACACCTCAAGCGAGAGCTCTAAATTGACATCAAAATCCAAGAACGTCTCGCCTTCATCTTCCCGCCAAGTTATATAATTCCTCATACACGCCGAGAACAGTTCGTTCTGCTTCTCTACCACTTCGGATCCTTGGAACTTGCACGATAGCAACTCGACCATGCAGTCATGATCGGTCGGGGCTACGCGAAGGTCAAGCACAGGAGTGACCTCAAAATTGAAGAATTGGATTGTGTACAATGTGCACCTGTACACGAACGAATTAGCTGAGGAGGAAGAAGAAGAATCGGGCAAGGGATGATAGGAGTGAAGCGCACGGGTGTTGAGGAGAGCTTCGACACCGGCTGTGTCTTGGAGAAATTCACTTAATCTGTTCTTATCAGTCCCTATTGGGAAAGGGATGGCTTCTTTGCGACTAGCTATAATCCTGGCTCGTTTGTTCTCTGCGCTGCTCTCGGCTTTTACTCTGAACAATTGGAGTCGGAGAGGGAAGTATTGAGGGAAAGAGCGGAGTGGGTAGGGATGGAATTGCAAGGAGTTCATCTCATCTCTTCTTTTTTTAGTCTTAAAAAGGAGCGCATATGAGCTACTGAGAGTACTGAGGTATCGTCTCAGAGCACTGGGGAAAGGGTCGAAGACTCGAAATGATCCAAAATGAATGTGGATGGTGTTGGGAGTTGGGGATTGGATGAGTCTGGAGTCTGGATTCTGGAGTGTTTTTATGCGAAATGAGACCTGATAGTTTATTGCTTTCGAAAAAGAGACCCTTGTTGTCGATTTTTGGTAATGCTGCTTATACTGTGACAAATTTCCAGGTACCTGTAAGATAAAAGGTGTTTCAAATTCCATTAGCCGCTTACAAAGAGTTTTGTCAGTTGATTTAATAATAATACAGTTTACTAATATTATTGTCTTTCGTTCATGATATGGTTTATGTTTTTGAGATGGTAAATTGTTCAAAAAAAAAAAAATTGTTTCATTTGTTTGTGATAAAAAAAAATTATATTGTTTCATTTTCGCTAAAAAAACTTATTTCTTGTCACTAAACCAGAAGCTGATTCTTAAAAACAAAAGCTATTATGTTTTTCTGTATTACAATGTGAGAAAATTAACTTTAATAATCTTTGGCTTTTAGTTAACCTTGGAGGCATGGAAATGAAAACATAATAAGAGGAGATATTTACTCACTGTATCATCAATTCATCATATATACATTTAATTTTTTTTTTTTCCTACATTGCAGGAAGATTGTTTCCAAGTTACTGGCACTGACCACCATGACCAAGACCGGTGTCTCGCCCAAAATTTGATTTGCTCTCTAAATTAATGACATTTACGACCCACTAGAACGACCTGCTTGGAATAGAAGGCTTTGTCAGCTCCGTAACAATCTAAGCCCATTTTTATAAGGGAGCATGGAGCAATAATGTTTTGTTCGTTGTATTCTTGTACCATGTATATTCAAAATTATTATACTTTTTTTTTTCTAATTGATTATAGCACAACATTCAAAATTCTTCTTTAATTGTGCCTTCTTTTTCGTTTGTAAAAACATTAAAGATGGAATCAAGTGTTTTCCAACTTAAGATATTCATAAACAATCCTCCGATAGAATTTTGAACACAAGACCTACACTTTTGTACATAAATTATTGAATAGAATATGAAACGTCCATTTCAAATCAGGCTATTTATTTTAAAATGTAACTATATAAATTCGTCATCTCGTTTTGTTCAGGCTGATTTTAAATAAATATGTAAATCCTTACAATCCGTCTGCTTAGAGATAAACAATTCAGGTTTTACGGCAGAATCTTTTTTTTTTTTTAATACCAGTAGAGAGTGTTTCCGTAGCAGTGGAGGAGAATATAAATCCAAAATCTTTGGCTATCTCCTATTATATAGCTTTCTTTGGAGAGTCCCAAGATTATTTATGCCTCTCATCTATCAAATTGTGTTGTATATTCAATTAAGAGCAATCCAGTATCTCAAAAAAGAAAAAAATAATAATAAAAAAAATAAGCCCAACTTCCCGTTAATATCATTGTCTAATCGACGTCCTATCTTATCTATCATGGAAAGAACTCTAATAAGGCCGTGATTAGAAGCACACTTTTTATCGAAATGAATGAATTTGATATCATTTGATTGGAATTTTTATGTTATTAGACCCAATGAAATCCCGAGAAATCAATTGTAGTCAAATGAAATCTCACATAAAATTATTTTGATCAAAGCTTAAAGTCTTATTAATGGAGATGAAGTCATGTAATTTTATAACTGCGGTCGAATAATTTGGCCAAAATAATATTACTGATTAAATATAGAATAAAAATTTGAATAGTGATCTAAAGAAAATCATCATTTGTGTCTTATTGATAAATTCTTAGAGCTATTAAATAATTTGCGGTTAGATATTCGTGGATCGTCAGAAACTTGATCGTAGTTATCTACCGTTGCATTTCATTTGAGTAGTCTAATTCAATTTTGGTTATATTAATAGTTCAAAGTAATTGTAAAAAAAATATTACAATTAAATTAATCCTCGCTCATCATATTTTATACCATTTGGGACTTGGGACTTAAGAGTTGCGTTCCATACTTTTTTTTCTTTTTTCGTCTCCTTTTTGGTTCAATGCTATTTTTTTTAATAAATTTAAGGTAGAAAGGACAGATTGTGTTTTTCATTTGATCCGAATGAAAGCTAATTTTATCCAATTAAATATGGACTCCGAACACGTCAGCCATATAATGGAATATACCAACACACTGGACCGTTTGAAAATTGAGTTTGACCAATTAAGTAGGATTCGTTGCAAATCCACCAACGGCCTTGGATTAAAGAAATCATATACATTGGTTTAAGCCAATGGTTCAAGATTATTAAACAAAAAATTTTAACAATACAATTAATGGCATTGGTCCATTCCTTACATTAGTATTACAAATAAAAGGAATTACCAAATACTATTAAATATGAGCAATTAAAAATTCTTCAAACATGTCGTTATTATAAATTTTCTAACAAATCCCACAATATAACGAATATGCTCGCCAGTTGCCACCAATGTAGAAACTTGTATTTTGCCGTCATTTCGAAAGAAATTAAATTGGAGAGTCGCCAATTGAGAAAATTCACAGCTGGTCTAAATTACAAGAATATTAATATACGCAACACATTTTTTTTTCTAAGGAATTGATTTAACGTTTCAAATGAAAATTAAAAAGTTTTGGAATGTGTATGAACTTGAAATACCGTTTGGGATACTTTTTTAATTACAGAAACATAGAAGTACAACAAGGCCGCTTACAAAATTTTGAATTCTGTCGGCAGGAGATATGTATATTTGATCTCCATAATACAGTTAGAGGCATGTTGCGTTGAATACACAAGTCTCAAACCTTGGGAGGGAACATGGGAGGCACATGACACCAGAAGCACTAACGTTGTCATGCTTTCCATAAACTAAAAGTCTGGCAATCAACCAATTAAAGAAAACTAAAATATTAAATTTTGACGTTCTTCCGAAACATAGAACAAAGAACAATTGGATGGTCTGATACGAGATTAGCGTAATTATGTATGGCATATGACACTCAACTATAGAGCACCGACAGTGCAACTAACAATTTCGTCAATGATGGTACCATAAAGATTCAGTCATGTGCTCCCATGTTATCATTGTTATGGAACAATAACAATTAACAACATCTGCCGATCTGATGGTTTGTCTTACCATCTAATTATTTTTTTTTCTCTTTTTAAGCCTTAGAAAAATATGATTACTTCATATTTAATATTATTATTAAAGAAAAAAACAGACCAACGCCTTATTTTTTTTTAAAAAAAAATTACTATGTATTGTCTGCAAAATTCGTTGCTTATCGCAAACCAAATAAGTCAATTGGAACTGTTTTCCCTCTAACGCTCACTTGTTCAACGCTATCATCTGGGAATTTCTGTTTACGCACTGAACTATGTTCCTAACGGCACCCCCAGGTTGTCTGGTAGGACATCCTCAAATAAGAAAAATCGATACTGGTATACAAGCTACATCAACAATTGATGAACAAAGTGAAAGCAATCTACTTAAACCTACCTGAAAATGACTTCCTAACAGTTTTTTTTTCTCACCTGCAGGCTGCAGTGGGCACATGCCTACTTCTCAAAAAAAAAATAATAATAACAAATGATAAAAAAAACAATTATTTAACAGGTATCTGTTTTAATCAGCCAATAAAAAAAATGCCTCAATAAAGCTGGAATTTGCACAGTTTTGGAACAATTTGAGTTCTCCACACTTTCAGGTGGCAAGATCTTTTATTTCCAGCTGTGACATAATGGAATCCGAATAAAAAACTTGCAAAATAGTTACTGTAACAATATACCGTTTACAATTTGATTTTTTTTTTTCGTTTGAAAATAAATCATGTTGCATGGCACGGAACTAGGCAACCATATTGCTTAATGATCAAACTGAATTATTAATCTCACGTTCACAACAGCAAGTCATGAAGAGAATAAACAAGATATCCAATCTCCTATTAATTGGAACAAAAACGAGTCCCTAAACATAGTAGTATAACCATAGAAGAAGCCAAAAAGAACATTAATGACACAATCGACTGGTCTTAGTCTTAACTAATGTGCTCTCAAAAGCAACATATCAAAACATAACTGGGAACACCAAACCCTTGAGAACTAAGAGAAACAAAGAAGGAAAAAACTATAAAAGAATTGCGAGTCTGCGTATCATGGTCTCCTCTCCAAATTAGGCAACAGCCGGCATGTCCTTGAGCCATGCATCAAGTGGCTTGCCAATGGAGTAAACAATGAAACCAATCTCTCTCAGCTTCTCGGTATCCACAATGTTACGGCCGTCAAAGATAAATGCGGGTTTCTGCATCCCGTCGTAGATCTTGGCATAGTCAAGGTTCTTGAACTCATCCCACTCAGTCAAGATGCAGACACCGTGTGCATCCTTGGTGGCCTCATACGCATCCCATGTGACAGTCACCTGCTTGACAGCTGTAGGGCTCATCGGCTGGAGGTGCAATGGGTGGTCCCAGTCAAATTTGTTCATTGCCAAGTCCCTCTGGATCTGATCCTCAGTGACTTGAGGGTCGTAAATGCTAATCTTGGCCTTGTCTCCCAAAAGACCCTTGCACACATCAATAGCAGGAGTCTCACGAGTGTCACCAGTATCCTTCTTGAATGCAAACCCAAGTACAGCAATCTTCTTATTGGCGACAGTGTTGAACATGGATGAGACGACGCGGTTTACAAAGCGGCTCTTTTGGTAGTCATTGATCTTGATCACTTGCTTCCAGTAGTTTGCCACCTCTGGCAAGCCATTGCACTCGCAAATGTACACCAGGTTGAGGATATCCTTCTGGAAACAGGATCCACCAAATCCAACACTGGCATTCAAGAACTTAGGCCCGATACGAGAGTCCGTGCCAACAGCATAGGCCACCTCCGAGACATTGGCACCAGTGGCCTCGCAAAGAGCTGAGATGGCATTAACTGAGGAGATCCTCTGAGCCAAGAAGGCATTAGCAGCGAGCTTGGATAGCTCAGCAGACCACAAGTTGGTGGTCAGGATCCTGTCTTCTGGGACCCAGTGTGCATAGACCTCCTTCAATTTCTGAACAGCAGCCTTTCCCTCAGGGGTCTCCCGGCCACCAATCAAAACCCTGTCTGGGTTGAACAGATCCTTGATGGCTGTACCCTCGGCAAGGAACTCAGGGTTTGACAAGATCTGAAAGTTGATACCCTTGCTGTTGTGGGTCAGAATTTTCTCAATGGCCTCGGCAGTTTTCACTGGGACAGTGGACTTCTCAACCACAACCTTGTCAGACTTAGCCACATCAGCAATCATGCGGGCAGCGCTCTCCCAGTAGGTCAGATCAGCAGCCTTTCCTGCACCGAGACCACGGGTCTTGGTGGGGGTGTTGACAGAGACAAAGATGATATCAGCCTCGGCAATGTGCTTCTCAATATCGGTGCTGAAGAAGAGGTTGCGGCCGCGGCACTGCTTGACAACATCATCAAGGCCTGGCTCATAGATCGGGAGTGTCTCGCTGTTCCAGGCATTGATGCGGTTAGAGGAGATGTCAACCACAACAACCTCAACGTCTGGGCACTTCAAAGCAATCACGGCCATGGTGGGGCCACCCACATAACCAGCACCCAAGCAGCAGATCTTCACCATTTTGACCTGAATTTGGATTTGAAAGAAAGATTGAGGTCTTAGGATATTGATAATAGGATGTGGTGGTAAGATCTGATTTTAAGTATCTCAGCATGCACTAGAAATATGTGCTAATTGTGTGCTGTAATTTTAAATACTTTTTATAGCTCTACTTTCTGGCCCACCCTAGAAAAAATCTGTTGAACGTTCAATTATTCAAACCAAACTAACGAAGTACTTTTATGTTTGACTGGATATAAAAGAGATGTTTGTCCTCTTGCATGAAATGATCCAATAATTATGACAACACATATCAGTTTTACACTAGCAAAGATAGCAATAAAATGCTATCCTAGCGTTATGAAAATCATATCCTGCCTAAAGTAAAAAATTTATATAGATATCTATTTGATAATAATTAGCAAGCCAAAAAGTATTAGATTACATTGCTCTGACACAAAAGAGAATGAAGAGGAGAAAAGGTTTTGAGACTATGGCTAGCAATAAATAAAAATATTCATAAACGTAAATCAGCAGAATTACAATATAGATCGGTGATAAACAAACTTAATCAGATCAATAATTAATCATTTTTGTATCTTTATCATGATCACAAATTCGATATTGCATTTAGGATACAATAATGGAGATCCATCCAATCGAGTGACCTTATTTTCAAGGCTGTCGCATCAATCTAGAAAGATGTGACAGCCAGGAGGATACAAAACTGATCAATTCGATCATATAAGATAAACTAATAGCTCAAGATCTAGCTCCAACCAAATTTCCTCAAATTCAAACCAATAAACATCAGATCCAACGTAATACGACAACAATCAGCAGATCTAGCTACTAATCATACGCGTAATGCGATCAAATTCCTCACTTACAATCTAATTCTACCCGAATTGCTTTAGATCAGTGCTATCGAAGAAACAAAATCGAGATCTGAGATCTGATCAGAGAGCTTACCTTCTAAGACCGTTGACGCTTGTGGTTTCCCGAGAGAGAGAGAGAGAGAGATGGAAATGGAGAGAGAAAGAGAGCGAGTCGTGAGAAACGGAGAGGGAGAGGCACTCTTTAAATACAGAAAAGGAAAAGGAACATGTGTGAGATCTAAAATTGCGCTCCTTCGTCGCACCTTTCACGAAGCCAAAATGAAAAGTCAAGAGAGAGTTACAGCTGAGCTGCGCTGGGTCCGCTCTAACGCTTTCAGCTCTTCTGTGACAATTATTTCTATGCGCCAAAATTGAGTTGTTGCGCCGCTTGACCTCTTCTTCTTTTTTTCTTTTTCTTTTTTTTCTGTTGTGAATTTGAGATGGTTAAATTGCGTGATACACTAACCAGACACCAATAATTGTAAAGGATCATTACAAAAAATTTAGAGAAGTAATTAGTTATGTATTGGGTTCATCACTTCATCTTATGGTGTTTAATATTATGTAGGGAATTAATATATGATATTTCAATACGCATATGAATATTGCGATTGGTATATTCATATCTTCTGTTGTAATAAATTAAAAGAAACAGATAGTTTCACTAATAATACTGTCAATCATTTGTCAAACATTAATTGCTGTGAGCAAGGGTAAATCATATTAACAAGTAGTCTTTATCAATGATGTTACATAAGATAATGCAAGCAATGATATAAAAAATTAATATGGTTAATATATAGTAACTTAAATGCAAAAAAAATTATAATTAACCAAATAAATTTTATATAATTCGAGCAAATAAAATCTCATTGTTATTGAACCTAACTTATATCACCATCATATAATTCAATTGTAGAAATAAATACACAAACTAATAAAATACCTTATATACATTACATATTAGACCTTATAGTATAGTTTGTATGGACAATAAAATTATGTTACGTATTACCAGAAAATAATTAATAGAATATGCAGCAAAAATCTTTTTTCCCCACGACTTCCCTCTTAAAAATGATATATTTATTCATTGACCCCTTGGAGAAGGACCCCTAGCCTCACTGCTCTTTACAATAGGCACCATAGCATTGGATAGGAGTAGCACCACAAAAGAACTCTTCCCTTAGGTAGGTCAAAATCTGGAGTAAATAATTTTTTTACACACTATTTACGACATTTAAGGAGAGTTGAATTAAATAAAATATTAATAGCTAAATGAGTAAATATCTTTGGGAACGTACTAGAATTTATAAATCTCAGAAAGAGTGATAACGGAATGTACGAGTTAGGGTCCTCCATATTTATTTCCTAAGCGGAATAATAAATATAAATATGAAATGAAATTAATAAATATGTACTGCAGTACAGGGCCACTACAAATTATCTGGTGGCAATTGATATGCTGGAAGTTATTGGCATCTTTGGTTTTCAGTGACAACATTTCAAGGAAAATATTAAAAAGAAAATTTTGCCAAAAATTTCTTGGAGAGTAGATCAATTATCAATAGGAGTTTGGCTGCTGTAATATGAGATTAACAGTTATATTTCTATTGACTGTTATGCTATACCTTACCAAAGTTAATATATATATTTTTAAAGAATTTTTAAATTATTTGTCTTCTAAAAACGTACTCTTACATAAAATTGAATAAATAAATCGATGCTCACACCTATCCATTTCGCGCTTTGAGGTACTATTATAAAATTAAAGCTCCAGAATTGAATCGAGATTATCAACAAACGAAATCTATTAAAAGTTTAAAACAAAATTGTACACTGGTAGGGCTCTTGATCTTTACAAGTAAATTAAATTTTTGTTATTTTTCTGACGTACACAGCAAATTACTGGTTGAAAATTATATCCTGAAATTGGAATTTTTTACAAAAAAATATTCATGTCTCCATCAAAACAATTGAATACAATTTTCTTTTACCAGCAGTAGAAATAATGACCATCGACAAACGGGGTCATGAAAGTGCTTTTTCTTTATTTATTCGTTGTCCGACAAATCAACACTTAAGAGTAGTGGAACATTTTACTAATTCAAACATTCTCCCCCATTTTGTTTACTAGTTCAATCAAAAACAAGAAAAATAGAAACGATTTTACACCTACGTCTGGAGTTATTCGATAACCCATATTTACCAGTTCAATCATATTTCGGAGGGAACACTATGAAAAGATGAACGAAGAAATCTCTTATCCCTCGCTCTCTCTCCCCTCCATCCCTCCCTCCATGCCCCTCGCATACACTTATAAATTTAAATTTCTTAAACAATACAAGATGCTATTGACATATTGTTCTTTTTTATAAGTTAATGAAGCCTTTTCAAGTGAATATATATACCTATTTTTTCATTAAAAATTTCTTTTTGTGATTGACATGATTTATTTATTATGCTTAGAGTTTCTTACAAATGGCAAATGTTATAAATAGCTATACATCCTCTTTTTGACAGTTAGTATCGAATGATTTATTTTATGCTTTTGCGTCATAATAATCATTTTATTTTTACCAAACTCATCATATTACTTTTTTTTTTTTTTTACCATTATTTCATATTTGAAAACCACCATGCTCTTCCTCTCCTTTGTGAATTACTAAATTACCCTTAGATCTTTGTTTTGTTGTGACTTAATTATTTTACTTACATTCTTCATTAATATATTAGTTTTCATATGAAGATATCAACTTTACTGCGGTTGTTTAGCGAATCAAATTATCGCCAAATTGAGATTTTCTCTTGATTTGCTCCGTCTTTGCAGGCAAACGAAGTGTAAATTAGAATGTAGTTTATTAAGAAATCTGAAAAGGAAAGTAATAATTCTTTCATGTTCCTACACCAATGATCACACAGCCATGTTCTCCCAACTTTAGGTGAGTTGGTAGGATACGGGCAATTAAATCAATTTAGGAAATGAAAAAAAAAAGAATATATATTGAATAACACAATAAAGAGAGGGAGATAGACATGCTTCCCACTAAATTCTTTAATGTCACTCAATCAACCAAGCATGGATGCTTAACCTTTACTGCTTATTTGGCAGTTTGATCTCAAATCACAAAAGATGGGAGTTAAGAAAAGTGAACGTGATTAATTAAAGAAAATTGGTAATTGGTTAGACCGGCTTGGGCCTTAAAAACAGCATAAATAAATTATATATAGAAGTTCAAAGTCAAATCATCTAACCACATGATCAGAGTTCGTGATAAATTAATTTAGTGCTACATCGCCGAAACATTGTCACTTACTTTCATCAAAAATATTTTTTTCGTTCCTATGGTACCAATGGCCATTAATCCATTATCTACATTTTTTTTTCCTTTTTTCTAAACCTATTGAATTTATCGACGTGTCTACATTTTCAATTTTTTTTTTTTTTTTTTTTTTTTTTTTTTTTTTTTTTTTACTGTCACATTGCAAGTAATGGTGCTCAACTAACGCTACATATCTCAAAAAGAAAAATACTTCTTGAAAACTAAAGAAGCATAATTATTAAATTTACTTAAATCTGAAGGTAAATATGACTCCCAGTAAGTCAAATTTTTATATTGTTGGGGTGGTAGGGTCAGGGAAGATGTAAGCTCAACCATGGAATAATTAGAACACTCCAGGATCCTAATTAAATAATTATATATATTCTATACAGAAAGAGAGAATCGCGGTTAGAAATTAAGGTCAACAAAAGAGATGCAATCTTCATTCTTCAGATGAAAAAAATCTCTCCCCTTGTCGGTGCATTATTATCAGTTGTTCTTTGTTCTTTAGTGTACTCGTTATTTCTTATATTGAAAATGCCTTAAGTAATATTTTTTAACCTATTTAAATGTAAGATATGAAAAGGTCTACTTGTTTATATTTGAGACGTACCGACTACAAGTCTATAACGCGATTGGATGCACTAAGAGAGCAAAAGACGATCGGTCAAAAGGAAAAAGGAATTGAGTAAGAAACAAGCGAGTCGGTGGATCTCGGAACGGAAATTTTTTTTTTTAAAAAAAATGAGAAGGGAATAAATCTGAACTGGAGACCAAACTTTGGATTGTGAAACTCCACCTATAGTTCGCCTAATAACCACCAATTATAGAAAAATATCACATTATCTCCAGTTTAAAATACTGGAGACACCAATTTTGTCGTTAGCTTAGATAATTCGGTTTGTAGTGTTTGTTCCATAATAATAATGGCAATATTTCAAGCTGAAAACATCTCTAATATGTATTGTTTACAGGATTGCATAGTCAGAGGAGAAATTATTTGCATCTTCCTCATTAAATGTCTAGATGAATAACCATCCTCTAAATTTTGAAGATTTTATATTTGATTTTGATGCATTTTTTTTGAAAAAAATTGTCCAAATTAATTTCAGGTGTGCTGTTGCTATCAATTAATATTTTGCGAGCTTTTGTAATTGTGAGATTGGAGAGCAGCTGGATCTTAATGAAAAGGCATGACAATCATGATGAACGCGTGAAGCATATGTATATCAAATTATCAATAAAGAACGGCATTTAAAACAATTTTTCTCCCACTTTTTGGATGGTTTTGTACATTTTTTCTGCCGCATTTTATATGGTTGGTTGCGCATGACTGATCTTAATCATGCTGCCATTTATTTTAATTCCTTAAATTTCTTTTACTCACTTACTCTTGATATTAACATATTTAAGCCAACTAGTTCAATAAACTGTAGATTTTAATATTACAAAATTACCGGCTAATAAGATGGTCCATGCTAATATGTTATGGACTAATTATTTCTGATAATATGAGACATGCATAAAAAAAAAATCTGATTGCGGGACAGGAAAAGATAAAAGAAGGGTTTTGTTTGAAATTGATTTTCAGAAAGCATTTGATAATTTGAATTGGGACTTTTCACTTGAATTTTTTACTGATTGGAAGTTTGGAAATAAGTGGATTAATTTAATAAAAAAAATCATATAGCCACTGGACTTGAGATAATCTTGAACAATTATCATATAAAATAAAATTTTAAGGTTCTTCCGTCTATGCTTCTATCGTTAGCGACGGATTCAAAAAAAATATATATATATTTAAATATATATGGGTACAAATGGAAAGATTAACACAGCCTAATAACTCTTGAATTATATTTTATGTAAACAATTAAGATCAGACTCCAGACGCTTACTTAGTTATGTTAGACTTAAATCCGTCCTGTCAGTGTACCGGAGTGTGGTATCTAGTAATTTTTAATTTCAATATATAAAAACAAGTGGATATTCACCTTTCTACTAAAGAAAAAACACAGAAGAGCAAAAGGAGTTAAAGCGCCATGAATACACTATTGTATTTTATTTATTCTCGATATAACAACTGAAAACCTAATAACCAACTACTTCTATAAATTCTAACATTAATTTGTGGAATATACTTTTCTTTTTATTCTTTACATTTGTTTCCCTCTTCCTTCTCTTCTGATGCCATAGCGTGTCAAGAGAAGTTCCTGAGTCGTTTGAAAAATGAGATGGTTAATTAGTCATTTATTTATAATTTCTGTTGTTGTCAAATTACGATCAGTAACTCGTTTGGTGGTAACGTGTAGATATATATTTTTTTTTTTATACTCGAAGGATTTTATATCACACTACTATTGACCATTTTACTGGGCTAGTTAGCAGTACCACTGCCTTGACCACGTGAGCGATTTGATTTGATCAGGTCTTAATTCTTGTGTTGGGGGGGGGGGGGGGAAGAAAAGTCGGTTTCGACGTACTTAATTGATTTAATATGAAAAGACCTTGGTTTCGTACTCGAATTAAATACACAGGTCTTGGGTAAAATTTGTTTACTTTCTCCTTTCTTGGGTGATCATGGTATTATATGATTACACTGCTGGCTGTTTTACTAAATGTGAAATAGAGTTATGAGAGATATTTTTTAATTTTTTGTTTTGATTAATGATTATTAGCATAAAAAATATCCATGGCATTTACTTTATTATTATTATTATTATTATTATTATTATTATTTTTAAATGCATAATATACGCAGAGTATATTGATCACTTTAAGATTGCCCCTTAATTCTATGGTAAAAAAATATCCACCCTGTCGATAACAATAAAATTATCATACAACAGTCGAATCAGTAGTAGTATACAACCAATACAAAATGCAATTCATTCTCAATTGCTGCTGTCTTTATTTTGGTTATGATGACAATATTTACAGAGCCATTTTTCGTGTCTTTTGTTCGGTGCATCAGTGCATGGCTCTAAAACCAAGCGTGCGTGTGTGAAATATCAAATATATATATCAAAATATGAAATATCTGGACTGAAGGTCATGCGACCTTGGCCCAAATGGGTTATGAGTTATGACCCATCTGACAGAAATTTGTATGAATCGGGGCACCGGGCTGAGTTGGACCCTTACCATTAAAATAAACAGAGTCCAATTACCACCTTAGTACCTATTCATTCATGGTTTCCAAAGTTTTCTATAGGCATTGATCAAAATCCTGTTTTTTTTTTTTTTTTAACTGGGATTTCATTTCATTAGAATTTCTTTTTATCAAAATGATTGGATTAGGCTTCATCTGGTTAGAATTTTCATATAATTCGATCCAACAAAATTTTACGAAATCAATTCAATTGAAATGAAATTCTACGTAAAAAACATTTTGATCGAAGCCTTAGTTTTTCAGCTCAGTGAAAAAAAAAACTATCAAAACTATAAATTACACAGAGATAAAATTGTGCCGAGTTTCTAATGATAGGCTCCCTGGAACTGGATAGTGTGTAAGTGTATGCGGCCATCAATATTTTTTCATAACAGTGGCTAGGTAGTGAAAGCGTATACGGTGTTAATAAAAAAATAAATACATTTTTTATTTAAATTTAAGTTTTTAATAAATCCATAGGTATACACGAGTTGCAATAATTATTTCATTACCCAGACAGAAACCTCTCAAGTGGGACAACATAAAGCACACTGGTTGAAGTGTTTCTTCCGAACTGATATAGAAGCATTATATATTGAAAAGAGGTTCGATCATCTTTTTTTTTTTTTTTAATATCGCATTTATCGAGTATATTAAAGGGGAACCTAGTAGCTGTTTAGCATATGAGTACCATTGGTTGTGGATCACGACTCGCGAGTTATGTATTTATTATTATTATTATCATTATTATTATTTTGTCTCGCTAGAACGGGTCCGATGATAGCAGGGGTAAACAAAAATCAGATTCTGATTGGGTATCTATATAGAAGGATTGTGATATCTTTAGTTGTAGGTCCAATTAAATATTGTATGTATAATTGTTTATGAATTATCAAATGACACTCAATTAATATATACAAAATTTTGACACAGGATAGTATACTTATATTTTTTCCCAAATTTTTTTTTCTAAATTAGTGAAACCGTTGTGAAAATAAAATATTATTAATAAATCCTAACTCATGCCAAAAATACAAGAAAATGTTGGGTGCAATATGAAAAAAAGCAAAAAAACCAGTCTAGTCTCCGAGTTCGGACTACACTCTTCTTACGTGTCGACTAGCACGTGTCGCCACGGCCAGAGTCCCAGTCCAGACGCCAGACGGACGGAGTCTCTTATGCCAAGTGGGTCCTCGCCGTTTCGATACCACCAAATTTACTACGTGCACTCCGTATAGAGCGACGAGTTCACTTAATGCCTCTGAAACACGGGACCCACAACAATGGATTACCCTCTTCCAAAATTTGTACTCCTGGCATTGTTTTCGCTCACCCAAAACTTCACGAAATTATACATCATTCTCACGTGGCAGCGCGTATTAATCTATTCGCAAATGTTTCGAATTAAATAATCCCCACGTCGTTGTACGTAAACAATTGTGAAATTCCAACCGTGAGCGCGATCGTGCGTTGCTTTCGCCACAACTGTTGTTATCGAAACGGACGGCTGTGATCTCGTCATCTCGTTGTGGAAAGAGAAATAGGAAGAAACAACACACAGTTCACACCCTTTCTTCGTGTTCTCCGCCTCCTGGCCTATCACCTTCTCTCTCCTCTCCTTCTTAACTCAACTCCACCTCTTTTAATCTCTCTCGTTAAGCTCAGATTAGGGTACTAGCTCTAGCTTCGACGAATCGCGAGACCTCGCGCGCCTTTGTATCTCTCTCTCTCATGGCGTCGATATCGCTTCCTTGCCCCAAATGCGCTCTCGTTCCTCGGATTTTGAAGGCTGGACCTTGTCTCGTCGGATCCGTCGGGTTTTCCGCTTCCTCTCCGGTGAGTTTTATTTGTTTTGGTGATGTTTTTTGATACGTCAATGGTGTTATAGGTTTTCGTGTGAATTTGAATTTTCTGCTAGTCAGATGGATTACCTTTTGTTCGTAGGCTCGCAGAAGCAACGCTTTGTGTTGTTTCGAGTTGTTGATCTAACTAGAATAGGATTTTTAAGGTACCTTGTTTAATTGTTTCGAGAAACGCACTTTGAATTTGCTTGATTGCAGTCTAATACCTTGATTAGCAAAGATAGCTGGAAAATGATACCTGGACTGGGTTGATTACCAAAATTTGTACAGTAGCATGCATGGATTCCACTGTCCAACTATTAGATGTTATTTTAACTTTATTAGACAATATAAGGAGAGTTTTCCTGGATGAATCATGAATTCCTTATATAAACCTCACATAAAACTTGAAGAAGACTGAAGAATCACACAAGCTCTGTTAAGCCTTTCATGTCACTAATTTATCATTATATTATTTCTTTTGATTCCGAGGGACTGCCTTTAGGGTCAGTTGCAAGATTTGTATGTGTGCTTATTTTATTTTCTTAGAAATCAGGTTTTTAATTCAATGCTGGCACATAATCTTTGAAATATATGATAGAAAGTGAAACAAAAGATGCATAGAGATAGTGTTTTTCACATGCAGCAAAAGTGATCACAATATGCAAGCTTAAATTTGATTTGTGCAATACTAGGATCTTTAAGAAATTATAATTTCACATTTTGATGGTTGTATTAAATGCAGGCACCCGATGGCAGAAGACTTCCTGTACTTAAGGCGCAGGTAAGAGAGGTACTGCCTCTCCATCACCAATTTTACTCCTTTGTTCAAGATACAATGAAATGGTTCATGGGCCTTGGCCAATTGGCCTCTGTGCTAAGTGAGGTCAAACAGGTACTGCTCCATGCTGGGGCCGTACACATTGACTATTATGGTAGCCACTTTATGCATGACTCTCTTTGCATTGCTTGCTTCTAGATTTCTGTTGATAGTTCACCGAATTCCACCACATTGAAATCTAAGAAAGTTGAGGAAGAGGATGTTTTCAAAAATGATGTTCCAAAGGAACCAGTCTCTAAAGAGCCTGTATCAGAAGCCGTCATATCTGCATTTATGGATGAGGCGACCAGACTAATCATGTAAGAATTGGATTGTGCTACTTGCATTGTCAGTAAATCATGTTTGCATGTTTGGTTTGAAATATCCAGTAATTTAAACTGATTTGCTCCTTCCATTGGTCAATTTTTAATTATGTCATGATTTTACTAGAGAATTGTGCTGTTTTCAGTAGTTTGACTCGAATCTCGTTATATAACAGCAGGTCCCTTAATGCAGTAACAACATTCTCAATATGTTATTTTTGGTTGGATCGTGGCTGAATTAGTGCATCGTTGGGGGCCTCATAATATCCTGTCTGTATTGGTATATCTCAGTGCTACCGCAAATGGCAGTCACTAACAGTTTGTGTATACTTACGTCTCTTTCTATCCCGTAACAGGCTTGTCGACACTAGTGATGTCGCAGAGCTCCAACTGAAGCATGACGAGTTTGAACTGGTGATAAGGAAAAAAGAGGCCTTGACCCCTCCCACCCCCCCTCCAGCTGCCCCCATTCAGTATGCTCCTTACCCTCCACCACAGTACGCAATGGCGCCTCCGCCACCTCCACCAACAGCTGCCGTTGATCCTGCAGCGGGTGCCCCTGCACCTGCTGCTGCAACACCAGCTGCACTGCCAGCTCCGAAAAGTACTGGTGGTGGAGCCAAATCATCCCTCCCTATCCTCAAGTCTCCCATGGCTGGCACTTTTTACCGTAAGCCTAACCCTACCGAAAAACCTTTTGTTGAGGTAATGAGAGAAAACATTGTACTTTGAAGTTATTTTCAGTTTCTTTGAGTATTTTGACAAGAGAAAAGCCTGGCTTATGCCAGAGTTCCTGATCTAGTACTTAGTTTCTTCTTTTCCCTCGACTTCTGCGATTTTAAGGATCATCTTTGGTATTAAAAGTGAAAATGGTATTGCTGATCCAATAAACTTTTATTCAGGTTGGACAAAAGGTGAAGAAAGGGGATATAGTGTGCATCATTGAAGCCATGAAGATGATGAACGAGATTGAGGTACAATACCTTTTCTTTTTTTTCTAATAAAATATATTTAATACTAGTAATTTTAGTAATCATGGTCACTGCGGTTGCTGTACAGAACAAAGCAACAGATTGTATTGAAACCGGCCACTGCAGCAAACTTTAGCTCTTCTTGATAAATTAATTTTAAGTTCATTTCAAATTTAAGCATTACGCATAGTTGGAAAACTAGCATAGCACCCTTGAGCATTATATAGTAATTGTCGGATCCTTGAAGAAAATTGCTTTTTTCTATTTATTTATTCTGTATTTCCTTACTCAGGCTGACAGAGATGGAACAGTTGTGGAATTCCTAATAGAAGATGGAAAACCAATTGGCCTTGGCATGGTAAATCCCTACTTAGCTTAACTTTGTCGTTTGTTATTTCCATTTGCTGCTTTTGTCTCTCTTCCCCAAATTGATTATTTTCCTTTTGCAGCCTATTCTCACTATTCAACCTTGAAAGTACTAGCTGTGCTGTGAGATGCATAACTAGGTGAAATTAGGAGGCCGTCTTTTGCAACTATCTGCTTAATTTTTCTATTTGAGCAATACCCATATTGTTTGTACTTTGCAAAATAAGACTGGTGCCGCGAAGAGAAAATCAGGTCTTGTACTGTTAATCTAAGAGCTGTTTGACTATTTAATTTTGTAGTCTTGTGACTTTGTGAGCATGCAAATACTAGTTTAAAGTTTTGTTTGTTCTGTTTTCTATTTGGTTTACCTTCGCAAGACGATGATGCACAATTATTTTCGCATAAGAGTTGCATTTTTAGGTGGTCATCTAGATTATTCAGCTTCATGCATCTTGCGGTTAGTTTAAATGTAGGTTGGTGTACTCCATGAACTGTGTCAGTTAGGTTCCTGTTTCTTTTTACTTAGCATGCAGCTTTTAGTCAGCCACCAGCGAGACTGGATCTCTTCACCAAGGTGCCATTCACGGAAGGTTACATTTACTTCTCGTCTCCCTCTGTCTTGAGAGCAATTTCGCTCTATTGACTGTTGAGAGAAAAATGCAACATTTACTGACTTCTATACACTATTTTGCTCTCCATGGTGAAACTGATTGTAATTCTAAAATGGCGTTATTCTTCTACACTTTGAACTTGCATTCCATGTTTTATAACTGAAATTTACTTTGGGAATGCTGGGGGTCTTTTTAAAATTGAGCATATTGTAAATGCTGCCATTTCGTACTTTGTTTTTCCTTTGCTTTCTTGCTGCTAATGATGTTTTAATTCAACTTCCTGTAAATTTCCTCATTATGTTTAATTGCTTTTGCCTGTTACTGTGCACGCACGACAGCAACAGTTAAGACATTTACCAATGCGGTAACTTGACTACCTAACCATTACTCATAATTTATCCAGCATTCGAAAAAAAATTCTCTGCTCAAATAGAAATTACTGTCAATAGTACACCATTAAAACATTATCCTGCCAAATGTCTTCGTCTCTTCGACTTAGGTAGTGATGTTAGATTGGATATTGGCAATATATCAATCACATTAGGACGTGCTTTAGATCCACAGTTCGACGTACTGAAACTTTATATGAGTAGACGAATGGGCTTATAGGATGCAGGCCGGAAGACACGTGCATTTTAGCAATTGTCAGATTATTTTTTTATTCTTTCTTTTACAAAATAAGTCGCTAGTAATTGATGGTGGGTTTCAACAACCTTTGGATTTCTGTTACAAACAACTGGCAAAAATGCCCTCAATATGCGGGCAAATAAAAAAAAAATAAAATTTTGATATTATTTTTGTTTCATATAAAACTTTACATGTTAGACAATAAAGATACAGTAAAATCAATAATTTAGTCTTTCCTTTTCAATAAATAGCTAATTTGGTAGTAACTTAATTTTTTCTATAAAAAAGTCTGACCTTAATCTAGACCACTGATCAAAGCAAATTACATAAATCAATGGTCCATAATTGACATAAAAATTGTTTAACACCCTTTTATATGACATGTTTATCCTTTTATATGAATTGTTTACACCCTTCGCATGCGTGCATTTATAAGTAGTAGAGATAGAGATAGAGATAACTTCGAATCATATAGCTTCAGGAGTCGCATCCAAGACCAAGTATTTTGTATAAATAATTTGTTTTCATAAAGTGAACTTGTTTTTTTTTTTCAAAATAAAGTAAAAATGAAATACGTGATGTGTATAGACTTGCAAAATTGAGCAACGTGCTTATGCATGTTTTAAGAAAAGAAAATTTGAATAGCGCTTGTTACTTTGTCTGTTCCCTGTGTACCTCTCAGAAGTACGAGTGATCTTATGTATTCTTTCTAGTTTTAGATAATGGTTCAAATGTTTCTCTCATATATACATTTTTAAAAGGTGGAACAAAAATTAATCACATATATTTAATGACCGAAGGTTTAAGTGACCAACCCATCCTTTCATAGGCAAATTAAATTCTGGTATTTTATTGTTCTAGTAAAGACGTAGACCGCTGTGTATCGGCCATAATCATATATTGCTTCCACCCAATCGGAGAGTACACATTCATCAGTGCGGATCAAAAGCTTGGAATAATTTCTCTATTGATTTGTACCCGTGGAAAAATGAACAAACATGACTATAATTTGTACACGACTGGAAGAAATTATTTATGAAAATTCCGACTCACTCGTAAGCAGTAACAATTTGTGCATGCATCTACACGTAACTATGTCAGCAGCCTGAATGCGCTCAATGCATATGCACATCCGTGTCGGATTGTTCCTGCATCCATGTATGTGAGAATATTATAAAATTAAATGACGTCTACATCAATGAAAGCGCAAGTTTTCAAGAACAATTGATTGATTAATAATTTGTAATATCGGAAGCGAGTTATGATTTCACAGTCGTCGGGTCCTTATTATAATTATTTTGTCCTTGAGATAATCTTGCACATGATCTGTCTCAAGGTCTGTAAATAAACTGCTAGACGTGAGGAGAAGTGGCGAGAATATAAGAACTAAATAATTTGTTAGAAGCCTGATAAACACAAAAAATTTAATATTTCGAGAAAAATCTTCTAGTTTTGGTGTGCTGCACGAGAATAGCGATTTTTAAGTTTTGGGGAAACCCCAACATAATTGTCTGTTCTAAAAGTTGAAGCTTTCTGAGCAACTGTTTAATTAATAATTAATACGTAGCAGTGTAATTAAGCATGTGCCTAAAGCATATTCAAATGCAGCTGGAATTTAAATTGTTAGCAAGTCTTTTATATCTGCTTTTGTCCTAGCCATGAGTCCTAATAAAATCGAGCAGGCACTTGAAGATGTCACCATGAAAGCGGACGGAAAACAAAGTACCAACTTATTAATTAATGAAAGATATGAAATAGAACAGCAAACAATTTTGAACGGAATGCTCTTGTAGCAAGAGAAACCAAAATCATTTAGATTTCTCGTAATTAATTTTACTTAACTAACCATCACTAAACAACAATTAAAGGAATCTAATATCAAATTGGTAGGCTGTACGTATACCCTTATAATACTAGCTAAAAGAGGACAAAACAATAATTACTAAGACCTTACTAAATTTCATCAATTTTTTTTTTACTATAATTATAAAAAATACTAAATCTCAATCAACCATAACCAACTAAGCAAATTTGGGAAAACAAACTAAGATCGCTTAGCAGGCTGGCTCTGTCCTGAGCCCAAATCCAAATGGGAAGAGAGGGTCATAATGCTTGTCACCGATGTTCATAGGCAACTGATCAACTGACTTGAACCAGGTCCTGGACAGCTTGCCAGTAAATCCATAATCACCGTATAGGACATCTGTTACACCGAGGCCTTCAGTGCCAGGTAGCCATGCAGCCACAAATGCGTCCATGACACCGATATATGGCTCCACCACCAAAGGACGCCCAGAGATAAGTACAACCACACACTTAATGCTTGTGCAGACATTTTGGATCGTGTCTGGGCCAGGAGCTGGGATCGTCAGGTTTGTGTTATCACCAGCTGACTCTGCATAAGGTTGTTCACCAACCACAACTATGGCATAATCGTAATTTGCTGCCTTCACTTCTGCTGCACTTGGGTTCTCCGAAAAAACAACCTGGGTCGCTGGATCAACTGTCGATTTGATTGCCTGAAGAATAGGTGTTCCTGTTTGTAGATTTGCATATATGTTAGAGAAGCAATGTAAATAAACTTTTGTGGCATTAAAGCTATATTCTCATTTGGACAAAGCATTTTGCTTACCTACTGTGATGTTGTTTCCACTGAGGCCTTGCCATGAGATGGTCCAGCCTCCACACTGACAGCCTAGATTGTCAGCGTGGGTCCCAGCAACCAAGACCTTGTTTGATTTCTTAGGAAGTGGGAGCATGGGCTCGTATGGCGATTTACCATTCTTCAACAGCACAAGAGATTTTCTCACGGCTTCTCTAGCTAATTCGCGGTGTTCCTGTGAGATTTTGATAGAAAAGTCCTGATAAAGAAACAGCAACATTTAAATTGTCCAATGGAGGATCAAATGTGAATTGTCAAAGCTCAACCTGGCTTCCAAGTTGATCAGATAAGGTAGGATCTGAATAAGGGTTCTCAAACAGACCCATTATAAACTTGACACGGAGAATTCTTCTCACAGCATCATCAATGCGGCTCATAGGGATGACACCACTTTTAACAAAGTTGGTCAGAATGTTGACGAAGTCAAAGTAGTTATAAGGGATCATTATCTGCAAATTGTGCCATTAAAGTTGGGAATATATATAATCATAAGCCATTTCACTCAAGACATAGGAAAAATAAAAAAACAAAATAAAATAAACAACAAGGCTACAAGAGGCAATATACCATGTCAAGCCCTGCGTTGACAGATGCCTGAATTGAATAAGAGTAGTTTGCACCCATAGGGGAGGTGATCTTGTCAATCCCTTGCCAGTCGGATATTACGAAACCCTAATCATGAGACAACAGAAAACTTTTTATAAATTTCTATGACAATAACCAAATCTAATGAAAATCATTGGCAAATACTGACCCTAAAGTTGAGCTTCTTCTTGAGGAAATCAGTGACTAGGAAGTGGTTGGCATGCATCTTTTCACCATTCCAACTTGAATAAGAGACCATAACAGTTGAAACTCCCTTAATGATGGCATTATAGTAGGGTGCCATATGGGTGCTGAGTAGCCCGTGGAAATCAATGATAGTATTATTCTCATTTATTCCATTGTGGGTGCCACCATCTCCCACATAGTGCTTTGCACATGCAGCAACAAATTTCCTGGCATACAAGAAAGTAAGCTTATAACCAAGTTCTGAAAAGAGGGAAGATAAAAACTGACAGGAAATTCCATTGCCCTTGTGGTCAATTACATAAGGTACACCCTTGCTTAAGATCAAACCTACCCTCCAGCTACATAAGGTACACCCTTGCGCTCATTTGGTGGGACATCTCCTTGCAAACCAGGGATTAGCTCGGTCATTTGGCGAACCACCTCTGTGTCCTCACTGTAACTCTCATAACAGCGCCCCCATCTAGGATCTCTACAAACCTGCATTCCAAAAGTATAAGAAACTAAGATTCTATTTTCAATTCCAATGTATGTGCATATAATTTGTATTAGCAATTTTATGTTACCGCAATGCATGGAGCAAATACGTAAGGAATTCCAGTAGCCCTAGCTTCAAGTGCGGTCACTTGACCAATTCTTTTCACCAATTTAGGATCTCTATGAAAAAAAAAGGGAAAAAAAACTGACTAATGCAAAAGGAAAAAAATTAATGGAGAGACCTTTGTCAATTTTAGTGGAATAGAGATTATACATTACCTGGTACAACCAAGGCCAACATTATGTGGGAATATGGTGGCATTGTACACATTGTTGTGGCCGTGTACTGCATCTATGCCATAGATTATTGGAATGCTGAGACGGGTTGAAAGAGCGGCCTTTTGCATTGTGTCTATGTGGTCAGCCCACTCCCTCGCCCCAGCAGTAGGGGAGGGCACGCTTCCTCCTCCACTTAAGACACTACCTGCACCAAATTATATATGTAGATATTTTTTCCTCAAAGAAAGCATTTCCTTAAAGATAACCACACAATCAATCATTGTGCATACGGGAACAGCAAGCAACTGGTTTTGTTCCCAGATCCCATTTTATGTTTTTAGCAGGCCCTTTTGAAGAAGACCTGAGTATACAGGTGTCTGTTTGTCATCCTTGCTGAAGGGATCGACCAAACAAAATAAGGTAAAAATAATTCTACCCAAACTAAGAATTTACTGATGGCGTAGAATCTCAGTACAATTGTCATCACATCCTCATAGGAATATTAAACAGTACATACCTATAAAGTAGTTCTGTATCACATCAGATGTAGCATTTAGCCTCTCAATCTGAGTCATCTGGCCAATCTTTTCAGCCAGAGTCATTCGGCTGAGTAGATCAGCAATGCGAGCCTTAAGTGGCGCCTTTGGATCCTTGTACTTCATGTACTCAGCTGAACTCAGCTGCACTGAGCAGCATAGCAGTAGAACCAGAAAGATAGTGATACTGTGAAGAACCTTCATACCTATAATCCTCCACGATAATTTATTTTATTTTATGAGTTAAGGATTAGGTGGGAACTAAGGTTGCACTTATAAAAAAAGCAAATAAATAAATATATAAGAAGATAGAGTCAAGCTACAAAACTCTCTGCCAAAAGTTAGGAGCAAACCATGTCTAAAATTAGGTGGTAGTGTGAGACATGAATTTATTTGATAAATTAAGGTAACTTAACCTAAATTGCTTCATGAGAAAATCCAGCTGAATATATCACAAACAACTCTCTGCTTCTGTTAATTTCACATTTTTTGGTTCTACTTAGTTCCATGGTTATTACTTCTGCGTTCCAAACCCACTCCGCCAACTGTCCAACAAATATAAACATAAATGCACCTTAACGACTTAGGTGCTACTATTTCCTCAAAAAAGGACTATCTGCTACGCAATTTCTCATAGAAATAACTTGCCTCCTGTTAGGTTGGTTTACCTCCTATTAATCTCTACCATAGTCAATAAAACTTGCATCAGTTACTAAAAATCTTTATCTAGTTGCAAACTTCATCCAAACAGCCAGAGGTTTTCCCCTTAATTTTTGTATCATGCACGACACATTCTCAAAAATGACCAGAAAAAGGACAGACAATGCTTAACCAAAAAGGTTTTCCTATCATTCACAGGGGGAAGTAAATTCAGCTCTAACTGATAATACGAAATGCTAAAATTTGAACAAAGTTAAGACCTTAAGAAGTAAAAACAGATATTAACAAACTTTACATACTCGTACTCATTTTAATGCACTGTACATTTATGATCCATCCCCACATATAAACAAGATGACAAGAAATCAACAGACAAGTAGCACACAAACCTATATATCATTTCCAATCCAGCATGTCCAGAAGCCATAAAATCTCATTCTCAGATTTTGCCACATCACAAAAATCTATCTCCAGACCAAACACATCCATGTCCATACCAATGCTGCCCTTTGTTAAAATCAATAGAGAAACCCATGCACGTATGTCCGAGACAAATGGGTGTCTAGGCGAGAACTTCAAGTAGTCATAAGACAATGCTCTGGAGGTCGTGAGATCTATATAATCAAATATTGATTTGTGCATTATACATGCCATTTTATCTGTGTCAGTTCTTGCTACCAGAACAGATGCAGTCACAGTTACCCCCTGTGGGATTGTTATTTTGGGTTCCAGCGGTAACAGCAATTTGCAATCTGAGTTTTCCAGATGTGACCTTAGTATGTCAGAGATGTCTTCCGGGACGGTTATCAACCCTACAAGGAGTGCAGATCCCAGTATAGCATTAGAGTAAATTAGAGTTTCTTCAGACCAGAGGTCGATGTAGAACACCAGGTCATTTAAGGAGAGGCGGGCTAGAGGGAGAGGTTGCTGGAGTTGCGGCCTGCAGAAGGTAGCAAAAAGGCGGTGGTATGTTGTGCCCAAAGGGGGCTTTTTGGTAATTGATGGCCACTTTTGAAAGCATATGAATTTCCAGATGTAATCATCAGATGCAATGTCTCTCCACTGACGGCACACAAGCATGCATGATGCAAGGTCTTTGCTGTCTAGAAGGGGGAACACAACCTTTAAGGCTTCATTGTAGAACCAATGGTCCATAATTTGATTGGTTCAGTCCAGTGAACCTTCAAAAGAGTAACAGAAGAGTTAGCCAAATGCAATGGTATTACAAGTAAAGAATATTTTTCAGGTCCACCCATGCAAAAAAGTCAGAATCATGTTTCTAATTCAGTAGCCATTATTCACTAAGATGCTCAGAGAAAAAAATTGCTGTTTTATGTAACAATAATAGAAATATTTTTAAAACAATTTCAAGGACCTGATATTAAAACATAAAAGAAGAAATTTCATGGACCTGTGAACCGAACATTTGAAATTAAATCATAACAGGCAGGAGAGATAAGGCACAATGAAATTGCATTTTCGTACAACAAGAAATAAATTACAAATTTTATGAACAGACAAGATAAACTGTTGTGGTGAAGAAGAAGAATAGAGCTCGCCTAATTACTTAATGCAATCAAGAAGCGAGTTTGCGAAGCCTAATAAGTATCAAATGGGAATTTATTTACAACATTTGTTCATTCAAGGGGACTTCCACACCTCGAAATTGTCGAGAGGAACAGGCGCAGTGACTTCTAGTGCTTAGTAAGTGCGTAGATTACTTGGTACTCTACTTCGAAGAAGAAGCTTCTTCTCCTCCTCGTTTATAAAAAGTGAATTGGCGATTGGTCGAAGAAAGTCAAATTGGTTCCCTGTCTTGTGGGCCAACTTCGAGACTATACCAGATAAGAACAAACAAAGAAATTTAACCCAAACGGATATTTTCAAACTATCGGATCCTTTGCGGCGCTTCAGTGTGTTTGTTCTGTGTTTCAAATTTCTTCAGGCCCATGTTTATAATGTGGGCCGAACTGTACTTCAACATTTCGTACGAATAATCGGCCCACAAAGTGTTGGAGCGCGTACGGAGCTCTCTCTCCCTTCGCGAAATGAAATCCTCTGCTCACCATTTAAGGTGAGCAGGGTGCTCACCTTAGATCCGAACCGTCCGATCAATGATGGTGCCCCGTGAATAATACCAGATTGATAGGCCCGAAAAAAATCTAACCGTCGTGATTAAATCGAACGGGTCGGATTGAAGGTAGGCACCGTGCGTGCTCACCTTAAAAGGTGAGCAGAGGATACTGGTCTCCCTTCGCCGGTGCGACAGCGCCACAGCCTTCATCCATTTCTCATTCTTTCACAGTTTCACACAACTGAGAAAAGCTTTTGTCTCTCTAGAGAAGAGCCATGGAGGAAGACGACAACCCTCCAATTGCAATTCCGATGGGCGAAGTTTCCGTCGAAGTGTCGAAGGAACCAGACGCCGGAGCTCCGGTCGGAGTCACTGTCATCACCGGATACCTCGGCGCTGGGAAATCCACAGTAAGCTCTTCCACCACATCTCACTTTTCCATTGTCAAATGTCAAGTGTTACTCTTTGGAGTTTTAATGGCGCTTCTTTTTGTAGCTTGTTAACTACATACTGAATGCGCAACACGGGAAAAAGATTGCGGTGATACTGAACGAGTTTGGGGAGGAGGTCGGAGTAGAGAGGGCTATGATCAACGAAGGACAAGGCGGTGCGCTTGTTGAGGAGTGGGTTGAGTTGGCCAATGGGTGCGTTTGTTGCACTGTCAAGCATAGCCTTGTTCAAGCTCTAGAGCAGCTTGTGCAGAGGAAAGAGAGGTCTGTTTTCTGGCTTGTGTACTTCTGTGCTTCAGTTTTGCAATTCTGCGATGGTCAGAATACAAGTCCATTTGTTTTTAAATGTATCTTTCTCTTTCACAGAGTCAATTTTCTTTTCTTGTCTGAAGTCATACTTAGAATCAACTCTGGTAGCTATGGACCAATATTTGTTAATGTTGGATTGATAGTTCATATATAACGAACAATTTTGTTTTTCATTTTTAAGTATTTAAGGTAATTCTCATCTCGAATTGCTTTGGAACATTGTTTTTAAAATATATCTTATCTAACTTGTTCTTTATTAATATATGTTTCTGTGGACAACTCTGTAAATTGCGTATTATGTTTGTGCTTGCGCAGGCTTGATCACATATTACTAGAGACAACTGGTTTGGCTGACCCTGCTCCCCTTGTGTCCATTCTTTGGTTGGACGATCAGCTAGAGTCCGCTATTAAGCTTGATTCAATTGTTACTGTGAGTTCCTTCTTATGCAGGGGTGACTTAAGAGAGACAAATGCACACCCTCAAACTCCCCCCACCCAACCACCACCACACGCGCGCGCGCACACACACACACACAAAGCCAAAAGAAAAAAGATAAATAATACCTATTTGGATATATTTCGCCTTAAAATGGGTGTTTAATTTTGCACAATTGGTCAAAAAAGAAAGATAAAAAATAACTCTAGTCCAGTCTTTCAGAAACTATGTTAGCTAATACAGTTGGTCCTTCTCAACGAAATTTATGGTACTTTCTTGCGTAAAAATGTACTTATCAGTTACTTTAGATATCCTTTGTTTCAGTTTCATGATCATGATCATTATGTCTATACCTTTCTGAATAGGTTGTTGATGCAAAGAACTTAGAGCTCCAAATCAGCAAGCATGCTGATTCTGGTTCCTTCCCCGAAACTTTTATCCAAATTGCATTTGCGGTAACTTCATGTTTCTTCATGATGGTTTTATTTCTTTTGGCTCTTAGTTAAATTACCACATCTAAAGAAAATGTCTCTGTGCTTCGTGTACCAGCTTGCTGGTTGTAGTATCAAACTGAAATCCTTTTGTTCTTGTTTGGTGTTTATATAATGTTACATCCTTGTGTAAGTCCCAGAACTTTAACAAATTGGGAGGATTTCGGTCAGTTCTAGGACCAGTCCATTGGTTATTTAATCAATGTTGTCATTTGGTACTGACCAGATATACAATACTGACACCAGCTCTATCGTTAATTTTGAACTCTTGTTGATATGTCATTTTTCTCATTGCTGGATTGCTTTCTACCCTTTTGCAGGACATTGTTATTTTGAACAAAATTGATTTAATCTCTGAGGAGAAGGAGACAACTCAAATAGAGAACCTAAAAAGAAAAATCCATGGGATTAATTCTCTTGCGGTCGTAATATGTACCACAAGATGCCAAGTTGACTTGGATAAAATACTAAATCGGGAGTCCTATAGTGGTGAGGTCAGGAAAACCTTGTAATGTGCAAGTACATCTTTATATTTCCCCTTTCTTGGACTGAGTATTGCACAGTTTATTTCTATTCTTAATTTCTTATGCATTTTCTTCTACCTTTTAGAGTAACAATCGTTGGGAAGAACTTATGGAAGAAAGCAAGTTGCTACCATCCAGTAGCCGGCATGACTCTGGTGTGTCCACTTTGTCCATTCATCAGCCATTCCCAGTTGATTTGGACAAAGTACTCTTCCTTTCCTCCTTTTCTTTCTCCCTTCCATTACATTGGTTTTAGTGTTAAGCAAAGAATCTTGTTTTGACTAATCCAAAATTTTTTCATGCAGGTTAACGGATGGCTTGAAGATCTTTTGTGGGAAAAGAGATATAGCATGGATATATATCGTTGTAAAGGTGTTTTGAATGTACATAGTTCAGATCGAATCCATACAATACAGGTAATTTAAATTGTGCAAATCACAGTGTTATTGTTTGATCCAAAATTAAAGACCAAGACTCTTATTAAGCTATGAGTTCTGAAATTAAAAAGTGTTAACCAAACAGGCTGTTAGAGAAGTGTATGAGGTTGTACCAGGACGAGAATGGCATGAGGCAGAGGAGCGGATTAATAAGCTTGTCTTCATAGGTGAGTGTCAAATACAAAAATTACAGTCATGATGAAGGAATAAAGAATACTATAGGTAGCAAAACCCAATCTAACCTGAAAAACCCGTCTGACCCAACTTGATCCAACCCGATGTATGAATTTGACATGATCCAAAGCTTGACAACCTGAACTGGACCCAACTCAACTCATGAACTGATAACTCTTCGAAGTCAAATTAACCCATGTAATTGCCACTTTAGAAGTGGAAAATTTGACTCAACCTAAACATTTACCCTACCTGACCTGAATATTTTAAAAAGTCAAACTAACTCGACCTAACCCACTCCCTATCTAAACCTGCAACGATCCAAAACTAGATGAATGAAACTGGCCCAACCTGTGGCCCCACAATTCTCTAAAGTAAAAGACCTAACTCGAACTCGAACCCCACTTGACCCGCCTGATTGCCACCTCTAGTGAGTATTTGTACCCTATTTGACCTGCTTGATGGTTAGGTTCAAATGTAGACCACAGCATTTGCCAAATTAAACCTCAACTACTATAGAAGTTATATAACTATTACTTCATCTTCACCTGCATTCCATTGTCTTTCTTGTTTCAGGTCGGGATCTAGATCTAAAGAGTCTCGAAGATAGCTTCAGAGGATGCCTCACAATAACATGATACCATGCATACTTGCTTATACAGCAGAAAGTTTTGAAGAACGTGTTTTAAGTTTGACTGTACCAGCTCTAAGACCAATATGCACCTGTTCCCTTGTTATTGATGATACTAATATTCAATTGCATTTATGTTGGTTTTATCTTCTGCTTAAACAATGATCTGTGTGGCATGCAGCTTGTGAATCTGGAGCTGAAGTCAAATGCTTAAGAGCTATACTGAGACCCACTTCCAACAACTATTTTAGTTTAAATTTTCCTTGGAGATTTTATGGGTGGCCTCACCCTGGTGTTGTTATCCCAAAAAGTTTCATCATCTCTTTTAGTGATAAAGACTAAAAATTGTACTGTTAGTTGCTATATGCATCTTCTAGAGTGGTCTTATGACTTCTCAAACGGCGTTAAACTGTACATTCTTTCTTCCCTTGAATTTGTAGAAGGATGGGTGTGGTCCATGCCTATATTGAAGGTGACAAGCTATCCCAGTAGAGGCTTGACAGGCGGAGAAAAACTACACTTGATACTTTTGTTTTCCTGCTGTTTTGTAATAATGAATCTATTGCGTCCTGAATTTTCTGTTCAGTCTGCTCATGTAAGTTGGTTCATACATGTATTGTGATGTGGTTTTTAGTGTTTCTCAAGGGACTGGGGAATATAGAATAAAAAAGGGGTTCCTTTTTTTATCCGAGGCTTTTCCTCCGCAAGAGCTTTTAGTAAAATAGTTAGTTATGGATTAAATTTGTAACTGTAAATTCTTCGTTTCATTTTCAATGAAACTGGTGGCCCAATGGCTACCTTTATGCAACATAATAATTAGGAAAATAATGTTTATAAGCCTTACTACTAAGCAGCAATATTTGTTTGTGAAGTTGACTTAAATAAGTACATAACTATAATAAAACAGAACAGTTTAATTCATCAGATATGACCCTGGAAGGCTGGAACTACATTCAAGAAAGTTCAAAATGAGTACTCACATGTTCATATTAAACAATTACTAAATTACGCAACTGAAAGCTGCAACACAGTGCAACACAGGTTAAAAACTACTAATTCATGGGGAAAGCATTGACATCTCCTCCTATCAATGAACCTCACTGGATTTCTCCATGGCACTCACTGGGCGCACTTCATGAGCAGATGCCGACTTCACTGTTTTGGTCCCTGTTCTGTCTCTGGATGATGGGCCCACAAACTGTCTCCTGACAGCCTTTTTCGCCTCTTTAAACATGTCAGATATAGCCTTGCGCTTGGATGCCTTTCCTGGTTTGCTTGTCTTGGAGTCGGAGCCCTCTTGCACCTTGCTGGTAGGCCTGTCAAACGTGTCAGAATGACACAAAAATGGGCAAAACTGTTTACGTTTCGTGTAGAGAAACGGAACGAAATGGAGTTTCGTTTACCGTTTCGTTTGTCGAAACGGCACAAAATACCATTCCGTTTACCGTGCCACTTCAGAAATACCATATAAAACGGTTTCAAACTGGACCGAAACGGTCGAAACGGTATAATTTTGCGTTCCGTCTACCGTTTCGTTTAAGAAAACGGAACATTTCATCCTTTCGTTAACCGTTTCGTTTAGGTTGAAACGTGGTGGCAAACGGTAAACGCGTACCGTTGACAGCTCTACTTGCTGGTAAGATTGCTACTCTGATTCAACTTCAAAGTTGACATGGTTGTAGACTTGGAGGTAATGTCCCACTTCGAATTAAGGTCAGAGTGCCAACGTTTGAGTTCTTCTATAGGAATAACGGGTAGTGTCGAAGGGTCTGGGCGGCAATAGACTGTTTTAGAGAAACGAGCAAGCTTCATCCAAGAGTTTGGATCGTCTTTGTATAGGTCCTCCATCAAGTTCTCTCTCACAGGTTTCTGCACCAATTGTCAAAAGGAAAAAAAAATCAATATTTTAATTTTATTTCTTCTTTTATATATTGATAAATAAAATGGTTTTAATTAAATTATGTAATGCAAAATTTCCTCCAAGTTGGTATGAAATGAAAGTTTGATAAAAGAAAAATTGAAGTTTTCTGTCTGAACAATAATAAGGAATTAATAACATACAACAGGATGACTCCAGTGGCCAAGAAAATGGAGAAAATAGATAACAAAGTGTTAACTAAAGTGTAATTAATGCTGCGCTGTAATTAGTTGATTCTGTTAGAGAATTAGTTACTTAGCTTAGCTGTCTCAGCTCTACTCATATATACACTGTAAACATCTATACTGTACTCAGAACATTACATTTTTCAATACAAATCAAGATTCATTTTATCTTTCTTCATGGTATCACGAGCCAGCAACAATGGCGAATACTCAAAATCCAACTAATCCTCTCTCTCCTTCTTCCTCCACCACCTCTATCGCTTCCGCCATGGATTCCATTGTTCCTCTCACCATTCCGATCTCCACAAAACTCTCCCAAAACAATTATCTGACCTGGAAATCGCAAATTTTGCCGATTCTCCATGGATACTACCTCACAAAGTACATCACCTCATTGCCTCCAAATCCAGCAATTACAACATCTGACAATCAGATCTCTCCAAATCCTGACTTTGCTCCATGGCATCGTCAGGATCAGCTTCTTCTCGGCTGGCTTCTCTCATCACTTACTGAGGTCATTCAAGCTCAGGTCGTCTCTTGCACCACCTCGTTTGATCTCTGGAACTCCCTTCAAACCATATTCTCCAATCGATCTAGAGCTAGACTGACAGATCTGCGTCGTCAGATTCAATCAGCTACAAAAGAGGGACTATCATGCTCTGACTACATTCAACACATGCGCAAGCTTGCTGATGAACTGCTATTCATTGGATCTCCTATGTCTGAAGATGATCTGGTTATAGCAACGCTTAATGGCCTTGGTCCTGATTACCTGTCGTTTGTTACTTCTATCACAACAGCTCTCAGATCTCAGTCAATCTCTTTTGCTGATCTCCATGGTCTTCTTCTCAATCATGAGTCTCTCCTGCTGAGTCACAATACCAGCTCTTCCACTGCTCTCACTACGTTCAGACAAAACAACAGGTACAATACCAGAAACAACTCCCCTCCACAATTTCCTAACAATAGGACTGGTACTGGTTATCAGCAAGCTCAGACTGGTAACATGAATTGCAAACCACCTCTCTTACCTCAGCCTAATAACTCCAATGTACCACCCAGACCACAACAAGGACCCAAATTGATGTGTCAGATATGCTCAAAACCAAATCATTCTGCCAAGTTGTGCTATTTCAGGTATGAACCTGACCCCACCTGGAAACCAAACCCTAGATTCCAGGCCTTTGCTGCTCAGGTTCCTACCAACGGTTCAGACACTTCATCATGGGTGTTAGACTCTGGCGCAACAAATCATGTCACCAGTGATTTGAACAATCTCAGCCCCTTCTTCAACTACAATGGAGCTGATACTTTGCAAGTTGGCAGTGGAGCTGGTCTTCCAATTCAGCACATTGGTAACTCATCTTTCTACTTATCTGATCAGCAAATTAACTTGACAAATATTCTTCATGTTCCCTCCTTTACTTGCAACCTAATCAGTATTTCTAAACTGTTGCATGATAACCCACATCTATCAATTGAATTCTCTTCTTCTTATTGCATAATTAAGCACCTCCCCACCAAGATACCCATACTGCAACTACCTAGTGTCAAGGGTCTGTTTGCTGTGAAGTTTTCTTCTCAGCCTACTGCTTTTATTGGGATTAGAGCTTCAGCAATAAAGTGGCATCAAAGATTGGGCCACCCATCAAATTCTGTTACTTTAGATGTTCTTAATAAATACAATTTGCCTTGTAATTCAAGCAAGCTGGATGTGTGTCATGACTGTTGTGTTGCTAAGGCACATAGGTTGCCATTTTCTTTATCAACTTCTGTTTCTGATTCACCTCTTGAACTTATACACTCAGATGTGTGGGGTCCAACCCCAGTTCTTTCAAGTAATGGATATAGATATTATGTGGTGTTTGTTGATGATTTTTCAAAATTCTCTTGGATTTATTTCATGAAATCAAAGTCAGAGGTGCCTCATATCTTTTCCAAGTTTAAATTCCAAGTTGAAAACCTTTTACAGTCATCAATTAAAGTTCTCAGGACAGATGGGGGCACTGAGTTCAAACCAATTGCCACTCAACACCCTCAGCTGGTCCATCAAACAACATGCCCACACACTCCTCAGCAAAATGGAGTTGCTGAGCGCAAGCACAGGCATTTGGTGGAGCTAGTTCTTGCCAACATGGCTCATGCACAGATACCTGCTGAATACTGGGATGAACTGTTGTCCAGTGTGAATTTTTTGATCAATAGACTGCCAACATCCAACAAGACTGTTCCCTTCACTGTCTTGTTCAACAAAACTCCAGATTATTCAATGCTCAAAGTGCTTGGTTGCCTATGCTTCCCATACACCAGGCCATATAATCATCACAAATTGGAAATGAGAGCTTTGCCATGCGTTTTTCTGGGCTATGCTTTGTCTCAGAAGGGGTACAGATGTCTCCATATTCCATCAAACAAAATTTATATCTCAAGACATGTTCAATTTGATGAAGATGCATTCCCTTTCTCCAATCATGACCCCACTACTTCAGCTCTTCCCCTCTCCCCTCAATATATTTCTCCCTTTCCCATTCTGCACACACCACAAATACCCTCTCCAAATTTACCAGTTCCCTCAGTATCTCCACCCATACATTCTGTTCCTCCTCAGTTATCCCCAGTTGCTAACCCCACTGACAATCTAACTATCAGCCAATGTTTTTAATACCCTACCGGCCATCGTACCGGCGAGGACGGCGGTATGCGGTTTTACCGGTATGTGCCGGTTCATACCGGCTAAAACCGTTTAGTACTGGTATTGGTTTCAATGATAATATAAGTATCCGAAATGCACCATAGACAGAAAAGGCCTCTTGGCCTAGTGGTAAAGCTCTTGCTTCCCACGTTGGTTGCCTGGGTTCGAAATTAATTTTATTCTATTGTGTGTGGTATGACTGTTTCAAACCGGCCGGTTTAATACCGAAATAATCCGGTATAGCGGGTTTTTCACCGGTTTTTTCCAGTTCATAAATAGGCCGGTATTGGTGTCTTTTCCTACCGGATCCAGATCCGGTACCCGGTAAAATCCGATTTTTCCGGTACCCGGTAGGGTTTTAAAAACACTGCTATCAGCAATGCTGATGTTTTTCCTCCACAACCATCCACACCTACTGCCTCTCCTCAACCCCCATTAAATACTGTTCCTGAGCCTATCTCACATCATATGACTACCAGAAACAAAGACAACACCAGAAAAACAAAGACTTTTCCCAATCATGTCACCTTTTTTACTGCCTTGGATACTGAACCAACCACTCATACTAAGGCACTACTTATACCTGAGTGGAGACAAGAAATGGCTTCTGAAATGGATGCTTTAGCCAAAAATAGCACCTGGACACTAGTACCTCCACAGCCACATCAAAAAGTCATTGGATGCAAATGGGTCTACAAGTTGAAAAAGAAATCAGATGGCACAATAGATAGGCATAAAGCCAGACTTGTTGCCAAAGGGTTCAACCAAATTGAAGGCATAGATGTGTTTGACACTTACAGTCCAGTTGTCAGACCAGCAAGCATCAGAGTGATACTGTCACTAGCTATCTCTTCAGGCTGGACAGTCAAACAACTTGATGTTCACAATGCTTTTCTGCATGGAGAACTATCTGAGCAAGTCTACATACAACAGCCACCAGGGTTTGTGGATCCTGCACATCCAGATCATGTATGCCTCTTATCTAAGGCCCTGTATGGACTCAAGCAAGCTCCAAGGGCTTGGTTCCAAAAGCTGAGCTCAACACTCATTGCAATGGGGTTTAAATCATCTCAGTATGACCCCTCTCTCTTCTTCTCCACTTCTCATGGTCAATCTCTATTCATACTCATTTATGTGGATGACATTTTAATTACTGGTAGCAGTTCTACCCTCATTTCATCTTGCATAGCTCAGCTTCATTCTCAGTTTGCTCTCAAAGATTTAGGAGACATTCACTATTTTCTGGGTATTGAGGCAACCAAATGTGCAGAAGGATTACTTCTCAATCAATCCAAATACATTGAAAATTTGCTCACAAAAACAAATATGATGTCTGCCAAACCCTGTACAACACCAATGGCAACTTTCACTTCTCTTACTATTGATGATAGTGCACCATGTGATGATCCTCATCTATACAGAAGTGTAGTAGGTGCACTTCAGTATGCTACTCTAACCAGGCCTGATCTCTCATTTGCTGTAAATAAATGCTCTCAGTTCATGCACAACCCAACACAGAATCACTGGTCTGCAGTTAAGAGAATATTGAGATATCTCAGGGGTACCATCAATCATGCATTCCTTATTCATGCCAATTCTTCTCTGGTATTACATGCCTATTCAGATGCAGATTGGGCAGGCTCAATTGATGATAGGAGGTCAACATCTGGCTTCTGTCTATTCTTAGGAAGAAATCTGATTTCCTGGAGTGCAAAGAAACAACCAACTGTTTCCAGGTCCAGCACTGAAGCTGAATACAGGAGTCTGGCACTTACATGTACAGAAATTCTTTGGCTGCAAAACTTGTTGAAGGAATTGCATATATATTGCTCTGACAGATACACCTGTGTTATGGTGTGATAACATAGGTGCCACTTTCTTGGCAGCAAATCCCAGTTTTCAAGCAAGGACAAAGCATATTGAAATCGATTTTCATTTTGTCAGAGAAAGAATAGCCAACAAGGAGCTTACTGCACGGTTTATTTGTTCTGCTGATCAGCTTGCTGATGTACTAACAAAACCATTGCCAACTATCAGGCATCAATTTTTGAGAACCAAGCTTAATGTGGTTTCACCAGCATTAGCTTGCGGGGGTGTAATAACATACAACAGGATGACTCCAGTGGCCAAGAAAATGGAGAAAATAGATAACAAAGTGTTAACTAAAGTGTAATTAATGCTGCGCTGTAATTAGTTGATTCTGTTAGAGAATTAGTTAGTTAGCTTAGCTGTCTCAGCTCTACTCATATATACACTGTAAACATCTATACTGTACTCAGAACATTACATTTTTCAATACAAATCAAGATTCATTTTATCTTTCTTCAGGAATAAATATACAAATCGTCACATTCTTTTTTGAGTGTTTCCACAAAGGATGCATGAAGAATGAAAACAATAAACAACTCAGGCTCGTACTATTCTGTTTCAATCTATCATCTATGTCAAGACCAAAAATTTTGCATCACAGACTCAAAATATATAATAATTTGCAACATTTGTGATAAAAAATTTCAAAATCTTGTAATGAAATGGAAACAAAACCTCAAAAAACACAAACCTCTGCTAGGATGGTGGAGACAGAAGAAAGAACTCCTCTCTGTATGGGAAGGAAAACCTACTTCTCCCTCGTTCCTTGATCGACCTGTGTTAATCTCTAATACCCTCTATTTATACACGGGCTGACTAATCTTTTATTTTCCTATTTTAACTTTCCTAGAATAAGGGAGATACTCATATATACTTCATACAGTTTAACCGCCTTTCCCGATTTTACATTTATATAATCGTCCTGTTTAATCTCTTTCATTTTCCTATTTTTGACTTTCCTAGAATAAGGGAGATACTTATATATACTTCAGTTTAACAGTCTTTCCTATTTTACATTTATGATCGTCCTGTTTAATCTCCCCAAAATGGATTTCGTACCGTTCAAGTTTATTTCAATTTCAATTTACTTCCCTAATCTAGTCATTTATAATATGCAAGGAAATATTTATATGTCTACCTTTCTAGAAACTGAAGAATTCCCAGGTTTAATAATCTTGTGCTTACCCAACTTGATCCTGATGTACAAAGAAAAAAAAAAGAAAAAGAAATGCTGACTCGCAAATTAATTGTCCATATTCTGTCATCCATATCAGGATCAAACCAATAGTGGTGACTGGTGACAATGCTAAGAGTTTTAAAAATTGTGAACCTGGATAAAATTGGAAAATTTAGTAATCTTTATCTAGATTAGTATGGTTCTGTTTGGTAAGAACTGAGATCAAATTAATATTATTGTATTCGAAATATTTTTTGCAAATTACCAAAATTTGAAAACTTATTCAGAATAAATCTTATATGCAAAATTATAAATTACGACATATCTCATTTCTACGCTGATATTTCAGAAATATTTCACTCCATTTCTATGCATTAAAAATTAACTTTTATGTAAATTTACTGTACGTACTTGATATTGTACCAATGTATTTTGCCAGGCTCAATATTCGGAAACCAGATTGAAATTAAACAATCACGTTAAGACTACTTGTTACATGCATACGTACACCACTAAGGAAAGAGAGGTCTGTTTGATGCAAGGAACTTTTGTTCTTCAATTTTTCACTATTAATTCTTATTTGTATGCTATGGTCAGAATACCGAGTCCAGTTTGTTTAATTGTATCTTTTTTCTTTCATAGAATGATTTTTTTTTTTTTCATTTTTGTCCAATGACATATATAAAATCAACTCTGATAGCTATGGACCAATAGTTATTTCTGCTAGATTGATAGTCCATATATACCTAACAAGTTAATTTTCATTTTAAGTATTCAAGTAAGAATAATTCACATCCATAATTGCTTAGATCATTGTTTCAATTTTTTTTTTTTTATCTAACGTGCTCCATAATAATACATGTTTCTGTGGCAACTGATCTGTAAATTGCGTATCATGTTTGTGCCTTGATCACATTCTATGGCTGGACGATCAGCTAGAGTCTGCTATTAAGCTTGATTCAATTGTTACTGTGAGTTCCTGCTTATGCAGGGGTGACCTTAAGAGAGACAAATGACCGCCTACGAACTCCCCCCCTCCCCGGCCCCCACCCAGACCCCAAAAATAAATTAAGTAATTAATTAATAAAACCTATTTGGACATATTTTTCCTTAAAATAAGTTTTTAATTTTGCACACGATTAGTCGAATAAGAAAAGATAAAAAAAAAACTCTAGTTCAGTCTTTCAGAAACTTTGTTAGCTAATACATTTGGCCCTTCTCCAAAAAAAAAAAAAGAAAAAAAAAAAAACCTCTGAAGAGTCTCGAAAATAGCTTCAGAGAGGATGCCTCACGATAACAAGAACCATGCACAGTTGCTTCTACAGCAGCCAGTTTTTAAGTAAGTGTTTTGACTTTTGATGAGTTTAACTGTACCAGCTCTAAGAACAATTTGCACCTATTCCCTCATTACTGATGATATCAATAATCAATTGCATTTATGTTGCTTTATCTTCTGCTTTAAACAATAAACACTGATCCTGTGTGGCATGCAGCATGTGAATCTGGAGCTGAAGGCAAATGCTTAAGAGCTGTACTAAGATTCATTTCCAAATTCCAACGACTATTTTAGTTTAAATTTCCCTAAGAGATTTTATGGGCAGCCTTTTCACCCTGGTGCTGTTATCCCGGAAGCTTACATCTTCTCTTTTACTAGTAAAGAGTAAAAATTGTACTGTTAGAGTGTGCTTATGGCTTCTCAAACTGTGTTGAACTGTACGTTCTTGCCCCCTCGAATTTGTAGAAGGATGGATGTGGCCCTTGCCAATATTAAAAAGATGACAAGCTATCCCAGTAGAGGTTTGACAGGAGGAGAAAAACTACACTTAAGACTTTTGTTTTCCTACTGGCTACTGTTTTGTAATAACGAAGCTATTGCTTCCTGATTTTTTTTTTTTTTTTTTTTTTTTTTTTGAAGGTTATTGCTTCCTGAATTTTCTTTTCAGTCTGCTCATGTAAGTTGGTTCTCTAAGAAATATAGAATAAAAAAGGGGTTGCTTCTTAATTTTGTCTGAGGCCTTTCCTCGGAAGAGTTTTAAGTAGTAAAATAGTTAATCTATGATTAAATTTGTTACTGTAAATTCTCTGTTTCATTTTCAATGAAACTGGTGGCCCAAGGGCTGCCTATTTGCAACATATAATAATTAGGAAAATAATGATTTATAAGCCTTATTACTAAGCAGCAATATTTGTTTGTGAAGTTGTCTTAAATAAATGCACATCAAATTTATAATATAGAGAGATTGTAGCATCTCCAATTTAATTAAAAATATTTGGGGGCGGTAATACATGTATGCTCTCCAATTTACTTAAAAATATTAGGAACATCTGATATGAAACATCTAATATAATAAAAATAAAGATCCTGTAGTTTTAGCTCATCACATGCATCCATAGGTCATTCGACACATACAAAAAATTAAGAATTGCAACAAAATTATAGAAGAGTAGAACAGTAAAATTTATCAAATATATGCCCCTGGAAGGCTGGAACTACATTCAAGAAAGTTCAGAATGAGTAGTCAACACATGTTCATAGTAAACAGTTACTAAATGACTTGGCATAGAGCCGAAACACATGTAAAAAAAATACTAATTCATCAGAAAAAGCTTCGACATTTCCTCCTATCTTGTGCTTACCCAACTTGATCCTATCAACCGATTCTTAATACAGAGAAAAAAAAAATGTCGGTAAAGAAAAGCTGACTCGCAAATTAATTATCCATACCGTGTTATCCATATTAGGATCAAACCAATTGTGGTGACTGGTAATCATGGTAAGAGTTTCAAAAACAGCTATATTTGTGTCGAAAATGTTAAAAAATGTCACTTTTCATATGGCCCCGTTTGTTTGTGACTTAAAGGGTGCATAACTTAAGTTACCAAAAATCCGTTACATAAGACGCCTTAAGGGTATGTAACTTATGCAACCTTATTTTTTTCCCACAATACCCCTTAGAAATAATTAATAATAATATTTAATAAGTAAAAACAATTATTAAAAAATAATAATCAATAATAATAATAATTAATTATTCTTATTAATAATTAAATAATAATTATTAATAATATTTAACAAGTAATATTAATTATTAATAGTAACGATTTAATAATAATAATTATTAATTAAAAATAATTAATCAATAATAACTTTTTATTATTAAATAATTAATAATATTTATAATATTTAATTAATATTTTATAAAAAATGATTTATTTTTATCATATATAATTAATTTTTATAATAATTAATAATAACTAATAAATAATAATATTTAATAAGTAACAATAATTATTACAAAATCATAATTAATAATTAAATAATAATAATAAATAATATTTAACAAGTAATATTAATAATTAATAATAATGATTAAATAATAATAATTAATTAAAAATTATGATTCCATAATAATTTTTATTGTTAAATAATTAATAATGTTTATAATATTTAATTAAAAGTAATTATTAATATTTTATAATAATAAAAATAATTTATTATTATCATTAATAATTAATTTTTATAATAATTTAATAATTAACAATAATTAGGTCACAACGTCTTATTTATTCATAATACTAATTCAAATTTAAGGGTATTTTAGTCTTTTAACATGAATATATGCATGCATTAAGTTACACATCCTTACTACACAACCAAACATCCATTACATAATACTACATAAACACTTAGGCATCCTTAACTTATGCAACCCCTTACTACACGACCAAACGCCCCCGTGGTGATCTATACCATTGCGAACAAGCTATGAACCTGGATAAAAATTGGAAGTTTCAAAAACAGCTATATTTGTGCTTCAATTTTTCACTATTAATTCTTATTTGTGTGCTATGGTCAGAATACCGAGTCCAGTTTGTTTAATTGTATCTTTTTTCTTTCATAGAATGAATTTTGTATTTTTTTTCATTTTTGTCCAATGTCATATATAAAATCAACTCTGATAGCTATGGACCAATAGTTATTTCTGCTAGATTGATAGTCCATATATCGCTAACAAGTTATTTTTCATTTTAATTAAGTATTCAAGTAAGAATAATTCACATCCATAATTGCTTAGATCATTGTTTCAAATTTTTTTATCGAACGTATTCTATAATAATACATTTTTCTGTGGACAACTGATCTGTAATTTGCGTATCATGTTTGTGCCTTGATCACATATTACTAGAGACAACTGGTTTGGCTGACCCTGCTACCCTTGTATCCATTCTATGGCTGGACGATTCAATTGTTACTGTTAGTTCCTGCTTAAGAGACAAATGCAACCACACCCCCCCCCCCCCCCGACCCAGACAGCAAAATTAATTAATTAATAAAACCTATTTGGATATATTTTGCCTTAAAATGAGTGTTTAACTTTGCACAATTAGTCGAATAAGAAAAGATAAAAAAATACTCTAGTTCAGTCTTTCAGAAACTTTGTTAGCTAATACATTTGGCCCTTCTCGAAAAAAAAAAAAAAAACTCTAAAGACTCTTGAAAATAGCTTCAGAGGATCGCCTCACAATAACATGAAATCATGCACAGTTGCTTCTACAGCAGCCAGATATTAAGAAAGTGTTTTGACTTTTGAGTTTGACTGTACCAGCTCTAAGAACAATATGCACCTATTCCCTCATTACTGATGATATCAGGATTCATTTCCAAGACTATTTTAGTTTAATTTCCCTTAGAGATTTTATGGGCAGCCTTTTCACCCTGGTGCTGTTATCCCAGAAACTTACGTCTTCTCTTTTAGTGGTAAACAGTAAAAATTATACCGTTAGAGTGTTTCTTATGGCTTCTCAAACTGTGTTGAACTGTACGTTCTTTCCCCCTTGAATTTGTAGAAGGATGGATGTGGCCCTTGCCTATATTAAAAAGATGGCAAGTTATCCCAGTAGAGGTTTGACAGGTGGAGAAAAACTACACTTAAGACTTTTGTTTTCCTACTGTTTTGTAATAACGATGCTATTGCTTCCTAAATTTTCTTTTCAGTCTGCTCATTAAGTTGGTTCTCTGAGAAATGTAGAATAAAAAAAGGGGTTGCTTGTTTTGTATGAGGCCTTTCCTAGGAAGAGTTTTTAGTAAAATAGTTAATCGAGGATTAAATTTGTTACTGTAAATTCTCTGTTTCATTTTCAATGAAACTGGTGGCCCAAACGGCTACCTATTAGCAACATAATAATTAGGAAAATAATGATTTATAAGCCTTATTACTAGGCAGCAATATTTGTTTGTGAAGTTGTCTTTAATAAATACATATCAAATTTATAATATAGAGAGAGTGTAGCATCTCTAATTTACTTAAAAATATTTGGGGCGGTAATGCATGTATGCCCACTTGGAGCATCTGATATGAAACATCTAATATAATCTTAATACAGATCGTGTAGTTTTAGCTCATCACATGCATCGAAAGGTCATTCGACACGTACAAAAAATAAAAAAAATTAAGAATTGCAACAAAATTATAGAAGAGTGAAAATTGTACTGTTAGAGAGTAGTTATGGCTTCTCAAACTGTGTTGAACTGTACGTTCTTGCTAGCGCTGTCAATTCCTCTCCGTTTGGTTTCGTTTTTGAGAAACGGAACGGAACGGAACAATATTTCATTCCGTTTCAGCAATATTCCATGAAAAATCAATGTAAAATCGAAACGGAACGGAATTTTCGTTCCGTTTAAGGAAAACGGAACGAAAACGAAATGGTTTTCTGTTTCGTTCACTGGAACGGAACGAAAACGAAATGGGGTCATTCCGTTCCGTTTTTTAACGTTTGACATCCCTAGTTCTTGCCCCCTGGAATTTGTAGAAGGATGGATGTGGCCCTTGCCTATATTAAAAAGATGGCAAGCTATCCCAGTAGAGGTTTGACAGAAGGAGAAAAACTACACTTAAATACTTTCGTTTCCTACTTTTTTGTAATAACGAAGCTATTGCTTCCTGAATTTTTTTTTTTTTTGAAGGTTATTGCTTCCTGAATTTTCTTTTCAGTCTGCTCATGAAAGTTGGTTCTCTAAGAAATATAGAACAAAAAAGGGTTGCTTCTTTTGTCTGAGGCCTTTCCTCGGAAGAGTTTTATGTAGTAAAATAGTTCATCTAGGATTAAATTTGTTACTGTAAATGCTCTGTTTCATTTCAATGAAACTGGTGGGCTACGTATTTGCAACATAATAATTAGGAAAATAATGATTTATAAGCCTTATTACCAAGCAGCAATATTTGTTTGTGAAGTTGTCTTAAATAAATACATATCAAATTTATAATATAGAGAGATTGTAGCATCACCAATTATTAAAAATATTTGGGGGCGGTAATACATGCATGCTCTCCAATTTACTTAAAAAATATTTGGAGCATCTGATATGAAACATCTAATATAATCTTAATAAAGATCGTCTAGTTTTAGCTCATCACATGCATCCAAAGGGTACAAAAAATAAAAAATAAAATTAAGAATTGCAACAAAATTATAGAAGAGTAGAACAGTAAAATTTATCAAATATATGCCCCTGGAAGGCTGGAACTACATTCGAGAAAGTTCAAAATGAGTAGTCAACACATGTTCATAGTAAACAATTCCTAAATTACTTGGCATAGAGCCGAAACACATGTAAAAAAAATACTAATTCATGGGAAAAGCTTCAACATCTCCTCCTATCAGTGAACCTCACTGGATTACTCCATGGCACTCACTGGGTGCAAAAGTACTTCAGCCAGCGGCCCTCCTTTCGGCCCAGAGGCTGACATCACTGTTTTGGTCCCTGTTCTGTCTCTGGATGGTGGGCCCACAAACTGTCTCCTGACAGCCTTTTTTGCCTCTTTAATTATGTCAGATATAGCCTTGCGCTTGGATGCCTTTCCTGGTTTGCTTGTCTTGGAGTTGGAGCCCTCTTGCACCTTACTGGTAAGACTGCTATTCTTCAAAGTTGACATGGTAGTAGACTGACTCGTCTTGGAGGTGTTGTCATGGATGACCGGCTTGGAGGTAATGGCCCACTTCGAATTTAGGTCAGAGTGCCAACGCTTGAGTTCTTCTAAAGGAATAACGGGCAGTTGCGAAGGGTCTGGGCTGCGATAGACTGTCTTAGAGAAACAAGCACGCTTCATCCAAGAGTTTGGATCGTCTTTGTATAGGTCCTCCATCAAGTTCTCTCTCACAGGTTTCTGCACCAATTGTCAAAAAAAAAAAAAAAAAAAAAAAAAAAAAAAAAAAAAAAAAATTGAAAATCATGATTATAATTTTTATTTCGTCTTTTATATATTGATAAATAAATTGGTTTTAATGAAATTATGTTATGCAAAATTTCCTCCAAGTTGGTACGAAATGAAAGTTTGATCAAAGAAAAATAGAAGTTTTCTGTCTGAACTCTGAACAATAATAAGGAATAAATCTATAAATGGTCACATTTTTTTTTGAGTGTTTCCACAATGGATGCATGAAGAATGAAAACAATAAATAACTCAGGCTCGTACTATTCTGTTTCAATCTATCATCTATGTCAAGACCAAAAATTTTGCACCACAGACTTAAAATAAATAAAAAATTGCAACATTTGTGATCGAAAATTTCAAAAGCTTGTAAGGAAATGGAAACAAACCTCAAAAACACAAAGCTCTGCTAGGACGGCGGCGAGAGAAGAAAGAACTCCTTTCTGTATGGGAAGGAAAACCTACTTCTGCCTCGTTTCTTGATCGACCTGTCAATCTCTAACACTCTCTATTTATACACGGGCTTTCATTTGCAATGCGCTAATCTTTCATTTTCCTATTTTTTGACTTTCATAGAATAAGGGAGATACTCATACTTCATACAGTTTAACCGTGTTTCCTATTTTACATAATTACATTTATAATCGTCCTGTTTAATCTCCCCGAAATGGATTTCGTACCGTTCAAGTTTATTTATTTCAATATACTTCCCTAATCTAGTCATTTATAATATTCAAGGAAATATTTACATGTCTAGCCCTTCTAGAAATTGAATGATTCGCAGGTTTATAAATCTTGTGCTTACCCAACTTGATCCTATCAACCGATGCTTAATACAAAGAAAAAAAAAAATGATGTCGGTAAAGAAAAGCTGACTCGCAAATTAATTATCCATACCCTGTTATCCATATTAGGATCAAACCAATTGTGGTGACTGGTAATCATGGTAAGAGTTTCAAAAACAGCTATATTTGTGTCGAAAATGTTAAAAATATCACTTTTCACATGGTCTATACCATTACGAACAAGTTATGAACCTGGATAAAAATTGGAATATTTAAAAGGAGGAACCTTTATCTAGACTAGAGTGGATCATCGAGCTTCGCTCGATACATGAATTTTTATTGTATTAATATTATAAATGATAGAAAAATACTAATGAAGTAATAAACTTTAATTTAAGCCGAAAGGAAAAATGAGATTCTACATAAACTAAAATTTTAACTGAGATATTACTAAGGAACAATGAGATGACACACAATTATAATCATTGATCAGCAACAATATATATATATATATATATATATAGAGAGATATATATATATATATATATAGAGAGAGAGAGAGAGAGAGAATGGATATAGAACATTAATGTGTACGGATCGTCCGCGTACACATGAGTCGTTTTTCGAGATTCAAAATTCAAACGGTCAATCCGAACCGTTCAAGTTGTTTTTCATATTGAAAAACCCTTGGAGACCAAATTTTATATTTTTTTTAATTCTTTTACTATATATTATGATATTTTCAAAAAACACTACAATTGGAGCATTTCAGGCCCTCCAATTTGAAAATATCATAATATATAGTAAAAAAATTCGGAAAAATGTAAAATTTGGTCTCCAAGGGTATTTCAATATGGAGAACAACTTGAACGGTTCGGATTGACCGTTTGAATTTTGGATCTCGAAAAACGACTCATGTGTACGGGGACGATCTGTACACATTAGTGTATTTTATCCATTCACTATATATATATATATATATATATATAGAGTCTGGCTATGGTGAGTTGCAACTCACGGAGCCTTCCGTGAGTTGCGATCAAAACTCTTGGATCTTATTCAAATTGGCCGATCCAAACCGTCAAATATGATCTCCATATTGAAATCTCCTTGCAGACCAAATTTTATATTTTTTTGAAATTTTTAAGTATTTTTTTGGAATTTTAGAAAATCGTTAATCTAATTAATTATGTACCGTTAAAAAACAACAGTTTTTAAAAATCCGAAAAAAATACTTAAAAATTTCGGAAAAATATAAAATTTGGTCTCCAAGGAGATTTCAATATGGAGATCATATTTGACAGTTTGGATCGGTCATTTTGAATTAGATCTAAGAGTTTTGAGGGCAACTCACGGAAGGCTCTGTGAGTTGCAACTCACCATAGCCAAACTCTATATATATATATATATATATATATAAGGCATGGAAAAAAATATTATCCTAAAAAAATCATGTATGTTTCAAAAGAAAATTACAATATTTTCTAAATATACTATGTTTTAAAAGGAAATATTTGTAAGAACAGACAACTGATTTTTTTTTAATATATTCATATCTTATTGATATGATCATGATATTTATCCATATTGATCGGAGAAAATTCTCATAGAATGAATTTTGAGTTTTCCAAATATATGTCCAACATAAATTACAATATTTTTAGCTTAACTATTACAAATTGACAATGAAAATAAAAATAAAAAGGGGTCAAACAAATAAAAAACAAAACAATGTACTGCTAAATTATTATCTGCCGGTGAAGCGGGTTAGTTTTATGAAGAATAATACCCAGTACACAAATAGTTATAGAGCATCATGTTACAGAAATAGAAAAAATGCTCTTTCACAATACTTGAAGTGTCCAACTACATTTAACTGAACTCCCGACACCCACACATCTTTATTTATAATATTGATTAGTATGTTTTTGTTTGGTAAGAACTGTTATCAAATTTTGAAACTTATTCAGAATAAATCTTGTATGAGAAATAAAACAAAATGACGACATATCTCATTTCTACGCTAATATTTCAGAAATATTTCACTCCATTTCTATGCATTAAAGTTTAATTGTAAATAAATTTATTGTACGCACTTGATATTGTACCGATGTATTTTGCCAGTCTCAATATACGGAAACCAGATTGAAATTAATACGTACACCACTATGGGAAATATTTGTGAATCACCATGCGGTGTTAAATCCTTCTATGAAAATATGTAATTGCTTATAATGTATAATTGTTGACATATAATTCAACATTAATTTTAATTACTAAATTTGTTGGAAGTCCATTTTAATCTTTTAGTGAGATGAAAAGTGTTATAGGGAACGAAATTGTACAATTGTAGATGCGAGGGGCTGTTTGTAAAGAGCCCAATCACATAACTCCACACCGTTGAGTGGTCTTATTTTAACACACAAACTCAATTGAAGTCTTTCTCCCTTGAGCTTTTTACTGTTATAATTTATTCAGTATTTTTTTTTAAGATATAATTTATTCAGTATTTGTTGAATTATTATTTATTTTGGAAAATAATGGTTCATACGCCTTATTAGGAAGCACGAAATAAATACATACAGCTATACTATCGCACTTTGTGTAATTAATATTAGACAAAAGTTGGACTTTTGACTTTTTTTTTAGCAAGAAAGTCGCGCTTTGCTCGATATATTTTTGTCGCTTTCCACAATTATATTTTTTTTATCAAGTATAAATTCCATTTGCAATATTAAAGCTACAAGCTATTATATAATAAATTACACAAATTAACTCTTAAACAAATTTTACTGAATTTGATTGAATACTCATCGAGCAACGCATGAAAACTTATATGTTGAATACAAAAATACATAATGATTTTGTTCATACGTTGATTAATATACTATATAGAAAAGTTACATTCTTATAACATAATTATAATTCATATTATCCATATTAAAATTTTTCAACTAAAGCTTGTAATAAAATGTCTTGATCCCAAAATATAATGAACATTATAATATTTTAAAAAAATATAAAAATATATATCACTGTATTCCTTGAAATTTTTCAAGAAAAACATAAAATTACATGAAAAATAAAATTTAGGAAGACTCATAAATAATTAAACAAAGGAACTAAAATTTGGGGTTGACGATACAAGCCATCAGGAGCTTTGGGTTGCTATGGAGAAGGATGAAAACCTCTCAGGCGACTGAAGGGTATAGAATATTATTTGGCTTCTATAGCTCTCTTTTCTTTTGATTGATTTGGTTGTAATAAGTTTTTTTTTTTTTTTTTTTTTCTTTGTTAAGTTTATTCTTTTGAGCTCCCCGCTCTGAACTTTGTATGAACTTGTTTATTAATAAAATAGGACCCCTGCTTGTGATCTGCTCATCAAATTAAAAAAGAAAAAAAAAAGATATGAATTGAATTTAAATTAACTTTATCAATAACTTTAGAGACCAATTTTATAAAAAAGTGAAATTAATTGACTTGGCCAGTATATAATTTGTTTTTCAAAAAACTCAATTGTACATGCCAATAAAATTGTCGTAGAAATGACACGTTATCTGAACATTTTAATTTTGTAATTAGATTTCCGTACAGTTTGTAAGCTAGAAATATCTAATATTTTTATTCGTGCTTCTAATGTAGCTTTTATATCAAATTTTTAATTAAACTTGTTAAATGATCTGGAGAACCTATGCCATGAGAAAATTATAAATTTTCAATTTGTGATTTTTTTTGTCACGGTTGAAACCCATCATAATTAGTTTTACATTAAATGAACTTTAAGCGAATTTTATGTCTCGCAATGTTTTCTCGATTTTATTTTAGCTTATATTTTTGCACGTGTGGTTTCCTGATTTAGAAAAAAAATCTCCGAAAAGTAGTTCCTGCATTTCCTTCGTCAGGTCACATTCACATATGATGATGCTATGCATCCATTTTACCTCCGTCGTCGCTGCACGTAAAACATTCGACTCACAAGGCAGTGCTTTGGGCAACAGCCGTTTTATTTGGAGCAACATTAATTACTTCGAAATGACTAAATTACCCTTCTTACCTTCTTAAATGAAAGTGAGCGGAAGAAGATCCAAGTTTAGCATATCACTGAAAAAGGTAAATTAGTCATTTTATAAAATATTATGTCGCTCGGAGAAAAGGCCATGTTGCCAAAAGCAATTCGGCCACACACTGACACACACACCAACTGATAAAAAAATAAATTAAGTAAATAAAAGCTAAAACCCAAACCCTAGCTCCTCTGACTCCGACTCAGCATCAATGGCAGCCAAATCCGCTCTTCTCCGATCCCCGACCTTCCTCCCAAAGCTCCTTCCTTCCTTTCCTCTCCGCCTCATCTCCACCTCCCCACCTCTCTCTCAGGAGCCTCAGCTCGAGCCTTCACCTCCGCCCTCCTCTCCAACTCCTCTCCCTCCCAATCCCTCCACTGGAAGCCCTTTCTACAATGAGAACTGGAGAACCCCCCAACCAACAGCCGCTGCTGCAGCCTCTCTCCTCCCTGTACCCGGCCAATCCTCCGCGGCTGGACACATGATGGCGTTCTCCCAAATCCTGGACCTTTCTGGGATCATGAATCTGTTTGCTGATTACATTGCCTCGCAGAGATGGAATGACATCAAATCTGTGTTTGAGTATTGGGTCCGGAGCTTGGATGGATCCGGCAAACCAAACAGGCCGGATGTCGATCTGTTTAACCATTATCTGAGAGCTAAGCTCATGCTCGGAGCGGATTCTGCTGAGTTGCTTGATCTGGTTCAAGCGATGCAGGAGTTTGCGGTGTTGCCTAATGCCGCTTCTTATAATCTAGTTTTTGAGGCCATGGTTAAAGAACTGGAAAGTTTAAACAATCAGCAAGATGAGAGTGCTGATAGTCAGTCCAGAAAAACAGCGCTTGTGGAGGCGACTACAAAACTTTTTGATAAGTAAGTGTTATCAAAGTGGCAGTGTTATCTTGGTAGTTAAATTCTGATGAATTGTTCAAATCCGGTTATAGCAGCTAATTTTTGCACAAGTTACCTGGATTTTTATCAATTGCATTATTGCAAATAATGGCTTAGAAATGGTTGTTTCAAAGTTCTAATTTTGTGTCAATATGTAAATTGATATCGTTCACTGTGCACTGTGCAGTTAAAAAAGCTCCCATCATGCATAGTTCATTGTATGAAATTATGAAGTAGTAATAGCGATCCCTTCATTTTTTAAAATATTATACTGTGTCTCATGTCTTTTTTTTTTTCACCGCCTTCTTTGAAGTAGTGGACTTGTTTGGCACAGTAATAGCTTTTTTAATTGATTTCGAGGGTTGTATTGTATTGTTTCATGAAATAATTCAGATTTCAACTAAGGTATGCTGATGCCTTGATAAATTATGTTTGATACTAATCTATGGTTAATCTAATATGCTATAATCATGTGCGCAGTAGGTAGCAGATGAAAACTGCACAGTGACTTTAATTGCAGTTTCTCAATTTTGTCGCCACTTAAAAAGTTTTGCAGGATTCTGTGCATGCGTGTGCGTTGCACTAAATTGCTTTAGGGGTTTTTGAAATGCTTTTTTTATTGAATTAAATTCAGGATGTTGGCAGAAGGCCCTTTGCCAGATGATGGTTCTTTCAACCTGGTTGTTGGTCTTCTAATTAAAACCAAGCATTTTGACCCGGCATTGACATACTTGGATCTGGTGCCCAAACATGGGAGATCCCTAAATCAAGGTGTCTACAATGGTTGCTTACAATTTCTTTTGAACTCCAACAAGCCAGACACAGCTGCATCCTTCATAGATAAATGCAAGGTATGCTTATGCATATATGTGCTTTCTTCTCTTTTGGTTATCTTTGGATATATGAACTTTATCATGTTCCAGATTAATTTGTATTTTATGTATTTTACCTAATTATATGAATGTATTGAAACTGGTCAGTAAGGTTACTGAACTGGCCGAATGGTCACTGTTTGATTTAGTCATATATTTTCCCCAGAGCTTAAAATTACACTTTAACACGAACTAATGGTGCCAAAATGCTTCAGGTAAGCCCACATCAACTAATAAATAAGATTTGGATAAGATAATAATGATGATTGTAGATGGAATGCTGGAGTTACTAATTTATTGAGCAATTTAACACGAGGACTTAAAAGCGGGAGATAGCTTGCCATTAAAAAATGAACTAAGATGACTTTTCTGTAGGAAAAGAAAAGCCAGTTATTCAGGTAGCTATATAACATATGATAAGGAAAGAAATATAAAGCTGGCTTATAATAAGTAATTGTGTGCTCTTACTATATGCTTTTTGGTCCCCTCCTAGGCATCAACTGAGAACAAGAACTTGGTGCCAACCTGGAATTTGTGCCACCACATAGCAGAGGTCGCTATCAGATCAGACAACAGCAAACTTGCCTACCAGTCCCTTGAGTTCTTTGCAAGGTGGATTGAGCGTGGTGAGAAGACGCGGCCACAGGTGCAGCTCTCTGTGGATGAGGGCTTAGCTGCTGCTGCACTAGGCACAGCCAGCCGGACCTATGACTCCAAATTACTCGATGGCAGTTGGCAGATCCTGAAACGATCACTGCGCCAGAAAAAGTTGCCCAATCCAGAGACATACCTGATGAAGATAAATGCACATGCTTCTCTGGGCCAGGTGAAGAAGGCTTTTGAGACGCTTAATGAACTTGAGATGGCCTATAGGGATGCTGAGACTACTGATCCTGAGTTATTCTCTCCATTCACATCCTTGCATCCTTTGGTCACAGCGTGCTGCCGTAATGGTTTCTCTTCACTTGATGCGGTATGGTAATACCTTGATAAATTTTTGCCACCAGATGAGACATTGCAAAACTGTCTCCATGAATCAATTATTCATCATATTTTGTATGTTTTTGTCGCCTATTGTTAAACCGGTATATTGTTTTTTTTTTTTTTTCTTGTTGTTGTCTGCTCTATTTTTTGTGTATATTTTAACATGAAGTTTGCATGAATGGAAGAAGACCCATATATAGCCCTCAGAGACACCCAGTAAAGAAAACTCAAATTATTTTCCCTAAGCAACCCCTAGCAATAATGAAAGATAATAAAATTTGACCAGGCTGGTAAACAATTCCCAATTGGGACAATATGGTTTTTTATCTATATAAATGCTAGTGGATGCATCAAATAGGGCAACAATCTTGATTATTTTTTTCTTTTGTATTATAGAAGTTGCTTTATTTCAGCCTCAGTAAATAACTTTATGATCCAGACTAGAATATATCTTCGAGAAACTGCAGTAGTCATGAATATTTGTTGATGAGGTTGCAAATTTTCCATTAATATATATCAGCCCGATAAATGGCTCTAATTTTTCAGCAATTTTGTATAGGTGTACCTTGAACTGGAGAAGTGGAGCCAAGCTGAAAAACCTTACAAGTCAATTGCTGCTCTCAATTGTGTGTTACTAGGCTGTGCAAATATTTGGGATCTAGACCGAGCTTATGAAACCTTCCAGGCCTTAGAGAAGATTGGTGTAACACCTGATATACATTCTTACAATGCTCTGCTCTATGCATTTGGAAAGCATCAAAAGGTATGGTACCATTATTTGTGCATATATATCCTAATATTTTCATGATTTTTCCTTTTGTATTTACAAATTGTATTAATTTATGAGTTGATTTTGTCTCTAATGGCAGACATCTGAAGCTTGTAATGTTTTCGAGCATCTAGTGAGCATTGGAGTGAACCCAAATGCTACAACTTACTCTCTGCTTGTTGATGCTCATCTTGTAAACCGGGATCCTAAATCAGCTTTAAAAGTCGTAGACGATATGGTATGTTTGTGCATTTGACTCAATTGACCCAGAATTCCCATTCCTCTTTCTTGTTTCTTTTTTCCGAAACAACGAAGAGGTGTTCATATTCTGTTCCGCTTTGGTGTATGCCAGGTTGAGGCAGGTTTCGTGCCTACGAAGCATATGCTTAAGAAAATAAGGAGAAGGTGCTCCCGTCAAATGGACTACGACAGTGATGATAAAATTCAAAGTGTGGCTAGAAATTTTAAGATTAGAATGGGAAATGAGGTTCGGAGAGAGATGCTGTTCAACCTCGAGTATAGTACCAATTATTAGAAAAAAAAAAAAGGTAATTGTTAGTTGTTATTTCTGATATTATTCAAAGCAAATAGACATAGTGACTATTTTATATGGTACTTGTACAAAGCACCTCAGTTTCCATTATTTTTCCATTATAAGTAGTTTTGTACATCTTTTTACCTGAAACTTCATGGTTGGGGTCCATTGACATCGGATGAACATTGTCAAACATGATGATATTTCTTTATTATGCGAAAAATAATTTATAATAGACAAAAATTTGTATACTTTCTGTTAGCCTTCTTCGTGTATCAAGTTCACCCAATAATTATCATTTGGTATTATTTCGTCAAAGCTCATTAATATGGAACATTGTAAGTTCAAGCCATTTAATGAGCAGTAAAATCCACATAAGATTTTCATCATAGTTCATGTGTTTGACATCCATAAAGGATGGATAGCTTTCCAACTGTTATACTTTTAAATTATGAAACTATTTACAACAGTTATCAAGTTACTCCTTTGTGAATAGATCCCAATATAAAACTTCATATAACATTTTTGACATTTCAATTTAAGTTTTAGGTAGGGTTTTTCCTTAGTTGAGGCCTGAAATTATAGGTAAGAGCATTGGAGTTCCTTATTAACATCATTGTTGGACCAAATTTCTACTGTACCACTTATATACCGCATACCTGCATCACAAATTGCAGCTGTATTCACTGTTTTTTATGTCTTTAAATTGCAGGACTTTCTTTTTGTAGGTGGTTTATGCACTGCCGAATGACCCTTAAAAATTGACACCAATCCCACAAAGAGGTGCTAATAATCTGAAGTACTCCTTCAACTGTGCCCCCTTTACTTTTTATAGGGTCGTGGATGATGCCTGTCATCAAACTGTTTGAGAAGCTCATTTATTTGTACATTACTGCTGTAATCAATTTTCCCCAATCTTTCTGAATTTTGTGCTGTACCTTTGCAGCAAAATACCATGGTTTTTTTTTTTAATTTAGATTGATTTTAGAATTCTTTAGAATAAAGCTTTTCATATATTTTTTTGAAATCCCTATCAGGACAACATTGTTTTGTTAGTTCTGAAAATGCTCAACACACTAATGCTTATATCGCATGTTCTAGGATAAGCTTCTGCGTTTTTTGTTATCAGGGCACCATCGATTTGTCGTTCTAAGCTCAATACACAAGTTTTTATGTAGTACATGTTATTCCAATGCTTCTAGGCGAGATGACCTGGAGTTCTCATATATGTTATGATATTTGTCATTATTACGGGTATTATGCGCAATTTGTTTCGATATTGGTAAATAGCATGAACTGATGCTGTGCATCTGAAGAACTATTGTATCACTGAAAAAGGGTACGTAAAATATGCGTGATTCGTACACTAATAGGTGGAAAGATTTCTGTGATATTTAATCCAACAACAAAAAAATTAATGCAATCATCTGCAGCTGCTATATATACATACATTACATAGTCAACTAATTGGTAATGGCTGGTTCTCATCAAAAGGCCCATTTCATGCCGATAACATCAACTAATTCACATCATTGATCTTGGTTTTAAAATTGCCAATGCCACCATTAACACGCATGCGATGTTCAAGAATAGCTGCATCTTTCATGCCATAACCATACAGCGTGCAACTGGCAAGGTTCACAACAAACCTCCCATTGCCTTTCTCCTTCGATCCCTAGTAGCCATTCTCTCCCCATAAATCGAAAAGATGTCACCAAGATCATTCATTCCCACCTCCTTCAACCTTCTGCCAACCTCCTTGAACATTGCCACCCCATCTTCATTTGAAAAACAATGCAAAAACTTATTATAATCAAATCTAGGCACCTCCACTGCTCCCCGCATAGTCCTCTCCACGAACTTGGTCGCCTCTAGCATTTTACCGGCCTTGATTAAACCCCCAATAAATATGCTCTCAAAATTTACAAGAGGGTCCCTCCCTTTTCTTCCTCTTTTTCCCAAATGTCCCTGAAGAAGCATTATGTATGTATGCATGTTAGGCTCACATCCTCTCCTAAGCATTTCTCTCAACACCTCAGTTGCCTCTCCTGCTCTTTTCATCCTCAACAAACCTTTCATCAAACCATGGTACAAACTTATACCCGGTTTCCCAACCATATGAAATACCCTATAAGCCTCTCTAGTTCTCCGTCTTACCAAAAGCCCGTATATCAGTTCACCTAAAGTAGTGCAATCAAATTGAACTCCTCTCTTGAGCATTTCAGCGAGCAGCATATGTGCATACAACATCCTCCCTTCCTTGCACAACCATGTAATCACTGCATGATAAGAATCAGCACTGAGATCAGAAAACCTCCTCTCCCTCAAGGATTTAAACATCATCAGTGCATCCTCTAACCGATTATTCTTAAACAGAGTATCAACAACCTCCATATAAGAGTCCAAATCAGGCTCAAGCCCCTCAGAAACCATCTTATTCCACAATTTAGTAGCCTGTGCAAGCTCACCGGTACGACAAAATCCTAAAATCAAAAACCTATAAGTTTCCTCATTTGGCACAATACCGAGCTCCCTTCTGACTTTCGAAACCACTGATTTTGCCACGTCAACCAACTTCCTCTCACAAATTGTGCGAATAACTAAATTCAGAGTTTGAACAGAACAAAGTGAGGGATGTTGACTGCTGATCAGAGAGAAAATTTGCACTATTTTGTTCACCTCACTTGCATCAGCCAGGCCGCGAGCAGTCATACAGAGGAGGCGAGGCGTGATGATACTAGAATCAGGGATAAAGGAGACGAAACTCGACCAGAGGAGATCCATGTTGCGGGATTTCCCAAGGATGTCGAGGTAGCGGGATGCAGTGGAAGAGGAGTGGGGGAAGGGATGGAGGTAGAGAAGGAACCGGTGCAGGGGACGGTAGGAGAGAGGGAAGCGAGAGGAGACTTGGAAGAAGAGTTCTTGGAGGAATGGACGGGGTAAGGAGGAAGGGGAAGGGAGGAGAGGGGAGAGATGGCGGTGGAGGGAAGAGTCGGGGGAGTGCTGGTGCTGGAAGAGAATGGTGCAGATGCGGAGGAGGAAGGCTGGGTCGGTTGGGGAGGTAGAGGTTGGAGTCGGAGTGATGGTGGAGAGTGAGCGAGAGAGGTGGAGAGAGCCCAGGCGGAGCATGGGATGATGGGAGAGAGTCGGAGGAGACTCTAGAGGGATTAAATTGACTGAATGGATTAGTGATGAGGCGGGAAGGGTTTTGAGGATTACTTTGCGGAGGAGATTGGAGCGCAGATAGGAGCAAACTAGTGCTTCAAAAACCCCAACAAAAAAGAAAAGAAAAAAAAAAAAAAAAGGAGCAAAAATATAGAGTTATCCATTCAAAAAAGATGTCAATGAGAAAATTTGGAGATGCGGGGGATCGAACCCCGTGCCTCTCGCATGCAAAGCGAGCGCTCTACCATTTGAGCTACATCCCCATTCGCTAAGATGCCATGAAAATACATGTTGGATTTCCATAACTAATATTCCTGCTGTCAAAAACATTTAAAAGAAAAAATATTGGAGATGCGGGGGATCGAACCCCGTGCCTCTCGCATGCAAAGCGAGCGCTCTACCATTTGAGCTACATCCCCGACCTTTGTGCTTTATTATTTGTTAGAATTAAATGCTGTTGGCATTAATAGGATCAATTCCACGAGGATTATTATGTTTATGACTTTCTACGCGAAGATTAATAATTATGCAATAACATATTAAAAAATTCAATTTTTTTAGTGCAAAATTCAGTATTGGCGTGAACTTAAATTTTTTATATAATAATTGTGGAATATTTTGTGACGGACTAAAATTTTCAACCTACCATGAGTTCTGATCAAGTGCAATCGTTCATAGTTTTAAAGGAACAGTTTGGATTGCGGCCCACGAAAAAAAAATTAAGTCTATTATATATTTTTCCTATGTGATAAGTTGAGAAATGTGTAGAGTCCAACACATACGCAGTCGAACACATTTTAGGTTCAAACGTTGGATCCGAGCTATTAATTGTGATTTTCATATTGAAAGCTTATAATAAAAATGAATTTTATATTTTCGAAAATTTTTACCATCTTTTTGGATTTTTAAAAATCATTGTTATTAAAAATTTCCAAAATAACAATAATTTTTTTTAAAATGTAAATTTTGGTTTCATATAAGTTAATTCTTAACATAAAAATTACATAGAATAGTTTGAATTTGTTGTTTGGATCTTGAAACACGAGAACTGCCACGTTGTACACACTTCATTGTTTTGTTTATTGGACTAACAGTTCTCTAATAAATTTGAATTTCCTATATTGTTGAACTTTCTTAAAGTATTTTGATAAGAATGCTATTATCGTTGCATGACGTACACGTATACGGCCAAGTCGGTTGATTTCACATGTTCCGAACTCTTGGGCCCTGATCAAAATCCTTTTTTTTTTAACGTGGATTTTATTTCATTGGAAAATTTTTTATCAAAATGAACGAATTTAGTGTCATTTAATTGAGATTTTCATGTAATTAGATCCAACAAAATTTTAAAAAATCAATTCAAATGAAATGAAATGATCGCGTAAAAAAATATTTTGATCACGGCCTAAATCTTCGTGCATGTTTCCGTATCTTTTCTCATGATTTGTCGTCTCTTGCAGGCATCAACTGGAGACTACTAACATATCGTGTGAAGTTTATGATAAGTTAACTCCATAACGTCACAATATGAATGGCTTTTTTACGTTCTTCATTAACAATAGTTAACTCAGATAATTATTTACAATATTTTTAGAAATTTAATAAAAGAATTGAAGATATATAAAAGAATGCTAATAGCCATGTCGGTCTTATATATAATTTGTTGTGTAAAAAGCTTGTGGAATATTAATTACATTTAATATTTTATATCGAGACCATTAATTACAAAATTTAAATCTTTCTATGAACGATAAAGTTTGCATAAATATTAACAAATTTAATATGTATCAGATTTATATATTATAAATCATATTTCTAATAGATGTCAAGATGGTTACATTAATTTAATAATCAAAGGATCCAATCCATTAATAACATTGAATGCATCTAAATGATAAGATCAAAAGGAGCCATGCGCCCTTTGGATATATAAATGTGCCCAAACATACATCCAATAATAAAACTGTCTGATGAAAAACTAACGGATTTCTTTTAATCTTTCTTTCCTTTAGAAAACAGTATGGTGGATAGAGTATTTTGGAAATAAAAATAATACATTTGGTGATAATTCTCACCTGATCCTGTGGATATCCATCACTCATCATTCATCAGATATTGGTTCTCTAGGAAGCAAAGTACTCCAAATAATGTTATTGATTCATGTTAAAGCTCTGTGGACCCGTCAGTATATTAGGATATTTTATTTCTGGTCTAAATTGCAACTTGCTTGTGTTGAATATTGTCTTGCTGTGTGGGTCCAAGAACCCATCAAATAAAATCTCACAAAAAAAGCAGTCCTCTGTCGTTTGTACGGGGGAACTGTCACGTGGCAACATCTGAAGTGATGTCCGTACAAAGAACATTCCAAGTACAGCAGATTTGGAGGCGACGGTGACATGCAGAGGATAAATGCTTGCATGCACACGTGTATTAAAACTTTGTTTTTGTTGACAGGAAATAACCAACCAGGATTTAAAATGGGAATGATATCCTGACGCCGTTATATATTGAAACTAACTTGGGAACATTGAAAATTGAGTTGGTTCTGTAAATCGAATATATCACGAGTAAAAAATGCCCCCAGTTTGACTGTACCCCAGCTTTTTGTTGATTTAACCCAAATAATTAATAAAAAAAATATAACCAGCGACATTGTTCAGTTCAATAAGTTTTAGCTCAAAGCTCCCACTAAATAATGAACCCGCAAGAAACAGAAATGTAAACCCCACCGAAATCTGTCCAATATATCCAGTATCAAGGGAGCCATAAAACAAATTTTTATTTTGTAGCATACAATTGCGCGATGGAAATACTAACTTTTTTTTAATAAAAATTTAGCACTTAAATTTTGTCCAAATGCTTTATAAAATTTACTTACAACCGAATATATATTTAGACACGACTGAATCGAAGATGTAATGTTTAATTTATTTTAAAAAGAAAGAACAAGTTTTTGGTGTAATAACAAATGACACACGCTTTTATTTAAAGTCATGAGTTTGAAACCTACTAAGAATTCTTTGTAACATTTAATTTTGAAATAAATTGGAGATGTGACTCATCTTGTCTTTAATAAAAGGTCACAAAATAGTAATCCGATTATCCGATCTCCCCCACCCCCCTCAACCCCAAAAACATTTTCATTTATTCCACTTTATCGGCTGATTATATATCTCTATCTCTACTACTTATAAATGCAAGAACCGTAGAGGTATTGCACGCTAGGTCTAAATAGTAAACAGATGTTTCTGTCGTTCGATTGGTTTGATATGTGGTTGGATACCAATCGCCACACGAAATAATAATAAATTTTGGTTTTCCATCTAATATATAAACAAATTGAATAACACATCCATTTGTATCACTGGTAAAATAAGCAACATATTTTTATTGTCTAACATTATTTTGTTTCTTTATTTGCCCATATATGAGGACATCTTATGCTAGTAATTTTGAAATATGGAGATCTGACTATCATCTTTATTTAATATATAATAAAAGGTAGACTCTCATTTTTATTTGATATAGCAGACAACAGTGGAATAGCTTCTTCTATAACAATAGAGTAACTTTCTGAGAAAAAAACTTACTATATAAACAAGAAGATAAAGGTAATATGAAAATCTCCAAAAGATATTAAAACAAAATTAAACTGTCGAACCATGTAAAAAAACTTTGATTTCCAATTAAGTGAAGCTAAGAAGATTAAAATGGCGTCATACCAAATTATTATTTTTTTTTTACACAGGCAATTATGGATGTGATCGCAACTTCGCAAGTCCAATATCCTGCACTAACTAATGTGCGATTTTGTTATGCAGGTCATCATGTTAATAAAGCATAACTCAATTTTCATGATGATAAACATAACATGTCGACATATATATTGATTGCATAAGAAGAGTTTTAGTAGCTCTGTCAAGCTTTCAATTTATAATTGCTTACTAGTAAACATTTTATAACTCAAATGACAAATAAAATTACTACATATGATATATATTACTTTCTTATATGCTCATAAAAAGTTTTGAATTTTGACTTTGCTTTCAAATCCTTCTCGCATTATATTAGGTTTTTATTATGAGGAAAGTTTACAGATTTTTTGAGGCTGGATGTACAAATTAACTAAAAATTGAAAATGGAAAAAAAGTTTATAGAAATATTGTTGGTCTTCATAGCTTAGTCGTCTATCAAATCTTATGCATTTTAAATATCATTTGATATTTCATTACAAATTATTAAATATAAAACCGTCGCAAACTTTAGTATTCTGATGAATGTAAAATTTGCATTAAATTTCATCAATTTTCTATGTACAATGATATATATATAGAGTTTAGATCACATTTAGTGTCAGAATCCAATAGTATGTAAGATGAAAACCTAGAAACACGATCGATCATAAAGTTAATGGCCGCAGACGAGCCGGGGTCAATACAAGCAGTCATTAAATTGATGGCATATCCGGTTTTTCCGGCGAGTGATCAACTCAAACCCAACAAGAAAACTTGATTTCCTGGATCTTCTACACATATTAAATACATGTATCACATTACTGACAAGCAATAACAACGTGAAAAGCTTTTGTCAGTAATTTCACACACCTTTTGAATTCTTTTCCTGGCCATAGAAAAACAGACATCTTACCCAAAAGGCTCTCACCGACTTCCACTAAGTCCACTTTAACGTTCGTTAAGTCGCCGTCATCCTACTTAGCGTCTATCCAGCCGTCACGTATTCACACTCAACGAACGGCCTGTGATGCATCATGAAGACCCACGAGATGGATCTGGACGGTTAATATAAGCTCAATAATGGCGCTTGCCTTTTCTTTAGCTTCCGACCCGAACCTCTTGGTTCGGATCAGACCGAACCGGAGACCTGCTCTCTTTCTTCTCCTTCCTTCTCTCTTGCTTTGTCTCTATCAGTCCACTTAGCTCGAAACTCGAAAGAGAGAGAGAGAGAGATTGCTTTAGCGTTGTTGGAGCGACATCCAGCTCAAGCGCCATTATCGGAGATATCGAAGTTTGACTTACAAAGACGCTTGAAGTTTTTCACTACTTACAAATCTGTCAGTAAGAAGCAACTGGAAATTTACTTTAACTCTTTTTCTTCTAAATTTAAGTGTGTATGTATAAATCATTAAATCTAGAAACTTTTTTGGTCCGGGAATTGCTGTTTTTCTCTTAACGTGTTTGTGTTGATTAGCTTTAGCTTCCCAGTATTGTTTGATTTAAGTAATTAAAAATCATATAATTCGAATACCATCTGAATTTGTTTGTCATGTCTTGTGACGAGTATTTTCGGTCTGGTTATAAACAAAAGAGCCGTTTTCTAGGAACTGTAATTCCATTTTAATTCTCTGAGATGGGCTTGTAGGCGGCAACTCACAACACCAATTGCATCATTGGGACCGCCACAGAAATTTAGCCCTGTACAGATCTTAGTTAGTTGATGGCCCAAACTTAGCAAATTGATCCGTGGCTTTGGTTTCCTAATTAATTGTGTTGTACTACGGTTGGATAGCTACAACACATAAAAAAGGCTTGTACATACAATTAAGCTTTTACTCTTCTCATATGTCAAAAAAAAAAGCTTTTACTTTTGTCAAATTCAATTGAAGTAGCAAAAGTCGGCCTTTATCTTTGTGCAAATTATTTTTTCATATTTTTTCCCCCTCCTTTCTAATTTGTAATATTTCCATTTTCATTTCAATAAAAATTTGTTGGTATGGCTATTGCTAACCAACCTTCAGAAGAGAAAAAAGAAGTCAGCCTCATGAAAAATTAAAGCAGTAGAAGCTGCTTTCCTAGTAAATTTACATAACACATGGCTTAAGAATGCAATCTAATGGTAGATTAGCTAAATCTTCCTTTATGCAAAACATATATTAGATTTATTAGTTAATTCAACAATACATGTGATTTTTTACTCATTTTATACAGCATCTTGCTGGCAGTTTCAGTCTAACTCTTTCATTTTGTTGTTTTCCAGCAACTTACAGCCATGTCACAATTCCCATCATGGCAGAATCAAGATGCTATGCAACTATTGCAACAACAATTGTTATACAAAGCAAACTCATTTGGTCAATTATCTGTTCCAAATGTCACCAATGAAAGAATTCTACCTCAAAGCTATCAACTCCCTCTTGCAACAACTCTGCAATCTTGTCCACAGTATCTGAGCCAGTCCTTAAATTACCCTTCTCAAGTTAATCCTCTGCAAGTTGGGCAATTTTTCCCTGAACAAGGATTCTCGCAAGAATGCGCCACAAATAATCAGCACGGTAGTGGTCTGACAAGTCTAGACCCTACAGAGGAGAGGATATTGTTCGGTTCTGATGATGACGTCAGCTCTACTTGGGTAGCTTCACAAGGGAATGCCGTGACACAGGATGGGTGTTTTGGTAATTTTTCATCTGTAAATAGTGGGAGCTGGAGTGCTCTTATGCAAGATGTGGTAGAGGCTTCGAGTAGTGAGACAGGTTTGCGGGAGGAATGGAGTTGCTTGAGTTTTCAGAAACCAGAGGAATCATCAATTTCAAACAACTCAAGCACCTTAACTGCAAATCAGCCATCGAATTTTGTCATAAATGAAGGGCAAATCTGGAACCTTCCCTGCATGGCTGTTAATAGTAGCCAGAACCTCTATAACTTGTCAGCTCAATATTCAGTTTCCGAAGATCCATATTCCACAAGAAATCAGCAGGTTAGTCTGGAACGAGGATTTACCATTATCAGTTACCTTGCAGCAGAATATTATTGTTTTAGGCAGTATCTGCCATTAATTGTTATGTGGTTTTTTCCCCCTGCTAACTAAATCAGAACCTAGTTTCATCATAATGCTCAGTGAAGACCCTGATTGAGCCACAGAATGAGCCCAATTTTAATACTACAACTTAATTCTGAAGTTTGTATTAATATTCAGATGGAAAGAAGAATTCTCACTAACCAGATCAAGAGGTTACCAATAATATATCAGTGCTGGAAGATTCAGATGTACAGTGCTCTCTAATTTGACCAGAAACTTTGATATTCTAACTTTGAAACTTTGTATTTCTCAGATGATAGGAATGGAGGAACTGACATATCAACATGCATTTCAGAGTAGTTGCTCAAAGGGAGGTTCAATAGGTCCACTAGCAAATTTCTATACTCAGCATATAACACCAATGACAAGGTAATTCTTTGAAAATATTTCTTATCTTAGTATTTTACTTTTCAAATTATGCTGGTGATGTAAACCAACCACTTGTATGAGAGATATACATCCCTAATTTATACTGGAAGCATCTAAATCCCAGATTCTCAACCTCTACAGTATTAGATTAGTTCCCTCCCAGCTCAAGGTAATTTGAAGGATGGTTAAAGAATTTCCATCTTTACCAGAGTGGTGGAGAGGTTCATACATTTTTGGTGGTTGCAGGAAAGGTAGGCCCGGCTGTCACTGACCAAACTGTATGCAACTATTGGGCCTAGTAGGTCATAAGCCCAATTTTTCTGTGTTTAGATAAAAAGTTGCTCCATACGGGCCATGACATAATATTATTAAATTTTTCAAAGAAATGTAGTTAAAGAGCAGTGCCTGATTTATAGTTTGATTTTTTGGTATGGCATTGGAATGGAAGGTATAGCCATTGGATGAATGATTTAATTTTCTTGAAAATATATAACTGTCAGATAAGAAACTCATTTTCTGCTTGGCTTTGTGATTAATTGATGGTTTTTGCAGGTATAAACTCATTTATATAGTTATTATGTAAAGAGCCACAAGGAACCTAAGTTTCCATATTAATTACATAGGTACCATGCTGCTGAGCGCAGTACCAGTACATACTGGCTGATGAGTACTTATACTGGGTGGTATATTAATTCTTGAAACTAATATAAAAGTAGTGCCCACGATTTTTATTTACTGACGACAATAATGCTTTTTTCCTTTTCAGTCAAATTAAGTTGGAACCTAACCAGAAGGCAGAAAGAGCAACTCCAGCTCCCCTGGATTTGCCCAAATCAGCCACTACTGACTCATCAAACTCTCACATATACTCACCACTAAACCAAATTTCTTTGCAAAAGCAATTCATCTCGAATCAATCACTCGCTGACTATCAATATCCATCATTTCATTTGAACCCTAACCAACTCCAGATAGATCATTTCAGTTCTGAAAGCAATATTTTAGATTCCACGAGGACCTTTTGTTCGCAAAATGCATTTTTAGGTTTGTCTAGCTTTACAAAAATGGCAAGTAACGCCATCACTAATCCAAGTGTCAATGAAAATTTACTTAATTCTATGGTCAATCATTTGGAGAACACATTGTCAGAGCAACAAAATCTAGCCAGCATGGATCCAACAAAGGTCACTCCAAGCATATTCCAATCAAAGATGGAGGAAGATAACCCCTTGCCTGGTAGTACTAAAATTTCAAGAAATTCGTTTAACCAAGACCAAAAGAAAATTATTCATGATGGGGCTGGAATGCTTAGTATTTCCTCAGATGAGGTGAAAATCAAGGAACATTCGTGTATCTCTGGCAATACTGGTTGTGCATTGAGAACAGCGCAGGGACATTCTTGCATGATTGATGCAACTCTGCAATTTGATCCACAATCTCCCAAAAGGAGCTGTGCTGTTGGGCCCCATGAACTGGAACCGAGACCAAAAAGGCAAAAAGCTGATGCATCTGCACTCATTTCATGGTGTAGGGTCGTTGACGGGTCCCATCAAAGTCTCTGTAGCACCAGGTGATTTCCATTTTACACTGTTCTGAATATCTAAGTAAATTGTTTTTGTACACTTAACAGTAAGGGAGGTTATAGGGCCAATTAGCACAATATTAGCATTCAGACTTCTAGAGTATCTATATAAGGAAAGGCATGTTCTCTGGCAAATATTTTTCAGCAGTATAATATTGAAACTGAATGTCAGATATTGCCAGAGCTGAATTGGTTTTGGTCTGGTACTGATGTGCATATACTGTGTAGTGGTATTTATTACAGAAATAAAAATAACTTTTACTCTTTACAGGATCAAAGAGCACAGCTGGGCTCAAGCTACCAACAGACTAATTGAGAAGGTTTGTTCACTTTGAATCACCCAATGAATTCAAGTATTTCGTTTCATACAAATTTATTATGATTCTTGTGTACTTGTGAAATAGGTCGAAGATGTTGCCAAATTGAAGGAAGACATGCCTATTGAAGCCCTAACTAGGAAAAGACTTATTCTGACAGTTCAGTTGACTGGGAGACTCTTTCCAACATTACAATATAAATACCTGACGGAAGATGCTACTTTGGCTTATCAGAAGATCACATACTGTGCTGCTAGATCTGCACTAGAAGAAGCTTGCACCTTAATTTCTTCTACAGACTCTTCTTTACATTCTAACACTGCAGATAGGCAAGCACTTCCCCTCAAAGCATTGAGAATATATGTTTTTGTAAAACCCATCTTTCTACTGATTTTTTGTCACTTTTGTCCTTTTCTATTTTTGGTCTTTTGACTTTTACACTTTTTCAGGATGCACCAAAACCTCAGTGATAAGCCAGGAGAGATCACTTTATCAAAAGTTGTTGAGAATATAATGCAGAAGTCCAATGCGTTGGAAAGTAATTTTCTAAGGTACATAACCAAAAGTAAAATACAAGAAAGAATAAATGAAATGAAAAAAAATATAAAACAACCACTACTGTACTGATGCATCTTGCTACTGGTCTCAGTCAGCTCTAATATGCAATCTAGCTGATCATTAATTTAACGAAATTCTGATTTTTGCTAAACTTAAGGTTGGACAAAAGGAGCTCAGTGCTAGATTTGAAATTGATTTGGCAAGAGTTGGAAAGATATGCAATAGTAAGCTGTTTAGGCAAGTTTCACACCCAAAGTCGACATATAAACCCAGGGGGCCCTTCAAGTTCCCAAACTGCCCATCAAGGACATCTTGCCAGGAGACATGCCACCCTTGTTGTACTTCAGACAGACATTGCTTCTCTTCATGGAGTTCCATGTTTATCACTCTAATTCACTCAATAAAATTAGATTGCTAGGATTGGATTTTTTTTTTTTTAGTTTACCTCTTTTCTCTAACCCACATGGTCATTTTTTTTCCCTAATCCCCTAATTTCTGTTGTTTTATGGTTCCCCTTATTTGTCCTGTGTATTAGAGAAGGTTTGAAACTGGTCTTTAAATGGAGCCATATTGTAAAGCGGGGTTTTGGGTATTCACGTATGTTATAATAAAGTAGAAGGAGCTGGTTTCTAATAAAGTAGATATTAGAGGGCCTCAATAATTAAGTGCTGAGTCAGCAAATAGCTGTCGAATCTTTATAGAAGCAACTGAAATTAACAATGTAGGATTATATTTTTATTTTCAAAATTATTTAGGATCATCTTTAGAACCTACTATTCTTTTCCATTGCATGGATGTAGTCTTTAAATATTAAAAGGGGTAATTAAAACATAAGTGCTCTTGTATTTACAGCAACCTGCTATTGTTCGCTCTCTCGAAGACAATTAACACTACAGCATAACTGACTCATAACAATTATGAAATAGTAATGTTTGCAATAAAAGAAATCATGCAATAACAGATGTTTATGCAAAGCCACAGTCAGATCACACTCTTTTGTATGATTACAATGCATTCCTTACAGATGAGCACATCATGATCATGTAATGTGAAAGTTATAACAACCGAGCCTTAACTTAATGAGAACCATATTCGTCAAGGTTTAGCAATTCAATACCCTGCTGCCACCACTGTTTGAGACTCTGCGCTTTCAACATGCCTTGGCCGGGAACTGAGTTTATCTTTAGCACAGCCGACTCAACAAAATCTGCAAATTCAAGTCGACTCCTTTTGTTCCCCCTTGGTTGATTACAGAAGTAAGGGATCCAATTTTTGCAAGCAGGGTCCTCAGGATTCACAAAAATGTACGGAGCAAACAATGACATCTCTTCTAGCCTTGATCTTTTTTTCAATTTTAGCACAGAAGTCCCAGCTAGAGCAGCCAGTGAAGTCAGTGCGGCAATGCCAGTGGCTGCAACAAGCGAACTTGACGTGACAAGAGAAAGAGCCGTGCTCAAATAGGCAATGGCAGCGAGAGGAAACATACCAACTGCTCCTGCAAATCCGGCAACCCAGGGTGTGATTTGTATGAACCAGGCTATTAGCCTTCTAGAAGACTCCTCCTCAGTCAAACATGATGGCAAGTTGAAAAGAAAAGTCTTGAGATAGATTCCCTTAGTGGCCAAGTTTGCTCCCACAAGCATCGCCATGGTGGACCCCAAAGAGTGGCCTGCTAGAAATGTAGCTTCGGCCCCAAATTCTGATATATGGTACACAATCTGCTGCATGGTCTTTTTCAACTGAGAAGTGAAATCGAGGTCACTGTCGTTAACTAGCAAGTCGTGTGATATATCACTGTGGATGTTGGTTGCTTCTTGTATGGTTCCTCGAAAAGCAATAACAAAACGTGGGGCTTGTGGAGTTCTGTTGTTGTACCTGGTGTTCCTATAAATAGCCCCAAAGATGGAGGAATCTTTGTCATCAATGAATGTGTTGACCAGTTCAAACCCGAAACTCATCCACCAGTCTGGAGCAAGAGGTTCTCGGCTTTTCTTACGGTCACTCTCGAGGACGTATGTTGCTTGAACCAAGCAAGCCATTACTGCACACTCATGATCTGGTCTATTCCTGTTGATTCAAAGCACAATTGTGAATGCTTTGAAGCTTTGAGATTAATGATTTTCCAAATCACACATGATCAGGTACTTTAGCAATTAATATATTATATTTTTTTTCTAGAGAGGATTGGTAGAGAGTACCAAGGTATCAGCAATTAATATGTTCATGGTAATGGATGTCTAGGAAACTGCAATGTGTTGGTATATTTGTAGAGTAATTTTAGGAGGTCACTTGAATACTTTCATGCCTCAGATACGGAGATCTGTAAATTATCTAGTGCTTTTATGCTGCTAACTAAATTGAAGTGACAGAAATGATTTATTTCTATTGAGAAAGCTTGTGAATTTAGATCTATTGTGACGACTCTGTGATTATGGAAATATTTTCAGAAATCAACTTTTTGCAGAATTGGATATCAAATTAGAATGGTTCAAGGAATCTAATTATCTGCAGTAAATATGTACTTAAAAAAACGTTGAAGGGATTATGAAGAGCCAAAATGAAGAGTATATAACTTATTTGCTTATTTTGCTATTGCTTTGAAACAGACAGTGATCATATTAAGCTACAAACATATTTGTTGTGGAATTTATGAAAAAATTTTGCATAAGGCAGGAGCAATCTCACATCTGTACTCTCAACTGGTTCTGCATTACTTATATTTTAGGACTTCAATGCTACTGATTGAAACAGGAGTTTGATAAAAGTGATTTTTTAAATCTGTACTCATAAATTAAAAATCAGCATGAAAATTTATAAGGCAATAGAAGTAACTAGATGGAAACTTTTCAAGGCAATATTGGAAATTTTAGAGACGTTGCTCCTTCTCATGGTGGGAAACCAGAATGGAACAGTAATAAAAAATTTGAAGAACACTTAAGAGGTCATGCCTTCTCATGACGCACCTAATTTAGGCCACATTATATTGGCTCCCAGTGCCTCCAATTTAGACATTAAAAATAGTAAACAATATCAGTTAACCAGAAATGATGGGGACAAAACTGGTGACATGATATTAAATGACTGAGATCACAATTCACCACACCTAGGGAACTGCTCGACTCTGATGTCTCTGACATCTAATTTACTAAGACAGATCAAAGTGTCTCTTCTATCGGCATCTCTAAAATTCTGGTGAGGTAGCCCATTTGTGCTTAGATCACCATTGAAAGACCGAATATGTCTTCTATAATTTATATTTAAATTTTATTAAATTTCTTCCTTTAAGTTCCAATAGCAGGTACTCAAACTCACCAATCAACAGTGGCCAAGTGCAATGGACCTGAGACTCTAAAATCATCATCCTCCATAATCCTCCTCATGCCTCGCATTGTTCTTTTGTTGGATCAGCTGTCTGTGTTCTCTTATGATATGAGAGGCTTATTTCTAAATTAGGAAAGAACTGGATTATTTGGTAGAGGGTAATGGAATATGCAGGAAGAATGCTGAGGCATGAGGAAAGCAAGCAAGAAAAGCTCCTGAATGGGGGAGGGAAAGAAGATTCCGTTGCTTGTTGAATTTACTAGCTATACAGCTGAGGTCATCATGCTTACACTCAGGTGCAAGGTTTTCGATTGTTTTATCCAAACCTTCCAGAGGGTGTCTCCTTTTAGAAAATTCATTATACTTTTCAAGGTGTTCATTGTCCTTGTCTGTATATCAAGGAATACCTTGACACATTGTGTAGTAACAGCTGACAGCGATACATTGCTTGCACTTTCATGAATCCTTTCAATTTCTTCTGATACTTAACTTTTGCAATGATGATGTTTAATTATCTGCAGAGCATCAGTTAGTACCACATGAGCAAATTATAATCCACAGTTGAAAGTTAAAATGGGCTTGATCTCGCTAGTGTGGTAGTACTGAAGAACATCGATACAGTTCAGTGCTCCCCTGGAAGGTGACTACAGCAGATTTTTGCTATGCTCCATTTACTTGACATTCTAATTTTTATTTTGCGGTGGACCTGGGTTATGTATATATGTACGTTATTTTACAAGGTCCAAATGGATTGGGGATGAACAGATCTATGTTTCCGTGCAATCTGTTTGTATTTATATTTAATAAAGTAGTGTATTTTAGGGTATCATAAAGTTTGTACAACACTGTCGAAATTAATTCACCATAATATGCGACAGAATTTAGGATAAATTGTTTACTAGAAACAGCAAATATAAGGATTACTTCCGGAACCGGCAAATTCTTATATTAAGTACATGCGTGCATATATCCTTGCAGACAATGTTTGCAAGCAACTTCAATTACTACACTCTACAAAGCAATACAAAGCAATATACGCTACAGATTTAACTTCATCAAACAGCAATAATTTGTAACTTCAGAAAGATGTCTCATCCAGTCTACTTTTAAATGCAGTTTCACGTTTTACAAATGAGCACCTCATCAAATATAAAAAACAATATTAGAAATACATCATGACGAGCCATACTCTTCTAGTTTTAATAAATTCATGCCCTGCTGCCACCACTGCATAAGACCATGTGCCTCAAGCATGCCTCGACTGCGTGTTGAGTTTATATTCAATACCCCCGACTCAACAAAACCGGCAAGTTGAAATGGACTTTTCTTTTTCTCCTTCAAGTGATTGCGGAAGTAGGTGACCCAATTTTTGCAAATAGGATCCCCAGGATTCACAAAAACATATGGAGTGAAAGATGACGTTCTCTGACCTTGCATCATCCGTTTTTGCATCGAAAGAACAGAAGCCCCAATTAAAGCAGCCAGCGATGTCAATGTGGCAATGCCCGAAGCAACAACAAGGGTGTCAATCATGATTACAGAAGCAGCCATGCCCAAAGAAGCAACGGTAGCTAAAGGAAAGATCCCCACAGCTCCCGCTAAGCCGACAATTAATGGTGTGATTTGCAAGAACCTGGCTATTAGCCTTCTAGAAGTTTTTTCTTCAGTCAAACAAGATGGCAAGTTGAAAAGAAAAGTCTTGAGATAGATACCCTTAGTGGCCATGTTTGCCCCCACAAGCATCGCCACTGAAGACCCCAAAGAGTGGCCTGCCAAGAAAATACCTTCACTACCAAATTCTGATATGTGGCGCTCAACATTCTCCATAGCCTTTTTTAACCGTGAAGTTGAACCAAGGCCACCATCGCCAACCAAAAAGTCATGTGACAAATCCTGGCCAATGTTGCCCCCTTCTAACATGGTGCCTCGAAAGGCAATCACAAAACGAGGTGCTTGTGGAGTTTGGTCATTGTACCTCATATTTCTGTAGATTGCCCCAAAGATGGATGAATCTTGGTCATCAATAATTGTGTTGATTAGTTCAAATCCAAAATTCATCCACCAGGGAGGGGCAAGTTTTTGGTTTCTTTTGCGGTCACTCTCAAGGACATAAGTTGCTTGAACCAGACATGCTGCAATTGAGCACTGATGGTCTGGTCTATCCCTGAAAAATTAGGAGCATACATATTGATGTTATGTTTTCAGTTCACTTGACAATGACTTTGCTGAATATTATATCAGAAGGGTTCAACAGGTTAGTGGGTTCATTCTGTGTGGACATATATAGAATTTAGTAGTTACATCAAAGCAATAGCCATTAAGAGGAAAGGATTTCTTATATTATTAATAGCATCCAAATCCCTACCCTAAATTGATTTATAAAAGCAAAAAAAAAAAAAAAAAAAAAAAAGATATAAAGATTTTGCTGCATTTTAGAGATTGGTACGTATTACTTGTATTGCCTTTTGAGATACATGCACAATCAGTTCTAATAGTTACTTATGCATGTTGTTCAAACTCATTGCTAAATATATATAATAATCTTCAGTCACAGCACATCGCAATATTAAGTTGCTTGCCAGATAACCATACTGACTATTCCAAACTAAAGTGTGATTGATTGATGTAAAAATTGACTTAATGAAACTAATTTTGCAAGCCAAAAAAGCCATAAAATTTATTTATTTCATATATAAAGAATATTTCTGACACTTTTATGTGGTCACCTCCATCAGCAGAATCAAAGCTAACAGGAGACTCCCCAGTGACCAGTGTATAGATGAGATTGGAGAGGCTGTAATGCAACCCCAATCATTTGTCCAAGTTATCTCATCTATTTTCTATTCATTATTTGCATTTTCTAAATTTCATACTAGGAAAACTCACCAATCAATAGTTTCCAAGTGTGTTGGCCCAGAAGCTACAAAATCATCCTCCTCTATAACACTTGTATTGCGTCCCATTGGCGCTTCTCTTGGAACTTTCTCAGACGCTTGGACAGAAAAATATGACTAAATTTGTGAAGAAAATGGTTTTTTGTTTGTAAGAGAGTAAAGAGATTCAGGAAGGGAGAGAAGAATGCTGTTTGTTGGGGCAAAAGAAAGCGTGTGAAATAAATACAACAAATATGAGATAGATTCGCCCCCTTTATTATTCCTTTTTAAAAGTTCTTTCTAATTAATTAATCAGCTCGTGCAAATCTGGACGCCTGATTCAGATTGGACGGTCTACATTGTTATTTGGTCCACCACATTGCCAAGTCGGGCTACTTCAGCGGCTCCCAAGTCAGATATAATATATACCGTCTGATATAAATCAAACAATCCATATCTGCTTGTTTACTTTGTTGTAATGTAGAGCCGACACCCCCACGGCCCCACGCCTCCAGCCCGCAATAATAACAGGAAGATTCCAGATACCATCGCAATCAATAAATTAATCACAATATTAAGAGACCCCACGGCATTGATAGGAGGAGCTTATCTTCATTTAATAACAAACCGTCCAGAAGGATAATTCATTTGCTTTTCATTTGCTTTTCACGAGTCCCTAGTTAAACTATTGACTCAGTCAAGCGGAATCATACGAGAGCGTCAAGTATAAGCAACTGCCAACTGGAATAAAGCACCGCCCTTATTGGTTGACACGATACATCAATTAAATAACTCGTTAAATCATCTCAGTTGGATAGCGAATCTGTAAGACTATTAAGTCTGAAACTATATAATATATATGTGTAGTTCTTTCATAGATCGCGTGCAAGATGAGCCTATTGAGTTGTTGCATGGAAGCTAAGAACAATAATTGCATAAAATAAATAATTTTAGTAGAGCGAGACCGTCAAGAAAAAAGAGAAGACAGAAAAATCGAAGTTTTCGTTCCAGATTAAAGCTAAGGGCTTGATTGAAAATTATCTGTCACCAACCCAAAAAAGTCAGCTATATTCATAAAATAAAGGTCGCCAAATATAACCTCCAGTTTCTAGAATTTGGAGCTTAAAGAGTACACTTCCACAAAAAATGAAATTGGTTAACAAAAGAAAAGATTAATGGTTAGAACTTACGATTCTACCACAGACATCTAGTCAAGATTAGATGCGATCAGATTACGTCATAGATTGCAAAAAGAGTGACAATCATTCAAGCATTCGTGCGAAAGTTTTCAAAGTTGCGTACAACTTCCAGAGTATCAGACTGGACACACTGATGGTCCCCATCAAGACGTGAAATTAATTTCATCATTCAAAAATTAGGCTCACCGTGTCCTCCAAAAGGATCACAAAAAGCACAGTAATCGGGTCCCATACAAACATTATGCAACAAATTACATGTTTCATAAATAAAATGTGATTTGACTATTAGACAAAAAATTAAAGGAAAAGAGCACTTTTACAACTGATGGGTTCTTTCCTTTGTGGTTGGAATAGATTGGACCTTCGGGTATGGCTTGTCTTATTCAAGCTGCTTAGATATCAAAAAAAAAAAAGACGAGGTATAACAAAAAAACATTTTTTTTTTCTTTTATTGTAAAACAATAAGAAAGCTAGAAAGGAAAAGATAAAAGAAGTACCTTTTGAAAGTAATATAAGAATGGATGTCCTCTTATTGGATATCAATGCCAGATGTGATACATAGCTTAGAATCAGCTCCTCCACTGACAATACTATCACCTTTCCACCAATCCGCACAAAGCACCTTATCTTGATGAGAGTCCATTACTGCCAGCGGCCACTATGAAAACACAAGATGTGTAAATGCTAAGAAGTAACATGGAACTGCTGAAAGATTATATTACAGCAAGTTTTGTGTGAACCGTAAAATTTGAAGCTACATTGTTTCCAAAAAAAATTTACAGCTAAAAAAGCCCCCAAAAATCAATTGATCACATATGTAGTCAACTGGAAACACACCAATTGGTTAATTGCAACTAATTGGTCATATAATGTAAAAAAAAAAAAAAAAAAAACAACATAAAATCTTACTGCTGTCCTCAAATCCCACAGCATGACCTTCCCGTCATACGAAGCAGATAACAAATGAAACCACGACCTTGGATGCCACTTGCATGCACTTATCCAGGATGAATGTGAAGAGTACTGGAAAATAGGAGCCAAACTTCCTAATTCACCAACCAAACAAAAAAAAAGGTTACCAATAAAAAGAAAAGTGCAAGTTGAAATAATAGTTAACATTAATGATTACAGGAACAAGTTTTACCAGGTTTACGTGGGTCCCATATTCTCAAAACTGGGTCTGATCCACCAGCAGCGACAAGTGCCGAGCTCTCGCCTCCAATATCAAGGCAATTCAATGCCTTTCCACAAACCTGACAATGAATTTATCACAACATGTTATGCATTTGAAGCAATTGTTGCTATAAGTTGCAGAAATATTCAATGTGGACATAAGAGAAATATACTAAGCAACTAACCATGGTCCATGTCTCTTTGCCTGATGGAACATCCCATTGTCTGACAGAATGGTCCCACGATGCAGAGTACAAGACATCAGGATCTGGCCATGCAACTGCAGATACACACTGTGTGTGGCCTATAAGGGTTGAAGTTGCAGCTCCCTATGGCACAAAAGATACAGTGCATGAGAAAGAAGCATAAATATCAAGTACTAGCCATGAAATAAGCATTGTGCACAGGAACCATTTGCTGATGCCCGATATTTCAATAGTTACAAATAAAGATCTTCATTGACTACCAGCACCTAGCATATTTGATATATTGATTAAGGAAAAATTAGTTTCATGCCACTACAAATATTGTCAATTTGGAAAATGCCACTCTTAAAGTGCTAATTGTATTTATGCCATTAGAAAATTATTATAATTAGTTTTATGCCACTAATTTCTCCAATAACATACAAAATTCTATAAATGCCATCATCATTATTGTAATTATTTTTAATAATGAATTATCCTCATGAAATAAACCCTAAAAAAAAAGAAAAGGACGGCGCTGACCTTAATAATCTTCTCCATCGATATATTAGATTCATTGTCTATTCATTTTATTAGTTTTCACGGACTACGAAACTCAATGCTCATACAGGTTTATGTGCATAATGAAATTCGTTAATCTTTTTCTCCATCACAAAATATCGTTCCGGTGATTTACACAAGCATATTATTGAATTTCATTACGGTCGTGCTCTATAATCGAAATGCATTCTTGTCAAATGGATATTTTAATCCTTTAACCTGATAAAAATCAGCACTAAATAATTTTGCAAATAAATCTTCAAAATTAAATCCATTTTGTTGGAAAATTAGTTTTAATGAATAATTTTTTATTTTTTTTGGCATAAAACTAATTTTTATTGATTTGTAATGACATAATACTAATTATATCATTTCTGATGGCATATTTCTAATTATATTATTTTACAATGGCATATTCAAAAGGGCAGAATTGTCATACCAATTGTCCGATGGTATAAAATTAATTTCTATTATTTTGTAGTGACATAAAAATAAATTGTCGTTTAGTGATGGCATATCACTAATTTCAAATATTTGCAGTGGCATAAATCTAAATCACCCATTGATTAATCACTTCCCCACAGCCAGTTATTATGGACAAGATATATTTCGCTGTTCAGTTACTCTTGGTAAAGCCCCTCATCATAATCAGCTCATTTTCTTAAATATTCTAAGCCCAATATTGAACTAAGATAAATTCAAGAAATTCTGGTTCGAACTTCAAAGTTTATTGAATTTATATGATAGACCGGTCGAGTTACTATCATGGTTCGAAAAATCGGCCGATTCCGATTCGAATCGGCTGAATCGGATCGGAATCGGCGGGTACCGAGCCGATTTTGGTGGGTTTGGAGCGGAATCGGGTTGAGATGTCCAAGAACGGCCATTAATGGTGGTGCTCACCAACGGATTGAGGAGAAGGGATGATGGGAACGCAACCTGAGGTGTCTAGGGCGAGAGAGACGTGTGCGAGGCCGGTGGAACGGTGTAGGAGGAGGGTGGCTTCCCCTCTGTTGGGTTGTTCGGCAGCCCCTTCTTCTTGCTTTTTTTTTTTTTTGTGCGATATATTGAATGAAGAGACGGGAAAATGAAGGTGGGGAAGAAAGGTCCCACTGGACCTCTCCAGTTACTCATTTTTTCATAATATGGACGGCTCAGATTTTTTTAAAATTAAAAAATAATTTAAATAAAAATATCCTTGATAAAAAAATATGATAAAAAAGTATAGAAAATTTTTATTCTACAATTCTAACAGAGACATTTAGCTAAAGAATGTTTGCATATCAAAAAATTTCTAAATAAAATTATTAATAAAAAAATATTTTAATTATTTTCAAAATTTTATTTTCTGTAAAGTTTGAGGGTATCATAATAGCTTCCTTAATTATATAATTGTTATTTCTTAATTGATTTTATACTTCTAATTGATGATTTTGAAGCTTACATTTGACAAAATAATTTTTTTCTAATTTTTTCGTATTTTTTCTAAATTTTAATTGCATAAAACATGATTTCCGTTAAGAATCCGATTTTCCGATCCGATTCAACTCCTTGGACCAACTATCCGATTCCGATTTTCAGAACCATGGTTACTATTCTGTCATTTTCTATGATTTCAGTTTGGTATAAACTTTTTTAAGTATTTAAGGTATTGGTTGCAGTTGCATGAATGTGGGTGTCAATATCCTATGTAAGAAAGTAAAGATATCCAAAATATCTTCAGACGTTCATCAAATTCAATACATAATTACCTCCAACCTAGCATCTTCAGATTCTTTTGTCATAGAGTTGACCTTTCTCTTTTTCAGAGAGATAGTGTTACCATCTCCGTCTTCTTCTGATTCCTTCACGTCCCACAATTTGATTGAGCAATCCCATGATCCAGAAGAGATCTACAGCATCAAACAGAGTTCCAACTTCCAAGTTTTTAGAATGTAAATGCACCATAAAGACATGAAAGAACAAGATGATTTGTTGTTAGTTACCATCTCCCTAGAGGGGTTGACAGAAACACTTTGTACAGATGAGGTGTGTCCAGCAAGAATCTTGTATGCTCCAACCCTAGTTGGGTCACCTCTCCTTTTGGTTGCATCGCACTTTTGTAATAATACAGTGTCAGTTGCTTAAATAATTCTTATAATCATTGGATGGTATGAGTTCTTCAAAATATTTACCTTCCACAGTCTCAACAATCTATCTTTGGAACCAGTCACCAAATGGAAGTTCTGTTCATTCTCAACTCCTAAAAATAAACAGAAAGAGCAACTCTCCTATATAAGATGTTCAAATTGCAAAATATTCAAATTAAATTAGCTCATGTATGTGTTTAGGTACTATTTAACAGTTTGGCAAACCTCTAACATCAATAAATTTAGCAGATGTTATGGCACCAGTATGCCCTTCCAAAACATGTGTGCATACTGATACATCTCCGGCTTTCCATATCCTAATGAAGGACAAAAGAAGATACTGTTAATAAGATGTTTATACACTTAAAACCCTTGTAAGATAAACATATTAATTAGCAACAGTTAAAATCAACTCACCTTGTAAGAGCATCATAGCACCCTGTGACTATGAAACTGCCAATCAATAAAAAAGAAGCATTACCATTAGTGCATGATAGAATTCTTCACTTCACTTACCTAATACTAATGTGTCGAACATCATGATCAAGTGGTCTTGTAATGAAATATTATAACAAAACTATTACAATGAAATCATTTATTACAAATAAGGAGAGAAGAAGATACTACAAAAGACAAATATATTGTGTTACCTTGAATTAGAACCATCAACTGCACTCACCCAATCATCGTGAGGACAAGGATCTTCCTGCTTCCTAGGAGCCACTGCTTTCACGTACTCTATCTCAAGCACTTTCTCCTGCAGTCCCACCAATAAAGGAGAAAAATTAGAAAAGTGGTAAGTTATATCAACTAGGGGTACACTAAGAAATATAGAATTGTGAGGGAGAAATCGGGAGAAATTGTGAAACGCACAGCAGAGATCCCTTTGACCATCAAAAACTCGTCAAGTTTCATTCGCACGAGCTCTCCATCAATAAGGAAATCAAAAGGCTGATTTTCATGATCCGGATCAGCTAAAAGGATATATAAGAACAACAAAATCATCAAAAATGTGTTGGGAATAGAAGGTGTTGATTTGTGTACTCTTGTACCTCAGAATGCGAAGAATCTCCAACTAAGTCAAGTTTCAAAATATACTCCAATTATAAAGGATGCTAATTGTGTCTCAATACATTAGATGGTGCAACCATACATAGGTCATTCTGGTGTAACATTTACAGTTCTCCATTAGTCATAGCCACTAGCAATAGTAAAATGCATCAATACAAAATGATCAGCCCAATGCATTACTAATCAAATACAACACAGGGCCACTTCTTTTCATGACAACCAACCTAAACAGTTCAATTGAGCCATGTCTCTTCTTTACTTTCCCTCAATTGCTTATTAGTGAATGTTTAATTTCAATTACTTAATACCAAAGTTCCAAAACAGTGTAAATTGATATATATAGAACTAGCTGAACTGTGTACTTCAACAACCAATTAAAAAAAAAAATGCAAAATGCAATAATCAAATAGAGGAGGGTGTAATAGTGACGTACAGTTTTTGAGGAGTAAGTTGACGATGTCGGATAGGCCAAAACGGGTGAGGTGCGAAGGAACGGCCATAGAAGAGGGTGGGACTCGCAGAGGCGGCGACAGCCTCGTCACGAACCGGACTTGGACTTGCCTCGATGCATCCGACCCGCTTCCGTTGGGTTCCATATCCTCTCTCGCTCTCCCTCAGTCTCGGTTGGGGTGTGAAGAGGTGAGGCTCGGCGGTGGCGGGAAGCGAGAGATGTCGGAAGGAAGGAGAAAGAGGTTTAAGATTCAACTAGGGTTTTGAGAAGAAACGGCTTTCTTTCGTTGGAGCTCTTGAAGGATTTTTACAATTGGGCCTCCAATTTCACAGAAAACGTAGCTTACGTTTAATGGGCTTGGTAGGCAACACGCCAAGACCCATGGGACCAGGATCCTCGGCAGTCAAAAAAAATGACTGCCGAGAGCAGTCCTTGGTGTTTTTTCATAATATTTAATAATTTTAAAATTCAATTGTCCAATCCAAACCGTTGATTTTGTTTAATTTTACGGACGATGCATTTTCATATAAGTTTTATAAAATTTTGAGTTAATTTGATACTCGATTAAGTGCTCAACAAATGAACGAACCTGGTTTGATTAATTCTAATACGTTCATTTGTTGAGCACTTAATCGAGTATCAAATTAACTCAAAATTTTATAAAACTTATATGAAAATGCATCGCCCGTAAAATTGAACAAAATCAACAGTTTGGATTGGACAATTGAATTTTAAAATTGTTAAATATTATGAAAAAATACCAAGGACTGCTCTCGGCAGTCATTTTTTTGACTGCCGAGGATCCTGGTCCAAGACCCACGATGAACCGGATCTCTGGACGTTTTATTTTATTAAAACGTTCCGTGGACGATCTTTGGATCGGAGTCGTCCGATTTTATCTGAACAGATAATATTTTTTGGGCCTATCTCAACGCATCCATTATTGATCGGACAAGATCCGGATCAAAGACGTCCACTAGACGCCCGTCCAGAGAATCTGATTTCCATGGAATAATCCCAAAAAAGAAAAAAAAATGGGTTAATTTTCGGTCTGGACAACATCCAGTGGTAGTTTTTAATATGGACCGTCCGATTTAATCTCAATGGCTAAATTCTTTCGGACCTATCAATCTAGTATTAATCGCAGGACATCTATTATTGACCGGACGGACACGGATTAAAGACGTCCAGGAGATTTCGTTCGAACTTTCGGAGGCTCTTCTAACATTTTTTTTTTTTTTTTTTTTGTAAATTCTGACAGTACACAGAAAATGAAAAATGATAAACGCAAGTATCTTGATTAAGATTACACAATTCATCCACAGTATAAAAGCATATCTCTACTTATACTTATAAATGCACCCAGCAACAGGTTAAAACAATTTTTGTTAACAATTTTTATACCGTTGATCTGTAAATGTATGGTTAGATCTGTCTCAACACATCTCTATGTGCACACAAGGAAAGATTATCTCAGTTTTGAATTGCTGCACAGAAGGAAAATTTTTTCTTTGGATTTGATTGGTTTTCCATCTAATATAGAAACAAATTGAATAACATATCTATTTGTATTGATGGTAAATTAAGAAACATATTTTTATTGTCTAACATTATTTTATTTTTTTATTTGCCCATATATGAGGGCATCTTATGCTATAATAATAGAGACCTGGTAACTATCTAGATATATCCATCCTGATTATTTTTGGTGGAGTTACGATACAACAATACTACACATCCTCGTACGTATATACAAGCAATACTATACTGAGAAATCCAACATTTTTTGTTCCTTGCCAATGTTCTCCGATACTTTTTTTTTTTTTTTTTTTTTTGATTAGAGTACCCCAACCAAGGGTACCTGCATCCATTAAAGCATGCGCGAGTTCATACAGTGTAAGTCACATAGAAAGTGACTTTATCAAAACAGAACTAAAACTACAACTACTTAAACCAAAAATACTAAGGCAAACTATTAAGCTACCACCCTGCAACAGAAACATTAAGAAATAACAGCAAAACCAACCAAACAAGTTCTAGACAGACTAAAACCCAGCAACCACAACAAAAGACAACCACTAACAATCCAGCGACTCAGCCAAGCAGATCCTCATCTTCTTCGGCCTCCACATTCTGATTATTGTTCTGTTGAAAATGTGCTTCCAATCCTGTCTGTGTACCTGTCCAGAAGGCATATAAGCTTAAAATTGCAACACATAAGCTGGAGTTATGCACCCCAACTGTATCCCCCTGTTGCTTAAAAATTAAACGGTTTCTAAAACCCCAAGTAGCCCATAAAAAAGCTGAAAGTAAAGTATTGAAATAAGTTCTTTTAATTTTATCTAAAGAGCACCCATAATTCCACAACTCTCTTACTGTAGTTGCATTAACTCTCAACTGATAAGTATTGTACCTATTAAAAATAGACCAAAATAAGAAAGTTGCAGGACAATGTAAGAAAAGATGATCAATAGTTTCTGTCTGACCACAAAAACTACAACAATTAATTCCCTGCCACCCCTTTGTTTGTAAATTGTCCATAGTCAGAATTTTTCCTTCAACTGCCATCCAAACAAACAGTTTTACCTTTAAAGGTATTTTTAGTGGCCAAACTGTATCATGTTTTCTAATCCTTACCCCTCCAGAGACTAAAAAGCTATACATTGAACTTACAGAATACTTCTTACTAGGTGTCCAGTGCCAAATAATATTATCCTTATCCTCATTAAAGTTATAGTTTCTAAGAAAATTGCAGAGAAAACCCTTTTCTTCTCTCATTTTATTTGTGACCCCTCTTGTTGAAAAAAAGTTAATATTTCCCCCATTCCAAATTTTGGCTACAGTAGCTTGTTCTTTTTTGGTTTTCCCATAGAGTTCAGGGTACTCTTTGGCAAGTATACCTAAATCTGACCACTGATCCCTCCAAAAATTAGTATTAGATCCATTATTAACTACTTTTGTTCTCCGATACTACTACGTTTTATTTCCTTGTTAATGTTATTACATGAAATTACCTTCGGTGGCCGTGACTATGTAGGAGGCGTCGATCTTCTGCTGGACGAGGCAGTCATCTTTACTCCACCTCTTTGGAGGAGTATTTATTTATTTTTATTTTTTTTTGGCAATTGCAAATTACAAACTGGGTCCACACATAACAACAATTTCTGATTTTGCAGCTGACACTTAACAATTAGACTGGGTGATGCACAATATATTTTCCAGAAAAAATTTCCACGGTTTTATTCTTATCGCGTCGAACACTACATTTTCTGCTCTCTCCATAATTTATAATAAAAAGGGGGGGAAAAAAAACTAGAGCACGGAATTGAGATTTCAGAGTTTTCTGTTTGTATTTGTACAGGTTTGTATTATTGACTTGATTGAAAATACTGAACAACTAAATTCCCACAAATAGATTTTTGTATTATCGATCGACTTGATTGAATCAATCTTTCTGAATCCCTTATTCAGGCCTTCTTTTTATCTCTCCACACATGACAAGCAGAGTCCTTTCCTTTTGTCATTGTGTAATATTCTTCTCCAATAAACTAGAACTTATGCATGCCAAGCAATCAATCTTCAATCATGCACGGTACGTTCCGGTCCGGTCCATGATTGAAATTTCAAAAAGAGTCAACATTTCACGTGGTAACATTATCACGATTCACGACTTACGGCCGTTATAAAAGAAGTATCTAGGAACGAACATTCGAGAGCATGCGGTCGAATAATTGAAACAAGAATAGTACTTTGGCACTATAAAAAATTACAATAGGGGCCAGCAATGTAGCAAAGGCAAGGAGGTCCAGTGCTGATTGGGAACCACAGTAAGATTCGTAGATACAGCATAAATTGGGCCCATGGGTGCCAATCAAAAGAGGACAAATACCCATTTCGATTGGGTCCTTTCACACCAACCTATGAATGTAGGACTCTCTGCGGCCGAGGTATAGAGCACTTGAATGCTAGTTTGTAGTTGAAGTGATTTACTACCAGTTCCGCTTTTGATAGTCTCTATTGTTAAAATTCCAAAGCGGGGTCAATGCATTAATGATTTTCTAATAGACAGGCCAGGTAAAGTTTTATAATAATATAAATAGTTCAACAATTGATTTTTGAATAGTATATTCTAAAAAAATGTAAGATCCGTTTTTTAAGTACGTATGCAGATTATTAGAGGGTTCTTTTAGGAAAGAAATATTTTATATCGACAATTATATGTTTCAATAATGGTCGAGACAAACGATTGATTTGAAATATTGAAGCTGGTCGACTGGTCGAGATGAACGATTGATTTGAAATATATTTTTATATTAAATTTTAGTGAGATCAATTGTCCCTGCGTCTACATCAGTGACTCGTAATATAATAAATAGATTTATATTTATTAAAAATTATGTTTATTGAAGTTTTCAACATAAATTTTATGGTGATCAAAATTTTACAATCATTTATTTAGCCCAGACTTAAATTTTATTTACTTTTTTTTACTAATTTGAAAAAAGAATTAATCTCAAACGCCGAGCCCAGTCTTGACAGAGTACGAGCATAACTTATCTTTTATTCTATAGCTAGTTAAAAACTCAACAAAGTATTTATTAAATTTAATATTACATTTCTAAATGTACCCAACCTTTTACAAAATTGTTAACATTATAATTTAGTTTTAAGTTTACACGTCTTATCTAATTAAAATCTTAAAACATGTCCGGTGACAAACACATTCTTCAACATTAATCAATTATTGAAGTTGCTACGATTTTATACTGAAAAAAGTTTTTATTTATCTTAATCGTATTATTAGGAAGTACCATAATCTATTTTCATCTTCACTCCATTCTCAAAAATTACATCAATGATTGAAGAAAAATACTATCAAGAAAAAGGAGAATCTAACAAACAAAAGAAGAGGAGAGTCAGAAACCTTTTAAAATTTTTATTAATGATTATTTGCATAAAATTCTCAATAAAAAAACTTGTCATGTCTAAAGTACTCGTCTCATGCATACGATATTAGTTGCAGATTTTGTAGGCGGTTGGAATTCACAGGATATACAATTTATGTAGAAAATAATCATGCAATTATATACTAATCGTCATGCAGAAGAGATGATTAAAAAAATTAAATTCGGAGCACAACTCAAGGAAGATAATTATTTGAAATTTTACGTACAAATTATTATGAATATTTTTCTCTAAATATAATGCAACGAAAATAAAATAATTTAACAATTGGTTAAGAAAATAAAGAAGTTCATAATCTTTCTGCCTTTGTACATAACCTCTTTTTTTCTGTCAACTTTAAACCAACTGTAGCAGCACATGCATCACAACGGTCGACAAAATATTGGTTACAGAGAATGTACGATCGCAATATCAGGACATGTTCTGCGCACCTTTGTTTCATTTGTTTAATATTTATTTTTGGATCTATTTTTCAATTTGAAGCGAACCGCACCTCAGCCTTTCCCAAACCCCGACACATGGGTTTTGGACCGTTTTAAAAGCCGTAAAACCCAAAAAGAAAATAAACTCACCTACACATGGTCCACTATACACCACCTCAGTAAACTTACTTCCAACCCCACAAGTCAGAATACACATCCATAGCATAAACTCGGCGTAGGAAAGTTGGCACGCATCCCCGTAGAATATCTATCAAAGTATCAAGTGCATGAAAATAAAATTATTTAACTACAGTAGGTGGTGAGATAATAGTAGCTCGTTCACTTATCTCTTTAATTATTACAATTACTTTCGTTTCTAGAAAAGCCCATCATATCATTTCACTCTACTCTATCTCCTTCACACTACGCACTGCACAGCCCAGAAGAAGAGCGCTTCTTCCAAGCTCAAAACACCATTTTTGTACTCTTCTACTAGGGTTTTCAAGCTCATTTCTTCTCTCAGTTCTCACTCTCTTCAGTCTTGGTGTAGCCATGGCTGCTCTAGTGCTACTGTTCTTGCTTCTTTCGTCCTTAGGCGGTTCAGGTCAGATCTACCTAGCTTTATTTGTCTTTTTTTCTTTAATTTTCGAGTTTGTACAACTTCTTCCTTTTTTCTCGTCTCTGGTACTGCACATTTAATGATTATAAACATTGAATAGCCAAATTTTGTTGCAATAAAGACGAAAATAAAAGAGGGGTTGTGTGGGAAAGTTGCTTAAGGTTTCAGCTACGCTTTATTTCAAAGTCTTTTTTTTTTTTTTTTTACAAAAAAAAACTTGCGTGAATACTACAAGATCTATAGTCTCAAATAGGTCGGTTTTAACTTTGGACCTTTTTTTTCATCTCCCTTTTTCTCCTTTTTAAGTTTTTGTCGCATTTGAAAAGCTAACGTCTTTTTTGTGTAACTGAGTATAATTATTTTGTTGGCAATACATAAAATTTCTGCCTTTAATTTTAAGTCTCATAAATACGGAGCAAAATAATTTCATCGTTCAGAAAAATGAAGTATATGGCTGTTTTTTTTAATAGCATCATATCCAGCTGCTATCCTTATCAGTTATTGAAGATTTCATTTCACCTAAAAACAAAACCGCTACACATAACACCAAAAAGGAGAAAAGGGGGTGAGTGATAGAGAAATATAGAGAGTGTGACAACTTTGAGCTGCGTTCCGTTTGTGGCTAATATGTATTTGTCAAACAAATTTTAATCCCATTTTACTAAAAGAAAAAAGAACACTAATTTTAGCTTAAACAAGTCTGGTAACATTAGCTCCCGCAGAAATAACTGTAAAAGACCAAAATTCCTTCTCAACAAGATATAATATCTGATGAAACATTTTCAAATGAACTAATTAAAAGTCTCTCTTGTTTCAATTATCTGCGCAGATGCTCTTTGGTGCGTATGTAGGTCAGACCAGAGTACCGCAGCTCTCCAGAAAACCATAGACTATGCATGTGGAGCTGGTGCTGATTGCACCCAAATTGTACAAAATGGGCCTTGTTACAACCCAAATACCGTTGTTGCCCACTGTTCTTATGCTGCTAACAGCTATTTTCAGAAAAATGGACAGAATCAAATGGCCTGTAACTTCTCTGGCACTGCCACCATCAGCACCTCCGACCCAAGTAAGTTTTTTTTTTTCCTTCTTTCATAGTGAAACATGCAAAAGAATGCATGCATTTCCAGAAAATTTGCATTGCAGGCTCTCCTGTATTAAGATACTGAAAATAAATACAGGTCTTACTTTGTGCTAGTACCTTTTCACATTCAATTTAGGATCGAACGGTGTCACAACTGACAAATTGATATCATCAAACTTTACTAAGTCATTTAATTTCCTTTTTATGAAAATGTGAGGGCAACCTGCTGCTTTAATTGAGCTTCTTCTTTGGATACAAAAATATCAATTTGCATAGGAATATGGAGGGGCTTCTGTATTTCTCTGAAAATTTGCTGTTTTATATATTTTTGGGGCAGTTATTTTTGTGATTTAAGAAGTCTAAGAGCTTTTCACTATTTGTAGTGTAACTTCTCAAATTTTAATGTCTTCTTTACTATCTTTTCTACTTCCAGGTTACAGTGGCTGCTCCTTTCCATCAACTGCCACGTATGCAACTTTCACTGCTTCTTACACTTTTTTTTTGTTCATTTTTTCAATAAAACGAAGTACATATTTGCACAAAAATCAGCTAGCATTTAGCAGCAAGGTTCTACTACAAGTGATGTTTTGTAGTTCCCATATACAACTACCTTTCTGGAAAGAACAAAAAGAGTTTTCTTTTAGCTATTTTCAGTTCTATAACAGTATACTCAAAATTAAAAAGGGGTAAATTTCATTTGTGCCATTTAAAGTTCTATATTGGTATGCTATCAAAGTGTTGATAAATCTACTTTGAACTAGTTCTAAGGTAACTTTGCTTCGCAGGTCAAAAAGGAAGGAATTTATTCCTTTTATCTTGATAGTGAGCTTTTGTTTGTCAGAATATCCAAAGGAAACAAGATTTTTATTTGGTCCTGGGAATATTTATTGCTTCCCATTAGATAGCTCAATTATACATGTACCCTTTGCATTGTGATCATTGCATTCATGTAATGTTGCATAATTTATTATTACCAGAAATTATCTATGACCTGCATGTCTCATGATTTGTTATTAATCTGGTCTTTCACCATTATGAAACTACGAAAAATTGTGGATATCTTTCAAAGTTGAAATTTGCATGCATTAACAGAATTTTACTGCAAATCTTAAAATTACTAGATAGATTTTGTAACGTACAGTTATGGAGGGTGGAGAATGATAGATTTATAACTAGACAATTAGAGGCTTGTCGAACTAGTGTTGACCCCTGATAGTGATGTGTTACAGTTTAGTTTTTGAAAACAAAACAACACCTTTCTCGTGTGGAAATGCATCCATGAATAGAGGATGAATATATGTACTAAGAAGTTTTTGCAACTTAATTACAGTGCTACTGGCACACCAACCACGGGCACACCGACCACAGGCACACCGACCACGGGCACACCAACCACGGGCACACCAACATCCTTCACCCCCACTGGAACTACTACAACTGGAGGGACAACTGCTGGCATCATGGGCGGCCTGGGCCCTACTGGTACCACCACCATAGATGGCAGTGGCACTGACGCAAGCCACCTTCCCAAGGCCCAACTTGTTCTCATCCTCTTCTCCATTATATTCTCACTAGCACTTTCTGTTGTTTAAGCACGGAAAGAACATAATATATGTAGCTTTTCTTTTTATTTTTTAATATTTTTTGGATATTGATGATCCTTCTAGAGAGAGAAAGTGTTGCACTTTGATGGGTTTACATGAAGGGAAGAAAACTGGAATCTATCAAGGGACAGCCAACCCACTAGGATTTGTTGTTTAGCGAGTACAAAAGGTATTTATTAAGTGGTGATTCATTTCTGTTAGAGGGAAAGGCTGGCAGATATTTGGTTGGAAGGCTGTCTCTTTCTCTATGGACCTTTGTCTCTCTTCCTTTTTTGGTGTGTGAAAATGCTCTCATTGTACCTGTTCTTTTTATTTTTCTACTTGGTTGTAAATCCAGGAGGTAGCAATTCATTAATTTGATGAGATCAATGGCCTGCTTATTTGTGCCTCTTTCTTGGGTTTTTGGCAATTTATTCGCTGTCATGCAACCATAGATTCCCCAGAATATTCCGCAAGTGATATTTGAAGAATAATCGTTTAGATTATTACTCATAAAAAATAGAATATTAGAAATTTAAATCAGTAATCTATCTCGTTTATGAAAAATAGAATATTAGAAATTCAAGTCAGTAATATGCTGTGTTGATCTCGTTGTAAATCAAGAATGCGCGTATAAAATTTGTCAATTTTAGAAAGAGGTCAAGAGAATTAAATATGATCACCGAATTGATCTAACATGACGAGCTTGTTTTTTTATTGTCGGACCTCTTGAGTCTTGAATTGACAAATCGTCTATTTAGGTTCTACAAATTATTGCATAGGTTCATGATATTGTACAGTGCAACTTTGTCGATTTATTGTTAACTTTTTTAATATTAAAATGGCTTTTGGTTTAGTCACAAAGAATAATATATCTTGAATGAAAAATCGCAAGTTCGAAATTCAAAAGAGAAGTCTTTCATAGATATTTATTTTAAAAATAAATTAGAAGGCTTGATCCAATTTATCTTAAAAAAAGTTTTCTAATATTAATGTGTAAGAGAAGTTTAATTTTATTTCCTCACTGATGCTTTGTGATGTTGAACAACTATTTTGTTACAACATCAAGCTACAGCTCGTGCCTACGGGCTTTTAAATGTTCCAAAAAAAAAAAAAAAAGACACCAGCTACAGCTCGTGTCAGTCGTGTCAGTTAAGGTCAAAAGGCGATTTATACTGAACTGTTTCTCAGAACCCTTCACCCAACATAATGTTTAAAATTAAGAGCTACCAAAGCTATTAATGATAAGTTTCACATATACGTCTATAAGACAACCGTATCAATCTTACAGTTATAGTTAGTAGTTAAATCAACCAACAGTTCAATTAGTACTTGTTAAGGCCACTTCCATAAATTCATAGATTAGGTGAAGCCGTGAAGCAAGCAGGAAAAACTGACAAAGTAATGCCCCATTTTTAATTTTTTTTCGTTGACTTGACAAGAAAATGCAAGGTGGTCCCATATAGTTAACACTGGTAAGATTTCTTCCTTTCTTTCTTTTTTTATTAGCTGTCTTTTGATTAAGCAACATTGGTACTGTTTACCTCTGAATTGATGGTCTACTTTCTAGCATGATCTAATTTCTGAGTGACCAAAGCGTAAGTTAAACTATCATTCACCCCTCCCCATTCCCCAACAATGTTGTTTGGTTTTCTCTTACACCAACATTCTTTTCAGGAGAGTGATAATCTTTTCTGCTGTATTTTGAGTAAAAGCTACTTTAAATCGGAGAATCAGTAGATGCAAGAACACTTAGAAAAAGCAAAAGGTCTGAAAAGACCAAAAACCAACACCGCTTTTTGACCAACCAGTGCTTTTGGAATTGCTTTCCTCTTGTGAGATGAAGGCCCCATCACACATATTTTTTTTTTTTATCGAGTCAAGAATATCATCATATCCTTGTTAATTATATGAACCGAGGTTAGATTTTTTTATATGTATGTTTCATAGTTTCAAAAAGTGAACATCGAATCCCTGCTGCCAAAATCATACCAAAGGTTCGACCCCAGTCCCCAGAAGCTTATGATTATCATCATATCATCTTTATTCTTATTACCAATCGAACGGCCCCATTTTTATTGCCATATTGTTATATAATATATCTGTTCATCAAGAGAACAAGGTTATTGTTTCTCTATCTAAGAACGGAGAAAACTAAAAAGTTCAAGAGAGTTTTCCTCACATTTTGATGCCCCAAACAAGATGCAGTTCTCTATCAGAATCAGACGTAAAGTTGATGGGAAACAAGGCAGTCAGAAAACGGAAGAAAATTTACCAAGTTGCCTATAAAAAGTTTGAGCCGTAGCTTTTCAAGGCCAACACATGCCTATATTACATTCTGGGCTAAATAAGGCTTATGTTCTTAAGAAAAAGTACAGCCCAACATTACCAAAATTGTTTAACTAACCATTAATTACTACACATTATTTGCTACCAACACTATCACCACTAACTTTACAAGCGATGCTAAAATCATAGTACCGCTATACAAATCTAGAATGAAGCTGCAAATAAATACAAACTATAGTACTGCTATACATCTAGAATGAAGCTGCAAATAAAAAACACAACTCTTCCTTAGACTAATTGAGAACTTTTTGGAGTTGTTCTTGTGTTACCTCCTCTCTTGCAAGAAAACTGAGAATTAGTTCAGTTACTTTCTCTGGTTTCTCGACATGTGGAATATGGCCACATTCAGGTATCATGTGTAGCACCGAATCTTGAAGATCATTACACAGCTTCTGCATACATACGACCAAAGAAATTCTTTAGAATATCTCATGTGAGTGTAAATTAAGTATGCTAGCAATAACAAACAACACTAAGGCCTTGATCAAAATGATTTTTACGTGGGATTTCATTTCATTGGAATTAATTTCATGTGATTTTGTTGAGTCTAATAACATGGAAATTCTGACCAAATGACATCAAATTTAACCATTTTGATAAAAAAATTTCTAATGAATTGAATTGAAATGAAATCCGATGTTAAAAAATGTCATTCTTATCAGGGCCTAAATGAATCAATTTGAAACTATGGCAGTCACATAGCACCTGTTGTAGCAATAATACTGTTGAGGATTTGTCAGATCTCACTGGAGACATTATTCTGACAACCACATGTGAATGTAGTGTACACTAATAACGATAATCAGGAATTCATACTTAAGTGGTCACAACACTATGGCTTTGAATATACATCAGAAAATAGGAATAATTGTTTACTGATGCTTAGTACAGAACTGACACATATGAGGCTTAATTGAAGCTTACAAGCCAAATTGTTAGTTTCTTTCTTGGTTTCCATTTTAATTTCAGCAGAACTGTATAGGTCAAATATAAAAAAAATTAAATAAGACCAAAAGATTAAGGCATAGAAATAGGAAAAGAATGAACAGTACGATTGCCAGTTCTTTGTCAATGATCTGGTCATCCTCTCCCCATATGACCAGAGTCTTCTGCTTTACCTATAGACATATCAATAAGCAAGCATGAGAGATAGGGAGCTAAAAAAGAAGAGAAATCATTCTTGGAGTTGGGTTAGTTCGCTTTGCAAAGCACCGATTTTATTCTTTTTCAACTCCATATTTTGACTTCTAAGATTTGAATGGGCAAACTGACTCCTAATTGTATGATTAAAGTCAAATTTTATATTCTTTTTTATTTAATTTACTATTTCTCTCGATATGAACAGTTAACATTCCAGGCCAATCAGCAATTATTCTCTCTATCCAAGATAATAGCAAATAAAATTTAAAATGAACATATAACTCCACTGTTTACTGACATTTGCGTCACACTGGACAGCTAGTCACATGTTTCAATATAAAAAATCGATGTTTGGAGTCAAGCACAAGAAAATCGGGCTTTGCCAGCACCCTAAACCAATTTATTGTTCTTAAATACCTGTTTTATTAAATTAACAACATTGTATCCCCCATCAATCATGAAATCAACAGTTGCGTCTTCCCACCAAGGCAAACGACAGTGTAAGCGACCAACCTGAAAGGGCCAAAGCAACAATTTGAAGACATATTTTACTGTACAAGCTACCTCTAGTGTATATCATATACCAGTACTAGTAACTAAGTACTGGCTCAATTGCAGTCTACACCAATCATTCAGGAAAAAAAAATACCCTTACATTTGTCCAGTCAAGTAATGATCCCTTGGGGACTTTGTTAAAGGCCAATTTCGTCGCATACAGCCTCAAAGGAAGGCTCTTCAAAACAAATACCTGCCCAATTAAAAATCTCATTAAATGCATCTAGAAGTTTATGATCAAGAAAATTGCATCTGAATCACGGATTAAGACATAAGGTAGCGCCCATGATGCATTAACACTTACGCCAGCATATGCAAAGAACTTGGGCAGCTTAGCCATATCCCCTGCCCCTTCAGCGTACACACTTGCATCAATGAACACCAACTTAGAAACCTATAGGATTAGTAAAATCATCTGTTCAACACAAAATTCTTCAACATCACGTACAGAATATATAGAAGATAAGAGAAGAGTATTACTGCGTCTGGATAGTTAGCTACAAAATCAATAGCAACAGCAGCACCGAGACTGGGACCCACCAATACCATGGGTTTCTTAATGTATGACCTCCATAGCTGATTGCAGTAATAAAAAAATCATTCATTCAACCAGAACACAAATTCGGCATGTACAATTCACCAATTTGAATTATTGGTAATGTATTGTAACCTGGTACAGGTGCTTGCGCTTAGTGGCAACATCACATGGTGGGAGTGTCTCTGAAAATAATAAATCATTCAACACACTTCCATGCAACTATTAAGTAGTTGAAAATCTTGTTACGTTTAGTTACCTAAGTCAGAAAAACCCCAGCCAAGTATATCAATAGCCCATGTTTCCACTCCAGCATCCTCAAGCAACGGATAGACGTATCTCCATTCTAAACAAGAACTGTAGGATAATTAATATCAGAAATTGATGGAGAATAGAATAATATAACAAGGAAAAAAAGAAGACTGAAAATCACTTCAAGACAATTGATACCTGTCGAAACCATGAAGAAGAACAACTGGTTCCTTGCTGTTCTGATGCAGTGGTTTGACACAGCTACTCATTATTGCACTCTTCTCCGAGTCTATCTGAAAATTGCGATGGTAATATTTTCAAATAGCAAGATTCCTGTCCGAGATATGCCATGACATTTTACTGGTACAATATGTTATTCAATTTATTTGTGACCGCTGAAACCAAGGTTACATCAGATAACCAAGTTAACCATTTTAAAAATAACTCAGAGTCTCAGACAAATCGCTTTATATATACCCAGTCTATACAAACAGATATCCAGAATTCTATTTTGATTTTTGTCAACTAAAACAATTTCAACCAGAAGAGTTTGCAAACAATTTAATCCACTCAATAATTATCAAAACAAGTAGGAAAATAGCTCAGAGTCAGAGATATCTTACTTTAACAGGGACACGCTCAATTCTCTTCGCCAATGCAATAGCGTGGCTATCTTTTATCTTCTCCACCTCCTTGGGGACAAATGGAGGGAATCCTCCTGCCAACACCTTGATTCTAAACCGAGGCAGCATCCCAAAGACACTACTTGTCGCCATTGAGGTGAGGAGAGGAGGCATCTTTTCTCCAGTCGATTATGCTACCTCCAGTTGTCCAGTATCATCACAACGATATCGAAGTCGAATCCGAAAGTGGCATGAAAAGGTTGAAGGATAATAGTGGGATAATAGTGATAAGAGTGGTTATACTGGTAACCACGAGCTCTTCTCTGGCGAAGGGGTTTGGCTCTTTACCGGATCGGGGCCGTTAATTTGAGAATTAACGGTTCGTGATTACAAAAGGAAAGTGGGGGGCGCTGACGCGCTGTGGAGTCAGGTTTGAATCGATCTCGACCAGGACTGTCGGATCTGAAATGGACGGTGAAGCTCCATTGCATGAATTCCAGACAACTGTAGAGGAGACGAAGAGGATGTATATTATTATTATTATTATTTTTTTTTTGAGATTAATATTATTATTATTTTTTTCCCGTGACCAGACGAACGTTTTGTTTTTGCATATCGCGAATTTTTTATTTTTTATTTTGCCAGTTTCACATTTTAAATTTCCTATATTTCTGATTAAATTAAATTTACCTACTCAGATAGCTAAAAAGTATTTAACAATTTTCGATTATAAAATATTACATAAATATAGAAACTTGATATTCATACCAAAATTGTGAATTTAAAAAGATGTCAAGTACCGTCTCGGCGTCGCTCCCTCAGTGCTGGTACCACCAACACTAGTGGATGGAGCTTGTTCCATAAGTGAGCAGATAAAGGGTGATCAAAGAAAAGATATTTGGTAGTTTCGACTTCTGTCAATTGGCAAAGCACACAACATTGTATAAATTCGATTGATTCCACTAACAATATTTTCTAAAAATTTAAAAATAAAATTATATTGAGCGGTCAAGATCAATCATTTAAATCTCGGATGTAAATAGTTGAGTCTAAAATACCAATCTCTTTTTATCTTCGCAAAGTACCATATTGCTCTCCTGTAAATTTTACTACTTTCTTTCTTCCTTCTAGCATATTGGCCCAAAGGACAGCTTTGATGAAAAGTTAGGATTTTCAGAACTTATTAATTATGAAATTATCTTACTAAATAATTTAATTTTGATTTTCAAATTACAATAATACAATAACTCTATTTAAATTTATTGTATCGAATTATTTTGAAATTGTAGGCGTCATTTTTTTTTTTTTTTTGAAGTTTTGTTCAAAATGATTTTGTTATTAAGAAATTTGAGAATAAATGTTTATTCCATGATTCAAATCAAAGATCACTTGGTTGATAGAATAGAGCCAAACAACTACGTCAAAAATAAAAAAAAAAACCCAGCTTATTAAGGCGTCATTGTTTACTACGATCTCGGTAAATCGGAATAAATTCAATTTAAATCATTGTCCCAAATTGGCACTTATAAGATGAAAAAAAAATTATCTAGCACTGTGTGATGACTGATGGAGCGTCTTTCAACTTTGAAGTACACAAAATGACAAACATCCCAGTAGTCTGGACCACAGTATTAATTGCAATCACTGCTCATTGGTTGCCTAACTTCCCTCTGTTGGAATTACTAACCCTTCTCTCTCATGCATTCATTCCATGGTGCAATGTTTTACTTGGTTGCCCCACAAAATTTGAACTTTTGAAGTACTGATCTTTTACTTGGCCATAGTCCTTTGTTCCGATTTGACGGGATGGTTTAGATCAGTTATCTGATCTTTTTGTTGGTGGTTAATTAAAAGGCCTTAAGTAGTAAAGAGGGAATCTGGTATACTTGGCAGCTCTTATCAAGAACATAGGAAAAATTGTAGGGGATCTTGTATTTCGATTACTTTCACAAGAGGCAGCTTTCATGTTCGTAGGTCCCAACATCTTACTTGCCTAATTAGTCCTGTCCAGCTACGGTCCAAATTAGTTTGATTCCTACCAATGCACTTCGACAACAGGGGATCTATTGAACTTGGCAGCTTAGAGGAATGCCCAATGAAGCTTATAGCTGCCAAACTTTTGTAATTTTGCTTTTTTTTTTTTTTTTTTGAGGTAATTTTGCTGTTATAATCAAAAGGAAAGCAATACAGAGAAGCTACTTGATAGAAAGTAAGGGGATGTTTGGACTTTGGACCATAAATAAGGTGGAAAAAGAGATTCTCCGTAAGTAAGGGACTAAACAGTCAAACACAACTAGAATAGTGAAAGATAAGCAAAAGTCCAAAATAATATGGAAGAAATTTCAAGCTTAGTGTAAGCATGAAATTTGCTGGGCATATTACCAGCATTAGGTGCTGTACTATTAAAACAAACTGCAATGACAATAGAAACAACAAAAGATCAAATATTTGCTTCAACAGCAATGGCTATTAACCTTTATCTTACAGCATATCACCTTAATCTAAACTTTAATTACAGAACTTGGTCTAGACAAAAAGCTGGAAATTGTAGTATACCTATATACTATAGAACAAAGCCACAAAAAAAATGCAAAACTACTTGTATAAAATAGGAACCTCGTGAAGCTGTTGTCTTACTGCATTCTCTTTTGCACAAAAACTGAGAATCTGTTCACTTACTATCTGTGGTCTTTCTACATGAGGAAGGTGGCCACAATTAGGTATCAGATGTAGAACTGAATCTTCAATGTCATTATACAGCTTCTGCATAATTTTGCCAGGTATCTTTTAGAAAACATCATAAATAATGCAAATTTAGTACAGCAGCAACTAATATTTCATATTTTGTCAGCTAGGCTGCACCTCATGTTGTGCTTTAATGTTTGAGGGTATGTCATAAATTAGTTAAACTATCTATAACTGAGGCTTAGTTGCAATTAAGAATAAAATAATGGTTATGGTCCTAATCAAGTTTTTATTGCCCTCTTGTTAATTTCGGTTGGAATTGTACTAAGCTTAGGTTGATAAACAAGGCCAAATAACAGATTCTGCAATTAGGCCTTAGTTAACAATCAATTAACAAATTTCTGACATAATCTCAGTTGGGGTTGAGTTTCTCATAAAAGGCAATAATATAGGTCAACAAGATGAGGCTTACAAGAAAATATATAAACAAAACGAAATGCATTTGAGCAAAAGACAATAGCTTCAAAGTAGGTAATTTACTGTTGCGAATTCTTTGCTGACGATTTTGTCATCCTCTCCCCATATGATTAGAGTCTTCTGCTTTACCTATAAATATACAGATATAAAATGAACTAATTCTTTTAAGGAAGAAGGGGAGGGAGGAGCTGTACTGGAAGAGCAAATATTTAATATACATACCTGTTTTATTAAATCAACAACATTATAGCCCCCACTTCTCATGAAACCTACAGTTGCCTCTTTCCACCAAGGCAAATGGCAGTGTAACTGACCTACCTGAAAGGGTCCCAAGCTACATTTCAGAAAAATTTAATAATGTACCAGCAACATATTGTCCAAGCCCTGCAGCCATGTACCAAGTGGTAGCAACCTAAAGCAAATATGTTTAATTAGTTCCTATAATAGACCATGGGACAAAGCACTTACTCTAGTCCAATCAAGCAACGACCCGTTGGGAACATTGTTAAAAGCCAATTTCATTGCATACAGCCTCAACGGAAGAATCTTTAAAACATTTACCTGCTTGGTAAAGAAAATATTATATAAACCCCTTGATCTCATAATCGTCAATCATGCATAACAATCATGGATTGAAATATAAACTGTTGTGTTAATCATTATCTCACTACCACCTACCCCGGCATATGCAATGAACTTGGGCAGTTTGGTCATATTTCCTGTGCCTTCTGTGTACACACATGCACCAACGAAGACTAACTTAGAAACCTACAGTAATTCAAACTATCACCTGGAATTACAAAATACTTAAACAATTTCGAAGTACGATAAGAAAAGGTTTAAAATATTGTACTGCTTCAGGATAATTGACAGAAAAATCAACAGCAACAGCAGCACCGAGGCTGGCTCCCACCAATACCATAGGCTTCTTAATATATGACGCCCAAAGCTGATAAAAATGTAATTCAGTGTAAGTAAAAAAACAAAAACAAAAAAAAATTACAGTGTAAAATCTGCTGATTTAATTAATTAGAATGTATTATAACCTGGTATAGGTGCTCACGTTTGGTAGAAACATCGCATGGCGGAAGTGTCTCTGATAAATATTCAATGAAATCAAATTATATCAAAGCAGATAAAAAGTAGTCAAATGCATTACATACCTAAGTTAGAGAAACCCCAGCCAAGTATGTCAACAGCCCATGCCTCGACTCCAGCTTCCTCTAGCAATGAGTAGGTGTATCTCCATTCTAAACAAGAACTGTAGGAAACATCAGAAGCTGACAGCGCATGCAAGAAGATTAAAAGAATATCATTCAGAAACAATATGTACCTGTCGAAACCATGAACAAGGACAACTGCTTCATTACTGTCTTGTTGTAGTGGTTTGATACAGCTACTCATTATTGGCTTCTTTACTGAGTCAATCTAGAAATTATGGCGATCAATTATTAGATTCAATAAATATTTTTTGATATTAACTTATTTGTTGTTCTTTTGCATGTGATTTCCCAAAATTTGCAAATAAAACACACCACTCAAATTAACGTTCACCATATGATGGCAATTTAATTTTGTTGCCTTTTCATAACCCTGCCAATAACTTATCCAACTTACAAACTCACATATCCAGTTCACAGTATCTTGCTTTATTTTTCTATTAATCTGGGCATAGGGTTAAAAAACATAGTAAAAGGCCCACTAAGATAAAGACAAAATTGTTAACATCTGTCAGAACGAGGATATTTCCACTGCTAGTTTACCGGTTGTGTTTGAGTTGCAAAATTTGAAATGTATGTTCAGTATGCAATAATCCGAAATACAGGGTGTTATTTTGAAAATCCGTAACTCAATTATATCATGTCAATTTCTTTTTTCTTTTTTTGGCAGTTAAAGGCCCGTAGGCAATCCATTCCAAAGCAATAGTGTTTACATAGGAGTAGAAAGAAACAAATAAGCAAAGAAAAAACTCCTATGAACTCACAATCAAGCTATCATGTCAATTTCGATGAAAAGCACAGTTGACAGCTTCTGTCAACCGTTTCAAAAGTACTTCGATGAAAAGCAAGGTAAACTTTTGCCGTATGTTTTAACTTGTCAGTCTCAGTCTCTATCAAGTATTTCAAAAGAAACAAATCGATGAAAAGATCGTGAAACAAAATGAAGGATGCATCAATTAAATCAGGTGTTTTCTCCAATCACACACACAAATTGTTATCAATGCTCTCGCTACCTGTTTGTTTCTCAATCAGAAAATTGGAGAATTTTTTTTTTTTTTTGAATAAGTGGGAAAACCCACCATTTTTATTGAATGAAAAAGCAAAAAAAAATTACAGAAATTCTAGTACTGTGAAATAAAAAATTTTGACATTTTGTAGTTTCTGTTGATTGAAATAATTGAACAAAGATGAATTTAACTCAAAGAATGGAAACCCAGTAAAATTAGATGCTATCCTTGCATGCATTGCTAAATTCCTCGTCATCTTCAAAAAAAATTGGCTAAAATCTCTCAATTAAGGCCGCACTATTTGTCTGTCTCAAATAACACCAGAAAGAGAGAAAGAGATAGATACATAGAAAGAGAGAGTACCTTCACAGGGACGCGCTCAATGCGCTTGGCGAGTTCAATGACTTGACAATCTTTGATCCTGTCGACCTCCTTTGGGAGAAACGGAGGCAACCTTCCAGCCGAAACGCTGGCTCTAGCCCTAGGAAGCAGTGGAGAAGGAGCACAGTGAGAGGTCGCCATAGAGGCGAGGAGAGGAGGCATTTTTGTCAGAAACGTACACTCCCTCACCTTCTCTTCCCTAATATATTAGTACTACTCTGGACTAAAACAGAGCCTTGCCTCCACGCGGACCCTGCATAACTTCAAATAAAAAACGACAAAGTGACGAAATCAAGTCACGTTTGATTGCACAGTGACATACACTATAGTGCGAATAAATTTAGTTGCCTAGACTGCCACGGGAGTCGGGACTCGTTTGCCCAAAAAAAAAGTAAAATAAAATGAAAAGTAAATTATATTTTTTTTCTTTAAAAGATAGGACTAGCCGACTAGGAGTAAAATGACTCAAATGAAAAGTAATTATGTCATCCTTGAATAATTTTATGTGACTACAAAATTTGAAAAATGATATGATTTTTTTTTAATTTATGCCGCTTAAAAATTAAAAATACGAAATATATCATCAATAAAAAACTAATTATTTTTATGTCACTATAAAATAATAAAAATTAGTTTTATACCATCAAGATGATGGCCATGCCCTTTTTAATACCCAATATGAAATACTAAATTTCAAAATTTGTCATCACAGAAGGAATAATTAGTTTTGTGCCACAATAAAATAATCAAAATTTGTTTTATACCACTACAAAACATAAAATAGTTACAAATTAATTTTATAGAATTCATTGATCAGTTAGTTGTTAAATAATAATTTATGACAAAGTATTGAAGACAATTTCAAAACGTATTCTACAGGTTGAATAATTTTATCAGGAAGATCGGTTTCTTTTTCATCGCAACCTGGTGTATACAACACACCATGCAATAGTATCAGTCGCGTGTATTAATTCTTGAACAGAGAGAAAAAAAATGTTTATTGCTCCCGGCCCATAGCCATATGTCAGGTGATGTCAAGAGTTTGAATATTGTAAATTTTGATATGTCTATGATCATAACTTTTTTTTTTATAAGAATAAGAACAATTAAAGCTTTATAATATAACTAGTCATGAGTAGCTTAAGATTAATCAGATTCTATGTTTACTAGCTAAATCTCTTATTATATGAGGAAGGTTAGAGTCTAATATATTAGAAAAAATATAAAATTTGGTTTTGTAATAACACCAGTCTCTGTTATTGATGTTATTAACATATTGAAGGGTTCAAATGGATCGTTTGAAATTTGAAACGTGAGAATTATCGTATTGGATGGACCTCATCCGTCCAATATATTGAACTCTAGCATTTCTCTTTAACAATGTCATATTTAAAATTGACAACTTTTGTAGTGGCATAAAAATAATATTTCCAAAATAATATGATATATTACGATGCATAAGTTTTTTACATCATAAATATATATATCAAATTTATTTAAAAGTAAATGTAATTTATATTTTAAAATCGAGTAGCAAAATTTATATTTTTTAATTTTTTTTTGCTATTTTTTAGATTTTCTAATAGCTTATAGCATTTGAAATTTTTCTACTTTTAATTCGATAAAAATAGTAAAAAAAAAATGTAATATTTGTTGTACGTATATAATTTAGGATGCACCATATCAATTTTCATAGACTTTTATATGTATAGTTATAGTTAATCAAAATGTAAAAGAGAAGTATATGTATATATTGTAATTAGTACGATCTTGTATAATCTATCAATGGCACGAACTTTTTCAATTTAACTTATGCATGATTCAAATCTGAAATAGGCCCGGGTTCTTATTCTTTATTCACAACAATACAAGATTCATATTTTTTTTAGTTTTGAATATCTACAAGATTCACATTTCACGCTTTATTCACAACAATACATATTCGATCTTTTTAAATTTAAATATGCATATTGCATTTTTTATAGTTATGCTTTTAAATTCACAAAATATAATTTAAAATGTCAGAGAGCACATAATACTGTATAAAAAAATAACCACGAGCCGATTTCATCGATTATCCAATCAAAAACATACCTAACATTTGCGATTTTTTTTTTAAAAAAAAAATTAATGCTCGTGGACACTGCGTGATTTGAAAAATCAACTCTTTTTTTTTTTTTTTTTTTGAAGATGAAAGTGCCCGTAGGCGATTTGAAAAATCAACTCGGTAAATAAAAAGCGAGGTAACTCCTTTTTACAAGTGCCGGAAAAAAAAAAAAAAAAAAAAACCCTCTGGATAGCCTCTATCTAGCTTCTCTAAAAAACAAAAAAAAAAAAAAAAAAAAAAATCGATTAGCTGACGTTAGTCACGTTATGCCTGTATTAGCCAACACGTGTTGTGTTCTGAAAGCCGGCGAAGACATGATGCATGCAATGTCCCAGACTAACCAGACTAATGTTAGAAATTAGAATTGTCCTAAATTAACCTTTTTAAAGTACGAAACATGAGAACTTAGACTTACAAAACTATGATAGCTAAGAGTTTTGATAACTGTAAAAATTTCTGCAAATTTTCCATAATTAAGAAGTGTTACGGACAATTTTGTTGGTGAAATGATAATGCTTTTAAATTGGGAATATGTAATTTGCCAGATCGAAAATTTGCCCAATTAACTAGTCGTGGTTGTAGAACGGTCACAGTCAAATTATTAGAAATCAGTCGTCTCCTGGTGAAATAATTCATAAAGATTGCAAAGACCACCTATTGTGTAAGAAATAAGAAAATAAATAACTCAGGTTTCTATAAGATTTAGATTTACAGATCGTCTAGTGTTGTTCTCATCAACATTTCAGATAGTTATTATCATTTTAACTTTTTCAGACCTCATATCCTAAAAGTATTTACAATTAACGAATATGACTGTAACTACCTACGGCACAATATTAATACCATCTCAATGATCTTAGTAGCTATAACATGGTCATGTTTGATTATGTAATGACAGAGCTTGAGCTCAAAGGAAAAATAGGAAGAACATCTGAATTGATTGAAAATGTTTCTATGTTTACATTATGTCCGATCGTATAAATACCCCAATAGGCAAATACAGTACAACCATTCTACATTGATAAAACTATCTCCATTTAACTAATACTGGAGCTGTCCAGTATTTCTGATAATAATCATCTAATATGTAGTAAGTGCGGAGCCGGAGTGCGAGCTGTTTACTTCACATTTAATCGGCCAAATATAATGGTCAAATGGTGGAGTAAGCTGGAGTAGAGTAGAGTAGAAAAAATGGTGTAATACGTTAATTATTTATTTTTTGAAATTCATATTTTCGAAAACTTGATAGTGATTGTTAAGAAAAGTAAAAAGTTAAAACTAAAATAAAAACAAATCGCAATTAAATGGTTGAATAAGTCGCTCCCTCTAACAATTAAATTAACTTACTCCACAGTTCACTCCACGCAGTTTATTATTACTCTATGAACAGTTATAATAATAATAATAATTTTACGTTTTTACTAATTACAAAAATTATTATTATTATTACCCATTGTAATAATCTTGTCAATATTTCATTGTTATACTAATTTTGGTTCTCTTTGCTAATTTATAAGACTGTCTTTTTTTAAAGGCATTTATTAATTTATATTAAATATTAAATAATAAATAAATAAAAAATATAAATGCATCTAGAGAAGGGTGTAAACAATTCATATAAAAGGAGTAAACATGTCATATAAAAGGGTATTAAACAATTCTTATATCAATTATGGACCATTGATTTGTGTAATTTGATATGATCTATGGTCTAGATCAAGGTCAGGCTTTTTAATAGAAAAGATTAAGTTACAATCAAATTAGCTATTTATTAAAAAGGAAAGACTAAATAATTGATTTTACCATATCTTTATTGTCTAATCTGTAAAATTATATGAAACAAAAATAATATTAATATTTTATTTTTTTATTTGCGCGGGTATTGAGGGCATCTTTTGCTATGTTTTCCTAGTATTAAAAAATATATGATGTTTTTCTGATCTCGCCGTGATCATGTTGCCTTCCATTAGGTGAAATCATGATCGCGACAAGACATATATAATACGTTACACGTTTCCATCGGTGCTTAATTTGTATTTCAACTCGGATATATAATGTATTCTTTTTTAAAGCCAAAATCACCAATAATAATGATCAGTTAATTTAACTATTCATTACTGAAGCCGTTTTATATATTCATCTTTAAATATATATTTTAATGTATTTCTAGTTACTTGTTCAATAAATTATCCTAATTCTGAAGCAATTCATGTAATATTTGGCATCGTATGCCGACATTTCTCTCTCTTTCATCTTTTTCCTCGATTTTTTTTTTAAGAATTTTACTTTTTTTTTTCCATAACTTTTTATGGAAGGCTCTCTTGATAGCTTCTGTCAAGATTTCGGAAAAAAAAAAAACAATCTTTTATGGAAGGCATCGTTGACAGACTGTAGCGATCAAACAATAGGGAAAAAAAAAAGTTAAAAAGTAAAAACTCTCACTCGCTAGCCATTTGTTATAATTAACAAAAAAATTAGGAATAATTATATTTGTGCCACTAGTAAAATTTGTTAATTATAGAAATGCCATTGTTAAATTGATAATTAGATATTTGCCACTGTAAAATTGTTAAAATTAGTTTTATACCATTATTTTCTCTAAAAATGTAGTAAATTATAAATATGCCACTCTTAAATCTATCACTATTTTGAAATATTACTAGACTACCCTCCTTACGTTGTACCGAAAAGGAAAATAAACTAGAAGGAATTAATAATTTACAATCAGATTAATTATAGAAACAAATATCAATAAAAATGGATAAATTTACAATCAGATTTCGTGGGTTGAAGCATATATATTGATATAAAGTTGTAATTCAATTCTCCCGTGAACATGTTATCAATGTACATTATTTATTTTTGTCTTGTTATCAAATTTTATTCGGTAGGAAAAATGATTAAAAAACCATATAAATATGGTGGTTTGTTTTGATTTGTAAAAATCTTATATAGTGATTTATAAACCATATATATGAATTTTTTATTTTTTTTTGCAAAAAAATAGTTTATATCACTGTTTTAATACACTAATTGCATAAAACTATTATTTATATTTTTACAATGGCATAAAACTTATTTTTATTATTTGCGGTGGCATAAAACTAATTTGTTATTTTAGCTGTGGTATTTTCTAATTTTTTATATTTGTAGTGGCATATTTAAAAGGGTAAAATTGTCAAATCAATAGGTCAATGGCATAAAACTAATTTTTACTATTTTATAGTGGCATAAAAATAATTTGTCATTTAGTGATGGTATTTTTCTAATTTCAATTTTTCGTTGTGGCATAAATCTAATTAACCCAAAATTTTAAATATCGCGTTTCGGCGAGAGAAATGCGTCCTGCCTGCGTTGCCTCAACGCTGATCATGTGCTCGAAGGGCACAATAAGTTTCCCAACACAAAGAACTTCAAGAGCTCCCATGGCAAACAAAAACTTAATATGGAGATTGCGGGTTCGAAATCTAATTCGAAAGTTCTTTATGATATTTATTTATAATAAAAGTTGGAAAACTTAACTCCCATTTAATCTTGAAAAAAAATATGAAAAAAAACACGAAAAATTTAGGGAGTTATCGCTATAGTCTTAAATTTTGCACAATTTGTAACTAGTTTTCTATTTCTTTTTGCTCTCAATAGTCCCTCAGAAATTTTAGATTCTGAACTTTTCAAAATGGGTGAACTTATTTATTTATTTTTATTTTTTGCTTTTACCGCAGCGACTCTTATGGTGAGTGTGTGTGTGTGTATATATATATATAGAGAGAGAGAGAGAATATATATTGGTAATTTTTATATCAGTAAAGTTAGCAGCTGGTTTTCGAATTGAAACTAAAGAATTATTTTGGCCATTTAAATATTGAGAATTGTCACACTAGAAGACCAATTTGTGCTTATATTCTTCTTTTCAGGAATTCACTTCTTTGCTCAGATGATAAAATGTTTTCTCTTTTATTTGTTTTGATTTATGATATGGATAAATCAGAAATAGTTTTATGTTATCAGTAAATAAATTGAGCTATGAAAAAATAGTCTTGAAAATTTCAGTGTTTTTTATTGTATTTGTGGTGTCCATATTTATTTATTTGTTTGTATTAAGAGTAAGACAAAAAAAAAAAAATCATCATGTATATTGTTTTTGTTTTGCTAACACGCAGAAGTATAAATTATTTTAAGATGGTATTGCCGTTGAAAAAATAGGTCACGGAAATTATTTATTATTATTATTTTTTTAGATTCTTAGATTCTTAAGACATTTCGGATAGCATAAAATTTTTTGTCACGTGAAAGTTTTTTTAGGTAAGTCCATTTATATGAGAATCAATCTTTAGTCTGATAGTGAAAAAGCATTTTTTGTATAGAACTCGTGACTTCGAAATCCAATTAATTATTTTGTACATATTTAATGTTGAAATATTTTGTTTTAATTATATATATTTTGTTTTAATTATATAAAGAGTCCGCAGTTAAATATATTATATACGTATTTTTAATAAGATTGTGAAGATACCTTCGTGACTTCGTCTTTGAAGGGTGTAAATTTGTTTTTTCAAGCATCGGTAGTTGTTCTATAAAAAAAATATGGGCTCCATTAAACATTCCTCCTCCTCAGATGGCCATCCGGCCATGCCCCATGCACACTAGATCAAGGAAAGCTGAAAATGAATTGGTCCAGAATTTAATAATTTCATAATTAACGAATAAGATAATTAAACAACACATGACAAAAACGTATATATATATTTTGATTTTTTTTTTACACATGCAATATTACTTTCGGTAGTATTTAATATTTAGCAGATCAGATAGTCTCACAGTCCTGAATAAAATAAGTTTTAATTAGTACAAAGAAAGATGTATTTTTTAACTTATAATAACTTGATGATTCGATAAAGTCTTAATCTTTTGTTTGTTCTTTTATGTCCAATCAGCCTTTTTAACTGTTGAGTTGTTCATGCTGCCCGGTTGCTAAGATATCAACTTCTCCATTAAATCCACTTACTTGTCTTATGTATTCCCTTAATGTTGATGATGTGTCATATATATTAAAATACAAGTATAAACCAGATCAGTTTCATCGATTTGCCAAGGTTCAAATTCCTGTTCCCTGTTCCGCCATTATTTGATTGAATTCCCAAGGTTTAAATTCCTATTGCGCAAATCGAGCAGTCTGCCATAGTTACGTGTATAATTTTCCATGGGTTTATCCGATATCTGTGTACAATATCCTTTTTAAAAGCTTTACAATATGATACATTCTGTCACGACAGTTTTAAGACTAATAAAAAGTCATTTGAAGGCCTAAATTTACCATGAGGTTTTGGTAGTTACGTAATTTTCTTACGTCAAACTAAGATCACTCTCTGAATGGACTGATGGCTGTAGGTTTCATTTAGTCCCAAACGCAATTATAGTTTTCTCTTTGGAAGTCTCTGCTGTGAGCCTGTGAGAAAAGCAAGGGCTACTCCAAGCGTCATTAATTATCCGGTAAAATACGTAATGATCCAATATCAGATAGTTTTATATTCACATCAATAATCAATAATCAATAATCAATAACTAGCAGCAGTGCCCACCCAATGTGTGGGCGGACTTTAATACGTGAAAATATTATTTGACGCATATATGTTGGACGTTTTCAATATTTTAAATCAACGTTATCTGGATCGGTGCTGAATGTAACATTAGTATTCACCGGTTTAAACAAATAGAATCAATTAAAGTGGACATAAGAACTATTCAATAAACTGTTTTACATAAAATATATTGTCTCAAACAAAATAAAATAATACAACATGACATGATTCTTGAATCGCTCTTGCTCCCATGTTGTAATGAACATTGATCATACCCAAGATGGAGACCTGTTTTATAAAAATTAATAATTAATAATTAATAATTAATAAACACCAAAAGATCTAAGATAGTTTTGTACGTTAAGTGTATGTGTGACTCTGATATTAGAGAAATAAATATTTTTTTAAATGAAATTACGTTACCTCAATTCCTTCATAATACTTCTCGGTATACAACATTTTTTGTGCATGTTCCGTCTTCCGGGTCGATATTGGCACATGGTTTTATAAGTAGCTTTGTATGTTGTCGGGAGACACCTCTCGATACTGCAATCAGACTTCCAACATCTGTCAATGTCCAAATTTGTATCTCAATATTATTAACTCAAAAATGTTGTTCAAAGTGAGACCCAATGAGTCCTTAATCTAGAGTCATAGCAAGTCATTTTCTGATATTTTTACATTGAGGATGTTTTAATTTGTTTCATTCTTAATGAAAGGAACAGTCTGAGCTACATTTTATAGAAAATAATCAACAAGAAAAAGACGTGGCATAAATGACAAACAGAATATTAAATAACAAAAAATGGTATACCTAGACACTCTAACCCAATGTGTGGGCAATTTTTCATATAGCAACAGGCCCGCTCAACGTGCGGGCAATTTTTTATTTGAAATTTTTCAAAATGTTAAAGAGTTTTAGTATAAATTTTTTATGTGAACTTTTTTTCACCTTAAAGAATTGTGCTACACATGATCTAATAAGAAACTTCTATTATAAAATCATAATTTTTCTTGAGATACCTTCAGGTCTATAGTAAAAAAAAATAAGGAAAAAATTTACTTAATTCATGATACAACATCAAACAATGAACACATTGGTGTCATAATGTGAAAAAAATATAAATCAAGTTATAATTAAAATAATTACATTGGGAAAATTTTGAAAAGAAAAATATTTTAATTTTTAGCATAGTAAATTCGAAATTATACAGTACTTTGACCTATATAAGTTTCTTTTAAAAAAAACAAGTAATATGAAAAAGGCCTGTAAAATAACATATAAATTGAGCTCAAAGAATAATTTTTTTCCTTATTTAAAATTATAAGACCTCTCCGCAATTCCATGTTTAATTCATTATTCATTCCAAAAATATTTCTCTATTCTAGTTATATCAGTTTTCTTGAGAAGGAATATCACTTGTCTGAATTCCATGACTGGAGCACCGACTCAATGACTCACTTTTTGAAATAGGAGATGTCTAGTTTAAGCTTCCTGCAAGTGTACCTCCTTTTGGCAGCCCTATTACCTTAGATAGGTTCATAAGTTCATCATCATCAGAATTATAAAGTGGCACAATCTCAAATGAAAACCTATCGAAGGAATCACAAAATTCAGATTTATTAAAAAAAATAGAAATTGGATCCACGATGTAATCTGCAGATATGGAAGTGATATCTTAGCAACTGGATAGAATTAAAGAGAGAGATCCACAAGATACATATATGTTGAACCAATTGTTACAAGCACAATAAGAACATTTGGACCATTTGCTTTGTTCGCATTGTATAAGTTCAACTAAAATATAAGTTTTCAATTATTATGAGGATGACAGGATGGTGTTGTGTGATTTTAGTGGTAATAAATGTTAATATTATTTCAAAATATTAAAATATGGACAACCCTTAGTCCACAGGCGCATATCAGCAAAAGGGCATTTCTGACAGTTCAAGAAACATTTTTATTTTACGAACGGTTGAGTAAAATTAAACAAAATTTTTACTGCAAATGAATCATGGTCCGACACACCTACTGTAAATTTTTCATAATTTTTGGACATATGGATTGACTATGATAATATTTTGAATTCGAACAGAAATCAAATACCAGCAAACCATGCTTGTTTGAAAGTTATACCTTGAAACCTTTGAAATAAAAATCCAAAAATCTTGTAAAAATTTCAAAAAGTACCTCTCTATGTCTATTACCAAATCTGAAAGTTTCAAATTCTAATTCCAAACAGAGAGCAAATAAAAATTCAAGAACTAAACCAATATCTGACTGTCCAGAAAAAACAGATAGCAGTACACTATCATGGTTTCAAAAATTGTGTAAAATTATAAAACCAGACTAAAAAAAAATTCATTATAGGCATCAAAGTCTCTTTGTAGAGTCTAGTTTCATACAAAATAAACCTCACGTTCGAATTCAAAACAGAAAAAAAAAAAAAAAGTTACCAAAACAGTGAAACAAAGTCATTGACCTCTAGGGGTAATTTAAGGGTTCCTTTTATCTCTTCATTACAGTTGAGGAAATTGAACAATGGCATGTATGATCGATATGTGAGTTCAGCACAATCATTGACCTCGGTCTGGAGGTATAATTTGGGAGAAGGCAATTGCCAAATTAAGCATGTCCACTCGACAGATTATCACATATAGATCCCTGGAAGGTCTATTGTTATTTACCAGAAAGGTACAAAGATGGATCAGACTGGTACAGAGCTAACAAATTACACATGAACACTACCAGATCACTAACAATTCATCAGACTCGAGAAGCAAAGGGATGGTATTGAGTAATACCATTTCAACACGCCAAAAATTAACAAGAATGTAAGCATCTTCTTTCTTTTGCATTAAGCTTAAAGACTTTCATAATATAATAATAACAATAAGAAACAACAAGAACAGAAGAATGCAAAGAACAACACCATTGCTTGTTAACAACATTGCTGGTCATTACAAAGAAATATAATCATTTGGATGCTTGAAAGAAAAGTTTCATAACAACAATTAAAGGAAAAGCTTGAGAATGTAAAAATAATTATTAAATTATCTGAAGGGGAAAAAATGCTCAAAATTTCAAATTCGAAAATCAGAGAAAAGAGAAGCACCAGTGAGAAGAATGAAATCAGAGGGAAAGAAAATGAGTACCATCATCTAAACAAATAGCAGGATTAGTGGTTTCTTGAAAATCAGCACAGCTAGCCTTCAGTACAATTTTCCTTTCTAGCTTTCCTGCAATTATTGTCACAGAAATCAGGAAAGAAATAACAAAAATTGGACTGGATTCCGTCGAGTGTCAACATTATTTTTAGATTACAACTATAATCAGTTTCTGGGTTTAGGGAATTTTATAGCATTTTTCTTTAAATTTTGTGTGAACCTTTCTTGGAAGTCGCTATTAGCGTTGGGGCTCGCCTCATCAGTAGATTACTCCTTATCAGCCGAAGCTACATTAACCATTCTCTGCTGGGGAAAGATGCTCTCTTCTGTGGGACTTTTACCTATTCACCCCCCATAGTTCTCATAATTACATTTTACTCTTTAAATACATTTGGAAAAGCAACTAAACATAACAAAAAATGTTGAGGGTATTTTGCCATTTACTGCTAATAGTTACATATGGTGACAGAATTTATAAGGTTTTGCTCCTACTCTGTAACTTGAATGCTTGTTGCAATTCAGCTGCTTGTAGTTGATCTTCGAGCTTCCTCCTTATCAGCATTTGTGTTGTGTTATTCCCATGTAAAAGGAAATCAAATTGTATTAGACAAAAACAAGTCAAATATTCAAAAGAACCTACTTATGAAATTGTAAATACCTAATTGTTGGAGGTCAAACGGATCTATCGAGTCGAAGCCGGTAGGAGTTGCACAGTCAGAGAAATCACCTTTATCTCCAGCAGGCTAGGTCCTGAGGGGAAAACCAACAATGATTAGAGATAATATACAACTTAAGGGTTGTACAATGAAAGTGTACATTGTAAAAATGCATACCGGTACTTCTCTGGAACTTTGCCTTTCTTCTTGTATGGCTTCACCAAAACTCGGGCATCACAAATAAAATGTGGATTTCCCTTTGCTAGTATCACCTTCACAGTCTCAGGATACACAAATGTAACAAAGCCAAACTTGCATTTCTGCTGGTATGGGATCCTCACGTCTTGTACCGGCCCATAGATACTTTAATTCAAAACAATTGAAAGATCAGACTACTTCAGTAAAAATTGTGAGATAATTTAGGGGTTGATTAATAAGTTTGAAGTCAAGTAACACTAACCTAAAGTAATTTGAGACATCTTATTCTCTGAAGGTGCTATCTGCTGGAAGGTCAAATAAATCTGCCTTGAGCTAGGATTCATCAATCATCATGTTCATAAAACTAACTCTATCAAACTTAAATCACCCCCATGAAGGTGCTATCTGCTGTTGCTGCCACGGCTCTAAATTTATCGTTATTAATTGAAAAATATAATTGCTAGAACCATTTTGCAAGAGAAATCAAACTAAGTATCAAGACAAATATGTTCACCTTTGGTTTTCACTCTTTGTGTAACAAAAATTCCGGCTCTTGCTAGAACCAGAAGGCGAAGCAGGCATGGATCCGGTAGGTGAGAAAGGAAACCCGCTAGCAGCAGCCATGAGACACTGGCTCTTCGACCGAAGGAAGATTAGACAAAGCTTAATTGAAATCCTATTTCCAGTGCTATGCATTGATCTCTGGTTGAGAGAAATAGGGTTCGATATCCTGGTTGAGAACACAACATTTTTTTTAAAGAAATCTCTAAAACTATAAGCATGGTGCTGAATTCAGCAATCAAATGGGACGGAGGCGGAGGGGGAGTTGGCTTTGGCGGAGGAGGCGGAGGCATCACACGACCGAGGATCGATGGGAGGGATCGAAGATTGCAAAGTTGCCTCCCATCGCAACTCTCACCGCGCGTCTAGGGTTCTGGGATCGAAGAGAGGAAGATGGAGAAGTGAAAATCGAACAGAGGAGAGAGTCGAGTGGTTGTGCTCCTCCTCACAGTCACAGCCAAGAGGCGCAGTGAAGAGAAGAGAAGCTATTGGAATGCGGGAGAAAAACCGAAATTTCAAAATTAATACTGAGAGATCGATTGTTCCGTCGCGTTTGTTGAGTGTTGTGATCTGACGAAAGTTCAAAACGTAAAAACCTGTTCAGTTTTGAGATAAAATCTGGTCCACTCATCAATTTAATGTTTTACGATCAATGGTTCAGATTATAAAATAAAAGATGATGAACGGTGCAGATTATTAGATCAAGGTTGTATCCTTAGTTCTCACACTCTTGCATTGGTGCATTTATAAGTAGTAAAGATATAGATAAATTTGTGTGAGAATCTGAGCCAAATTGTTTAATCGCGAGACGACACGGCACACTTCCGTCTATTGGGTGATTTCCTATTTCTGACATAATAGGATTTTTTAAAATACAACTTTGTAACTTTAGTGTTTCCTTACTGTTTGCCACACAATTAACCCGTTGTACAATTCATCAGACAAATGGACACGCAAGAAACATAGTCGTTCCCTTTGTCTTTTTCAAAAGAAAAAAAAAAAATTGAGAGATATCGCCTATATCGCCCATGTCGCCGAAACCTTCTTCCTCCTCCGTTTTTACATTTCTCGCCGATATCGGCGCCTCCTTCCTCTCATTTATCCTTCGCCTATCTCCCTTCGCCTTCGACCTAATCCGATGGAACAAGACCAACCCCTAACCCCAACCCACCGGCGCCTCTTGGAAGAGTCGAAGGAGTATGAAATCTGCTCCCCACCCAATCTTAACCTCCGATGCTATGGTACGGTAGAGAGATGGTGTCTAGACATTCCTCCTCTCCGACTCTGGACTCTGCCTCTCGCACCTATCTGGACGCCGACAACAACTCCGTCAGGTTCAGCGCTGCCGAGTTCCCTTCTTTTATTAATTAATACTTTCTTGTCGATATGAATAATAATTCATTGTTTATTTTGCCTGCGTGGAATTTTTTTTTTTTTTCTCCTTCATATACTGGTGGACGGAGGGAGAAGGGTAGGCTGAGACCTTGCTTAAGATGCATAAAGGAGAATGAGAGGCGATAATAGCCAAAAATAGGTGTAGATCTGCTTTGTGCTCTCTCAAATGTCATAATTTTAGGTTTCGCCTTTTCTCCCTTTTTCATTTGAAACTCTTTCTTTAATTGTACAAGTTAGTAGAATCTTTAATCAAAGCAATATCGCGTCAATTTGGACAGGCGCTATCTGTAGATGCACGCCAGGAAATTGATTTGAAAGTGGGGGTAGCATTTACAAGGTTTCAAATACGCTAATTCCAGGGGAAGTATGGGAATCTTGACTCTAGGGTCATTTCGTGAGTTCTATATTCCCTTTGCACTTCCTTTTTACTATTTTGATGAAATTAAGGTATGAATTACAAAAGAGGAAGAAAAAAATATATGCATATTTGACCTTAAAAAAACAAAATACCAAGCAAACCAAATCCCGACAAAAGACGATAATAATGACTAGGTTAAATTTACCACGAGTCATCAGTATGCTATTGACATAGTCTGACACATTTCGTCCACGACCATTGTTTTTTATTTAGTGAAAATGGAGGTAGCTCAATTTTTTATATTCAAATTTGGATTTTCAATGGATTAACTGTAGTCTTGCTGGCTGCTACAGTCTAACTGATGCTAGGAACATTAACTGGTGACATTAGTGAGGTGCTGCAAGTATTTTTCTGTTTTTTACTCATTAATTCATGTCCAATACCTCAATGCTTTCTATTTCTAATTTGTGTGATTCATCTTTTCTAGGTATGGCCCATGTCAGACGCCTACGCTTGGTTTTTGTGTACAACATTCCATGCTAATAAGCACAGTTAAGCCAGAGAAATTTTGGTATATAAGTCCTGTTATTCTCAAGGACGGCTATGAACTGCAGCTGGACTGGGAGCACAATCGAGTTTTTGATCTTAGTGTAAGTTTTACATTTAGAATATGATTCTCTAATTTGCAGAAGAGCCTCTCTTTTAATATTTCATTAAGTCCACCAAGAGTACCACCTTTGCGATACTATTTGTCTGCTGAGCAGTTATCAGGGTTAATTTAAGTGCAAAATTTATATTAATCGAAAACATCATGGAATTGTGTAAGTGGTTAATATAGTCATAATTTTCCCCTTCTGTAATCTGGTATGTCGATTGGATCATACCATAAACTCCTGTCCATTATGTTCATCTCACTATTGAGTACTTTTCCATTCTGTCTGAATCACTTTAAAGATGTAATTACGCTGGTTTCATTACATGATTAGTGCCACCCACAAGGGTGTATGTATTATGGAAAAATTAGTAAAGGTCCATCTACTTGCCCTTATTGAATAGTGCAAATTAGTAGGCATTGTATTTGTAGTTAAAAGTCATATTATACATGTAGAATTATTCTAAAATGTTGTTTGTTCATAAAGAGTAAATCGATAATTAACTGCTTTCTGGATATCCTGATCTTGAACCTTTTGGTCAATCTGATGGCATTAATTTTACTATGTTTGTGGAATTTAAACAAGCATATTCCCCACTTGGGTCTCCTGGTTCAACATGGATGAAGAACAATGATGTTCTTGAGCGCCCAGTTATTATCTCAATTACCGAAAAATTAGAAAAAACACCAGCGCAAGTTGTGCTGCGTTGGGGGATCCAATCAGGTCATAGTGTACTTCCGAAAATAATTTCAGTGAGGGGACCCAACTAATAACAAAACTTTAGTGTATCATATTCATATGTAATAAAGTAATGTACCAACCAGATTTTATTATTTGTTTCTATTAAGATAAGAAACCCCAATGGTACTGTGGGAAAATTAAGATATGGAGTTAGTAGAATACTGAATGACTTAAAAATCTTACAGTTGGAGTATTATTATAGATATTTTGTACAAATTATACACATAAAAATTTGAACTTCGATGTAAGTATCATCAACTCTCATAATATGACTTAAAATTTGCAATAAGTTTATATTTAACTGAATTTGATATGTTATTACAATTTTGTAATAAAAATTAGATGCAGCATTACTGGGTTACTTCTATGGCAGAGATCCTATTGTAATTTTTGAATATTTTATAGATATGTGTTAGGAAAAATATAAGTGGGTAAACCTTAACTAAGTCCAGTTCGATTACAAGTTAGTTGATGTGGTAAACCCCACAAGTTTCTTATGTCTGAATTATTTTGTATGGGTTGCCAGTCTCCAGTTTCTTCTATTAGGAAAACTATAGCAATTTTCCAATAAAAGCCACAATTAGGTTCTACTTATAACACTTTAATTGATTTATTTGGAAATGCAGGCTGATTAAAGGAAACTTTGAATATATTCAAGGCAATGTTGGATATAAGGCTTATGGCTTATTTATTGACATTTAATATGATAAATATACGTGCATGGAATGGGAATATAGAGGAGGCAAAGCAACTATCTGATGAAATGATTGAGAGAGGGGTTAAGTCTGATGTAGAATCAAACCTAGCTAATTCCTACCACAAGGTAAATACATGTTTCAAGAGTTATTGACCATTGTAACTTGAAATTGGTATAGTTTGGTTTCCACATATTTAACAGAAAAAAGCATGTGGTTTTTGTTTAATTACTCATTAATTTTTATTTATTGGATAGGTTTCATCAAGCCATTACATATTCATTTATTAAATAATTTATCAGTGTATTTAATCATGTAAATATTTACATAAAATTAATAATTTTTGACAAAAATAAATGGGTTGGTTAGTCGCAGTGATTATATTTATGTCCATGTAAAGTAAAAAGCTGATAGAGGGCAAAATTGTAAAATGACAAATGTCTTTCTATAAATGTCTAATTATCATAATCTGTCTATATACCACCAGTAAAGGTCCTTTCATCAAATACTAATCAAAGAGACAAAGTGAGTTTTGTATTCTTGAATTTGAGCTTTATATATTCTAACTTCTTATAAAGATGTATATATGAAACATGCATTAATTTGGGCCAGTAAGCTAATACTATATTTTACAATATGATTGATTTTCTTTTCTCGATTTTAACTCTTATGTAAGGGTTTTTTTTTCAATGTCATAAATGTATTCATTGATCGCCTAATTTATTTTTTTTTCTATTCAATTTTATATTCTCATTGGCCAATTATTTATCTGACATGTAATGTGTAATTACTATTTTAGGTACATGATTGGTACCAGCAAGCCTATTGCGTTATGCGACATTTTGGTGCAAATTATAGATTAATTAGAGAGGTGAAGAAACTGGACAAAGCTGAAATGTGTCGACGGTCTTGATCGTAATTTTTGGAAGAAGGATACGATATGTTGGAGCAATGATTCATGCTTTTATTTTTTTACTGATTCCATTTTGGCTGGAACGTTGCCGAGTTTGAATTAAATGGTGCTATTGTTCAGGATTGAAACAAAATTGTAGATGCTGGAAAGATAAGCAAGAGCATGTAACATATTATAACTATAATACTATATACGTTTTTATATAGTAATATATTTCTTGATGCATCTTATGTTGCATAATTTTTAGATGAATTTATTTGATTCTGGGGAAATAAGAGGCAAGTTATTAAAATTCTTATGTACCTTTATTTTACTCATTATTTTCATTTTAATCTAGAATTCAACAGAATGGCTTTTGAAAATAAAAATATGTAAAGTGTGCCAATTTAGTTCAAGGTTCCAACCAAGTTGATATTGATGGGCATATATATGAATTTCAATAATTATGTGATGCTAATTTAATTCCCAAAAAAATAATATATCACGCATTTGAATCTATTGGGTATGCATGCTCATTTGGCCAAGACCGGAATTTTCTTTTTCAGACAATTTATTATTTACAAATTATAAAAGAAAATAATATATTATATTTATTATAAAAGTCAAATATCGAGCGAAGCTCGATTGGCCCCCTAGTAATACATAAAATGCAGTATATTTGTTGGTCTGATACTCTGATTAATTGATTATTTAAATATGTTTAACTTAAAATAAAATTAATACAAAACAATGTGAATATGCTACACAAATCAATTTTCACTTAATTAAAAATATTATGTACTTAAAAATTAATGATTAATGGTCAATGGATGACTATTGACTGGATTGGACTCTGAGAAACAGACCCACATGTCAGTCAGCGAATCAAACCGGCTCATTGACTTTCGGACTTTCGGTCCAGAAACAGAAAGTCTCCTTTCCTGGATGATCCTCCTCAAACATCAGACTTTAGACACGGTCGGTACCTTCTTTCATTCCACTGAATCATCTCCTTTTTGGCTTTTTCTCATCACTCCAGTCTTACTTCCCGTAGCAAACTCCACGGAACAATAGACTAACTAGTGTAAGGATTTGACCCGTCGCTCTCCATGGACACGACTCCGCCGCCGCCGCCGCAGCAACAGCAACAGGAGAAGCTCTTCCCGACGTTAAGGAGTCAAGCACCACAGCGCAACCAGCAACAGCAGCAGGATGAGCTCTTGCGGAGGTTAGGGAGTCAAGTACCACCGCGCAACCAGCAACAGCCGCCTCCTCCCGGAGATATCTCAGCCATCGGTCCCATCGTGCTGATCTTCGCTTCCCTCGTGGTAATCTCTAAGCAACTATATTAGTTCCTTCTTCTCAGTTTGGATTAGGGCTTTTTGATCCCGCATCTTTTAAAATCATAGTGTGAAATAACAGTGCTGTCTAGAATTATTACCTCATTGTGTCCATGTTGAACTGTTGTTATCTCCTATGCCTTTGTAATTAGGATTCAGAGCAATGGTTCATCGCATAGGTAGTACATTTTAGTAATTTAGAATGCATATCACACTACTTTAGAGGAATTTTTACTTAAATCATTGTGGAAGTAGGGATATTATTAGAGTATTTAAAGGCTTCTTTTCTGGCGGGTTGATACACACAAGTTTTGCTACTTCTTAGATTAGGGGTCTGCTTCAGGATTGAAATCGGAGGGGAGATAAAGGAACGAAAAGGAAAACAGTCCCTGACCATGTCTGCCCGAGCCCGACCTTGTTATCCTGCTCCACAACTGAAGTCAGAGGAAGTGAGAGGAAGTTTCGTAAGTGTGAGAGAGAGACAGAAGTTTATTTCCGATCTTTACCCCCAAAATCGGAGGGCACCTAGCCCTGGTTCTCTTTCCCTTCCTTTCCTTTAATGACTGTGTCCTGGAGCAGACCCAAAAGAACTTGCTCAATTCCAAGTCTGTCATATAATTTAATCGAAACTTTGTTTAATGCCTCATTTTTGTGACAAATTTTCCAGGTGGCATTTGTATCAATCAACTCATCTTGTGGCAACTTCTTAGTCTTACACCAAGTTCCTGAAGGTCATGTTGGAGTTTATTGGAGAGGCGGTGCTCTTATGAAAACAATAACTGATCCAGGTACGTTTTCATATAAGAAAAAAAAAATATTGTGTTTCAGACTCCCTTTTTTTTCCGCTTATGCAGAGCTTTCACTTTCTAGGTTTTCATCTGATGATGCCGCTTGTTACCAAGTTTGAACCAATACAGGTCACACTTCAGACAGATGTGGTAAAACTATGAGTTGTCTACATGTCTCTTGCAACATAAGTTTATTGTTTTACACTTTTTGCACTGGCATAGAATAGCAAATCAGTTTTATCACAATCTATCACGATTTGCAGATACACTGTCATAATTATTCTAGATGTAGCCTCTATTTTATATAAATTTGGTCAAGAAGTTTGATAGTTTCATGTGCTTTCAAGTTTTTATCTACAAACCTGTATGTCAAGCCTTATTTTGTATTTTATTACTGTAAAGTGATGTATCAATTATAATGTTCTTTCAATGCGCTCTTGTAGTATAGTATATCTTTGAATATATTTTGTTTTTTAAAAAGGAAGGTTTTGGACTTCTCAATATTTAGACTCACTATTACGAGATTCCTCATTTACGAACCTATGTGCTGATATAAAAAACTTGTTACTTTGATAAAATATTAGACATTCAATCCAGCAATAAAGGAGAAACAAGTCAAAATATGTCATGAAATTCAGAAATATCTAACACCTGGCTGAATTAGGTGAGAGATATTCCATGCGGCACAAAAGGTGGTGTTATGATCAGCTTTGACAAAATAGAGGTACCTGAGATAATAGTTTCCATGTATTATCTAAGCAGTACTTTTGTGAAAAATGTTTCTCTAACTGAAACAGTAATTAGGTTGTTAACCGACTAAGGAAAGATTATGTGTATGAGACTTTGCTCAATTATGGCATACACTACGACAAGACATGGATATATGACAAAATACACCATGAGATGAACCAGTTCTGCAGTGCTCACTCTCTACAGGAAGTCTATATTGATATGTTTGATCAGGCAAGTGAATTAATAATGTTACTCCTTTTTTGCCTTTTTTTTTCATTTTTTTACAGAACCCTGATGTTACCTTTGTATGTCAATTAATTCCAATTTTGGAATAATGTTGAATATCAGATAGATGATAAAATGAAGGAAGCCATACAGAGGGATTGCACTCAGTATGCGCCTGGTATTGAGATCATAAGTGTTCGTGTTCCAAAGCCAAAAATCCCTTCCAGCATTAGAAGAAATTTTGAACTCATGGAGGAGGAGCGGATTAAGGTACGGCTTTACAGTTCCACTCATGCACTAAGCATCACTGAAAAATTGTCGATATTCTGGCTGGTTTTATGATGGATGTATGTATTATAGAACTTATCGGGATAATAACTAGTTTGGAACCAAAACCTTGTTTTAGGTTCTCAATATAATATCATAGAAGATTAAACTTTTGGAAGGACAAAATAACAATGCAAAATAGTTCCCGGGTTGGTATTTTGGTTTGAGATGTAAACTATTTTACTGGTTTGTTGCTTTCAAAATATGAAAGTGATGGTCAAGGACTCGAGGTTTCACAGCTTTAAAATATTCCACACACTTTTGGAGAATAAAGCAGAGAATTTATAGAATAAGTAAGGTGGTCTCGAATCAAAATCTCATTCATACGTTTGAAATCTTAATAACATACAAAAGTGGATGAAAGATTGTACAATTTTTTTAGTTACTGAGTTAAACATTCACAACATTCCATGAAAAAAGAAACCCAGAAGTTGACTTACTAGTTTGTGTAATTTGTTTCGTATATTATAGGCACTTATTGCGATAGAGAAGCAGAAAGTGGCAGAGAAGGAGGCTGAGACGCAAAAGAAAATAGCATTGTCAGAGGCAGAGAAAAATTCTCAGGTGAGCCGCATTCTGATGGAGCAAAAACTGATGGAGAAGGACAGCGCCAAACGCCAGGAAGTAAAATTGGATTTTTGGTGGATACGGTAACGGTGCGCAGATCTGATTCTGTTTGCACTATTCTGATTGTTCTAACTTAAAACAATTCTATAACTGCTTGTATTTCCGGCTAAATAACACCTAGATTTCATAGTCTTTCTTTCATGATATTTTGTTTTCATGATTAGAGAGTTTTAAGAGGTGTTTAAAGTGTGAATAGGCTTTACAGTTCCACTCATACAGGGACAATGGGATTGTTTGTAATACTGGTATTTATTGAAATACTTTTACTTGTTTAAATAGGTTTTTTCCTATGTTGCACGGGTGCGGGTGCGGGTGCGGGTATTGTAGCCGACACGATACGGGTGCGGAGATACGCTACTTTTAAAAAAACCAGAATATGGGAGTATATATTAAATAATAAAATAATAAAATATAATAATTATATAATTATGGAAGCTATTATGACATGTCAAACTTTTCTGAAAATAAACTCTTGAAGATAATTAAGAGAAAGTTTTCTGAAAATAATTTCGGAGTTGCTATTTCATCTTTGTTAATATTTTAACTTGGAACTACTCTTCAAGCCAAATTAAACTATTATAATATAATAATTAATGAAGTATGGAACGTTCTACCTGGATTAGGTTTTTCAACTTGAATTTAAATCTGATCAATCGAGAGTAGTTAATAATTAAAAAATAATTTATTTTTAGTTCATATAACAATATTATCCATAATGTTTTCCAAAAAAAAAAAAGTATTCGTTGCAGGGGTGCTTAACCTTTGTTTTATTTAATGAAATGTTTAGCCTACGGGCCGTCGTAAAAAAAAAAAAAAAAGGAAAAAACTTTTGTTCTCTGTCGACAGCATTGGGCAATGGTGCGTCCAATAAATCTGCAACGCTTGTATTTCTTGACAGCTGCTGTCAAGCTCTCGAAAAAAAATCTGCAACGCTTGTACTTTTCTACAGTGCCCTTCCCTATACGTCTAGTACTTTTCGTGTCGGAATTAAACCTAGCGGCTCCTAGCCCACTAGCCCTCGCTGGGTGATAAATTATATATTAAATTAAAACTTCTAACAAATTTCAAAAACGTATCCGTGTCCCATCCGATTTCAGCCAACGTATCCAGTCCGTATCCAAACGTATTTTGACCGAATCCACAAGTCAAACGTATTAAAATAATCAGATTCGCCAAATAGAATATTGGATGCGTATCGCACACGAATCGCACGTGTATCCGTGTCGGATACGGAATACGCCCTAATTTTGAAGAATCCGTGCAACATAGTTTTTTTCTATTGCAAGTTGGGAATCTAAGAAAATTAGTTTCACAGATTTTCATTAAGATTTGATACCTCAACTAGGTCAAAATTTTTTCATCGTCAGTTTGTTTCATAACAGGAATTTTGTGTTAAAGGCTTGATTACTTGATAAAATTGTATAGACTTAGTGGGTTTTTCTTTCATGACTTATTAGCCAATGTTTTGTAGTATGTTGTGATGTAAATTATTTGCACCAATTTACTTAGGGTGTGTTTGGATAATAGAAGAATAGAGAATTGGAATAGGAATTGGCCCAATCCTTATTCCTTATTCTAATATCAATATTTTGTTGGTATAGGAATAAGAGCCCGAATAAGTCCAAATTTCTTATTCCTATGGTGTTTGGTTTTCACCGGAATAAGGAATAAGGGGCTTATTCCTTATTCCCGGCCTATCCAAACACACCCTAAAAGATTGATCATAAGGCCTAAAAGGTTGAGAGAAAATTAGAAAAGTCTATAACAACGTTTTATGTCTTAGCTGAGACTTTATCTAATTTTGTTCTCCCTACTGGTTTGTGAACTCTTGATGAAACTTTGACAAGTTTTTACACTTATAGTAAGGAGAATCCTAGATTTATTTCATAATTTTTGGAGATCGAAATCTTTTTAACTTTGTCGTTATATGCATTGAATGTCTATGGTAATTAATCTAATTAATCAAGTGTATTGATGTTAATTAGATTGCACCTTAATATCTTCCATTCTTTGTTTTTGAATGTTGAAATAGAATGTTTTTGAATGTTGAAATGAATTTCAAAGGTTTGAACCAATGGTTGTTATATGTTAGACCTACTTTACACAAAATATGACAAGTGATGTCTATGGTAATTAATCTAATTAATCAAGTGTATTGATGTTAATTAGATTGCACCTTAATATCTTCCATTCTTTGTTTTTGAATGTTGAAATAGAATGTTTTTGAATGTTGAAATGAATTTCAAAGGTTTGAACCAATGGTTGTTATATGTTAGACCTACTTTACACAAAATATGACAAGTGATGTGCAAAGATACTAATAAATGAGTATAATGGAAAGATATCACATGTAGGTTATATATGTGCTAACTTTATTTTGTAGGAGGATGATGGGTTTAGTATGACCCAAGATTACCAATGCCTTGCGGTTTGTATTGAATGCATGTGTGAATATTTGTAATGCGGCCTAAGGTGTCATTAGTAATTAATTTGGTTAATTTTAATATAACTTGTGAGACTTGCATGCCCCTAAGATAAGGATGGGGTTTATGATTTCACATGTATTATATCATGTCAGTGTATACGCAGTCACTCCTTCTGTAGGGCTCGAATTTTTTAAAATTTTCCCTTGCCGTTGCAAGTAACAAGTGAAGTTCATGCTCAACAGTTTGGGCTTGCCTTTTGAAATCTTCCTCTAGTGAGGCTATTATGGCATCGTGCTCACGAGTTGACATACACCTTGTTCTTAAGAAATGAATTACATCTTCAAACTACTTGAGCTCACCTGCCATCTAAAATAAACAAAATAGGAACTTAAATAAGTAATATAAAAGACAATTTTCCGTAGATTACTGGCAAAGATCAATGGTTTTCCGTAGATTACCGTCAGACCTAAACATACAAAATAAAGTTTAAGTAAAATTTTTGAATTTTATGGGTCCGCCATGCTCTAACACAAAGAACTGATTTTATCAGTTAATTGTGCTAATTCCTCAAGAACTCTAGTGTCACTAGAATTCTTCACTTCCTTGAAAGAATCTTCTAAATGTGACATAAATAATTTCACTTGCTCCTGGATTCTTTCTGTGTATGCTAGCTTTATCGTTAATCAAGATATTGCATCAGCTAGACAATTCATCTTCCCATAGTTATGTTCAAAATTAATTTGAACTCCTGTCCCTGTAAAATAATCAACAGAATTTATCCATCTAACCTTTGATAGTTTATTTTGAGCTGACTTATTGAAAAAGGATATTATCTTTTGGCAGTCAGTTCTCCGTGTTATTTCTTGTTGATCCAGGTAATGGATTTTCAGTGCTTTTAGCGTCTTCATGCACGCATGTATCTCAGCATCAATAGTTGATTTGATCATCGGGAATTTGCCACCAGCATAGGCACAAATCTTTTCTATAGATATGGGGTCAAGCTTCTTTGGTTTCCACTTGCATATGCCACCATATCATTCCATACATCCGTCTGTTTCTAGGATGATATAGCTCCCTACTGGTGGAAGCTCTAAGTCTGGTAGATTATGTACTTTCTCCTTGATTTTTTTGATTAGTTCGTAATCAGACGGTCAAAGACGCTTATCTCCATGAGGGCTAGTTTTTGTGTACAAGGGACCTAAGAGAGTTCCAAGTTTTGGAATGTAATTTCTGACATAATTGAGTATATCTAACCATGCCCGGAGTCCGACCTTTTCCTTTAATTTTTCTTCATCAAAGGAAACAATCTTCTTTATAACATGGGGCTGGAGTTTTATCTTGCTCTTTCCAATAATAGCTCCAAGGAATTCAATCTCTCGAACTGCAATCTTCGTTTTTGTTGGAAAGAAAACGAGACCCCCATTTCTCACATATTTCTAGCATTTTTCTGAGATGTTCGGCATGTTGTTGTTCATTCTCAGAAAATGCCAGAATGTCGTCATTATAAACTGCTATGAAATCTTCAGTGCCACCAAAACACCGATCCATTTTTCTATGGAAACTAGCAGGCACATTCTTTAATCCGAATGGCATAACAAGCCACTCATATAGACCACTAGGAACCACGAATACAGTCCATTCGATTGACTTAGGTGCCATTGTCACTTGATGAAACCCACTTTTCAAGTCGAACTTTGAGTAGATCTTGCTGTGGTCGACCTTCTTGAGGATGGTGTTGATGCCTGGGAGGCTGTACTGGTCCTTGTGAGTATTATCATTGAGGGACCTGTAGTTGAACACCATACGTTCTTTGCCTTTAACCTCTTTGCCAGTAACTGGATCAATGGTCGTTCCGGAGTTAACCATTATGGCCATGGTCCTGTGCCTACTTTTACTTGGCCTGATTACTCCTAGTTGTAGTAACGCCTTCGTATGTCTATCAAACTGCTCCTTCATTTGAGGCGTCACATGCTTTAAAGGTTTATCCTGAATTTGTAGATCAGGATTTATGATATCAAGCGAACATGTCACCTGATTCTTGGACCAATGTTTCAAAGGATTTTCTCCAATAAATCCTTGGTCCTTGAGTCTGGTTAGTAGTGCTTTGAATTTGTTTTTAAATTGTTGCGACTCTTGTTCTTGGTGGTATGCTACCGCTTCTCTTACTTCAATGTATTCTAAGCCCGATAAGTCGAGCTCAGGAATCGCTGCTTGCACTACCTCAGCATCTACCGTGGTTGCTATTGTAGTGATATTTTTGTAGAAGATTACATTTTGTCCTTCAATTCGCAAACCACCTTGCATGGATCGGATAAAATTACACCCGATCAACATCTGAACTCCCTCCTTCTTCCCCATTGAAAAAGAATAGGTGAAGGGAATTCTGAACCTATTCGACTCTATCATCATGCTGCCATTTTTGAGTTTCAGTCTGGCTATCTGAGTCGAGTTTACCCCATTTATCTGTATAGGATAGGCACTAGGTTCTAGTGCTTCTTGTGGGACAATCTCTTGGTTGACACAACAAACAGTTGCTCCTGTGTCAAGAATTGCTTGGACTTTGAATGGTTTTAAGCCTGGTATTTCAAAGATTATCTCCATGTTATAGAGACTATTTAAGACTCTTTTTTCTCTGACAGGGTCTTGAACTACTGTGTTGAACCGCTCAATTTCCTCCTCAAAAACAGTATTGGCAAAAACTAATCTGAGGGCTTCATTTAGATTTTTCGGTTCCATTTCGATTTCCTCGTTCACCTCTTCATCTTCAAATCGCAGTTTGGTTTTTCCTTTTTCTTTTCTCATTAATTCATCAAACTCGATTTCAAGATCCTCTGTTTTAGCTTCAAACAATTGTTGTTTGAGCTTTTCATTTTTTGCCAAGAGGTATTGAACATAGGACATCAGCTAATTGATTAGCTGATCCTTACTGTCATAGGGTGCTATCGGTTGCACCCTAGCTCGTATCCTTCTGCCTAGTATGAACCTTGAACATATAGGACACATTGTCAGGCGGCAGTCTTTACAGTGCGCCCTTGTTGATTTAGTTGTCAATTCTTTACACATTGAGCATTTTTCATGCCCTGCTGGAACTGAACCATTGTCCCTCCAATTATGATGACATTTCTTCTGGTGGTCGGGCAGTTGTATGTGAACTCGCCAGCTAGGTTGCTCTGCCTGCATCATAAATGTTTGCTCGCTAAATGGTAGGTCATTGATTATGGCTGAAGCAACATTTCCAACTTCTCCTTCGGACAGTGAGCTGATTGCATCACTATCTGGCTCATTGAGGTCAACTGAGAGAACATCCCAGCTATCTGATAGCTCCATATTTTCAACAATGGCTGCCCTGACAATGTTTCCTGTTTTGCGCTTACATTCTCGTGCAAAATGCCCTTCCTCTCCATAAATGAAACATTTACACTTGCGGACTTTATCAGCATGTTTCCTCTTAAACACCCGCACATGAGACTCATGCGGTTTGCCCTTATAAGTTTTGGACTTGCGGAGTCCGTACTTCTTTCTTTCTCCTCCATAGTAGCCGGGTAATGGAATTTTATTACAGAAAGAAAGATCCTTCAAGCTCCTTTGGAGTGCAGCTTGCTTGCATCTTTCAGCCAAGTACTGGTATGAAAAATTTATTCTCGGCATAACGCCGATTGTTGCTCCAGGATACTTGTCTAAAAATACCTTCTCAAGCTCTTGACCAATTAGAGGTGGCATTTTTCTGAAGAAATTTTCCTAGAGTTCTGAGGAAATATACATCCGCCCGGATTTTGCTGCAAGGATCTTATAATCATTCATGTAATTGAACAGATCCTTAACATGGTGGCATGATAGTCGCTCGAGATCTTGATATGCTCGTGTTTGTTCTTCAGTGGATCCTTGTTACGGGTCTTCTAGCAATATCATTCTCTTGATGCTGAAGATGACATTTTGGGGATCGTCCGCCACTGCTATCAATTCTTCGTACTCTTGTGGGTATGCCATTCTCCATTGAATAAACATCTTTTTCTCTACATTCCCAAGTAGATTCTCAATGAAAATAACTTTACTCTTATCTGTCCAATTGCGGTCATTGACCACATTAAGAGTAATTGATTCCCATCGAGGTATTACATCACTGTACTGCCCAATATCTTCTGGTAGTACCAGGATTACGCCTGTATCACTCTGAGCATCTGGAAGATTAAATCTCCCATTATGCTGTTGTGCATACCCTCCTTTAAATTTGCCAATATGATCTCTAATTTCATGTACAGTTGGTATTGGCGTTGTTCTTGATGTGCTTGCTGGTGGGTAACTGACCGGACCCATCATTGGCTCTGTTGGCCTTCTGTTGGTAAGAGAGCTTTTAGCTGTCGAAAAAGTTGATTCCATTATTTTTTATAGGGCCTTCATTTTGGGTATTCTAATTCTGCTTCTTCTGCAGCGAATGTAAAATGATAGACAGTTTACTCCCACCACCTCCCGAGACGAAAAGATTGAGCTATTCTTCATCTGACTCTTCTTCTTTGGGTTCGTCCTAGATTGGGCAATATTCTGGTACCGCTCTTTCTCTAGGTAATGATGCCAATAGCTGGATTGACTCCAACTCTTCTTCAAATGAAATATCATCTTCCTCGGTTGTGATTATCAGGGCCATCTCTTCATCTACTATTTCTTCGACATTAGGCCCTACAACTGCTGGTTCAGCTGGTGCAGTTGTTGAGTATCCTCCAAATCTAATGGCTAGCGAGCCATCAGTTCTTGATCTCACCTTAACTGTTTGTGGATGTTGCACTTCTGGAACTATTGGTGGCCTAATTATCCATTGACGAACTCTTAGTTTCGCAGTTGAACGCGGTTGTCCTGCTATAGCCCTTATGCCTCTGCTCGCCAGATGTTCAGTTACACCTTGGACATTATACCGAAAATTTGTATGACTGGTATTTGATAATCTCCCGACCAGAGATCGAGAAATCAATATACTGGTATTTGATATCCATGAGTTTGTACAACCAGTTGGATGTGTGACGAGGACTTACTCTATCGTTGTTTGAGAAGCCTTACCGAAAATAAAATAAACCGATTTATACTCAATTCAGCCACTAAATTAACTTAATAAGTATAGACGGGTTGTCGAACTCAGGGACGGATTGTTCAATCACACAGAGTTTTTATTCTAAATCTAAGTTAAATGAAATGAGGATAACAAGTTTGATAATATGATTCAGATAATTTTGGGATTAAACTAAAACTATTGAACTTGCTAAACTAATGAATTTCATGGAAATAGAGATAAAAACCTGATAAAATTGTAAAACTAGGGAATCTAGTTGTTCACTTTTGGTTCAATTCCAGATACGAGCAACCCTTCTACTTTCGTAGTGATCCGCTCGAATCTTTAAGGGTCGACAGGACTCAGGCGGTCTACTTGTTTCTAAGTTCGCATAGACAACAATCGAATAATCCAAGTTTCACTCCTATCCAAATCAATAATTAAGTAGTCTAACTAGTTCTATTTGGTCTTTTGTGTGAGATAGCTAACGAATAACCGTACTTAAATCTAACTTTCGTCTAGGTTAAGGATTAACTAGCCGTTATAACTGACTCCCTATCTACCCGAAGTGTCAACTTTCGCTTCTTAACTAAGGGTCGACAGTTCTGATCTTTGGGTCTAAGATATCTCTCCACTCTCGTTTATTGAGATTAGACTTCATCATTTCTGATTCATGATCTAGGCTTTAATTTCTTCTTTCGACTACTTGCCATCTAAGGATATGATTACAGAATTACTCTAAGTTCGGTTAGGTTTAAACTCCTAGCCTTGAGTTTGGCCTAAACTCAACAGGAAAATACCAAATCTACTTTGAAGAAATTCAGAACAGCAATTAAGAATAAATCACAAAGACCAATAACACATAAGATCAAATAAAAACTAATTAAATCATCCTAAATTAAACTAAACCATAGGTTCACAACTATACCCCTAATTTGTATTTAGTTTTTACAAATCATCATTAAAACACAGGCATCAAAATCAGATCTGCATTAGTTGAAGGATAAGAAGAGATTACAACAAATAAACTCGGATTCCTTCAGCTTTTTTCACTGTTCTGAGCATCAAGCGGCCAACCTGGAGGTCAAGCGGTTCGTCTGAAGACTCAGAAGTCGCAGTCCTGGATCTCTTATGTGGTGTTTTTCTCTCTCTTTCCAGAACCGCCTTCTTCTTCGTCTTAGGGTCCTTATATAGTGTTGCCTTGTAACCTCCAGATGAGAAGATCGTGCCAGTTTTGAGCGATTTCGGTCCAGTAAGCGCATGTAAGGAAGTAAGGTTGAGAATAACTGCTCGGATTGAAAATTGCCAAATTCAATGCTTGCGGTCCGCTTAGACTCCTAGCTGCCCGCTTGGTTGTCAATAATGCGTCCTCAACTGTCCTCGTCTGTCTGTCCGCTCACAGAGTTAGCTAAGTAGCTTGAATGCTCCAAAAATCGTGCTGAATTTTCCAGATGCAAAATAAATCCTATAAAAACTAAAAGGGCATAGAAGTACCTATATGTAACAATTATATGCAGAAATTAAGTTAGAAACACATAAAAATAACAATAATTTAGGGCCAATTTGGTCAAAATCATAGTATGAAATCTTCCTAACAATGTGGTTATAAAAATCATGAATACTAATCATCATGTCAGGAACTGCATACGCCAATTGTGTATTGTCTGTTAAGTTCATTTTCATGGAACTTATCATTGAGGTATCATTTTCCCATCTTGTGTCTCGCAACACAACCAAAGCATTTACTCCTGCATTTCTCATATGCAAGGCGTATAGCCCGACCATCACAACACCTATGTGTAAGTGTTGTAATCCTTCATCCACCAGTCTGTTGTAGCTCTCTTGAGAGATAAAGGGGATCTCCCTTTGATCTCTAACCACCAAGATTCTTTCATCGGAATAATGTTGATATACCTAATGGTTTCTTTCACTCCATCCGGCCTGGTAAAGTGTCTCTGCCGAAACTTGTTGTGCTCTGCAGAACTGTGAGATGCTTAGTTCCGCATCTGGGCTTAGTTGAGACTCTAATGTCCTTCTGTATTGCCTCCTTCTAGGCAATCTTCTTTGAGCCTCATGTCTTGACCGACTTTCAAGTCTGTAACCTCGGATTTGATCATCAACAGTCGGTATTTGGTTGTCATGGCCTGATACAGATGGTCTACTCACTATTTCAGATTGAGTTCGACTCATTGTATCTTTTTCTTTTCTTCTTCGTATATTTTCTTTGGGTCTCGGTATACGAAGAACTTGCATGTTGTAACTGGCCTTTTCGATGTTGACAACGGACCAAGACTCAAGTTTTTGAGTTGGTTCTGGATTTGTTCAAGGGTCTCAGATGTGTATGTCCCTTAGGGGCTTTTGCTCTTATGAGTTCTCTTATTTGATCCTTGCAATCTTCGAGTTCTTTTTTTATTTTAACAAGCAGCTGAATAATAGTATTATTCTGCTTGATAATTGTTGGTGGACCTCTTTGTGTTGCCTCGGTTGGTCTGACGAAATCAAGGGCTGGTTCTTCGAGTGACTCGATTGCTCGCAAAGCTTTTTTGTATATTGAACTTTCAGCAGTAAGACGCCAGTCGCTCATAAAGAAAATTAAAATTTTTATAAGGGTTGTTAGAAATATTATGAGTTTTATTCTTAATTTCTAAATGATTTTACTTTTTCTAGAGTATCCTAGGTCAGCATTTTGGGTTTGATCATACCGTCTGTGGATTTTTGGGTTTAATTTCTTGAATTTGTTTCATGTTTCAACATCTGGTTCTTTTTAGGGACATTATTAAGGTCATATAGTAGTTTAAGTTTGAGTGGGATGGTAGATTCCTGAGGACCACTGGAAATATTATTTCTTTAAAATAGATGATTGCGTGATTGCTTAGTATGGTGATTGCACTTATTCATTCCCATAGATGGGATGAGCTATGGGAAATAAATAGAGAGGAAAACATCAATAGGAAACGGGCATCGGTCTGGGCCATCCAGCCATGCATGCCCCATGCACACTAGATCAAGGAAAGCTGAAAATGAATTGGTTCAAAATTTAATAATTTCATAATTAACGACTGAGATAATTAAACAACCTGACAAAAACGTATATATATATTTTTTTTTTTTTTACACTTGCAATATTACTTCGGTTGTATTTAATATTCAGCAGATCAAACAGTCTCACAGTCCTAAATAAAATAAGTTTTAAATAGTACAAAGAAAGATGTATTTTTTTACTTGTAATAATTTGATTCGATCCAAGTCTTAATCTTTTGTTTGTTCTTTTTTGTCCAATCAGACTTTTTAACTGTTGAGTTGTTTATTTCTACCCGGTTGCTAAGTTATCAACTTCTCCATTAAAAACACTTACCTGTCTTATGTATTTCCTTAATGTTTATGATAGCAAAAAATATCATAATAAATAGTAAAAAAAATTGAAAAATGTAAAATTTGGCGTCCAAAGATATTTCAATAAGGTGATCAATTTGAACGGTTCGGATTGACCGTTTGAATTTTAGATCTTGAAAAATAATTAAATGAAAAATCAATGGTACGTGCCATCGATGACGCGTTAGCAATCCTCTGTGTGTGTATATATATATATATATATATTAAAATATGTATAAATCAGATCAGTTTGATTGATTTGCCAAGGTTCAAATCCTGCCACCTGTTCCACCATTGTTTGATTGATTTCCCGAGGTTCAAATTTCTATTGCGCAAATCGAGCTGTCTGCCGTAGTTACGTGTATAATTTTCCGTGGGCTTATCCGATTTTTGTGTAGAATATCATTTTTAAAAGCTTTATAATATGATACATCCTGTCACGACAGTTTTAAGATTGATAAAAAGCCATTTGATGGCCTGAAATTTACCATGAGGTTTTGGTAATTATGTATTTTCTTACTTCAAACTAAGATCACTCTCATAATGGACTGACGGCTGTAGGTTTCATTTAGTCCCAAACGCAATTATAGTTTTCTCTTTGGAAGTCTCTCCTGTGAGAAAAGCAAGGGCTACTCCAAGCGTCATTATCGGTAAAGTAGGTACTGATCCAATATCAGATAATTTTATATTCACATAATACATAAAATGCAGTATATTTGTTGGTCTGATACTCTGATTAATTGATTATTTAAATACGTTTAACTTAAAAAATAAAAATTAAAACAATACAATATAAATGTGCTACAGTACACAAATCAATTTTCACTTTATTAAAAATATTATGTACTTAAATTAATGATTAGAAAATATCATATATAATTAAATATATATTACTTATCGTATAATATAACGGGCATACAATAATTTTTATGCGTATTAAAATCGATTCCTCTGGGCAAACCGATTTCATTAAATACTAACTCGTACTTACAATCGGACGTATACGGTAGACCAATCAGTCAATCACCAATGGTCAATGGATGACTATTGACTGGACCGGACTCTTTAGGCTGTGCTCCAAAATTTACTGAGGAAAGGAAAGGAATGGGATGAGAAGAGAAGAGGGATACACTTCAAATTTAGAAGTAAACTAATTTACTTCCTTTGTCACATTTTCGTATAGAGTTCACCTTCATTATTCTTTATTCTCTTTGATTTTCTTTTAAATTTTAAATTTTGGAGCAGGTTAACTGCTTGGACAGGATCTGGTCAGTTAACTTCTGGTTCTGGAGCGAGCCTTAGAAACAGACTCACATCCACATGTCAGTCAGCGAATCAAACGGGACTCATTGACCCGGCCCAGAAAGTCTCCTTTCCTCCCCCAAACATCAGACACGAACCTTCCTTCAATCCTTCTTCCTTCATTCCTCAGTCCTCAGTCCTCACTGAATCGTCACCTTTTTGGCCTTTTCTCATCACTCCAGTCTTTCTTCCCATGGCAAACACCACAGACAATAGACTAATTACTGTCAGGATTTGATCCATCGCTCGCCATGGACACGACTCTGCCGCCGCCGCCGCAGCAGCAGCAGCAGGATCAGCAACAGCAGCAGCAGGAGCTCTTGCGGATGTTAAGGAGTCAAGTACCACCGCGCAACCAGCAACAGCCGCCTCCTCCCGGAGATATCTCAGCCATCGGTCCCATCGTGCTGATCTTCGCTTCCCTCGTGGTAATCTCTAAGCAACTATATTAGTTCCTTCTTCTCAGTTTGGATTAGGGCTTTTTGATCCCGCATTTTTTCAAATCATAGTGTGAAATAACTGTGCTGTCCTATGCCTTTGTAATTAGGATTCAGAGCAATGGTTCATCGCATAGGGTGGTATATTTTAGTAATTTAGAATGCATCACACTACTTTAGAGGATTTTTTACTTAAATCATTGTGGGAGTAAAGGCTTCTTTTCTGGCGGGTTGAGTACACACAAGTTTTGCTGCTTCTTAGATGAAAAGAACTTGCTCGATTCCAAGTCTGTCATGATTAAATCGAAACTTTGTTTAATGCCTCATTTTTGTGACAAATTTTCCAGGTGGCATTTGTATCAATGAACTCATCTAGTGGCTACTTCTTAGTTTTGCATCAGGTTCCTGAAGGTCATGTTGGTGTATATTGGAGAGGCGGTGCACTTATGAAAACAATAACTGATCCAGGTAGTTTCTCATATAAGACAGCTGATTTTGTTTCAGACACTTCTTTTTGTTTACTTATGCAGAGCTTTTACTTTCTAGGTTTTCATTTGATGATGCCACTTATTACCAAGTTTGAAACAATACAGGTCACACTTCAGACAGATCTGGTAAAACTCTGAGTTTCTCTACATTTCTCTTGCAAGATAAGTTTATTGTTTTACAACTTTTTTCCCTGGCATAGAAAGTAAAATCAGTAATTTTATCAGAATCTACCACGATTTACAGATACACTGTCATAATTATTCTAGACTTGGTGTATCATGCTGTAATAGCCTCTACTTTATTTGAATTTTGTCAACAAAGTTGATAGTTTCATGTGCTTTCAAATTTTTATGTACAAGCCTGTATAGCAAGCGTTATGTGCTGTTACACTCTAAAGTACGCACCAATTAATGCTTTTTCAACGTGCTCTTTTACTATAGTATATTGTCGAGAAAAATAAAAATAAAATTGAAGGAAGGTTTTAGACTTCTCAATATTTAGACTCGGTATTACGAGAATCCTCATTTACAAACCTATGCACTGATATTATGAACTTGTTATCTTGATAAAATATTAGACATTCAATCCAGCAATAAGGAGAAACAAGTCAATACATGTCATAAAATTTAGATTTGTTTAACTCCTAGCTGAATTAGGTGAGAGACATTCCATGTGGCACAAAAGGAGGTGTTATGATCAGCTTCGACAAAATAGAGGTACCTGAAAGATAATAGTTGCCATTTACTATTTAAGAAGTACTTTTGTGAAAAATGTTTCTCTAATTGAAATGGTAATTAGGTTGTTAACCGACTAAGGAAAGATTATGTATACGAGACTTTGCTCAATTATGGCATACACTACGCCAAGACATGGATATATGACAAAATACACCATGAGATAAACCAGTTCTGCAGCGCTCACTCTCTACAACAAGTCTATGTTGACATGTTTGATCAGGTGAGTAAATCAAGGCTACTCCTTTTTCCTTTTTTATATTTTACAGAACCCTAATGTTACCTGTGCATGTCAATTAATCCCTATTTATGAATACTGTTATATAACAGATAGATGACAAAATGAAGGAAGCTATACAAAAGGATTGCACTCAATATGCGCCTGGTATTGAGATCATAAGCGTTCGTGTTACAAAGCCAAATATCCCTTCAAGCATTAAAAGAAATTTTGAACTCATGGAAGAGGAACGGACTAAGGTACAGCTTTACTGTTTCACTCTTGCATGAAGCACCAATGTAAATTTGTAGATATTTTGTCTGGTTTTATGATGGATATAGGTATTGTAAGACTTATCAAGATAATTGGTAGTTTGAAACCAAAACCTTGTTCCAGGTTCTCGATGTAAAATCATAAAAGTTTAAAATAGTTTCTGGGGTTGGTTATTTTGGTTTGAGATGTAAACTATTTTACTGGTTTCTTGTTTTCAAAACATGGAAGTGATGGTCAAGGTCTCACACAGCTTAAAAATATTTTACACGCTTATGGAGAAAAAAGCAGAGAAATATTAGAATAAGTAAGGTAGTCGAATCAATATATCATTCATACATATGAGATCTAAAAATGTACAAAAGAGGAGAAATAAGATAATTTAATTTTTTGGTTTACTGAGTTCTACATTCTTAACTTTACATGAAAAAACTAACTTAGAAGTAGACATACTACTATGTGTCATTTGTTTTGTGTATTTTAGGCACTTATTGCTATAGAGAAGCAGAAAGTGGCAGAGAAGGAGGCTGAGACGCAAAAGAAAATAGAATTGTCAGAGGCAGAGAAAAATTCTCAGGTGAGCCGTATCCTAATGGAGCGGAAACTGATGGAGAAGGACAGCGCCAAACAGTGGCGGAGCCAATAGGGTGGCTACCATGGGCATATGCCCCCCTGTGATGTAATATTGAGCTTAATTTTAAGCTATTTTTTAGAAAAATTATATGGTATAGTGCAATATGCACCCCCCCCCCTCCCCCAATATAAAAAAATTATAAACCAGCCCCCTCCATGAAAGTTTTCTAGCTCCGCCCCTGGCGCCAAACGTCAGGAAGCTATTGAGAATGAAATGTGCTGCAATTTATAATGACTATTAGTAAAATTGTGCTGCACCTTTCTTGGTATATCATTTGTTATGTACCAGAGAGCTTATATTCGTAGGCAGTACGTGTGTCTTTATAATTTCATGCTTTTTCTTGTAGTTTGCTTGGTAATGGCAATTTTTTTTTTTTTTTTTTTTTTTTTTTTTTTTTTTTTTTTTTGCAATTGGAAACCATAGCTTTTCTATAATGGTTTCTACTTGCTCTTGTAGTATGTGAGTTTGGTCTCTGAAAAATGATATTGAATGGTATTAAAATTTTAAAGAGAAGAACTAGATGTAAATCGAACATAATCCAATACAGGAGGGAAAAAGGTTAAGGTTCTCGTCTTAGAATGTTGGCCCATTTCTTCTTTCACGAAGTCAACCTGCTTTCACAAAGCAGTTTTTCTCTTGTCATAGGAGTTATTTCAGTTTGAATGTGACTTTATCCCGTCTTTTTGGCATCGGTTGATGTTTTCAACGGTTTAGTTTAGACGGTTAAGATAGTTCTGGTTAGCTTTTCTATTTTTGTTAGATTTAATTCTGTTATCGGCCTTTCTAGGGTGCGATGGAACTAATTATTACAATGTTGGCCCACGGGCAATTTGATAAAAAAGGATACAAAAGGGAATAGGCCTAAGATCCTGATGAGTTCCGCGGTATCTTTGAAGAGCTAAATCAGTGCTGCTAAGTGCAATCCACATCTAAGGCAATCAGGTAATCAGAATCCAAAAACGGAAAGAAACGCGCTGTCAAAAAACACGCCAGTGTCTATTCTGTTCCCACGCGTCTCCCCTTCACTCACCCTCTCCTTTGTTCCCACGCGTCTCCCCTCCCCTCGCGTGATTTCTCCTTCCCCGGACGCGTGCCTTTCCTCTCCCTCATACTTCACCCTCCTCTTCTCTCCCTCTCATTCGAGTTCTCTCCCTTCTTATTCCCTCGTCTCTTTCCTTCCCCGCCTTTTTCCTTCTATGGCCTCTCTCTTTCCCTGGCCTTTTTTTTTTTCGCACTGGTTTTTTAATATACTCCCTTATGCATATTATTTACTCCCTTAAAGAACATAATTTACTTCTTTTTCGATATTAGTTACTCCCTTAAATGAACTACATAGTTAAATCTATTACTTACTCTATTATGCATAGTATTTACTACCTTAAACAAGCATAATTTCCTCCCTTTTTTTATATTAGTTACTTCCTTAAATGAACTACATTGTTAAATCTATTACTTACTCCCTTATACATGTTATTTACTCCCTTAAATAGCATAAGTTACTCCTTTTTTCGATATTAGTTACTCCCTTAAATAAAAATACTTATTTATACTTATTACATACTCCCATCTGTTATACTTAGTTACTCCCTTATATATATTTATTTACTTTCTTATAGCTATTTAGTTACTCCCAAATAATAGTAGAATCAGATTTAAAATATTAACAATAGAGGGTGAGGGGAGATGAGAAGGAAGAGGAATTTGCACGGAGAGGAGAAAAAAGAGGGATGGGCGCGGAGAAAAAAAGGGAAGAAGAATTTGTACGGTGAGGAGAAAGAAGAGGGATGGGCGCGGAGAAGACATGGAAGAGGGATTTGTACGGAGAAGAGAAGAAAAGGGATGGGCACAGAGCGGAGAGGGAAGAGAGATTTGCACGAAGCAAAGAGGAGAGGGAAGATGGATGAACGCGGATAGGAGAGGCACATGCTTAAGTCACGCACAGGGGCGAGATGGAGGAATTAAGTCGCGCGCAAGGAGAGCGCGTGAGGGTGAAAATGAAGGTGAGGGGAGGGGAGCACGTGAGGGGTGAGGATGAGCGCTGATTAGGGACGGCAGTTTGGCCCATTAGCCCGATTGCCTGCTCAGTCCTGCCTATCCTGAAGCAATGCCTAACCGGCCCGAAGCTGAAACAGGCCAGGTAAGGCCAGGCTTAGATACAGGCCAGGTCAGGCATGGGCTTCAGTTGTCAGCCCGCAGGCAGCCCAATGGGCTCAGATTAAATGATATTTAGGCAGAGAATGATGTTAAAATTAAACTGAGGTGCTGAAAGTTTGAACCGTAGACAAATTGTGAAATATAACTTGTCTCTCATGAGATGCCACATGAACTATTTAACGTTGTAAAGAACTATGTTATCATATTGAAATAAAATCATTAAAAAAAAAATTGACGTGACCAGGCATAACAGGCAGGTATGGGCCTAGAGGGATAGCCCATGGGTGGGCTAGGCGTCCATGTTTAGGCCCATATTATCAGGCACAGGCAGGCGGGCTTAAGGTTTAGGCTAGGCGGGCCAGGTATGGGCTAGGTATAAAGCCTGCAGGTAAGGCCCGTTGCCATCCCTAGCGCTGATTGCTTGATTGCTTAAGATTCTCATTGTCTTAAGCAATTCCCGAGCTTAGAATGATGATTGTGAAAAAGTATTTTTGTATGGAACTCGTGACTTCGAAATCCAATTAATTATTTTGACATAATTAACGTTGAAATACTTGTTTTAATTATATCTAAAAGAGTCCGCAGGTAAATATATTATTATATATATAATTTTTAGTAAGATTGTGAAGATATGGCCTTCGTCTTTGAAGGTGATGTAGGTTTTCATACACAATATTCAATCATGTTTAAGCCACAAATTATGTTCAAATGCATGTGTTTTTATTTGAATTTGCAAATTTTAGGTTAGAAGAAAGGTGGAGTCGTAGCCCGGCACTTGTTTTGCGGGTTCATCACTTAAGCGACGCATGCGAGCGAGGAGATCAGAAGAGAAACCAGTCAAGATGATAGCTCAGATGCATCTGGACGGACCGTCTCACAGTTGGGGCGGACCGCCCAGACCAACGAGAGAAGTCACAAAACGAGTTCTGCCAGATCCACCTGGAACAGGTCGCCCCAGTCTCAAGACGGACCATTATAGTTATTCTAGACACTTTCCAGAAAAAAATGATGCAAATTCGTCAAGACGGTTTCCTCCAAACTAAGCACTCCATAGCCATGTTCTCCACTTTTGGAACCTCTTCGAGCCTCCTATAAAAGCTCTATAAAGTCTCAAGGCACAAGTTATTCGTGATTATAGGTTTTAGCCTTTTCCCAACTCACCAAGGAGATTTCTCTATCGAGACGATCCAACCCGGACCACCCCAGACATGACAGAGTAGAGAAGAAGATTGTTTTCAAACCAAATATGTTGCAACACTTGTTTTTCTCTTTATGTGTCATTATTTGATGAAACCTGCTTTGTTTTGTTGCATGAATTTGTTAAAGTATAGTAGTTTAGGGGCTATCGTTGAAAACTTTTTCCTTTTGTTGTTTGTTTTGTTATGAATATTTAGTTATTAATTAAGTTTAAGTTTATGTTTTATTTCTTGTGATATAATTGTTTATTTATTGTTGTGTTTGATGATTTGTTAAATTGATTATCCCGTCGAACCTATGTTACGCAGATTCTTCAAAAATATAGCGTATCTCGTATCCGACGCGTATCCTGTTAGAGATATGTCCTATGAGCCAATTAGTTATTGGCATTATATTTAGTTTATGTTATTGATGATGTTTGATCATTTGTTCCTTGATTTTATTATTGACAGATTATTCAGGTTGAGGATCTGAATTGTGGATCTCTGTATTTCATTTTTGTTAAATGACAATAATAAATCTAAAATGTCCATAATCTTGATAGTTAACAAGGAACATTAATTATCATGATAAGATTAGTATGCAAGTTAAGTGATGATTAAGTTCTACAAATCATTGATGTGTTATCAACTTAATTGCATATGTATATGTTATTGGAATATAGTACAAGACTTGACCCAATGAAATAAATATATGGATTGTGTTACGTGTCATTATTTATTTCATATAAGTTTGATTCTAAGTTTGAGATGATTCAGTTTTTCCACATGAGGATTGGTTCTATAAATATCGTTTACCGTTGATTCCTGCTAAGGGCTGCTATAAGGACTTTATTTATGTTCTCTTGAATTGTGCGGGGAAAAATTGTTCATCAAGAAAACTGTATGTCCCTCATTAGTATATCTAGTGAGTGATGATATATATTGGGCCCCTTGATGGAGATGGATTGCTTGCTAGCAACTTGTGCAATCGTCTCTAAATCAAGAAACGTATAATCTGCAAGAATGACACACTCCTATCTTGGATTATACAAGGATATCATGTGACATAAGAATCAAAACAATGAAATAATTTATTTCTTATGCAGGATTGAAGTGCTGTAATAGTACAATATTTATTTATGTAAATTGGGAATCATAACGTGTTGCTAGATACCGCCTATGATAATTGGAAATAAATAGCGATTTATTTTTCATGTCTTACATAGAATAAATCCTCAAAGGGTCACACAAATATGTTTTTGACCATACGTGCATTATTTATTTGGTTGCATTATTGAATGTAATAATATGATATGTTGATTTGATTAATTATGTACCATTGCGAACTGTTATAATTAATTAAGTCAAACAAATCATATAGAAATAAATTAATGCATATCCTAATCTCTAAATAATTATCAAGGTGTTGATAATTAATTTTATTTAACATGAATTAATTAAAGTAATTAATTTGAGCTATCGGTCCTTTGTTTAAATGGTAAATTAAAGGTCCAACTTGAGAGCAATTAATTGGGCCACTAATTAATTAAATTAGAGGACCAATTAAATAATTGATGGAGCCCATTTAGGGCCATTTTATGGCTGCCCAACTCTAGTGATGGCAAAGTTGTAAATTAGTTGCAACTTTTTGAGAGAGTGGTTGGTCTATAAAATGACCACTTTGGAAGCCAAAACCCTAGCCACCTTGCACTTTTCTCCCCCCTCATATTTTGGACGAAATTAAAAGAAAATTTTTAGAATTTTCCTTTCCTCCATTGCTCTCTCACGCTCATGTGTTGAGCTCCTTCCATTTAATTAAGTAGTTAATTAATTGCATAAGAGGAAGGAAGGGATTAGGCTTAACCTCTTGATCTACTAGCATAGATTTGAGGTTTTGGTTGATACCTTGGTGGACTCGAGGCCAAGCTGCGTGGTGGTGGTGACGAGCTCGTCGTCGACTCCTACGCAAAGGATTACCTTCTAGTTACAATCCTAGAAGAGGTAATTAACTCCTACTAATTTCTATTAAGTGTTAAATTGCTTGGATGGCTAGATCTATGAGTTTGCTTGCTCTTTTAGCTTTGTTAATAAGTAATAAAATTAAAATTGAGCATGGCACGACTTTCTAACATATCCGATAATACACACCCGATATTTCACGTGACGAATCCGATTATTTTAATAAGTTTGACTTGCGGATCGTATATTGAATACGGACTGGATACGTGGGAATACAGATTGGATATGGATGAGATGATACGTTTTTAAATTTGGTTAGCTTGAAAAGGACGCGTCTTGCACCAGGCTACCAGAATTGAAAACTAGTGCCGCACGGCAAGGGTGCCGCGCACGATCCCCACTGTCCGATGGATGATGGGTGTCCCATAAATTATACAGATCGATAGGCCCGAAAAAAAAATTAACCGTTCCGATCAAATCGAATGGCTCGGATGGATGTGCGGCACACTTGCCGCGCTGCACCAGAATGGGATTCAGGCTACCAGGCTACTAGGCTAGGTCTATAATTCAGATAGCATGTGGCGCTAGAATGACAGGGGTAGGCCCAGACTGTAGAAAGGGTGTGTTGCAGTTTTTAATGGATGCACCGCTTTTTTTTTTTTTTTTTTGAAATAAGAGGCTACTTATTTATAGAGGCTTTAGCCCACTCTGTAAATTAGAGTTTATCCATCTTCTACTTATTTATATCTACATAATTTGCTTCCAGCGGGAATTGAACCCGTTACCTCTAGGATAACGGCGGAACCTCTGACCATCTGTGCTGGACTCCACGTTAATGCACCGCTTTTTTTATTTTTAATAAATGCGGCGAACTCACAAAGTTTAAAGCACCCTTTTATCCTATCCTATCTGACTCTCTCTTTCTATTACTTGTCTATTCCTTATTAAGTTGAAAAAATTAATCCAGTGTACAATAAATTATGTTAATTAAATTGTTAACATAATATTATCAACGGTTAAATTTTCAATATAAATTAAAAGATTTTTAATAATATATAAAAAGTAGTTTTTTTAATTAAAAATATATTATTTTTAATTATTTTATATATATTGTCGTATTCTAGTTTTTTTTTAAATGACATATCTCCGCACCCGCACTGGAGAAACATAGCGTTGAACAAAGGTCTAGTTTAATTGTTAGGATACAAAATCAATTGCAATAATTCGTAGTATAACGAACAAAACCTTTAGGTAGGTAAAATTCCGGGAGGATAAACTAAGCCTCAAGTAATTGAGGTTTTACTTAAATTGAAAGATTAAAAGTGTACCTAGACTTAAGAAATAGACTAGAAAACCTAAACCAAGAAACGAGAGTTAAAATTTAGCAGTTTTAGAAGTTAAATAATTAAATTTAGAAACTTGACCAGAATGAGACTTAGAGTACAAGCTTTTATGGTTAGAAATTATAATAACTTACATAAACACTTAATTATTAGTTAAATATCATGGCAAAATCAACATTAACCTTTGGAACGGACCGTCCGGGAGGGGGAGTTCTAGCTGGAACGACCAATTTTAAGGGTTGACAGAAGTTTAGAACGGATCGTTCTACAGATGGGACGGACCGTTCCACTTTTGACAAAAAGAAAATCGTTTGAAAACCAGAACCCTTAAATTGATTAATTTTCTTGAGTTAAGTTAGGAATTGGATAAATTTGGATATGAACAACATCTTTTATATTTTTATTGAATTTTTATAATTAATAAACCCCAAAATCATTTGATTAACTTATGATTAGGATTTAGTTTAAATTGACCAATTAACTTGTTAAATTTGGTTTTTCAAGGTTCCGATAGTTATATAAAAAAATATGGGCTCCATAAAACATTTTCTTCTCCTCATATGGCAAAAAGGGGTGCTGACTCGGACAACAAAAACTTTAATCCGAACAACAAAATAATCTATAAATGACAATTTTGTCCTTTTCCTAAGCGAACAACCTTGTATTTTTTGCTCTTTGCTTTCTCCGGACATTCTTTCCTCTTGTAGTTACCAACTACTTTTTTTTTTTCAATACCAAGCACAAAATCTCATCAATTGCACTTGGATCTCTGATATCATCGCATTTGACTCAACCTTCTCTCTAATGATGAGAATTTAAAGTATATTTAGAAGAAAACCTAAAAAGATGCTTGTATTTTGTTGATTTATATGGGTCTTAATCCAGTTCGGCATATCACACGTACTTTTTTCTTTTGAAGTTTGGATTAATTAGTGTTTATGATTTCAATTAAATCATGGTTGAAATTTAGTACTTCAACTGAGGCAGTTAACGTTGAATTAAGTCCAATTTGAGCAGAATCAATCATAGAACTGAGAGGCAATACTCAATAGAGGCAAATTACCTGCAAAATTTTTATCAGTAAGTAAGACAAAATCGGTCACATACCCCTCAAATCTTTCTCATTTAGATATTTACCCCTCAAATTATAGATATTTACCTATCCATTCTTGATACAATTAGATATATACCCTCTCAACAATTTTTAATTAATTTTAGGAAAAATCAGTCATATACCCCTCAAATCTTGTCCAATTGGATATATATTCCTCTAATCTTTAAAATTGAAAATATCACCCCCTCTAATCATGATTAGCGTAGAAAAATACCCTTTTATTTGTTTCTAATGTTCGAATTCTGAAAAATTATTTTTTCTAATTTGGGACAAAAATGCCCTTATCCCCTCACGATTATCTTCCCGATACTCTGTGATTTCAAATAGTACTCAATACCATATACTTCGCTTATTTTTTAAAAATTTTCTGTGGCGTCGTTCTTTTAGCAAAGTTTGACATTGCTATTTTATCTCAAAGATTTCACTTATAGATTTATAATGTATCTTAGTTTTTGTTCTATTCAAGCACGATGATTTTAATTTCCTGGGTCAAATAATAGTCTCGTATTCTTTAGCTCAGCAACCAAATATATATGGATGCCTTTACATACTTGCTTTGTGACGGTGGCTAAGGAGAGCTTGGATTTTGGAGTAATTTCCAAACTAATCAAAATGTGAAATGGATGGTGCATTGGAGTTGGTACTTTACCATGAGAATATGCAGCAAACCACTTGAACATCATTTTTTTTAATTCACATCAATATAATAGAATTAAAAAACAAAGAACTGTAGCGATGCTTTGGTACATACCAGATCGAAAATATAAGTTCAGCATACCAGCATTCGTGATGCTTCCTGGAGCACCTGATCCAATGATTGTAAGTTTACAAAGCACAATAGAGGCGCCTTCTCTAGCCATGAAGTCCAATATAAAAAAAATAGGTTCATGCCCATGAACTCCTGATCCAGAAAATTCAGAGAACGATGTGGTATTGAAGGTTTGGCTGAATTGTGATTCATATCCCATATTGATATCAAAGAAAATACATACCATGTTTAGTAAAAAAAAAATAATAATAACATATACAAATCACGTACCCGAGGAGGTTCTACGCTATCCTCTCATAGTGTCTGAGTAATCCCGCGATCTTACTCCAAATGACACACCGCTTTGTCAGATACAATCGCTCAGATGACTAAAGCCCACCTGACAAAATCACGCTGGAAAGCCAAAATCTCGTCTACCAGATACAATCGCTCCGGTGATTAAAGCCCACCTGACACAATCATGCTGGAAGACCCAAAATTCCGTGGCATTTGAGTAATCCCGCGATCTTACTCCAAATGACACACCGCTTTGTCAGATACAATCGCTCAAGTGACTAAAGCCCACCTGACAAAATCACGCTGGAAAGCCAAAACCTCGTCTACCAGATACAATCGCTCCGGTAACTAAAGCCCACCTGACAAAATCATGCTGGAAGACCCAAAATCCCGTGGCATTTGAGTAATCCCACGACCTTACTCCAAATGACACCCCGTTTATCAGATGAAAATCACTCTGGTAATAAAAAAATCCAACGAAATCAAGCTACGCGAGGTCCCGAAAAGACCTCCTCAAGCCAAAACCATAAAAAAAGAAATGTCGTAATTCACCAAAACCGTCTCATATCCCTTCTTCCCATAAATCACCATATTAAATAAGAGCAAAATTAAATGAAAGGAAAAAGAAACAACGAACACCAGCATAAGAACGTTCAAAAACGGGAGGGGAAGAAATAAATAAAAACACAAATATCCATACGCATAGGCATTGCACTAATTGTTTTATTGACAATTCAATAACAGTCTGCAGTATATGTTCTTTCGATTTTCCCGATCTAGAGGTGCCTAGGAAAGTAACCAGGGTAATTAACGGCGGGGGCTTGCGCCTGTCGGAAAGAAAGGACCTACACAAAAATAAACTCCCGTAAGAATATAAACCCGCACGAGCGAACATCTCTTAAGTGAGAGGCGCCCGTAGCTGAGGCTTTGACTTACGAGGGGATATCTGATCTGACGCTCTTTTTGCTTTTCCTCCTGAAAGTGGCATTTAAAATGGGAAAGACGCCCAAAAAGAGCCGGACAGTAAGCAACTGGGATAAGGTATTATTCAGGCTCTGGATAAGAGCCATGGCATCTGGTGGGTTCGCTATAGGTTCAGGTGTTTTATTGATGGTGTCATTAGAATGATCCATTATTTTTTTGTCATGGCAAAGAAAGATTTCGCATCGAAATTGAAGGGTTTTGGTCCGAAATAAAGGATTTGGTCAGGGTTTGGTCGAGCTTTCTGCGAGATCTAGTCACAGAAAGTAGATAAGTTGGTCGAGGAAGGTCACCTGCGCAGTAACTCGTACAGGAATCAAAAGAAAAACAAAGAAAACAATCTCGTGCAGTAACTCACACAAGATCGATAGCCACAGATCTCAGAACCTAATGCTCTGATACCATGTAAACAAGATAAAGAACATAGGGAACACGATGATTTAACGTGGTTCAGCACAAATCGTGCCTACGTCCACAACACAAACACACCACCATTTTTTATTTCTTTTCAATAATTTCGTACACAAGAGAAAGAGATGAGGATGAAGAAGATAGCTTGGGAAAGAGGTAAACGCCTGCATTTATAGATCATAGGTTGACTTAAGAGAAAATAAATTTATTTCTATATTTACACAAAATATCAAACTGTGCAAACCTACCAAATATGCACATTTCGGTCTGAACGTACACCAGAAAGGGGATTTAGCAAAAGTTCAATCGCAACGAATTTTGATGTTCTTGCTAATTATATACTTTTGCAAGACTGAGCATTAAGACTAATTGTTCCGTTGCTAGCATAAAGACTAGTACAAGACAAAATGGCAAGACAAATTTGGTGTTGCACAAATTCGTTAATATTTGCTGTGAATCATTAGTCTTAAATGGCGCCGAATATTATCAGAGAAATAGCGCCTAATTTTTCCCGCCAAATAGGGCCTAATTTTTCCGCCAAAAGTGGTTACCTAATATTTGCATTACCAATTATAAGAAAGAAACCTCTGTAAAAGGTAAATAAAGAAACAAATAACCTCCCCCTCACTAAGTAAATAACTACCCACGATCTATCAAAGTAATAACCACCCACTCGCTTGTCTCATTCTCTGTACGTCCAAATGTCATACCGGTGTTTGTTTTTTTTTTTTTCTCAACTGAAAATAATAAATAAATTAAGAAGTAAATTAATCGCTATTAAAAGCTTATGTGGTTATCAAAAGATTGCATACTAATTTGGTTTACCAAAAAAGGTTTCTAACTGACCTTTGCGTTGGTTTGAAACCACTAATTCTAATTCTATTTTTCGTATTTTTTTCAATGCTAATGAACTATTTCTGAAGTCCAGTTAGAGTCTTCGTAACAAGTTCTAATGAAATTTTATACCGATGCTGCAAAATTTCAATTTAATGTAACAAAAAATTGTACCCGCAAATTTCTAATAGTTTTACTACCACAATCAAACAAATGAAATATAAAGATAATAGTTATCATGAAAAGTGACGTGTACAAAATTACAGCGTCAAATAAGCATTTTGATTTTGTTTGGACAAACGAATTAAACCCTTTTTAGAATTATAATTCTTTTTGTCTAAAAAGAATTATAATAAATCATGACATATGCTATGAGATCTGACTTAGAATTTCAAATGACAGACTTAGACAGCTCATTATATTCTTCACGTACAAATTTCATCAGAAATAATTTTTTTTAATTATTAAAAATTAATATTTTTATAGTTTATATGTGAAATACAAAGTACAAAAAAATAATGCATGTTTGATAGTTTATATGTAAATAATAAATGCAGGAATCAAACACGTTTGACATTAGATACATCCTAGACTCAACTATTGAAATTTCAAATTACCAATCCGAACCGCACAATATGATCTTCCAATTAATTTTTTTTAAAAACCAAAATGATCATTTTCTTAAAAAAATTTTATGTTTGTTTTTCAGAATTAATGAGGATATTTTAAAAAAAAATTCAAAACAAATATTGAAAAATTGAAAAAAAAATTATATATAAAATTTTATTTTCAAAGAGATTTCATTATGGAAAACAAACTGAGTTGTTCAAATTGCCATTATAATCTCGAAAATTGAAATCTGACCATGTTTGACGAGCTCAATTGTTAAACACGTTTGACTCTAGCATTGCTATTTGGTAAATGTTATGTTTGACCATTGAAGTTATCGAACTCCTATATTTGTCATGATAATATTAAGAGATATTTATAATCAAATTTATAGATTCATTAGTGAATGTTTTATTTCCAGTTATTTGACTTGGCTATTCGTACAGATTTAGAAACATCTTGATTTATTAGGTAATGCTATTTTTGTTAATTATTTATGCAGACTAAAATACAGTAGGAATCAAATTTTATTATTTTTATAATTTTAAAAATATTTTTTTAAGCGGTTCATAAGTTTTTTAATCTACTTTTGTAAAAAAAAAAGAAAAATAATAAGAATTTAAATTGGGTTTTGACAACACGATGCATGAAATAGATTCGATCATAACATTTCTCGTAATATATCACACGAAACTAAAATTTTAAATTTCTCAATTTCTTGATCAAGTGTCAAGTAAACTCAAAAAATTATTAATTTTATTAAACTACTAAACTCATCTTTTATTGAATTAAATAAGATTAACAATTTGCGTCAGACATTTAAATTTAGAATTATTGAAATAAAATATAAATATGAAATTAAAGCATTTGTAGCATTAAAAAATTATGAACATCCAAAAAAAATGATTAGAGAAATTTTATCCTCGAATTAATTTGACGAAGGGAAATTTCAAATCTAATTCATTCTCAATATGTAAAGTTCAAATAGTCAATCCGAAGTGTTCAATATGATGTTTATATTTAAATCTCCTTAAATATCAAAATTTTCATTTTATTACAAAAGTGATTTTTAAACCTATATATTAATTATTTGAAGGATTTCATGATGCGAATCGGGTAATTTTAAAATTTTTATTAACCGATAACATCTAGGATCGTTCTTATTATTGCTAACTTTCTTTATTTTATTTGCATCGCAATCAAATATATTCCTATAAGAAGGATTGTAGAACCATACCTATGGTCTTTAACGAAGCTCTATTCCTCTTCGGTTCACCTTGAATCCGAAACAAGAACGACAGTTGAATCCGTGCTAGCGAATTTCCGTCAACACCTAGCTCCGTTACCCGTATCTTAATTGATTGCTTAATCGATAGAATATTTTAACAAATATCTAGAAAAAAATAAGAACAAAGCTTCAACACATGAAGACTTACTTGTACACAATTTTTCTGATCTGTTTTACCTTTAAAACACAAGAAGAAACCTTTCAATTTCATATAGCATTTAAAGCCACTAAGCAGAAATTAAAACAGCACTTTAATTTCTGACGTTGCAGCACTAAAACTTTGATAACTCTCTGTAGGAAACTCTAAACGTCCTGAAACTTGGACCATTGGATTCTACACTTCAAGGGCTATAATTTTCATATATCATTTGCCTAAAATGGTTATCGTTTGCTATACTAATTTTCTGTTTAAAGTTGGCTCAAATTCTGACCCGAATTTAAGGCCTTTTTTCTTCTTCATTTGTTAAAATAATTGGGCTTGGGCTTCAAATAAATTTATACATTTCATAATAATATTCATATATTATTATAATATGTGAAACTTATATTATCCTTATAATATACACATATTAATAAATTTATTCTTTGCTAGTTAATCACGTCACGTGATATAATTTTCTATTTGTACTTTATTTCATACAACATGAAACCTTGTACATAGAAAATTTATTTCTCGTTTCCCATTCAGTTGGTGTGACCTATATTGAGGATCCATATTATGTTGGCAATGGAATAATTATTTTATTCCATAAACTGTAAGCGGTACTCTAGCATACATTACGGCTACCCAAATAATATAGATGTTTAGCAAATCCTTTTACGAAACACGATCCTTCTAGTAATATTACTATCATTACTTGTGTCTATTCCTTGCCATATGATATTTTGATTATTATACAAAGTAGGGCTGTGTCATCCTCGTATTATAATCTTTTCTTGGTCTCTAATAAGTAGGATTATATAATTATAACTGCACTTCAGTTATATTAGATCCATTTATAATCTCACTTTACCAAGGGGCCCTTTATAATATCATTCCTCAATTAATGAGTGGCAATTAGCTATTGACATATATATTTTCCTCCTACACAAGTTATATACAAAGAACTATTACTTTTATCACCACTTGCTTCAAATGGCTTTTAATAATAATTACGTTGTATATTTCTTATGTGAAAAATATATCATATCAATCTTAGAATTAACGACACGATAAAAATATTAATGACACAAACACAATCCATATAATATTTTTATCAATTAGGTCTGTTCAATATATGAAACTTTTCATATACTCGTGTTATTAAATGATAATCCTTTATCAACGTTTACAGAACTACAACGTACTTTTAATCAACACGACAGTCTTATATGGCATATTAGTGTTCCTGCTAATATCCAAGACCTGTGAACATTTTAGAGATATATATTCATTTTATTTAGAGTTCTGCGGTTCAAGACCAAGAGCATCTTCTTGAACACTTCTAAATATGAATATAAACTCATGGAACAAAATGTAATAACATCCAATTTATAAATATAACATATAAAAGTAATCACTATAAGATAACTTTTAGAACACAATTCCAACATTATTGACCTTCCAATAAAATCAGTTTTTTAAACGCAAAAATAGTAAAATAAAAAAATTTTACTTTTCAAGGAGATATTTCTATATGACTATTTTGTTAAATGATTTTGAATTGATCATATTTTTTTTTTTTCAAATTAAGGTATGATTTCATTTGTCAGAACGTTTCGTGAAACACAATCATAATTGTATTTAGATATAAACTAGTTACTAGACATGATAGTCGTAGCGATGTCTTTTTAGATGACAAAAATATTTCGGCATAAATTACCTTAGATTTCTAAATGTGTTTAATTTTTAAATTAAATAATAATTGTTACGACTATTTTTAATATATTTAACCAGAAAAGGAAAAAATATTTTGAATTATAGAAACTGCAAAAATAAAAAACTATTTTTAATTATGGAAATAGCGGTCAATTATAGGAAAAAATCGACGATCAGATATCAGTGAAATTCCGAACGAACAATTAGATTAGCAAGCCGCAATATTAAAACAACCAATGCGGTCACGACTTTTAATGAATTAATATTAATAAATAAATACTAATCTGATTCTGGACAGATATTTTGTTATTCTTCCTCTTCCATGACTAATATTAAGGGCAAACCAAAAAAATATATATATTAACAACGAATAACAAAATTATATTCATAACAATAAAAAAAATAAATGAGACTAATAATGGAAAAATTTTACGCGTCCCAACGCATCACTCTTTTCCAGCGCATTACCAATATTCAATCAATTAGAATGATGAACTATAGAAAAATATCATAAATAAATTCATATTAATTATCATACTTATTGGCCGTTGGATCTTTCATATGAAATAGAAAATTCAAGGTCTGTGATTTTTGGCCATTGGATCGGGCTAATGGTCGTGCTTCGATCAAATCAGATGGGGTCACTATTTAAGTTTCTCTCCCCGTTACTTTCGAAGTTCGAATTACTCTCTATCCCTCTCTTGCGCCGGTTGGGCGATCGACTTCGCCTATCGCGCCGGTCGGAACTCGGAAGATCAACTTCACCTCTCTTGCACTGGCGCATCTCTATCGCCTCCTCGTGTACGAAGCATCTTCCCCGCTTTTCTTAGGAAGGTTTAACCCTTTTTCGACGAACCTAGATCGGACATTGGCGACATCGCCTCGTTTGTGCAGATCGATCTCGCTATCCACCGGCTCTCTATACCTTCCTCTCTCTTAATCAGGTTGTTCTCCTTCTCTCATTCTATTCCGTTTAATTATTATTTTTTTTATGGGATAAAGTAGCACCATGTCGTACCACCATATTTACCAACTAAAACTACGAACAATACCTTGACCAAGAAAAATTTCATATTTTTTTTATTGTTTATCTGATTGCAATGCTTTTGTATTGGAATTTCATACGATTGAAGTATTATTAAGGATTATGACACAAGCTATTTGATTATTTTGCATTTTAGTTGCATTTGTGTTCCTACTTTTTAAATCAAGGACTTAATTCTGGCCCGAATTATGGAAAATGTGACTTATTGGTAAACTGAAATAATTAATATTATTGTTTCAAGAAATGAATACTTTGGTACTTGGATATGCAAAAGGAAACCTTTTTTACTGCCTGGTCGGCCTCAATGAGAATACCATGTGGTTAGAACTTGAGAAGTAATTATGTGATTGTAATCTATGTTTTGCAAAGATAGTATACTAGCACATGATAAGCTATAGTTAATGATGAGTTATTGAGTTACATATACAAGATACCAGTTCTATTCACTAGCAACTTGTGAGAAGACAGTGAAATCAAAACACAATGCATACCCTCAAATTAAAAGTACCCCACATTATTCATAAACCATAAGTTTGTCATGTCTATTTTGTCGCCATTATTAATGCTGAAAAAAACACAACTAGGTCAGTAAACTCGATTTAAGGTACTATGTTTTATAAATTTCTAGATAAAAGAAACAAGACCACTAAATTTGTGTGCTATTATATTTTGTGATAATTGCAGAAGGAACATACAAGCAAAGCCATGTTTTTGTTTAATGAAGACAGAGACAACAAAGAGAATGATCAAACTATTACTAGAGTACCTTACCAAGGTTCGTTTGAGCTTCCATGTTTTTGTTATTGTAGTTCAAACTAATATATGTAACTCTCTGTTTTTTATTTTAATGGTTTCTTGTATAATATTTGGGTCAAGCACTGCTCCAACTGTTGAGTATTAGGTGCTACATTGTCTTTTGAAATAAATTCAAGACCTGCAAGTAGAGGATTGGGTTACAAATTGAAGTCTGGAACTAATTTGTTATTTTCTTTCACTCCTTGCTAAATTGTATTTTTGATGTGGCGTTATTTGAGTGTCATTGGGTTAATGCCACACAAATAGAGGATTTAGAAATGAAAATTATAGTTTTATCTTGGTTAACTTTTTTCATTTAATTCCGGCAGGTAATAAACTAGAAGAAGAGCTATACATATTTACTTCCCAAATAATATCATTTTTTCTATACTGAAGATTAAGCATATTCAAGATGGCCTGTCGACATTGGAGTAAAACGACGAGACACATGATGTAGAAAATGGTGACATGTTGGAAGTGATGGAGCATGACCTTATGATGCGGTCTTTTCGTGTTCAGAAGATTAAGGCCCTGATCAGAATCCTCTTTTTTTAACGTGGGATTTCAATTCATTTCATTTCATTGGAAAATTCTTGATCACAATGAGCGGATTTGGTGTCATTTGGTTAGAATTTCTATGTAATTAGGTCTAACGAAATCCTATAAAATCCTACTAAATCAATTCAAATGAAATGAAATCCCGAGTAAAAATCATTGTGATCAGGGCCTAATAGTTAGAGTTGAGGAAAATAAATTTGATTATACAAAATTTTGAATTGTAAAGAATGATATTTAGTTTATTTGTAGATAATATTTTTATTCTTAATATTTTGTTGTGTTCTCTTGACAATATTGTGATTCTGTATTTAAATAAATTAAAAAAAATTAACAATTATAATTTCAATCTATTTATTATATTGATTAAATGTGTATAAAGAAATAATATAAAATTAAAAAAATCAATTGACTAGACTATTTAGTGTTGCAAGTAAACGTCTTGCTGATTGCTCGATGTCGATTTGCAATAACGCTGGCAAGATTATAGAGTCTTGCAAAAAAGAAATAATTAATAAATTTTCGCATTTGTAATGCAGATTAAAATCTGAAATTGCAAGAGTATTGCTTCTTGCAAAATTCACGATACGGGTCTTGCTAGATTGCAAGAGTCGCCTTTATCTTTACCCACATGCCGAAAAGTCTTTCAATAGACCCTTGCTACAGGACATTTTGCAAGTTCAAAAATTTTCTTGCAAAAAAATCCTGCAACACATATGAGGCCTTATCGCTACTCTTCGGTGTCTTGGTAAATCACCTTTTTGTTGTAGTGAACTACTCCTTCTGGTTCACACCTTATATAGATTTGCTACTAAATTTATTTCGATCTTTATTTCTTGTAAATAATTTTATAACACAAAAAAAAAACACAGCAATCACTCAATTCATATTATCCATCTTTGAACATACCTCTTATTTAAAAAGAAATATAAAAGGCTTTCAATACTTCTTATTATTTGATCCTTCAAAGGATTTAGAAACAACAAATAACATTTTTCATCTTCTAAATTAGGCATATCTAGGCCATGGTTGCGGCGGAGCCGCAACTATGCATCTAGTATATATTAAAATATAAGTATAAACCAGATCAGTTTGATCGATTTGCCAAGGTTCAAATTCCCTGCCCCCTGTTCCACCATTGTTTGATTGATTTCCCAAGGTTCAAATTTCTATTGCGCAAATCGAGCTGTCTGCCATAGTTACGTTTATAATTTTCCATGGGTTTATCTGATTTCTGTGTACAATATCATTTTTAAAAGCTTTATAATATGATACATCCTGTCACGACAGTTTTAAGATTGATAAAAAGCCATTTGGTGGCCTAAAATTTACCATGAGGTTTTGGTAATTATGTATTTTTCTTACTTCAAACTAAGATCACTCTCATAATGGACTGACGGCTGTAGGTTTCATTTAGTCCCAAACGCAATTATAGTTTTCTCTTTGGAAGTCTCTGCTGTGAGCCTGTGAGAAAAGCAAGGGCTACTCCAAGCGTCATTAATTATCCGGTAAAATAGGTAATGATCCAATATCAGATAGTTTTATATTCACATAATACATAAAATGCAGTATATTTGTTGGTCTGATACTTTGATTAATTGATTATTTAAATATGTTTAACTTAAAATAAAATTAATACAAAACAATGTGAATATGCTACACAAATCAATTTTCACTTTATTAAAAATATTATGTACTTAAAAATTAATGATTAAAAAAATCATATATAGTTAAATATATATTACTTATCGTATAAAATAACGGGCACAAAATCATTTTTATCCGTATTAAAATCGATTCACCTGGGTGAACCGATTTCATTAAATACAAACGCCTACAGTCGTACGTATACCAACGGGCAATGGATGACTCAAGTCATGAGTCATGACTGATTGACTGGACCGGACTTTGAGAAATAGACCAACATGACAGTCGGCGAATCAAACAAAACTCATCAGCCCGGCCCAGAAAGTCTCCTTTCCTCCCCAAGACCCCAATTTCCCAATCCGGTAGTTTCGTCGAAAACCCAGCCTCACTGTACTTCATAAACGATACTTTCCTTCCTTCTGACCTTCTTCCTCACTGAATCGCCATATTTCTTCCCGTGGCAAACACCACGGAACAATAGACTAATTACTATCAGGATTCGATCCATCGATCGCCATGGACACGACTCCGCCGCCGCCGCAGCAGCAGGATCAGCAACAGGAGGAGCTCTTGCGGAGGTTAAGGAGTCAAGTACCACAGCGCAACCAGCAACAGCCGCCTCCTCCCGGCGATATCTCAGCCATCGGTCCCATCGTGCTGATCGTTGCCTCCCTTTTCTTCGTGGTAATCTCTAAACAGTCGTATCATTTCATTCTACTCAGGTTGGATTAGGGCTTGTTGATCTGATCCTGCATCTTTTCATATCATAGTGTGAAATAACAGTGCTGTCTAGAATTATTATCACATTGTGTCCATGTTGAACTGTTGTTGATCTCCTATGCCTTTGTACTTAGGTTTTAGAGCAATGATTCATTAGAGGAATTTTTACTTAAAAATCATTGTGGAAGTAGGAAGTACTATTAGAGTACTTAAAGGCTTCTGTGCTGGCGGATTGAGTAGACATAATGTATGCTACTTCTTAGATTAAAAGAACTTGCTCGATTCCGAGCCTGTAATGATTAAAACGAAACTTATCTTACTGCCTCGTATTTGTTACAAATTTTCCAGGTGGCATTTGTATCAATGAACTCATCTAGTGGCAACTTCTTAGTCTTGCATCAAGTTCCTGAAGGTCATGTTGGAGTTTATTGGAGAGGTGGTGCTCTTATGAAAACAATAACTGATCCAGGTAGTTTTCATATAAGAAAAAAACGATTGAGTTTCAGATGTGCTTTTTTATTTAAAAAAAAAAAAAAAAAAAAAAAACTTATGCAGATGTAACTTTCACTCTCCAGGTTTTCATCTGATGATGCCACTTGTTACCAAGTTTGAACCAATACAGGTCACACTTCAGACAGATCTGGTAAAACTATGAGTTCTCTACATTTCTCTTGCAACATAAGTTTATTGTTTTACACTTTTTTCCCTGGCGTAGAATAGCAAATCAGTTTTATCACAATCTATCATGATTTGCAGATACACTGTCATAATTATTCTAGACGTAGCCTCTATTTTATATAAATTTGGTCAACAAGTTTGATAGTTTCATGTGCTTTCAAGTTTTTATCTACAGACCTGTATGTCAAGCCTTAATTTGTATTTTATTACTGTAAAGTGATGTACCAATTATAAAGTTATTTCAATGCGCTCTTGTAGTATAGTATACCTTTGAAAATATTTTTTTTTAAAAAAGGAAGTTTTTGGACTTCTCAACATTTAGACTCACTATTACGAGATTCCTCATTTACAAACCTATGCGCTGATATCAAAAACTTGTTACTTTGATAAAATATTAGACATTCAATCCAGCAATAAAGGAGAAACAAGTCAAAAAATGTCATGAAATTCAGAAATGTTTAACACCTAGCTGAATTAGGTGAGAGATATTCCATGCGGCACAAAAGGTGGTGTTATGATCAGCTTTGACAAAATAGAGGTACCTGAGATAATAGTTTCCATGTATTATCTAAGCAGTACTTTTGTGAAAAATGTTTCTCTAACTGAAACAGTAATTAGGTTGTTAACCGACTAAGGAAAGATTATGTGCATGAGACTTTGCTCAATTATGGCATACACTATGACAAGACATGGATATATGACAAAATACACCATGAGATAAACCAGTTCTGCAGTGCTCACTCTCTACAACAAGTCTATATTGATATGTTTGATCAGGCAAGTGAATTAATGTTACTCCTTTTTTGCCTTTTTTTTAATATTTCTTTACAGAACCATGATGTTATCTGTGTATGTCAATTAATTCCAATTTTGGAATAATGTTAAATATCAGATAGATGATAAAATGAAGGAAGCCATACAGAGGGATTGCACTCAGTATGCTCCTGGTATTGAGATCATAAGTGTTCGTGTTACAAAGCCAAATATCCCTTCAAGCATTAAAAGAAATTTTGAACTCATGGAGGAAGAGCGGACTAAGGTACAGCTTTACAGTTCCATTCATGCATTAAGCATCACTGTAAAATTGTCGATATTCTGGCTAGTTTTATGATGGATGTATGTATTATAGAACTTATCGGGATGATAATTAGTTTGGAACCAAAACCTTGTTTTAGGATCTCAATATAATATCATGAAAGATTAAGCTTTTGGAAGGATAAAATAACAATGCAAAATAGTTCCCGGGTTGGTATTTTGGTTTGAGATGTAAACTATTTTACTGGTTTCTTGCTTTCAAAATATGAAAGTGATGGTCAAGGTTTCACAGCTTAAAAATATTTCACACACTTTTGGAGAATAAAGCGGAGAATTCATAGAATAAGCAAGGTAGTCTCGAATCAAAATCTCATTCATACATATGAAATCTGAATTATGTACAAAAGAGGATGAAGATTATACAATTTTTTTAGTTACTGAGTTCTACATTCTCAACTTTACATGAAAAAAGAAATAAAAGTAGTTGACTTACTAGTATGTCATTTGTTTCGTATATTGTAGGCACTTATTGCAATAGAGAAGCAGAAAGTGGCAGAGAAGGAGGCCGAGACGCAAAAGAAAATAGCATTGTCAGAGGCAGAGAAAAATTCTCAGGTGAGCCGCATTCTGATGGAGCAAAAGCTGATGGAGAAGGACAGTGCCAAACGCCAGGAAGCTATTGAGAATGAAATGTTTGTGGCCCGTGAAAAGGCTCAGACAGATGCTAACTTCTACAGGTGCTATCTCAACCTTAGGAGTGTCTTGTTATTATTTATCTACAATTTATAATGACTGTTAATAAAATTGTGCGGCACCTTTGTTGATATATTATTTTTTTTTATGTACCAGAGAGCTTATATTCGTAGGCAGTTCCTTTTTTTTTTAATAACTTTATGCTTTTTATAATTTGGTAATGGAAAACCTTTTTATGTGACTAAAAACTAAAGAAGTGATTGTGAAAGGTATTAAAAGAGAAGAACTAGACGTTAATCTAATTTGGTTTAATACAAGAGGGAAAGGGCCTACAGATCCTGATAAGTTCCTTGTCATCTTTGAAGAGCTAGAATGATGATTGTGGAATATTTCTTTATATTTTAACAGGGTGATGAAAGAAGCAGAAGCTAATAAGCTTAAACTTACACCTGAATTCCTGGAGCTGAAGTTCATTGAAGCTATTGCGAATAACACCAAGATTTTCTTTGGGGATAAGGTAAACAGATGCTTAAGCATCACACTGCCATATATTTTGCTCTGCAGTTCCAGTCCGTACTGGTAGAACCACAATGTACTTGGTGGTACTAGACATAAAAATTAATATCTAATAACACCTTTTGTTTTTTTCCTTAATTTTTTTCTTCCCTATTGTTGTTTGTTTATGTTACCTAACTTCTGTAGCTTAACTGGAATTCTAGGCTTAAGGCAGAAGTCAAGACTAAGATAACTGTTAAACATGACCAAATATATTATCGGAAACTATGTGGACTAAAATTTATTTACTCAACATATCTACTTCAGTGTCAAGCTGCGCAGCATAGGTAAAATGGTTAGAATGTGGCATCAGATTCATTACATCCTTCTAGTAGTATTTAGGCGGAATATGTTTTTTTTTTTTTTTTTTTTTTTTTGGGTTTATGGTAGCTTTTCTTTTTTAACGCATAAACATTCAACAAATTTGATCGTGCAGGTGCCAAACATGATAATGGATCAGAGACTGCTGGGGAGTTTCTTGAATGGTATGAAGCGAAAAGATTTTATTGATGTGCAATAAGTATACTATCACACGCGTTTCCTCCTGCATGTGATCGGTGCAATTGAGCAAGGGGTTGTTTCTTTTCCTTAGTTGCTTTCTTGGTTTACATCCATATCCGCAGCTTATTTGTAGTTTAAAATTTGCTTATACATATATTGAAGGTAAAAATACTGTAAATAAAGTGAAGGTGTATTTTGTTTGGCATTCTTTTTGTTATTGTGTTTTTCTTGTTTTGAATTAACTTTGCATTTTGCAAAACCAGTTCTTGATTTGGTTTTATTTGAATTCGGAGCCACTATCTTATTTTGTTGATGCTTAATGATGTACTCTTAACATTTTATGAAAAGTTGCACTGAATCGAAGAAAAAAATTATGTCATGACCCGTCTTGAAATCAAGCAGATATTATGCAATTACTTCATTGCCTGCGCGTATTAATGATAACTGTGTCAATTGCAAGTGTTGATTGCCTGCGTCCATTTAAAGTGTAATACTTTTGAATTTTGGAAAATGTTGAACTTATTAAAAGCTCCGATCAAAATTAGTTACGGCGAGCTATGTGAATGCAACTCTGCAACCCGTTTGCGGAAAAGAAAGCAGTTGATAAATATTTACCTTGATAATCGTAAAAGATAAAGTTAAAATTTAAAATTTGAATGAGAATTTTATAGTATAAAGAACGTATGTACAAAAAATAAGAAGGCTTTATGTACACCAAATTACTCGTTTATAAAGTGATTTAAAATTGTAATTGTTTCAAATTTATGGCTTGACGCATCACTAAACATTTTCAAGTAGTATGAAATTTGATTCGTACTATTTCTATTTATCCAACATCATACTTCAAAAGATTAATAAAGATTGGGAATTACTTCCAACCATCCTCTCCAGAGCCATCCGTACCATCCCAGTATCCCAGCGCTTCCTTCCCATCGCGCACGGGCATATACACCCTCTTTCCTTCTCTCTTCCCCTCCGCTCAATGCAAGACTCATCCAATCCAGTCATGGCGAACGACTGGCAGCGAGAAATCCTCTTTCTTGTTTGTGACTTCTCCAATCACAAATCCCACGGAGGTACCATAACTTATTCATCTTCTCTTCTCTTTGATCCATCTCACTCTTCATTTCTTATTTCGTTTTTAGATCGTAGGGTTTCTCTCATCTCTCTCTCCCCCATCTAGATCCTTGTCTCATTCCTTCTCTCTTCTCTCTCTCGACTTGCCATCCAGATTTTCGACCTCCTCCATTATCCTTTCACTCTAAATCATCTATTTTTATTCCTAAAATTATTATAATAAATGAGTAATTAATAAGTGTAAGTGTTCAATTTGTTATAATAAAAGATCATATTTATTAGATATAATAAGAGATCATCTTATAAGTATAAATGTTCAATTCGTCATAATAAAAGATCATCTTATAAGTCTATTAGATATAATAAAGAATCATGTTATAAATATAAATGTTTAGTTAAATGTAATAAGAGATTAATTTATTGGTGCATTTATTAGATTTAATAAGAGATCATCTTGTAAGTATAAATACTATATTAGTTGTAATTAGAGATCGTATAGATTACATATATGAGAGAAGATGGAATTCACGGAACATAGAAGAGGAGAGAGATAGAGGTACGTGATAGGAACAGATGAGAGGAGAGAGGGGACGTTTACCCAAAAAAAAAAAACTGTTGTTCCTAGAGTAAATGCGTATGGTGTTCGAGCATGAGTGAAAAATGCAGATTCAAATGTTTCTTCATAGACATCATCGTCACATATTAAATCTGATATCTGATTGTATTTCCTTTCCGTAACACGCCGCATTATATATGAATACTAATTTTGTTTTGATTTGTGGTTATGTAATAAGAGGTAGAACCTGTCATGCATATGGATAAATACTTTTGTGATGATCTACATGAATGAATTAAGTACTTTGTGCGAGTTAGAGGGTACCGATACTCGATCTGTTTAATTGTGGCAATTTAGTTACAGAGTTACAATATTGGTTCGGACAAATAATTTATAAATAATATGAAATTTTCAACGAATTGGTAACAAAACAAATACTAAAAATGTGATGATGGTAAAATATTAAGTAAATAATATTAAATAATAAATTTTGAGTTTCACAAATAGTTGTGTTCTAACTTCTAACATAGGAAAAGTTTCTACTAGAAATGATACCTCAAAGAATATGTATTATGTGTAATGTATCAGTACAAATCAATGCAGAGCAAAAGTAGCTATTGACTTGTTACGACCCACGACTGAATGTATCAGTATTAATGGAATCCCTATCAAAAGAAAGACTAATCAGTATTAAAGAGTAATTCTAATGCACGCCAGCACGGAGTTTACAAATTTTAACCAAACTCGCCTCAAGAGACCCATCTAAATTTCCCATCTAATAATGGTATGTCCGTATGTGTTGTGAAAATATCCAGATAAATATGGTAATCGGTCCAAAACAACAACCACTCAAGATGTCTATTCAATAACAAATTAAAATGATAAATTTAAGAGTAGTCATAATTTTTTTAAAAAATTTAACACTTCAAAATGTAATTTATAATTAAAACAATAATAAAATTTGCTGTAAGTTTTATAGATATTTAGGGTGCATTTGGATTGTTTAAGAATAAAATTAGGATTAGTTATTCGGAGTAAAATATATTGGATATGTTTGGATTTTTTAAAGAATAAAATTAAGATTAGTTATTGGAAGTAAAAAATATTATCCCTAAACGATCAAGAATATGAGTGCGTTTGGATTGTTTAAGAATAAAATTAGGATTAGTTATTTGGAGTAACAAATATTATTTTTAAACGATTAAGAATATTTTTTTTGGTATCTAGAGTGTTAATTTTAAGTGGTCTAATATTTGAATTAATTTTTTATTCCTAGGATGTTTGGATTATCTTTTCAATCCATATTAAAAAGTGGTCCCAACAATTTCTTAATCCACAATCCAGATTAAAAAGATGATCTAAGCACCCTAAGAATAAAATTTTAATCTGAATGTTAGAATACTTAAAATTAACACTCTAGATACCAAAAAAAAATTCTTGATCGTTTAGGAATAATATTTTTTACTCCAAATAACTAAACTGAATTTTATTTTTAGATGATCAAAACACTCTCATTGTTCCTTGTTTGCCTCCAAAATTTGCCACTTCAGAGAATGATCGAATATTCAAGTCAACCTGCGAATAAAGGAAATGGCATGTTGTAAAAATATAATTCATGAGTCACAACTCAGACTTTAAGCGGCAGGAAACTCGATAAACGAGTGACAAAAGCCATCAAGCCCACCAAATGAGTAATTAGTTAATTGATTAATTAATTAATTAAATTATGTGAAAAAAATGCCTATGTCCACATAATTAATTAATTGACTAATTGACTGACTAGATTATAAAAAAAAATCCTAAAAATGAAAATTGTGTAAAAGGGTGCGCGCCATACACTTCTCTGAGGGACTCAAACCAAAACCTGCCGAATGAACGATTAGTTAATTAATTTAATTATGTGAAATATGATGAAACCTACATAATTGATTAATTAACTAATTGAAAAAGGGGAAGCCCTGAAAATAGGAATTATGGGATGATTAAAGTACCATACATAATTCTAGGAATTTATATCAAGTTTTGGGCCAAGCCCATGATGGTCCCAATTAAATTGCTAAAAATGAGCAATACAAAATCCCGACACACAAACAGGGAGCGATAAGACAATGAGTACAGGTGACCCTGTACAAGAAACAACTCGACACATACCTACAATTAATTTAGATCCCCTACTAAATTAATTTATATATTGGGTGGATAAATGGGTTTAAAATCAAGCCCGAGACTAACCATTCAAAGCCAGCCCACACTATCTAAATCGAATTGGGCCCTTTCTGAATTACACCTGGCCCAAGTCAATTTGATCCAATCAAATTCAAGCCCAAATGCAAAAGACGCCGGATTCAGACGCGCCAAAAACACATCCGACTCGTGCCCAGCATCGCGTAAGCGACTCGATCGAGTCAGCCCCAAATGGGACGCGCGTCGCCTGGTCATTGGCCTATTCTCGTGGGCCCCGCTACTTTCTGTTAATGGAAAGAAAGAAAAGAAAAAAGCGAAGAGAACTGTACTTGCTTACAGAAGAAAGTCGACGACGTCGATAGGGCTCCGCCTCTCGTCGGCAAAGCACATCACCATAGCCTAAACTGAATGGACCGTTGCAAAGAGGGCATCACCACGACTTCAGCGACACCACACACGACTATCCTCTGAGCCTGCGACACGGCAAAACTAAGAGTTTTAGTGATTGACTCACGATTTGGGAAAAATCACTATGCGAAATTAAGAGGTGTGAGGTTGATTAGACGACCTGAGAAGGTTCCCTGAGGTGCGAGGAAGAGAGCTTCAAGGTCAATCCCAGCCAATTCCCATGAAAAGAGTAGTCACCATTGATGAAGGTATCGAGCTTGGCGAAGCAGCCTTCCTGAGAGGTTTCAAGCAAAATTGAAGAAGTAGCCCACCTCAGTAGCCTCCTTGGGTGCTCCAGGGAAGTTAAGGAGGGATCAACCAGTGTCAATCCTGCTATGACGGATGAGACTTGCTGAGTAGCTACGATGTCAGGTCTGAAATCAGCAGAAAACTTCGAAATGAAGAAGAGAAGAATGTGTGATAGCCTCAAGATAATGCTCTCCACAGCAGGATTAACATGGAGACACACTCAAAAAGCGCAAAAGAATAGTGTAAGATCAAAATTCTCGAAATAGTTCAGAACACTGGACACGTCCAGTGAAGAAGATGTATTGCTATTACCAAAATGGAGAGAAAATCCTTTCTTTTGTCGTCTCTGGCGCCTGCAAAGCTGAGTCTATACCTGAGGAAAGGCGTATAGCTTCAACAGGAGCATGATAGCAACGCAGTCTCGTGACCGTTGGATGGCTGTGATGAATCAAAAGGGAAATGTGATACTCGTACCTGGTACAATCTCCTGTTAACATCTGAGACCAAAGAAAAAGATACTTTTGTGGTGCAATACATAGAGGGATGAAAATTAAAAAGGGTTCTATGACTGATCCTACACATCCAATGGCTCAGATCAAATATGGTAAAAAAAGAAGTAAGGTTTTATTAAACAAGCTGTATGGTGCAAAGTGATAAGAATGCCACATTGCATCCTTCATTTCTTGGCGCCAGAAAGGATGTATTACACCATGTAGGTGTGGCATGATCACAATACCAAATAGCTAAAAATTAACCAATGATGATGAAGTTTAGATGCAGTAAAATGAAGAGCAAGTGATGGCAAACTGCAGAGGGGCAAAAAGGGAAATTAAACATAAAACAATTGCTTAATTCTCTTTTATAGTCTCAAATTAAAAGATGACATGAGTAAGAAAACGCATAGATAATTTAATTGAGAGCAATTATGCCTACTGAAGCACTCCTCTGGGCTGTGGGACCCATACCCTTGGTCTTATGACCATCAGATTGCACTTGAGACTGCACAAGAATTATCACATTGATTGAATGAAACCACATAGAAAATGATATATGGATAACCTAGTTGCCCTCAATTCTGACCCATATTCTGCCTGGTGGAACCCAATGCACAATCTCATGGTCAATTGGCAACACACATGGCCACACCAGGCACTGTCATGAAAACCATACACTGGAATGTGAATGAAGGGCTGGTACATGCCCCTGAATGGCCAGCAAATGTATGTGCAGGCGCCTGTAGCCAGTAGAGGGTGCAGGGACTATACTATGTCATGCAATCCTCACCACTCACTGCCTATGATAAATGGGATAGTTGCCATCTGTCCATACACACAGCTGGCGCCAAAACACCCCCTTCTCCAAGCACACTCAGAGAATTGAGATTAAAATTGCATCCCCACATGTCATATATCATGCCTCAAGGCCCCCACATGTCATACTCATATATGATTGGGAAAGTAAGGCGGTTCTTCACATGTACATCTAAACCTTTGATCGACATCAGAGAGAAGAGGATGCTGCCACATGGCGCCAGAAGTTGAAGCTAAACCCTAGAAACCCTCCTATAAATACCCCCCAGAAGACAGGAGAGAGGAGGCCATTTTTTTTGTTTTTAGTCGAATTGCTGTCATTGTAAACTGTTTTCAAGGTAATGGCCTCCAGTTTTTTTTTGAAATAAAGCTTTGTTATCTTCTATCTTTATATACCCTTTTACTACTCATTGCATTTAGTTTTAATGTTTACTGTAAAGCATGGCTTACTCGGGATTTCCTCTCTTTTCCTCGTTCTATCTTGTTTTCTGTATACTTGCTTCTGAAAAATCATGTTGATGTTCACAAGGGTGTGAAATTAGATCCATCTCTGTGAATGTTAATGGGTGATTCAGTATGCAAGTTCAAAAAAATAAATAAGTTCTTAAGATGCATGAAATCGTGTAGAAAATCATCTTTTTTTTCTATCATCTGTCTATTTTGTATAAATTGGTGGCTACTGCCTCCATGGGTAGTGTGAAATTAGATCCATTCCCCATGGAGGCAAAGTCAGTTACTGATATATGGTTTATGAGTATGAAAATTCTTGCATCATTCTTTTGCTAAAATGCATAATAAGCAGTAAGTTTCAAATGGTTAGCAGCTGCTGTTCTTTTGTGAGAGGTGTGAAATTAGATCCATCTCTCATGAAGGATACATTATCTGATAACTTATTTGAGTCATATAAAACAAAGATTTTATGGGTCCTACCAATAAATGCGTGTGTGCCCCCTTTAAACTTTCTGTTATGGGTGTTTAAATATCAGTTCCTGTTAGCATAAGTCAGTGACTGTCGTTTCTTATGAGAAGTGTGAGATTAGATCCACTTTTCATGAGAAATACATCGGTTGCTGTATTCTTTTCTTTAATAGCATAAGTCTAAGACTAGATAAGGTTAAACAAAGTTCTTCACCAAGTCAGGGGTGGGAATAAAGAGGGAAGCAAACTCTCTATTGTAAAAAAAAAAAGGGGATTTCAATTTAAATTAGTGCGATAATTTACTGTGGTTAAGCATAGATTTCAGTTAAGGCTTAATCAGATAATAATAGTGAGTTCCCAGCATCATGTTTGCGTTGGTACTGTTTACATTCTGATATGTTGCACTTTCTTTCACTTTTCTCGTTTTACCCTTCTGTTGCCACCTTCATCTTTGCATGAAAGTTCATTTCTATGCATCAAGTTATGCAGTAGCCAAATAAAGGAAAAAATACAATAGTAAAAAAAAAAAAGAAGAAGAGAAGTATCACATATTCATGAAACTGATTTTGTGTCCTTAGCTCAAAAGTCATGACTTTGCATAAAACGATCTGTACTTATAAAATTTTGATTCCATCTTTGTTGCTTTGGTAAGTTGGTTTGTCATTGCATTTAACACATCAGTGTCTCATGTCGCATAATAAGGGATTGTACTTGCACTCATGAGTATAAAAAATATATATACAAGAATAATAAGTATGTATGTGAGCCTATACCCCTCTGGGCTTAGATGCAAGTTGAGAGGTGAATTGATTGATAAGACTGAAAATTGAAGCTTGAATGTGTTTCAATAAATGGTGAATAAAAACAATTGGAAGGACCAAATGACAGCACTGTGTGAAATCAAATTGTGAAATATGAACTGTGTTGCCAAAGACTCTCTTGTATGGACTCTCATGATTCGAAATAAATAAGAAATATGACAAAAGCTGAAAGTGTAAATGTTGATAAGTCAAGAAAGAGAGAGATGAAGTACTTCAACTACTGAACAGTCTCATGGTATCATGGAAGCATGATCAAGCATAATTAATTTGACAAGTGAAATTAAAAGCCTCATCAAATTTGAAGTCTGAAACCGATGCCTCACAATCCTCACTGAACTAAGCCGGTACAAGTCTGAGTTAGGAGAGTCATGCTAACAGCAAGAACGTTCTCTCAGGTGTCTAAACAAGTTAAATAAAGGGGTAATTAACATTAATAATCGTTAACTTAGCCCAATTAGTTGTCTTGACAGACCGAACCAGACCCGAAATAAAATCGTGGCCAAATCATTCCAAAATGAGAAACGCAATGTAAATTGACACCGTAAATTAACACACGGGACTCTCTAGATGTTTGATGAGCCATTGCTGGCAAGGAAGTCGCCGCCTACGGCCGTGAATCGTCGTCTCAGGCCTTTGTCAGACCTGACCAAGAACGAGGCTAAGGCACCTCAAATCGCACGACGCGACTTCGACGGACCCCACAGAAGACATCACGGTGGTCTCACGATGCTTCACGACCTGTTCACCGTCGCTACAGTCGCCGGAATCCCCTATTGGCAAGCTACTGGAGATGTCCAATCGACGGAAGAAACTTGCGAACAGAAAGGATGAAAGGAGGGAGATGAGTTTCGGTTGAAAAGATAGTTGGATGAACCTGGCTCATAGACTCGGGCATAGACCAAGAGGCTCAATCAATACCAATCTCGGCGACCCCTGTGGATCCTCTGTGGCAGATTGAAGTATGACGAGTTGCTGATAGACAAACACCAAACAGCAATAAACACGACCAATCAGAGAATTCTAAAACTGCTGAAGTTTCAAAAATACATTAAAAATAGTCAGAAACTCCAGAAAATTCCCACAAAATATCAAAATGTCCAGAAAATTATAGAGAACATTTCTATGTGACACTTCAAGACCAAATTCTCAACAAAAAAGGAAGTTAAAATTAAAATAACAAAAGTCCCTAAATATCAAATGTGCGAAATAACTTACAGTCAGCCCACAACAAAAATTAATAAAAGTCCAAGGGTAAGAACCCCTTTGACAGCAGGTACTTCTAAATGACAGATATGTCTGGACTGCAGGTACTTCAAAATTTTTGGACAGCAGGTATAATTAAACGATAATTACCGTTAAGGACAAATCTTGTGGAAAGTCAAGAAATAAAACCTAAAATCAAGTCCAGTCTAAATCCAAACTCAAGTCAAATCCAAAACCCAAACTCAACTCAAGCCAAATCCAAAATCCAAACTCAAATCCAGTCTAAATCCAAACTCAAGTCAAATCCAAAATCCAAACTCAAATCAAATCCAAACTCAAACCAAATCCAACTCCAGGAAGTCCAAACTCGAATCAAATCCAAATCCAGAAAATCCAAATTCAAACTAAATCTAAATCCAGGAAATCCAAATTCAAATTAAACCCAAAACCCAGAAGATCCAAGCCCAAATCAAATCCAAGTCCAGAAAAATTCAGATTAAATCCAGATCCAGAAAATCCAGACTCAAGATCCGGACCTAAATCCAAAAGCGATACAAATCCAGAAATGAAAATCCCATAATTATAGACCTTCCAGAACCCAGGGACCAAACTTTAAATACGTCTGAAAATCAGAATTTGGTAAATTCTAGAACATAAGAAGACCAAAGTTTAAAATGTCCAAAATGGCCAGAATTTCTAAACACGCCTTAATACCAGAGTTTAAAACTTTTCATAACCTAACTCTTGCACGTCACAAGGCCAGAAATTCGACACGTCAATAGTTGACCAGAATCGACACACGTGCAAAGACCGGAATCTCTACATGTTCAAACTCCTGAGTATCCAGAAACGTCCGATAACCTTGATTCTAACATGTCAACAAACAGACCAAAGTTTTAAACACGTTGGTAAATTGAAGTTTTAAAATAATTAAGGCTTTGATATGATCTGAATACCGAAACTTTACATGTCTATGTCCGTCCTCTTTGAGCTTACAATGCGTATAGTTTAAAGGGAACAAAATAAAAATGTCAAATAATTAAAAATAGGATTAGATTTGGGTTAATTGATAATCACCCAGGACTAAATTCCATGAACCTTGGAATTTCAAATATGAATCAAATTCCTCTGCATCATGTTTTGTATCATGTTAATCCTCTCATGGTTGCATCATTCGCTCTATTCATGTCACTATTTGTTTGCGTTCTTCAATGTTAGTATCTTTTGGTAAAGTGTTATAATGCTAGTTGTTATGCCTAATCCATTGATTATCCCGATCTAGAGGTGCTCTTGACTTGGTTCAGAGGTAATTAACAGTAGGGGCTTGCGCCTACTGGAAAAAAAGGACCTGCAGTAAACAATCAAACTCTCGAGAGGTTCGAAATCACGTCAGTACTCACATCCCTTTTCAGGTGAGTGCCGATGTCTGAGTTTTGAAACGATCGAGGGGTATCTCGTCCGCAATAATTTTTTCCCCCTTGGGAGCATCCGGTCATTTCCCCCTTCCGAGGACCAGGGTCCAAAAAGGTGCGAGACAGATTCTGGCACGCCCGGTGGGACCTTTTTCTCCTCTCATCAGGGAATAATCAATGGGCCAGGCATATCAACATAGCATATCAACATAGTATGAAATACATTTAAAATATACAAAGATACTGACGTTAACTTTAAGTGCTTTCCATTTACAGGAAAACTCATCCGAAACCAAGAATCAACATGGTGACTTGGAGTGAAATTGTGAGTGGTGCGCACCTCAAGAAGGCCAGCAGCTCGGTGGTCGGGACTCTCACTGTGCCTGTCCAGGTGCCCTTGACCGCGCTTGCTGGTAAAGCACCCGTGACTGCAACCATCTCTCTCAACAAGAAGGCTGGGGCTGGTGCCCAGCGTCTCAAAGTTTCTCTCGCCCCCAAAAAGGCGAAGGAAACTCGCGTCAGGCTCTCGAGGTCTCAAGCCCTCCGCCTGGCCCAGGAAGAGGAAGTTGACACTGACTTGCCCTTGAACAATGCGTTTGCACCTCTTCGCATTGTAAAGAAGAATGCTGATGGTCCGCGCCTGCGCGAAGACTGGGAATTACCCCAGTATGCTCCTCTGAAGGTTGAGGTGGTTTCCACTCCCAAGAAGCACCAAGCTGTGGAAGCCATCCATGCTGCATACAAGATAGTCAAAAAACTCCGCGGGGCCCGCAAAGCCTTCGCCAAACCCACCAAGGATACCCAAAAGCCCTCAATCAAGGAGAGGCTCCGGTTCCCAGTCTTTCAGCGCCTTCGTTTCCCCTACTATGAGGATACCAGGATCGGGGATGCTGATTACAGTGCCTCGGAGAAGAAAGTGGAAGTCACACCTCCTTCGGTCTTTGATCGGCTCACTTTCCCTCCTCTCAAACCCAACACCAAGAATATGAAAGCCAAGGGGAAGGCTGCTCAGGTTCGGAAGCCTAAAAATGCTTCTGAGCCTCAGCAGGAAGGCGCCATATCCCCGAAGGAAAACAAAAGGAGGAAGAAAGCCTCCGAATTGTCTGATGTTGTGTCATACATGACGCAAGCCCCAGGAAGGAAGGTCCGTGTGCCCAAGAAAAGAAAGGGTGCAGGATCTGTGTCTGTGTACCATGTTCACGCGGATGATGCTGACCATGATGATGACCTCACCGAGGTTCACATGGTTGGAACTGGCTCTCAGGAACCCCCACAGCCTGAGAGTATACCTGTGGAAACAAGGAGCCAGAAAAGCAAAGCTTCTGCCTCCGCCCCACCAAAGAAAAATAGCCGTCCTAAAATTCCCGAGCCCATCACAGAAGAAAGGGTTCACCAAGCCAGCGATCACTCTGCTGGCGAGGAGGAAGAAAGAGGAGACAATCCCGGTTCTAATAGGGGTGATGCCTCTGATGATAGCATAGGCGAGGAAAATGAAGTCCTCGGAGAAGTCGCCCAGCTTCGCAAGGAGCTGGAAGAAAAAGACAGGAAGTTGAAACAGCTCCAAGCTGATAATGTCCGCATAACGCAGGCCTGTGCTGAAATCCAAAAGTACATGGCCAAGAAAGGGTCGGGACCCAACTCAAACCCGATACCTTCAAGACAAGGGAGTGCCAAACACCCGATGTCTGGACACAAGAAGAGAAGAAAATCCAAAAGCAGTCATGACTCGCGTGAAACATCGGACGAGGAGTCGCGTGATAAGAAGAATGCTTCCAAGGTCGATCCAATTGACCTCATGGAAGATATGAGAAGACAGATGGAACAAAAATTCCAGTACTTGGGAGTTGACGGACCTCAATTCCCCAACAACTTCACAGGAAGACCATATCCTGAGAAATTTGACAGGGTTGAGTACCCGAGAGGCTATGTTGTGCCGAAATTCAAACCGTTTGAAGGAGTCGGTGGTAAAGTGACACCTGATCAACATTTGTCTCACTTCCTGACATCTTGTGGGGACACCACCAGAAAGCAAGAATGGCTGCTGAGGCAATTCCCTCAAAGTTTGACGGGGGTGGCCTTCGAATGGTATGCCTCGTTGGAGGAAAATAGTATCAAGAATTAGAAAGAAATGGTCGCCGCTTTCAAGACCCGATTCAGAGTCACACCTCGTCGTGTCACTTTAACCAGCTTGGTCAACACTAAGCAAAACAAAGGAGAAACTGCCTCGGACTTTGTCGCGAGGTGGGAAAACATGTACACGCGGTGCCAGTCAAACATCTCTGAAAAAGAGGCGGTCCGCATGCTCATGAATGGGATCCGTCCACTTATGAAAGTGCTCCTGGCAGGACATAACGTTGCCACTTTTGAGGGCTTAGTGACTAAAATCATTGAGTTCGAAGGGATGGAGGATGACATCAACCTGATGTATGCTCTCCCCAAGGAAAGGCCAAAGAAAGCTGAAAGCAAAGCCGTGAAAATAAAAGCGGCCAGCAATCAAGTCGAAGGCACCAGTGGTGTACAATGGGGAGAAAGTGATGAAGAAAAAGACGGGACTTCACAAACCCGTACCCCAAGACCGACTTTGAAGGAGCTACAAAACAAACCGTACTCTTTCAAGAAAGAAAAGACCAAAAAGTTGTTCCAGCAAGCAATGAAAGTGCTAGAAATACGACTTCCAAGGTGTAAGAGGCCTGAGGAAGAAAACAAGGTCAATCACCCGAACTATTGCCCATATCACCGGGTCTTAGGCCACAGTATTGAAGACTGTTATGTCTTCAAGGACTGGATCGAGAAAAGAATCCAGGAAGGAGCAATCCCACTCCATGATGACGCTAGGCAAGAGCCGGCACCTCATGCTGGACCTACCAGGACCCCAGTTGCCAGCACAAACCGCGTCTCTGCTTGCTCTGACGGCAGACCACCCACCACTTGGAGTGTGAGTCTCAATAAGAGCACCAAGAAGAAGTTGAAGATGCTTCAAGCTGAACCCAGGCTCAGGTGGAAAAATGCCATCACCCCCATCGTGCCGAGAAACGTTGTCATACCAACGAGATTGCCTCTTAGACCGAGACGCAGTTATGTTCCGGTGACACGGTCAAGCAACAATAGACCATTCTGGAGGAAAATTGCACCTCAAGAAATCGAGGAACAATATGTCCAGGGGAGACCAAAACAAGCAACCTTGGCTGACTTTCTGTCCCCAAAAGACTTCACCAAAATTACTGGTAAGGCTTGGAAAGATGTGACAGAAAGAAAGGAACGTGAGAATGCAGAATCTGAAGAATTCTGAACGGCTTCATGTCGTCACATTTCCAGCAATGATCAGGGAAATGAGGATCTCTCTGATAAGAAGGCATCTCAGTCAACCCCTGACCAGTCAAGTCAGCAAGCCCAAGAAACATCGACACTCTCCGCAGCTGTGCATGCAGGAACCTCAAAAGGAGGGACTAGACGAGTCCGCAAGACCACCAGGGGAGGAAAAGACATATACAAACTGGAACCTGAAGGAACGTTCAACTCCGAGAGTTCTGAGTTGATACTTCTCCCAGTTAGAGTCAATGATCAAGGACGAAGGGTGTTTATGCAGATCCCAGAGGAGTGCAGATACGATGACGGAAGGTTGAAGTTAAACAACCTAGGCTTCAGACTTTTGATCGAAGAAAAGAAGGGACAGCCCAACCTCTCTCCCAAAGCAATGCATACCCTTGCTCAACACGCTGCTCGCTTGTTGAGAGAAGCTGTCACCGTGATTAAGCGAAACAAGGGAAGGCAAGCTGAAGAAGCCTCTCCTTTAACCCAGGATCTTACAGATGAAGAATCTTGGACGACCACTTGCTGTTATGTCTCAGATGGAACTCAGGAAGAAAATGATGCTGAAACACCCGAGGTTCCGGAAGAAATACCAGGAGCCCCAGAAATGGCACCAGAAGATCCTGATATGTCCAGGCAATCCAGCCCGACGGGGCCATCGTCGTCTCGGGGAACACAAACCGAGACCACCCCTACCAAAGCCAGGAAAACCCACAAGAGTCGTGGAAACAGAAAATCCAGCACTCGGGCAAATACGCCTGGAGAATCTTCTGGGTACCAAGGCTCTGGAGCCCCGGATTCAGAGCTGATGATTCTCCCAGTAACCGTCAATGGGCAAGAAAGAAGGGTGTATGTGGAAATCCCCAGAGAATGTCAAAGTGAGGACGGCGGTTTAAACCTAAACAATTTGGGTTTCAACTTGCTTGTGGAAGATAAAGCAGGATAACCTGAACTCCCTCCTTCTGTGATACAGACTCTAGCCCAGCACGTGTCTGGTCTAATGAGTGAAGCCATAAATGCGACAAAGCTTAGGAGAGAAAGGGAGGCAGCGGCGGCTAAAATGGCAACCACTTCAACCAAAACTCCAGCTAAAACTTCAGGGCCGGAAGAATGCTACTTCGAAGATGAATATTCATGGCCTGGTTCCAGTCCTCCCCGTGATGACATGGATAACAACTATGACTTTGATTGTCACTTCAGTAGTGACGAAGAAAGAGGTGGTGGTGCCGCCGGTGCATGCTGCAATGTCTTCGCGACCTCTGATACTGAGGATGAAGGAGATGGCAATGAAAATTATGATGATTTCTATGAAAATGCCGAAAATGATGCAGTCCAACCATCTGAAGAAACAGAGGTGGAAGATAAACATGTGACGGAAGAAACAGCTGTTGCGACTCCGTCGTCACTCTTGAGAGGTGAGGGGTCGACCGCAAGAAATGGTGTCTTTTACCAGGAGGTAGAGCCCCGCGGACTCCCCACCCGGCAAAGGATGAATATGTTTCTAAGAGCACGAAAACAGTGGCGAGAATTGGCCACTTGGTACCGCACGGTTATATTTCATCCCGAGCTAGAAACGGAAATTTTGGCGGATCCCATGTGGTGGGTCCACGAATTGATGAAAGGAGATGATATCGATCAGTTGCTGGCCGCATGGCTGGTTGGCAAATATCAACTGAGAGTGTCACTCAAGAAACCTCAAAGCACGGAGACTGCAGAAACCTGCCGGCATCTAAGTGCTTCTGATGAATCCGAGGTAGAAAATGATAGTGATTCCGAAAGGATCATAATTCAAACCTCTGCTCTCAATTTCAATGACAACTCTGACGATGAGTCGCCACCAGAAGTGACATTCGAAGCGGTGTCTGATTACATCGACTTCTTAATGGACTTGAAAGTCCAAGACTTTGACCTATTCCAAGACGAACTGAAAGTGGATGAAGCCATAGATAATGCCACTGACTTGGATCGTGATGGTATTGAGCATTTGGCCGTGAAAAAGGTGGCCGCTGATATCATTGTGAACAATGGATGGGATAAAATAGGCGTGAGTGCGGTCAGTGCCATGACTAACGACCAGATCGCCTACGAGCATGCCAAGGTATTGGATGCACGTGAGCAACCACAACAAGAGACTCCATTTTTCGAAGGAGGCCTAGGCCGGTGGTTGCGTCCCAAGCCCGGTGATAATGGATGCTCCACCCGAGAAGAGTTGATTGATGCATATGTCCAGTACCTCAAGAGCTTGAAAATGATAGCCCCTGAAGAGTTTCACAACATGCTGAATCCGGAAGATTCCTCCGAGTTGGAAGACTATGAAAAGGAGGCTATCGCAAGGATGTTCAAAGAAGAGGCTGAAGGTACTGGCCTTGAAGAAAGTGAAATCACCCCAGAACCCAGTTCCCCGGAAGCCAATCAAGAGCCATGGATGTACGGCTACAGGCAGCACCTAAGAGAAGTAAGAACTGGAAGACCAATGGTGGAGACCTCCAATCAAGTGGGGACAAGTCAACAAAGATCGCCGGAACAACCACACGACTCTTGGCAATACGAACATGATGAAATGGTAGAGTTCTATGTCTCCTACCTCAAGGATTTAAGGGTCTCTGATCCCAGAACCTTCAAATATGTTATGGATCCTGTGCACTCAATGTTTGCTAGCGAATTTGTTGAGGATTTTGAGAGAGAAGCTGTTGAGATAGTACGGAAGGAGTTGAGAAATGGAAAGACTCCCGCGTACGTATCCGATTCAGACAATGATGATGACGCGCCCTCAGCATCTTGCCGTCATATTACTGCCGATGTTGACAGCGATGATGAAAAGGATAAAGGTGAATCATCAAACAATGAACCAAAAGCGCCACCGCCACAAGAAAGAGCTGGCTCTAGGCGGAATCCCAGGCGAAGATCCGGTGAGCTCGGTCCCAATGATGTAGACCCAAATGCGCGTATATTTTTCACAGGAGGGCCCAACTCCTCAGAGCCCATTCTAAATCTAACCCCTGCACTCGAAAACCTCACTATACATCAATCGGCTGGGGTGGTTGCGTACCTCAGTCATCTGAAACAAAATGATCCAGGATTCATCGACATGATATCGGATAACACCGAAAATGCTGAAGTATGGGTCAGTTTCATGGAACACCCCGAACATGATCCTGACCGAGCCCGGAGGAGGAGGCGGGAGAAATTTATAAGAAAACACCCAGCTGAGGCCGCTCGTATGAGAGAGGTAGCCGCTACTTTCCACAGAATCGTGACTTCTGTTGCGAGTGACGATGACGGTGATGACGGTAATTCAGGTGCCAGTCCTTCCGGGTCTTCACACCACATCAGTATCAATTGGGACGATGATTCGGACTCTGAAAGCGAATCTCATGAACCATCTCATCCTCTGAATGAAACTCCTGCTACCTCGACAGAAGATACAAGGCGTCAGAGTGCTGAACTGCACAGATACTTGCAAAATTTGAGGAGAAGGGAAGCTTCTTTCTTCAGATTCGCGAACACCAATCTCCAGATGATAATGCGGTATTTGGAATACCCTTACAACGACCCAAGTCCTATTTGGGTCAGAAATCGCGAATATTTTGTGCGAAGTCAGCCTGTTGAAGCCGCATTGGTGCGGCAGATTGTCGAAACTGCAAGGCACATCTTCGCATCAAACGCACCAAGCGACGAACCCAACACTGCTACGGCTTCTTGTTATAAAACTTCTCACGACGGGGAAGAAAGCGATAGCAGTGAGGAAGAGCAAGGAACAGGTTCCGGGAACAATACTACCGGAGAAACCTCACAGAATGAAAGCACTCCCAATCCCAGAACACCTAATCCCGGAGCTCCCACCTCCAGCAACAGATACTCAAGAATAAGTGTGTTCTATACCGGGGACTGCGACTCGACTGACCCGCCACTGCGTGTATACTATGATGAAGACCCTGGCTCTGGATGCCCATTAGAAGATGTTTCAGATGCCTTTAATGGTCTCTCTATGAATAAAACTGTCGGTGTTTTTTCGTACATCAACCATCTGATTCAGAATGACCCAGAATTTCTGGATATTGTGACAAATCACGAGCAAATCTGGACTCGCTGTCTAGAGTATCCATGCCGCGAACCTGATCCAGCTTGGAGAAGAAGACGAGAAAGGTTTACCAGGAATCATCCCGCTGAGGCTGCTCGGATCAGAGAAGTTGTGGAAAACTTTGATAATCTGAAGAATTCCACTCCCTCTAACGGTAACAACAGTGACGGTGAAAGCTCAACCAATACTTTTGGCACTTCTCGCCATATAAGCACGGGTCCGGGCCAAAACGATGGCTCTGCTCCAAATCAAGCTGAATCAGCAAGCCAATTGAACCTCTCGGCTGAAGAGATAGCAGCACATGCGGGAATTGCAAGGCATAGACTCGCTAATTTAGATGGTTATCTGCGAAATCTGATGAATACCGAACCTGTCTTTATCCGGTTTGCAACCGCACATTTCCCGATGCTCTTAAGGTATATAGAGTATCCCATGGCCGATCCTGACCCCACATGGAGTACGGATCGCGAGAAGTTCATACGCAGACACCCTACTGAAGCTGCTCGCATGCGGGAAGTAGCTGAAACCACCCGGCACATCTTCGGGATAGGCAATGGCGGCGACGACCCTGAAGCTGGTACTTCTGGCACTTCTTGCTACGTTGGTTCTAGCGGTAGAGATGCTCTTAGTCCAAACCGAAACCAGCCACACAGGCCAACCAACCTTTTGGTGGAAGAAACGGTGGCCCGCACTGGAATCACGAGACACCAAGGCATCGACCTACACACATATCTCCAGGATCTGAAGAATAGTGAGCCAGCATTCTTTCGGTTCGCAACAGAAAATTTTCAAATGCTCATGCGATACTTAGAATATCCCATCATGGATCCTGATCCCACATGGAGAAGGAGTCGTGAAAGATTTGTGCGCAATCATCCTGCCGAAGCCATTCGCATGCGAGAAGTGGCCGAAGCCGCCCAGCACATTTTCAGACTAGATGATGATAACAACCCTGGAGTTGGTCCTTCTGAATCATCTCGGTACATCAGCAGCGATGAACCTGAGAGCCCCAGGGAAAGAAAATTTAACCGTCGCGCAGCTAAGATAGCAGAATGGACGGATGACGATGAACCTTCTCCCAGGTCTCGGGGCAAAACTAAGGAGAAGAAAACTCATAAGAGGAATGCTCGTATGTCGGTCCGGCCACAACCCGAATGGACTGAAATATTTCCCGAAGGATTAGCGACTCTTATAGCCGCCACCGAAGGGAAGACAACAAGTGAACTCTTGCGAGAACTACAACTAACTGACGAGGAGGACGTTCTCTACCTCTCTGAAGAAAATGAGTTCCCGGAAGAAGAAGACACAACTAAACCTCTCTTGGTTTACCAAAGAAGAAACAAGAAGAACCAAAAGAAAAACAAGGCATCAAAAGGTGAATCCTCTCGGAATGTTGGCTTTTGTTACCGAATCACTTGCGAAGATGCAAGTGATGATCAAGAGGAGGGATCCGAAATATCTCAACCACAGCCAGACTCACCTCCACCGCAGTCTGGAGATGCTCGGTCTCAGTCTGCTGTACCTGAAACACCGCGGCCACAGCGCGAAATGCCGCAACCCCGACCCGAAACTTCTCAACCACAATCAACAACTCCTGGCCCGCGCTCTGAAAACCCCCAGTCACAACAGGGGGCAGGATACGGTTCAGATGAAGAAGATGACGGAATCCAGTACGATTACGAGTTCGTATTGGATCCCGAATACCAAGTAAACCCAGCGGATCTAGAAGGACAGCAAGTCAGAAGAGTAAATCTTGACATACACATCTCTAATATCCCTGGTCATCCTGAGCTTACCTTGGAAGACTTGAGCGAAATTGTGCGCCAATTGGTCAACCAAACAAGGGAAGCTATAATCATGGAAGAAGAGGACGCCCGCCAAGGACAGGGGGCAGCTGAAACTCCATCCACCAGCCAGCCAAATGACACAACTCCGCCTTCCGATCCTCCTCAAGAAGGGGAAGAAAAAGAGGAAGAAGATCAAGAATCCGCGTCTTGCAGAGTCATATACATTTCTGATGATTCATGCACTGAGGAATCCGAAAGGAAAGAGTTTTCAGATGAGAACTATGAACATGACTTGTCAGATCCGATTGGGTGGACAGGACATCTGATAAAAAATGTAGAAAAATCAGGTGAACAGGTTGGGTGGCAAGGCAGTGATGAAGAACTCGAACCTGAACATCCACACTTGACCAGTCTCCGGCCATTCATACTGGATTCATGGCCCACAACTCGTCAATCAACAACGGTGAGACAAGAAAGCGAAATCCGGACTGCCCCACTGCCCTGGGTAGAAAGAATAAGATGGAATAGGTCTCGCCGAGAAGTGTGCAACTTGGAATATGGCCGAGTCAGAAGACCGGTATACCCAAGTCAGCCTGAAAAGAAAGAGACTGAGAAAGTTCCGCCAATCTCCAGTCACAGAAGGAGTGGAGGGTCATGAACCATCTCCTCATTACCCTGTTCCGACAGGATGGATTCGACACTACATAAATGAAGAATTCCACCGGTACTATGACCCCGCCATATGGGAGAACATCCAAAAAGATACCTTGCCAGAGGCACGAAAATTCAAGAACGCCTCAAAGAGAATTGAAACTTCTCGCTTCATCACTGTCTCGGAATCAGACTCGGAGGGTGAAGGAAAGTCTCCGGACAGACGCTCTTTTAGCCCAGATAGGCCTGTTCCAATCAGACCTGAAAGCAGGAGAGCACATTACCCTCTCCGAGCGGACAGCTTACGACATGAAGCCGTCTCGATGCCATATGAACAACAATGCACGAGACCTGAAGAAGGCGGCCCTGTCACTCGCACTCGATCGCGGCAAGCACAACCAAACCCTGTCTCGGCCCATGGACAGGGGGCATTGCAACCAGACCCGGTTGATGACCGAAACGAAATGGCAAGGATTCAAAGGAGACTTAGCATTTTGCAAAATGCCCTTGCTAACGTACTCAGACAAAATGACATCATCCTTGAGTTCTTCCGCACGCTGCAAGCGACAAGCGTAGGGGAATGGGCTGACAACCGAAGATCACTTATGGAAATAGAGCGCAAGTTGGCTCACGTTATGGAAGGGCAACGCCTTGAGGCTAAAACCCGGAGGAAAGAACGGCGGAAACAAGACAAGGAAGAAAAGCCAACTGAAGCACAACTCCCTCCTAGGAGGAGAGAAGTGGGCATTTCTATCCAAGAAGGCCGTCAACCCACAACCAAAGCTGATAAATCCATTGGCAAAGGCAAGGCACCAATGCCAACTGCGGGAAAGAAAAAGAAGCGCGACAAGGCTCGAACTTGCCCTCCACCTGGTGGTTCAAATGGCAGCAAGATGGAAAAAGGTGAAAGCTCACGCAGCCGACCCTCCAAAGAAGCCGAGGGTGGGACAAGTGCCTCGAAAGAAGAAGGTGAACATCCCCGTAAAGGGAAGTACCACATCGATGTGAGACTGCGCAGGATAGAAGAGCCTTCCTCTCGAGGTGAAAAATTACCAAAATGGATCCATGTCCACGGCCAACTCCAAAGAAATGAAAAGAAAACTCCTGTACAGGCTGCATTGCCTCTACCCGAAGAGACAAGGCCCGACAAATCAAAGAGGAACACTCCACAAAAACACCAGCATGTCGTGGAACGAGCCCATAAACCAAAGAAACCCAAAGAATGCGAAAAATACTGTGAGCATCACCAAGAATGGGGCCACACCAGAAATGAATGCTTAGCCTGGCCCAATGGTGGTGACAGCACCTCGGACGAAGAAACAGAAAAAGAAGAGTGCCACGCCACAACCTGGTACCCGGACTCTGAAAATTCAGAAGAGGAAGAATCCGAAAAGTCAGACTATGACAGCCCGGAGGAAGAACCAACTGTAATGGTGACTCATCCCGTAACGATCATGCCTTTTGGGAGTGATTCTGATGAAAATGAGACCGAGGAGGAAGAAGAAATCATGCCGTCTTTCCCGAGTCGACTGAACCCAGCACCCCGACAAGATCAAGCCAAAGCCCAACAAAAGCAAAAGGGACAATGCAATGTCAGCTTGAGGTCTGGTACCAGAATACCTGAAAGGCAACCCCCAAGGGAAATCCCTCATAACAGGCGAAACATTCCGGAAGAAATAGTCACTGAAGGAGACGCAAGGTCAAACGGCAGCAGGCCCAGAATGACCGTAGGTGATTACAACGTGGTAGCACACCTGCGCAAAATACCGGCCTTGCTAAGTGTCTTTGATGCTCTCATGGTGTCACAAGAGCTTCGCGAGTCTCTCATCTACGCCTTACAAAATCCCGCCAGCTTCCAAGCATACTTTGCCCAAGAAGCCCGGGAGGAGGTAGCACAAATCGAGCCAGAACTACAAATTACTTTCACTGATGATGATCTGATGGCCGGAACAGCAGACCACAACAGGCCTCTCTACACCACCGGCATCATATATGGCAAAAAGATCAACAAGATTCTGGTCGACCCAGGGTCTTCTATCAGTATCATGCCATTGAAAACCTTGGTTCAGCTCTCCCTTAGCATCAGGGAAACCAAGAAAGACAAAATCCGGATTCATGGGTTCAATCATCAATACCAAAAGGCCTTGGGATCTACCATCATCGACATAGATTTTGGTGAAATTGTCACGCCTGTGAAATTCTTTATCATAGAGGCTGACACCACTTATAAGGCACTATTAGGGAGACCATGGCTTCACGAAAACGGCTTAGTCCCCTCCACTCTACATCAATGTGTCAAGTTCACTCGCGATGGCAAACAGTGTGTAATCAAAGGTGACGACCGGCCTTTTGAGGCACATGAAGCTGAACTGGATGATGCAAAATATTATCAACCCAGGATTGAACAGGGGGCAGCACCCACAAAGAATGCCTCTTCGTCAGACGCTGTCAGAGAGGCGGTGAAGAGGGTGGTACTCAAGGCATCCATCAAGTCGCAAACAACCCAAATGTTGTGGGGAAGTGATAGTGAGCCAGAATCTTCTGAAAAAGCCGAAGATGATGTCCATACCCCGGTTCGCCCATATAAAGACTCAGGAAGCGAAGGAGAAGGTCAAAGCTCTTTAGCTGTGGAGTTCATGCCCATGGAACATTGCAAAGATCTCACTCCTCGCGAGAGAGAGAGAATCTCCAAGCTGAAAACATTCACCGTCCCACCGAAAATCGAAGAAGTGGAATACGGGACCGTGATTCACCCTAGCATTCACTTTGTCAAAATAGGAGAAGTTGACCCAGAGAATGGCCAAACTCCTTCCGAGGATTGCAAACGATGGCTAGAAGAAAGTGAAAGTGAAACCAAAATGCCTCCCAAGTTGCAAAGAAATACCGATGCTCGCTTGAAGGACCTGTTCCGACGGACTCATTGTTTGGAGCCAGTCTCTAAAAGACGGGTCGAGATGTTCCAAAAGCTTTGGAATGGTGATTCAAACGAAGTGACCAAGCTCAATGGAAAGACTTCTAACACCCGGGGCCTTGGTTTCGATACACAACCAGGAACATCAAAACCCAAAACATCCAAAAATACTCAAGTGCACACAAGCCGACACATCTCCTCCACGGAGACATGGAGAAGAAGTGGCTCCAGGAGACAGGCATCCAATGAGATAACGATGTTTGATGTGCTTCAAAGACGTTTCCAAGAGATGGTTCGCTCGCAACAAAATGTTGAGCGCTCCATGGAACGTCTAATTACCCGAAATCAAGATCTTTGCCGACAGATAGCAGCAAAAGAACAAGAGAATCAAACATGCCGAGAGAAGATAAAAGAACTCCAACGGCGAGTCAACAAGCTACGCCAGGAGATCGTCCGACTCCATGATGCTGGTGAAAGAGACAGGGATAGAATAATTCAAGTGTCTCAGAGAAATTTGTCCCACCAAAAGGAAATAGAGTCACTCAGCCGAATGGTAAGGGAAACCAAAGAAGCCCTCGTCCTTGCTAAAAATCAAGTCCAGTCGGAAGATACTCAGTCGCACACATGCCACAGGGTCACTATATCCGACATGTTAGAAGAAAAGAATGAGAATCCTGAAGCTAGCAATGAGAACGATGGCCCTGACGGAGGCTTGCCAATACAAGAGGTGATCTCAATTGAAGAAATGAAAGAATGTTTTCAAGATGTTCTTCAGAATCTGATTCAGTCCCATAAAAGGCTCCAGTGCGAAATGTCCCGCCTTATAGTCGAAAAATCAGACCTACGCGCCCAACTAGAAAGGCTGTGGGAGAGGTACCAGGAAGAAAGGAAAGTTTCTCAAAGAAGGGAACAACATCATGTGTATCAAATCCTCACCTTAGAACGATTAAGGCAAGAAACAACCAATAGTCTGGAGAAAGAGTACAAGATAAACGACAAACTCCGAGAAAAATGTCGGCGAAGTGCACAAGGCGAGGCCGCCTGTCAACAAGAGATCCTCAAATTGCAGGATCAAATGTCGCATCATTGGGCAGAAGGTCGAAGTGGCAGATGTCAAAAAGGGAAATCTCACTCCTATACAAAGAGGGCAGAAACAGAAGAGCCACACGATAGGAATCAAGGCTCACGCTCCGGTAGGTTTCGATACAAGGGAGCCAGAAATCAAGGGCATACCTGTCATCGGGTCACCATAACGGAAGCCGAGGGGGAAGAAGAAACTCTCGAAGCTGAACCTGAAATATCAGAAGGCGAACAGTTCATCTTAGCCGTTAAGAACGCCCCAAAGGAATTGGAGGAAGGAGGTCAAAACACCATTGACGAACTCAAGTCGGTGAATCTGGGCACCGAGAAAGATCCTCGACCTACCTTCATCAGTACCTCTCTTGATCCAGACGTTGAAAGAAATCTGATAGAGCTCCTGAAAGAATATCGGGATTGCTTTGCTTGGAGTTACAGTGAAATGCCAGGGTTGGACCCCGCTGTAGCTGTTCATAAACTAAAAATAGATCCAGGAGTCAAGCCTGTAAAGCAAGGTCCTCGGAGAATGAGGGTTGAACTTGAAGAAAAAGTGATTGCTGAAGTCAAGAAATTGATCAACGCCGGCTTCATAAGAGAAGAAGAAACTCCTGATTGGGTCGCCAACATTGTCCCAGTTAAGAAAAAGAATGGACAAATCCGGGTCTGTGTGGACTTCCGAGACCTGAACAAAGCATGCCCAAAAGATGACTTCCCTCTACCTGTAACAGAAATCATAGTGGATCATACTTTCTCTTATGTGGTATACTCATTTGTAGATGGACACTCCCGGTACAACCAAATCAAGATGGATGAAAATGATCAAAAGCACACGGCCTTTCGCACGCCGATTGGTATCTTCTGTTACAAAGTCATGCCATTCGGGTTGAAGAATGCAGGTGCCACATATCAAAGAGCCATGACCAAGATCTTCGATGACTTGATACATAGAGTTGTGGAGTGCTATGTCGATGATCTAGTGGTGAAATCCCACTCATACGAAGAGCATTTAGCCAACCTTAGGCTAATGCTTGACCGAATGAGAACTCACACGTTGAAACTCAATCCCTTGAAGTGTGCCTTCATGGTCTCTTCCGGCAAGTTTCTCGGCTTCGTGGTGCGCCATCGAGGCATAGAAATCGATCCCGATAAAATCAGAGCTATTCAGGAGTTGCCGCCTCCTAAAACACTCAAACAGCTCAGATCCTTACAAGGACGATTGGCATACATCAGAAGATTTATCGCCAACCTTTCAGGCAAAATCAAACCTTTCACTCGACTCACCAAGAAAGATGTACCATTCAAATGGGATGACGAATGTCAGAAGGCGTTCGAAGATATTAAGCAATACCTGTTAAACCCACCAGTCTTGGCAGCACCTATCCCAGGGAAGTCTCTCATCCTATACACCACAGCATTGGATGGATCTCTAGGAGCACTGTTGGCCCAAGAAAATGAGGAAGGAAAGGAAAATGCCCTCTACTACCTCAGTCGAATGCTAGTCGGAGCAGAACATGCCTATACCCCAATCGAAAAACATTGTCTAGCCCTTGTCTTTGCAATCAAGAAACTCAGACATTATATGCTAGCGCACAAGGTCACATTGATCTCCAAAACTGACCCCCTGAAATACCTCATGACTCGACCCATGCTCACAGGTCGATTGGCAAGATGGGCGGTCGCATTAATGGAGTTCGACATAACCTATGCACCTCAAAAGGCGATCAAAGGGCAGGCATTGGCCGATTTCTTGGCCGCTCATCCCATACCAGATGACTCTCCACTAGCATGCGACTTTCCAGATGAAGAATCCTTACATACAGACAACCAAGAAGAATATTGGAAGATGTACTTTGATGGGTCTTCTTCTATCCAGCCAGCAGTGAAACTAGATTTACCCAAACGACAAGCCGGAGTGGGCCTGATCTTTGTCACACCTGAGAAGGGCATCATCAGATATGCCCTGAGTCTGACAGAACCACGCACCAACAACGAAGTCGAATATGAAGCCCTCATCGCAGGACTTGAAATGGCTCTAGATATGGGTGTTGAAAAGATGAAAGTTTTTGGCGATTCCCAGTTGATACTTAGTCAGTTAGAGGGACAGTTCAAAATACGAAAACCAGAATTGGTAAAATATCATGAAAAGGCTCTCGAGCTTATGGCCAAGTTCACTGATATTATACTGGAGAAAGTGCCCAGGTCTTTGAATGGAAAAGCCGATGCCTTGGCTCGCCTGGCAAATGAACTCAGTGACCCCAATCAAGACGAGATTCAAATCTTGGTTCATAGAAGAAGGGCGCTCTCTCCCTGCTTCCCAAAACTTCTGGAAGAAAATGAAGAAAGCACACTGTTCATAGAGGTAGCAGCTTGGGAGGAGGAAACCATACAAGAATGGGGAGAAATCACTCAAGCCATGACTATCGAAGATACTGAAGACGAAGACTGGAGAAAACCCTTTCTCGAGTTCTTCCAACAAGGGAAACTTCCTGCGAATAAAGGACTCAGGGAACAAATCAGGAAAAGGGCTCTGAGATATGTGTATGTCAACAATACTTTATATTGGAGGTCATATGATGGTGCGTGGCTAAGATGCATTACCAGAAATGAAAGCCACCGGGTCATGAAAGAAGTACACTCCGGGGCATGCGGATCCCACCAATCGGGTTCCAGGATGCGAGTCCACATCAAATTGTTGGGCTATTACTGGCCCACAATGATTGCTGATTGCGAAAACTTCTCCAGGCAATGTCACATGTGCCAAATACATGGAGACTTCATACACCAGCATCCGAATGCATTACACCCGACTGTGGTGTCATGGCCTTTCGAGATATGGGGAACGGACATCATAGGTCCCATTGACCCTCCAGCCTCGAACGGGCACCGCTTCGTCTTAGCCGCAACTGATTATTTCTCGAAATGGGCCGAAGCCCGATCATATAGAGAAGTCAAGGCCTCTGATGTAGTGAAATTTTTCACTACAAACATCCTCTACAGATATGGCACCCCCAGGAAGATCATCTCCGACAACGGGACCGCCTTCAAGAATACCAGAATCGATGAATTCACCAAGAAACACAACATTGAGTGGAGATATTCCTCTGTGTATAACCCCAGAGCCAATGGCTTGGCCGAGGCGTTCAACAAGACACTGATCAAAATCCTCCGAAAGACGGTCGGGGATAATCAGAAAGATTGGCACAACAAGCTGTCAGAAGCATTGTGGGCGTATAGGATCACACATCGAACTCCTACTCAAGCCACACCTTATTCCCTAGTATACGGGACCGAAGCGGTTCTACCCATTGAGATCGAGCTACCCTCATTGAGAGTGGCTATGGCCTCAGAAATCCCCATGACCAAACAGATGCAACTCAGATTTCAAGAGTTGGACGGAATGGATGAAAGAAGACTCATTGCACAACAGAACCTAGAGCTATATCAAGCTCGAATGACGCGGGCCTATGAAAAGCTTGCAAGACCAAGGGCGTTCAAGAAAGGTGAGTTGGTGTTGGCATTAAGGCGACCAATCACTGGCCGGCATCATGGCCCCAAGTTCGCACCAAATTGGGAGGGTCCCTTCATAGTTGACCAAGTCTATGATGGAGGAGCCTATCTCCTGGCCACAGAAAACGGAGAACACCCACTACCAGTCCTAAATGGAAGATACCTCAAGAAATATTACAGCCAAAATCAACCCCCAGAATACACAAAGCCTCGACGGCACCTAGACAAAGACTTCATTGCCAACTGGGCCGAAGCCCACGAGGAAATGACACAACTGTTCTCACAACTGTGAAACGCAAAATTGGTGAAACTTACCGGTGAAATTTACCAAACAAAGACTCCGTGTTGAGGGAGCCTGTGTGGTTCCTGAATACGTGGAGCATGGTGAAACTTACCCCTAAAATCCGCTTAATGAAGGAGCCTGTGTGGCCCCCGAAAGCGAAAAGGGTATTTTATGACGCTAAAACCTGTGTGGAAAGCTGAAAATACCTAGACCACTCCCCATGAAGCCTATCTGAGGGCGTGAGTCTAAAACCCAACCTATGTTGAGGAAGACTACGTGGCTTCCGAATACACTGGTTGTAAACATTTACCCGATACAATTCCCTAATCCGCTTTATGAAAGAACCTGTGTGGTTCCCGAAAGCGAGAAGGTACTTGAGGAGGCTCAAACCTGTGTGGCAGCTGAAAGTACCGAGGACACGCCCCATGAAGCATATCTGAGGGCGTGAGCCTCACCAACCTACCATGTTCCCTAGTAAGGTAGGGATCTTAAAGGCGATTTGCCTCATGGCCCCATAAGTCGACCTTTACACTTAACAATATATCCAAACAGCAATACCACGGTCCATGCCTAAAGCTATACCTCAAATAGCTATACATATACGCATATCCTCATGGCATATGCGTATATCCAGATAACCAATCCCACGGTTCATGCCTAAAGCTATACCTCAAATAGCTATACATGTACGTATATTCTCATAATATATGTGTACATCCAGATAACAAGCCCCACGGTTCATGATCAAAGTCGTACCTCAAACAACTATACCTACATGCATATTTCATAATATATGCATATATCCAAACAGCAATACCACGGTTCATGCCTAAGCTGTACCTCAAACAGCCACATATCCCTATAACAATACACCACGGTTCATGTTTGAGGCTATACCTCAAATGGCTATGTGTGTGCGTATATCCTCATAACATACGCATACATCCAGATAACAGTCCCACCGGCTATGCCTAAGACTTACCTCAAACAACTATACCTACATGTATATTTCATGATATGTGCATATATTCAAACAACAATACTACGGTTCATGCTTAAGGCTATACCTCAAATAGCTATACATATCCACATATCCGCATAGTATATGTGAGTATCCCGACAATAAACCTCCGGGCTATGCCTAAAACCATATCCCAAATAGCCATATGTATGTGCATATCCTTATGACGTATACATATATTCAAACAACAAATCCCACGGGCTATGTCCTACCCCCAAACACCTATACATGTATGCACATTCTCAGAGCATGTGTGTATATTCAAGTAACAATCTCACGGTTCATGCCTAAAGCTATACCTCAAATAGCTATATGAGCACGCACATTCCTATAATGCGTGCAAATGACAAATCCCACCGGCTGTGTTCAAGACTATGCCTCAAATTGATATACATATACGTATCCGTATAATGCATACACATATCCAAACAACGACCTCATGAACAGCACTCCAGTTATAATCCAAAAAGACCCCATATGCCTGAAATATATCCAAGCCATATTCCTGCAATTCACCTTAAAGCAGATATATCATTATCCAAACAAACAAGCTACAATCAATAAACGAAAGATCCAGTGACAAGAACAAACAGTCAACCAAACAACCAAGACAACAGACAGTGTTATCCAAAAAGAGAAAATGCGAAAAGGAGACGCCTATGCAGGGGGCAGGGCCACATTCCCTGCCAACTTGTTAACAGCATCGGACAATGACTGGAGCGTCACCTCTATAGCCTCCAAACGAGCGTGCAATTCCCCAAACTGCTGGTCCAATGGAACCTGAGCCGGTGGAGGATCTCCAATGGCAGACCCGTCATCTGAAGGAGGAGAAGCTTCTCTCATTGGGCTATACTGGTTCACAGCAGCATTTTCCTGCAAGATATAGCCATTGATCAAATGATTGGGGTCAGGTACCAAATGACCGTCCTGATCACCAACCCACCCAAAAGAAGGCAAGACATCCAGGAGATTGCGGCAGTACACCACGTCCCTCTCGGATACAGGTCTTCCCCACAACATATCAGGCATTGGGAGCTGGGTTCGATGTACTAAAGCCGCTATCAGATGACCATAAGGCAGACACCCATGTGTGAACCTTACGGCCTGATGCATGTGCTGAAGGATCAGGCTGGCCAGGTCGGGTCTGTCATGTTTACGGATAAGCGGACGAAGATAAAACAAACCCCCTGGCCGAGAGAGATTAGTCAAACTTCCTTGTGGAAAGAGAATTTGAGTCACAACCAAGAAAAGAGCCCTGCAAACAAATTCAGCATAGTTAGCAATGCTCAAGTAAAAAAAGATGAATGAAAATTCAAACACACCTGTGAAGGGCGGGCAAATGCTCGGTGGAAACAACCTCGGCACCCCTTTCATAAGGACTAGCTTTGAACCAGCGACGACAAGCGCCAAAGGTTCCAAAACCCTGAGGCCAATACTCATAGGCATACACAGCCATACCACCCAGACTTTCGGTAGCCTGGATAAGGGCAGCTAAATCCTCTACCCTTATATGGAACTCTCGGCCAAATAGATAAGAGGAAGCAAAGGGGACCCCGAAGTGATCAAATGTTACCCTGAGATTGGCGTAAAACAAACGCACGATTGAAGGATAAAAAGGACGATTGAGCAAAGTCAAACCCTTGAGGTTCCAAGCATTTAACCAGCCATCAAGCAGGCTCTTAGGCTGACCCGCTATGGCGCCATCAGGAGCAAAGAAAAAACAGTCGGCCACTGGGCGTCGATCGCCTCCGGTATTATGCATGTGACAATCAAAGGCTTTGGCGTCCCGAAAAAGATAGCGGTTGTCAGGGACTAAAGACCAGTTGGGAACAGTCGGGCCTGGGCTCGCCACCGAAGAACTAAAGGTGTCTCGGAGACGTTTTGGGTTCGAGACAGACATGGTGAAAGGAAACTGCAAAAGCTAAACCCTAAAGAGCAAAGCAGAAAGGGCGGCGTCGTCGCGACGTCTAAATAAAGAATGAGAGATAGTGACGCCAGGATTCTGACCTAAAGGCGTTTGATTCTCATGCACTAATCGCTCTGTGATTAGGGGGAAAATATCACAAAAGATATACAAGATGAAGAAACATAGAAAGATATAATCCAGAAAGATATCACAAAAGCATAAGCATGAGCAAAGCACTACAGATATCCGGTCTCATACAGTCATACAAAACAAGACAAGCATAATGTCATGGCTAACTAAAGATTGAAAATGCGATAAAGGAAGATACAAGGAGTGCAACAACTCCGTAAATCTCTATCCTGTCTTAAAGATATCAAAAAGCTGGCGACTCGACCTCAGGCTCATCCTGAAGATAAGGCTCAGTCCCACCACTACCTCCAGAAAGTGGCTCAATGTCCCCTGAAATCGGCTCTGTATCTCCGCTATCAGCCGGACTGTTCACAAAAGCAACCCCAGGACAAGGAAGGGCTAGCACAACATCAACTACCCCTTCTATGTCATCATCCTCTGACATTGGTTCATCATCAGTCCCACCGGGTGGTACAAATCCCACACCCTCAGTACTAGACAAATTCGTCAGCATGACCCCTGATGTAGGAACATGACTGGTCCCAACATCTGAAGGCGAGATAAAGCCAATGGGGTCCACACCCAATAAGACAGCTGCCCACTCAGGGTAATCCAGTAACACCTCTGACAAAGGCACTGTCCCCATATCCACATCTGTCATGATGATGTCGTGAAGAGTCTGGAGATCACAATCCTCAAACAAAGCGTTAATCATATCCTTCCCTGCAAAAAAGAAAGGAAGGGTTAGGTCAACGAACAAGAAATTCACCTTGTTTGATTATGCTCACAAGAGTCATGAAACCAAGGGTACCTGAAGACGGCTGAACAGCAAGAGCAGCATCCTCCCGAATCTCCGGCCCCACATTCTCTTGAATCTCCAGCCCCACGCCAGGGATAGCACCTGAAAGCTCGCTTATGCTAGCAAAGCTACGAGCCGAGAACCGATACTGACAGCATAACCGCCGTAAGCCGGAAGCCCAGAGATCAACATCGAAGGCCCCTAGCCAAGGAGGAAGTCGCCCTGCAAAATGGTCAACTCGTAATAAATACCAGAAAATGCAAAACAGATAAAATGCAGCAGATAGGGGAAGTACAGTACCTAATCCCTGAAGTATCGGAGGAATCTGAGATAAAGGGGCCGGCTCACATCCCCATACCGTCACCGGAATAATAGCTAAAGAATCATCCGGGGCAGATAGAACATCATCCTCGAGAAACGGGGCAGGAATAGCAGAGTCAGGGTACAGCGTCTCCTCAAAGGGTACCTCCAGTGTCTCTATCTCTACCGTCCCCACATCAACCTCTTCGGTCTCAACCTCAGCGGGCACAATCGCACAAGCCTCTGCATCAGGCTCAGTGACTGATATTGCAACTACCTCTATAGTCTTCGGTGGAGTCACTGTCTCTGTCCCGCCAGCACTAGGCTCAGCGACGAGGGCACTACCCCATAATCCAGAGCATGAAGTACCTACAAGCCAAATATAAGGTGATTTCATGGAAACATAATAAAATGAAAAAGGCCAGAAAAAAAAAGAAAACCTGTAAAAGGCGTAGGCAAAGGAGGCTCTATAGAAAATCTGATACCAAAAGAGCTCTCCCCCAGTCTCGGCCGCAGCTCATAGCGGGATACCTCCTCCAAAGATGGAGAATCCTCGCGGCATCTCTTCCTCAACTCTGCGCGAGCCTCCTCCTCCGCAAGCTCCTCGGGATACTCTGGCGAAGGACAAGAAGACAAATCCGGATCGTCTTCAGAAGTCAGAGGAGCAGACACAGACTCTAGCACAGGCTCTGGCTCAGACTCAGATGCAAAAACGCCTAACATAATGGTTTTTATAAGCCCAAACACACGCAAGAAAACAAATATAAGAGACAAAAGAACTGCACGTACCTGTGTAAGTAGCCCAGAATCGATAACTCTTAGGCCCAAATCGGGACGCCTGAGACGAATCGTCCTCCGCCGGAGGAATACCCTCGAGCTTAAAATGGAAGTGTCCCAAATCACACTCTCCTAGACCTGTTCGAGATAGTGGAAACACACGCAATGTAAAGAAGAAAGAAAGAAGTAAAGCAAATGCAAACTAAAGTAAAATACAAAACTTGAGACAATACCTGGGATAGAACCATCTGAAGATAAAGGTAGCTCACTGAAATCGGAGGGGCGAAAAGTAAGAGGAAGCCGCCTATCTACTCCATGAGTGCTTCTCAAAGGTCTGAAGCCACCAATAGAAGCATCTAAACCAGGAGGAACGATACGAGAAGGCGGATAAACCCGCTCCAGCAAGAGCTCAGGGGAATAGGAATGCGCAATCACAGCCCAACTCCTAAACCACCGATCATGACCGATAGTCATACATCCTTCTCTTTGAGAATCAGGTACATCACAGCCACTCCCGGTACCAAGACGTAAGGAGAATGCGGCTAGGTCGGCACAATACCGCAGAGAAACCTCCTCTGGAGGGTCAGGAAGTGTAGACAAAGGAACATCCTGGTCGTACCCAAACTGCCATGCACACTTCTGGGGGTTATACACCTCAGAGATAATCCTGTCACCAATTCGAATGACTAAACACCCCTCCCGAATGCTAATAGCATAGTCTCGAGAACGCCTACTCCTCCGAGAAAGCAACTTGGGAGCATTACCTGCACGGGTCACCCTAGAGTCCTCAATATGACCTAGTCCTCCACCCTCTGTGGGCCAATCCTGTGAGAAAGGCTCAGGCCTATACTCAGAAATATAACGACTACTCTGAGTAAAATACCTATGCGCTGTGAGCTGATCGGGAGAATTAACCGAAGAGCCAGCAATAAGACTGAGTGCCGGCTTCGAACCCCGCAAGCCTCTAGAAGTAGATGCAGAATAACACCCCGCCCAATACACATTGAACCACCCATGTAGAATGTGTAGGGGCATAGCAATGTACGCCCTAGAAGGGTCTCGAGAAGAAGTAAGCTCTCGCAACGAGCGATAAGTGTTCACCAAGGCCGCTGTAGCTAGAGACACCTTCTGTTTCCGAGCCAGAGCATTGGCCACAATGAATACTCCAGGCCGAATATAGCCCACCGGCTCTATAATCACCACGAAATAACATATCCACCAGGCGAAATATGCGGTCAAAATAGTCTCCTCATCCAGGACACGCGTACTCAGCCCCTCCCAAGGGATAAGGTGACCAGGAGCATAAGGCTTGTCCGAACCCGGGATCACTGGCCCTAAAGGATCAGCAAAACCCACAGCCTTCTCACGAGGAACCTTATCTATGAAATAGCCGACCCAGTCTTTAAAAGATACTCCCTTGCCTGAACCCTGAGCGGACCGAGCCATGGAAATCTCATAATAAATCTTGAAGACCGTGCGCAAGGAGTTCCCATGCATGAAATTCCCATCCCGGTCCGTACCGTAAAGCTCCAGCTCTGGAGGCACCCTCTCCTCGTAAAACTGGCCAGCAGTCGGCACTCCAAGTAGACATACCATCTGGCGCAGATCCAAAGTGGCCTGTCGATCCTCCAACACAAATGTATTGTCCACATAGTTCCAATTGGTAGCCATGGCTCGGAGAATGATAGGATCCCATGTGTACCTGAACAAAGCCATGGTCACTCCTCCAAATATCTCCAAATCATTCAACCTCGGGCCCACCTGACATAAAATGTGACGGGTCCACTCAGTCTGCCCAGGAACCCAACGTAACTCGCCCTGGATGTTCAAACCCCCAGGAGACCAAGGGATCACATGTCCCTCTATCATCTCCGTGCTCAACAAATGACAATCTTGACGGGATCCTATCCTACCGGCGGGACCCAAGAAAAGACCCTGAAAAGTGCGAATAGAAGCCCCACCCGCAAGACGTCGCTGATTGCCAGGCACAAACACATCATAAGTTTGGCTATGAGAACGTACCTCAGTGCGAGATGGAGGATCAGGCCTCAAGCAAGGATATGAATGCCCAGAATGCACAGGAGAACGGTTGTGGCGAGCCAACAGCCCATGAAAGTTGTCTCTCCCTCGAAGAATGGCATTCCTCCATTTTCCATGAAGATGTTTATGGACTTTCTCAGGATCTAAGTAGTTGTCAATGTAGTCAGTGATAGCCTCGTCTGAAGGACCGTAAGGACCAGTCCTGACAAAGCCAAAGCGAGGAGTGGTGCTGTAAATCTCCTCTACAGGTCCCATGGCCACCTACAAAGACACAACAACAACAAAAATGAGCAAACACTGAGCTCAACCTCAAAATGATAATCTGGAGGCTGGGGGCACCAGAGTAGACTGTTCGGAATCATACCTCACACTCCACTCTGGTGGGGGGCATTTGTTTGCCTCCAAAATTTGCCACTTCAGAGAATGATCGAATATTCAAGTCAACCTGCGAATAAAGGAAATGGCATGTTGTAAAAATATAATTCATGAGTCACAACTCAGACTTTAAGCGGCAGGAAACTCGATAAACGAGTGACAAAAGCCATCAAGCCCACCAAATGAGTAATTAGTTAATTGATTAATTAATTAATTAAATTATGTGAAAAAAAATGCCTATGTCCACATAATTAATTAATTGACTAATTGACTGACTAGATTATAAAAAAAAAATCCTAAAAATAAAAATTGTGTAAAAGGGTGCGCGCCATACACTTCTCTGAGGGACTCAAACCAAAACCTGCCGAATGAACGATTAGTTAATTAATTTAATTATGTGAAATATGATGAAACCCACATAATTGATTAATTAACTAATTGAAAAAGGGGAAGCCCTGAAAATAGGAATTATGGGATGATTAAAGTACCATACATAATTCTAGGAATTTATATCAAGTTTTGGGCCAAGCCCATGATGGTCCCAATTAAATTGCTAAAAATGAGCAATACAAAATCCCGACACACAAACAGGGAGCGATAAGACAATGAGTACAGGTGACCCTGTACAAGAAACAACTCGACACATACCTACAATTAATTTAGATCCCCTACTAAATTAATTTATATATTGGGTGGATAAATGGGTTTAAAATCAAGCCCGAGACTAACCATTCAAAGCCAGCCCACACTATCTAAATCGAATTGGGCCCTTTCTGAATTACACCTGGCCCAAGTCAATTTGATCCAATCAAATTCAAGCCCAAATGCAAAAGACGCCGGATTCAGACGCGCCAAAAACACATCCGACTCGTGCCCAGCATCGCGTAAGCGACTCGATCGAGTCAGCCCCAAATGGGACGCGCGTCGCCTGGTCATTGGCCTATTCTCGTGGGCCCCGCTACTTTCTGTTAATGGAAAGAAAGAAAAGAAAAAAGCGAAGAGAACTGTACTTGCTTACAGAAGAAAGTCGACGACGTCGATAGGGCTCCGCCTCTCGTCGGCAAAGCACATCACCATAGCCTAAACTGAATGGACCGTTGCAAAGAGGGCATCACCACGACTTCAGCGACACCACACACGACTATCCTCTGAGCCTGCGACACGGCAAAACTAAGAGTTTTAGTGATTGACTCACGATTTGGGAAAAATCACTATGCGAAATTAAGAGGTGTGAGGTTGATTAGACGACCTGAGAAGGTTCCCTGAGGTGCGAGGAAGAGAGCTTCAAGGTCAATCCCAGCCAATTCCCATGAAAAGAGTAGTCACCATTGATGAAGGTATCGAGCTTGGCGAAGCAGCCTTCCTGAGAGGTTTCAAGCAAAATTGAAGAAGTAGCCCACCTCAGTAGCCTCCTTGGGTGCTCCAGGGAAGTTAAGGAGGGATCAACCAGTGTCAATCCTGCTATGACGGATGAGACTTGCTGAGTAGCTACGATGTCAGGTCTGAAATCAGCAGAAAACTTCGAAATGAAGAAGAGAAGAATGTGTGATAGCCTCAAGATAATGCTCTCCACAGCAGGATTAACATGGAGACACACTCAAAAAGCGCAAAAGAATAGTGTAAGATCAAAATTCTCGAAATAGTTCAGAACACTGGACACGTCCAGTGAAGAAGATGTATTGCTATTACCAAAATGGAGAGAAAATCCTTTCTTTTGTCGTCTCTGGCGCCTGCAAAGCTGAGTCTATACCTGAGGAAAGGCGTATAGCTTCAACAGGAGCATGATAGCAACGCAGTCTCGTGACCGTTGGATGGCTGTGATGAATCAAAAGGGAAATGTGATACTCGTACCTGGTACAATCTCCTGTTAACATCTGAGACCAAAGAAAAAGATACTTTTGTGGTGCAATACATAGAGGGATGAAAATTAAAAGGGGTTCTATGACTGATCCTACACATCCAATGGCTCAGATCAAATATGGTAAAAAAAGAAGTAAGGTTTTATTAAACAAGCTGTATGGTGCAAAGTGATAAGAATGCCACATTGCATCCTTCATTTCTTGGCGCCAGAAAGGATGTATTACACCATGTAGGTGTGGCATGATCACAATACCAAATAGCTAAAAATTAACCAATGATGATGAAGTTTAGATGCAGTAAAATGAAGAGCAAGTGATGGCAAACTGCAGAGGGGCAAAAAGGGAAATTAAACATAAAACAATTGCTTAATTCTCTTTTATAGTCTCAAATTAAAAGATGACATGAGTAAGAAAACGCATAGATAATTTAATTGAGAGCAATTATGCCTACTGAAGCACTCCTCTGGGCTGTGGGACCCATACCCTTGGTCTTATGACCATCAGATTGCACTTGAGACTGCACAAGAATTATCACATTGATTGAATGAAACCACATAGAAAATGATATATGGATAACCTAGTTGCCCTCAATTCTGACCCATATTCTGCCTGGTGGAACCCAATGCACAATCTCATGGTCAATTGGCAACACACATGGCCACACCAGGCACTGTCATGAAAACCATACACTGGAATGTGAATGAAGGGCTGGTACATGCCCCTGAATGGCCAGCAAATGTATGTGCAGGCGCCTGTAGCCAGTAGAGGGTGCAGGGACTATACTATGTCATGCAATCCTCACCACTCACTGCCTATGATAAATGGGATAGTTGCCATCTGTCCATACACACAGCTGGCGCCAAAACACCCCCTTCTCCAAGCACACTCAGAGAATTGAGATTAAAATTGCATCCCCACATGTCATATATCATGCCTCAAGGCCCCCACATGTCATACTCATATATGATTGGGAAAGTAAGGCGGTTCTTCACATGTACATCTAAACCTTTGATCGACATCAGAGAGAAGAGGATGCTGCCACATGGCGCCAGAAGTTGAAGCTAAACCCTAGAAACCCTCCTATAAATACCCCTCAGAAGACAGGAGAGAGGAGGCCATTTTTTTTGTTTTTAGTCGAATTGCTGTCATTGTAAACTGTTTTCAAGGTAATGGCCTCCAGTTTTTTTTTGAAATAAAGCTTTGTTATCTTCTATCTTTATATACCCTTTTACTACTCATTGCATTTAGTTTTAATGTTTACTGTAAAGCATGGCTTACTCGGGATTTCCTCTCTTTTCCTCGTTCTATCTTGTTTTCTGTATACTTGCTTCTGAAAAATCATGTTGATGTTCACAAGGGTGTGAAATTAGATCCATCTCTGTGAATGTTAATGGGTGATTCAGTATGCAAGTTCAAAAAAATAAATAAGTTCTTAAGATGCATGAAATCGTGTAGAAAATCATCTTTTTTTTCTATCATCTGTCTATTTTGTATAAATTGGTGGCTACTGCCTCCATGGGTAGTGTGAAATTAGATCCATTCCCCATGGAGGCAAAGTCAGTTACTGATATATGGTTTATGAGTATGAAAATTCTTGCATCATTCTTTTGCTAAAATGCATAATAAGCAGTAAGTTTCAAATGGTTAGCAGCTGCTGTTCTTTTGTGAGAGGTGTGAAATTAGATCCATCTCTCATGAAGGATACATTATCTGATAACTTATTTGAGTCATATAAAACAAAGATTTTATGGGTCCTACCAATAAATGCGTGTGTGCCCCCTTTAAACTTTCTGTTATGGGTGTTTAAATATCAGTTCCTGTTAGCATAAGTCAGTGACTGTCGTTTCTTATGAGAAGTGTGAGATTAGATCCACTTTTCATGAGAAATACATCGGTTGCTGTATTCTTTTCTTTAATAGCATAAGTCTAAGACTAGATAAGGTTAAACAAAGTTCTTCACCAAGTCAGGGGTGGGAATAAAGAGGGAAGCAAACTCTCTATTGTAAAAAAAAAAAGGGGATTTCAATTTAAATTAGTGCGATAATTTACTGTGGTTAAGCATAGATTTCAGTTAAGGCTTAATCAGATAATAATAGTGAGTTCCCAGCATCATGTTTGCGTTGGTACTGTTTACATTCTGATATGTTGCACTTTCTTTCACTTTTCTCGTTTTACCCTTCTGTTGCCACCTTCATCTTTGCATGAAAGTTCATTTCTATGCATCAAGTTATGCAGTAGCCAAATAAAGGAAAAAATACAATAGTAAAAAAAAAAAAGAAGAAGAGAAGTATCACATATTCATGAAACTGATTTTGTGTCCTTAGCTCAAAAGTCATGACTTTGCATAAAACGATCTGTACTTATAAAATTTTGATTCCATCTTTGTTGCTTTGGTAAGTTAGTTTGTCATTGCATTTAACACATCAGTGTCTCATGTCGCATAATAAGGGATTGTACTTGCACTCATGAGTATAAAAAATATATATACAAGAATAATAAGTATGTATGTGAGCCTATACCCCTCTGGGCTTAGATGCAAGTTGAGAGGTGAATTGATTGATAAGACTGAAAATTGAAGCTTGAATGTGTTTCAATAAATGGTGAATAAAAACAATTGGAAGGACCAAATGACAGCACTGTGTGAAATCAAATTGTGAAATATGAACTGTGTTGCCAAAGACTCTCTTGTATGGACTCTCATGATTCGAAATAAATAAGAAATATGACAAAAGCTGAAAGTGTAAATGTTGATAAGTCAAGAAAGAGAGAGATGAAGTACTTCAACTACTGAACAGTCTCATGGTATCATGGAAGCATGATCAAGCATAATTAATTTGACAAGTGAAATTAAAAGCCTCATCAAATTTGAAGTCTGAAACCGATGCCTCACAATCCTCACTGAACTAAGCCGGTACAAGTCTGAGTTAGGAGAGTCATGCTAACAGCAAGAACGTTCTCTCAGGTGTCTAAACAAGTTAAATAAAGGGGTAATTAACATTAATAATCGTTAACTTAGCCCAATTAGTTGTCTTGACAGACCGAACCAGACCCGAAATCAAATCGTGGCCAAATCATTCCAAAATGAGAAACGCAATGTAAATTGACACCGTAAATTAACACACGGGACTCTCTAGATGTTTGATGAGCCATTGCTGGCAAGGAAGTCGCCGCCTACGGCCGTGAATCGTCGTCTCAGGCCTTTGTCAGACCTGACCAAGAACGAGGCTAAGGCACCTCAAATCGCACGACGCGACTTCGACGGACCCCACAGAAGACATCACGGTGGTCTCACGATGCTTCACGACCTGTTCACCGTCGCTACAGTCGCCGGAATCCCCTATTGGCAAGCTACTGGAGATGTCCAATCGACGGAAGAAACTTGCGAACAGAAAGGATGAAAGGAGGGAGATGAGTTTCGGTTGAAAAGATAGTTGGATGAACCTGGCTCATAGACTCGGGCATAGACCAAGAGGCTCAATCAATACCAATCTCGGCGACCCCTGTGGATCCTCTGTGGCAGATTGAAGTATGACGAGTTGCTGATAGACAAACACCAAACAGCAATAAACACGACCAATCAGAGAATTCTAAAACTGCTGAAGTTTCAAAAATACATTAAAAATAGTCAGAAACTCCAGAAAATTCCCACAAAATATCAAAATGTCCAGAAAATTATAGAGAACATTTCTATGTGACACTTCAAGACCAAATTCTCAACAAAAAAGGAAGTTAAAATTAAAATAACAAAAGTCCCTAAATATCAAATGTGCGAAATAACTTACAGTCAGCCCACAACAAAAATTAATAAAAGTCCAAGGGTAAGAACCCCTTTGACAGCAGGTACTTCTAAATGACAGATATGTCTGGACTGCAGGTACTTCAAAATTTTTGGACAGCAGGTATAATTAAACGATAATTACCGTTAAGGACAAATCTTGTGGAAAGTCAAGAAATAAAACCTAAAATCAAGTCCAGTCTAAATCCAAACTCAAGTCAAATCCAAAACCCAAACTCAACTCAAGCCAAATCCAAAATCCAAACTCAAATCCAGTCTAAATCCAAACTCAAGTCAAATCCAAAATCCAAACTCAAATCAAATCCAAACTCAAACCAAATCCAACTCCAGGAAGTCCAAACTCGAATCAAATCCAAATCCAGAAAATCCAAATTCAAACTAAATCTAAATCCAGGAAATCCAAATTCAAATTAAACCCAAAACCCAGAAGATCCAAGCCCAAATCAAATCCAAGTCCAGAAAAATTCAGATTAAATCCAGATCCAGAAAATCCAGACTCAAGATCCGGACCTAAATCCAAAAGCGATACAAATCCAGAAATGAAAATCCCATAATTATAGACCTTCCAGAACCCAGGGACCAAACTTTAAATACGTCTGAAAATCAGAATTTGGTAAATTCTAGAACATAAGAAGACCAAAGTTTAAAATGTCCAAAATGGCCAGAATTTCTAAACACGCCTTAATACCAGAGTTTAAAACTTTTCATAACCTAACTCTTGCACGTCACAAGGCCAGAAATTCGACACGTCAATAGTTGACCAGAATCGACACACGTGCAAAGACCGGAATCTCTACATGTTCAAACGCCTGAGTATCCAGAAACGTCCGATAACCTTGATTCTAACATGTCAACAAACAGACCAAAGTTTTAAACACGTTGGTAAATTGAAGTTTTAAAATAATTAAGGCTTTGATATGATCTGAATACCGAAACTTTACATGTCTATGTCCGTCCTCTTTGAGCTTACAATGCGTATAGTTTAAAGGGAACAAAATAAAAATGTCAAATAATTAAAAATAGGATTAGATTTGGGTTAATTGATAATCACCCAGGACTAAATTCCATGAACCTTGGAATTTCAAATATGAATCAAATTCCTCTGCATCATGTTTTGTATCATGTTAATCCTCTCATGGTTGCATCATTCGCTCTATTCATGTCACTATTTGTTTGCGTTCTTCAATGTTAGTATCTTTTGGTAAAGTGTTATAATGCTAGTTGTTATGCCTAATCCATTGATTATCCCGATCTAGAGGTGCTCTTGACTTGGTTCAGAGGTAATTAACAGTAGGGGCTTGCGCCTACTGGAAAAAAAGGACCTGCAGTAAACAATCAAACTCTCGAGAGGTTCGAAATCACGTCAGTACTCACATCCCTTTTCAGGTGAGTGCCGATGTCTGAGTTTTGAAACGATCGAGGGGTATCTCGTCCGCAATAACTTTTTCCCCCTTGGGAGCATCCGGTCATTTCCCCCTTCCGAGGACCAGGGTCCAAAAAGGTGCGAGACATTCCTAAACGATCAAGAATAAGTTTTTGGGATATAGAGTGTTTTTTTTTTAAGTGGTCTAATATTCGGATTGAATTTTTATTCCTAGGACGTTTGGATCATCTTCTTAATGTGGAATTGTGGATTAAGAAGTTGTTGGGATCACTTTTTAATCCGGATTAAAAAGAGGATCTAGGAATAAAAATTTAATGTGGATGTTGGACCACTTAAAAGTAAGAGTCTAGATCTCAAAATTGTTTAGGAATAATATTTTTACTACGATTAACTAATTCTAATTTTATTCTTAAATCATCCAAAAACCCCTGGATGAGTTATATTATATTTACAACGTTCAATAGTCAAAATCGTTAATTATGAATCTATAAAAGTGATACTTAGGTAGATTTTGGTACAACTACATGTTTTTCTAATAAAATCAAACATCCAAAACTATGGAAGACGGTTGCCTTATCAACATAAAAAAAATAGTTAAAGTGGGCCAAATCGGATTCCAACCCAAACTTATTTATATTCTCCCGACTCTCAGGCGAGACCGACCAGGGATCTTTATCCTCTGCGTGTTTTAAGAAAAACACGCACGATGCGGATCCGTCCGATTTAAATCAGACGGTTCATTTTTTTCGGGCCAATATTTTTTTCGGGTGTGGTGGAATGCACGGGGCTCCCTTTAACCGTTGAGATTAAATCAGACGGTTCAGATCAAAAAACACGCTCTGCGTGCCCACGCAGAGGATTTCGTTCCGACCGACCAGGGCCCTGTGCAATTCCCCACGACCCTTGCGCGTGCAGACGGTTGGACTCTCAGATTTGTTACTTACAACTTAAGTTAGAACTCTCCCTATCTCTCTCTCTCTCTCTCGCTCTGCCCTCGATTTTCCGATGGAACGCGATCAACAGCAGAGGCAACGGAACCCAGCGGGGCAGCAACCATCAGGCGGTGGTGGAGGACTCCTCTTTGTTATCCTTTTCATTTTGGTAACTACTAAATACTAACCTCCAGCACACGAATTGAAATAATCAACCCCCAAACCCTACGTACCAATATTGTTAATCTTTTTTGTTTCGACTAAGTCCTTTGTTTGTTCCTTGAATTGTTCGAGAAAATAACGACAATAGAGATCTATATGTAGGCAGTAATTTCTTAACACATGTAGTAGTTCAAGAAATCTCATGAAATTTTGAGTTGCTCGAAATTCTTGTATATTTCTGTATTCTTCCTAATTGGTATTAATTTCTTCAAGATTTAGAAATATGTTCTTTATGCTTTCTAATTTGTAATAGTTTTTTCAAGATTTAGAAGCATCTTTTGTTTTTATCCTAAGTTAAATTGAATATATCTAAATTAGGCTGTGGGGATTGCTTCAAGCAGTTTAGTAGTTGTGCATCAAGTTCCAGAGGGCCATGTTGGTGCGTATTGGAGAGGTGGTGCTCTTTTGAAAGATCTCGCTGATCCTGGTATAAATTACATCTTTTGAGGTTTAGGGTTTAGGGAGGGTTTATGGCTCTTATTGTTTTTCTCTTTTTTGGTTGATTAGAATGTTTTTATTTACAAAAAACCACTTTTTAATTTCCAGGGTTTCATCTTATGCTTCCTCTAATTACCAAGTATGAACCGATACAGGTCACCATTCAAACCGATCAGGTAATGCTTGCAATTGTTGCTATTTGGGAAATTATTGCTGTGCAAAAGAAAAAGATTGAGCCACATCCATAGGCATAAAAAATCTCCATCCATTTAGATTGCCAATTTCCTTTGTTTTCCGCTGATATGTATTCTCTATGCAGGTCCGAAATATTCCTTGCGGTACAAAGGGTGGTGTCATGATCACCTTTGACAAAATAGAGGTTACAAGCACATCATTATTTTATAAACATGTTATTTTTTATCCTTCATTTCATATCTGTGAGTTATTAAACAATCAATTAATGTAGGTTGTCAATCGCCTTCGCAAAGACTATGTATACGACACATTACTTGAATATGGCGTACACTACGACAAGACTTGGATATATGATAAAATACATCATGAGATAAATCAGTTCTGCAGTTCTCACACTTTGCAACAAGTCTACATTGATATGTTTGATCTGGTTAGTTCATCACTTTACAACTAAATGCAGTGTGCAGTTAGTGTATCATATAGAAACTGTGATGCTTTTCAACATTTCAGATAGATGAGCAAATGAAAGATGCTATTCAAAAGGGATGCTCTGAATATGCTCCTGGAATTGAGATTATTGGCGTCAGGGTTACAAAGCCAAATATTCCTGCTAGCATTAGGAGGAATTTTGAACAAATGGAGGAGGAAAGAACTAAGGTATCCATATCTTGAGTCTCAGTGGTGATTCTGTATGATGCTAAACTATGTTGAAATTGAAGGCACAAAAGTTTTGTGCATTATTAATTTCGGGAAACAACCAATGACTCCATATAGGTTGTAGCATATAAACTTGGCTTTTGTTCGCAAAACTCCTGACAACTTCCACTGATATATTTGATATTTGATATTTGATATTTTAAGTAACCTTATCTTTAAATATGTCGTTCTCTTCTTTAGGTGGATTTTACAGTTGTGCTCCATAAAATAAAATTTTAACAGAAACAAGTATATCAATGTGGCTTCTTTTCTGTGGCTAGGCATTAATAGCAATAGAGAGACAGAAGGTAGCAGAGAAGGAGGCTGAGACAGAGAAGAAAATAGCATTGTCCCAAGCAGAGAAAAATGCTCTGGTGAGCCAAATTTTGATGGAGCAGAAGCTGATGGAGAAGGACAGCATCAGACGCCAGGAAGCTATTGAAAATGAAATGTTTGTGGCTCGTGATAAAGCCCAGACTGATGCGAACTTCTACAGGTAATTGCTCTCTTTCTGAGGTCTAGTTGTGGAACACGATTATGTAAGTGTCAGTACAATTCGGGCATCTGTGCTATGTCAATGGTATATTGTTCTTTACTTGTGTAAGCAAGGACTGGCAATAAAAGAGTACTTGTAGAGAGTTCTTTTATTTTTTGGAAAAAAAAAAAACTATCAAAGAGCTCAAGAACATAATTGTAATTCTCTGGAACTTTGAGATTAGCTAGGTAATTAAGCATTAGCATAATGTAACATTTTCTTATTAATTTCTTCCCATATTGCTCATAGGGTGATGAAGGAAGCTGAGGCTAACAAATTGAAGCTTACTCCCGAGTTCCTGGAGCTCAAGTTTATCGAGTCAATTTCTAATAATACAAAGATTTTCTTTGGAAACAAGGTAAAACTACTAGTTTTTTTTTTTGGTCATTTTCTTTAAGTAACTAACTAAAGTTTTGTTAATTGTATATGTAGGTACCAAGTATGGTATTAGATCAGAGATTGCTTGGCAGTTTTTTGATGGACAAAAGTGAGAAATAATCTTTTGGACAAAGAGTATTTCTCATTTCTCATCTCTGACAGAGTTTGAGCATGCATTCTGATTACATTCTGTTAACAAATTGTTAGGAAATTGTCTTCTGATATCTACAATTCCTTTGTATAGGGAATGTAACCAATTATATACTCTCTTGATATTAATGTTAGTCTGATTTAGTTAACAAAGAAACTTTGTGAAGCTTGCTATAATTATGGGTTCCTTTTAAACTGTTGTTGATTTGAATTTTCTTGTTGCGATATGGGTTTCGGTTCAAGATTTTGGCGTCACCAAATGCTCAACCTCTCTTTTTGATATTCCAAATTTAAAAATCAAATATCAAATCCAATTATTGATTTATTATTTTTGACAAGGGATGTCATCATAATTAAACTTTAAGAATTTTTTAAATTCATTTAAAACTTGATTAAGAGGCCAAAAAACATGAATATAATAAAGTTGATTCGTCATAATTATTTAGGTTCTATTTTAATTAATGGTCCCTTAATCTTGTTCGAAATTATTTAAAATGATGGAACCTTATGTTGTTGCATCCGTTTTAAAAAGAATATGATCAACTTTTTAGATTTAACATTTGAAATTTGGTACCATCGAATTTTGGAGCATCCCCTCTAATATTGTCAGTGAAATTTGGTCACAATTTTTTGCTACGCCTATAACCCAGATTATTAGTCTTTGAAGCGCAATCAACTTTGTGATGTGGAAATAGATCTGTTATTGGACAAAACCACTAAATTTCACGCAAGTTATCTTCCTAGTTCCTGCTGCATGCATCATTTAATTTACAGAATATGAAAATTTTCTAAAAGAACTTTTTAATTGAAACAATCTCAACTTACACCATCCTTGCGCGGTTGCGCCTCCCTCATGTTTTCATATATCCCTCGTCTTGAGTTGCTCTTACCTCACTACGTGCAATACGATACTGTAACTTCACTATAGGCTGGATATTGCAATTACTTTGACAGGAAAGGCACCAAATATGTTAATAGTATTCTAGTCCTCAAGTTCTAGATATAATTACAGCCGCTGTCAATGACTCTAAAAAGAAGTTGTAGATATAATTATTAAAGTACTTTAGTTAATGTAATTGATGGCGTCGCCTTGTTATAAATGCTACATCACAACTAAGCGTCATGTCATCAGTTGAAGCTAACCCCCACCTTGAATCGGAATGAAATCCTCAGCGACGCAGCAGTTGGCAGCGGCTGCATCACAACCGTCCGATGGATGATGGATGCCCCGTGAAAAATACCAGATTGATAGGCCCGAAAAAATTAACCGTTGAGATGAGATCGAACGGCTCGGACGAAATCGCTGCCAGCAGCACTGCTGCAGAGGATTTTGGTCCACCTTGAATCAGGTCAAACTCATTTAAGTGTCAACATAGACGTACTCTCCGGTACGGTACTCGTATCCGAACCCGTGCAACATAGACGTACTCTCTTCTTTTCCTTCTCCATCTTGTAATTTTTATATGCCCTGCATTCAAATAAATTAGATATAGTATATTATTATTCCCACAATCTCAAATTGTCACTATTATTTTGTTGTTAATTTTAGAAACTGAGACTTACGTAGTTATAAACAGTTTAGTGCTAATCTTTGTATACAATTTTCACGTGACAAGGAATCTATGAAGTAAATCTTTTCCTTGCTGACATCAATAATAATGACCGTCCAATTAGACCTGTAATACAGATTAATTATTATTTTGATTCGAAAGGAAACTAACAAGTTTATTAATATTTGTTCGTACCCCTGATTATACGGCAAAAGAAATAGTTGCACTCTGGATTCTCTAGGAACGAATTCTTCATGTAATTCACGTTATAACGGATGTTGCCCCCCACTCATTTAGCTTCAGGTAGATATTCCGGATCCCATATAGTGATGAGTTTAGAGAACCCACATCCTTTCGAAAGTTCGATCATCCAATACATGCATTCATCCAATACTTCAATATGTTCCAATTGAATTGAATATTGGAAAAAAATAAAGTTTGAAAAATCATACCAAGAGTACAACTTGATGATCGATATGTTTAGGGGTTCTCTTTTGAAACATTCAATGATGTCGCAAATGTTGAAGAAGTGCACCTCGTTGTGCGTGCCCAAGGGTTGCAATGTGGCACCTCCATCAACTCTTCTTCTTTAGGCAGAAACATCAACAATGTGTATATTTTCCGTTCGGAATCAGTAAGTCTGTCAACAAACTTCTTTTCGAGTAGCTCAATGCGAGAACTAATCCGGCTGAAATTCATTTCTAATCAAATGAACTCTCACTTCTTCAAAATTAGACCATTTCACCAAATTCTCACAAAGATGACAAGAACAACACATTTTATCATCTTTCTTCTTTTTCAGATACCCAGTAGCACAAACCATAAATTTTTCAACCCCTTTCCGAAATGCTGATCGATCACTTGAGTACATCCATGTCCTATCCATCTGAACAAGAAAAATGTATGCAAAATGTCAGAGTATGGGTCAATTTTGTCACATTAGGTTTTCGGGCCGGTCACCATCCTAACCCACTCTTTGGATACTCTGCCTCATTAGCGAGTGGTACGCTAGATGCAATCTGTTGTTTGAGAAAAATTCGGCAGCATTTTCCCTTATGTTCCCTGAATGTGAATGCGCCAACACGATTGCTCATGAGAACGCATCTGTGGGAACATAAGGGGAAAATACCGTCGAATTTTTCTCAAACAACATATTGCATCTAACGTATCACTCGCTAATCCTAAATGAGATAGAATATCCAAAGAGCAGTCCCAAACGGGGACTATCCGAGATTAATTCTTAATGGATTAATCTCGGACGGGCAAAGACCTAAATTCGGTATTGTTCCGGTATTTTTGGTCCTATATGACAATACCATAATAATTAATGCATATGCAAATTAGAAATGCATGCATAATTTAGTAATAAATGGTCAAATAAGAAAGTTTATGAAAATATACCTTCAATACGATGAAATTCTTCTCCTCTTGAATAAGACCTGAAATTATGTCCAATAAACCAACTAATCATTAATTTAAACCATAAAATAAAAGAAAAATCGAAATTAATAAGAGAAAAGGAAAAAAATAAAAATAGCTCAAATTTAAATTTTCTAGTACCTAATATCTACTTTTCTTTTCTTTATCTTTCCAATTCTAATTTTTACATATTTTTTCAAATTTTAATCTATTTTTAAATAAAACCGAAATAAAATAAGGACAAAAATGCAAAAAATTACATATTGCTCTAATATTAATTTTTTTACCTTCAATCTACTCTCCTCCTCCTTCTCTTTCTAATTATTATTTTTTCAAAATTTTTGCAAATTTTTTGCTATTTTTTGAGTGAAATTATTTTTCTATTGGTGGTTGGCTTCAGCTGGAAGCAAAATAATGGAGGAGAGAGAGGAGAAGAAAGAAACCTGAAAAAATATCTCGACCATTTAATGACGTTTTTATCAATAAAAACGATACAGAAAGGAAAATACCTTCTCTAACGTTTATTAACTTTAAAAACGTCACAGATTGTCTGACAGTTTTTTTTGGACGGAAAATCTATAACGTTTTATTTATTAAAAAAACATCACAGATTAGATGACACTTTTTCTCCCACGCCTACCTCTGGTGATCTGTGACGGGTTTCTGTTAAAACGTCACAGATGGTCCGTTACAGAAGCGTGTTTTTGTGGTAGTGTGTCATGTCATGTCATCAACTACAAATTGATACTTTGTTTGGTATTTTGGACGCATTTTTCTCATATCAATCAAATTAAGGTGATTCATGATTAAGTAGAAAGCTTAGAAAGTTACTCTGAAAGCTACGGGTACCGGAGAAAGATATATAGCTAGGTGAAGTCCTGTAATTACTCTGAAACCTACCATAGTGGCTTTGCATAATTGTATGCAAAACTTTGGTCTGCCTTAGCATGAGCCTAACAACGATCGGTTACCCTTTTGAAGAAAGGAGAAAATTCCTATGGGTTCCTGTAAATTGTGATACAAGCAACAAAAATAGAGCCAAGAGGTGATCAGTCAATGACACGCAAAGTATTCAATTTTAAAATATATACTATAACAGCACCAACAATGGTAAAGTACACGGTGCTATTTCTATAATTATTATCGTTATGTCACACACCCTTTTATTTCTCCCAAACAGAGAAGGGACCGTCTCATTCCACTATTATGTTGCGGTTTGCATTGCTCTAAGCACTTCCCAGTTTGTTTGGGCTTTTTGATAGTGTTACTGTAAGAAATATTACATATAGTTATTTCCCGAATCTTAAATTTTCATATATTTTCCGATCAATTTCAGTTAATTTTATTAAAGGATAAATATATAACTAATTATACATTCTATATTTCTATCATATATATTAAGTGTCTATTTCGTAATAGTCAAGCCAACGTTATATTATATATTATAGTCAAGTGTGAATTTCAGAGATAATTTAGACAATGAACATGGAAGTTCAAACAAATCCATATTCAACATTTATTGGGTTGCCTTCGGTGACAATTGAATATACACAGAAAGTTAAAATAAACTAATAGGCAAGATGTTTTGATTTGGTCAAAATCATATGATAGCGATTGTCAGCTGTGTCTCAACCGAGTTAGAATGTTGTCACTTGTATGAAGTCCGATATTTTAAATACCGTACCGGCCACCGAACCGGTGGAGCCACCTGTATGGGGTTTCATCGGTTTACCATTTTGAAAAACCGGTTGAGTATTATATATAATGGGCCACAGTAGCACAAAAGCTTTGTTGATCCAGTGGTAAGGGCCCGTGTCGCTAAGAGGAAGTTTGAGGGATTGAATCATGCACGGTGCACTCTCACGTATTTTTGTGTGTTTTCCGCTGATTTAATAGCGGTGCATGGGCAGTGCATATGTTTATAGCACTGGTTCAACATCGGTTCAATCTTGTTTACCAAAGATAAGAACTAAACCGGCTAACCAAATTCACCGGTTTACCCGATTTTCTTCCGGTTCACTAGCATCCCCGTTTTAGCTGCTTACCCTACCGGATCAGGATTCGGTTCCCGATTTTTCCGGTTGAACTGGCCGGTCCGGTAGAATATATAAAACACTCATATATGAGCACGAGACAATATTTAGCGTGGTATAAGTCATATAGGAGCAAAATTTATTAACCATAATAGTAAACTTAAATAATATTGAAAACATTAAAGACCAAACTCATTATTTTTCCTAAACACCAAATCAAGACTATCATCTTAAAGACTACGCTAATTATTACACGCATCAAACACGTGTCATCTTGCTGAGTTGGATCTGATGGGACACCCACCTCTAACTTCGAATTTGTACCCGAGTTTGAATCAGAGTCGGAGTCAAATAGATTACCACGCACTGTATCACATAGTCATGATTAATTTTTGTTATAACGAAGCATGATACAACAAGTTTTTATTACCAACACTTTAATGTAGTATGCGTGATTTGGTAACTAAGTTATGGAGAAGTCTTTAAGAGTTAAATGAAAATTGTGATAAATTTGTATGATGTGTTGGATAGATTCGCATAACTTTTAGACAAATTTGTATTGAAAAATGTATGATAGTTGTAAAATGTTATCAGAGCAATAAATTTTCGAACTAATTGGATTGGGCAGTTGGGCTAGCCGGGGAAAATAATAAAAAGAATTTTGTTTAGTTTCCTTTCAATTTTTTTTCGCTGTCAAATTTAATTGTTAATTAATACTTATCTTTTTAGGCATAAAGACTAGTAAGTTATTGTTAATTCTGAGAAGTGAAATGAATTTGTAAGGCTATTTAACCATTTTATAACTGTAATGGTTTCTCGAAACTTATTATGGGATCAGAAAGGAATTCCATTTCAAATGGAGAATATCGACAATCAATATTGATTGAAAATCAAGTAAAAAGTGCGAGCAATATTAATTTTAAATTTAAAACTTTGTCAAATTCTCATTATTAATGTTTTTTTTTTTGAAGATATAATTCTCGATAATAATTTTATTATAGGTGTATATTCCACTAGAAAGAAATCGATCCCTAATTTCCCCATTCTGTTACAGAGTAAATTTCATAAATGCAAATGTGTTAGTAGCTTTAGTCATCCTTGTTGTGTTGGGCGTTTCATTGCAACTGCTAAGTTTCATGAACTGTAGAGAAAATAAAAAAAATAACAAGATTTTTTTTAAAAGGAAACTCCCTAGTAAAGAACTTCCCAAAAATGGGTTGTAACTGCCGAGTCTAATCAACCGTATGATAAATAAATCTTATACCATTTTTCTTGTAGTGAATAAAAGCCGCTAATTAAGAAACTCGCCCCCGAAATCAAATATTAAGAAGTACCATGTATACAACAACACACAATTTTTGTCTTTTAAAACAATTCGGTGTGACAAAATTGATGGAATCTTCACATAAATTTTGAATTCACACTTTTTTTACGTTAATAGGAGCATACAATTTTTTTTTTTCCTCCTTATTTGCTGGCAACATAGGCTAGTTAACCTCCGGTTTTATTTTCACCAAACTTTAAATCTAAATATTCACCGCAAGATAGCTACCATTAATTCACCTTACCAAATAAGAAATTTTCACATCAATTCTATTAGCCAAAACAAGATGGTCCTACACAGCATTCTAGAACAATAAATGAAGGTCAATTTATTTGTACTTTTTACATACATCGATACCAACATAATATTTAACTCAAGAAAGAACAAAATACTTAAATTAAATTTAAGTAACAAGAAATAAATATCAGCCGAGCAACACGGCAGATTGGAAATAGAGCATGTCTGTCATTTTGTTTTAATATTTCCTTTTTCATTTAGACTATTTTTGTCTGTTGCGGCAGTTAAAAGACAAAAACAATTGAGATTAAAACAGGTCGCCACAGAAGATCCGGTACGTTCTGGCGCTCCTCTGCAATCTCCGTACAGCAAAAGAGTTCAGTTCATTAGAAAGGCAAACTAATCGACCATCATGCATGCTTTCTCCATTCCTTCAATTCTTTTTACTCACACTAAAATCCAATCATAAATTACACTTTTACCTCGAGTTAAACTACTTAAAAAGGAAAAAGTAAAAAAGCAAAACGCATCGCTTGTCTCCACTCTCCACTCTCCACTCTCCATCAGTTTGTTCTTTCTTCCAAGAAGAAAAACCCACAGAGAAGCACTTGCACAAAAACCCTGATCAATTAATTCCTCTTTCAAGTTCGCTCCAATTCGCTCTCTCCGTCTCTCTCCGTTTCCTCACATGAAGAAAACTGTAAGCTCTCTCTCCTCTTTTTCTCTCAACACCTACAATTTCACTTATTCGTTGATGAGCAATTTGGTGCTCTGTTTCTCCTTCTCTACCCTCAATTAATTAAAGAAGTAGAAACATTGAATGTGGCTTCTTAGCTCTCTCTCTCTCTCTCTCTCTTCGCATATATTATTTATTGAACAAGCGCCGTATCTCATCTCCTCGTCTTCTTCTCCTCAAAATGGAGAAACGGAGAATTACACCAGAAGGCACAAATACACTTTTTTGAACATTCAGAGCGATTTCTTTTTTGTAACCAGTAGGTAGGTATCTGCCTTGGCGAATCAAGTGGTACTGTGTTCCTCTGTATACCAATAGTTTGATCCTTTAATTGGGATTTTCCTTGTGAAAACATGCTCCTTTGATTAGATCAAACGGTTGAAATTGCATGTGGGCTATATCCTAATCAGAAGGCAAAAATCGAACCAGCTTCTTGTTTCCTTTTAATCCAGCTTGTTCCTCTCTTAAAGTTTCTTCAACCAACACTGTTTTATCTTTCTGTTTGCTTTTCCTATTTGTAAATATAGTTTGATTCCTAGGCTTAACTTTGATAAATAATGGTTTAGAGTATTTATTGTGCTTGCTGTCTACATAAGATGGTTATCTTGTTACCAGTATGCTTAGCAGATGAACAAACATTATTAGCGTAGATTTGTTTTCCATTTATGTTCATCAGGTTGCACTGGTATTAACTAGACGGTAATGGTAAAAGGGTCTCTCATTTGCATAAATTAGTTGTTTTCAGACAGAGCTGGCTTGAACTGGTTTGATAATTTTTACGCAATTGTTAGAATTGGTTTATGTAGTAAGATCTACATTGTATGATCATTTTTTTTTTTAGCAAAGGAATGCTTATTATTTGCATATTGAAATTGGTAGCTTTTATAATTGATTTTTATTATATGTCTATTGCAGGGTAGGATTTGTGGGTTGTGTGGTGATATAGGCCGGATAGAAAAGTCGGCTGTTTGCTCTGTTTGCAATACAGCTTGTAGGCAAACGTATGCATTATTTGTTTCTTAAAATTTCTTTTGGTTTGTCTTCTATTTTCTTATTAGTTTTGTTTCATCTTTATAATAGTTATTTTATCAACTTCATTTTAGTATTGTACTCTCCTTGGTCTCACCTAGTCACCTTTGTGCCCAAAAAAAAAAACAATAACTCAGTAAACTCTTTGTCATGCCTAATATTATCTTTGTTCTACCACAATTGCAATTAAATTCATACAATAATCAATTTTTGGTACCAGCTATCTTGCATAGAATATATTTTGCTTGCTGTATATATGGTTCTAACAATTGAATAGTATTTTGATTTTAATTTAAGATTGCTACAATATTTATTTCAAGGTGCTGTGCACAAGCTCCTCCTTCTGATCAAGTTGGAATTTGGTACTGCCAAACTTGTAGAAAGCAACAAACTAAGATGGACCAGAAAAAGAATTTAGATGAAGGTAATAGGCTATTATATTTATTAATTTTCTGCTGTTAACTAGGATTTGAATCTTGAACTTGTTTTATTCAGCAGGGGGCACACCAAAGAGGTTTGGAAATCCTAAAGTGAAATTTTTATCACCTGAGGAGGTGAAATCTATGAGCACTGGGACTGTCAGGCGGTGCATTAAAACAACTACCACCTCTCTTGCTTCATCCATTCAATCTGCACCACCAAGAGGAGCTCCAACTCAAACTCAGACTAGTACAGCTCGAAGCACTTTAGGTACTAATTTTCTTAATACAAGTTCTGTGCAAGTTTAATTCTGTTATTTGAGCACCAAAAAAAAAAAAAAATTAACATGGTACCTTTAGTCAAACCAAAGATGACATTGATTCTGTTCTAGTGCCGATTAGGAATGTATGTTATATATTTCTGCAATACCTCTCTTGAGCTAGACAACTTATTTGTTTTCGTTATTAAACAATAGACCGTCTTCTGGCTTCTAAGAAGACGCTGTTTGGACAGCCAGGGAGTTCTAGTTTAGGTAACCGATTTTTTAAGTTAAGACTTGTTTTACTGAATTGAATGGAATATGCAATTAAAAACAATGATGTTGATTCAGTATTGGACCTGTATTAGTTTGTTACGAATGTTAAATTATAACATTTTTCATTAAAGTGAGGCTATGGCTGTACATCTATTGGAAAAATAGGGGGGAAAAGAAACTTGTTGGAAACAAAATCATTTATTTAAAATTGTGGATCATTCAATAGGAATATTTTTCTCATGTCTGAAAATTAGTAAAAGAATTGTAATAAAAAATATGAATTTTGGTTTCCTAAAATAATTATATATATATATATATATATATATATATGTATGTATATATGTATCTAATTGAGCATTTTGGATCGGTTATACTTGAATCTTGCTAATCAAGTTTGGAACTGTAGTATAAGCATCATAGTCTCACTCTTTTCCAATTACTAGTAGGCCTTTCTACTTTTTACTTATTGCTTTTGAGTATGAAAATTCAAAAATCTTCTTTGGGCATTCAGCTGTGTGTTATTAGTTCTCATATAATGTTTCAACCATTTTCTCACTATAATAAGCAGTAAATCGAATTAAAGTTGTAGGTTCTAAAGACACAAGTCGCAAACTTAGTAGTTTGAAGGGTCAGCTTCCCTATCTCCCTGCTCCTGTTGCTTGGAAGTAAGTACATTTTAATAGTTTAAGGAAATGCATGATAAGTATACATGATTTGCCTTTGACAGTGAATGCATTTTTTTTTTCCCATGCCTCTTGTTTAATTTATTAAGAACATAAAAACTTTAGGAACTTAGAAAAAGGACACCTCTGTTTGTATGTTATTCTGTCTATGGTGTGCGTATAGGAGACTGGTTTATTGAATCCAATGGGATAAAATACATTGGGACAGTTGATTAATTATTTCATTTAAGTGTATGTTTATAGCTGACCAGTCTAGTTTGTTCAGGATGATATCATCTATATATTTTTTTAACAAATCATTAGTATTTCAATTTTAATTGAGCATTGCATCAAAGTGATGGATATTATTTTATTTTTAATTTTTAATTATTTTCTTATTTTGTTTCTACGGTGTTTTCTGAGTGTCCACTGGAACTTAATAGCCTCTATTATACCTTGATTTTAAAAATGAATCGGAAAACAGATGCAAGAAAGCAAAAAAAATTAAACTAAACTCATGCTGGCATGTTTTCTAGTGTATTGATTCTCAGTAATTTCTATTCCAGGGGGTCACTGGAAGTGAGTCAAATGGTGGGAAACTCACTTGTGGAGTTAGTTGCTTATTTACCCCTCCAAGTTTCTGCTAAACTCTACAATACAATAGCAACACTGCCCTCAAAGCTACAGATGAAGATGGTGCCACTCTCCAACGCATGGCCAAAGCAGTTCGAGATAGAGTCGCCAAGCCTCGAGGACATTGGAATATACCTCTTACCATCTGAGAGGAGGTATGTGTTTCTGGAACTACTATGAGTCGGGTTGAGCCTGCACGTTCTGAAGCTATATTGATTTTGTTACTTGTCAGGTGACTCAGGTCTCAACTTTGTTGTGTTTTATTGTTTTTTTTTTTTTCTTTTTGTCACCTGGGTTTGTTGACATTTAATATGATTTTTGTTGGATTAAAATTTAATTCAGACTTACATCATTATATTGTAATTTTAAAATGCAAATTATATCAGTATATTAAATATAAAATTATGGCTTAAGGCTGGTCCTAAACTAGAAAACTCCATATGGAATGCACACACCTGCTCAGGGTGTGGCTATTTGATAATCATATTCTTTTGGTGGTTGAAGTCTATATATTTCACAGGTCTAGTTTGAAGTGTCTTCTGAGGCAAGTGGATTCTAACAGATGTGCACTGAAGATGAACGTCAATGCTCGTCTTGAGTTGGTGGTGTATTCATCTCAAATACTGGCTGAGAATGCTCAAAGTATGCTTGACTTTCTTTAAAATCTTCTGGTTCTCCACTTTAACAACATTAGACTTAGTATGTGAGCCAATGTTTTTTGCAGGAATAGAAGGGGACTTTTTCTTCTGGGGATTCTTTTTGAAGCGCAAGATGAGTAGTTGCTCAAGGAAAAAGATAATCACCGGTCCGCATAAAAATCCACCCAGGACTGACTCAGAGTTTGGTGCAAGCCCTAATTTTAAAACACCAATTGCCATAGACAAGAGAGCTGACATTTTTAAACATAATCCAGTGAAAAAGGAGATCATTGCAGATGTTTCTGATATATGCAAAAATAAGTCATTACAGAAGGAGGTAGTTGCAGATACTTTCGGTGTGCCCCCAGGATTTGCGAAGCCTTCTATTGTACAGGTATATTGTTCTATTCAGATAAAGAGGACAAGTTATCTTCATTCTTTATAAAAATATGAATTTTTTTCTTGCTATGTTTCTCAATATATGTTGGTGCTTGACTGATTTTTATTTTTCTTTGAATGGAGGTAATCCGAGTCCTGCTTTTGTTTTGAACAGGAAACAAATCCAATGGATAGGCAGTCAGAAACCAGCATGCAAGGGAAGCAGACTCAACTTGTCAACAAAGGGGTTGCTCCTGGATGTTCTCTAACTTCTGACCTCGCTGATAAAGGAAGTGGTTGCAGACAGTTCTTCTCATCTATTGGAGTGAGTCTCCTGGAAACTGCTCTTGAAAGATGTGAAAATCAAGAAGAATATCCCGATGTATACACTAATTCTGTACATTCTCTCAATTGTTTAGATTGAGTTATCCTTACTGTTATATTTCTTTATACCAATTGTACTTTCTTGATGCAAAAGTCGTATTTCTAAACATCAATTGGTATGAAATAAAAAAAAAAACCAAATTAATTATGATACTTGGAAAATATGCTTTGAACTGAAGTTGTTTTTTTTTTATTTTATAAACCAGGCTCCAGTTTTGACAGATACAACTTCAGAGAAGACAGCAGAAGAAGCTGAAAGCAAAAGGGAACCCAAGCAACTTAATGCTTCCCTTGAAACAGTGCCTGATCAAGGTGGCAGTGAAGGAGAACCTGATGTACTGCCACAGAAACTTGATACTCCTGATTTTGGTTCATCAAATCGAATATTGATTAAGCAAGAAAAGGAGCCTTTGATCCCACTGCCAGTTAGCCTTGAGATCACACCTGGCTTTTTGAGAAGTGTGGAGATGGGAGAAGGAAAGAGCATCTCTAACCAGCAACTTGACACTCTGCCTGGTTTTGGGACATCAGGTCGGGTAATCAAGCAAGAAATGGAACCATTGATCCCACTACCAGTTGGCCTTGAGATCCCACCTGGATTTTCTAGAAAAGTCAAGGCAAGGGTAGAAAGGAACATCTCTAACGAGTTCAGCAGCAGGCCACTCCCCATGAACCAGGTCTATTAGCATTTTATTGTAGTCATAATTGTTTGTTTGGGTACCTATTTGGTGTGCCCTATCATTTAGAGGCCAAAATTGTATAGGACGGGTTAGGTTTAGGTCAAATTGAGTTTGGACACATGAGTTACTCAATTTCTAACTCCATGTTGTACCTCTAATGTTGTATACTTATATATCAAAATATTCATTAGTATAAATAGGGAGGATTTGGATGCGAAACATGCCTCCAAGTATACAAGCATAGACTGGTGTGCTTGAAGTGTATGAAGATATGAATTGCCTAGTTTTAGTTTGTATCAGTAAGTGCAAGTCTACTGTGTACCAGTGTTGTTCTATTATAGTAGAAAGTTTGCTGCTAATATCTATTTTAATCTGTATGGTCATTTGTTCATTTACAGGAGTCATGTAACTTCTTTTAACTTTCCTTGTCTAGGTTCTTAATGACTCCAGTTTTGTGCCAGATAACATCAGCCACGGAGCACTCATGGGGAATCAGGTTGGGAGATCTGTTACCTATATGTTTTGACTTTTGATCATTATATTTAAGAACTATTAGGCTCAACTGAAAGCAAGATAAGTTGGTAATAACTAAGGGGTAAAGTTGTTTCTTGCGAGAGGTCGTGAACTGGGTGATAACTTTTATCCCTCGTTGTTAACAAGAAATAAGAGATTAGAATGTATAATCAAAATAATATTAACAGAAAGTTGGAAACTGCAGTTCATAGACCTGCTGAACTATGCAAAAGGTTCCATTCCTTACTCTTATTTATTAATTTAACCAGGGGATTCCATCAAAGTCTCGTAGCTCACAGCCCACAAGCCTTGGAGGCATTCATGACAACACCTTAGCGTTGCTGTCTCAAGGAACCTCACAGCAAAGAGCCATTCCAGAAGTTTCTCCCAACCACTTAAAAACTGCTAAGGTATGAATATCATGCATTGTTTAATTGGTAAAGCAGGGGGCAGAGAGCACTTTTGTGCACACCTGTTTGGCATCATTCATCTTATAGTACATATGCTCGATCTCTTTGTAATATAAGGTCAAAAGTGAAAATTGAAATTGTATCGTGTTCTTCATCATTTTAACAAGGTATGTATCAAATTTCAGAAAATTCGACAGTTGTATGGTGTTACATCAAATGATGATTTGAAATCTTCACCTGTTGAGGTTTAATGGAGTTTTTATGAATAGTTAGTTAGTCAAAAAAAATTTTATGATGTAAAATAGAAAATACATACTCTATTCCTGTACAACAATATTACTCAAAAATGACCAGGACATTGAATATTATAAATAACCAAAGTCTAGACGCCCTTCATCAAATGTCATGTCGTAAACTTTCCAGGAGGATGCTGATCTCATAGAGGTGTATCCAGAGCTGTGTCACAAAAGAATCCCTAAGAACTCAGAGAACAATCAGGTGGGTGCAAGAAACTAATTCCACTGATAGCTGTGATCTTTGTACATCATATCAATAATCGCTACTATATCTTGTAAAATTGTGAACAAAATCCTCAGCAGATCATTTTTTTTTTTTTTTTTGTGCCTGGATATGTCATTTTGATGCAGTGGTCTGAATTCAATTTAACTCATTTAAGCCTGTTCTGCAATTTAATACACCTTGACCCATTTTACCTCTAATAAACCTCATCTGTGCACTTGTAGGTCAAGCCATTTTACCCTTTTAAATTGCATTAATGCAATCTAACATAGTGATGGGTAAAGTCTAATAGAGAACAGCCGCCATAACACAAAGCTTTTGTTCATGTTATTAGTGATATATTATAGTGATGGAATTGCTGGACCATGGAACAAATCTTAATCCAAAATGTAGTTTATAAGCGAGTTTTTGGACATATGGATAGCTTACATATTAATTTAGATGTGATTTATACATCGTTTGGTAAATATGCATCAAAAGTCGTTGAATTTAAGCCGTTGAAATATTTGATTTTCTTGATGAATGGTATGACAGCACCAAAATCACCTTCATTATATGTATATGTAACACGTGGGCATCGAATATATCTAGATTGTTGGACTTCTAACTTTATTTATGATGGATTTAAGACTGCATACCATACTATGTTATTTTGTTTTATTTGTATAGGATGTTTCTCCTGTTCGGATGATGGCTCAAAACCAAAATGCAAACCAGACCCGTGTACCACCTCATTTCCGAGTGCTGAACCCATGGGGCCCCACAGCTGGATATTGCCCCCCAAGTATCAAAGAGACAGCTGAATTTTCTGACATGGCAAAGAGGGAAGGATCACATCAGAGTGAAATTAGGAGCAGAACTAGGAGTCCTGGGTTGAGAGAGCAAAGTCAATCTAGGAGCCCTGTGCTGAGATGGAAGAGAAACAGATCCAGGAGCCCTTTGCTGAGACGGAAGAGAAGCAGATCCAGGAGCCCTGTGCGGAGATGGAAGAGAAGCAGATCCAGGAGCCCTGTGCCGAGACATAAGAGAAGCAGATCCAGGAGTCCTGTGCGGAGACATAAGAGAAGCAGATCCAGGAGTCCTGTGAGGAGACAGCACAGGAGACGATCCATGAGCTCTCGGAAGCAGTGTAGCAGTCCTATCTTTAGACAGCATGATGATCGGGGTAGAAGCCCAGTGGATTCGAGGCGGTACTCAAGTCAGTGCAAAAGTGGGTACAAGAGTTGCTCTAGGCTTGACTTTGGCTCGTCTCACTCTCCAATTCGTAGATGCAGCAGAGAGCATTCCAGAAGCCTCAGCCTGCCCCCTTGAGTTGAGGCATCTTGATATTGATGGGTTGCATGTCTGTGAATTTCCTCTTTTCTTGTGTGAATAGCCAAGTAGTTCTCGTTATGTAGTTTATTTTTGGTAGCTCTATGGTTAGTTCACCATACTAAAGCTGATATTTTTTAAAAAAATTTATGCAGATCGTAGTGAATTTTGGTTGATATAGTATTTTATAATTAGGTCGACCTTTTTTTTCAAGAATGTAGCTGGACAGCTATTTGAGATGGAAGGGGTCACTCTTTCCACCATCTAATGCTAATTCCATGGGTTGTCTTTGTAGTTTGATGAATCTGACCGGTGCTATATCAACTGCTTTAGTTATGTTATTATCAATTGAAATTTAATTAGCAAATTTATATGTATCAGTGGTATCTTTTTTTGTAATATCAGATTTCGTTCTTTTAGAAAATTTAAAAAGTACTAGATGTTGGAAGTGTTCTTAATTGAGAGATTAGCATATATAAAAGGTGAAGTCGTGTAATGTTGTTGTTGTTAAGAGAAATTAAGAAACCCTTGACAGCGAGAGGCACAATTCCAGAGTCGACAGGCAATTTCAAAAACCCTTTCCCACCGCCAGGTTGAAAGGAAACCACACACAAACCCAACCTTACTCTCTCCAAACCCACACGCACATTATACGATAATAGCAACAGCAGCAATAACAACTGAATGAAAAAAATAATAAAATTATGGTTAATCCAATAAAAATCTATTAAAAATGCGAGAACATTAAAGATCTCCACTAATATTTCAACATTTTCTCTTATTTCAATACGCATTCAAGTTTTATAATTGCTTGAATGCTAGATTACAGAGGCAGTGAGCCACCATAGTGGACACTACACAATGGCAAAGCACAACATCCCAATAAGGCTTTTTCTGGTAACATTCATCATAGCCTTTTTATCTTCATGAGGGTATTTCGTAGCTTAATATCTTATCCAATTAAATATCCAATATTCCTTTTTTATTGTACTTTACTACCAATTGGAATACAACTCATAATAGCAATCGCCCTATCAAATAAAGCTTTCCAATCATCTGATTTTAGATTGTGATAAATGGCACTACATCCAAGCTATTGGAAACAATGTTAATAGAAAGAAAATATGGTCTCCCTCCAATCTAGAGATTTTAACCGTCAATCTATTGGAATTTGTAAATAACAAAAATTCCATTGCTGAGTAGATCACAGCTTCTTAAAGGTGGCATCATTAATGTAATCCAAAGCTTCTGCTTCAGTTAACTGTTTCCCTTCTACCAATCCTTTGATTAAGACATTAGCATAGTTTGGTGGAGGAGGAGACAAAGGAATCTCACCTGATTTACACCGGTCAATATCTGACAATGCACATCTGCAATACAGTGCCAGAAATGATGAGTAAATTTGTGTTGCAATAGAAAGACGAGGAAAGCAAGAAAGAAACAAGAGGGCATACGTCAATGTCAAAATAGGTATGTTCTCCTCCATCCCTAGTTGAACAATAGTATTGTAAAAGCGAGACTGCACAAAGAGCAAATTTCAAATAGTGTAAAAATCAGAGTTGATACTTACTATCAGCTCAAATATAAACAGCTCAAATGTAAGAGCGAGAGTGAAGCTAATTTAATATCTGGAAGTACCTTAAGAGCCTCGATAGTCACAGACTTCTTTGTGGAAAGTTGTTCTACATCAGATAAATTGATCAGAGGAGAAGCAACATGCAGCATTGCACTAATATCTTCGACTCTATAGTTCTCTTGGAACAAAATATCATTGAACTGCTCAAGCCTACAGTATCAATTAATATGTATGTTAAGAAGAAAAAAATGAAATCACCATGAAATGACTCTATAGTTCTTAATAGCAATGCTGATATGGCAACTGAGATCAAAATCGAACTGGTTTACTATATAGTGTTGGAACTTTGCTCCTTTTATAGTGTGTTTTCATAACAAACAGCCAATACCAGAAAAAGAAAATACAGCCCTCACTCGCGGGCTACTATGCTTGTACTAAAAAAAACCAAAATAGTACTGACATGAATGAATATACATACGTAATTTTGTAGATACAAACATGAGATTTCTCATTAGGGTCACTCTCAGGGTGAAGGAAGGCACATCCACCAGCACCCCAAAGGCGGGCAGCTGATCTGGCAAAAATCAGCCTATGTGGCACTGTTTTCCAAATTACATCTTTTGGGGCATTTATATCGCGGGCTCCACAGCATGGGACACTCATACCTTCCACCTATTACGAGTAAAATAAATCAAGCTGGAATAGCTAATCAGGGTATCAAACAATAACTACATACGCCTCTCAGTAACGTGCTAGTTGGACCAGAAAAATGAGGTACGGTTTCTTATTGGTTTGTATTAGCAATATTGGCAGTTACAGAGGGCTTGAACATTTTTAAGACTGGTTAATATTGAATGAGAAGGTTCGTCCTGACACGAATTTTGGATCGCAGAAGTTACCATGACCTCTATTTTACATTCATTTTTCAAAATATAATTGACAGATAGAACCGTTGATCCTGCCTATTTCACAAGCATTTTTATATATTTTGTAATCATGTGTATCCGATCAAGTTGCCACAAAATAAACATTCTAAAACTTACCTATTAACTGTTCATTATAATCTTGTGTATATGAACTAAAAAACTTTATTGGTATTTATGTGGATGCATCGCTCATGAAGACCATCAACACAACAGTTTTGATTCACCATTTGGATTTTTTCAAAAATATTTAGCATCTAAATGAGGCTGTGGAAATTATGGTACCAAACAATGGTCTATGTTGAATGCATAGTAGAGTACATACAATTGGAACCAGACACCAGTGACAGTACACAAATGTTGAGTCTAAACTCTGATGCTTCCCATTCCACTCAACTTACAAAGTACAATCAGACTACCAATTTGAACTATTACAACTATCAAACTTAGATTAACAACCAGATTTTACCTTCCCTCCAGCGATGTAGCAGAGAAGCCTGGGCCTCCACATGTTGGAGCCATAGCTAGCGTACCACACATCGACCTTGGATAGTTCGAGTCTCCAATCGGGGATCTCCGCCATTGTTTCATCAGGCGTGCTTCCCATCGCGCGCGTCGAATTTTAATTGGGAAAGGCGAAGATACCTTCTCCCTTCTTCAGTCTGGATAAGTCGATTTATTATAAGAGGAAAATGTTTAAGATTAGGAATTTGCTACTAGCTAATTAATCTATTTATGATTGGAGGTTATGACAGTCCGAGTTGGCCACTCTTCTAGTATTCAGTATTCTACGAACTGAAAAATGGTTTGCCAAAATGAAATAATAAAGAAAAGAGAAGGTACTGCCATTGGGCCACTTGAAGGGTGAGGGACTGCATTTTTTATTCTTGATCGCGTGCGGCAAGTATTATATGCAATGATGTAGCGAATCGAAGCTTCATGATTGTTGAAATATGGTCAATAAAAGCACCCTTCATTTTATGGGTTAAAATTTAAAAATAATCTGGAATATATGACTCGTATCATTAGAATATTGTAGATTAATATAATATTGTGTTAGGATTTCTAGAAAATAGGTAGATACTTCCCGGTGCTATATCAACTGCTTTAGTTATGTGATTATCAATTGAAATTTAATTAGAAAATTTATATGTATCTGTGGTTTCTTTCTTTGTAATATCAGATTCTGTTCTTTTTAGCAAATTTAAAAAGCACTAGATGTTGGAAGTGTTTCTTAATTGAGTGATTTGCATATATAAAAGGTGAAGTCGTGCAATGTTGTTGTTGTTAAAAGACATTAAGAAACCCTTGTTAGCGAGATGCACAATTCCAGAGTCGAAAGGCAATTTCAAAAAGAGGAGGTGCACAAATTTAGGGTTTCACCAAATACCATAATTTTACTTTTTCGATAATGTTTAAAATTTTAAAATATAAATTTCGAATCTAAACCGTTGATCTTCTTCGTTTAAACGAGCGATGTATTTTCATATAAGTTTTATAAAATTTGTAGTTGATTTGATATTTGATCAAAAGGTTAAAAAATAAATGAATCTAATTAACTATGACAAATTAATTATAATACGTTTATTGTTTGTCCTCTATATCAAGTATCAAATTAAATTTAAAATGAAGAAGATTAACAGTTTAGATTCAAAATTTACATTTTAAAATTTAAAATATTGACGAAAAAGTAAAGTTGTGGCATTCTAAACTTGTGGCACCGGTACTTTACTATTTCAAAAATCCTTTCCCACCATCAGGTTGAAAGAAAACCACAAAGACACAAACAGACACACAAACCCTACCCTATTCTCTCCAAACACACGCACATAATACGGTAAAAGCAACCGCAGCAATAACAACTGAATGAAAAAAATAATAAAGTTATGATTAATCCAAATAAAAATCTATACAAAATGCGAGAAAATTAAAGATCTCCACTGATATTCCAACATCTTCTCTTATTTCAATACGCATTCAAGTTTTATAATTGCTTTATTGTTAGATAGAAGAGGCAGTGACCCACCATAGTGGACACTGCCCAATGGCAAAGCACAACATCCCAATAAGGCTTTTTCTTGTAACATTCATCATAGCCTTTTTATCTTCATGAGGGTATTTCGTGGCTTCATATCTTATCCAATTAAATATCCAATATTCGTTTTTTTATTGTACTTTACTACCAATTGGAATACAACTAAGAATAGCAATCGCCCTATCAAATAAAGCTTTCCAATCATCTGATTTTAGATTGTGATAAATGGCACTACATCCAAGCTATTCGTAACAATGTAAATAGAAAGAAATATGGTCTCCCTCCAATCTAACGATTTTAACCGTCAATCTATTGGAATTTGTAAATAACAAAAATTCCATTGCTGAGTAGATCACAGCTTCTTAAAGGTGGCAACATTAATATAATCCAAAGCTTCTGTTTCAGTCAACTGTTTCCCTTCTACCAATCCTTTGATTAAGATATTAGCATACTTTGGTGAAGGAGGAGACAAAGGAATCTCACCTGATTTACATCGGTCAATATCTGACATTGCACATCTGCAATATAGTACCAGAACTGATAAGTAAATTTGTGTTGCAATAGAAAGACGAGGAAAGCAAGAAAGAAACAAGAGGGCATACGTCAATGTCAAAATAGGTAGGTTCTCCTCCATCCCTAGTTGAACAATGGTATTATAAGAGCAAGACTGTACACAGATCAAATTTCAAATAGTGTTAAAATTAGAGTTGACAACTTACTATCAGCTCAAATATACACAGAGATGATAAATAAAGGAAGTGTCAAGAATGAAGCTAATTTGGGAGCTGGAAGTACCTTGAGAGCCTCGATAGTCAAAGTCTTCTTCTTGGAAAGTTGTTCTATATCAGATAAATTGATCAGAGGAGAAGCAACATGCAGTATTGCACTAATATCTTCGACTCTATAGTTCTCTTGGAACAAAATATCACTGAACTGCTCAAGGCTACAGTATCAATTAATACGCATGTTAAAAAAAATGAAATCACCATGATATGACTATAGTTCTCTATAGCAATGCTGATATGGCAATTGAGATCAAAATCCCCTTGGTTTACTATATAGTGTTGGAATTTTGCTCCTTTTATAGTATGTTTTCATAATGAACGGCCAATACCAGAAAAAGAAAATACAGCCCTCATTCGCAGGCTACTAAGTATGTACCCAAAAAACCGAAAATAGTATTGACATGAATAAATATACATACGTAATTTTGTAGATGCAAACATGAGATTTCTCATAAGGGTCACTCTCAGGGTGAAGGTAGGCACAGCCACCAGCACCCCAGTAGTGGTGGGCTGATCCGGCAAAAATCAGCCTATGTGGCACAGTTTTCCAAATTACATCTTTTGGGGCATTTTTATCACGGGCTCCACAGCATGGGGCACTCATACCTTCCACCTATTACGAGTAAAATAAATCAAGCTGGAATAGCTAATCAGGGTATCAGACAATAACTACATACGCCTCTCAGTAACGTGCTAGTTGGACCAGAAAAATGAGGTACGGTTTCTTATTGGTTTGTATTAGCAATATTGGCAGTTACAGAGGGCTTGAACATTTTTAAGACTGGTTAATATTGAATGAGAAGGTTCGTCCTGACACGAATTTTGGATCGCAGAAGTTACCATGACCTCTATTTTACATTCATTTTTCAAAATATAATTGACAGATAGAACCGTTGATCCTGCCTATTTCACAAGCATTTTTATATATTTTGTAATCATGTATATCCGATCAAGTTGCCACAAGATAAACATTCTAAAACTTACCTATTAACTAACTCTTCATTATAATCTTGTGTATATGAACTAAAAAACTTTATTGGAATTTATGGATGCATCTGTCATGAAGAACATCAACAACAACAGTTTTGATTCATCATTTGGATATTTTTAGACTATTTAGTATCTAAAAGAGGTTGTGGCAACTTATGGTACCAAACAATGGTCTATGTTGAATGCATAGTAGAGTACAAACACAATTGGCACCAGACACCAGTGACAGTACACAAATGTTGAGTCTAAACTCTGATGCTACCCATTCCACTCAACTTACAAAGAACAATCAGAAAGCCAATTTGAACTAACTACAACTATCAAACTTAGATTAAGAAGCAGGTTTTACCTTCCCTCCAGCGATGTAGCAGAGAAGCCTGGGCCTCCACATGTTGGAGCCATAGCTAGCGTACCACACATCGACCTTGGATAGATCGAGTCTCCAATCGGGGATCTCCGCCATTGTTTCATCAGGCGTGCTTCCCATCGCGTCGAATTTCAAATGGGAAAGGCGAAGATACCTCCTCCCTTGTTCAGTCTGGATAAGTCGATTTATTATAAGAGGAAAAGGTATTGGATAAGGAATTTGCTACTAGCGAATTTATTTATGACTGGAGGTTATGACAGTCTGAGTTTGCCAAATGGCCACTCTTCTACGAACTGAAATGGTTCGCCAAAATGAAATAATAAAGAAAACAAAAGGCAGGTGCTTGATTACTAGGTTACTGCCATTGGGCCACTTGGGGGATTGCATCTTTTATTCTTGATGGGGTGCGGCAAGTATTATATGCAATGATGTATCGAATCAAAGCTGCATGATTATTGAAACAACGAGTCGATAATAGCACCCTGCATTTTATGGGTTTAAAATAATCTGGGACATATGACTCGTATCATTAGAATTTCTGAGATTAATATAATAAGTGTTAGGATTTCTAGAAAATAGGTAGATTAGATAATTCCCATTGAGTAATCGGTTTATCCTATAATATTAGGTTGCAAAATAGACTTGTCATTGTTCTTATTTAAACCTCCTATGCATAAATTTTTTTTCTGAAATGAGTTCCATACCACCTTATGCTCTTTTTATTGACTGTATTTTATTGTTATTGTTATTATTATTATTATTTTGTCCTTTCCCTTCATACCAATATCAATGATAGGAACAAAACAAGAAGGGTGACGTAGAACAATGGAACACGCCATTTTCTAGACAGTCCTTTAAATTATGCACCAAAGCTTATCTGATTCCTAGAAAAATTACAGCATCACAAACTAAAGGTACAATCTAAGATCGTGTTCTAGATACTAGAAATCCAAAGAATACTAATGACATAAATAAGAAAACAAGGGTTCCGAACTCCTAAGCTTGCCACATAGTATAAACAAACTAATTATAACTTCCTAGAAGAAGCGGCATTAACATAATCCATCGCTTCATCTTCAGTCAACTGTTTCCCGTCTACCAATCCTTTTATTAAAGTATTGGCATATTCTTTTGCTGGAGGAGCCAACACCAGCTCGCCAGATTTATAACGGTCAATATCTGACATTTTGCACCTGCAATTAAGCAATGATATACAGTATCAGATGCTTCGGATCAGCTTTTAGATCATTTTAAAAAAATGGCATTCTTATTAGATTCTGTATAATCCTTATAAGAAAGAAAAGGAAACCTACGTCATTGTTAAAATCGGAATGTCATCCTCCATTCCAAGAAAAACAATATTGGAGTACCAAGAAGACTGCACAAGACCAAATTTTAGATACAATAATAAAAAATGGCTTCTCAAGCAGGAAAATAAAGGATCTTAAAAACTCGTTTAACCTGAGAAGAAAGGAAAGGAATGTAAGTACCTTAAGAGGCTCCAAAATCAAGGATTTCTTTTCAAAAAGGTGGTCTAGACCAGACAAATCAATGAGAGGAGAACTAATCTTTCCAAGTGCACTTACTTCATCTATTAAGGAGTTCTCTTGCAGCAATATATCATTGAACTGCTCCAGCCTAGCAAAGCAAGCAAGCATGATGCAGCAAACTAATTGTAATGATCTTTAGGGTATACTAAAACATTTATCAATGTAAACGGGCAATTTGATATATAGAATATTTTAAGCTTCAGAACTTGTTCACCAGCCAGCTGCCCAGCTCTGATATTTCTAGTACATTTCAGCTCTTACTCCAGCTCTTTTCCAATTTTTAAGTTTGCAATTAAGTAGGTAAAGTTTCCACTCAAAGAAAGGGACAAGCCCTTCAAAAATTCTATTGCAAAAGAGATATACCTGGGAAATGTTGTATTCTTTTAATTATGAAAACATTTTTAATAAAATCAGTGCTTTGTACAGTACCAACATGTCACTTTGAGAGGCAAACCATAAAACAAAAGATGATGCTACATACGTAATTTTATAGATGCAGACATGAACTCTTTCTTTCTCATCTCTCTCCGGGTGTAGATAGGCAACACCTCCATCGCCCCAACAGGGGTCACATGTGCCGCCAAAAAACAGCCTGTGTGGCACTGTTCTCCACATTATATCTTTTGGTGTGCTTGTGTCACAGCACCCACAGCATGGAATATTCATTCCTTCAACCTACATTACCGGTACCAGACATTATACACAAATTCTGTCAGTAGTTCATGCAAAATATTCACAGGTCTTTCTAAAAGACTTGAGTTCATTGTTTTCAATTTTCTTAATTGTGGTCTCCATGATGTGTCAACTGATTCCATTACTTGACCTCACTAAGTTTACCAAAACTTAATTTTCTACATTAACCAAAATCCCTCTACAATTCATATACCTAACCTAATACAAAAGAAGCAAATGCATACTGAAATCTGATCCGATGACAACTAGTGAATAAGACCACAACAAATAAATAAAAAAATACGACATGGTTGAGACTCAACCCATGTCAGTTCATTGTTTGTAGTGTATAGGAACAAGCAAATAATTGTATATATAATAAGAAAAAGTCATGGCTTGCAAATGCAATATGGACTTTTACCTTTCCTCCATTTATATAGCAGAGAAACCTTGGTAACGACATATTCGAACCATAGCTGGCATACCAAACATCAGCTTTCGATAAAACAGACCTCCACGGAATAGAGGCTTCAGAGACCTTATTTGATGATGTTGCTGATGTACTTGCGGCATCAGCAATTTTCAATCCTGAAAGGCGGCTGCTTACATCTTCAGCAACAGATGGCATTGCACCACCAGGTCCAACGGTTTCCTCCACATCAGATTCTGAATCTGAGCTCCAGTAAAGCTAAGAAGTTTTGAGTGTTTGACGTTATTTTAGCTCTTTGGCAAAAACTTCAGTTGTATGAGTAATAATACTTGAAAGAGAGGAATAGAAAAGAAAGTACCTGAAGATCGGAGATACTTCTAGGGTTCTTTAATTCTTCCTCAGGTATTTTACCAGACAACACAGGCCAATAGTTTTTCAGCTCATCACGAACCTGACCAGCAAAATGTTATATTGTAATGAAATACAGAGGAAAATAAAAAGAAAAAAATAAATAAATAAATAACATGGTAGTATCAGATACTGCTAATGACCTGTAACCAGACAAATAAAAGAAATCAGGATTTTTTTTATGTTTTTTTATTCTGGTGTGGTCAATGCATGTTTAATTCAGGTCAATATTGGATTCAAAGCTCACAATTTAATCGCTCTCAGAAAAGGAACTTAGAAAAAACTTACCACCTAGGCTAGCTGTTGACCTGGTTAATAAATTGTTATGTAGCTTTTAAAAGGCACTTGTTTGTTTCCTAATGCTCCACAGTATTTATTTTTCAAAGGGAAGATAAGGATAACTTCCACCTTACCAATTGTATAACTCGCCAAGTAGACTCAAATGGCTTGGTATCTAACTTTCTAGAGTAGCACTCATCTCCCAATAAGACATGCGCACAAGCAAGCACTGAATTGGCTATGGAGCTCAGATTGTAACCTCCCTCCAGCAACAACACTAGTTTACCTTGAGCAAATCTTTTAAGCTACAAAAATTCAACAGAACAGATGACAAAAAGGAAAAAAAAAATATTTACTCAGCTCTTCAAAATTAACACATATTGGACAGGTACCTTTTCCAAGAGGAAGGCATAGCCACGAGGAGTTATGCTACACCCACCAAGAGGATCTCCAGCAGCTGAGATATAACACTTTTAAAAGTTAACCCATGAACTATCCAAACAAGACATGCTATTGAGAACCAAATGAAAAATATAAACATATGACAATTTGTGGCATTTTATCTGTGCATAATTGGCCCGGAGATTGAAGAGAAATTAAAAACAGTGCTAATTCAATCAAGGCTAGAGCACAACCTGCATCAAATCCAGCAGAAACAAGAATAATGTCAGGGTTAAAAGATTCCACAACAGGTATCAACACATGGTCCCACACAGCCAGGTAGTCAGCATCACCACACCTGCCATGCTCCCAGGGGACATTGATGTTATACCCTTGACCAGGTCCCTCCCCAATCATACAATAAGCACCATCCCCGCCCGATGGATAGAAGCTTCCAGAATCAAATCTAAAAGGAGGAAGAGTTTTACAGCATGACTATTTTCATTTCGTGCATTTGATTGTGTGCAGTTATTCAAGTTGAATCCATATTTTGTTTGTCAATGAAATTATTCTTGTAATTTTCTTGCATGTTTGTCTGTATGGATATCATGTTTTTTATTTGTAGAGAATCATGTTTTGAAAAAAATTATTTTGAACTTCACCAGGAAACTGCTTTAAAATGGCAAGTCAAGTACTATGTTGAGCTGCCAATAAAAAAGTTTCCTTTTACTCAAAATGCGTGCAATTTTTGTTGATAAGATAACTTAAGAGATTTAAGATTTTCCATGTAAAGCTTGTTTAGTTTTAAATTTCTGGCATATAAGGAAATCACCATCCCAACATGTTTGGTACTAAAGGCTTTGTTGTTGTTGTAGTTTTTGTGGTATAAAGAAATCACCATAGGATCCATATATCAATAAAATATTGCTGCCAGACAGTCGAGCAGACTACCTGTGCACAGAGAAGAACAATACACGAGAATCGTCATAGAACGTCCTCTGTGTACCATTTCCATGATGAACGTCCCAATCCACAATTAGTATCTTCTTGACACCTAATTCAGGCTGCCCACAAAAAGAAAAACAGAAAATATCAACATGAAGTATAAAATTGATTTAGAACTATTTTTACAAACCAAAATAAAGCTCTAGATGCATACCCTCTCATTTAAGAGATAATTAGCAGCAATAGCCACATTGTTAAATAGACAAAATCCCATTGCTTCATCGTGCTCAGCATGGTGCCCAGGAGGCCTGACGAGAGCAATCGCACAGCTCAACTCTCCTTTGGCTACCTTCTCTGTTACCTATGCCCAAACCAAGAACAATGCTAGGAATTCAATTACCGAAAGCAATTTGCAAAAGCAACAACATTCTTATCAGATTTTTGGAGAGAATTTTAAATGGAATGGCTTAACAAATTGCCCCTTGCTTCAGTAAGCCATTTTTGCACTGAAGAATAAAACTGAACAACAAAAAAACAAAAATAGACTGAGATTCCCAAACATAATAATTTTGTGCAAATGTGAAAAAAGAAAGCTCAGAACAAGAAATAGAGGAACACTCTTATTCCACTATCAGAAAACCAACAATAGAGTGGTTTCTGGCTCCAGCAAAGTAGGGTATAATTGCAAACCGCTTAATTTTCATATCAATTGAATTACTAGTTCACTAGTTTGGTGAAATATGTAACCAACTTATATTGTTTTTATTAATCTTATTAAGATGAACTAAGCTTTTAGCAGTGGTCATTACTCGAGACAAATAAGGCTTAAAGCACATACCAAACACACTGATAAACTCAAAAGAAAAGGATAAAAGAAGTTCAAAAAAGATGACCTCAACAGCTGAACCAGCGGCAAGATAAGCAGACTCAGAAGAACCCTTGTTGAAATAAATTGAATTGAACTTCCGTGCAATTTTATGTCTTCTTGAATCTAACTCTTTAGAACTTATAGTTTTTATCAAATTAATATGAGTTTGGCTATGAACAGAAGCTATATACTTGTCTTGAGCTTCCTTAGCCTCCATAACAACACATCTACAAGAAGAGAAGCAAAAAAAAATCAAAAGGATATTTTTAACGTGGTTTTACAGAACTTGAAATTTATTTTAAATTTTTTATGCAGTTTTTTTTCATGTGGACCAGATAATGATACGGAAAGGAAAGAGCAATCTTGAGTGCACAACATCAAAACTGAAAATAAAGTTAGCTTATCAAACGCAGAAAGAAAAGAACAATAGTTTCCTTCCATAGCCAAAAGTATTAGAAACTGTTACTCTTTTTTGTGGTAATAGTTACTGGATCTACAAACACTCTGTTATTTGGCATAAAATGTGTGCGTTTTTTTTTAATATGTTATTTGTAACTTAAATAATAGCCAAATTCTGCTGTAAAGTAAATTTATAACCGGACTTAAATCCAGATTGTTCATTTAATTTATGAACGGAGATATATGACCAGGATTTAACCCCGGCTTAAAATTTCTGCCCACCCTAGATTACCCTAAAAATTAATGTGTTTGCAGCTTCAGTGACAAGGTTTGTCAAAAGAATAGATACCACTAAATTCTTTCAGACCCAAAATTGAAAGACATTAGAGTTTTCAACAGTTTAGTTCCTAATTGTGCCTAAGGATATAAAGTTAAACAACACATGAGTTCTTCAAAACTACTCAAATTGTGTACAAATTTTTCAAATTTAATGTTGGCATGTTCTGGTGTAAGACAGTACACATTTACTAAACTCACTTCCAGTGACGCAGAGCAAATGAGTAGTGTATGAGAGAGAGAGACAGACAGACAGACAGACAGAGAGTGAACCTGTCAGTAATGCCTTCTTGCTGGAGCTTACGCCAGATGGATCGGAGGCGTTCGGGGTTCTCGGGGTGGGATTCCCCATCCGGAGTCGCGTGAGCGCACATCCTGTCGTCATACAACAGGCCAACAGGTGGCGCCGCCATCTCGCAGGGAATTTCACGGCGAGGCGGAGATCAGGCGACAAGGGTACTTGTCCGCCGAAGAAATGGCGACACAAATTTGTACTGGTTAGGCGGAGTCGTTGTTTCCTGGATTTTTTTTTTTTTTTTTTTTTTTTTTTGCTGCTCTTAAAGTCTTAAACCCCACTTGGCAAAATCAGATCCTGTGAGGCGCAAAAACGAGAAATACCGTGTGGCGGCTCGTTGCTCGAGAAAGTTCGTAGTTCATACTCCGGTCCTATCGGGTTTTACTTTTTACACGAAACCCCGAAATATTTCTTGGTGAATATCCATTAGGCTTAAAAAAACCTCAAATTTGAAAAAAAAAAAAAAAAAAAAGGTTTTGGAAAGTAGTTATTATTATTTGAAATTGAAGTGTTCTTACCTGCAATGAACGGAATTGATCGATTGTGGTACTATTTGATGAAATTTATTTGATTCAATCGAAAAGGTCCAACTTAAAAATAGAACAATCATGTCATAAGATTTATAATTATTAGGGGTTCAAAGGTGACAAAAATCTCAACAAATGTGCACGAATTTTGATGAAACATATCGTCTATTGTGCACGGCAAAGTTGCTGCGCGGCAAAGAATTTGAAACCACCGGGCACCAGGAGGGACTGGGATCCTCAGCAGTCGTTTAAAACGACTGCTGGGCAGCCATTCACCTTTTTAATTAATAATAAATTTTTTTTAAAATTCAAATGACGAATCCAAACCGTTCATCTTGTTGAATTTTACGGGCGATGCGTTTTCATATAAGTTTTATAAAATTTGGGATTGATTTGATACTTGATTAAATGCTTTAATTATGAACGTATTAGAATTAATCAAACCAGGTTCGTTCATTTGTTAATCACTTAATCAAATATCAAATCAATCTCAAATTTTATAAAATTTATATGAAAACGGATCGCCCGTAAAATTCAACAAGATGAACGATTGGATTCGTCATTTGAATTTTAAAAAAATTTATTATTAATAAAAGAGGTGAACGGCTGCCCCAGCAGTCGTTTAAGACGACTGCTGAGGATCCCAGTCGCCAGAAGGAGTACTTTGCTGGCCTTTTGCAATTACTCTCGACTTCAAAGACATTCGTTATCTTAGCTGTCGTTTGGATAGCTTGGGAATAGGCCTATTCCCCGAATAGTCTATTCCTGGCGTAAATTTTTCATCCAAATGCAATTGCCAATTCTAGGAATAACCAATTCCAAAAATAGCACTATTTCCAATAACACTCTTTCCAACAACACTTTTCTCTCTACTTTTCATCCTAATAACACTCTTCCCAACGCTATTCCTAACTCACCATCCAAACAACATTCCTATTCCCGGAATAGCACTCTTCCCACGCTTCCCGAAATCTCACTTTTTCCTTAAATTTAGTCCCGAAATTGCTATTCCTAACCTATTCCCCACCCATCCAAACAACCCCTTACAGCGTGTTTAGTTTTGGAGAAAAGGGAGTAAAATCACCGAAGGGAAGGAAAATTTCGAATTTACCCTGTCTGGATACCATTTTTTCGGAAGGAAAAAAATTTACCGACGGAAACTTCTTTCCTTCGTTTTTTTTACATCCTATACTAAAATCTTCCCCCCCCCCCCCCCGATTCGGGGTGTAACGAAGAGAGAAAGAAAATCGAAGGATTTGGCTGGACAAGGATGCCCTCGAGATTCATTCTTTTTTTGCGCGATTCATATCTTTTTGGCACAATGTCAGCCAAAATCTTCATCAATCCTTCCAAACTAGCACGCGATTCCCCTCTGTGCAAGAAGAGTTGATTTTTCCTTTCATGATTTTCAATTTTCGTGCTTGCTCTGGTCAATTTTCAATTTACTTCTTTTTCTTCTAGATTTTCCCTTTCGTGATTACTTTCTTGGTCTGTTCTACAAATCGATTGATTATTTTGGTTTTGGCTTGAGCTCGCTGTACCGACAAGTAAGAGTTGATTTTCTTGTTGTTCTCGTATGTCATAAAGAGACAGCCAATAACAAGGCATGAGAGGTTGCAAGTTCTTTTTTACTCAAATGATATTAGTTTTTGTTATTTTAAGTTAAGTTATAATTTGTAATAAGGTAAAACTTGAGGGTTTGTTTGCAAAAATTTGATGTACCAGTTTGCTTGTCGTAATGTTCCTGTTATATGTTGCGGATAATTTCGTTGAATTTAGCTAGTTTTATGTTCTAATTTGTGTGATCAATTTGAGATTGTTATGTATTTTTTTTATAAATTTTAACATACAGCTATTAGGGTCATGAAGCCACACACACGAAGAAAAATGAGTACCCAAAGGTACAAGGCCGGTACCAAATTATTGTAGGCCGGTATTCCATATCTTGGGTTATCGGATCAAAGGGTTTGGTCTGAACAAAGCTAAAACAGTCCAAGGTCATAATGGTCATTTATTTTTTAATTAGTAATATTTTACCTCTATTTAATTAGAACACCCAAACGGAAGAAAAGAAGGGAAGAGAACTTTTTTTCTTTCATTTCATTAATAAACCAAACAGATAGACGTAAATAAATTTCCATTCCATTCTTTTTCCATTCCCTTCATTTTTATATTTTTCTTTCCTTTCCATCCTTTTCTCCAAAACCAAACAGACTGTTAGGTTCTAAATTTTTTACTGCTATCGCGAGAAGAGGTGATAACTGATAATTGCTCTTGTATTTTGTTATCAACTCCAACTTGCACGATTATTCATTTTTTTATTGTTTTTTTAGGACGCTTCGGGCGCGCTCTTGTTGGTTGGTGATTCAGGATGAAATTGTCTTAAATTATATCTTTCAAGACTAAAAATTATTATTTAACTGAACAAGTCTTGAGGATAATCGCAAAATCGAGAACCAATTTTTAATCTATCAACTAAGAATAAACATTTTGAATGAAGGTCCCAACTTCGATTCAGCTAAAAAATTCCTTAATCATCTTTAGTTTAACAAATAAAACAACCACGGAAAAAAAATCGAGGTTCGTCTGACATGTTTCAAAATACTCTTGAACAAGCGTTGTTGAGGGATAGTTGCTCTGTCGAAACTCGAAAGTGAAGAAAGCATTAGCTTTTATAAAAGAACCGGACTTTATCATTTTTGCTGATGTCCTAGATATAGAAAAATAAATCCTCTTATTTAAGATAGACAGCGTTTATGGTTATGTAAATATCGTATAAACGTCGATAGATATGACATATGAGAACCTTTATTTTGAGTAAGGGGCCCTATTGCCATCTTTTCTTCATATTTCATTCGTTGACGATACGAGGCGAAGCTTTATTTTGAGTAAGGGGCCCAATTACTATCTTTGTTCGATGTTTCATACTTTCATTCATTGGTTGCATGAGGCGAACAGTTTTAAATCGTCAAACTTATGTAGCGTAACAATCCAAACCCTTCAAAATCAATTCATCGATCTACATTTGTTATAAAAAAAATTGAGAGAAACAAGAGAAAACCGTTGGATTGATTTTGAAAGATCCAGATTGTTGCCAAAGCCATTTTGGTGCCAATAAACATCTATTAGGTGACTCAATACCAACATTAAATGATGCAAGTATCATTACTTAATACTTGGAACCTGAGTTTTTCTTGCTAACTAGGTCATTATAAGAGATAAAAGAACTTCAATACCAATTAACCTAGCCTAAACTTGTTCCAAACATGAGAAAAACTTAAATCTTAATCTTTCTTGTCTTATTCTTCAATCCTCATATTCCTTCTATTCTATTTCATTTCTTGAGTTCATGAACGAGTTTCATATATACCGAATCATATCTTACATTGAGAACTCAAAGAAAATTGTTAAATGCCAAATGATATTATTTTGTAATCGAATAAACCAAGAGTCGTTTAGTACAACAATATTAAAAAAGTAAGATCCGAATTATATTCCAAATCCTATAAAGTACTTAAATATAAATTATTATGCTTAAATGACTTCGAACAAATCTAGAATTATTTAAAAATGCTCAAACGATTCATAGAATAATCTATATTTGCAATTTATATGCATATTTTCTTTTATATAATCCATTATTTCAATTAAGTAAGATCTGAATTGTATTCTAGACCATATAAAGAGTTCAAATAAAAATTATTGTTAATGAATGACTTCGAGTGAATCCAGAATCGCTTAAAAAACTCAAATGAGCATAGAATGATCTTTATTTGCATTTTTATATGCATATTTTCTTTGTACAATATAATTTTTAATAAGTAAGATCTGAATTATATTGTATACCATATAAAGAGCTTAAATATTGATTATTGTGATCAAACTATTTCAACTGAATCTAGAATAACTTGAAATGCTAATCTGATGCCCTAACAAGTTTTACTCGCACATTGTAGGCATATTTTTTTAAAATAATGTATTATCTTGAGTATCTAAGATCTGAATTATATTCTAGTTATATAAAGAGCTTAAATGTAGATTATTGTGATCAAATGACTTCAAATAAATCCAAAATTGCTTAAAATGCTCAAATGATTCTCATAACAAACTATATTTGCAATTTATATATGTGTATCTATATGCATAATCCAATATTTGGAATAATTAAGATCTGAATCAAATATAAGACCATGTAAAGAGCATAAATATAGATTATAGTGATCAAATGACTTTGATTGAATCCAAAATCTCTTGAAATGTGTCACGATGCACATAATAAGCTTCGTTTGCATTTTATATTCGTATTTTTATGTATATATAATGCAATGTATTTAATAAGTAAGATCTGAATTCATATTTTAAATCCTCTAAAGTACTTAAATATTGATTACTATGAATAAATGACTTCAAATGAATCCAGAATTGCTTAAATCGCTCGAATGATTCATAGAATAATCTTTCTTTGAAATTTATATGCATATTTTCCTTGTATAATTACTATTTCAATAAGTGAAACATGAATTGTGTTCTAGACCATATAAGGAGATCAAATATAAATTATTATGATTAACTCATGTCGAATGAATCAATAATAGTTTAATTCGCTGGAGTGAAGCTCTAAATAAACTTCATTTACACAGTGTATACTTATTTATTCATGTATTACGCAATATTTTGAACTAGTTAGATTTAAATTATATTCTAGATCATGTAAATTGCTTGAATATTAATCCTTGTGATCAAATAACATCGGATGAACAAAAAATTGCATAAAATTATCAATTGAAAGTATAAAAAAAAGCTCCATTTTCAAATTATATGCATATTTCTTCTTGTATAACTCAATATATTCAATACATATAATCAAAATTATATTTTAGACCATATAAAGAGCTTAAATATAGATTAGTGTGATAAAATAACGATATATGAATCAAGAATAGCATAAAATGCTCAACTGAAGCCCTAAAAAGTTTCCTTTGCACGTTATATGCATATTTCTTTAAGGTTTAATGTAACATTTGGAATAAAAAAATCTTAAATATATTTTAGACAATACAAAGAGCTTAAATATAGATTATTGTGATCAATTGACGTCAATTGAATCAAGCATCACAAAAAATGCTCTACTGAAGCTCCAAATAAGCTTTATTTTCACATTATATGCATATTTATTTATGTATAACACAACATTTTGAATAAGTTAGATCTCAATTACATTCTAGACCATATAAAGTGCTTAAATATAGATTATTGTGATTAATTAAAATCAAAGGAATAGACAATCACCCAAAATACTCGATGAATATCCAAATATGCTTAATTTGCACACTATATGCAAATTTCTTTATGCATAATGCAATATTTTGAATTAGTTAGATTTGAATTACACTCTAAACAATATAAAGTGCTTAAATATTGATTATTGTGATTAAATGACATCAGATGAATCAAAGACCACATAAAATGTTCAACTGAAGCTCCAGAAAAGCTTCATTTGCACATTATATGCCTATTTCATTATGTTAATGCAATATTTTGAATAAGTAGGATCTGAATTATAATCTGGGTCATATCAAGAGCATAAAAATAGATTATTGTGATCAATTGATGTCAAATGAATCAAGAATCGTTTAAAACGCTCAACTGAAGCTCCAAATATTCTTCGTTAGAATATTATATGTATATTTCATTATGTATAACGCAATATTTTTAATATGTAAGATCTTAATTTCATTCTAGACCATATAAGGAGCATATATATTTATTATCGTGACAACTTGACATCGAAAGAATGAAGCATAGCTTAAAATACTCAACTGATGTGTTAAATAAGTTTTATTTGCGTATTATTTGAATATTTCTTCGTGTATAACACAATAATTTGAATAAATGAGATCTGAATTATATTATGTACCATATAAAGAGCACATATATAGATTATTGTGATTTAATGACATCTAATGCACCATGAATAGCTTTAAATAAGCAACTGATGTAGTATTCTGTCCAAAACGTCGTCTAGCGGGTCGCTACCGTTGGGACACTGAATCAAGACAGAACAGTCTGATCATCGCACCCTTTGTTCAGATCCACTGTATGCGCCCTCTGAGTGTTTAGAACCCCTATATAAGCCTCTGTTTTGATGGAGTACAGTAAGGCTTTGGCATTCTTTCAGTTCCTCTATTGATTAGAGAGCAAGAGAGAGAGAATATAAGGAGAGAGAGGGAAACAAGTCAGGACCGTCATTCCCCGAGTACACCATCGAGTCACGAGAAGTCTGAACGGTTCTGTAGTGCCTTCTCGCTAAGGAGTCTTTGCAGATTGCAGGAGATAAGAAGGAGACACACATGGCTTGTTGGTTTCAAGTTCATCCACTCAACACTCGATTTCGATTAGCGATGGCACGAGGTATTTTACGATTCTGAGTTATTTCCGCATTCTAGAATTGTTGTAGCACTTACAGTTGGTATCAGAGCGGGTTATGCCGCTGAATTGCCTTTATTGAAATAGGATTTCATAACGGTTTATCAGAAATTCTGTTGTAAGTGTTGAGTGGATTGGGTTTTTGTCTGATTTTCATGATTGTCTGAATTCGTGGAGCATTATCTCAAGATCTGCTTATCCAATTTGAGTGAGGTTTTTGGGATTGGAAAGATCTCTGAGTCTACTTTCCAACGAGACCAACATCTTGAAAATCCATTGGGTATACAGTGAGATAATCAAGTCGCAACCAGCAGTGGTCAGACAGTCGGGGTTCTGAATTTTCTGACCTTTCAGTATTACGGGCCAGATTTCTCTCAATTGGCAATTCGGTTTTGCATGAAATTTTACTGGGATGTAGATATTTCAGATATCTTTCCATAGAGTGTAAATTTGCAAAATTCTGATAAAGTATGAGTGAGATATGCTATCTGCAAGATAGGTCATTCTGATAGTTTGTCGGGTTTCGTCTGTGATAGTCTGTCTTTCGAAGGACATAGCTTTTGATCTGTAAAATTGTTTTTGATGAAACTTACGTCATAAGAAAGATCTTTGAATCTAGTTTCTATAATGACCAAGAACACAGAAAACAAATAAGTATAGAGAAAGTTATTGTCAGTTTACCAGAAAGTGTTCAGACTGTCAGAAAGTTTCTGGATGAACTTTGGACGCACCCTTTCGTATGGGGCGATCCGTTTGGAGTTGGAACGACCCGTTCCAATAGAGTTTGGTCCAGAAATGAATTTTAAGATGAAAATTAAGGTATAATCAGACATATTATGGTTCTCTATTGTTAGTTAGGCCTTGTAGATTACTTAATTATCATGGAAATCTATAGGATAGTCACAATTTGTCAAAATACTGAATTTGTGTAAAGATTGTTGGCATTTTTTTTGTTGGAGATTGGTTAGTCAATACTGATATGCTTGAATATACTATAGGAGTAAAGTTTGATGCAGTCCACAGACCATCATAATATCGAGTACTCTATTAGTATTAGCACTACAAGTATTGTATTGATTAAACAAACTTTAATAACAATAGATGTGGCATACTAATACGCAAATTGTATTTGTAAAAGATACGACAAGTAATTATGCATATGGTAATTATTCAAATATAGATAATTATAATAAGATAATCTATGTTATGGTTAAGTCTTTGAATGCAGACATTTTAAACGGACCGCTTGAGTCTTTAACGGGCCGCTAGGTAATATGTTTGCTTTAAGATTTGTTTCGTTTAGATCATTCGGTTAGTGTTTAAACGTATCTGTCGGTAACAGTGAAGGAAATAGACGATTATCTATTGAAATGAATAGTTACATATGGATTCATTTGTTGAAACCCAAAGTATATTCATGATGGATTGTTGTGTGTCTAGGCGAACCGCTTAAAGGTTTAACGGGCCGCTGAAGTATCAAGCGAACCACTTGTGGTTTTAGCGGACCTCTACAACTGGTGATAGATAACAAAGTTATTTGTCTTGTGATTAATATATGATAATTGATTGAAGTGTAGCCACAGCAGCTTCAATTACATTAAAGTATATATATTATATAGCGTATCTATAAATCACATTAGGAAGAAAGGACATAGCTTGTGTCTAGTGATGAATATATATATTAATATATTAAGGAGTAGCCACAGCATCCTTAGTTGGATTAAAGTTATGTATATATAAAGTTTATAAAATCACATTTTGGATTAAACGGACACAATATTGTAATAGATTAAGTTAACGAAGTTAGTATCGTCCCACAGGACTATTGACTTAGTTAACTTAATATATTAGGATATAATAGTTAATTATGAATACTTAATTTACCCACAGGGATTAAGAATATGAATATAATTAACTAGTTATATCATATGGAGAATCAAAACATAGTATTTAGTCCACAAGTAATATTGTGCAAGAAATTGATTCATAAAGATGTAATGTTTAATTACATAAAGAGTTATAGCATGATATTTAGCCCACAGGTAATATTATGCAGGAATTGACTCGTAAAGATACATTATTTAGTTTGCATTGGTAAATTAAAGTATAAAGTTAAGTCTCAACATAAAGATAAGCATGTATCGGTTCTACTTTCATAAGGATAGCAGATTCCCTTTAGAAATGATAAGTGTCAAAGTTCCTGGGTTGGGCATAATAGTTATAAGATCTAGAAGGATATTGTTCTCCTTCATTAAAGTTGTAAGAATATTAAATTTATGAACCAGTAGGATCCACTTTTGAGGTTGAAGTTATGAACATAAGTTATAATGAACAGTGGGAGCAGTTTAACTGCTTATGTTTCATGTTTATAAAGAATAAGTTCTTTCAATGTATAGTGATTTGGTTGATATGCATATTAATGTAAAGTTCTTACATAAAAGACACTAGATGAGTAGTTGGCCTCTTAGGTTAAGGCTAATGTAATAATACTCATCATAAAAGTTTATCTTTTAGGTTTATTACCATTATAGGTGCGAGAGCACATAATGAAAATGAGGAATATAGTTGTTCAACAAAAGAGTCTATATAATATTTCTGAGTCATTACTTGTATATTTTATTTTGAATACTTGTCCAGTTTAATATAGTCTTAGCAAGATTACCTATAAGGTTATAACACATATAAAGATAAATGGTCAGTTTGGTGTTTTTGACCATATGTGTTTAATAGGAGAATAGACATATTATGGATAAAGTTGAGAGTGTTCATATGGTTGAGATATGATTAACAAGTAAGAAAATGACTAGCTGACATCAAGCGTATAACTTGCATTCATCTCTTTAATTGATGATTACTCACAATATATGTATCTCTACATACTTATAAGGTTTTAAGGTGGAAATAGAGAAACAATACAGTAAGCAAATAAAAGATTGTGAGATCAGAAAATGGTAAAGAGATTAGAAATATGAAATATGACTAGGATATGAATCTAGAAATATTAAGTTCTAGAGAATGTTCAGATTAGTGGGTGATCAGTTTTAGGTCGTACAAAAACTCCCTCTAATTCATAATTGGATATATTATTAAGGATCAATAAATATTGATAATCCAATTATTGACATTCGTTAACCGACATATAATACAATAATAGATCAAGTTGAATAATTAATATTCAATATCAAGGTGATCTAATAAAGGATTAGGTCGGTTATCCTAGTAATAATATGTAGTTTATCTACGAGACTCTTATAAAAGTATTATTGTTGAATAAGATTCTAATATTTTCTAAGATAATGAATTGCAATGAGTCCATAGTATAGTATAATGCCAAGTAAAATCGGTAAGAGTCAATGGTGTGCAATGAAGTCTGAAATTTGGTTAAGTTACTTATGGTTTAAACCTATTGGTTGTAATGGATTTCTTAAAACCAAAAAGATTCATAAGTAAACATAAAGTAATACCAAATTAGTCTTGTCACCAATTGGTTCATTTAGAAGAAGTAGTGAATTACATGAAGGTTTTCTCACATGTATTAAAGAAGATTCACTTAACATGATTATGGCATTAGTAGCTCATTCTGGTTTGGAGTTACATTAAATGGATATAAATGTTGCAATTCTTAATGGTGATCTAGAGGAGAAGGTTATATTAAATAACTATAAAAGTTTCTTCTTTAGAGGAAATAGGTATTTAGTTAACAAGTTAAAGTATTCTATATAAGAATTAAAACAAGTATTTCACTAATGATATTAATAGTTTCATAAGGTTATTTCTTCATATGTTTTGAAGAAATATATGATGAACTATTGCATATATCAGGAGATTAGTGGGAGTTGATTTTATCTATTTGTTTTATATATAGATAATGTTCTACTTGTAACTAAAGATAAAAGATGATTATACAAGGTGAATAATTTCTTTCTAAAATATTGATATGAAGGATATGGGTGAAGTTTTGTTTGTGATAGAAATAAAAGCCCATGTAGATAGGAATCAAGATATTCTTGATCTATCTCAACAAGCATATATCAATAAGATTTTTGAAAGATTCCAGAAGGAATGATATTCACTGCGTCCAGTACCTATTAATATACATGATAGATTCATTCTAAATCAGTATCCTCAGTATAACTCAGAAAGGAAACAAATAGTAAATACTTCGTTATTTAGGCAATTTGAAAGCATAAAGTATGATCAGGTTTGTGCACAAGAACTAACATAGCTTTTGCCATTTAAATATTTGGACTGATATCATAATAATTAGGGGATAGACCACAATTAAATTGCTAAGAAAGTAATGATATATCTTTAAGGTACTAAAGATATTGTGCTTATGTCTCAACTGACTGGAAAGTTGAAGTAATTTTGGTACACAAACTGGTTGTGTCGATTCTAGTAAATCGAATTAAGGATACATGTTAACTAGTGGAATTATGTTATAAAGAAATGTCTAACTGACATTATTCTTTAGTTCAACATAAAGTATAGTTTGTTGTGTGTTTTGAGATTACCCTCGATGGTGTTTGAAGGGTTTTATTGTGAGACTTAGAGTCATTGGTTTTATATCTAAGTCATTAAGGATTCTGTATGATAATTCTGTCGCAGTCTTTCTAGTCAAGAATAATAAAGGTAAAGGTCGAGGTATCGACATTAAGTATTTGACTTTGAAAGAGCGCAATAAGAAGAATTAAGTGGTTATTAAAGGTTTTCATACAGAATAGAAGCTGACTGATTCTTTGAATAAATACTGCAGCTAAAGGAATTCAAAGATCACGTAGCGGGGGCATATATAGGAATTGATCCTATGGTTAAAATTAATCGTACGATTGTGTATAAACTCTTCATAAAAATATAGATGTTTTTTCTCGGTTGATTGCGCGCATATATGGAATATATATTTGATCATAAAGTTGAGAATTACATCATAAAGACTGACTTGGAGTAAACGTCGGGTTCATTCATAAAGGTTGTATTCTAATCACATAAAGGGCTGAATTGATAGTTATATAGTACATTGTGATTATGGAAAGTAATATTCGCATTTATTAGTTGCTTTTAGCACTAATAACGATAATGATGACTTACTGCCTTAGTTCATGTATTATGTCTCGATCATTTGGCATAAGGAAAACAGAGGGGATTGTGCATACAAAGGATGCAAGCTCAAGTGGGAGAATGTAGTATTCTGTCCAAAACGTCGTCTAGCGGGTCGCTACCGTTGGGACACTGAATCAAGACAGAACAGTCTGATCATCGCACCCTTTGTTCAGATCCACTGTATGCGCCCTCTGAGTGTTTAGAACCCCTATATAAGCCTCTGTTTTGATGGAGTACAGTAAGGCTTTGGCATTCTTTCAGTTCCTCTATTGATTAGAGAGCAAGAGAGAGAGAATATAAGGAGAGAGAGGGAAACAAGTCAGGACCGTCATTCCCCGAGTACACCATCGAGTCACGGGAAGTCTGAACGGTTCTGTAGTGCCTTCTCGCTAAGGAGTCTTTGCAGATTGCAGGAGATAAGAAGGAGACACACATGGCTTGTTGGTTTCAAGTTCATCCACTCAACACTCGATTTCGATTAGCGATGGCACGAGGTATTTTACGATTCTGGGTTATTTCCGCATTCTAGAATTGTTGTAGCACTTACAACTGAAGCTCCAAATAAACATCAGTTGCACATTATATGCATATTTCTTTGTGTTTTACGTAACATTTTGAATATGTCAGTTCTGAATTATATTCTAGACCAAATAAAGTGCTTAAATATAGATTATTGTGATCAATTGGTGTCTAATGAATCCATAGTCGCTTAAAATACTCAATTGATGCTCTAAATATGCTTCAGTTGTGCATTATATGAATATCTTCTTGTATAATGAAATATTTTGAATAAAGTAGATATAAATTGAATTCTAAACCATATAACCTTCTTAAATATAGATTATTGTTATTAATTGACTTCGAATGAATCAAGAACTGCTGAAACTGCTCGACTGAAGCTCCATATAAGCTTCATTTGCATCTTGTAGGCTTATTTCTTTATGTAAATCACATTATTTTTAACAACTAAGATCTGATTTGTATTTTTAGACCATATAAAGAGCTTAAATATATATTGTTGTGTTAAATTGACATTAAGTATTGCTTAAAATATCCAACTGATGTTTTAAATAAGCTTTGTTTAACACAATATTTTCAATAAGTGAGATCTGAGTTATATTCTAGTCTAGACCATATAAGGACCTCAAATATAAATTATTGTGATCAATCCACGTCAAATGAATCAAGAGCAGCTTAATTCGCTTGAGTGAAGCTCCAAACAAACTTCATTTATGTATGCTTATTAATTCACGTATTACGCAATATTTTGAATTAGTTGTAGTATTCTGTCCAAAATGTCGTCTAGCGGGTCGCTACCGCTGGGACACTGAATCTGGACAGAACAGTCTGATCATTGCACCCTTTGGTTCTGATCCACTGTATGCGCCCTCTGAGTGATTAGAAACCTATATTAAGCCCTGTTATGATGGAGTACAGGAGGCTTAACTCATTCTTTCAGTTCTACTATTGAATAGTGAGCAAGAGTGAAAGGAATATAAGGAGAGAGGAGGAAACGGGTCAGGGCCGTCGTTCCCCGAGTTCACCATCGAGTCACGGGACGTTACAACGGTTCTGTAGTGCCTTCTCGCTAAGGAGTCTTTGCAGGTTGCAGAAGAAGAGAAGGAGACGCATGTCTTGCGGATTAAGGTTCATCCACTCAACGCTCGATTTCGATCAGCGATGGCTAGAGGTAATCTAAGATTCTGGTTATTTCCGCATTCTAGAATCATTAAAGCACTTACAGTTGGTATCAGAGCCTGCTACGCCTCTGCTTGCCTTGATTGAAGTCAAATTTTGTATAAAAATTCGAGTTGTAAGTGTTGAGTGGATTGAGTTTGTCTGGCAGAATTGATAGTCTGATTTTGTGGAGCGATATCTCAAGATCCGCTTATCCGATTTGCGTAAGGTTTTCGGAGATGGAAAGGTCTCTGAGTCTACTTTCCAACGAGACCAACATCTTGAAAATCCAGTGGGTATACAGTGAGATAATCAAGTCGCAACCAGTAGAGGTCAGACAGTTAGGGTTCTGAATTTTCTGACCTTTCAGTATTACGGGCCAGATTTCTCTCAATTGGTAATTCGGTTTTGCATGAAATTTTACTGGGATGTAGATATTTTAGATATCTTTCCATAGAGTGTAAATTTGCAAAATTCCGATAAAGTATGGCTGAGATATACTGTCTGCAAGATAGGTCAATCTGACAGTTTGTCGGGTTTCGTCTGTGATAGTCTGTATTTCGAGGGGCATAGCTTTTGATTTGTAAACTTGTTTTTTATGAAACTTGCGTCATTGGAAAGATCTTTGAATCTAGTTTCTATAATGACCAAGAACACAGAAAACAAATAAGTATAGAGAAAGTTATTGTCAGTTTACCAGAAAGTGTTCAGGCTGTCAGAAAGTTTCTGGATGAATTTTGGATGCACCCTTTCGTGTGGGGCGATCCATTTGGAGTTGGAACGACCCGTTCCAATAGAGTTTGGTCCAGAAATAAATTTTAAGATGAAAATTAAGGTATAATCAGACATATGATGGTTCTCCATTATTAATTAAAGCTTGTAGGTTATTCAATTATTCTGGAAATCTATAGAATAGTTACAATTTGTCATAAATACTAAATTTGTAAAGATGGTTGGCATTTTTGGTTAAGATTGATTAGTCAATAATGATATGCTTGAATATACTATAGTAATAAAGTATTGATGTAGTCCACAGACCATCATACTATTTGATATTCTATTAGTATTGGCGTTACAAGCATATATTGATTAAACAAACTTGAAGAACTATACATGTGGTATAGTAATACACAAATTGTATTTATAAAGGATATGACAGTAATTGTGCATATGGTAATTATTTAGATATAGATAATTATAGTTAGATGATCTATGAAAGTTTAGTAAACCCTAACTGTTATATAGGCTAATTATCAGCGAATTAGGGTTTCAGATGCAATTTAAAACGAATCGTTCTGGGCTTAGAACGTATCGTTCCAGATTAAATTTGCATAATGTTTCTGTTTGAAGTACTTAGGCACATTAGAACGGATCGCGAATCGTTCTAAATGAAGTTGCATGAGGATACGTCTGGGTATTGACAGATTCAAACTGAGACGAACCGTCAGGTTTTGGAACGGATCGTTTCGAAAAGTTTGAATAAAGTTTTGTCTGATATTATTGTTAGATTAATTAGACAAATAAATTGATTAAAGATCAATTAATCAAGTAAGTTAGATAACTATGCTAGTTATTAAGCACATATATATAGGTTCATATTTGTCTGTGAATTAAGTGAAACGAGTCGTTTGATGTTCAGTCGGATCGTCAGGTTCTTGACTACAGACTGTTATATATATTAGTTATCTAATAGTATTAATATATTATGTCTTGTGATTAATATATGTTAATTGATTGAAGTGTAGCCACAGCAGCTTCAATTACATTAAGGTATATATATTATATAGTGTATCTATAAATCACATTAGGAAGAAAGGACATAGCTTGTGTCTAGTGATGAATATATATATATTAATGTATTAAGGAGTAGCCACAGCATCCTTAGTTGGATTAAAGTTATGTATATATAAAGTTTATAAAATCACATTTGGATAAACGGACACAATATTGTAATAGATTAAGTTAACGAAGTTAGTATCGTCCCACAGGACTATTGACTTAGTTAACTTAATATATTAGGATATAATAGTTAAATTATGAATACTTAATTTGCCCACAGGGATTAAGAATATGAATATAATTAACTAGTTATATTATATGGAGAATCAAAACATAGTATTTAGTCCATAGGTAATACTGTGTAGGAAATTGATTCATAAAGTTGTAATGTTTAATTACATAAAGAGTTATAGCATGATATTTAGCCCACAGGTAGTATTATGTAGGAATTAGCTCATAAGGATACATCACTTAGTTTACATTGGTAAATTAAGTATAAAGTTAAATCTCAATATAAAGTATAAGCACGTATCAGTTTTACTTTCATAAGGATAGCGGATTCCCCATTAGAAATGATAAGTATTAGTGTTTCTGAGTTAAGGATAATAGTTATAAGGTCTGAAAGGATACTGTTCTCCTTCATTAAAGTTGTAAGAATATTGAATTTGCCATCAAGAAAGATCAACCAGGAGAATATACTTTTGAAATTGAGCTTATGAACATGGGTTATTATGAACAGTGGGAGCAGTTTAACTGCTCATGTATCATGTTTATAAGGAATAAGCTTTTTAATGTTTAGTAATTCGGTTGATGTGCTTGTCAATGTCAAGTTCTTACATAAGACATTAGATGAGTTATTGGCCTCTTAGGTTAAGGCAAATGTTATAATACTCATCATAAAGTTTATTTTTTAGACTTATTACCATTATAGGTGTGTGAGAGCGTATAATGAAAATGAGGAATATAGTTGTTCAACTAAAGGGTTTATATAGTATATCTAAGTCATTAATTACTTGTATATTTCATTTTTGAACACTTGTCCAGATTAATATGGTCATGTTAAGATTTCCTATAAGGTTGTAACGCATATAAGGATAAATGGTCAATCGGGTGTTTTGATCATGTGTGTTAAAAGGAGAATAGGCATATTATGGATAAAGTTCAGAGTGTTCATATGATTGAGATATGATTAACAAGTATGAAAAATGACTAGCATGCATCAAGCACAAAGCATGCATTTATCTCTAACTGATGATTACTCACAATATATATGTATCTCTACATACCTTTAAGGTTTTCAAGGTGGAAATATAGAAACAATGCGGTAAGCAAATAAAGATTGTGAAGTAAGATAAAGGTAAAGAGATTAGAAATATTACTAGGATATGAATTTAGAAATATTAAATTCTAGAGAATGTTCAGATTAGTGGGAGTTGTCACTTTAAGATCATACGGTAATTCCCTCTAATATATAATTGGATGTTATTCATAAGGATCGCTGAATATTGATAATTCAATTATTGACATTCATTAACCGGCATATAGAATAAGAATAGATCAAGTTGAACTTTATAATTCAACATTAAGGCGATCTAATAAAGGATAAAGTCGGTTATTTCTAGTAGTAATATGTAGTTTGTCTACGAGACTATTATAAAGACATTAGCGTTGAACATTATCCTGTTACATTTTCAAGATAATAAATTGCAGTGAGTCCATATTATGGTATAATGCCAAGTAAGATCAGTTAGAATCAATGGTGTGTAATGAAGTCTGAAATTTGATCAAGTCACTTATGGTTTAAACCTATTGGTTGTAAAGGATTTGTTAAAACCAAAGGGATTCATAAATTGACATAAAGTAATACAAATTAGACTCGTCACCAAAAGATTCATTTAAGAGAAGTAGTGAATCACATGAAAGTTTTCTCTCATGTATTAAAGAAATATTCACTCTGTGTGGTTATAGCATTAGTAACTCATTATGTTTTCGAGTTACATCAGATGGATATAAAATGTTGCAATTCTTAATGGTAATCTAAAGAAGGAGGTTATTTAAATAACCATCAAGTTTATTCTTTAGATGTAATAAGTATATAGTTAACAAGTTAAAGTGTTCTATGTAAGATTTAGAACAAGTATTTCACTAATGGTATTAGTTTCATGAGGTTATTTGTTCATACAGTTTCGAAGAAATACATTATGAACTAGTACACATACCAGGAGATTAGTGGGAGTTGATTTTGTTTACTTGTTTTATATATAGATAATGTTCTACTTGTGACTAATGATAAAAGATAGTCATATGAAGTGAATAATTTCTTTCTAAAATATTGATATTAAGGATATGGGGTGAAGTCTTGTTTATGACAGGCATAAAGACCCATGTAGATAGTAATCAAGATATTCTTGATTTATCTCAATAAGCATATATCAATGGGTATTAGAAAGATTCTAGATAGAAAGATATTCACCGAGTCCGGTACCTATTAAGATAGGTTATAGATTCAGTCTGAATCGATATCCTCAGTATAACTCAGAAAAGGGAACAAATAGTAAATATTTTTAAGTATTTAGGCAGTTTGAAAGCACAAAGTATAGTTAGGTTTGTGCACAAGAACTGACATAGCTTTTGCCATTTGAATATTTGGACTGATATCATAGTAATCAGGGAAAGACCATGGTTAAATTGCTAAGAAAGTAATGATATATCTTTAAGGTACTAAAGATAATGTGCTTATGTCTCAATAGACTAATAAGTTGAATGTATTTTGGTACATAAACTGGTTGTGTCGATTCCAGTAAATCGAATTCAGGATACATGTTAGCCAGTGAAATTGTGTTATCAAGAAGTGTCTAATTGACATTGGTCATTACTTCAACATAAAGTATAGTTTGTTGTATGTTTTGAGATTACCTTCGATGGTGGTAGAAGAGTTTTATAGTGAGGCTTAGAGTCATGGATTCTAAATCTAGGCCATTAAGGATATTCTGTGTGATAATTCTGTTGTAGTCTTTCTAGTAAAAATAAAAATAATAAAGGTAAAGTCGAGGTTAATATATCGACGTTAAGTATTTGACTGAGAAAGAGCATATCAAGAAGAATTAAGTGGTCATTAAGTGTATTCATACAGAATGAAGCTGACTGATTCTTTGAATAAATACTGCAGCTAAAGGAATTCAAAGATCATGTAGTGGGTATATATATGAATTGATCCTATGAACAATATTAATCGTACGATTGTATATAATCTCTTCATAAAAGAATAGATGTTTTTTCTCGGTTGATTGCGCGCATATATGGAATATATATTTGATCATAAGGTTGAGAATTACATCATAAAGACTGACTCGGAGTAAACGTCGGGTTTATTCATAAAGGTTGTATTCTAATCACATAAAGGGCTAAATTGATAGTTATATAGTACATTGTGATTATGGAAAGTAATATTCGCATTTATTAGTTGCTTTTAGCACTAATAACGATAATGATGACTTACTGCCTTAGTTCATGTATTATGTCTCGATCATTTGGCATAAGGAAAACAGAGGGGATTGTGCATACAAAGGATGCAAGCTCAAGTGGGAGAATGTAGTATTCTGTCCAAAATGTCGTCTAGCGGGTCGCTACCGCTGGGACACTGAATCTGGACAGAACAGTCTGATCATTGCACCCTTTGGTTCTGATCCACTGTATGCGCCCTCTGAGTGATTAGAAACCTATATTAAGCCCTGTTATGATGGAGTACAGGAGGCTTAACTCATTCTTTCAGTTCTACTATTGAATAGTGAGCAAGAGTGAAAGGAATATAAGGAGAGAGGAGGAAACGGGTCAGGGCCGTCGTTCCCCGAGTTCACCATCGAGTCACGGGACGTTACAACGGTTCTGTAGTGCCTTCTCGCTAAGGAGTCTTTGCAGGTTGCAGAAGAAGAGAAGGAGACGCATGTCTTGCGGATTAAGGTTCATCCACTCAACGCTCGATTTCGATCAGCGATGGCTAGAGGTAATCTAAGATTCTGGTTATTTCCGCATTCTAGAATCATTAAAGCACTTACATTAGTTAGATTTGAATTATATTCTAGATCATGTAAATTGCTTAAATATTGATCCTCATGATCAAATAATGTCAGATGAACAAAGAATTGCACAAAATGGTCAATTGAAGCTACAAATATGCTCCATTTGCATATTATATGCATATTTCTTTACGCATAACTCAATATTTTGAATAAGTATGATAAAAATTATATTCTAAACCATATAAAGAGCTTAAATTTAGTTGCCTTTGTGATAAAATAACGACAGGTGAATCAAGAATCGCATAAAATGCTCAACTGAAGCCCAAAATTAGTTGCCTTTGCACGTTATATGCATATTTCTTTACGTTTAAAGCAATGTTTGGAATAACTAAGATCTCAAATATATTTTGAAGAATACAAAGAGCTTAAATATAGATTATTGTGATTGATTGATGTCAAATGAATCAAGTATCACATAAATGCTCTACTGAAATAAGCTCTATTTTCACATCATATGCATATTTCTTTTATGTATAACACAATATTTTGAACAAACTAGATTTCAATTACATTCTAACCCATATAAAGTGCTTAAATATATATTATTGTGATTAATTGACATCAAAGGAATAAAGAATCACCAAAAATACTCCATGAAATTCCAAATAAGCCTAATTTGCACATCATTTGCATATTCCTTAAGTTTAATGCAATATTTGGAATAACTGAGATCTGAATAATATTTTGGACAATACAAAGAGCTTAAATATAGATTATTGTGATCAATTGACGTCAAATGATTCGAGAATCACATTAAATGCTCTACTGAAGCCTAAAATAAGCTTTATTTGCACAACATATGCGTATTTCGTCATGTATAAAATAATAATTCGAATAAGTTAGATCTGAATTACATTCTAGACCATATAAAGTTCTTAGATATAGATTATTGTGATTAATTAACAACAAAGGAACAAAGAATCACTCAAAATACTCAATGAAGTTCCAAATAAACTTAATTTCCACATTATATGCAAATTTTTTTTTGTATAATGTAATATTTTGAATTATTTAGATCTGAATTACACTCTAAACAATATAAAGTGCTAAAATATTGATTACTGTGATTAAATGACATCGGATGAGACAAAAACCACATAAAATGTTCAACTGGAGCTCAGAAAAGCTTCATTTGCACATTATATGCATATTTCATTATGTTAATGCAATATTCTAAATAAGTAGGATCTGAATTATAATCTGGGTCATATCAAGATCATAAAAATAGATTATTGTGATCGATTGATGTCAAAGTAATCAAGAATCGTTTAAAACGCTCAATTGAAGCTCTGAATATTCTTTGTTAGCACATTATATGCATATTTCATTATGTATAACGCAATATTTTAATATGTAAGATCTCAATTTCATTCTAGACCATATAAGGAGCATATATATTTATTATCGTGACAACCTGATGCCGAAAGAATGAAGCATAGCTTAAAATACTCAACTGATATGTTAAATAAGTTTTATTTGCATATTATATGAATATTTCTTCGTGTATAACACAATAATTTGAATAAATGAGATCTGAATTATATTATAGACCATATAAGAGCACATATATAGATTATTGTGATTAAATGACGTCTAATGTATCATGAATAGCTTAAATAAAGAACTGAAGCTCCAAATAAACAAAAGTTGCACTTTATATGCATATTTCCTTGTGTTTTACGTAACATTTTGAATATATAAGTTCTGATTTATATTCTAGACCATACAAAGTGCTTAATTTTAGATTATTGTGATCAATTGGTGTCGAATGAATCAATAGTCGCTTAAAATACTCAATTGATTCTCTAAATTTGCTTCAGTTGTACATTATATTAATATTTCTTCTTGTATAAATGAAATGTTTTGAATAAATTAGATGTAAATTGAATTTTTAAACCATATGACCGGCTTAAATATAGATTATGGTTATTAATTGATGTCGAATGAATCAAGAATTGCTTAAAATGCTGAACTGAAGCTCCATATAAGCTTCATTTGCATCTTATAGGCTTATTTCTTTATGTATAGTATATGACATTATTATTAATAATTAAGATCTGAATTGTATTTTAGACTATATAAAGAGCTTAAATATACATTGTTTTGTTAAATTGACATCGAATGAATTAAGTATTGCTTAAAATACTGAACTGATGTTTTAAATAAACTTTGTTTGCAGATTTATGAATATTTCTTCGTGTATAACTCAATATTTTCAATAAGTGAGATCTGAGTTATATTCTAAACCATATAAGAACCTCAAGTATAAATTATTGTGATCAATCCACGTCGAATGAATCAAGAAGAGCTTAATTCGCTTGAGTGAAGCTCCAAACAAACTTCATTTACAGAGTGTATGCTTATTATTCACGTATTATGCAAAAATTTGAACTAGTTAGATTTGAATTATAATCTAGATCACGTAAATTACTTAAATATTGATCCTCGTTATCACATAACATACAAAGAATTGGATAGACTGGTAATTGAAGCGACGGATAAGCTCCATTTGCATATTACATGGATATATATATTTTTTTGTATGACTCAATATTTCGAATTTTTATCAAAATTATATTCTCGACCATATAACAAGCTTAAATATATAGATTATTGCGATTAAATAACGATATATGAATCAAGAATCGCATGAAATACTCAACTCAAGCCCAAAATAAGTTGACTTTGCACGTTATATGCATATTTTTTTACAGTTTAAAGCATTTTTTGGAATAACTAAGATCTGAATTATATTTTGGAGAATACAAAGAGATTAAATATAGATTATTGTGAGTCATTGATATCAAATGAATCAACTATCACATAAAATGCTCTACTGTAGCTCCAAATAAGCTTTATTTTCACATCATATCATATTTCTTTATGTATAACACAATATTTTGAATATGTTAGAACTTAATTACATTCTAAACCATATAAAGTGCTTAAATATAGATTATTGTGATCAATTGACATCAAAGGAATAAAGAATCAACTAAAATACTCAATGGAATTCCAAATAAGCCTAATTTACACATTATCTGCATATTTCTTTAAGTTTAATGCAAAATTGGAATAACTAATATCTGAATTATATTTTGGACAATATAAAGAGCTTAAATATAGATTATTGTGATAAATTGACGTCACATAAAATGCTCTACTAAAGCTTAAAAAAAGATTTATTTGCACATCATATGCATATTTCTTCATGTATAAAATAATATTTTGAATATGTTAGATCTGCATTACACTATGGATAATATAAAGCGATTAAATATAGATTATTGTGATTAATTAACATCAAAGGAATAAAGAATCACCCAAAATACTCAATGAAGTTTCAAATAAGCTTAATTTGCACATTATATGCAAATTTTCTTATGTATACTGCAATATGTTGAATTAATTAGATCTGAATTACATTCTAAACAATATAAAGTGCTTAAATATTGATTATTGTTATTAAATGACGTCGGATGAATCATGAACCACATAAAATGTTCAACTGAAGCTCTAGAAAAGCTTCATTTGCACATTATATGCATATTTCATTAAGTTAATGCAATATAATAGGTAGGATCTTAATTCTAATCTGGGTCATATCAAGAGCATAAATATAGATTATTGTGATAAATTGACGTCAAATGAATCAAGAATCGTTTAAAATGCCCAACTCAAGCTCCGAATTATCTTCGGTAGCACATTATATGCATATTTCAATATGTATAACGCAATATTTTTAATATGTAAGATCTCAATTTCATTTTAGACCATATAAGGAGCGTATATATTTATTATCGTCGAAAGAATGAAGCACAGCTTAAAATACTCAACTGATGTGTATAACACAATAATTTGAAAAAATGAGATCTGAATTATATTATATATCATATTGTGATTAAATGACTTCTAATGCACCATCAATAGCTTTAAATAAAGAACTGAAGCTCCAAATAAACATCAATTGCACATTATATGCATATTTCTTTGTGTTTTACGTATTATTTTGAAGATGTGAGTTCTGAATTATATTCTAGACCATAAAAAGTGCTTAACTATAGACTATTGTGATCAATTGGTATTGAATGAATAGATAGTCGCTTAAAATACTCAATTGATGCTCTAAATATGCTTCAGTTGTGCATTATATGAATATTTCTTCTTGTATAATGAAATATTTTGAATAAATTAGATGTAAATTTAATTGTAAACCATATAACCTGCTTAAATTGAGATTAATGTTATTAATTGACGTCGAATGTATCAAGAATTGCTTAAAATGCTCAACTGAAGCACCATATAAGCTTCATTTGCATCTTATAGGCTTATTTCTTTATGTATATAACGTTATTTTTAATAATTAAGATCTGAATTGTATTTTAGTCCATATAAAGAGCTTAAATATATATTTTAGTGTTAAATTGACATCGAATGAATTAAGTATAGCTTAAAATACCCAATTGATGTTTTAAATATGGTTTGTTTGTATATTTATGAATATTTCTTCGTGTATAACACAATATATTCAATAAGTGAGATCTGAGTTATATTCTAGACCTTATAAGGAGCTCAAATATAAATTATTATGATCAATTCACGTCGAATGAATCAAGAAGAGTTAATTCGCTCAAGTGAAACTCCAAACAAACTTCATTTACACAGTGTATGCTTATTTGTTCATGTATTACGCAATATTTTGAACTAGTTAATTTTAGTTGTTTTCTAGATCACGTAATTTGCTTAATATTGATCCTCGTGATCATATAACGTCGGATGAACAAAGAATTGGATAGAATGGTCAATTGAAGCGACGAATAAGCTCCATTTGCATATTAAATGCATATATTTTTTTTATAACTCAATATTTCGAATAAGTTTTATCAAAATTATATTCTAGACCACATAAAGAGCTTAATATAGACTATTGTGATTAAATAACGATATATGAATCAAGAATCGCATAAAATACTCAAGTGAATCCCAAAATAAGTTGCCTTTGCACGTTATATGCATATTTCTTTTAGTTTAAAGAAATGTTTGGAATAACTAAGATCTGAATTATATTTTCGAGAATTCAAAGAGCTTAAATATAAATTATTGTGATTGATTGATGTCAAATGAATTATCACATAAAATGCTGTACTGAAGCTCCAAATAAGCTTTATTTTCACATCATATGCATATTTCTTTATTTACAACACGATGTTTTGAATATGTTAGATCTGAATTACATTCTAAACCATATATAGATTATTGTGATTAAATGACGTCTAATATATCATGAATAGCTTTAAATAAAAAAACTGAAGCTCCAAATAAACATCAGTTGCACAGTATATGCATATTTCCTTGTGTTTTACGTAACATTTTGAATATCTAAGTTCAGATTTATATTCTAGACCATACATGATGTGGAACAGATTGCTAATAAATATATGGTCCAGATGGACCACCAGAAGAAAGAAAGAAAGACTTATTAAGCAGTAGCAGTTATTTTATTTTCTAGCAGTTATTTTACTTTCTAGCAGCTATTTCCTAGTAGTTATGTCTTTTCCTTGTAATTGTAGACAGAACCTCTTAATAGGGGATGTATCTTTTCAGTTTGTATCAGATTTTAAGAAAACTCAAAACTTGTGTCTTTACGTGTTTCTTCTCTGTTGAGAGAAAACAGTTATTTCACGCTACTTGCTGCGTCAGGTGGTATCAGAGCGGGTTTTCCTTCTATAATCAATGGCAGGAAAAGGCAATCATGGCTCCGACGGAGATCGGGACATGGAAAACCTCAGGGCCGAGGTTAAGGCTCAAGGGGAGGCAGTTAAAACTCTGGAACAGAGTGTTCAGGGGATACGACAGAGCCTCGTGGATCTTGTCGCACGACTTGAGGCCCTCGCAATAAATCCTAACAGGAATAGGGCTGAAGGAAGAGATCGACCGAGAGGTGACGATGCTCGAGGCGACTTTTTCGGCAGAACTACTGCTGGCAACCCCCGAGACAACTCCAGCCAAGGAGATGACTCGGAGGAGGAAGAAGAAGAGGACTGGTTAGGCCGTTACCATGCCGCTAGGCGTGATAATGGTCGTGGCAGAAATCAAGGTAACCAGTATGAAAGAGATAATTATGATTTTAAGTTAAGGGTTGATATTCCCAGTTTCAATGGGGGGTTGAATATTGAGGATTTTATTGATTGGGTGGCTGAAGTTGATCGTTTCTTTGAGTATATGGAGATCCCTGAAGAAAAAAGGGTGAAGTTGGTGGCATGTAGGTTGAAAGGGGGGGCCTCTGCATGGTGGGAGAGGTTACAAAACAGAAGGTACCGTGAGGGTAAACAACCTGTTCGAACATGGTACAGGATGAAGCAACTTTTGCAGAGGGATTTTCTTCCTCCTGATTATGAGCAGATTTTATTTCAGCAATATCAAAGGTGCAGCCAAGGGCAAAGGTCTGTTCATGAGTATACCGCTGAGTTCATGCGGTTGGCAGAAAGGAATGATTTGCGAGAGAGTGAGGGCCAGCAAGTTGCACGATATTTGGATGGGTTGAAACCACAACTTCGAGACAAGATTGGGGTTCAGGTTATGTATAATCTGAATGAGGCAAAGAACATGGCCATGAAGGCTGAATTGATGTTGCAAGAGAAAAGTAGTAAGTGGAATTCAAATAGGCTTGGTTTTGCTAATGAAGGCTATACCAGAAACACTGGTGTAACACAAGAGTTGCAGAAGGGGGCAAAGGAGGATAAAATAGTAGGAAAAAGGCCGATGGACAAAAGCGAAAACCTGAAATCAGCCAACACCACTTCTAAATCCATAGTTGGCAAATGTTACCGGTGTTTACAACCAGGTCATCGATCGAATGAATGCCCTAATAGGAGAGGTATTAACATTGTGGAGCGAGAGATAGAAGATGAGGTTTATTGTGAACCTGATGGGGATGATGAACAAAGTGATTTTGATAAAGGTGATGATGAAGGAGAGCCAAATTTTGTTATTAGAAGATTGATGTTGGCTCCAAAGCAAGATGATGCTACCCAACGTCACCAATTGTTCAGAACTAGATGTACCATCAATGGCCGTGTATTTGAGTTAATCATAGACAGCGGTAGTTGTGAGAATATTATTGGCAGGGATGTGGTGAATTCACTGAAGTTGGCTGTTGAAAAACATTCAAATCCTTACTCAATTGGATGGATTAAAGCTGCAGAGAAGATTAAGGTGATTGAGCGATGTAAGGTACCTTTTTCTATTGGAAAATACAAAGATGAAGTGTACTGTGATGTTGTGGACATGGATGTGTGTCACCTACTATTTGGCAGACCATGGCAATTTGATGTCGATGCCCAGCATGCGGGCAGAGATAATGTGTACAAGTTGGAGAGAGAAGGGGTGAAATTTACTCTACTTCCTTTACGAGTAAATAAACACCCTAATGCAGCCAAAGTTAAGGAGCAATTATACATCACATTTATGAATTCAGAGAAAGAATTGGAGATGGCTGTGAGAGAGTCTAAATTGGTTCATGCATTAATTGTGAAGCAAATATTATCGCTGGATGAGCAAGCCACAGAAATACCAGATGCGGTGAAGCCTCTATTAGAAGAGTTTGTGGAGGTCATTCCTGCTGACCTACCAGATGGGCTTCCTCCAATTAGAGAAATTCAGCACCACATTGACCTAATTCCAGGTGCTAACCTTCCAAACTTACCCCATTACAGAATGAGTCCAAAAGAAAGTGAGATCTTACAAGAGAAGGTGCAGGAATTATTGAATAAAGGATATGTTAGGGACAGCATGAGTCCATGTGCCGTACCTGCATTATTGACACCTAAGAAGGACGGTAGTTGGAGGATGTGTGTTGACAGCCGTGCAATCAACAAGATCACCATTGGTTACAAGTTTCCCATCCCAAGACTTGATGATATGCTGGATCAATTAAGCGGGTCGATGGTGTTCTCAAAGATTGATTTGAGAAGTGGTTACCATCAAATCCGAATCAGACCTGGAGACGAATGGAAAACAGCTTTCAAGACAAAGGAAGGATTGTATGAGTGGTTGGTTATGCCGTTTGGGCTGTCAAATGCTCCAAGCACTTTCATGAGGGTGATGAATCAGGTATTGAAACCTTTCATTGGGAAGTTTGTGGTGGTTTACTTTGATGACATTTTAATCTATAGTAAATCAAATGAAGAACACCTTAAACACTTGAGAGAAGTGTTGGTGGTTTTGCAAGAGAACAAGCTTTATGCCAATTTAAAGAAGTGCAGTTTTATGGCTAAAAGATTGTTGTTCCTTGGCTTTGTTGTTGGATCAGAAGGTATCCAAGTAGATGAGGAGAAGGTAAAAGCCATAAGAGAGTGGCCAATACCAAAAACAGTGACTGAGTTGAGGAGCTTTTTAGGGCTGACAAGTTTCTATAGGCGTTTCATTAAAAATTTCAGCACTATAGCAGCCCCAATGACAGAATGTTTGAAAAAAGGGAAGTTCATATGGAGTGAAGAAGTTGAGTCGAGTTTTGCTGTGTTGAAAGAGAAGTTGTGTTCAGCTCCAGTCCTAGCCTTACCTGATTTTGATAAATTATTTGAGGTAGATTGTGATGCAAGTGGAGTTGGAGTAGGAGCAGTTTTATCTCAAGAAAAACGACCAGTAGCCTTTTTCAGTGAGAAACTAGCAAATTCTAGAAGGAATTGGTCCACTTATGACAAAGAGTTCTACTCGGTGGTGCGAGCTTTGAAGACATGGGAACACTATCTGATTGGGCGTGAGTTTGTTTTATATTCAGATTGTGATGCACTAAAACATCTGAATAATCAAACCCGAATCAGCAAGGACATGCATGCAAGGTGGGTGCAATTCCTACAGAAGTTCCCATTCAAGTTAAAGCACAAGGCTGGAGTGCAAAACAAAGTGGCAGATGCTTTGAGTCGCAGGGCCAATTTGCTTGTCACTTTGAGTCATGAGGTAGTAGGTTTTGAGCAGTTGAAGGATTTGTACAGAACTGATGAAGACTTCAAAGAAATTTGGAGGAAATGTGATACAAACCAGCCATGTGATGATTTTCACATTCATGATGGATATTTAATGAAGGGCAATCAGTTGTGCATCCCTTGTTCCTCATTAAGGGAGAAACTGATTCGAGACTTGCATGGTGGTGGATTGGCAGGTCATTTGGGCAGATATAAGACAATCGTTGCTGTTCAAGAGAGGTTTCATTGGCCTCACTTGAGAAGGGATGTGAGTAGAATTGTGCAGCGATGTTATGTGTGCCAAACATCAAAGGGGCAATCACAAAATACTGGACTATACATGCCACTCCCAGTCCCTAACAACATTTGGGAGGATCTGTCCATGGACTTTGTGCTAGGATTGCCACGCACTCAGCGAGGTATGGATTCTGTTTTTGTGGTTGTTGACAGGTTCTCCAAGATGGCACATTTCATTCCATGCCGAAAGGTGGCTGATGCACAAGGTATTGCCAAGCTGTTTTTCAAGGAAGTGGTACGCCTGCATGGTGTACCTAAGTCAATTACCTCTGACCGAGACAGCAAATTTCTCAGCCATTTTTGGAGGACCCTGTGGCAGATGTTTGACTCTTCCCTTAATTACAGCACCACTGCTCATCCACAAACTGATGGGCAAACAGAGGTCACCAACAGAACCTTGGGCAACCTGATTCGCAGTATTTGTGGAGACAAACCGAAGCAATGGGATGTGGCACTAGCACAAGCCGAGTTTGCATACAATGCAGCGATACATAGGACCACGGGCAAGTCACCATTCTCAATTGTGTACACTAAGGCACCAGATCATGCTGTTGACTTAGTGAAGTTGCCACGAGCTCCTTATGCCAGTGTTGCTGCAAGACATACGGCTGAACAATGGCGCACAGTGACAGCTGAGGTAAAGAGAAAAATTGAGGAATCTAATGCTAAGTACAAAGCAGAAGCTGATAAGCATCGGAGGGAGAAACTATTTGCTGTTGGGGATCAAGTGATGGTGTTTTTGAGGAAGGAAAGGTTTCCAGTGGGAAAATACAGCAAATTGCAACCTAAGAAGTATGGACCTTATCGGATTGAGAAGAAGATTAATAATAATGCTTATGTGGTGGAGCTACCAGCTGAAATGGGTATATCTAAAACATTTAATGTGGCAGATATTTACCCATTCTTTCCAGATGATGAGCCATTGTACCCAGAAAACTCGAGGTCGAGTTTTTCTGTGGTGGGAGAGACTGATGTGGAACAGATTGCTAATAAATATATGGTCCAGATGGACCACCAGAAGAAAGAAAGAAAGACTTATTAAGCAGTAGCAGTTATTTTATTTTCTAGCAGTTATTTTACTTTCTAGCAGTTATTTCCTAGTAGTTATGTCTTTTCCTTGTAATTGTAGACAGAACCTCTTAATAGGGGATGTATCTTTTCAGTTTGTATCAGATTTTAAGAAAACTCAAAACTTGTGTCTTTACGTGTTTCTTCTCCGTTGAGAGAAAACAGTTATTTCACGCTACTTGCTGCGTCAATACAAAGTGCTTAAATATAGATTATTGTGATCGATTGGTGTCGAATGAACCGATAGTCGCTTAAAATACTCAATTGATGCTCTTAAATATGCTTCAGTTGTGCATTATATGAATATTTCTTCTTGTATAATGAAATATTTTGAACGAATTAGATGTAAATTGAATTGTAAACTATATAATTGCTTAAATATAGATTATTGTTATTAATTGGCATCGAATGAATCAAGAATTGCTTAAAATGCTCAACTGAATCTCCGTATCAGCTTCATTTGCATCTTATAGGCTTATTTCTTTATGTATATCATATTATATTTAATATTAAGATCTGAATTGTTTTTAGACCATATAAAGAGCTTAAATATATATTGTTTTGTTAAAATACCCAACTAATGTTTTAAATAAACTTTGTTTGCACATTTATATATATTTCTTCTTGTATAACACAATATTTTCAATAAGTGAGATCTGAGTTATATTCTATACCATATAAAGAGCTTAAATATAAATTACTGTGATCAATCCACGTCGAATGAATCAAGAACAGCTTAATTGGCTCGAGTGAAGCTCCAAACAAACTTCATTTACACAGTGTATGCTTATTTATTCATGTATTACGCAATATTTTGAACTAGTTGGATTTGAATTATATTCTAGATCATGTAAGTTGCTTAAATATTGATCCTCGTAATCAAATAATGTCAGATGAACAAAGAGTTGCATAAAATGGTCATTGAAGCTACAAATATGCTCCATTTGAATATTATATGCATATTTCTTTATTTATATCTCAATATTTTGAATAAGTATGATCAAATTTATATTCTAGACCATATAAAGAGCTGAAATTTAGTTGCCTTTGTTATGAAATAACAATAGATGAATCACATAAAATGCTGAACTGAAGCCCAAAATTAGTTGGTTGCCTTTGCACGTTATATGCATAATTCTTTTAAGTTTAAATCAATGTTTGGAATAACTAAGATCTGGATTATATTTTCTACAATACAAACAACTTAAATATAGATCATTGTGATTTATTGACGTCAAATGAATCAAATAAAATGCTCTACTGAAGAGGAGAAATAAGCTTTATTTTCACATCATATGCATATTTCTTTATGTATAACATAGTACTTTGAATAAGTTAGATCTGAATTAATCCTAGACCATACAAAAACTGCTTAAATATAGATTTACTGTGATTAATTGGCATCAAAGGAATAAAGAATCACCTAAATACTGAATGAAGTTCCAAATAAGCTTAATTTGCATATTACATGCATATTTCTTTATGTATATAATGTAATCTTTTGAATATGTTAGATTTTAATTACATTTTAAACAATATAAAGTACTTAAATATAAATTACTATTATCAAATGATGTCGGGAGAGTCCAGAAACTCTAATCACCTCAATTGTTCAAATGATCCTCGTAGTATGCTTTACTCACACTTAATATTCGTATTTTCTGTGTATAATCCAATATTTTGAATAATGAAGATCTGATTTATATTGTAGACCATATAAGGAGCTCAAGTATAGACTATTGTGACCAAATGACTTTCAAATGAATCCATAATCACTAAAGAAACCTCAACTAATCCTCAAAATCAGTTTCATTTGCACTTTGTCTGAATTTTCTATGTATAATATAATATATCTTGAATAATTAAGATCCGAATTAAATTATAGACCCTATAAAAATCTTAAACATAGATTATTGTGAATAAATGATTTCGATTGAATCCAAAATCACTTAAAATGCTCTAATGATGATAAGAGTTATCTTTTTGCACTTTATATGCACTATTTTAGTTTAATCTAATATTTTGAATAAGTAAGATCTGAATTATATTCTAGGCTAGATAAAGTTTTTAAATATCAATTATTGTGATCAAATTATTCATAATGAATACATACCTTTTTGAATGCACAGCTGATGCCCAAAATAAGTGTTATCTGCGTTTTTATCCGCGTATTTCAAAAAGTAAAATCTGAATTACATTTTAGACCATATAAAGTGCATAAATATAGATTATTATTGTAAAACGACTTCGAATGAATGCGGAATAGCTTGGAATGCTCTTTTGTTGCCCAAAATAAGCTTTATCCGCACTTTATGTGCATATTTTTTTTTATGTACAATGTAATATTTTGAATTAAGTAAGTTCTTAGTTATATTTTAGACTATATAGAGAGCATAAATATAGATTATTTTGATCAAATGACCTCAAATAAATCCAGCATTACTTGAAATGCTCCAGATGATGCCAAAAATAAGCTTTATTTGCAATTTAATGCGCGTATTTTTTTAAAGCATGATGCTATATATTGAATAAGAAAGATCTGAATTCTATTTTAGACCCTATAAAGAGCTTAAATATAGATTATTGTGGATAAATAACTTCTAATGAATCCAGAATCGTTTAAAATGCTCAACCGATGCTCAAAATAAACTTTATTTGCAATTTGTAAGCGTACTTTTAAAGTGTAAAGCTGACTTCCTATGAATCCATAGTCGCTAGAAATGCAAAATGGATGCTCGAAATAAGCTTCATTTGTACTTTATATCTATATTTTTTTTAATTATGTATAATGCAATATCTTGAAAAAAATAAGTTCTGAATTATTTTCTAGACCATATAAAAAGCTTAAATATAAATTATTGTGAATAACTGACTTTGAATGAATCCATAATCTTAAAAAGCTCAAATGAGCATAGAATGTTCTTCATTTACATTTTCTTTGTATATTTTCTTTGTAGAATCCAATTTTTAAATCAGTAAAATCTGAATTATATTCTATATCATTTAAAGATCTTATTGATTATTATAATCAATACTTCGAATTAATCTAGAATCGCTTGAAATGCTTAACCAATACTCATAACAATCTTTATTTACAATTTATTTATATTTTACATGTAATCCAGTATTTTCAATAATTAAGATCTGAGTTATATCATGGACCATATAAAGAGCTTAAATATATATTGTGTTGATCAGATGACTTCGAATTAGTTTATAATCGCTTCTAATGGTCAACTGATGCCCGAAAAAACCGCATTTTAACTTTATATTTTTTATGTATAATCTAATATTTTGTAAAAGCAAGATCTGAATTATATTCTAGATCATATAAAGAAGTTAAATATAGATAATTGTGATCAAATGACTTTAAATGAATCAGTAATCGCTTAAAATATTCAATCAATGCTCAAAATTAGTTTTATTTACAATTGATATATGTGTTTTTTATGTATAAAGTAATATTTGAAATGAGTAAGATCTGAATTATGTTTTAGACCATATAAAAAGCTTAAAATATATTATTGTGATCAAATGAATTTGAATAAATTCAGAATCTTTTGAAATGATCAAATAATACTCATAATAAACTTTATGTCCATATTATTTGCGTATTTTCTAGACCATATAAAGAACTTAAATATAAATTATTGTGATCGAATGACTTTGAATGAATCTATAATTGCTCGAAATGCTCAACTGATGCTCGTATGGAGCTCTATTTGCAGTTTATATACGTATTTTTTTATGTACAATCCAATATATTGAATGATTAAGAACTGATTTTTTTTTTTTTTTTTTTTTTTTTGAAACAAGTAGGCCCAAAATGCCTACCACTTCCATTTATCGGAAGCAAAAACATTACAACACGTTTATTTCCTACATCACTGCACTGGTACCCAAACTACTGGTACCAATGCACCTATGATCTTACCCCATTCACAACTAACAGAAATGTAGCTACAAACCACGTCCAAAAAACAGACATTATTAAACCACACTATAAGAAAAGTAATCATAACCAAACATAACAACACAACAGCCCCAGCACCTACATAAAATTTTTGTTGATAACAGCCCATGACACATCAATTTCTAATATCCCTCCCATCTCAGCTAGCATCCCTTCTCCAGTCTGAGTCATCCCCAGCTGCAATGATAAATGATTCACCTCTGCTCCATTCTGATTCGTCCCCACCTGCATTGGCAGCTGGTTCAGTTACGATATGATGCTTGTCACAGCCTCCTTCAGTTTGTCAGTCCACATCCTGACAAAACTTCAAATCCTATAAATGTCCACTTCATAGCTTGTATAATATCCTCTTTAGCCTCACATAATATGATGGTACGTAAATTGATCATGGAAAGTCCTTGATTAATCGGAGGACCTAAACCTTTAATGAGAGGTTTAGGTCCTCCGATTAATCAAGGACTTCCCATTCATAGGATTTGAAGAGCTTAAATATAGATTCTTATGATCAAATTACTTCAAATGAATCTAGAATGGCTTGAAATGCTTAACCGATGCTCGGAATAAACTTCGGTTGCAGTTTTATCTGTATTTTTTATGTATAATGCAAAATTTTTAAATAATTACAAGCTAAATGATATTATGGAACATCTATAGAACTTAAATATAGATTGTTATGATCAAATGATATCGAATGAATCTAGAATCGCTTGAAACGCTCAACGGATGCCCAATATATGCTTTATTTGCACTTTGTACGTGTACAATTTTTTTTTAAGTATAATGCAGTATTTTGAGTAAATAAAATCTGAATTATATTCTAATTTTCTAAATAATATAAAGAGCATAATTATTGATTATTGTTATTAAGTGACTTCGAATAAATTTAGAATCACTTGAATATATTCGAATCACTTGAATACTTAAATGATGCTCAAAATGCTCAGAATAAACTTTAGTTGCGATTATTATAATAACGATAATAACAAAAATAACAACGATAATGATGATGATGATGATGATGATGATGACGACGATAATGATGATGATGATGATGATGATAACGATATATGTCGTGGCAGCCGTGACATCAGGGCTAATTAGTTTTGAACTTAAATTGTAATCATCCTTATATTGACTGCAACCTATGATATTGTTTAAATTATTCAATATTAACCACTTACAATTTCCTTCTGTAGTTCTGTTACTCAACTTTTCTATTCCAATCTCTTTTTTCTTGTGGTACGTTCTATTTATCTTCTACTGAGTAATTTGAAAATGAGATGTCAGATGTTCGTTAATGAGTTAACCAAGGTTTTATTTTTAACTTCAAATTGTAATCATCGCTTGAATGACCGGAGTATATGATATTATTTGAATTATTTCAATATTAATCGCTTATAGTTTCCTTCAGTTACTTAACTCTCCTATTCCAATCTACTCTGTGCTTGCAAAGCTCTCTTGTTCTTTGTACAGTTTCCTCTGACTCAATTGATATCTCCCCGACAACACGGGGAAAAGATCCCATAAATAGACTTATCTCTGCTCACAAATGGCCGGTATTATTGTCTCTCCCCCTCTCCCCTGCCCTCTCCACCCCCGCCCCAACACACACACACGCCAGGCACCCAGGTCTCTTAAAATTCTGAAATCCAACATCAGAATATTGCTCCATAGTGATAATAATAATATGATAAAATCCACCTTAACAACCCCAAACATCATACATTCACCACCCTCATACCTTCTGAAACAGAAGCTGTATCCCTGATTCATGTGTACCAGATATACAGCCTCCATATGAATCAGAAATGATCAATAGAAGTGCAAATTCCAAACACTACAAAACTAAGCCAATGAAATTTGAATGAGATAAATCCTAGGTCTTTGCATTTTATGGTGACTAGCCACCAGTGCAGTGTACCAGTCAACCCCTAATATAGATATAAACTATGATTAAAACTATGCACCAACAGAAATTAACCATAAAGTAGTAAGAAACAAGAAGTGATATAAATGCAGAAATTCTAACAAAAATATATATAATTACTTAAATTTGTATTTTAGGTGGCTATGTAACAGTAACAAGTGTACAAGTCAGCCCTCATCATGCAAGCAAACTACAACACAGATTTAGTCATATCCCATTTAAATTTTTTTGGCTTATATCTACCATTGTTCTACAGCAACAGTCCATGTCACATTTAATTATGGATATTTATCACAAACATTTGTAATCTGAGCTAAAATAATTGTAAAGATGAATTTTGATTAATTTTATAATAAATCATTTTATAACTTAAAGAATGAATTTAACCTCATTTTAATGCAAAAGGAGAAATTGAGAAAATAATTAATGTGATGCAATTCCTGGGTGGGCTACCCTTGGTTAGGCCCCTCCCTTTTTAGTTTTCTCAACATTCTGGTCTGACTGCTATGCTATTTCTGTTATTTTGATATTTTCCTTGTTAATTTCACTCTCAGCAAATTGACCAAAAGTTTTAGAAATCGAGTATCATTATGGTCAGTCCAGAACAAACCAAAAAAATTTTTTTGTTGTCAATTCAGGATCTTCCATAGAGAGAGAGAAGAGATGTCGACCATATCTGTGCTAAGAGATGAACTTTAAATAGAGTGAGAGGGAAAGACGTAACCAACAGCAAGCACTTCTGCTTCAATTGTCAGGTTGTAAGGTAAAAAGCCCAACAGCTATTACAATTTCAATTTCTACATCCTACACGCCCATACCATCCTAACACTTTCGTAAAACAGGTGCCAGCAATGGCATGTTTACACGCCTCAAAAAAAAAAGAAAAGAAAAGCAGAATAAACAATAATATAAATGACAAAAGCTAGTAGAAAAACAAATTTAGATAAATCTAGGTATGAGAAACTTATCATTGGTATTAGCATCCTCATGCACCTCAACCACATCAGGCACCTTCTCTAACAAGTTCCGCAAACCATCAACTCCAAACCTAGTATAGTCAACCTGCTTCTTGTACCGTTGCTCGTAGAGTTTCTCAAAGTCATCAAATGGTACAGGGTCCATGAAACAAACCATAAGCTCTTGCATCTCACATTTAAGTTCTTCCATACCTTCGTCATACTCATCTCCCACGTCAAAGCCTGAACAGGGACTTATTTCATCGTCTAACTCCTCATCAGATGAGCTGCCAGGTTTCTCATCCCGGAAGGGGGTGGTGGTACAGCTCATTTTATTATCTCGCTTCAAAATAATAGGCGTGCTTGCACATTTTTTCCAATTTTCAGTATCACAGGTGTTTCTAAGGCAAATTGTTTTCTTCTGACCTTTACCAATCACTATGAACGCATCATTCATTTTACTGAACAGATGGACCAGCTTGCAAGCACCATATTCAGCCACATACAAATGCCTCCCGTAGAGCTTGAGATACTCTGACGGGACCTTGACTAGAGGTAGAGTCCCACCTGACTGCTCAAATAACCTAACTAACTGTCCTTTCAGACCACAAATATCTCCTGGCTTGACCCACCATTTCTCTTGGTCTATGCTCACAGGGTCTTCACAAGCAGCTTCCAACAAACCCACCTGAGGCCGTGTTGAACAGTTATCATAACGTCCTTCTAAGGCATTACATGCAGGTTGGCCAAAAAGCTCTCTCGGCAACACCTGGTTCATCCTAGAACTAGAGCCTCTATAAATAATTGCCTCTTCATCATTCTGCGCATCAAAACTATCATCAAAGCTTAGTTTGCTCATGAAATGACAGGATGATTCAGATGTGGACGCGTGCACCTGCTCTGGCGCTCTAAATTTACTCTCGAAATGGCTGGAAGGTTCAGGTGTGGACTCCTGTACTGGTGTCAGTACCGGTACTGCTACAGCTACTGGCATTGATGCCACACCACGTGATGTGAAATTCTTCGGGGGCACCAGACCAGTTCCCCGTGCAATGCAAGGCCAGTCCCACACAAAATTCCCAGCACTGCACAAAGCAGTTGAGACCGCAACACTAGCTGGTATTGCCAGAATTATTGTGTACCCCCTCTGACCAAGTATATGCAATGCTGGTGCGAAATCAACATCCCCAGATATCAACATGATAGAGCAGGGAGGTCTATTATCCAGTGCGAACAAAAACATGTCAACCAAAATGGCCTTGTCAGCAGCATCTTTGCGGCCATTGGGAACATCGACGAGCTTGACACCAGTGCGCTGGCACCCCTCACGGAGACGGCGGGGGAAACCATTGAAGTCGCCGTAGGCAGAGAAGGAGGTGACAGCACCGGTTATCGATGGGTGGGCCCGAACAGCTAACCGTATGTTGCCAGCAACATCCTCAGGTCGTACATCGCTTGGCACTGGGCAGTTTTCCATATCCCAGAGGATTGTAACTGGACCTTGGATTGATTCTGCCTGGCATGGGCCTGCAGAGGCTGCATCTGATCTCTGAGTCACAAGACTCGGCATTGGGCTGAGGGGTGGTTTGGAAGCAACTGGAGAGGGAGTGCGACTTAGGAAGGATTTCTCTTTGTATGACATTTCGAGTGGCTGTGGCTTGCAACCTGTTGATTTCAGAAATTGGAGGTTAGTAATTTCTGAAAGTAATAAACGATGTAGCTTGGATGATTAAATCCAACAGAGACATCAAGCATAGCTCCGAGATGTATTGAGGTTATAAGGTCAGCGGCTTGAACAACAAGGTTACAGATTTAATCTTCATACCAGTACAGCACTTATTGCATTGTAGTATTCACTGGTTCAACCAATACCTTATTGCTACAAATAGTTAAGCACTTATTGCATTGTAGAACACACGGTAGATACTACAGAGTTTGTTGGTGAGGATGAAACACTTGTGCTTAGTGATATTAGGGAATGACAATCCTGGATATACTACACAATTCCTTGGTCTGTGGCATACAAGTTCTGAGTGAAACTTATATAGCTTTCCCTCATTGTATTCACCAGAAGAAAGAAATTTTTTTTTTTTTGTTTCTGGAAGACAGTTATTGCCATGGAATTTATGATCAATTTCCACAGACGTGCACATTATCCAAATATTTACAAGAAGGAATATAAAACAGAAAAAGAAAGGGAGAAGATTTTTAAATCAAAGATAAGCAATTAAGAACTACAATAAGTAGTACAGAACTCTATTAAAAGCATGGGCCTTTCAGTAACTACAGAGAAAAGAACTCAGAGGCACTTCCAACCACATCCTAATTATAATTCAATTTCATAAAATAGAATAATTTGACCATGGCCTGATTTGAGAATAACCTAATTTTATAATTATATATCAATTCAGGAAAACTATTCAGAGCCTAATCCAGCTAATTTACTGTGAAACACGACCTAATTCAAGCCAATAATTCAAATAATAACATTAAAAAAATTGAAAAAAAAAAAGGAAAACTGGTTCCGCAATCCAAACCTTTCAAAGCTGAGATAGAGGAAGAGAGAAACCTACTCTGGTACTAGACTCCGCAAAAAGTTGAGATTGAAACTCTCGGATCGAGAGGTTTGAGGAAGAGGTTTCCTTCTTTCTCTCTTGCTTCCTTAACGCAATAGTGGAAGATCGAATCGACAAGGAAGAGGCGATGCTTTGGTAATCCGTCAACTGAAGAAAGCCAAGTTACTTCTCTCTAGTCGGTTCCTCTCCTGTCCAATCTGCTACCAAACGGAGAGGCGTTGCACGAAACCCGTCCGATTAAATCGACGGTGCGAGATGCATCGTGCTTCTTTTTGGTTTGAGAATATGTGATGCACCGTGCAACTAGTGGACACGTTTCATGCTGGCGTTATTTTGTTGCCATTTTTTTTTCTGATTTATTAAGACGGAATTTTGTTCTGTAACCAGCACTGGCAGTGGGGACCGGCTGAGTATCGTCGATCGAGAATATTTTTTTGATGTATTTTGATAATCCACTTTTTTTAATGTGCTTAGTATATCGTTTATCACTGATGTTAAATGATTATGAAATAAACTATCAAATTTCACATGTATAATTTCACCGTTTAAATAGGGCTGCAGTTAAGTATAATTATATCATTATTTAGTCTATTATATTATTATTATAAGCTGTTAAGGCTAGACTAAAATATATTGAGATTATTTAATCGATGGTTAAATACTTTTTCAAAGTAAATAAGAAGTCGCATTAAAACATAAATTAAGCATTTACAGTTTTAATTTTGGTGCAATGTATTCTCATTGGGTGGCAGCTAGGGGCCGCAAAAAAATTCATGATACTATCATGATTCACTTGTGATCGATCGATTTTATAATTAATATGTCTAAAATTAATTTCAAATGTTAACAAACCAAGCTATCGAGCTTGAAAAATCACAAAACCCGCGAAGTCAAGTTTAAGTTTTATGTTTTTTTTTAATGGAATTTTAAGTTTTATGTGCCTTGTTGGAAAAATAGTTCACGGACTAAATCAGCTTGACATGTACATGTACACCCTGACCAGAATGGTAAAATTGAAGAGAAATTGAAATTGGAATTTCCTTTAAATTTCGTGATCGGAAGTGGGAAGATTTTATCACGGGAGTTGGAGTCGATGGGATTTGATCATTTGAACGTCTCAAACCCCGTATGGAAATTTCATGGAAGAAATTTTATTTGATCAGGGTAGTAAGTTTATAAATTCTTAGATCTAACATAAAATAGATTAATGCGGTATGTTTTTTTCTATTTTCTGAAATAAAAATATTATTTCAGCCTTTATTCTATTGTAATGCCAACAATTGATAAACTTAACCGCTCAAGCCAGCTTGATTCATAGCTTCATTGGCGAAAACAATGACATTTCCAATTGTTTCATTGATATCGAGAACTTAAAAAAAAAAAAAAAAACACTTATTTTTTGATGCATTGCTTCTTGTTAAAACGAGTTGTTAATACAAGGTTAAAATTTTATGACCTTTTATTTTCTATATCTACATAATAAAAAGTAATATAGATCATATCTAATGTAATAGTTTTTATTTTATCACATGCATTGCGAAGTTTAAATTAAAATAAAATAATTTTCATACAGCAAAGATGCAATGGATTATAAAAAAATAAAAAAAATTAAATATTCGCACATAGACTTACCAGCTTTTATTTTATTTTTTTCCGATGAAAATCTGCTTTTCATTTTAGCAGCTCTCCCAACAGATAGCAGTGTTTCTCCGCTAACTGTATAAATTTGCACAGAACGATCGAAGCAGGTTGCTTTCCTCAACAACCGTACGAATTCTAAAGATGATTCAAAAGCATCAATTCACCGTCCATTCAAGATCCAATGGCGGAGATTATAAATATTTTCTTTTATTGATCAAGCAAGTGTAAAGAAAGCTAACTTAATCTGAACCTTCCTATCTTAAAGGAGCAGTCCAGATCTTTCAAATCAAATTTCGCAATAGTAGGGGAAGCCAAACCGTGATCTATTCCTCCAATGACATCTGGGGCCCACTGCAAGGTGACCTCAGCTGGTAATCTTATATTAGAATTTTCCCATTTTGCCCCGACACCCGAACAAATTGGCGAGAGAGGAGACTCCGAGACTGAAATCTAGGGTTTGAGAGCTTCCATTACTGCGAAATTGCGATTCTCAGCTAAAGAAGAGAGAAGCGATGGCGATGGCTGCCTTGAGAAGAGAAGGGAAGAGGTTCCTTCTCTCCCCAAACCCTGCGATCGCCGTCCGATCGGCGGTGCTTTCCGAGTAAGATCGCATCTCCAGATCTTGTGTCCCTTTCTCGCATATAGCCTCGATTGGTTTTTAGATTTGTTGAGCTGATTAATTGTGTTTAGTAGAGGTCTGGTTGTTGGTAAGATCGTTTATGTTGTATGTTTACGAGTCACATTAATGATCTGCCTACCATTTTTCTGATTAATTTAGAAATATAACAATTTGAAGAACTTGGATTGGTCCTATTATCTATTGTTTATATGCGTCACCAATCGTCTGCTTTATGGTAGTTTTTGTGCCTCAAAGCAGCTGGAGCTTTTTTGAATTGGGTATTGTGATTCTTTTTTGGTATCTTGTAATTGGTTGGCCCAGCATTTGTGATTTTCAACGATGATATCACAATATAACGTTGGTTTTGTTTTATTGGATTTGTAATCTGCATTTTGATTTTACAATTAAAATTTAAGTCACCAGGAATATAGAGTTGTGATTTTTATTAAAGCTTGTTTTCAATTCATTAACTAATTACTAACATGTCTTGAGTCATAGTGAGTTGACAGCTCCACTTGGCACACGATCCATTTCCACACAAGTTGGTAAGTATTTTCATCTGATCCCTCATAATAATTGTTGTTAACATTCAATATATTGTGTGTGTTTTTCTTATGTATTTTTGCTCGATGCAGTGAGAAATAGGATGAAGAGTGTCAAGAACATCCAGAAGATTACAAAGGCCATGAAGATGGTTGCTGCATCAAAGCTTAGAGCTGTTCAAGTGAGAACAGAAAATTCACGTGGCCTCTGGCAACCTTTCACAGCACTTCTTGGTGACACCCCAAGTACGTGCCTAAAAATTCAGAACTTATATTTCGACTGTACATGTTTAAATAATGTTTATGTAACTTTAGTTGTTTAACTGATTTGGTTATGTTCCTTGAAATTGTAGGTGTTGATGTGAAGAAGAATGTCATAGTCACCATTACCTCTGACAAGGGTCTTTGCGGTGGCATCAACTCTACATCTGTTAAAGTCAGCAAGGCTCTTTACAAGCTGACTGCTGGTAATTTATTGCATTTCTTTTCACCCTATATAAATGGGTATTTATGTATTGATGAGTTGTACCAGCAGAGATGGTTGCCAATACTTTTTGAAAACTTTATGCAACACATTTAGACTCCTTTTTTTTGTTTTTATTTGCATGCAGGCCCTGAGAAGGAGACCCAGTACGTGATACTGGGTGAGAAAGGCAAAGTTCAATTGATTCGTGATTCCAAAGCAAGCATTGCATTGACTGTGACTGAGATCCAAAAAAACCCCCTTAACTACACCCAGGTATGCATTTTACTATCCTCTTCCTACAGGAGCCTAGCCATAGCTTTATTTCTACAATGAGATATCCTAAGCTATGTTATGCATTATGTTTCTGGGACTCATATACATGTTCTCATTTATAGAGTTTTTTCTTAATCTGACAATGTACCAATCAGATTTGCTATAGATGGAATCTTTTTCCATGTTTATGTTGTGTTACTGATGATGTTTATGAAATATGTAAAATGATATATAGTGTACAACCTATAGGTTTTCCTTTTTATGTATATTTGTTTCTCTTAATGGTTAATTGCCCACACCATTTCAGGTCTCTGTATTAGCAGATGACATTTTAAAGAATGTTGAATTTGATGCTCTAAGAATTGTCTACAACAAGTTCCACTCGGTTGTCTCTTTCATTCCGACTATTTCTACTGTTCTATCTCCGGAGGTTAGTAAAACTTTTAATTTCACCTCTCTATCAGCAAAAACTAAGTACTGATCAGTAATAATAGTATTTTAATTGTGCCTGATAATAGGCAGTAGAGAAAGAATCAGAGGCTGGAGGAAAACTGGGTGAATTGGACCTGTATGAAATTGAGGGGGGAGAGACCAAATCTGAAGTGCTTCAGAACCTAGCTGAGTTCCAGTTTTCATGTGTAAGCTTCTTGTCCTCCCTTTGTTTTTTTAATTGTACTGCTTGTTTGCAAGCAATGCTGATGTGCAATTGTACATTATCTGTAAAAAGTCAGGGTTTAAAGCTAAATTTAACAACATTGTAAATCAGTTTTTTCATGTAAACTTAAAAAATTAATGTAAAACTTACTAGGACAGCTCTGTTGAATTTGAGCTTCAGGGTAAAAACAAGATTATTAGAGAAAAGAGGCAAATTAGCTACTTGCTGGAATAAGCTTTCCACAGTATACAATTTTAACTTGGCGTGTCATCTTAGTGGGATTGGAGTTTCTGAATTATGTTTCACTTGTGTCTTGTTCAGGTGTTATTTAACGCTGTTCTGGAGAATGCATGCAGTGAGCTAGGTGCTCGTATGTCTGCCATGGACAGTTCTAGCCGCAATGCTGGAGATATGCTTGACCGCCTCACTCTCACTTATAACAGGTCTCTTCTCTCGCTCTCTCTACCTCACTCTCTCCCTCCCTGCTACTGTTTTAACTTTTAAGTGTGTTGGTACCTGTCTGCTGTGACTAGTATTCGACCAGTGTTCAGTTTTAATTTTGCTATCTTGTATCTTGTTTAGGTGGAGTTGATTGAGAAATTAGGCTGTCTTTTATATAAAGGAAGCTAGTAACTATTTTGATAATGAAACTGTCAATTCCTGATATTGATATGTGTATATATAGACCAAAATTAATTTCAAGCACATTTGCTTGTACCTCCTGACTAATTTGAATTTCAAAGTTTGTGCATATTGTCAGAACTTGCACTGAAAAAAAAAATTTGTTGTTGCAGGACCCGTCAAGCATCTATCACTACTGAGCTGATTGAGATTATATCAGGAGCCTCTGCTTTAACTGGCTAAATGTGCTAAACCGCACATCTTGCTTTTGCTTTTGTTCTTCATTGCCTTTCTTTTTTTTGAAATTTAGACAATAAGCATCTGGTGGACATTACTTGATTTTTAGGTTTTCTTTTCACTTCGTGTGTACCAATTGCCTGGCAAAGCAATGAGATGATGTTTCATAAAAAATGAACAGCGAGTATTTAAGAACTCGCAGTTTATTGTGGCGGTTCAATGTAATTACTATTTGCCTTTTTCTTACGTCACTAAAGATGATTTGTTTTATTTTAGATCATTCTCTTCTAGCACCATTTTGTGAATACACCGCAGTAATAAGAAATAATTTAGCAGAAAGCACGAGGGGAGCATATTGCGTGTAAATGAATTTTGATAACTCTGACAAAAGGAAAATAGAGAAACAGAATCAGTCTCGCTTGCAATGCAACAATTCATTATTTCTTATGCATCGTTTTCATTTTTTTTTTTTTGGTTAATGTGGTTACGTAATTACTGGATTTGGGGGTAAAAGCTAAAATCAATATTAAATTAATTTAATTATTAAGCTCGTGGCCTTTTGGAAACGTCGTTTGTCAAAATACACACTTTTTCTGCGAATGAAAGTAAAGGCTGCATTATGAATATTTTAAATTCTGCTCTGATTTTCTTCTCACAGAAGTGAAACTTTTTTGGGTCCTTGGCTATTGTTTTTTAATTCTTCTTCTTCTTCATTCCAACATATTCTGATGTCATACGACACATGAGGCAATTGAAGAGTATCACAAAATGCGAGAATTCTCATCCCAGGACCCAGATCCAATTTACATCAAGAAAAATAAAAAATCGATATTGATTTCGTATTCATATTGTAACCCTTTCTACATTTGTCCCTACAACACGAGATAACATAAGAAACTGCGAAATTGGGATAGACTTGCTTTTTAAATAATTGAGGTGCTCTTTTATTAGAGTTGAAGGTATTTAGGATGTGCTTCACAATGCAATTTCGGTGGCGGCCCGGAAAGAGATCCTCTGGACTTCCTTTCTCTGAATTTCGGTGGTCTTCTTTAAATCAGAGCTGTCTGATTTAATTTCAATGATGATGGATGTCCCGTGAATAGTACCAGATTGATAGGTTTGAAAAAATTTCAACCGTTCTGATCAAATCAGACGGCTCGCATCAAAGAAGACCACTGGAGTTCTTTTGAAGAAGTCCAGAGGATCTCAGTCCGTGGGGGCCCTGGGGGAAGAAAGGTGACGAAAAGCATGTCTTGATTGCGTATGCCCCGTCAACTTTCGGAGGAGATACAATCCTTGGGCATTCTCCTCAACTTTAGATCCCTTGTCCTCTTCCTAAGAGTTTTTGGAGCCAGGGGCGGAGCCATAATTTTTTTATAGGGGGGGCTATGGTGTAAACAGTATTGTTGTGAAGATGATTTTTTTTTTTTTTTTTGAAGGTTGTGAAGATGAATTTTTACTGTCGTTACAGCTTTTGTTAAGAAAATAATGAAAAAATTAATAAAGCTCGCTAGTTATAAAACAATAGCATACACAGTCATGTAAATTTGAGAGGGTATCTTTGTAATACTCGGGAACACGTAGGGTTTTTAATATTTGATTTAATAGAACCGGCCAATAATGGGTGGGTGAAAACGGGAAAGTGAGAATGAGATAGTGTGTTCCGTCTATAATCTTCAAAAAACTATATTCATATGTACTTGAGAGGACAGAGATGTTTGCTATGACTTGTTACACAAAAATTAACCAGCAATACAATTAATTTGTACCAAGATTAAGGGGGACAAAGCATATGTATACCTTCAATCGAACCAAATTATCTAATATCATTTAACAAACAACTCAAATGTTAGGGGGGGCCAGCCCCCCCTTCGCCCCCTAACTACCTCCGCCCCTATTTGGAGCACAGCCTTAGGAAAGTCCGAACGAACTTTGTCAGATTGCAAGATAATATGTTTGGAATATCTGAATTTTTAGGGTAAAAAAAAATAATAGCAATTTTGTGGATGGTACTTTAATTGACAGTATTCTTCAGTAAATTAATTTAACAGATAATCTGCAATATCTTCAACAATAGTTTCTTCTAGAACTAAATAGTATAAATTATCTTGATTTTTTTTCCCAATATTTCAGCAAAAAATTTTAACTGCTACTTTTCAACCCCTGATTTTGTAAATATAAACTTTGTTGTCAATGTCACCTGTTTTGGATAACTTCTTCACTCCAAATATAATAAATTTTAGGCTGAAAAATATATTAAATTTATTTTTTTTAAAAAAAAAACGCTAGAAGGAGGGCTCGAACCTCCGACCTTACGGTTAACAGCCGTACGCTCTAGCCAACTGAGCTATTCCAGCTACATGTACAAACGGGTAAGATTAAATTAGATAACACCTTTTATTCGAAAACATAAGAGCTAATCTATCATTGACGATTTGACGGTGACCCAACTTATAAAAAAAGGCCGCTAGAAGGAGGGCTCGAACCTCCGACCTTATGGTTAACAGCCATACGCTCTAACCAACTGAGCTATTCCAGCTACTACAATTAACGTAAATTTTAAAATAATATTCATTTTTATTTGAAATGAAACAAGAAAACATAACTTGTAATCTCTCATTCACCAAACTTTAAAAAAGGCGCTAGGAGGAGGGATCGAACCTCTGACCTTACGGTTAACAGCCGTACGGCGTACGCTCTAAACCAACTGAGCTATTCCAGCTTTGACAGCTTCTTACCAGACGATAAAAAAATTTGGCATCATAAAAAAAAAACCAATCCAATTAAAGTAAGATTTTAATTTTGTATGTACAAAAAGAAAGTATCAAATTAAACTAAGTTTTTGTATATACTGAACGAAATTAAATGAAAAAAAATAAGTAACAAAATATATAAAAAAAGCAAAGTCCGAATTACTGAGCAGATCAAATCTGCGATAAGAGCCTCATCTCACATCTTGTTGTCTAATCACTGTTCCTTTCTTGTTCCTTACCGGTTATTTTTGAGGCGTTATATACCTTGGGTATCAGCATAGAGCGATTTTCGACATTTGACTTGATTATACAGATTCCTGCCCGGAAAGCACACTTTTTTTTCTAAAATGAGAGGACAAAAACAACAATACACTTCTAAAATGACTACACGAGACAAATACTCAATATTGTATTGTACTTGCGTAGTTTGAGGCGAGAATTCTACGTATTTGACCCAAATATCAATTGACATACAAAACCAATAGCTGCGCTCAGATTGTTTCTCATCATTCTATTGTGACAATTGACTCGACTATACAGAAGTGTGCTTGTTTTGTGTGAAACAACACACCGGATGATAGCATATCCATTTTTGTGAATAGAAGTACACACCACTGTATTATATACATTCTAGGTTTTTGTCTTAGTGTGCCACTGTGCCGTAACTATGTAAGAAAATAGAAGAAAAAAAAAAGCGACCTAAAAATTTGAGGATAGTTCCTAATTAGTAAATAAGTTTATGAACGGCTCATATCCTTTTTTTTTTTACAGTAATAAAGGATAGTTTCTAATTAGTAATTACCCTAAACGGGCTAAATCTGAAAATTAAAAACTTGGAACTCGAAGCAAAGCTCGCAAAGGCTATGAGCCGTTCATAAAGAGGAAAACAATACAGGAACTTTGGAATTTTCAAACATGACACATTAAAACATAGATATTTGAACTTAAATCTACTACTAAATCTGACATCATAGAAGCAAATTATGCAACCATAAGTGTATCATCATCCGATTGACTCAAATTATTTAGGCGCATAATATAACATTGCCACGCCATGAATAATCCTCAGAGGGCTCATGTGCAAGTACTGCCTATACGAAGCATAGGGGGAAAAAAAAAAGGAAAAAAAAAAAACTAACCACCACAAGAACTATGACAAAGCATAAGAAAATAAAAACATTAAACTGGGGCAACCACAAGACAATTCCTACTTTCCCACATAACAGAAAACAGTACTGAGCCACCTATGCTCTCTTGTTGGCGTAGTCAGGCTGGTCATCCATATCATCTCCAAATTTATCCCCCATCAAATCATCCTGGCTGTTAAACTGCTGACCTACGCCAAAAGAACCATCATCGGCACCAAAACCTCCACCAAAATTACCACCACTTCCACCCATAGCATTGTTGCCACCGTATCCTCCACCACTGCCTCCATATCCACCTCGACCACCACCAAATCCACCACCATATCCACCAGCTCCGAATCCCCCGCCGCCATATCCACCTCGTCCGCCTCCAAAGCCACCACGGGTCCCAGTAGGACGGTCAGTTGCGTAATTTACTCTTATCATGCGGCCATGCAGATCCTAGAGAACAACTTGAGTTAGATTTATATACACACACACATGCGCACGAGAGAGAGAGAGAGAGAGAAGCTGCGGTCAAGATCATACAAAGTTCCACATAGTATGCAGGCCTGATCCGTACTAACAATATTATAAGAATTACTACACAGTGCACAGTCCTGATCCATCTATAGAACAAGGAAACTGGACTTGAACAAGAATAGGAAGCAAAAATTCAAAAGATTAAATGTGGAGCCAACAATACTCCACATAATAATGCTCATACTTGGTTTAAAATGATATACCAGTTTCACAAATCCTTGGTCGAAATAACTCTTGCATGGAACTATAAAAATTACCAAAATTTTGCAAGAAAATAAAGTTTGTGTTTTCGGTGGTGATAGATACCTTCCCATCCAAGGCAGTAATAGCAGCTTGTGCCTCTTCAGTTGAGGTGTAAGTCACAAAGCCGAACCCCCTTGACCTACCCGATTCCCTATCCATTATCACTCTCGCTGAGATCAGAAAGAAAAGAGCAATTAAAACAGGAAAAAGTCTCAAGAGAAGGTTCAATAATTTTAAGAACTAGTCCCTTATCCATGTCCGAAAATTTACAATTCTGCATGAGTGAAGTTGAATGTTCAAGACCACAGTACCAATATAACAGATTTGGGATGCCCCTATAACCCTGAACAAACACTGTACTAAAGGATCGATTACGCACAACTCCTTCATTCTTTGCCACTTAAATTTTCAATTATACATTAACAGCACAAATTACAATGAAATAGGAGTTGACACATGTAGACAGATTTGGGATGCCCCTATAACCCTGAACAAACACTGTACTAAAGGATCGATTACGCACAACTCCTTCATTCTTTGCCACTTAAATTTTCAATTATACATTAACAGCACAAATTACATGAAATAGGAGTTGACACATGTAGTCAGATCACAGAAAGTTAGACAGAAAGATAGCTGAATCAAATTATACCTTCAACAACTTCACCGTAGTTATTGAAAGCCTCTTTCAATCCCTGTTCATCGGTTCCATATGAAAGACCTACAAAATGGTAATAAAAGAAAATACTGAACTTTTCAAACAAGAATATTGTTTAAAACTAGATTGTCATGACGGAACTTGAAAGATATGATAAGATATGATCTTTAGTTCATGACAGATAGGACTGAATAATACCTCCAACAAATAGTTTAGAGGATGACATGCATCTGATTGACTGATACAATGATGGACCGGTAGAGACTGACTGCTTTATAAGGTTTCCAATTTTATTAGCAAAAGCCATGGTTCAAATCTGCAATTATAATCCCAAGAACAATAACATTAGTAAAACAAAATCAGACATATAAAAAGATTAATCTTTCACGAATAATAACTAGATCTACTATTGAGTGAAGGTAATCACGACAACAGACACAGATCCTTCTATATTTAATGAGGTTATTATTTGGTGGTAGTAATGAGATCATTCTGATGAGAAGTAATTGAAAAAAGTTCTTTTCTTTTCCATTATTAACAAATGATCTACGCATCTTTCACTTTCTTAAATCAGGCTCCTTTCCATTGGCTGAGGAGGGAATCACCAGACATAAACTCAATTGGAAGAAAAACAAATAACTATTACCGATTAGTGTCCAATCGACAAAAGGGAACTTAAAACGAGCTAATCTCCTTTACTCTTAAGAAACCTAAATCGATTAAATCTACACGATTACATTATACACTGAGCTATTGTAAGTGACAAACGCTGGCTATCGGACAAATTGGATATAAAATAGGCTCTGTCCGATTAAATTCTTTGAATTTAAGGCTAGAAAGAGTACCTTTTCACTTTCGCAGCAAAACCCTAGTCGGATTTGGGAATGAGGAGACTGAGGGGGGTTTAGGATCTTCGATCTGACTAAAAGGGGTCGAGTAGGGTTTTAGCGATAGAGTCGTCGGCGCTTTATATGATATCCTGAGAGATCCTGGTCGTTGGTTGGATGGTTTGAAGTTACAGAAACCGTCCGATGGAGGTTCGGATGTATAAGCTGGATTAAGTTGAGAGATATTTTCCAGTGCAAGTGGGAACCATTACAGCCTTTCTAAAAAAAACAAAAAGTGGGAACCATTACCAATAGAGTCAGTGATCTTCTATGGTCACGTCCGTGTGATTCAGACCTCTTCGACGAGAATATTACCTGTGTGTTTAACTAATCTTCTCAAAATAAATAAAACAATCTGATGAGACGTCAATTATTGTAAGAAATTTAAAAACTTATCGTTTTCAGGGAAAAATCAATTAGCTTGAAATGAGGTTGTCTAGTGCTGATAAATGCAATCAGCGTCTAACGCAATCAAGCAATCGACATCTAAAAACGGAAAGAAACGCGCTGTCAAAAATGAAAAATGCGCTAACGAGCCCTCTATTCTCACGTGCCTCCCCTCAGCTCACCCTCCCCGCTGTTTTCACGCGCGTCCCCTCTCCTTCGCACTTCACCCGCCTCTCCTATCCTAGATGAGACCCCCGTTCCCATCCCCTCCTCTCTTCTCTTCCTCGCTTTTTTTCTTTTCTCGTCTCTCTCCTTCCTCATCTCCCTTATTCTGCACTCTTCTTCCCCTGACATTCTCTTTTTTTCTCCTCTTTCTTTTCTAGTGATACTGGCATATGAACAAGTATATATATTATAAACTCCTATTAAGTTACTCCCAAGTTCTTATTATTTACTTCATTTGTGATTGTTAGTTACTCCCTTGTATTTATATTTTACTCCTTTATAGTTATAATTACTCCTAAATAATAGCAGAATCAGATCTAAATATTACTTATTCCCTTATGCATATATTTACTCCCTTAAACAGACATAAATTACTCACTTTTTCGATATTAGTCGCTCCCTTAAATGAACTACATAGTTAAATATATTATTATTCCCTTATGCATATTATTTACTCCCTTATTTGATATTAGTTACTTCCTTAAATGAAAATACATATTTATACTTATTACATACTCTCATCTCTTATATTTATTTAATCCGTTATACATATTTATTTACTCTCTTATAGTTATTTAGTTACTCTCTTATTAGGTATGTCCTTATATTTGTTAGTTACTTTGTTGTAATTATTATTTATTCTCGTATATTATATTAGTTACTCCCTATAGTAGGTGCATATAAAAACTTATTAATTACTCATGATTATATTTGCTCATTTATATAATATTAGTTACTCCCTTGTAATGTTTACATACTCCCTTAATATCTTATTAGTTACTTCCCTACCACGAATTATATATACTCATATACTCATTATTTACTCCCTTATAATTATTGAGTTACTCCCAACTCGTAGCAGAACCACATCCATGGTGAAAGAGAAAGAGAAACAACAGAAGAGATAGCAGAAGGAAAACGAGATGAGAAACTGTATCCTATGACCAGATCTGAGAGGAGAGAACCAATAGAATAAGAAAACAAGAGGAGAGTACCCAATCCCTTTCAATCATGTGTGAAAGAATCCAATCCGATAATGGGAGAAAATGAAGTCAAGGATGAATGACGACTGGAAAGGGAGCGGAAGTGCACGAGGCGGATGGCTCGATCGGGTGAAGAAGAAAGGAGAGACGCAAATTGAAGAGGAGCCGTGTGAGATAATATAGAGAAGTTGAGAAAAATAGAGAAAGAGAAACGATTTCTAATTTAGTGGAGAAAGGGTGATGGTTTGAATCGGAAAGAAAGAAGAGTGAGGGAAAAAATTACGTGAAGGGAGAGAGACAGAGTGAAGGGGAGAGATAACGTGAAGGGAGAGAGGCGCGCTCTCCTCTGATTGCTTGATTGCTTAAGACTCTGATCGTCTTAAGTAATTCTCTTATTATTATTGAGGGCTAGATTGCAAGTACCACGCCAAAAGTTTATTGTTTTCGTATTATAAATCTGTGCTTGCGAATATTGAACGAGGAGTTGGGCAATGGGCCAATGGCCCAGTTGGTTCTCTTTGCATTCACGGTATTGACCGAGGTTGTTTGCTTATTATACAAAAACCATGTGTTAAAAGCGCAAGCATTTTTATAAATTATAATTGTAAAAAAAAAAATTCTTCTGCCGCATCCGCAATTTTAACAGTTACGCGTTAAGAAGATATAAAACTATAATTATTCTTGTGACTTCATACCCAATTATACTTTTGTTATACGCATCCAATATTTTAATATATTATATGTTATATGATACGGGCTTAAAAAAAAAATAATCGCCAAGTAATTAATTATTTTGTATTTCTGTTATTAATATTATCATTACTGCATCAACATTTCTAATTTCTTTTTGTTAACAGCTTACATAATTATTGACTTGAATCACGGCCAGTATATTATTGAGCTATCAAATATGCATACCAGACAACTTAATCCTTCAACCGTGTTACGACATAAAGGTAGATGAAAAGGGATGGATGAATTTTTATCTGCAACAATATGAAAAGGATAAAGCGTGCATGCACAAGTTCTTACAAAAACAAAAAGTAGTCTTATCCATATGCATGTGAGCCACCAACCATTTCTAACTCTCAAACATTCTTTTAATTTATTACACAGCCATAGCACTTTGGAAACACATGCGTGGATGCAACACAACGATGATCCATTTCTTTTCTAAGTTGGAAAATAGAAATTTTGATTGCATATCCTAAGCCTTTAGTGGACGGTGACTCATCAAAATATTTTATTTTTTCGTATGAATAGTGACTATAAAAAAAAAATCTAGGCTTGGTAAAAATAAGCAACTTTACTTCTTCGTGCAAGTAATAGGCTCTAAAAATTTTATCAACACAAGCTACATCTCTTGAAAATATTATATAATTGCGCAGACTATTTATTTTATCTCAAAATATTTTCAATCTTGAGCAAATTCACACTACTTTGAACTGCTCTTCCAATTGTGGATCAACGGGTGTAAGTTTGGTACTCCTCCGGAGCAGCGAATATTATTCATTCCCTGTGCGGTCCCACTTGTAAATGAAACGCGTACGGACAGGATGAGGAAGGCTTCTTCTGGAAGCAGTCAAGGAGGTCGTTTTTTTTTTTCTTATTTTTGATGGACAAAAGGTCGTTCTCGTAAATTTCCTATGGGGAAACAGCGAATTTACGATCATGTGTAACGAACTAGAAATGTCTACTATGTAGTATTATCCTGACATGCAGGATCTTAGAACGAACTATTGAAGCATAACGGTCCGTTTAAAACTTGTCACAGAGGAAGATCCACAGAGAATCCGAACATGAGAAACAACGGGTGGGAGCCGAGCACAGGCGCAGCGGCACAGGGGACTATTGCATCACACGCTATTCTCTACTTCAGAGAACTAAATTCTGAAGGTCACCAATGACATCTACGAAACTTCTACGAAATTCAATCATTCTCCATCAGGTCCCACCATTGGTGAAGATTTTGTGTAAAGAAGTAATTAATTTTAGTCGTTGTAGAACGGAGGGCCTCTGAAGGGGAACGGTAAAAAAAATAATAGAACCGGGAGACTAAAGAGTTGAGATTACAATAGACCTGGCACATGCTTCTCTCTCACGCCGTAGATCGACTTGTGGGGTCCACAAACAGTTAATTACTTAATTTATTTGCGGTTTTATAAGTTCTTGGAAGGAAAAGTTCCTGCTGATGCGTGATCCAAGTTTAACCAGAAAGAGAGCTAACGAAAAATTGAAACGTGCACGTTCTTTTGATTCGACCCTCTGAAGATTTTGTTCGCGAACATGTTCTCAGCATTTTGTATATAGATCCCTGTGAAAAAAAGGGGCTTGTCTCGCCCTTCAACAATTAGTTTCCTTCACGTGCAAAGAGTTTTCCTTTTTCCTTTTTGAAAAAAATGCATACTTACGAGCATAAAATCTCAAAAAAAAAAAGAAAATTTATTATTATTAGTGTTATATAATATTACTTTTTAAAAATAAAATATATACTTCAAAAGTTCAAATTTCTTAGAAAGATAGAATTAATCAACTTGGTTAATTATCACATTGTATAATCTAGATAAACATACGCACGCAATAAATTTCTTTAGCTATTTTTTGATTCAAAATTTTCTTTTCATTTTTTAAGACCATTAAAAATCAAATACTAACTTAATTATTATTTTTCGTGAATAACCGATTAAATATGAAAATTTACGCTATCTAAAAGTTATATTAATTCAAGTAACACCAACACTACGTACAGAGTTGCCGACTGCACCTTACTGCCAACGGCCTAAAAAGTCCAAAAGATGAAAAAGTAAAAGGAAAGAACTTTCGTAGTAGCAAATATTAAAACTTTGCAGGTCGGATTACAAAAATGTAAAAGGAAAGCACTCCCAGTCAGCTCCAAGACGGAGTAAGAGGGGAAGACGGCCAGCCGAGGCACGCTTCCTTGCAGAAAACCCCCTCTCAAATCCCCTATTTACTTTTCCCTTCCCTCTCCCTCTCACTTCCTTCTCTAATGCTCCGGCCACCACAGATGGTGCGCCGCCTCAGACACCTCCTCTTGCTTTTTCTATCTTTCCTTTCTCTCTCCTTTTCTTTCTCCAGTTCCGACGACCTCTCTTCCCTCCTGCGATTCAAATCCTCCATCTCTTCCCCCTCCGACCCCTCCAGTCGCCTTTTAAACTGGACAGGTCCCAACCTCTGCCTCTGGGCCGGTGTTTCCTGCGGGCCTCAGTCCCGTGTTACATCCCTCAGCCTCGGGTCTTTTGGGCTCAGTGGCACCCTGGATTCCTCAATTGGAGCTTTGTCGGAGCTCAGGTTTCTGTCTATCAACTCCAATGCCTTCTCCGGAGAGATCCCGGCTGAAATCAACCGGCTCGGTAAGTTAGAAACCCTAGATTTGTCTTACAACTGGTTTAACGGGTCTATACCCGTTTGTGCATCCCCACTTCCTAATTTGAGAGAGCTGAGGCTCAGTTTTAACCATCTGAGCGGGTCGATTCCGGATGCGATTGGGTTGAATTGCCCTAATTTGGAGGTTTTGGATTTGTCAGGCAATTTCCTGGTTGGTAGTATACCTCCAAACCTTGCAAATTGTGGGAAGTTGAAATCTCTACTGCTTTTCTCTAATTTATTAGATGATATTATACCAGTCGAGCTTGGTAGTTTGGAAAAGCTCCAGACTTTGGATGTTTCTAGAAACAGTCTCAGTGGACCCATACCGGCAGAGCTCGGTGGGTGCATGGAGTTATCTGTTCTTGTCCTTTCAAACCCGTACAATGGAAAAGAGGTCGCCAATTCTTCAACTTATGCGGATATTGATGATTTCAATTATTACCAAGGAGGGATACCAGAGAAGATAGTACAATTGCCGAAACTTAGGGTTTTATGGGCGCCTAGGGCAACCCTAGAGGGGGTATTGCCTGCTGACTGGGGAAACTGTGATAATTTGGAGATGGTAAATTTGGGGGAGAATCTGTATTCAGGAGGGATACCAAATGGGCTGGTCAATTGCACTAATTTAAAGTTTCTAAACTTGAGTTCAAATAAATTGACCGGTATGATTAGCATGAACCTGCCGGTACCATGTATGGATTTATTTGATGTAAGTGGAAATCAGCTTTCTGGTGCTATTGGTACATTCAATTCTGGAACTTGTGTTTCGCCGAAATTGCCCATTGATGACTCAGCATTGGCTTACTACTCTTACTTTCTGAATAAAACTCTGGCCCGTTTTGCTTTTGGATCAGGTCTTGTGAGTTACCATAATTTTGGAAGAAATAATTTCACAGGTGAATTGTCAATCTTACCACTGGCAAGCTCAAAATTGGGAAAAGAAAGAATTTATGCATTTTTGGCTGATGAAAATAACCTCACAGGGCAGCTCGGGCTAGGTCTTCTGGGTGTTTGCAACAACTCCAAGGGTCTTGTGATAAATCTGAGCTATAATTTATTCTCTGGTGGGATCCCTGTTGAAATTGGTACCATGTGTTCCTCGCTGACTGTGCTTGAACTTGCCGGCAATCAAATTGATGGTACCATACCAGAAAGCATTGGCCAGTTGATTGGCCTCATCTCCCTTGACCTGAGTAGAAACAAAATTTCTGGTCAAATACCAATCTCCATTTCAAATTTACGAAATTTAAAACGATTGTTATTGAGCCACAACTTCCTTACTGGATCGATCCCTTCAAATTTATCCGCATTGCAATCTCTTGAGGTATTGGACCTCTCCTCAAACTCTCTCTCTGGTGAAATCCCAGGCAACTTGATAAATTTGCATAACCTCTCTACCCTCCTTCTCAACAACAACAAGCTTTCAGGCAAGATCCCAAATGGGTTTGCGAGTTTACCTGCTCTATTAATATTCAATGTTTCTTTTAACAACTTATCAGGCCCACTGCCTTCTAATGCCTCCACAATCAGTTGTAGCACTGTTATCGGGAACCCTAACCTTCAATCCTGCCATGTTTACTCCTTTTCTGGCTCCCAGGGACAAGATTTGAATTCCCCAGACTCCAACAGCTCAACGCCCATGAATCCATCACCACAGAGCACTAATGGCTTTAGTTCGATTGAAATTGCATCCATTACCTCTGCAACTGCCATAGTGTCTGTTTTACTGGCACTAATTGTGTTGTTCATATACACTCGCAAATGTGCACCCAAAAGCAGTGAGGCATCATCTAGGAGGCGGCGTGGTCGGAGAGAGGTTACAATTTTCTCTGAGATTGGTGTGCCGATCACATTTGAGAGTGTGGTACGGGCAACAGGAAGCTTCAATGCAAGTAATTGCATTGGGAGTGGCGGTTTTGGTGCAACTTACAAGGCTGAGATTGCACCAGGTGTATTAGTCGCAATCAAGCGGCTTTCAGTGGGCAGATTTAACGGTTTGCAACAATTTCATGCCGAAATCAAAACCCTAGGCAGGCTACGACACCCCAATCTCGTGACTCTAATCGGGTATCATTTAAGTGAATCTGAAATGTTTCTGATTTACAATTTTTTACCCGGGGGCAACTTGGAACGTTTTATTCAAGAGAGATCGAAGCGAGCTGTGGATTGGCGAATATTACACAAAATTGCACTTGACATTGCACGGGCACTCTCATATCTACATGATGGTTGTGTGCCTCGGATTTTGCATCGGGATGTAAAACCGAGCAATATTTTACTGGATAATGACTTAACTGCATATTTGTCGGATTTCGGGTTAGCAAGGCTGTTGGGCAATTCAGAAACCCACGCAACCACTGGCGTGGCAGGTACTTTTGGGTATGTTGCACCTGAGTATGCGATGACATGTCGCGTTTCTGATAAGGCTGATGTATATAGTTATGGTGTTGTTTTGATGGAGTTGATTTCTGACAAAAAAGCGCTCGACCCGTCTTTTTCACCATACGGGAATGGGTTTAATATAGTGCAATGGGCATGCATGTTATTGAGACAAGGTCGTGCAAAGGAGTTTTTTCTTGAGGGATTGTGGGATGTGGGCCCACATGATGACATGGTTGAGGTGTTGCATTTGGCAGTAATGTGCACGGTGGATTCGTTGTCAGTAAGGCCGACGATGAAGCAGGTGGTGCAGAGATTGAAACAGTTGCAACCGCCAACATGATAGCAAGTGCAGTTCCGAAGCTGGTTTTTGTGGGTTTTGGAGATTTTAGAAAGGGGGGAATAGAATAGATGTAAGTAGGGAATTAGTTTCTTTTTTTTTTTTTTATGGAGTTTAGGATTTCAACTTTGTAATATAGTCTGAATCTTTATTTGCTTTTCTTTTCTAGTTTTTGATTGCTGGTTGTCTACTGATGTATCTCCAGAAAAAGGAGTTGCAGATGTAAATTAAAAGTATTATTAATTTCAAAAGGCCATTCTCTGTTCAAGTGTCTAAGTAATGTACCGTTCCTTGTGTCTAAACTAACACATCGATCTCATAATTATGGTATATTCTCGTTCTATTCCACATCGTCTTTTACGATGATATTGCAAAATGCATAGAAATTTCAGGGTAAACAAAAAGTTGTCTTGAATTCAAGTAACCCCATAAAATGAGTTTATAATTTCACAGTAGTACATTTGCACTCACAGTAATTCCACGGTTCTCTCTCTGGGCAGCCGCTGCCAAGGTTTCTTAAAAAAAAAAAAATAAATAAAATAAAAAATAGATTTCCACACATATCTGTTTTATCATAATATCTTTCTCTCAAGTCTGAAGTTAGCTCCTTTCATATGCAGGTAAAATCATGAAGCTAGACCAAAGTATTTAATCTCTGGAAGGTGCACCGCTAAAGCAATATATAATATGCAAGTTCCATTCAATTTTTCTTTTTCTTTTATTATTTTATTTATTTTTTATTTTTTATTTCTTTTTAAGTCAAAGCCCATATCCTAGTTCCATTCAATTCATTGAACCACGATCCACGACGCACAGGTCATCTTACGATTTACATTAGTGTATATCAGGTAATAACTGGCCGCACTATACTTCCAGAACATGTTGAAGTTCGAGTAGATCCTTGAAACCGTGATTTCAGAACACAAAATCTAATCACTGGAAACTAATATTCTCAATTTGAAGAAGGGAACGAATAATTTTATCGCTAAGCAAGCATCTGGTATCGCTCAGCCAAGTGAAAATATAAAGACATTCAGAGAATTAACCATGCCCAAAGAATCAATAAACAATTACACCGGCCTAGTTTCTAATAGGTTGCTAGTATGTCCATGGCCTTTTTGGATTAAAACTAATCCAAAAGATATCCTCAGGTTTCCTGATTTGGAAATATAAATTGGGAGTAAGGAAAAATAAGTCCCAAAGAATATGCCAGCAAACCAAAAAAAATCTGAAGCGCTATTAATTTACAAATTTCCAAATACAAACCTTCTCTCATATTGAAAAAAAGGAAAGAAAATCTTTTTTCTTTTCTTCTTTTTGAGAAAACTAACTGCATAACTAAATCTAGTAATTAAACTCTCTAAAAATGAAACCGTTCATAGAAATCCAGTCGAATTTACTTTTATATGCTTCAGAGGATTGGTGACATCACCGCCACCGGCATGTTTAACAAATTCAGCAGGAGTGAGGAAACTTCCATGGCAAACACAAACTATCCGCACCTCAGCACCACCTTTTCTGAAATTGTAAAGAAATCCTTCGATTGTCCTTCCATTTTCACCCATGGTGGAAACACATGGCATCTCATCAACCATGCTGCTCGTTCTTCCTATAGAATTAGGGTTTGGTAATGAGGTGGTGCCGCTGATAGGGGTTTGTGAATTGGTCTTACTGTCAGTACCTGAAACACAAACAACAAATCAGAACAAATAAGGTTACATTACGATCAGTATGAAAATTTACAAGCAACCGGAGAGCTTTGTTTGAAACTGTTGTTCATACTGAGGAAGTTATCAATATTCGGCTGTTGTACCATACAAGCAGAAACAAATGTTGTCTACTCTTTGTTTTTGGTTGTTCATAGTTTTCTTTTCTCTTTTACTATTTTCTTTTTCAGTTGCAAGAAATTTTTTTATTTAAGAAAATTTGTTAAAAAAAAAGGATTGGCATAATACATTTCATTGCCAAAAGATCATCTATAACAACCAAATCTATTAGCACTGATTAAATATCAAAGTACAAACATATCTTATTCTCATTCAACAACCCCAAGCACTATACCAAACAACCTTCATGACCATCATTCATCCAACAAAGGTAAATATAACACAAAAAAGCTGCTAAATAGGAATACTGGTTGACACCGCTACAGGGTAAATTATTGTCCCAAACTAGTAGGGTCAGTTGCTTGGATGAGTGAACTACTGTTTCTGCTACCATATGTGAAATTTTGCGATTTAGCATTTATTTGGAAAAGATTCAAACCCTAAACAAAGACCTTTCACAAACTAATGCACAAAAACCTCACTCTCCCGCAAAGTTAAATTGCGAAAGCTCTATTTTATCAACTATTCGGTACTATGGGCTGGTTATTTCAATTTTTCCACTAAATTTGATGACAAATTTCCTCTGTGTAAAGTGTAAACAAATGTGATTTTCTATTGCATTTATGTATAGTAAAGCCTGTTTACCCTTGCCATGCCATACATGTTAAGTAACAAAAAAAATTATACAAGTAAATAAATGAAAGAACAGTACCTTGAACAAATTTTCCCTCGATCTCTGATGTAGCAACAGAACATGAACTGCCCTGTGATCCAAGAGAAGCTGCCTTAATGCCAAAAGAACTAAACCCATTGACAACTCCAACGCCATTAATTCCATTTCGGCATCTGTTTATGATCGCAAAATCAACTGAGTCTGACTTATCTTTCGAACTAACACCCGATTTTAGAGAATTTCTTCTCTCCAAACGCTTTCTCTTTACCTCTAGCCTCTTGAGGCACTGCATCTCCTTTCTCTTTCTTACAGCCTCTTCTGTCTCCACTGGCAGAGAAGTAGTTCTTACAAGAGAACCGATCGGTACGACAGGTATTGCTAATTCTTCAATTTCTGTTTTGGGTAATGGTAGGATCGATGCAATGGAAGAAGACCGAACCAATTTCGATTTCCCTTTTGGGTCTATACCAAAGCAACCATTGGTAGAGAGACCAAGACTCAGCTCAATCTCCTCTGTGTCAATTGATTTTGATCTCGATTTATCAAATCCATTATCTGAATCGTTTTCACAAACACCTCCAAACCGTCCCAAAAAATCCATTGAAAGAATTCGAATTTATTTTGGGTACCCAAAAAAAAAGAGAAAAAATCTCAAAAGAGAATGAATTGAAAGGCAACAAGAGTTGGCTTCTTCACCTAATTTCTTCAGCGAAGAGAGAATTGGGTCGACAGAAATCCATCGTCGACACCGATTTCTTCTGTCGACTTACTTATTTCGTTTAATATTTTAATGCGAGAAGCAATTTGAGAGATAGAAGGACAGAGAGAGAGGATAGAATAGAGAAGAGAAGGAAGGAAGAAGCGAGAGGTTTCTTCTATAATATCTCTTCTCTTTCTTCCAAGTGGCATTAAGAAAATGCATTAAATTAATGGGGATAGATTAATGAAATGACGAAACGACCTTTTCGTAGAGAGCGAGCGCGTGCAGTTATGCCACGTGTCGACCAGACTGGACACGTGTTGGATATGGCCTTCCACTTCGCCACCAGCCGGTACAACGCGCCGCACCGGTACGTGTCCGTTTCCTACAAGTCCTTACATGCCGCCACGCGCTGCGCACTGCGCCTATCGCTCTCTTCGTTTTAAAAACGAACGGTCGGATGTCAGACGGAGTTGTTGGATCGTTGACAAGCGGGTCCCGACCCTTTATCAATCGGATGGGGTTTATCGATGCCCGCATTGAGATAACGGGTTTGAATTCGGTTTCGGATGCTGGTCGCCAAGTGGGGGACTGAGGTCGAATTAGAGGAGAACAGATGGCAAGGGTTTTAGGCTTTTAGCTTCATGCGTGGGACCCGCTCACCCGCTTGGAATTGATTGCAAAAGGTTCTGTTTAATTATCATGGAGTGATATATTCAGATATGCCCACTGAAAATATTTAACTGATAACGAAAGACTTCATGCCCTTGTTTGTAAAATAATTAATAGAGTTCTAACATTTAATTTGACATTAGAATAAGTTTAAACAGGTTTAAATTTAATTCGTATTAGTATTTTTAACATCTAAAATATGTTTGTTGTACTTGCATAGCTAGACGAACTTTAATTAATAAAAGAGGTGTTACGAAGTAAGATATATTGTCACTAACTTTTTTAAATAATAGTTAAGATATTATAGTATCAAAAATAATAGCTAGTAAAAGAAAATAATTAAATATCCATCAATAAATAGAATAATGTTTTCTCTCACCATTTTAAAGTCATTTATATAAATTACAACGTGTTCTTAAGATATAAAATAAAAATTATAATTTTTTATTTTCTTCTAATAGTTTTTAATTTGTACCAAATTTTTATTGTTTACCTTTAAATGAAAAATTGAGTCAAATAACGAGGCTATCTAATAACGTAGAGAATTTATGAGATAAAAAAAAAGATAGAACTCACTCTTTTAAAGTAATTTTTCATGACGTTATTTCTTTTAGTTAAATATTTGATATGTTGGAAAATTAGAAAAGAAGTGAAGGATTATGCATTTCTAGATATTACAACAGTTAAAACGTTAGTTGTTTTTTCTATAATTATTTATTGTACATATAGAAGGTTGAAATAGGCACTGCCATAAAACTTACCACATACATCACACACATAATATACCATAAAAAAAAATGTGAGAAAGCTCATAATTTCTCTCATGGAACATGTTTATCAAATGGTCACACCATGTCAACAACTAATATAAGTACGAAATCAACTAAGAGCATGGCTAGAATTATATTTTATAGGGAGGATTTAATTTGATTAGAAAATCTCTGATCAAAATAAACGAATTTGATTTCATTTGATTAAAATTTCAATGTTATTAGACCAAATGAAATCCTGAGAATCAATTCGCACATAAAAATCATATTGTAGTTGAATTGATGATGAGACCTCATATATTTTTTTGCTAAAATTTTGTACAAATACGTCCATTAATTTTCTGAATGACGGAAAACTGAAGTTCCTGAACCTTTCTAATCAATTAAACAATAAAAATTAATTTTGTAGAAATATAATTTTTAAAAAATTTACTTGAAGATTTTCAAAAATTTTGTTACAAAAAAAACACAGAGATGATTCTTTTTGCAAATACAAAAACTCACGAGGACATACACAAAAACTTGCCATAAATGCCCTGCTCCCGAAGAAAATGAAACCGGAGGCCGCCGCCTGCTCGCCACGTGTTCTGACAAGAGACCTGCAGGCACGTGTTTGTCCGGGCATGTGGGCCCGAGAACAGCTCATCGTCTATGCCCCGTTATTTTAACCCCGTTTGGCAACTTGCTCGTTAGATCCAACACACGTCGCAAATTGGTGTACAGGAGATCCAACAACTGACGTCATCAGGATTTGGAGCGATTGGGATGGCTGACACCTCACTGTGCGGAGACGTGAACGGACTAACAGGAGATGGTGGATTTGCGACGTGGCAAGCCGGGATAGGTAACTGTTTGTATTAAATGTGAGATTGATGTTCATGTGTTTTGTATTTATTGTGTACACCGTGGCCTCCCAGGCTTAGACCACTACGGGAGATGAGATGGAGAAGTCGGATCTAACTCAATGATGGACAAATTATTTGTTTTGTTTATGGATATGTTGACTTGAATCCTTAAATCACTCTTTTGATGTTTTCTATACAAAGTTAAATTTTTTTCAATAATTTAATTAATTTATTTTATTTATGCTATTCCTTATTCATAATATTAACTTTTTAGTTTTGTACTTTTAGCATTTAATTTAAACGTATACAATACAATATATAAAAATAATAAGTATGAGTATGTTGCATTTCATATTTTTTAGGTACGAATTATATCAATTTTTAATTGCTAATAATCTGATTTTTTTCAATCACATAGGTTAATTATGAACTTTGATATAGACATGTGACTTTTAAACTCTTTTATTTTTAATAAATAAAAATGACATACAAGTTTCCTCATAAGATTCAAATTCTCTGAAAGGAAACATCTGAAAAGAAACTTTCCATACAACCTTCTATGATATCTAGTCAACAATGATTTTATTGACGTATTTAGTCAATGAAAATGGAGGACAACATCCTGCATTCTTTTTGTATAAAATACAAATATAAAGAAGCTTATATTTGACCCCAATCATTTCCTTCTTCATCGTGATCCATGATTACATTTTTATTGGTTCATTGCTGATATTAGTATTTGATATGATGACTGACCTCCATCTAACATTTTCTTGGCTCCACCTATGAATGATAAATTAAGGTGTTTAATATTTTAATGGACTGAACTTCTCAGCAACAAAACTTCACTAAATAAGACCTCTAAAGTTTTTTTTTTATGAAACAATTTATCCACGTCCACAGACGCCACGCAAGTTAAACTAAAGAGAAAAAAAGCAACTTTTGCCCAACAATCAAAACTCAAACAAAAGCATAATTAACCATTTTTCGGTGTATATTAAATACATCCTGGACCAAATCCATGGAGGGCATTTTGAGTATGCAAATGTTGGCAGTGGTGGGAGACAGAATAATGAGGCGGAGAAGGACGTGTACCAAGTTCCTACCATAAAATAAAAAGCGAGATCCGGTCAAGATTAACAAGCGCTCCTTCTCTCCTTCAATCTACTCAATTTGACGCATCATTTTCGTACGAAAATGCTGACATATGGAAAGGCATTTTAAACCCTCGAGAAATTAACGTTACTTTTTCGTGAAAGGAGCTAAAAGGAAAATATAGGAAATCGCGCATCACATTCACATGAATTAAAAATAAATAAAAATAACGCATCGTATCAAAAATAATAACGGTATTTCAACTAATTAGATCCTATTTATAAAGATCAATGATAAAATAATTTTCATACCTTTATAAGAAGTACATACATACATTTATGTTGAAATTACTAGTATGTGATTTCCATATTGAATTTTTACGGGACATCAACGTTTTAACTTTTTTCAGAAATTTTGACTATTTTTCATTTTAAAAGAAAATCGTTGTTATTCGACGGACAATAATATATATATTTTTTAATTTAATAAAGTTTCAATATAAAATCACATTAAATGATTTGAATTAGTCGTCTTCCGTATGCATTGTATTTTAGTCATTCTCTCTGTGTATGTCTTAAAAAAAACAGACAAATTAATGTATCCTCTATTTCTAACTTACTCGATATGAGTACGATTTTTTGTTGTGTAAATACATACGATGAAATATTGGCACCGAAAAACAAATTTTAGTCACTAGAAAAAATGTATAAATCGTTGATTTAAATACTGTAGAGCTAGCCACCATTATAATTAATAATTAATAATTGACAAGATAAAATATACTGCATTACTGTGTGGTGAAGGATATGTTTTCTAGACCCCCAAACCATACCAAGAAAAAAAAAAATTAAATATCATTCAATATTTTCCTATTCATTTGTGCGGAGCACACCTGTCGAGACATAGCTTGAGAAGTCTTTGACGTGTAAAATTAACATCCAGGATCGTTGCCAAATCGTTTTCACCCAATATATATAGGTGTTGCGTGGTTTCTCACATAGATGCAAAACAACAAGGCTGCACTAGTGAAAGTTCAATTTTGTAACCAAAGACATTTTGAACTGTTGATTTGAATAAAGATAATCAAATTCAAAAGTGAGAGATTCTCTCAAATGCCATAGATATAATATCTCAAATAACCAATCCCATCAGCTAGACGAGATTTTTATACTCTTTTTAAATTACAAAAGGAACTAAATTGGAGGACAAACTAGGATACCATTAGCACCAGTTCAGAATAAGAATATTTTTGGTCTCACTTCATCAAGAAAGAAATCTTGAAGGAAACATAAACTATGATGTCAGACTATATTGTGACATTTATAGATCGTCATTACGTGCGGATCATGCATTGAAAATTCGAAAATCGCTCTCAGATTTGGTGTCATCAATCCATTATTGTTATCATAGGTAGGCTCTTGCACAAGTTATACTCCTTTTTTTTCCAAAATTGTTGAAACTTGAAAGCGATGTCAATTGTCAAGTTACCTGATCCTCTGTGGAGTGAGTTGACAGCAGAGTGACAATCAAACGACATGCTGCTTTTTTTTTTTATCTTTATTTCTAAAATAAATAGATATGCGGTTCAGCTGCTCTCTAGACCCTAGTTGCAACGAAATTACTGTAGGAATTTATTAGACGGCCCAAGAAAAATCTGACACGTTATATTGGGTAAAGCGGGCAAAGTGGACAAGTGGTACAATAATATATTAATATAAAATAAACAGAATTTTGCACGACGATGACGGAGGCTAACGGGAATTGCTCAGGACGCCCACGTTTGCAAAAAACTCCTAATTTTATGTTGAAAAGACCAAATTACCCTCCATCGTTTATGCATTCCAATCCTGAACTGAGGGGCATTTTAGTGATTCATCACATCAAAAATGTAATTTAACAGAATACAAAGAAATAAAGAATGCATATAATCAGATTGAGATTCGTGGTCTGCGCGAATTAGTGGTTTGAAAAGAGAGTAATTAATTTAACATGTCGCTTTTGAATTGAGCTTTCGTAGCTGTAATACTTCGAACGGGAGTGAACACGTGTTCCAATCTATGCAACATGCAATGCGTTTTACGCAACCTTTTTCAGAAAGGGTAAATATCTATTTTCGCTGTATTTTATATTTCCAATATTTAACTTACCAACTATTCAAAGCTCATCATAGGGCCCTCTTCCAGCAGACATCCAAACAGAACAAGAAAAAAAAAACAAGAAGTTATTTCATGCCCTTAAATCACATTTGCGACAAAAATTGCATGACAAGCGGGAGATTCCTAAAATTAATATTTTCTAACCACTGACAAAATATTGCTATTTCCCCAATTACCATTTAAGGATCATTAGTAAGCTTTTAAAGCAGAATGGTGCTACACTAGCCAAAAATATCTGTCAACTATATCAAAATGTTACCAACCCCCTCCCAAAGTTCTAGTAGTTATCACCTTTGCAAGTACAAACCCTGCATACTTGAGCCAAAAGAATTCTTACAACAGCAGTATGATTTTTGAAGGGTCACTTGTGCAAATTTTCACTTCATCCTAAGCAGCAACAGGGGTTAAGCTAGGGCCTTTAGGGCCACTTGGGGGACGTCCATTACCGTTTTGATAACCCCGCTGCTGGGCATGGTACCCGTCTCTATAACGCGGCGGACCGGACATGGGACGTGGGCCCCGGCCTCTGACAGGTGGGCCCCTACCACCTCTGTAGCTGTCATTCCGGTAGTTGCCACTTGTTCTAATGGGTGGACCACGAGGCCCACTACTGGTGTTCCCATAACCATTCTCAGCTTGTACATGTACCCCATTAACTACTGCAAAAGTAAGAGGGCCACAAAAAATAGTTTGAGATGAAAAGCTAGTTTTCCTTAAAAGAAAATGAAAAAAGGGTTACACTTGATGCCAAAATGATATTTTACTATGATGAACCCATGCAATACCAAATGAAAATCCAAAAAACCATTTACTCTCGTGAGTTTAGTGGGGCATTTATCTTTAGAACAGTGTCTGAACCAACAGGATGTCTATCAATAGGGGTACAAATGATATACAATATTATTTGAACATTATTGTGGCATCTTCAGATGAACATGAAATTACCAAAAAGAGAGAAGGATTAAAATGGCTTGCCTCTTGATGAGCTTCTTTTTTCTTCACAGAAAACCTCACGGCCATTAATAGTAACAGGCTGAGCCTACAAATCCCAATTCCAACATCATTTTCAATTTTGCCAAAATATGAAAAATGTATGCACAAGCCCAAGGACACTGATGAAGGGTCAAACTTGCAACAAAGCACACACAGTGGCCAACAGGAAATTTAAGGTACCAAATCTGGTTGGAAAATAATATGATTCCGGGGGTATCAGTTTTGCATAACCAAGACTTAATTGAGCAAGTAAGCTTCAAGGCTAATGATCAAAAACAATATTCTTACTGGAAACATGCAGGCTAGGTACAGTACAACTCAAATCTGGTCATAGCCAATACATAAATCCCTTGTCTTTAAAAACTAACCTCAATGGCAGCTTGCATTGATTCCATGGACTCAAACTCGACAAAGCCAAACCAATAGCGATCAAACTGCACAACAAAGAAAGGATTTAGATCAATTGAAAACAGCCACTCAACCAAAACTAGCAAAATTACCACAAAGAACATTATTTTCTAATGTACCCAGGTAAAAATTAAATAAAATCTCATATGTTTCCATGCCATTGAACCCAACCAAAAATTAATAAATTATTTAAGTAGTGAGATATGTCATTAGTACTAAAAGCGTTGAAAATAAAACTGAAACGTAACTTTAGAAGAAACAAGTTAGAGACATACCCTGCTCATTCTGACTTGTACACCGCCAGGCTTAATTGCACCAAATTTCTTATAAACTTCCTCTAATTGATCAGCCTTTACATGAACAGGCAGGTTTTTTACAAATATTGAATAGCCTTGCACTACAATATATTCAAGGGCAAATTGTTGAGTGTTTAAAAACAAGAAAATAGAGATGATCTTATAAAAGCAATGATCCCAGAAAACTACAATATAACGCACAATGCCTACCTTCATTGTTAATTCCAGAATCATTGATATCATTAGCAACTGTTGCCTCTGGGGCTGGTTCCTGTTTTGCTGGTGCAGGCATGGATGGAGGCTTCTCTGTTTTCTCAACAACTTTCGGATTCTTTACTGCCACCTCAACTGGTTTTGATACTGGGCTCCCCTTCATGACCTTAATTTATGATTTTGTCAGACAGCAGGAAAGAATAAAACATTAAATTTGTGTATGTCACTATGTCAGTGTTAGTATTGCATCCTCCATTTTACCAAAAGTTGATTAAAGAAAGTAAGAAACTGCCCTTTTTCTCGTTCTAGCCTTGTTATTTTCCTACTTTGATCTTCTTGCCATTTTTTTTCTTATGACATAGACAGGCTTTCTGCAGTTGTACAGGGAGATAAGGGGTAACAGTGCAGCATAGTTCTTTTGCTCATTTTCTTTTTAATCTGCCTTGATTTGATGTGTAAGCTCTATGTAGAGAGCAATACTCGATGTTGGTACTTTCAGTGCTTTACTTAATAAAAAGTGGTGGAGACTGTCCACTGATTTCAACCTAAAAAAAAAAAATTATGAGGTGGCGAAGGTCAATTAACAAATGGATAACTCACAATGAGAGCATAAGATTTTTTCGGCGCATCTTGCTGAGAAGGAGCAACTTCCTCTACATGCTGTTTCTTTGCCTCCTCTTTGTTGACATTAGCAGGAGCAACACCGTTGCATATTTTATCCCTCTTCTCTACTCCAGCATTTGCAAACCCATTCATTGCTCTCTCCCTCACATTAACATCTCCATTCGAAAGATGAACACTTGAAACACGATCCTCTTCTGAAGTCTCTGAGATGTAGTTCACCTCAGAATCTGCCAGTTGTAGAAAAAATAGAGAAAGAAGAAATTTAATTTATATAAAATAGGACTAGAAAATTGCACTGCCATACCAGGCAGAATGAACACACTATGTAAACCAAGGTTTATTGTTCGTTGATCTTCCAGCCAGACAATTATGTATCAAAATTGAAAACTAGATCTCTAATTTAAAACCTGTATACATTCCATAGATAATACATTGGATAGATAATAATTTCCAGAAAGTTTGTTTAATATATATTGGAACCACGCATAATACGAGAACACAGTAATTGGTTTTCTGAATAAAAAGAGTAATAACGAACATGTTGTATGCTAAACCTTAAGATAATTTTCCAACAGTAAAACATAAAAAATTTAAGTACGTAGTAGTAATTCTGACCTGGTTTAGTTGTCAAGGAAGCTTGAGGGGTTTCCCTGCTGCCAGTACCATTAGCCGGCACTGATACAACATCACTAGACAATATAGGTACATTGCCATTGCTCTGCAGAGGCACAGCACCATTAGCCTGCACAGGAACAACACCATTAGGCTGCAAATGGATAGCAGCGTTACCCGGCACATGTATGCTGCCATTTGCCATTACAGGGACAAGATTGACGGCCTGGACAACAGCAGGACGGTCTACAGATATACGCAGGATATCGTTGAGTACGAAAAAGCCATTGTTTTCCTGTGGAGCCAAGAAAAAGGACTGGGCAAAAGGCCGTCTGATGCGATCATGGCCTGTCAGGTAGCCAGTAACAACAATAAAAACCCCACTCGAGTACGATGGCTGAGCATCTGCTGTTTCGATCTCCCAGAAATAGTTACCGACATCCATCGCCATTATCTTCTGATTTATACCCTAGTAGCACAAAGTTGAATAAAATAAGAGGTACAGTCACAAACAAGAGTTTGTACTTTCTGCATGTATTAACTAAACAAAAGCAAAAAAAAAATACTACAAAATTTACAGGAAGATCCATCTCAACACCCTAGTGTATAATGCCGTACCTGATAATAAAAAGGTAACAACTAACAACAATACAAGATTTCGCCCTTATTTGTCCCCCTTAAAAATTTTCACCAAACTATCATTTACGGCCGGTACAATAGCCCATAAAGATGTGTAATGAAACAAGATAAACTAGTTGTGAATGGTAGGGATGTTGGATCTGCCTATAGGTTGATACAGATAGTCCCTTACGTAACAGAATAAATTATAAATTATAAAAATAATGACTGGAGGTATTGTGATGCGTGACAATATAAGAAAGGTACAAAATAAAACAACTGTAGGATCTGGAAACTGGAACCAGCCAGACAAGAAACTGATTTATACCTACTAGTACCACCACTGAAAAGAAAAAAAAAATTACCTGTAAGCTGGTGGCAGATGTCATCATGCCGTTGACATCTGGACGGCTTAGTATGCTTGTTTCCTGGTAAAAGCGGTACACCTGATCAGGAGATCGGTGTAGAATGCGGTAATACTGGTCCACAAATGCACGTGCAATCTACAGATATGTTTTCGCAAATCAAACAATAGAACAAAGTAATAAAATATTTAAGAATGCAAGGGACTTGGGATGAAACGCACCACATGTGGATCTAATGGTGTACCACCGACCTGAGGAGTTGCCAACGCCATCTCTGGAACAAAGGTATAAACATATATCAGTTATACAAACCATAAATTGTTACATGCAACCCTGAAACCATATCAGTCCCATACAAATACCAAAAATAACAAAAATACCCAAAAAAAGGACTACGTAATTTAAAAGAAAAAACATGTTACGAGGTGCTTTATAGGCTATTTCTTGTATTACAACAATCGATATACAGTACTAGTCAGATATGGTATTCCTCACTGAAAGGAACGTCTTATAGAAGATCCATCAACAGGTTACAAATTTCCAGAATGTTAAGTAAAAAATCGTATTGAAATGAAAAAAAAATAATTCATGAAACACTCAAGTACCCCAAAACCACTGAGAGACAGTAGAAAAATAATCTATTTAGTACAACAAGCAGGAACTTATATTCCACATATTAATTAGAGATCTTAAACTGAAGAAACCCTAGGAAATCTTTCTCGTTTCATAAACACAGTCAAAATACCACAACGAAAATCAGAGAAGTATCATATAATTCCAAAAATTGACGATATTACAACCCCAAAAACCTCTTCCTCTAAAGTGTCTACGATAAGTGAAACCTAAACAGTAAAACAGAGAAATAAAAAAAAAACCCTAAAAGATGATTCTTTATATACAAATAGATAAAAACATAAATGAAAATGCTGGAAAAGAGGAGAGGAAGTATAGCAATCGTACCCTCTCAGAGGAAAATTGGAGAGACTAGGATCCGATAGAAGAGGCGACGGCGCTCCGATTCGAACCCTAGAAATTGGAGAGGTGGGATTTATGAATGGGGGAGGCGGAGAGACTAGAAAGAGAAAATATAAGTAGGATACAGGGTTTATACTAAATAAAATAAAAAAATTAAAATTAAAAACCTTTGGTTTTTCTGAGGTTTTTAGCGGAATTTTTTCTTAATAATCCTAAATTAAAATGGAAATCTCACTTCCGGCCTAACGCTACTAAATAATATCACAAGTGGCCTAAATCTGGCCGCCACTTCAGTTGGCGGCCTGGTTTGCAACCTGGACGCGCCACGCGGGACGCCACCTCAGCAAGGTCTGAAAATATGGATTTTTTTCTTCCTTGGCCGCCATTTGAGATGGCGGCCAGCATTTTCTGCGCACTGTTTCGTATTTTAAGTGTATCTTTCTCATACGATGTCCGATTTGGATGATTCAAATTGCGTTGGAAACTTAAAAAAGAGATCTATAACTTTTATGTTTTGAGTATCTTTCAATTCGAAATTTATAATAATCAAAACTTTAAGTAAACATGAGATGTACGTTCTCTCCAACACTTACAACCACTTTTCAATCATCATTCATTACGAATTGGAAGATTCTCAAAATATAAGAGTTGTAGACATTTTTATTAAGATTTTAACAAAATTTGAATCATATTTATCGAGTATAGTATGAGAAAAATACACTTAAAATAAGAATACAATACGTGATAGATTGAAAACAATGAATAATTCAATTGAAATACAATACATAATATACAAATAGTCTTATGCCAATTTAGGTAATTAGTATCTAAATAAAAAATATAATATTTTTTATAATAAACATATATAATATTCATATATATCTGAGATCTCCGCTATAGACCAGACCAAAAGAATTCATTTTCTAGCACTCAACATTGGATATGTTGCACAGTTTTTCTCATCCTGAAAATGACTTTCTTGATATTTTTTTTCGCAACCTATTGTGTAAAACGGCTTGTCAAAAAATTTTAAAATTTTAGAATATGAAAATAGATATGCCAATGTTCATTATGTAATTTTTTGAGATTTGTTTGACTTGTCCTTCTTGGTTTTCTAGTGCCAAACTTTTGTTACCTACTATAGTTTTTTCGTCTGAAAATGAACTATTTAGGTGTATTGTGCAATTTATTGTGATGCAACGATTTATTAAAAAAATTTTAAATTTTAGTATATGAAAATAGGTATACCAATGTGCATTACGTATGTTTTTTTAGATTGTTTCGAAATTTACTTCTCGGTTTTCTAGAGCCTTACTTTTATTACCTAGCACAGTTTTTTCATTTGAAAATGAACTGTCTTGGTGTATTGTGTAATTTATTATGAAAAAATGGCTTGATAAAAAATTTCCGAATTTTAGTATATGAAAATATGTATGCCAATGTACATTGTATAAGTTTTTGAGATTTTTTATAACCTTCCTTTTCGTTTATCTAGAGCCCAACATTTGGTACCCAACACAGTTTTTTTCGTTTGAAAATGAACTATCTTGGTGTATTGTGTAATTTATTGTGATAAAATGACTTGTCCAAAAAATTTCAAATTTTAGTATATAAAAATATGTATGTAAATGTGCATTGTATAAGTTTTTGAGATTTTTTAAAATCTTCCTTCCCGGTTTTCTAGAGTCCAACATTTGATACCCAACACAGTTTTTTCGTTTAAAAATGAACTATCTTAGTATTTTCTGCAATTTATTTTGATAAAATGGCTTGTTCAAAATTTTTGAAATTTTAGGATATTAAAAAAAAGTATGTCAATGTGCATTGTATAAAGAATTTAGATTTTTTTAACCTTCGTTTTCGATTTTCTAATGCCTAACATTCGGGACCCATCATAGTTTTTGTAAATGAACTATCTTAATGTTTTGTGAAATTTGTGTTGATAAAATTGCTTGTCCAAAAATTTGATGTACATACTTATAACATTTCGTTGTTTTCATAGGTTTAATTAATTTATTTCTGTGATAAAGAGTGTGTGAGTCATTTTTTGTATTCAATTTTATTTAGTTTGAAACTAGGCTTACTGTAACAGTCTAGATATAAATCATGCTTCTTTTCCAACCAAAAAATTTGTAATATATTGAATTAAATGTTCTTTGGCCTGGTGTAACAACCGTGGAAATTTTGGTTCGGTATTTATTTCTATTTGTTTCATCAATCGACATTTTTACTTTTTGTTTTCATTTGGCTAATTTAATTTATGTGTGAGTTGGAACCAATCATCTCTCGATCACTGGTGTTATTTCTAATTTTTGCTTTAATCCCTTGCCATGCGCCCCTCTGTAAGTTTATTAATATGTATATATTATGACATGATTAACTTATATTATGTGGATAATATAAGTTTCACATGAGTCCTGACCAAGTTATGTAATAGAGCAAACATTCAAAATATGTATTCAAAAGGAAAATCAAGGATTGGAAATCAACTTCATTAGGATGGTAGCTATAATAAAATTTCAAATGGAAATGCTATATGGTGACAAATAGGAAAAATGAAGAGATAAAAAAAAAATATGATCCTTGGAAAATAATTTGATAAAAAAAAGAATGAAACAAACAACCATGTGACACTCTTAATATATCCCAAAAGTGACTCAGGATGTGACAATAAAAAAATATCAACTATAAACAACCATCAAATAACAATAAGTAGGTACATAAAATTTTTGGACAAGCCATTTTATCAAAATAAAATTTGCAAAACACTAAGATAATTTATTTTCATACAAAAACTATGCTGGGTTCCGAATGTTGGGCGTTAGAAAACCGAGAAGGAAGGTTAAAAAAAAAATCTAAAGAACTTATACAATGCACATTGACATACTTATTTTTATATCCTAAAATTTCAAAAACTTTGGACAAGCCATTTTGTCAAAATAAATTGCACAATACACCAGGATAGTTCATTTTCAAACGAAAAACTGTGTTGGTTACCGAATGTTGGGCTCTAGAAAACCGAGAAGGAAGATTTTAAAAAAATCTCAAAAACTTATACAATTCACATTCGCATACGTATTTCATATACTAAAATTTGAAAATTTTTTGTCAAGCCATTTTATCACAATAAATTACACAATACACCAAGATAGTTCATTTTCAAACGAAAAAACTGTGTTGAGTAAACGTTGGGCTCTAGAAAAACGAGAAGGATGGTAGTTCATTGTATAAATCTAAATAATTTATACAATGCACATTGACATAATTTAATTCATATACTAAAATTTTAAAAATTTTGGACAAGCCATTTTATCAAAATAAATTGCAGAAAACGCTAAGATAGTTCATTTTCAAATGAAAAAACTGTGCTGGGTATCAAATGTTGGACTCTAGAAAACCGAGAAGGAAGATTTTAAAAAATCTCAAAAACTTATACAATGAACATTTACATACATATTTTTATATACTAAAATTTGAAATTTTTTGGACAAGTCATTTTATCACAATAAATTACACAATACACCAAGATAGTTCATTTTCAAACGAAAAAAACTGTGTTGGGTACCAAATATTAGGCTCTAGATAAACGAAAAGGAAGGTTATAAAAAATCTCAAAAACTTATACAATGTACATTGGCATACATATTTTCATATACTAAAATTCGAAAATTTTTTATCAAGCCATTTTTTCATAATAAATTACACAATACACCAAGACAGTTCATTTTCAAATGAAAAAACTGTGCTAGGTAACAAAAGTAAGGCGCTAGAAAACCGAGAAGTAAATTTCAAAACAATCTAAAAAAACATACGTAATGCACATTGGTATACCTATTTTCATATACTAAAATTTGAAATTTTTTTAATAAATCGTTGCATCACAATAAATTGCACAATACAGCTAAATAGTTCATTTTCAGACGAAAAAACTATAGTAGGTAACAAAAGTTTGGCACTAGAAAACCAAGAAGGACAAGTCAAACAAATCTCAAAAAATTACATAATGAACATTGGCATATCTATTTTCCTATCCTAAATTTTTAAAATTTTTGGAGAAGGCCTTTTACACAATAGGTTGCAAAAAAAAACACCAAGAAAGTCATTTTCAGCATGAGAAAAACTGTGCGACATATCCAATGTTAAGTGCAAGAAAATGGATTCTTTTGGTCTGGTCTATGGCGCAGATCTCAGATATATATGAAAATTATATATATATTATAAAAAAATTATTATATTTTTTATTTAGATACTAATTATCTAAATTGGAATAAGACTATTTGTAGATTATGTATTGTATTTCAATTGAATTATTCATTGTTTTCAATCTATCACGTATTGTATTCTTATTTTAAGTGTATTTTTCTCATACTATACTCGATTAATATGATTCAAATTTTGTTAAAATCTTAATAAAAATGTCTACAACTCTTATATTTTGAGAATCTTCCAATTCGTAATGAATGATGATTGAAAAGTGGTTGTAAGTGTTGGAGAGATCGTACGTCTCATGTTTACTTAAAATTTTGATTATTATAAATTTCGAATTGAAAGATACTCAAAACATAAAAGTTATAGATCTCTTTTTTAAGTTTCCAACGCAATTTGAATAATCCAAATCGGACATCGTATGAGAAAGATACACTTAAAATACGAAACAGTGCGCAGAAAATGCTGGCCGCCATCTCAAATGGCGGCCAAGGAAGAAAAAAATCCATATTTTCAGACCTTGCTGAGGTGGCGTCCCGCGTGGCGCGTCCAGGTGGCAAACCAGGCCGCCAACTGAAGTGGCGGCCAGATTTAGGCCACTTGTGATATTATTTAGTAGCGTTAGGCCGGAAGTGAGATTTCCATTTTAATTTAGGATTATTAAGAAAAAATTCCGTTTTTAGCGTATTTTGATTTTTACACTCCGTTGTGAATTAACAGGACGTGTCCATTGCTTGTATTCTGCAGTCCCGTCTGTCTGTGCAGAACTTTTTGGCAGCTTTTTTATTAAAGGGAAAATTATGTTATTCTTTCGAATTGATTAATTTCATATGCTCTTAACTTTTAGTAGTTAAAAATAATTTTTTTCAACTGTTTTTTGACGATCGATATCATATTTAACAACGTTGAGGCATTAACTGTGAATAGGTGAAGTCATTTTGCATATTTGTGACATAATTAAGTTGTAAAATAGTCTTTGTTTTTAAATAATATAATAGGCATAGTTCTTTCATATAAGAATTTATTTTTTAAAACCCAATAAAATTGATAGAAGATTCTTTATTACAAGTATATAAAGTTGAGAATAATCCGAGAGTAGTTTTTTTTTTCTCATATTTGAAAAATAGAAAATGAAAATATAAGGTTGAGCAACTGATAAAAATGGACATCTCCGGCAATTAAGAAAAAGGAGTAATCAGACTCGTTTCTTTGATTTCTTAACGCTGTTGGTTTCTTGCTATTTTAATTTTTTTGCGCTAGTGGCGGTACCCCTGTTGGGCTATGCCTATGCGCAGAGCGCTTCTAGGCCTACTATTTAAGGCCCTTAGCAGGAACTAGAGGTGGTTCGCTACACATAAACCAAAATATTTAGAGACGACCAAAATAACACGGAATCGTTTTTTGACTAGCTAATTATGCATTGGCATATCAGTCCAGCAATTGCATTGCAATTGTTGTGCAAATTCCTCTGGAAATTACGCTAGAAAGAGCATGCAAAATAATACATGTAAAAGTACCTAAGTAGATAAGGTTTTTCTTTATATTATATTTACATATGTCAGACACCATCTACCTGCTAATATAATTCCATCCAACGATAATTTCATGTTTGTGCGATCAACCGTCTAAGAACAGTAACATATACCATTTACTACAACTGATACCGGGGGAAAAGAAAAAACCAAATAAGAACTAGCTCGTTGAAGAAGACTAGAAAAGTCTTAACTTCTGAAGACTCCGAACTCTATAAGCTCTAAAACTAAATCCTTTAAAACCAATCTTTCTGTTACTACCAAGTATGGTAATGGGCTTAAAGCAAGTAAAGTAACAGCAATAATATAAAGATCAACTATCAAACTCTTTATTCATGTTCTCAAATGGATTTACATCTCTTAAACATCAACACGGATAAACCCTAGTGAGAAATGCCCAAAGAGCCGACCCCCCTTCTACCCTAAAGAGGTCTATTTATACTAGTCTAGAGGAACCTTCTAGTGACGTCAGTCCTGTCAGAAGCCGGTACGCTTGTCTGCTGAGCTGTCCCTCCTGTCTGTACGATCATAACCGTTGTCCCCTCTCGAGGATCTCTCCTGGCTGGGGCGGAATGGAAATGACTACGCTGCCCCTCTTTTCCCCTTTATCCAGGCTATCCGAAGTGGGCTACCACATTGAGTCTTCTTTCTGGGCCTTTTAGGCCCCGTCTCGTTTCCCCGCCTATTGGGCTTATTGGGGCAGGTTGGTATTGAGCCCAACGGGTGAGTATTTTAGGGCCCTATCACCTGCCCCCAAGCTTTTAGTGAGCAAGGCGAGGTGAAAGCTTTTAGTGTAGTTGAGATCTGGGCTCACCACGAGGGTGGTTTGGGACCCTATCACCTGCCCCCAAGTTTTCAGTGAGCAAGGCGAGGTGAAAGCTTTTGATTGTGAGCGGGCTGAAAAAAGGCCGACGTAACTCCGCGGGCGGTTCGAAATTCCCAATATAGTCTCTAAGTAGGCCAAGTCGACGATTCAGCCTCCTTCGAACCGGTGTCTTCAATAGTGGGGGACACGTGTACAATGCTTTATGGGCCTTGGGACCAAGCGATACCTTCGAAGGGACGTTTGGTCGAGTCTTTTTGGCGGGAAAATCGAACCGACGCCCTGTAGATTTTCTGATGATTGTGTTGCCTCGGGTTTCCCCCTTTCTCTTTCATATATACTCTTCAGTCGCCGTTTTTCTCATCATTTTCTTGCTCTCGAGATCTTCTGCTTTCTCTTTTTCCATAGATAGTTCAGTCTCACTCTCTTCTCTTGCAAGCAGTTAGCGTTCGCCATTCTTCCTTCGGATCTCTGCTTTCGGTGAGTATCTTCTTTTGCTTTTCTTCTTCTGTTTGCTTCTCTTCATTCCTCTATCTGTTTTGATTTTCCCTTTATGAACAAAACTTGACAGCCATGGCGTCATCATCTGCTCCCGCTCGTAACGAGGGTTGTGAGATTCCTAAAAGTCCCCTCCAGATCATCGCCAACCCTTCTTCAGCCGGGGCTTCTGCTGGATCCCCTGCTGGCTTCGCTGCACCTGGAGCATCCATTCCGCCGATGATTCCACCCCGTGGCGCCGAGCCGTCCTCCAAGGCGGAGCCTAACAAGAAGCAGCGTAAGATATTAGCTAGCAAGAGCAAAGCCAAGGAGAAGGTGGCGGAGCCAGCTAAGAGGCCCGCCAAGGAGAAGACCCCTCCCCTGCAAAAGGTCCGAGAGGTTCGTAGCAGAGGTTGGGGGGAAGGGTGCGCTATGAGCGATTTTCGCGAGCATATGGTCTCGCCCTCTGGCATCAAGTTTGTTGCCGCAAAGAAAGAAGATAACCCAACTGCGACCGAACGAGGGGTATGTCTGTTTGGTCGAACTGTGCGCTGCGGCCTACTCGCCCCCTTCAGCGAATTTCAGGCGTCTTTTCTTAAATTCGCTAGGATCCCGCCGGGTCAATTGCATCCCTGCGCCTGGTGTTGTATAAATACCTTTGATCTCCTCATGCGCCCGGATCAGTTAAAGGCGCTGGATTTGCCTGTCCGCCCCGCTAGCTTGGAATTGCTGGGTCATTACTTTGATTTCTTTGGGACCTCGGACTTTTGCAATTTGAGGATGAGGACGCCAAGTATCTTCCACCGCCCTGGGAAGATCTCTGATTGGCAGAGGCAGTTCGTTTTTGCCTCTAGGGAGCTATGCACTAATCTTGATATCCCTACAGAATGGAATCAAGATCTCGCCGGCAAGTGGACTCAACTCCAGCTTCCCCGCCCTATCGATCAAGCTGACAAAGATTTTGTGAAAGCTCTGGACGCCAAACTCTTTGCCAAGGGATCTATTACCATAGCTTTTAATGGGCGATCTCTGGAAGCCTACCCTCTCATGTTCAAGAAAGTTGAGAAAACCGACGACGAAGAGGAAGAGGGCGACACTGAGGAGATCGGCTCTTCTAGTCGAAAGTTAAAGAAGGCTCCTGTTTTGAAAAGGCGGTCTGCAGCAGGTGAGACCACAGAATTTTTTGCACCCAGGCCTTTCGCTCCTGGTATGGGGAAGCCCCCCGCTTCTGTTGTATTTAATGTTCTCTCCTCCTCTGGATTGTTAGGTGATGTTGGTGATGGATCGAGCTCAGACTCGGATGAACCCGCGTTTACCTCGAGGCGGCAGCCGAAAGTCGCGTCACGAAAGCGGGCTCGCTCTCCTGAGTCCGAGGAGGAATTCGTGAGCGTTGAGGACGATCCCGCCCGTGATGGCGAGAGGGATAGGCTCCGCTTGGCCAGAATTGCTGCGAGGGTGAGCGAACAAATCCCTCCTGATCAGGTGCCGCCGAGTGGCTGTCCTCCTCTGCCCAAGCCTCACCCCGCTCGGTTGGGGTCCTCTCTTGACTTCACTTCTCTGGGGGCCACAGCGTCTAACGACTGGCGATCAGCCAGAATCAATGAAGTGAAGGGGCAGAAGGATACCTTCACAGCCTATGTCCCAGGCTACAATGCTGTTATGGCGGGATCAGCTGATCGACTCGACCATCAGCGATATGCAGCCGGGATAAACAAGATATCTGTCCCACGGGCTGTTGCCTTCGAGTGTGCCGGGCTGGACGTTGAGAACAGCCTCACTCTCATAAGCGAGCACGCCTTACGGGTTGGTAATTTGGCCTCCTACACTTTGGCTCTGTACCTCGACCTTCGCCATAAGGCTGACCAGATGACTATGGCCGCTGCAGCTCAGAACACACATTTGCGAGAGGAGCTTGGCAAAGGCAAAACCCCCCTGCTCACTGCGGAGAGTGCTCCTAATGCGGTCGTGGAAGAATTTTTGTCGAAGCTTGATCTCGATCGCCTGCCTTCTCCTCTTCGGGAGAAATATGATAGTTTTGTTGAGGCCATCGCCTCTCTTTCCTCTCGTTGCGAACAGGCCGGCGCAGAGGTTCTCAAGGCAAAAGGGGACGTGATGATTCAGGAAAGCGCTTCTCAAGCTTTCCAGCGGTATTTCATTAACACTCGTGATAGGATAGTTCTTTTGGAGGATGAGGTCGACAAGAGCAAGAGGGCCCTTGATTCTACTCGATCAGAACTTTTCTCGGCAAAGTCCGCTTATGAGAGGGTGCGGGATGACTTGGGCGGACTGACTCTTGAAAAGACCAAGCTGTTGGCTCAGGTGGACGAATTGAATCTCAAAGTGGAAAATTTGTCGTCTGAGGTGTCCAAGCGAGCTGACCAGCTTGCGCTGCTCCAAAAGGACTTGGAAACCCAAACAAATCAAGCTGAAGCCGCTCGAAGAGATCGAGATGATTGCCTTTCCACTATTGAGGTGGAAAAAAGAAAGGTGTCGGAGCTAGAGGCGGCGTTGGCTCAAGAGAAGGCCAAGAATTCTCAACTCGCGGATCAAGTGAACATCTTGATGGAGAATTCTCCTGGTATTGAGGGACCTCGCCCCGTTCCTTATTCTGAAGCCGCTCGAATTGGTAATGAGGCTATTGTGAATTTTTTGAATTCTGAGGGCTGTGTCCCTACAATAGCTTATCATTTGGCAGGCCGCCTCCGCTCTACTCTGAAGGATCAGGCCACTTTCTTGAGGCACTTTTTTCCTTTCACGCTGGCCAACGTCGGGCTGGAAGGCAAGACGCCCCTCGAGCTGAAACCCAGGGACTGGAGCGGATACCGTTGGGACCCTAACACCAGCACCATGTATGATCCGGCAGGCAATGTCTTCGACGGAATGCCCAGACTCTTTAAGAGGCGTAATCCGCCCAAGTTCGTCTTCCCGCCGGATCAATGGCCTGACGAGATCGACCAGCCCGAGTTGATTGAAGAGGAGGAAGAAGAAGAAGAAGAAGATGAAGAAGAGTAGTTGTTTGCTTTCCTTGATTTGTCGCCATATACTTGGCGTTTTTAATGAACTTGTTATCTTTTGCAATTTCTTTTGAAGTACTCGCGTGATCGAGGAGATGTGCTTATTAATGTGATGATTTAGATGCTTTTTTAGCAAATCAGCTACATAATTGCTTGATTTTTATTTTCTTCTTTGTTGTCTGAGCGTCGCTCGACTTCTTTATTTCTGTCCGCGCACTTATCGTTAGCATTTTAATGCCTTTATTTTAACAAACGTTGTGCAGTAGTATCACGCACCCCGATCAAGCGTCGCTTGGTCGCGTTACTAGTCAAAGCCTACTTGACTCATCTTGAGTGAAAATTTGATTGGGCTTCAACCTTTCCGCCCTTAGCGGATTGTCACTGAGTTAACTATTTCAGCTGTTTGGCTAAAGCCTTAAGTTTGTCAGCGATATTAGATTTTATCAGTCGGTATTATTTCCAAGAGAATTTTCACAATATACTTCATTCCTTGATAATATTTCTGATACATTACTCTCTAAGCACTAACATTGATAATCTTTAGTCACTCTTCCCTTATACACATTTTTTTTTTTACAAAAAATAGATTAAAAGGTACTACATCTGACTTAATGATTATCGAAGTTCCAGTAGAGCCGCCCTTTGATGATCGAGGCGGAGTGATCTTGAAGTCGTCCTGTTGTTGGGGTCGGCTGATCTTGAAGCCGCCCTGTTTCTATACCGGTGACTGGAAACAGCCACCGTTTTTCAGAGACATACCCAGATTATGCAGGCGAAGTCACCTTGGTGGGGACCCTGCCGTCACATTGAATGACTTCTCTAGGTTGGGAGCTGCTAGGATTCCTGGAAAAGGATTTGACATCGGCAACTCCCGTCTCTGTCCCATCCCGCTGCGTCGAGGTGATTTGCTCGTACGATACACCTTCTCGACGGGGCGGGTTTGGGTTTTGAACGATCTCGGCAGTTTGACAGAAGAACTTCTCGCCGGGCACTACAACTACTCTATATCAGCTGCCTCACTCCCTATACCAATATCCTTTATTCTCTTGACAACATTGGGAGACGAGCCGAGCCGAATTGTGTAGTTGTGGCGCCGGCTGCAATGCGCCGGATCGTTCGGGGGTAACAATCGTCGAGGACAGCTGATTTCTGGATCTCAGCTATCCTACGAGATTTCCTTCCCCCAATCAGCTAGCCTACGAGATTTCCTTGATCTTGTCTCTCCTCTTCCTTCCCTTTTTCTTTTTCTTTTTTCTCATTGTTTCCCCTCTTGCTATCTAGAAAGCTTTCAGAAGTTCGTTCTCTTTTTCTATGTTCAGGGAAGATGAACAAATTTTGCTGAAAGGATGCCTTTCTAGCGAGGGGTTGAGGAGGTATTTATAGGTGCCAAACGCTACCTAATTCCGGCATTGCTTTAATTTTAGCATTTATGTCCGACGTTTCCGTACCCTGGATATCCGGATTTTCCGGGATTTATGTTGGAAAACCCCCGGTCAATAAAGAGCATTTAATTTCCGTATTACATACGGTTTGTGGTTGTCAGGAGCTCTGCAGCCTTTGACTGGTTTGCAGAAGATTTGATTCTTCTATCCTTACTCAGTTTGTCGCGTAGGCGCCAATTTTCTGGAGAATATCCAGATTGTCGCTTAGTGATCCCGCCGCTCGTTCGCCCCTTGTCAAAGGCGAGGTTAAATCTGGCGGGTGGCGGGTTCACCTGTCATCTGTCGTGCTTTATGGCCCATACTGCATCGGCGGGTATGTTGATGATATCGCTCAGACGCAAGGGGATCTGGCTTGAAAGGCGAGGTGAAGGACGGTATCGATACGAGGATTCAACGGCTACAGTATAACCCATGAACCCTTTCACATTATGCATTAAATGCCTTCTGAAAAGGTGTCTTGGACTCTGCCCCATTATTTCATTTCGGTCATGATGGGGGAATGCCTTGGATTCTGTGCCTGACTTATATCTTTGAGGTGACGCTTCGGATTCCGTACCCACCGCCTCATCATGAGGGGGCGCTTCGGCTTCAGCATCCGTCCTTTGGTCACACCTTCTGGTGTTCTATAAATATGACTTGCGTTCTTCGCTATTGTTTACCTCCTCCTTCCCTTGCTACTCTCTCCTTAGTTTCCCTTTACATTAACGTAATGGCCTTTTCTTCTTACTACTCCCTTCCCCCCTCTGATAGTGTAGGGGCCGAGAGCCATTCGTACCGCGGGATAGTACTTTATCATCCCGACCCCATTACGGCTGTCGACGTCGAAGCCGCCCTCTTGGTTGTGGAGCCCAGCTTCCGCTGGGAAGTAAAAAAGATGTGCTCTAGGCGGTTTCAAGTCTGGGGGCCTCCTGACTGGGAGGCTCGAGCTTTGGAGCTCGCGCATGTCAAAGCGGGGCCATATATTTTCATGGCCTCCACAGTTAATAGCCACAAGACTCTTCTCCAATCCCGCCGGTTATGGAATTCCTCTCCCCCAACCCCGCTGGTGAAGTACTGGGTTCGTGCAGTGGGGCCCCCTGTAGGCTGGCTGACGGGCTTCGCCGCTCGAGGCCTCTTCCCCTTCGGCCTTTATGTGGCTGTTGATCCTGCTACCCGGGCAGGGGTTGAGGGACGATGGGCGCGAGCTCAGGTAGCCGTTCCCAACAAGGAGGCTATTCCCCTGTCTCTCACTTTTTTCCGTGCAGGACCCGTCGGGTCTCTTCACGTAGAACGTCTCCCCGTCTGGTACGCTATTGAAGGGGAGGAATATGAAGATAGCTTTCTACAGGCTTTGCTCAGTGAGCCTGTGGAGGCCTATAGCAGCCAACTGGTGGAAGCGAGGCGGGCTCAGCTACTGGCGGAGGCTGCGTCTGGGTCGAGCAGTGGCGGGGGGACTGAGTCGGGCAGCAGCGAAGGGACTGATGGGGAACCCTCAGTGAACTCTTAGTTCTTTTCCCCCTTTTTTTTTTTGGAATTTTGTTGTATCAAAACTAAGTTAAGGAGAAAGCTTTGCAGTATGATGTGTTTCATTTTACTTTTCTTGCAACGAGCGCGACGCGCTTTGATACTAAATGCGTTGCCTCAGGCGCGACGCGCCTCGGCATGCAAAATAGCGCTAAGCGCTGACGACGTTAGCCTCGACATGCAAATTAACATCGCTTAAGTTTAATTTGAAAAATAAGTTTTTAAATTTATTCATAGAATTTTATGAATACATTAATCTCTTTCTCTAGCCAAAACGGCGAGACAACATCTGCGGATTTAGCCTAGCTATACGACATGCGCCGATCAGCCATCTCTTGGCTTCAGTGGTGTTCCTTCCATTCAGTTGTTGGATTGGATGGAATTTATCCTCATGTGTGAGATCATTCTTGGGGTTGATTCCCGGGCGTTTCATACTTACTATGACGCCCCTGATGTCGCATAGCCAAACACATCAAAAGTTGGCCGGGTAGGTTACTGGAGATTGGCCAGACTCTTAGTCGTGGGTCGGACTGATCCGCTTCGCTGTTCAGTCCGACAGTCAAGGTCTGGATCAATGACCTCATAGAAGAGCTTTTGACTTGCCCACGGCGGGTCTGTCGCTCTCGGGGTAAATTAGATCTTTCTGTTAATTAATTACTTATTCAGCTATTCTACGAGATTGTCCTTTATCTCGAATTCTCAATAATGCAATTGATAGTTGTCATAATGCATTACTGACACCTCTGTTCTCTTTCTTCTGCGACTTCGTTTATCTGAGATACTCTTTTCTTTATGCTTTTCAGACTTTTAAACGAATGCCGCTCACGCCTACCTTGTGAGTAAGCATGTGATTTATGTGATGGTCACACTCTTTTGATCGGATGTGATTTACATGGTAATTACTAGTTCTGTGACCCGGAAACCGACGACGTTAAACCCAACCGTCTAGTTAGCGTGGGTGTTAAAAGATTGACTTCGATCATTCCCTTGACATAGGTACTAAGTTCTGAGTCCGATCCTTCCCTTGGTGTAGGTACTAGGATTCATAGCTTCCCTTGGTGTAGGTACTGAATTGTGAATCCGACTCTTCCCTTGGTGTAGGTACTAGGATTCTGAATCCGATCCTTCCCTTGGTGTAGGTACTAGGATTCATAGCTTCCCTTGGTGTAGGTACTGAATTGTGAATCCGACTCTTCCCTTGGTGTAGGTACTCGGATTCTGAATCCGATCCTTCCCTTGGTGTAGGTACTAGGATTCATAACTTCCCTTGGTGTAGGTACTGAATTGTGAATCCGACTCTTCCCTTGGTGTAGGTACTCGGATTCTGAATCCGATCCTTCCCTTGGTGTAGGTACTAGGATTCATAACTTCCCTTAGTGTAGGTACTGAATTGTGAATCCGACTCTTCCCTTGGTGTAGGTACTCGGATTCATAACTTCCCTTGGTGTAGGTACTAAATTGTGAATCCGACTCTTCCCTTGGTGTAGGTACTCGGATTCATAACTTCCCTTGGTGTAGGTACTAAATATGCACTAAAAGGAGCTTTCAAGCTTCCTCTCTTCAATTGCATCCATATTCTTTGATTAAGCTTTTCAAACTTCATTTGTCATTACTTAGCCCAGTTTCTTACAGAAACATATTAAACAAACTCAGCGCTTGTGGTTGCCAACTAGCTGGCAACCTTGATTGAAAGTAAAGACAATGCAGCAAAAGGAAGATACAACGGTATTTACAGTGGTGCAAACCTTGCGGAGAGCTTCATGGGTAGAATTTGCGTAGGTCCGACGCATTCCATGAGTTCGCTAATACCTTACCTTGTGCATCCTTCAGATAGAATGCTCTTTCCCCGGCCGACTTCACAATCTCAAAAGGGCCGTCCCAAACGGGGTCCATCTTGCCACTGTGCTTGCCTGCTGCTGCTGCCTTTCTTAGCACTAAATCACCAGGCTGGAAATGTCGCGGAGCCACCTTTTTATCAAAGGCTCTTCGCATCTTCCTTTGATATTCTGTCTGCCGAGCCGAAGCTTCCTCCCGGAGCTCGTGAATCACCTCGAGCTCCTCCATCCTGCGCTCGGCATTCCGTTGGGTGGAGTAGTTGATGGTGCGGAGTGTCGGATGGACAATTTCCATAGGAATGACAACTTCCATCCCATAAACCAGAGCATAGGGCGACCTTTCGGTGGCCGATCGCGGGGTGGTGTTATAAGCCCACACCACCTCGCTGAGATATTCAGGCCAAGTGTTTTTAGTTCCTTCTATTTTTTTCTTCAACCCCTTCAGAATGGTTCTGTTTGATACTTCCGCCAGTCCGTTGGATTGCGGGTGGCACACAGATGCAAAATTAATGTCAATGCCCAGTCCGCGGCAATAATTCTTGAAGGGTGCTCCGGTAAACTGACGCCCATTGTCAGTGATGATGGCATTCGGAATTCCATACCTGTACACTATTTGGTGCTCCAGGAAATCTGTGATCTTCTGGGAGGTAATAAGGGATAAGGCCTTGGCCTCGATCCACTTAGTGAAGTATTCCACCGCCACCACAATGAACTTGAGGTTCCCTCTCGCTTGAGGGAAAGGGCCGAGTATATCCATTCCCCAAATGTCAAAAGGCCAGGGGCTTGTGATTGGCTTCAAGTGGTTAGGCGGCATGTGACTAATTCTTGCATGAAATTGACACTGTGCGCATCTTCTCACCAACTCTTCCGCGTCCCTTCTCAAGGTTGGCCAGTAATAGCCTTGGCGCATAATTCTTTTTCCCAAGGTGCGGGGTCCTTGATGGCTACCACAAATACCTTGATGAGTTTCTTTCAACAGTTCATCAGCCTTGGCCCTTCCGACACAAATCAACCAGGGGTGGTGGTATCCCTTTTTGCATAGTTCCTCTTCAATTATTGTGAATTCCAAAGACCATCTCTTGATTTTCCTCGCCAGGTTCCTGTCTCGTGGGAGAATCCCCTTGGTTAAGTACATCCAAATTGGCGAGTACCACTCTTCCTCATGGCGTGTCTGAAAGACAACCATCTCGAGTGACTGAATGCTGGGCGAAGGGATTTCCAAGACTATTATGGGACGGTCTTTGTCCAACTCGCTCTTGGCTAGTTTGGACAGAGCATCTGCTGTCTCGTTCTCTCCCCTGGGAATGTGCTCAACGAGGACCTTGTCAAAACCGCTCATGAGTTGCTCCGCCCTTCTCAGGTACTTGATCAGCGTTTCGTCTTGAGTTTTGTACTCTTTGAGCACCTGATTCACTACCAGTTGGGAGTCGGACCGGATCCTGATGCTCTTAGCCCCAGTGGCCGCAACCAACTGTAAACCCGCGATGAAAGCCTCGTACTCGGCCACATTGTGGGATGGGTTGAAATTCACCCGCAACGCGTACTTGAATCTATCTCCATCCGGGCTGATTATTTCCACACCTAATCCAGTGCCCTTGTCGGATGCGGCTCCGTCCACATATACCTCCCATACCGCCTCCACAGGGGTAAAATCTCCACTGGTCCCTTGGACTATAAAGTCCGCCAGAGCCTGGCTTTTGTAAGCCGTTCTGGACAGATAGGTGATGTCGAATTCCGACAACTCAATGGCCCACTTGAGCAGTCTCCCAGCGACGTTGAATTGTCCTAACGCCTTGCGGAGTGGCATAGTGGTTACCACGCGAATAGGGTGAGCTTGAAAATAAGGGCGCAATTTCCTGGCCGTCACCACAATTGCAAACGCATTCTTCTCAATCGCTGGGTACCTGGTCTCGGCATCCCTCAATACTCTGGATACAAAATACACCGGTTTTTGTACGCCTTCTTCTTCTCTGACCAGAGCCGTGCTGATAGCCTCCTCATTGGTGGCTATGTATAGATATAGTGGCTCACCATTTATGGGCCTGCTGATTATGGGTGGGGTGGAGAGATATTCTTTGATCTTTCCAAAGGCTTCCTGGCACTCTGGTCCCCACTTGAACCCTTGCGTCTTCTTTTTGATGAGGTCAAAGAAAGGCTTGCATAGCATAGCGGACTGCGAAATGAACCTGCTGAGCGCTGCTATCCTGCCGGTGAGGCCCTGCACCTCCTTGATGGAACTAGGTGACTTGAGGTTTATAACCGCTTGGCATTTGTCGGGATGGGCTTCAATACCGCGCTCGGAGATGATGAACCCTAAGAACTTCCCGCTGGATAAGCAGAAGAAACTCTTTTTAGGATTGAGCCGCATTCCTACCTGTCTCATTTTGGCAAAGACCCTTTCCAGATGGGCGACATGATCAGAGCCAGTGCCACTCTTAACAACCATGTCATCAATATACGCCTCCATTATGTCTCCCAACTCTTCCTTGAAGACCTTGGAAACCATTTTCTGGTATTCCGCTCCTGCGTTCTTGAGGCCGAAGGGCATGACCTTGTAACAATACAATCCCTCTTCAGTAACGAAGGAGGTTTTCTCTTCATCCGCCTGACTCATCCTTATTTGATTGTAACCAGAGTAGGCATCCATGAAACTGAGGTACTTGAAGCCGGCTGTGGAATCGATCATGGCATCGATGCTAGGTAATGGGAATAGCGTCTTGGGGCAAGCTTTGTTTAAATCGGTGTAATCTATGCACATTCTCCACTGTCCATTGGATTTAGTCACCAATACCGGATTAGCCAACCACTGCGGATACTTGACTTCCCTTATGGCCCCAGTTTTGAGCAGCTTTTCCACTTCCGCCTTAATTGCCCTTCTCTTCTCTCGACTTTGCTTTCTCTTCTTTTGAGTAATCGGTCTCATGCCTGGCTTGGTAACAATTTGGTGCTCGGCTATCTCCCTGTCTATCCCGGGCATAGCCTCACCCTCGCAAGCGAAAATATCGCGGTTTCGCAGGAGGCATGCCTTGACCAATTCTCGGTCCTCTCCGGATAGTACAGTGCCGATCTTGGTGATCTTGCCATCTCCCAGATCAAACTCTTCAGTATCTTCCATGGGACCGCCTGTGGGTCCAGCGGGGTTATGGAGCAAGATATTTTCCGCCGAGTCATAAGACTCCGTTCGTTCACCTGCGTGCTCAATTTGAGCCACATACTTTGGAATGGACGCCTGATAGCATGTTCTGGCTATTTGCTGCTCACCTCGCAGGGTTCCGACTCCGCTCCGAGTGGGAAATTTGACCTTTAAATGGGGTGTAGAGGCTATGGCTCCGATGTCATTCAGAGCCTTCCTACCCAGGATAATGTTATACGGAGAAGGAGTGTTTACAACTACGAAACTGACTCGGGACACCACATCCCTTGGGGATTCTCCGAAAACAACTGGCAGATCTATAACCCCCAAGGGCATAAGCTGATCGCCTGTGAAACCCGTGAGCGGTGTAGCCATAGGTTTGAGGGGATGTTCTTGCAAATGCAACTTTTTTAAGGTTTCATAATAGATGATATCGGCAGAGCTACCCGTGTCAACCAGGATTCTGCCTACTCGCGTGCCATTTACGCGCAGCATTACCACAATAGCGTCATCATGGGGCAAATGAATTCCTGCATAGTCCTCCGGCCCGAAGGTGATACGCGTGTTTGCCACCGAGTTGCTTTCTCCTATCTGAAAGACCTCCATCCTTGACGGGTTGTCTAGGTTCTTGGGGTAAGCGTATCTCCTTCTGGCCCTTTCTGAGTCTCCCCCTGCGGCAGGTCCTCCCGCTATATACAAGACGGGTGCTGGGGAAGGTCGGGGATTATCTTGATCGGCATTTGGAGGGGTTCTCTGTCGGGTGCGCTCCGCTTGCCTGCCTCGGTCTCGCATACGGCGTCCGTAGTTGTTCCCTTGCCTTCCCCCTCTGTTGCCTCTTTCTTCATTATTCCACTGGGGGGTTTCCAAGTACCTCTCAAGCACCTTAGTGTTTCTAATCATCCTTTCAATTTCATCTTTCAACTTGATGCATTCGGACGTGGCATGGCCGTATCCATTGTGATATCTGCAGTATTTGTTTCTGTCACCCCGGTTAGTTTCTTCCCTAGAAAGTGGCTCGGGTCGCTTAAACTCCGGGTCATCTTGAACAACCTGCAGCAATGAATCGGTTGAAACCGAGAAAACATGATAATTAGTGTACCCTTGCTTATAATCCTCTCCCGTGGGAGGGAATCGAGGTTGAGCTACCACGCCTTTATACTTGTTGAAAGAACGACCCCGCCGATAAGGACGAGGAGGAGTATCTCGGCGAGTGGACGGAGGCGTATTTCGCCTATTAGGAGGAGAAGCGGGTCGGGGATAACGCCGGGGTCGATCAGGGCTTTTGCGCAACGCTCCTCGGCTGGCTGGTTTCCCCGCCACTGCGGCATCTTCCTCAGCTTGCAAGGTTTTCTCCGCTGCAGTTCGGAACTCTGCAAACGTCCTGAAGTCTTCTTCTACTGCTCTCCAGCGTAAGGCATTTCCTTGCCTTAAACCTTGCCTCACTGCGGCTAAGATGATTCCGTCGTTGTAATCAATAGTTTGATTTGCCTCCTCAGCGAACCGGTTGAGAAACTTCCTTGTTGATTCCCGCTCGCCCTGTTTAAGACTCATTAGATCTATTGATCTTTTGGCAGGCGCCCGGATGCTTGGGAATCTCTGCAGGAATTGATTCTCTAGATCAGCGAAGTCCCTCACTGAATTGAAAGGTAATTCCGAGAACCACTTCCATGCCGATTCCTCCAGGCATGTAGGAAAAACTCGACACCAAATACTTCTATCCAAGGTGGAGAGAGAGATTCTGGCCTTGAAACTGGACAGGAATTCCTTCGGGCATTGCAGGGTCTTGGTAGAGAACCTGGGGAGGTTAGTGAAACCATTAATGTTTATCGGGTGATGATAGAAATGGTTTGGGAAGACTCCCCTTGCCGGTGAACATTGCCTTCGTCGCCCCAAATCAGGTGTGTCATCGTGCCACCTCCTCCGAGGGGAATGAGTGACACTCCCCGTGCTATGGCGGCTGGGCGAGCGGATTCGTTCTTGCGTCTGAATAAGAGGAGCCCCAGACGGCATTCCTCCTCCTACGAATGGCGGGACATATTCTTCGTGCGGGATCGCATGGCCCTGTGGATGAGGGAAGCACGAAGGGGTCCCTTGGTAATGTTCTCCTCTAATGCCGCCCATGCTACCTTCATAAAGGGGTGGTCGAAGTCCCGACCTAGATGGAGCCATGCAGGCTTGCTGCGCCGGCAGACGCTCGCCAGGTTGCTGCATAATATGAGTCGGCATTGGAGCGACATTATTTCCCAGCACGGGCGAGGATAAGGATAAAAACTGTCCCCATGATTGAAGCATATGCTGGTCCCACATCTGCCGGTAGGGGTCCGCTGGCGCAGATACCGTGGGCCAGGCAGGAGGCATTCCTGATCCAATCAAGGAAGGTGGTGCTGCAAGACCAGGCTGCATTGATCCCGCATGCATATGTGAGGAGGGTGGTCTTGCTGGAGGCGGCTGGAAACCTGCCGAAGTTGGTCCGCCCATAAGGATCGGCGTGGTTCCTGACGGGGTCGGTCCGACAAGAACGGTCGGAGTGACTCCCGACGAAGCGAGGCCATTGAGGGCGCTCGAGTTGATGGCATTCGCTCCCGACGGTCCCGCGGTCTGAGGGGTATAGACCGGCTGGGAGTACCCGGGGGGAGCGGATTGACAACCCGCCAGGTTCGTCGGAGCGAACGGCGGATTTGGTACCGCCGAAGCGGTCTCTTGCGGGATCTCTTCCACTAAGAGGTCCGGAGGCATCCCGAGAGGAGTGCGCTCGCCTTGCGCAGAGGTTTGCGCTTGGTGATTAGGTGAATCTCTTGCCATGAAAAAGTCGAACGAGAGTCGTCTGGGTTCTAAACTCTTCCCGCGATCTGGCATCAGCTACTCTTCCTTGCTTGAGGTGAGCCCCACGGTGGTTGTTACTACCAAGTATGGTAATGGGCTTAAAGCAAGTAAAGTAACAGCAATAATATAAAGATCAACTATCAAACTCTTTATTCATGTTCTCAAATGGATTTACATCTCTTAAACATCAACACGGATAAACCCTAGTGAGAAATGCCCAAAGAGCCGACCCCCCTTCTACCCTAAAGAGGTCTATTTATACTAGTCTAGAGGAACCTTCTAGTGACGTCAGCCCTGTCAGAAGCCGGTACGCTTGTCTGCTGAGCTGTCCCTCCTGTCTGTACGATCATAACCGTTGTCCCCTCTCGAGGATCTCTCCTGGCTGGGGCGGAATGGAAATGACTACGCTGCCCCTCTTTTCCCCTTTATCCAGGCTATCCGAAGTGGGCTACCACATTGAGTCTTCTTTCTGGGCCTTTTAGGCCCCGTCTCGTTTCCCCGCCTATTGGGCTTATTGGGGCAGGTTGGTATTGAGCCCAACGGGTGAGTATTTTAGGGCCCTATCACTTTCAATTTCCTAATGAGACTAAAAGTTCTTTTCAGCACATCCTGCTGAGAAGCAACTTCCTCTACATGCTGTTTCTTCGCAGGAGCAACACTGTTGCACGTGTCATTCATCCCCCTTTCTCTGGTCTGATCTGCCATTTGCAAACCCATTCATCACTCTCTCCCTCGCATTAGCATCTTCATTTGAAAGATGTACACTTGAAACACAATCATCTTCTGAAGTTTCTGAATTATAGTTCACCTCAGCATCTGCCAGTTGTAGAAAAAATATATAGAAAAGAATTTTGGTTTATATAAAACTGGATTGGAAAATTACAGTGCCATACCATGCAGCTTGTACGTAATATGTGAACCAAGGTTTATTGTTTCATTGATTTTCCAGCCTCTCAACAAGTATTTGAAATCTAGATCTCTAGTTGAAAACCTATATACATTTCATAGATGATAATTGCCACAAATTTTGTTGACACGTGTTGGAACTTGGAACCACAACGTATTAGAACACAGTAATCATTTGTCTTTGAAATAATAAAACAGCAATCATGAACATGCCAATGTTAATCCTCACAATATATTTTTTCCAATAGTAAACCATAAAAAATTGCAAGTACATCGTAATAATTCTGACCTTGTTCAGTTGTGAATGAAGGTTGAGGGCCTTCCTCACTGCCAGTATCAGTATTATTATCCAGCACAGCATCAGTAGACAATATAGGTACATTGCCATTACTCTGCAGAGGGACAACACCATTAGCCTGCACAGGAACAACACCATTAGCCTGCAAATGGATAGCACTGTTACCCATCACATGTGTGCTGCCATTTGCCATTACAGGGACAACAGCAGGGCGGTCTACAGATATACGGAGGACATCATTGAGTACAAAAAAGCCATCCTCCTGTGGAGCCAAGAAAAAGGACTGGGCAAAGGGCCGTCTGATGCGATCAGGGCCTGTCAGATAGCCAGTAACAACAATAAAAACCCCGCTCATGCATGATGGCTGAGCATCTGCTGTTTCGATCTCCCAGAAATATTTACCGACATCCATCGCCATTATCTTCTGATTAATTCCCTAGTAGCACAAAATAAAATAAGAGGTGCAGTCGCAGTAAATTACAAGAGAAGGTACTTTTTGCACGTATTAACTAAACAAAATAAAATACCGACACACTACACCACCAACAAGAAGGTTCATTTCAACACCCGAGTATAATGTAACGCGTACCTGATAATTAAAAGGTAACAACAATACAAGTTTTTTCCCTTATTTGTTTTTCTTAAAAATTATCACTAAACTACCATTTACGTCCTGTATGATAGCCCTTCCAGATAAGTAATGAAACGAGATAAACCAGCCGTGAATAGTAGAGACGTTGGATGTGCCTATAGGTTGATACAGGTAGCCCCTTACATATAACAGAATATACATCATAAAAATCATGACGGCAGGTATCAGGTAAAATAAGAAAGGTACGAAATAGAACGACTGTAGGATCTGGAAACTGGAACCAGCCAGAGAAGAAACTGATTTATACCAACTAGCACAGCCACTGGAAGGATAGAAAAAATACCTGTAAGGTGGTGGCAGAGGTCATCATGCCGTTGACATCTGGACGGCCTAGTATGCTTGTTTCCTGGTAAAAGCGGTATATCTGATCAGGAGATCGGTGTAGAATGCGGTAATACTGGTCCACAAATGCACGTGCAATCTACAGATACGTTTTCACAAATCAAACCATAGAACAAAGTAATAAAACATTTAAGAATGCAAGGGAATTGGGATGAAACATACCACATGTGGACCTAATGGTGTACCACCGACCCGATGAGCTCCCATTGCCATCTCTGGAACAAGGGTATAAACATATATCAGTTAAAGAAACCATAAATTGTTACATGCAACCCTGAAAACCTATCAGTCCCGCATAAATGCCAAAAAAAATATATATAAGATCTTCAGTAATACGCAAAAAAAGCCTGACATTTTCACACGTGTGAGAAAGGAGGGCACCCTACGCAATATATATATATAAAGCATGTTGCAAGGTGCTTTTGGGGAACCAAAACAACAAGCAAGAAGAAATCCTAAAAAATCTTCCTTGTTTTGCGAGGACAGTCAAAATTTGACGACCAAAAACAATGAAGTATCATGTAATCCAACAATTGATGTATTACTACCCTGAAAATCTCTTCCTCTCTCTATAAACTATCTACGATCAATATAAGGTAAAAAGTATAAAAGAAAAAAAAAACCTAAAAGATAATCCTTTTCATACAAATATATAAAAACAAATATGAAAATGCTGGAAAAGAGGAGAGAAGTATAGCAATCATACCCTCTCAGAGAGAAAGTCAACAAACAAGGATTCGACAGAAGAGGTGATGGCGCTCTAATTCGAACCCTAGAAATTGAAGAAGCGATGAATAGGGGAGACGAAGAGGCCAGAAAGAGAAATTATAAGTAGGAAATAGGGTTTATACCAAAAATAAAAACGTCGGTTTTTCTCTCAGAGGTTTAAGCATATTTTTTTCTTTTTCATCTCCATTTCTTCTCACAATACGTGGTCCCTGTTGCTTATATTATGGGGTCACGTCATCTGTAGCCTGTAGGCCTGTAGCAATTGTTTCTTTGGGCTGCTTTGTTTTGGAAGTAAGTCTTCTTTCAATTTCTATATTAATTATTAAAAGTTGTGGCCGCTCCGCAAATAGTTTTTTTTCCCTCTTTTATATTTTTATATTTTTATATTTTTTATAGTTTGTTTAAAATAAATTAAAAATAGTCATGCCAACCATAGTAAGAATTTTTTTGGCAGAAAATTTGTATCAAGTTTATATAGCGATATTTTATGAAAGAAATTACTAATTTTGAAATTAAAAATTTTTATCTATAATTTATAACAAGTTTTTATATTAATATTAGCAAGTTTTTTTTGGGCAGAAAATTTATATCAAGTTTTTATAGCGACTTTTTATGGAAGAAATTACTAATTTTGAACTTACAAATTTTGTCTATAAATTTTAACAAGTTTTTTCATTAATATTAGCAATATTTTTTTGGACAGGAAATTTATGTCTGAGTTTATATAGCGACTTTTTACGGAAGAAATTACTAATTTTGAACTTATAAATTTTTGTCTATAAATTTTAACAAGTTTTTTACGACAGATTTGTTATATTTTACATTAGAATTTTTTTATATTTTACTTTACATAGCGCAGCCATATCTAGTAATAATAAGTTTGGGTAAGTTTTATAAGTTTTCTGTTCTTATAAATATTTTTCTACTGTTCTTTAACAATTAATATCAATACTTAAATTATAATTAACAGTTAACACCGTTGGCACTTTAATTACGAAGAAGTGAAGTTGTTATCCTGAATATTTGTGACATGATTTAGTTGTAAAAATAGTTTAATAGAGATTTTTTTATATAAGAATTTATTTTCGGAAAAACCAGAAAACTAATAGTAGTTGTGAGAAGTTTAGAACAATCTAGGAGCTATATTGTTTTTCATATTAGAAACTGAAAATGAAAAATATAAGTTGTAACAATCCGTAGATTTTATATTTGAAAATATTCATAGAAAACTTAAAAATAATAAAATCATAAAAAATTTGATCATCGTTTTCATTCAATTATCTATATTCAGATGTAATTACCACATATTGAAATATGTAAGGTTTTTGTCAACTGTTAAAGACTAATAATTTTACTATTTTTTTTTATAAAAATAGCAACTGCTACACGTAACACGTCAGAGAAAAAGAATTAAATAACCACTATCCTATTTTCTACTGGTCTTAACCCATGTGCCAATCAACCATGGCACTACAATATCTGAACCAACGTAGCAACAACAAAAGAAAAAGAAAAAAAAAAAAACAATACAAGAAATCCCTTAATCATTCAGCAAAATTCATTAATTGTCTCGTCTTTAATTTATTAGAAACTGTAATTTTAGTCATAGACTGTCATAGGCTTCCCTTAATAATTTGGTTGCCTTGTTGCATTAAACTGAGTGGGCTGAGGCTCAAGCACCTCAGACATGAGTGGGACGATAGAGCCACCGTTAAAAATGGACATCTCCGTTATTACAGTAAAAGACGGAGATTAGACTTATTTATTCTCTTTCTTAATTTAAACGCCGGTTGGTTTTCTTGGGAACTTCTTGCCCTTTAAGCTGTTGTAATGGCGGTACCACTGTTGGGTTATGCACCTCTAGGCCTACAATTTTTGGGCCTAACCCAAAAAACATAGATCATGTATTGGCATATCAGCCCAGTTATTGCATCTTAACCATTGTGCAATTTCCTTCTGAGTTCTGACAATTCTGCAGGAAAGAGAATGCAAAAATTATTGCAATCGGACTTGAATTGCAATCTTATTGCAGTCATTCATAATATCGAAAGAAAGATCTGGATTTTGACACATAAAAAAAAAATTAGCCCACTATATTATATGCTATGTAAAATATCCAATCTTCTTTATATATATTAGAAATAGAAATGAACTACCTACCATTATATATAGCTCCATCGATCGATAATTTCATGTTATGCAACCAACCTTCTTCTAAAAACAGTAACATATACCATTTACTAGAACTATTACCCGAAAAAGGAAAAAAAAAAAAAAAAACTAAATAACAACTAGCTCATTGAAGAAGACTAGAACAACTGCCTCCTTGTCCTGCGTTGCTTAATAATCTCTGAAGCCTCCAACTCTATAAGCTCGTCCACCAAATCCTTATAAACCGACCTTTCAATTTCCAAGGCCATCCCTTGCAATTCAGTGTTAAACTTGTCCCATCCTCTCATATGACGAATTGCTTCTTCACTGGATATCTCGCAATTATCGTCTTCATTTTCATCAGCGCCATCGGATCCTACAAATATGACCTCCTTTTGAATTTTATCAATTTTGGTGCATAATTCTTCTAACAATTGCTCCCCACCTAGCTTCTTCGTACAAGCGTGCCATCCTGAACTCAACATAGAAGAGGTGCTCTGCTCCAACATCTCGCCAATGATCTCGTTCACCAAGTCAAAAGTTAATTTACGGTGTATTTTGTCCTCAGATTTGGTTTGTTCAAGGACAAAAAATAAATCAGGATTTATAGGGTACTTGGCCTGCTGAGGTAGCACAAAAGAGCACAGATCTTTGTGCAGTAGCCCAGAGGCAGCGAGAATTTTTTTGATATACTCATGTTCCGGGTTTTCGGGTTTGAACAGAATGATTGGATCACCGCATGGCAGTTCATCATTGGCTGAGCTCAACTGTTCAAGTTTTTGTATAAGGGTTTCAATATTTTCAGATTTTATTTGAATGGACGGTGGTGTGTCAGGTAAGCTTGCAGGGTTCCAAGATTCCTCCGACGTGCAAGTCTCTCCATCTGAAATGTAGCAGGAGGGAAACAATATTAATTAAAGATATTTTTTATTCTCGACTGCATTTATTTATGTATGCATGTATTTGTAGTTGTAGTATTTATGGATCATTACTAGAAGTAACTGGTCCCATAAATCAAGAATACAGACACAAGTAAGAATATACATAGTACAATGTAACTTAGGAGTATGACAATAAATGGCATTACACCAAAGTGTGGTCCAGTGATCAACAGGAGGAACTACAAGAAAGATACATAGCTAAGATGGAGGCCCATATGTTAGGTCAAGACCCAACACAAACATGTGTGCACACCAGTTGGTGCTATAATGCCAACTATTCAAACGCAAGCCAGGGCCACAAAATGCTGCTTTAGGTTGCATTAATTGGCGATGGCCTGTCAATAGCATTATCAAGGCTTCTGACAGGTAATAATGCTTGTGCTTTGAAGAACATACTGGCCTCCTTAAATTTAAGTTTTGGGTTTATTAAGAGTAAGAACAATCACTAATAAACAATTTTATATTTGGAGATCCTTAATAATTTATGAAGGATTGTTTGGGTCATTTAAATTCCACAATTTGAAATTTTGTTATAAATACAGAAATTTTCTGCAACACTATTAGGACATGAATTTTCCCCCATATGAAACAATTAATGACTGGTAAAATGGTAAACTATAGAACATAAAAAAAATGTAAGATTTTACCTCTGAATGAATCCGAAAGTCTCTTCACGGGAGTCAATTCATCATGATAAAATGAAGGAATAAGAACAGAGACTGGACTAACCACTGCTGTCTCCTTATCCAATATTTTCTCCTGTAATAAAAAGGCAATACTTTTTACCAACTCGGATATGAAAAGTTTGAGAACTTAAAATAGCATGAAAGATAACTTGGGAGGGAAAAACACACCTGAAGATGAGGTATGAAAGGATCTGTGAAATCCACTTCAGCTGATTTTTGCCCCGAGGTTTCTTTTGTTTGGAAAGATTTTGGCTTAACCTTGCTTCTTGTTGAACCCGAATCAGATACCAAATTCCTTCTGGACGACGAAGGTGAAGAAGGCCGGGACTTTTTATCCAAGTCACTGTTTTTTGGCAAAATTCTTGGACTACTTGAGCTAGTCCTCGGGGAGTTTGCACCATCCTCTATACTTGATCGTTTTAGTTTCGAACCTTGATTTCTTTCTCTTTTTTTTGGACTGCTAGCAGAAGGTTTTCTTCGCTCCTCTGAGCTGCCTGATCGGAGCTTATGCAAACCAGTCAGACCTGCAATTGGATTTACATGGCAAGAGGCTGCATTGGTAGTTCTTGTTCCATATTTTGCAGGTTTCATAATTACAATGGGAGAATCAACAGATCGTGGACTCTCAGCCCCTCTTTTGATTTGCAGTAGTTCCTTTGCATGTAAGTTGACCTCTTGAAATCTGTTCACAATTTCAGAAGCCATCATTTTATTGCCGATTTTCTCTTGCCTTATCCAAGGAGCCGATTCGGTGTCAACTCTCATAGGAGTCTTGGTTTTAACAACCAAAGTGCGGTTCACCAAATTTGGAACATCATTTTCTACCATGCTGCTTTTCGAAAAATGGGACAAGCAATTGTCTCTGCGGTTCCTCGATGATTCACCTGGGTTGGATGTCTCTAATTTGGAGGCATTTCCATTTACAACAGTATCAGGAAATAAATCCAAACCCATAAGTTTGGCAATTAAACTGTTGGACCTTCTATGACCAGGAGAGTCATAATTCCCATAAGAATTATAGTCCATTTTTGACCTCGTCAGTGACTCCTTTCTACTATCTAGAGATAGCCTAGGCAATTCTCTTAACCCTGTGCTTGGTTTGGTAGAATCTTTGGGACCCATATTAAAACGACTCTGGAGCTCTCTGCCATCACAAGAGAACCGAGAAGTATAATAGGAATTACACTTCAGTTCGTACTCATAGTTGATACTCCTATCTATACCGATGACGTATGTACCATCTGACGATTTAGAGAGAAGCAAAGGTCTTGGTGAATCCTTATGTTTTAGAACGTTTTTGGGCATTTCTTCCTTGGGAGTGGTTTTTACAGTCATACCCACATTGGGATCTCGGTTAATTGACTCCTTGACTATGTTGCGAAAGTCGCTATAGCAAGGAGCTGTTTTGGGTCTCGGGGTTTCTTTCGACAGCTTTTCAGTTAAAAACACCTCGTTTGCAGAAGAAAATGATGAGCAGGATGAAGAAGAGCAAGAAGGCCTAGAAGATTCCATTGAAAGGCTGCTATTTTCAGTCAGACTTTTGCTTAGAGTCTTCTCCTGAATTGAGGAAAAAAAAGAATTTGAGAAAAAACACTGATTGTTAAAAAGGATTCAGTGCGCAAGGTTACCCTTTTGAAAATTTGTCATATTTAGAAATGTTAGCATAGTAAAACATTGATACTTTTTATATTAGTATCTCTCAAGAAGTAATGATGAAGGATAAATTGGGCATTTTGTAGAAAAAATATGTAGAGGGCATCTCTTATGTGCATATACAAGTTTTCCTAGTTTTGTAGGTTATTTATTTATTTTTTATTTGCTTGTTTGTTTAAGGTATAGACATCTTACAAGGGTAGCTTGTTGAGAGGCTTTCTTCTGTTCCCCAGAATTTTCTCTGCCCTTTAAAGAAGCATTGCCTGTATAAAAAAAATATGGATATTAGAAATGAAATATCGCATATATATTAAGTTTGAATTTTGATCTTCATGGATAAAAGTATGTCAGAAAGATCTCATTGCACAAATAATGTTTGTTTCCTTTTTCTCCCATGCCAGAAGACATACAATCATCTATACCAGTATCAGGGGTCATCATGATGCAAATTGAAAACAGTAAATTAATAAACTAAAAGCACACAACGATACAAAGTAAAAAAGTTAGAAAGCAGATCAATTGAAACTCAGATATACAGCAGCATCCCTTGTGTGTCAACCTGCGAGTTAGACAAGGCAAACTATAATGGAGGGAATTATCTCGAGGATACTGATAACAGAATGACACAGAAGATCCAGGGAGTTATTTATTGATTTATTTAATTATTTAGTTTTCGATGAATTTACTGTTATTGGTGGAAGGAAGAGAAAAAAAAATAGCAAATAGTAGCACTTGAATGTCATCTTACACTGAAAAAAAAAAATTCAAATTGATTCCTTTCAATGGATATTGGTCTGACTAAAACTTCGAATAGTTCATTCAAAACAATTCGGTTGGAAGAGAAACTATGATTCATACTATTATAGTGAAATATTTCAGATTAATGAACATTAAAGATTGGACAAGTAGGAAGAAATGGTTCAACCTCCTCGTATTGGTAGAAATAATAGTGAACAGTTGAGATAGTATGCAACTGTTGTGCAACTACAGACATAGATTTAAACCCTTGTTGTGAGCTACATGCACACCATTAAACAAGTGGACACACTTTTTGGTACGTTAGTACAAAAAGACGTTGCACTAATTATCAATTCACTGTCATTTTCACTCCTAAGTAGCGCTATTTTCACCTAATTTACCAATTTGCAATGTAAAATAGATAATATTCTTTGAATTTTACCAGAATTTTTTATGCTGAAACATATGCCGATTTTAACCCTCCAAACTATCAGGGTGCTGTTCGTAGCTTTGGTAATAATACGGTTGAGTTCCTTAACATAAATGCCACATGGAGTCCCACAAACAACAATTGAATTTATTTTATGTTCTAACTTTTTTAGTTTTGCTAAGAAAAGATTTATTTTTCACTAAATGTGAAGCGTTGTGGTTGGTTCCTTGTATTGAAAACGTAATTAATCAAGATGAACTATAAATTAAAAATAAATTGGAAGACCTGAATCATCTTATCATAAAAAAAGTGAAATATAAACAGTTTGCAAATTTACTTCTGCCGGGCCCTTTCAAAAATAAAAAAATTCATGCAAGTTTATTTTAAGGATAATGCAAATGTCACTTGAAAATTTTAATTTATAAATCATCAAAATTACAGAGCCGATTGAGTGCACAGTTCTCTCTAGTAACTTTCCCAAAATGCATCCGTTCTCTCATTATTATTTTTTCCAAGGGAAAAATGCTATTTTTATGTGTCATGCGTTTACTGCATTCTTTTTTTTTTTTTTTTGCACATAAGGTACGGACAAACGACTAACATACTACCAGAACATTGACTTGAAAGAACGCAGGGGATGAAGAAAAAAAGGACAAAATACATGGTTGAATAAATAAGCCAACTCATGAGTGCCAAATATAAAAACCGCTGGTAAAACCTTTTAACCAGAAAACCAAACAAATCCTTCTAAAAAAATTTAATAATAAGAAATAAAAATCAACAGAAATATAGCATAAAAAAATACATATTTTGCAAATGCAGCAAAAAAAAAAAATTTTTGGAAACGAGAAAGTTGAAATGAAAGAAACAAATGTACCTGAAGGGAGTCTTTTCTGACGATTAAACCTTCTACCAGAGAGTAGATTGCCTCGATCAAAAATTTGAAAAATCCCAGCCATACACCCCATTTGCTTCCCCAACTCAGAATTCTCCTCAGGAAACATCATTTTTTGGGTATTCGCTTCTTATTCCTTTGCAAATGTACCAACGGGTCTTTGCTCAGCGGCCTTAAAAGCACCGACCAAACTTTTTAATTGGGAAAGAGAGAGATGATAGCCTGAGACTCTCCACAATAGAAATGGAAGGAGGAGAGAGAGGAGTGATACTGCTAGAAAAAAGGACGCTACACTTGCATGCCAGAAAGGAAACAAGCAAATTTCATTGCATTAAAAACCACCTCCCATTTAGGTATTTTGAAGACCGGTACGGGTACCCCACCAAACCCGACTGTGAAAGTACCTTCCAACTTATATGCAAAACCATACCAATACTTTGATATTCTAAGTATTGTATCACTAAAACAAGACCCAGTAATGGATTTGGCAATGGATCCTATTTTCTTCTTTTGTAGAGAATGAGAGATGATGGGATAGAGAGGGAATGTGAGAGATTGGAGTATTGAGGAAACTTTTATATAGTTTGGAATATAGAATGTATGTGGGAGGGATAGGAGACTTATACATGTCATGTCGTGGGCATACTTTTCAAAGTACCCCAACAAAGCAAATTAATTTTGCACATGCCATGCGAACTAATCATTTATGTTCGTTTATGGTATGGGGTCTTTTGGCAATACTCCAAGGTTTTGACTTGCAAAAAGTAATTGAAACTAATTTTATAATGCTTAAATAATTATGGTAGAAACAATTTAATAGATTTGGTAGATAATTATTTTTTTCAAGTAGCTGATATGAATTTAGTGGTAACAAAAAACAAAATCAGTTTCGTTTATATTTTACCACAAATGTTGTTGAAATTCTAAAAGAAAATAGGTTTTTGATAAAATTAAATAAGATAGAAATAGAGCGGCGGAGAAAATTTTGACGGGAAACACAATGAAACGATAAGGATAAAAAATTTTATCTTACGAGAATATTCATTCTTTTTGTATATTTGCGCTTTACTGCTGGTGTCTCGTATAGAATGAGAGTGAAGGAGAAACGACGAAATTTATTATAGTCAACTTTTTCCAACAAAGAATTATTGAATAATTTTACTCTTTTTTAATATTTGAGAGTAATTTTTTCTTCTCCGAATTCCACTGATTCAACTATTTTTTCTTCTCTGCCCTTTCCTTCTGATCATAGAAGAAATTCAAAGACAAAGTTATTTTTCTTATTTAAGTCAGAAAATAGTTCCGAACAAAACATCAGTTTACATTTTTAATATTTTTAAGAATGCATATATGTACATGCAATACTTTATTTTACAAATTAAACTTTTGCAATGTGGAAGCACCAAAAAATTTCTTCATTTCTAATCATCCTAATAGTTAAATCAAGTTCTTTATGTCTATGTTGTAGCATCCAAACGTCAAATTAACGCACACGTTAATTTATTTTGATTGACGATTTCAACGCGAAGAAAACTTAATGGTCCCAAAGAGGTATTTTTTTTTAAAAAAAAACAATATTATTATTACCAAAGAGGTGGGGTCAAAGTGGGAAAAATGGGTAAGGTAGGCGAGCAAGGCAATTAGGCAAAGGGAAGGAGAGAGGGATGTGGGTCAGAGGTGCCACGGTCCTTTGCACACAACGCCATGTGGGTAGAATACATGATTGTTACAACAGGTTAGTGGGGTCTTTAGTGGCTACCTATTGTAGCGGGGTTGTTCATGGCATCCGAGATCCAATAACCCGTTCCAACCCGCTTAACTAGTTAAATGGAGGGCTTACTATAAGGATTCTATAAATTATATAAGGTTCTTTAATTTACATGAATCAATTTTCCAGTAATCTGTAAAACTTTACGCAGCAGACTCTGAATAAAAAATTGAATAACTTCAGTATAATTTTCTTAGGAAAAAATATTTCTAGATTCTTAAATGTATACAACTTTTTGCTAATTTTATCATGCTGCTGGTATTTTTATTTTGGTATTATCTCACAAGTTTATTTCCTTTTGGAAATATTATTAAATTAGGATCATTTCGCAAATCCAACGGTTTATTTCATTGACTATCAGAACACATTTATTTAAAAGAATTAACTCTTCATGAGTTTTGTGTTTAGTTAATATTTATTGGGATTATTTTCATTGACTTGGTTCAACGTTTAAATTATTTGATTCCTCAACGCATGTGGATCCGGATCCTACTTTTGATCCATTCCGGGTCCAATTCATTGACAGCCTTTACTATGGGTGGCCATGTGATGCATGTCAGCTTAGATTTAATACAGGAGTTTGGAAGAAAAAAAAATTAAACATCTCTAAACAAAAATAATAATTGAACATCGGAACAGGAGAGAGAGAGGTTTAAAAAGTTCAGTACTATCAACTGTCACTCGATGTGTAACTATCCTTTTCTTTTGTTTTCAGACAAGCTGGTGCCACAGTTGTTGTGTGGTCCCTACCTGGCAGTCACCACTCACCACTGGGTGAGTTTCTCAGAATCAGTAACTGAAGCACTTATTTACCATTTTCCTTTTTGCAGTCTGAGAGCTGATCGACAATTGAAGGTTCCTCAACTAACATTGTATTTTTATTTAATTATGCTAATATTAGTTTAAAACAGATATCAATTCGTTTAAAACATAATCTAATAACGAGATAGGAGGAAAAACAGAAAGAAACATGAAAAAAATACAAACAATTTTCTTTTATATTTATGCCCTTAGGATAATTAATAAAAGTATCTAGATAATAAAAAAATAATTATTCAGTACAACAACAATTTCCCTGCACAGACCTCACCTGCACCTCTGCCATCTTACTAGTAGTCTGACAGTACTTGAGTTCTACGCATTTTGTCCATTGCACCTGATGCCTTTTTATTTTATTGCCAAAGTAATCATTTTCAGTAGCTACAACTATAAAAAATAGAATATCCATCCAGCGTATAGGCTTTCCTTAGATTAGATTCGAGATAGTTTGGAGGGATTTTTAAAAATCAACCTAAACAATTTTTGTTCAAATGCCGATGCTAGTGCGGACAAATAATTGAATGTGGTAGCACAAGGGATGGACATTAATGTACCGTTTATATCAGTTATCAGGAGATATGATACTATGTGGTATTTATTTTATAGCCTTTTTGTGTCACAGCCATTTGAAATAATTACTTTAGAGGTCATTGAAACCAAAATGTAACATTAACTGCTTATTTTTATTGTATAGCATGACATATTAAATGCGATACGTACATATTAATTGTTATGATAAATGAAAATAATAGTGTGAGTCATAATATATGTATAATTTAGTAGTATTGTTATGACATCATAATACTTAAATGTTAGTCGTGTTCATAATAAAGATGACGAACAGGGTCTCCAATGTTTTGTGGTAAGCGACAATACTGTAATGCTTGGTGGAAAGTGGCAACAATATTTTTGGTTAGCTAGTGAAAAACCAGTGTCTCGATGGTTCTGATAACTACGGTATTTTTAGTGGTTAGTAATGACGTAATGCACCTTACTGAGATATAAATAATAAGCATGTATATTATTTTTTCTTAGCTATAAATGTTTTAAAAGCACCAAAAATCAATAAATATTAACTAGTTTGTAATTAAAAATTATTTTGGACCATCTGTAAATAGAAATTAATGATACATTGTGAGACAATAGACATACATACATTAGTATAAACATAGATATGAATATATAAAGACATACATACATTAGTATAAACATATATACAAGTACACGCAAGTATAAAATAATGTTCACTCTTATAACTCTTTGGTCCTAAAATGAAATTTTTAGTGTATTTCCGAAATAACAAATAGTGTTTTAGAATTCCAAACGTAAAAACTATTTGTACAAATTTAAAATTTATATTGCAATTCATATTCAACACAACAAAATCAATGCAAGTAAATGGCACGATGTATATTTATTGATAGATGTGTCCAACGTAAGTCATTTAATACAAATTAAATTACTGCTCCAATTACAGCATTGTAAATTGCACTTCAATTGGTCCAGAAAAATGTTCTTTAACAAATAATAATCATATCTTTCCGAATAGAAAAAAATTGATACTCGCTTCTTTGATTTAATATTTTGCTCGTACACTTCTAGATCAAATATGAGAGTACGAAGTATGAATATTTTATTGGCCGCTGGTAGGTTGAACATTGACGTCTTCGTACGTTAGATTTTCTCCAAATTGTTAAGTTGGTCAACTTAAGAATATCTATGTAATTTATGAACCGGTTGTACTTCCCTCAATTTCTTTTTTTCTTTACCTTTACATGCTGAACTAAGATATTGTTCCATTACCTTTCAATTTTCTAGATCCGTATTTACCAAGGCATCAGCGTTTCGCTTACAAAGAACATCCAAATTTTGTTTACTCGGGCACATGCTATTTCTTATATTTTAACTCCCCACCTTTTTTTTTTTCTCTTTTGTCAGAAGCCTAACATGCCATATATGATTAGGCGCTTTCGCAAGCAACACATGATATTATCAACGCTTAGACTTTTGTGTCTTTGCTGTTAGCTTTGTCAGAGACCGAAAATGCCAAACATATCGTCCCTGGCCTGTAGCACTCTCGATGAAATAAATATGTAACAAAATTTTATAGTTGAACAGTAATAAACAACTCCGCTAGCAACAATTCACATTCCACCCATAAATTTCTGTAAAAAAAAAAATATGAACAAAAGCTAAGGCATTTTACTGCGCCTATATATGAATTTTTGGCTCAAATACTAACGTAAAGGAGGGACCGAACCATATTTGGACGTACTTTTTTAGTTTGCCGATATAATAATCATGACAAGAAAATGTGCGAAAAATGAAATCAAGTAAAAGAGAAGTTACATAAAATTATTTGACTAATATCAAACGACAAGAACAATCAAAAGTAAAATTAATTGGCCCATCATTGAGCTTATATTTTGGCAGGACTACATGTTAGGGATTGATTTTTTTTTTAAATACTCCACTAGAATGGATAAAATTGGACCCATTAATTATGTTATCAAATCTATCTCTTTTTTAAAAAAATTATGTACATGCATGAAATTGAATGGAGGTATGACATGCCAAGATGCCATGAATTTTACATAGATTCCGGGCACATGAGGAGGTGGTCCCAAAAGGGAGGCACACTTCCCAATTGGAGAAATGGAAGAGGGAAGGAGATAGATTATCAGCTTCTAAGAAGCAAGCCCCATTTTCCGATTTCTCAAATCGTCTTTGTACTCTGCTGCATTTGTATCCTTCCGATAAATCGCATTTACCTTTTAAAAATGAGCCATTTGTCATTAGCTTTTTAAGGTTCTCTGATTCTCCACGGTCCCCTCTGAACCATGGGACCAGTTTGGGTTTTGCTTCTCTCCAATCTTACAAATTTAATTGGTTGGTTTTTGTCAGATCTGGATCGTATCCCTCGGATTGGATGGTTAAGATTGGATTTGATTGTTTATATTTAAAAATAGATGGAACGGTTGTAACGTAGTTAGACTTGATATAAACATTCCTATTTGAATAAGGAATCCAATGCATACAGTTGGTAATTTTTTTTATCATTCTTTCATATGAACATTCATGTTTAAATTCTACTATGCGAAAGAAATTTAGAAAATTTCAAATAGATATATTACAGAGTAATTAGATCTAAAATATGGAAAAATTATGACATTTTGGGGTTGGGTCTGACCCTTTATATAGAGAAAGACTTTGTATACATTAAAAAGCTACAGATGTAAATTCATATAAAATTTAATTGATCAATTCAAACCTGAAAATCTGAAAAGTAAGTGGAAAGGAACCAACTTGCAAAGTTCAGTTATGTACTACCAGTAGGTAAAAACCTGAAAATCTAATTGATCAATTCGAACAATATAAATTCTAAATTAAGATAAAACCATATACCACAGGATTTAATAAATTTAACTATTCTTTTGGGCTTAGGCAGAACCTCGTCTGACAACTAGTCACATGTAATCCTGCTATACGCACAATTCATTGTATGGTACTAATCTAAGAAACAGATACAAAATCCCAACATTAGCAACAAATCATGGAGGCAAAGTATGCATGTCTCAAAGCATAAAAGCGGTATGAAAGGGACTGTGTATCATTTCAAGACATGAGCGCCATGTCACTATTGTACGCACCCAAGAGAGAAGTCTCTTTACTGTCTCTATCTCTGTCTCTCTTTGGTAGCTATCTTAGAAAAAGGGAGGGAGCGAGACATGAACTTGGTCTGCTTGGATACTCGGATCTGACAATTGATAGGTACCTAATGTGTGTGTGCATGTATCTATACATAATAATACCAACTTATCCATGAAGAGTTCAAAGGATTCTTTTTTTTTCTAATAATAATTAGTTCAAATATTTGATACAAGAATAATAAATGAATAAAATTAAAGAGCTTGAAGGTTTCAGCATCCGTATGGAGATGTTCTGCCAACTGTAATTACGAAAAATATAATTTATATGTATGGATTATACGCTTGGAAAAAAATAAAATTATGGCTAGGATGGCATTAATTATATAATTAATTTTAAAGAAATTTGTATTCCTGATTTGATATCATTTAATGATTATCAAGTGCACGGAAAAAATTATTTTCATACACACTACATTACAAAAAGTCCCTATTCACAGAGTACTTTTATTAAAATCTGCGCTAAATCAAAATTCCTAAAAATGGATGGAAAAGTATAGAGATGTAAGTCGATCTGACCAAGCTCCAAACAAACTACCTGACCTATTTACACCTCTAAAAGAAACACGTCAGTCACGGAGTCACCAAAAAATGAGGCATCGATACAATTCATCAACTGCAAAATGTATGCTCTGTTTTATTTCTATTTCCGCGTTATCATAATATTAGTGTAAATAACTTCTTAGTAAGGTTTTCTATATTTTGGTTGAAATTTGTTGGCTGATACATCTCGTAAAAAACACTTGGTGAATTTGTTTATTTGGGTGTGATAATAATTTTTTATGCCGGTCTAATACATTTCTTTGACTTGATTTATCAGTAAGTATCAAATAATATACTCTCTTTTTTTTTTTTCATTTGGAAAGTGCTTTTGATCGTTCGGAATACGGATTCATATATATAGGCCCTGTTTGGTTGTGGATAAGAAGTTACATGACTTAAGAATACATAAGTGCTTATGCAATGTTTATATAATAAGTGTTTGGTTATTGAATAAAGAAGAGTAATTTAGTGCATGTATATATTAATGTCAAAAGACCAAAATGTTCTCACGTATCATAACAAATCATTATTATTAATTAGGAAATATTAATAATTTTTAATTATTATTATTAAGTCGTTATTATTAATTATGAATTATTAATAATTAGTATTACTTATTAAATATGAAATATTAATTATTATTATTATTAAGTATTATTAAATAATTATTAATTATTAATTATTATTTCATTGTTGTAATATATTGAAGGGTATAGTTGGAAATAACAATAAAAATATTAATTTTTTTTTAATGGAGATCCCATGCATAACTTAAGCCACCTTTCTAGGTGTAATAACTTATATAGTTATATGCAACTTTATACAACTTTCGTTTGGTTGCATAAATGGTGCATAACTAAGTTATGCAATCCTTCAAAACCAAACGGCACCATCGACACAATTCATGTCACTCTCGACTATCAATAACTCTACTCGTATCATGTTAGTTCGTGAATGACGCTTGATGCAAATAAAGTGGGCATTTTTGGACGATGCGATGTGTGCGTAACTGCTCTTCGATAAGAAAATTAGACAACTTAAGTTTCTGGTAACAGTTTACCAAAAATATATATATATATTTTCTAGCTAATAGTTTAAGGGTGTGTTTGGTTGGGGCCAGAATAAGGAATAAAGGTCTAATTCCTTATTCTTAGGTCATCCAAACATAGCATGTATAAAGAATAGAGGCTTATTCAGGACCGTATTCTTATTCCAGCGAAACGCTCGAATTAGAATTGCGGACAGGCAGGAATGAATAAAAAAAGGCTGTGGAAATCAATAAAAAATTCTGGCGACATTTATTTTCTTTTAACCCATCGAGGAGAGAGAGAAGTTATTGCTCCACCGAACACCCATTTCTTATCTCTTCCTGTCCGAGCCCTAGAAGTGCTCTGCTCGTGAAAAGATTGTTAGATCTGCTTCAATCGGAGCTGTAATCGACGAAATCGTTGGCACCATCGACTTGTACACCGAACGCCGAGACCGAAGAGCTCCGATTTGTTGGTGAGTTCCTGAATTTTTCCTCCGTATTTAACTTTCGATTCTTTTCTTCTTTCTTCTTCTTGTACGATTATTTTCTGGATATAAGGATTCTATTTTTATTTTTTGTCTTGTCTAGTAAAGGAGGGCACTGTTTTCTTTGTTTTTTTGTTTGTTTTTTATATAAACTCTAGTCGATGCTGAATTTAAAATCTTCGACTTCGCACTTAGCCATTCACTGAAAACCTGAAGATAGTTATTACAACGTTTAATTACTCTCCGACCACAGGAGATATTGGCACAGAAAGACAAAATGACTGCAATTAACACATGATTATTACAACTTTAACTGTCTGTAGTTAACACTAATTATTACATTTAATGAAGATATTGCCACAGACAATCTGTAGATATTTGGGACATTTACAAGTAGTTATGACTGTAGATCTATCAATCATTAGCGTTAACTATAGATGTATCAATCATTAGCGTTAACTATAGTCAATTTGTCCTTCTGTGCCAATGTCTTGTGTAGTTTACAGTTAAATGTTGTGTAATAAATAGTACAAGTAAAAATTTTTAGAAAGGGACAAATTGATTTTCTAACTTTTTTTTTGTATCTGAGCTGTAAATTGTTGTTATTTTTTCAGTATTATTTTTTTAAAATACAGGAGTTTCTTTAGAGTTTTAACATTATTTTTCCTGTGCCAAAAAATGTTTCAAAACTCCTCTTTTAACTTCATATTCAAACTTGAACATAAATAGATCTTGCAGTGTCTAGTTTCTTTAGAGTTTGAACAATATTAAAGTTCGATGATAATATTATAATACTATGACATTTCAATTAAAACAGGTTGATCAGATTAAAAAGTTCATTGGAATTTTTATGTGACTTCATTTTAGAAGCTATTTAGAGCTTTGTATTTACATGAGACCGGAGTTTGGTATGATTTGAATAAGCAGCAATTGCTCTAGATAATACTAGAACGTTGGTTCTATAAAGTCAACCAACTTCAAAATTTTCTAAGGATCTGTTACAAAAGATCATTACACATTTCTCAGTCACAATAAACTATTTTTACGATTTCTCACTCAAGTTCGCTGATTTGGATTGCGCAAAAAAAAAATAAGTCAACTATAAATAAAGTTTCTGTCACAATAAAGTTTCTCAGTCACAATAAACTATTTTTACCATTTCTCAGTCACATTTCGAAGCATGTTAATATAATATTAAATATTCTGAATCTGCCCGACTTTTGTACTGCGACTTCTTTAACAAATTAATTACTGGTAATACAATAGCGTCCGTGAGATTACTTTGACAAAAGCTTTAATCATTAACTTAAACCTAGCTCCTTAGGTTTGACATCATTGTACTTGCAGCACCTAACCACATGTTGTTCTTTGATCTTTTTAACTAGCCTAATTACCAGTATACTACCATTCAGGTTGCAGAAGTACATAAGCATTACCACTGCTTAAATTGTTTCCCAATTTTAGACAAAAGACAAACTATTGGTTGAAAACAAATAAATTTGGCATTAACAAAAAACAAGCCACATGGTTTTCTTAATTAGTGAAACTTTTGAGCTAGCTGGATTCTAATTGTTTTAATTTATTCTTTCAATTCATTGATGCGCACGCTGCTCTATCCAAAATACTTTCTTACACATGCTAGGCTATGTCTACAAATTTTACATATGTTGCTATTTACAACAGAATAGGTATATTGCTATTAGGTGCTTTTAGACTTTAGATTTCAATAACAAGTATGGGGATAATATTTTGTATTTCATGTTATAGGATAAATTAATGGTAAGCAATTTATCATTAACAGTAAACTGAGCTTCTCATTCAGTTCCCCTAACTCACAATCCAATGGTTTAGTTAAATGGATGTTGTGTGCGCCTCAAGTTCATCGAAGAAGAAGGGCAAGGCTACGAGCGCCAACAATCCCCATGCTCTGTTTGATCCTAAACGGCAAAAAGATTGGACTGTTGAGGAAACTAACATCCTCCTCAAGTGTGTCAAGCAATTTTCATCAGATAATGGTGTTGCTGGGTTAAACTTTGGCTCCACACAGTGGTCGGGGATTCTTAAACTATTCAAGGACAGAATACCTGCTACTGTACGCACCAAGGAAAAATTAACTAACCGATGGAAAGTGCTCCGCGAACGTTTTATGATCTGCTATGAACTAGTAGAAAAGAGGAGTGGTGGCACCTGGGATGCTGACAAACAACGACCAGGAGCACCAAATGAGCAGGAGTACAAACAGATGGTGGAGGTGCGCAATTTCTATTTCAATATTTTATATTTTCACTCATCTTATATGAATTTATTTTTTATTACCATATAACATAATTTCTTACTTGTGTACATTTATTTGCAGGCCAAAGGTGACAAAGCAAGGTTTCTTCTGCCTAACACTGACCCATCGAAGGGTAAATTTATTTGGTATGAGCAGATGCTCCCAATGGTGGGCGGACGAAGTTCTAGGGGGGAGAGGAGCAAGGCTACCTGGAATCCTGAAGAAGAGTACTCTCAACAGTTTCTGCCTCTGCCTGCACCACCCCAGAGGAGCGCCCGACAATCTGAACAAGGAAGTTCAGATGAGCCTCAGGAGTTCCCCAACGACACCGATGTTAGTTCACCTCCACGTCGATCATCCTCTCACACAACCTATCCTATGTCCCAGGGCTCTGGGTCCAAGAGGAAGAGCACTGATGAGTCTGCTGGTGAAGGCAACTCTGGAAGGAAGAACAAGGGAAAAATTTATCGGGAAAGGTTCCAAAGAAAGGAGGACCAACTGCAGAAACTGTTTGATGTCGGCCTAGAGATCGCCAGCAACATCAAATCAGATAGCGCGCAGGATAGGGATGAAATGGACCAATGCATTACTAAAATGCATGAATTTTGGTACACTTTTGGTCCAGAATTTGACTATATACTGCGTGAGATTGAAAGTTTCAGCAGAAGAATCTGGTTTTTGAAGGCTACAAAGGAGATGGTTACAAATTGGTTGAATGGGACGAAACTTTTCGGCAACCAGTCTCAAGCCCCAAGCAACCAGTCTCAAGCCCCAAATAACCCCTTCGGGTTTACTGCCATGCTGTCCAGAAATGCAGGAATGCCTGCATATCCCAACTTCCCTAATCAAGGTGGATACAATTATGGTTATCAGCCACCACCAGAGTTCTGATGCACTTCATTGCGTCATGATTGCACTGTCTGTTGTCGGTTTGTAGAGTGTTAGGTTTTCTTGTCATGTTGTGGGATAGGGTTAGCTGTTAGATGCTTGGCCTAGGGTGTGGGGACTTACTTTGGATGGGTTGATAGTAGGTTCTCTGTGCCTTTATTTAAGTTATGTATTAGTTTAGTTCACTTCAGTAGGTGTAGTATGTTATGTACTCTTAAGTACGATTTGGCTACTAAGTGATGAACTTCAAGTATTATGCTGTAATTTTAAGTAATATGCTCTACTGTTAATTGCTTTCATGTTAACTGCTTTAATGTTAATTGCTTTTATGTTAATTGCTGTGCTGTTAATTCATTTTATGTTAATTCCTTTTATGTTAATTGCTTTTATGTTAATTGCTGTAATGTTAATCTGCTCTAATGTTAATTGCCTAAAAATTTACTAACTTTTATGTTAATTGCTTGTTTTACTAGGGTTGATAGCAATGCCTCGGAACTTGGATGAAAATAAACGGAGGAAGCGTCAACGCAAATATCTAGCCGCTTTTTGGTGGTACACTGCAGCAGTGAAGTGTGCTATTGACTGGACATATTTGAGGCATGAGGGAGAAGAATCGGGTGCTCAACGTATAACTAGACACTTGAGGAGCAGGCCTTCAGTATGCCGAAACCACTACCGTATGAACCCATCAAACATCAGAATTTTGTGTGATGAACTTACGGCCCGAGGGTTAGAATGCAAGGGTGATGTCATCATCGAGGAGTGTGTGGCGATGTTTCTTCAGATGCTTGGGCATGGATATACCATGCGCAATTTGGCGGAGGATTTCCAGCACTCTGAAGAAACAGTTTGGAGATATATACATTTGGTAATGTCTGCCGTAAAGAGAATGCAGCGTGATTATATCAAATTACCAGGGCCTGATGCACCAGTACATCCGAAATTGCGACAAGGGTCAGAATATTATGCATTCAAGGTACAAGATTACACATTTTCATTATCCAGCATGTATTTAAAGTTTTTGTTTTTTTGGTACTTGAAAGAAAAGGCTTTCTGTTGTTTTCTAGATATTTCTTTGACTTAATCCTTTCTAGAGCTTTTCAATTTCTTTTTACCTCCTTTGCAGAAAGTGATTACAGTACTATTCATAGATCACTGTACTTCCTTTTTTTAAAATTGCAGTTACTCATAGATCACTGTGCATTAGTTTCATATAGTTATCGCTGCTCTTTTCTGTCGTTGTAGTCGTGCATTTTAAAGTTTTTTGCTTAATTTGTGTTACAGTGCATCAAATGCCCAGCAGTTAGTTTCATATTAGTTATCACTGTGCACCAGTTTGTTTAATCAAATTTTATTTGTTTTATGATAATAGCCTTTAATATTTATTATCATGATAATAAACTTATAATATAATTGGTTGCATTTTTGTGGAGCATTCAAAGGCGCGCGCCTTTTAATTCTCTTTAATTTAATTCCATTTAATCACCTAATAGGCTAATATATGATTTTTTTTTTTGGTAGATATTAACAAAACATGCTTAACAACCTGAAATATATTAGGTGAGATTTATGGTTAATTTGTGCATCATTGACCAGTCAAGGTCTGTATAAACATGTGAGCATATTATTTTGCATAGAAATTTTAGAGCATATTTGGCACTTTCTATTTTATATCGTTTTTTAAAATTTATCAAAAAACGATTGATTTACACAAGAAAAACAGGAGCAATTCTCATTGCCCAGCAGGATAGTTTCATATAGTTATCACTGTGCATTAGTTTCATATTAGTGTTTAAAGATTGCTAATATACAAAGGAGATAATTGAGGTTTATAGTGTTTAATTAATCACTTATCCTGAGCACCCGTGCCCAGATAGCGTTCAATTAAGCTAATATTTGTAATTAATCACTGAAGGATGCTGCTGCACCAAGTGTGAACCAACAAGGAGCTGACAACAGAATGCTTTTTTCTAAGTTTAGTTTTTACCAGCATCAGTCCACCTCACTGCTCATTTTTTTATTGTGTTGGCTTCAAATTAGTTTGGATTATACAAGCTGTTTTGGATTGTTTGAAGTTTTAGATTTTAAGCTATTTCATTGAACTTTACGGTAACTAATTATTACGGTAACTAATTGTTTGAAGTTTTGGTTACTGTAGGATGCATTAGGTGCTATAGATGGAACACATATCCCTGCATTTCCTGATAGCCATGAAGAATTTAAGGAACGCTGGAGGAACAGGAAGGGTAATGTGACACAAAATGTCATGGCCGCAGTCGACTTTGATGGGAGATTTGTGGCAGTTCTTGCTGGCTGGGAGGGATCCGGTCAAGATAGCCTCATACTGCGTAAAGCCTTGGAGCAAGGGTTTACGGTCCCAGAAGGACGGTATTACCTTGTTGACAGCGGATATGCTAATACTCACCAATTCTTAAGCCCCTATCGTGGTATGTTATACCACTTGGCGTCCTTTCGACAACGCAGGATGGAGAATCGATACCAAAATGGTGAGGAATTGTTCAATCACCGACATGCCCAGCTTCACAATGTCGTTGAGAAAGCATTTGGCATTCTTAAAGGCCGATTCAGACTTTTGCAAAATATGCACCACTACAAGTATGACTTCCAGATCGACATCGTCCTTGCATGCTGTGTAATTCATAACTTCCTCATTGAACATCCAAATGTTGATGATGATGTATATCCAGAAGATGGCTCTAGTGATGAAAGTGATGCCTCCGATACTGACGGTCCCTCCACCTCAGCTGGTGTACATACCAGGGGGACAAGTACTAGGCGTAGTGATGCTGAAAGAGGGAGTGAGCTGAGAGATAAAATCAGAGATTTGTTGTGGAATTCAAGGTGTGGTCATGGTGAAAGATGAATGAAGTGCGGCACTGAGCGGTCTTCGGCATTCTCTGGTAAGATAGCTAACTCATCTCATTTGAAATTGACATTTTGACTTGTGTGTTTGTTCATGTGCCAATTGAAGTGCTTATCTGAGCTCTGTTGATCAATGTGTGTGTTAGTTCTCAAATTTGGAAAATCTGAACTGTGCTTGATTATGAGTCGATTGAAATTGAGTATGCTTGGTTCCTGAACTGAATTTCAGAATTGTGCTCATATGTGTTTGTCTCTGATTCAATATTCTGAGCTATGCTTGTGTCTTGAGTTATTAGCTTCTGTTAGATATTGCAATGGTGTATTCTATGACTTGTATGCATGTTGTGGGTCAATGGTCAGTCTGATCGGTTATGATTGTTTGTTAAGGTTAATATTAGATTTATCCTTTGTTAGATATCTCAATATGTTTAGGTGCTTTCTATGTGAACTATTCTGTAGTTAGGATAGTTGGTATTAGTTTATATCACTCCTTCTTAGGTCTGTTAGCTGCTAGATATCTCAAATAAAATTCTGGTGCATGCTTGAGAATGCTAGGAACTGATCTGTCAACTGGTGGGTTTATGTGCTTGTCAAAAATCTCTTGTTTATAGCTTGTAGAATCTAATTCAGTGTAGAAACACCAAAATTCCTGGAATTGTGATGTTCGTTTGCTTAGTTAGGCTCTGTATTTGGTTATTAGACTTAAGAGTTTAGTTGTGAGGCCTTTTTGTAGCTTGTGCTTTGTTGTTTGATGCTTCTGGTACAAGGTATGGGGCTGGTTCAGGCCCTGTACCAGTCTGGTACAAGTTAAAATCTGTCCAAGGACCCTCTCCGTGAGGTTTTCTGAGTTTTTAGGGCTGATCTGAAACTAAAACTTGTTGTAGGGACCTTTGTATAAATATTTTTAAATATATCCTTTAATATTTCATATTAGGTGGAATACATTATAAAAACTACTTGTAGAAGGTTATCATTATGTAGGGTTTTCAGATTAAGGCACTGATGATTGCTAGTAATATTGATTGATTTTAATATCGATTTGAAAATGACTTCTTTACCCCCCTCAATTTTGTTCAATTTGGATCTTTCGATACCAACAAAATAATCCTGTCAACCATTTTGTGACAATAACATCGACTACACATTTTTATTACCTACAAGAGAAACAGTAAAATTGAAATACACTGGAATAATTGTACTGTAAGTTAATGAAGGTCACATTGCATATATGTTTCTTTTCTTGTCATTTCTCATCTACCTCTCCTTTGTCTCTTGACATTATTTTGCGTGTTTTTGAAAAAAATAATTGCAGGTGAGATGTGGAAGAGTACTGTGAGAATTGGAGGTGAGCTGTGTAAGAATGGCTTTGTAATGGAGCCCTTGTTATGGTATTCTTTTTCTCCTTTTTAATAATTAGTGACTCATAATTTTCAATACGTAGGAGCTGTGATTTTAACTTAATCTAGCTGAGTGTTTGTTAATTTTCATATCTTTGTTGTGAATGTACTGTTCTTGTTTAAGTCAATGTAGCAGAGTGTTGTTTAATTAATTTGTTTGATGCTTGATATTCTTGTTGGCGAGTTGTTCTTGTTCAATGTTATTCAATATTTGATGCTTAATTTTCATATCATTCTTGCTTCTCAGTGATTGTTAAATTGAGTGCATTACTGTTTTGAAAACTTGTTGACATATTAATTTGTTTAATTCCATCTGTTTAATGCTTGCTTGGTTGCATGATTATTTAGTTTAATAAGTTGATTGTTGAAGGATCCAGTTTTAATCGTCTATACACTCTCCCCGTCAGTTGGCGCCAAATGTGCTTGCGCCAAAAATAATCATCATGGTTGCGCCAACTAAATAAGTTGGAAATCAATAAACAAATCAATACTTTGTTTTCCGTGCAGTGCTTATTCTTATACAACAAAAACAAACATCGTGGAATTAGCTCAAGAATAGGATGCGCATGGAATTTGGTAATTCTCAATTCTTATTCCTAATCCCTTATTCAAAGCCCATCCAAACAAACCCTAAATTAAAAGGTACGTCGATTTTTTTTTTTTTTTTTTGCAGTAACTTTCTTTTTGAAGACTAAAACAAGAATCAAGTCTTCAAAATTATTTGAAATTTAAATAACCACAAAAAAAATATTCAGTTCGACTTTAAATCGATGTCCTGTGCTGTAAATATCCAAAACTTATTTTGAAGATCAATTTTTTTTTAAGTGGGATTTGATTTGTGGGTGCTTGGCTCGGCTGAAGTGGTGTAATTAAGTGGATGGTTGTGTATTTGATTTTTTTGTTCGGTTAATTATGGTTGAGTGAACTATACGTTTTTTCCGTAATTAATTTATTACATTGAATTTCACTGTTTTTTTTTTTTTCCGGCGTAGCGACAATGTGCAGAGTTGAGGTGGTTTTTATCCTCAAAATGTTTATTTTTCTTGTAATTTGGCAAGCGTTATTTTAAAAATTTATATCGAACTTTCGAAAGCATCAGTTTATAAATCATTAAAAATAGTAAGAAGGTTGAAACTATGTAAAATTTATTCTCCAGCAAGATTTTAACATAGAAAAATTATTGAAATGTTCGAATCAACCATATAAATTCGAATATCAAGATCCGATTGCTAAAATAGAGATGATCCGTGCTTTCGAAAGCACGATCTAAATTGCACATTAATTTCTATTTATCTGTACATGAGTTGGATCTTATGATCCACCATCCTAATTCCTAATATCCTATTCATGGTATTATGGTAATATGGTATTTCATATCACCAAATTGACAAGTTGCTGTAGTTCGAATGTATACATTCAAATTAATTAAAGAAAATACAATAACCGGAATCTTGAATTTGAAATATAATTGTACATTACAATTGGACTTTTAGGTCCAAATATATATATATATTTTTTTCTAACCATGTCTGGCTACTGGTTACTATTTTTCAAAGTCGTGTTAATTTAAAGACGAAAGGACGTTCTGACAGGACAACTAACTTGGCTGACTAACTGCTTATTTTGTCAAATTAACACGCTATTTTGCAAGATATCCAGATCTTGCACCGACTGGGCACAATTTCCACATCTCGCAGTGAAACCATAAAATGATGTATTTTTTTTTTTTTTAAAATGAAGGGATTGGTGTGGTCACCGCGGTGAGATATATATATAGCAAGAAAGTATAGTAAATACTAAATAATCACAAGTAGGATATCCAATAAATTAACTAGAAAACTCATTCGAATTGAATTCTATATTGGGCTCTATTCTGTGTATTTCCAAAAAATACATAAAATTTCAATTAACGGGAAAATATTATTCAAGCACCATTAATTGACATGGATCATACAGGTAGAGTCGTCCACTAATATTTATACAAATCATCACTCTCTCGAAAAACAAAAAAATTAGTATAACAAAACATTATTTTCCCCTCGATCTTTCCACACGTATCACAAATTAAAACACGTGCATGAATGTAATGTTATTTAGTGCATATTTGCCGATTACTATTTATATGATATTATGATTTTACGTATAATTGCTTCTAATCAGTTGTTTGAAACTCGAACGTCGAGATACGAGTCTGAAGTAACAGTTTATGATTACTTATTATTATACCATAGGTACATAGCTAATTATATATATACATTAAAAGTTTGTTAAATGTATTTTTATAGAAATAATTTCTAAAAAATATAATATATACATTTTTTGGGACGAAGTTGTAAAACAACCTAATTTTTCTAAATTAATGGAAGTACAATTTGAGGTTTACCTAATAGGTACCTAATAACCTAAGTAAAAACGTTACTCTTTGTAAAAAATAAATTTAATACAAACTGCACCTATCTAGATTCGATGGGTACAATATTTTATTCTTAGATGGTACCAAATTGAAGGTTAGAGAAAAAAAATAAAAGAAAATTCACTGTAACTTTCAGATGATCCATGTTGTGTCGCTCTCTTTCAGCATTGCTTGGGAATCAGCAAACTTCTCGTTGCCACTTTCGAGAGCACCATCAGAGAAACCTTCTGTACATGTACGGCGTTTCTTTCGTTGGTTGGTGACTTTGGTGTTTAATGCGCATAAGTAAATTAATTGTACAACTTATTTTTAGTTGATGATTGCCAATTGATAAATTTTGAATCGAACAATAAAGACTAATTTGAATTGAACATATATATGACCAATTTGAATTGCTTATTGTATTTTTCGCAATGAAATTTCATTAGAAATCAATGTTTTTTACTAATATTTAAAGTTTTAATAATTAATGTTATTTAATAGTTCAAAAAGTTTTGATCAATTGATTTTTCTAAAATCTTTGAAAAAAATAATGAAAAAGGTAAAAATAATAATATAAAATTTAGTTTCTACTGAGATTTCAATGAGTAGATTATAAAAAGCAATTTAGATCGGTTATTTGAAGTTTCAAAATCCAAGACATGTTTGACTTTAACACTACTCTGATTAATTATTACAAGAGAAAAATGCGAATGAAAATGAAAAGAAAAATCAGAACATCAATTTTATACGATAAGAAGACATGATTCAACATCGACTACTCGGACATCTTCTTGCCTTAAATTTTGTTACTGGAGTATTTATATAAATATACAATGAACAATAAATTGATATTTTGTAGAAATTCGTCGTATTTTTTTTCATGGTAAACACGGTGTAAATAGTGGTTCATTCTTCTTAATCGTCATATTCAAGGTAACCAAACAGTCAAACACGATATACTGGTCTACATCTACATGGAAAACCATGTCCATCCGCTCGGTTTCTATCCACCTAAGGTGTGCTAATGAAGTAATGATTTTGGCGAAGGCATAGGCGGTAGAGGTAGGATAAGAATAAGGGGAGCAATCTCACATGCGTAAAGTGGATGCACCACGTGGACCGGGTCTGGGGTTGCCCATCTCTTCAAGTATGGGCTACCAAGTACTAATCAAAGAATCCAATCATGATTCATGGGAGTAAAATATAAAAGAAAAAGGAAAATTTTAGTGAGAAGCCGAGTTATTCTTTTTACAGTTACCAGGCTTTCCTGCCTTTTGCTAAGTGCAATCTGCAGATGTGCAGTACTAATGGAGCAGTGCTAAGTAATCGAGCTTGAGATGCACGAGATCGAGATGGTGATGAGATCAGGTGTTGCGCGACACCGTGTGTAGCACGTTTTTGGGCCGTCTGATCTGAATCTGATGGATATGGGAATTCCGTGCATATAACCAGATTGATAGGCCCGTAAAAAATCAACCGTCCGATCAAAATCGAACGGCTGATGGGTGCGCTACACCGTGTGTCGCGCGACAGCATAATCGAATTCGATCGAGATGTCATGTTTGTGTCGAAGCCTCTCAATTAACGCACAGTATTGATGGACCAAAATCCTCGGCAGCAGTGCTGCCAGCAGCAATTTCCTCCGAGCCGTCCGATCTGATCTCCACGGTTTATTTTTTTCGGGCCTATCAATCTGGGGTTATTCACGGGACACTCATCATCCATCGGACGGTTGAAATGAAACCGCAGCCAACCGCTGCGCTGCCGAGGATGTGAATTCCAGTATTGATATGTATAGGTATGACAATTTTGCCATAATTAGACTAAGCTTGACCAGCCTTATCCGACTAGGCGGTTAATACTATCCGATAAAATGTCCAATAAATCAGGTTAAATTGATTTTGAGTTCAAGTTCGAGTTCGAGCAAGATTTGTTTTTTTAAAAAAAATATTTTAATGCATTTATTGACGTATTCTTTATACTTACTTATGTTAACTTTTATGCCAGTTAATTAATTTTTATTTCTCAAACGGATTTTTGACGACGTGTTACATAATTTCTAGAAACTTCAAGAAAAAATTCAATATAATTTCATGATTTACTAAATTGATTAACCAGCATAAATTGAATATTAAAAGAAATCAAGTATGGTAACTTTGTCAAATAAAGAAATATTATAATTCAAACAAGAATTTTATTATAAAAAAAAATTGTCTTACAAATATTGTTGTTGTTCATCTTTACTTTCGTTAAATATGGTTACATACGTGAGATTTTTTTCATCATTAGCTACAAAGAGCTGTCGCTCTTCACCCAATGCTCTAAGTATTGGAGTGACTAATTTAATGACCATCTTATATGCGTTGGTGACATCCCAAACTATAATAACCGTCTTATATGCCTTGGTGACATCTCAGACTGACTTCATTTTCCTGAGCTACATGTCTACATGTCTTGTGTTTGGCAATAGTCACTTCACTTTGTTGCCACTACTCGTCTTATTCTGACAGTATAACTCCTTGATATTTTTTAGCTTATCATCTTCTACTAATATGTTAAATAAAATACTTACAAATAACATATTTATCAATTCTTCGTAATTGTAATCCAACTCAAAAATATTAGTCCAAACTAAACATAATTATAAATATTTATAAATATGTAGCATATGAACAAAATCAATACTTTTTAAGACACATTTTGAATTATAATATTATATTATTAAAAAAATTTCTTAGTTGATTTTCTTCAATATCTCATTTCTCATTGATATCTTTTAAGATGGATGACAAGTAAGATTAAACTAAACAAAGTTAGTAATATATGATGGTTATGTCAAGCTGAATGCAAATATTTTGGTGTACACTTCCTCGCACTCTACAAATTAAGATCACGTGAGAAGTGCGTGAAGTTCATCAATTTTGTATGAGCAACTTAAAATCGAAATTAGCGGTCGTCAATTTCTCCGATAAATAAATAAATAAAAAGAAAAGGAAAAGATACCATCAAAATTATGTACAAAGTCATTTCATTATTCAATAGTCATGCAGATGCAGTGACCATCAATAGAACGATATATTCTGGTTATACTGTGGATATTGAAAAAAAAAAAATTAAAACAGCGAACTTAAATTTTTTTAAATAATTATACGGAGCATAATCAATCAACATACGGATGTATGAATGTATCGCACAAAAAACACAATTTTTAACCCACGTCATACAGAAAAGAGGTGATTGTTCTCGTTATAACTTCATTTCGTGCAAGGAAATTAAAAACCAAATTAAAATATCCGAAGAAATATAACAAAACAAAATTTAGTTTAGCAATTGGATGGGAGGAAAAAATGAAGATCATGCAATCCTACCCCGTACAAAACCCCGCCTTTTCTTTTTTCAGAATGACCCGTAATTGCTCGATCAATTATAGTCCAATATTACTAAGTTTCCAAAAGTTTAAATAATTAAGTCGAACTAAATTAAGGAGCCATACAATAAAGAATTTCGGTGTTTTATGTTCTAACTCGATTTTCTTTTAAATAGAACTCAAGGATATGTTTCAAGATAACATAATTTACATATTGAAATATATTGATTTAAAACATAGGCCGGTCCATATTCAATAATATTTTTTTTTAATTAAATAATTATAAGATAATTCTAAAACGTAGTCTTCAACTTTGATATATCTATCTTGGATCGACCGTTCAAATTTTAACTTTAATCTATCTAAACGTTTATGCATTGCATGATTGCATCACACCTTAACAAAACTGAAATTAATTATATCTATCGTCCGTAATTTCCATACCACTTCACAAGATTGGTCGACGTTATCGATGTTAAAATGTACTGTAATGAGGCAACATATATTATGTAATTAAGCTAATAGATTGAGCTAGAATATTTTCATTTCTTTTACTACTTCCTTTTCTTCTATATCCCTTGTGTAAAATTGTACAATCTTAATGAATAAAGCACGCTATTAAAAATCTAATTATCTCGGTTATCATAGTATTAGAACTGATGTCTAAGATCTAACTCTAGTCGACAGTATTGTAGCACGCCACCAGCCCACCACCTCTGACTCACATCTCCAGCTGACAATCTCCACTTGACTCTGTTTTTTCTCTGATAAACTGCCGCTGCTGTCATCTTTCTTGTTCTCGCTGCTCTCTCGACTCTCGTACTCCGCTCGGCCGCCCCGATCTCCGAACAACCTCTGTTACCCACCTATACTACAACTGTCACACCTCTACCAGCGTCATCCGACGTAGAGAAATACAAGGAAATTACTTGCTCTCTGAGATAGATTTCATTCCTAAGGCATATGATTTCTGTAATAATTAATTCTTCTCTCATTATTATTTTTTGACCATCGATATTTAGCACGGCGTTTGCATGCATGCTTTAGATTTGACAAAAAAGATTAAAAAAAAAGGAGAATAATGTTACTTTAATATATAGTGATGTTAAATACATGTCAAATTAAGACGAATTTGAATTTTTAAACTTGGATGGTCGAGACTAAAGTATAACGGACCAAAATTTTATGATAATAAATCAATTCCAATTTCAATTTCTATTTTAATTAAAATCTGAACGATACCCGAGTCAAAAGGGAGGGGAAAAAAACTGAAATACACCTAAGCAAACCTCCCAATCTGTTCTTAACGGAATCACTTTTTTTTTTTTGGGCGATTAACGGAATCACTTACCTATAACATCAAAATCACATTCTACTATTCATCTTGAAGCAATCTAACTATCAACCTGGTTTTAATCAGACAACCTCTATTTCTCCGAACAAGTGGTCAATATATAGCCTACGGGCAGCTTTCATTTTCAAAAAAAAAAAAAAAAAAAAAAAAAAAAAAACAAGTGCTCAATATACCACATTCTATGCTTCTTAATTTTGCAGTTCTGATTTAAACTCCTTCTATATTGCTGTTAGTCGTTGCCTACGGGCCTTAGACGCTACAATTTTTTTTTAAAAAAAAAGTTTGCAGTTCAGACTCGAAGCATTACAAAATTTATATTTGTGTACTTGCTGTGATAAGCTAATCTACCATTTCACACCACTAGTCAGAAGTCACATTTGGGAATGGCCTTTGTATCGTGCCTTCTTTTGCAAGATTGGCAGCCAACCTGTTATTCATTCCTTCGAATCATGCATTATATATAGACATAAAATTAATACAATTACTCAGAAAATATACATATATAAATAGAAGCCTTGTGACCGATCCAAAATTATATGTGGATAGTAAGCATTACAGACTTAGGAGGATGCAAATGTAAAAGTCTCTCCAAATTGGTGGTGCCAAACACTTGTACAACTAGATTGGCACATGATACATCAATAATATAAGTGGTATTACCAAACAGTAACGGAGAATACCATGTGCTTAGGTCATAGAATAGGTTTGTGGCCTATGCATTGATCAAATGAGAAGAGGAACAAAGCACACGCCATGGTTTGGATTTGCGCATGTGACATGCAACCTCTTTCCGTTAAGTTTCCTAAGGGAGGAATTTAAAAAAAAAAGTGCATTGCCTGATAAATCCCCACGGACTCACGGAGTGTCAAAATATTAATCAAATGATCTTTAAAATACCTTTTAACTTTCCTTATTTAAGTCCAATTTTTTTTTTTTTTAAGTTTTCGTTCCGATAATTGAAAGTTTGAAACAACTGTAAATTTATAACACACTTTTTTGTTCTAAAACAAAAGGTCCAGGCTCGTTTCATTTACTAATTTACAAAAACAAAACAAAGTATAAAACGTTCTAATTTTGCTGTATCTCACAATTTTCCCAGAATTTTGCTACGGAACCGGTATGCACCAGACTGGTACAGCCACCTACAGAACACTGCAAATTCACTGTTAGAACTCCTGCTTTAACTAACACAGAAAATAAATTTTCAAATGCATAACACATAACAATTAAAGTCTCAAAATTTGCAGGAAAATTTTCCTAAGACTGCGACTTTAACCCTTCATCAGTAAAAAAATTTACATACACTGTTAAAGTGTTAATTGATTTTTTTGTGAAGAAAATTAAGGGTCAATCCCTTAATCTTTTTGATTGAATATTACATAAATACAAAGATAAGTTTTGCCAGCGGCTAAAAAGGCTAAACTATTTAGATGAAAAAAAATTCTGAATGAAGAACCTTCCAAAAAACTAAAAGAATATTACTTTTTTAATTCAAGGGGATGAAAAACTGTCTAGAAAATATCGCTATAGTGTAGAAGGATTAAAAATGAAGCACTAAATTTTTTAAATAACAGATGCTGTCCATTTCATTAGAAAACACCAAATTACGAAGTCACAGAAAAGGTTAATTGATCTTGCTGGACCAAAACAGAATGTGTGATTCTTTTGGGACCATTTCTAGAATTTACAATTGTGCTATATAAAAAATGCGGGAGAGCATAATTTATACTTCCCCAGTTATGACAGTTGATAGTTTCTTCCCTTGTTAGGTATGTCCCATGTTCATGTGGGTTTCAAGAGAACTTAGTAGAATGATTCTATGTATTGCTCATAATATGGCATTTTTTTATCGGGAGTGATGAGTGAAATCCCAAAATTTGTCATTCCGATCATCCAGTAAAAAATAGAAAGGGCATGTTTTTTTTATTTTGGCGCCATCATTAATTTTCTCCTTTTACTTCTGCTCCCTCCCTCTTATTTCCTCTGTCTCACGCGCATTCCTTCCTATAATTTCCATTTTTGACGCCGCACTGAGTGCACCTTTCCATTTCTGACGCGCTCCCTCTCTATCGTTTCCTCTATTCCTCGAATTTCATCTGCACTTTAATAAGATGATCGCTTATTACAACTAATTAAGCATTAATGCTCATAAGTTAATTCCTTATTACACCTAATAAATGCACTAATAAGGTATCTCTTTGTTACACCTAATTGAACATTTATGCTTGTAAGATAATCACTTATTATATCTAACAAAACTTTATAAGATGATCATTTACTATAACAATCCAATCATTTATATTTATAAGATGATCTCTTATCGTATCTAATATATATACTTATAAGATGATTCTTTGTTGCGACAAACTAATCATTTTCGCTTATTAGTTGATCACTTGTTGTAACTATTTTAGGACTAGAAAAAGAAAATTTTAGAACGAAGCGAGGATTTAGAAAACAGAGGAGAAGGGAGAAGTGCAAGATCGGAAGGTGGAAAGGATCTGGATAAGGAAGAGGGAAGAGAAGTCATAAACGGGAGAGGTGGCGCTGGTGGTGGTTGTTGCGGGTAGGGTTTCAATTCGCATGGAAAAAGAGAAGTAAATTGGATAGATCTGAAGAGGAGAGGGAGAGGGTGAAAGGGATCAGATTTGAAGAGGAGAGGGAGAAGGAGAAAAAGGTCGGATCTAAAGAGGAGAGTAAGAGGGAGGAAAAAAAAAAGGAAGAGGAGGAGGATGACCAGGATGACAAAATGAAATATAGTTTAGAGTAATTCCCGTTCTCTATATATATGTAACGTTTTACTTGCATCTTATTTTTGGAAAGTTTCCTAGATTTTGGACTTGAAGTGGTTGATCACTTAATTCGAGTGGGATGGTTGGTCATAAATATTAATTTTGCATGAAAGATAGATATATATTCAAATTCAGTTTCAACTGATTCTTAATAAAAGTGAAAATCAATTTCAACTGAAGTTTTTATTTTTTTTAAAATATAACTTAAGCCTTCTTTTACTTCTAAAAAGTAAAAAAAAAAAAAAAAAAATCAACTGAGGTAATGGCAGAATGCCAATATTTTGCTCGATTTCGTATCTGACCTTATAATTTAAAAAATGGATCGAATCTTCCAACTCCAGACATTAAATGATCTTTCAGCTGAAATTATTAACTTCTTATCTGTGACAAAAAAAATCTAAATTTCGAATTCAAACAATCTAAGTCTTAAATCTTTCGACAACAGCTACCTACAGAAAATAAAAAAATTCTGTTGTTTATTTCTTAGTTCTTACTGATAAGTCGTAATGTCTACTTTGAAGAAAGAATTGGCCTAAATTTACCTCGCTGCAATAATTCTCAACTCCATAGTAAGGAGGCCAGGAGGGAACTGTGATGGTAAAGTAATTTTATTTTTCTTTTCTTTTGTTCAACTAGATCTATTGCTTTTTCATAATCATTATCGTCTTGAATCCAGATCCTGTGTCGCGCGGCACGCGTACAGCGCGGGCTGTGGGCCGTCTGATCTGAATCTAATGGCTATGGGGGCCCCGTGAATAATACCAGATTGATAGGCCCGAAAAAAATGAACCGCCCGATCAAAATTGAACGGCTCGTGGAGATGCGCTCCACGCGTGCCGCGTGACACAGGAACGGGGTCCTATCGTCTTGGGTTGTCTCCAATATCTGGTAATAAAAAGGAATGCCTCCAAAGCTCCAAACAAATCTCGAGTAGCTTTGGATCAAGGGCATTCTCCAATTGGCTTAAGGGAGTAGGAAGGAATCTTGCTTTTGCACGTTTCCCTAATTTGGAACTTTATTTTTACCTTCCCTTTCTCGCATTTTATATTTCAGTAACGTTTTTCAATGATAATTATTTTATATACAATCTAACAAAGAGACATATTTTAATTCCGTCATAGTTCCAATAATTCGAGACATTGATGCTTTACCTTCGTAATTGTTAGATTAGTATTTTTGTTTGTTTTTGGTAATTGTTAGATTAGCTGTTGTTATCGTCTTGTCTAGCATTTTAAGTTCAAATTTTCTTAATGCTCTAGTAAAAATAAGAAAGAAACAAAGAGCAAAGTTCACAAAATAGTCCCTCAAACGCTATGTTTCCCACTTTTGCTAAATAAGTCAGAAATTTTCATATTTGGTTATTGTCAAACATTGCTATTTCTATTAACAAGAAGTTTCCCTTTTGCTAAATGAACCAAAAAAAGATCTGATGCGGCTTAACTAACCTCGTTTTATTCTAGCAAAAGAAAGTTATGATTAATTAATTAATCAATCGTTGTTCGTTTAGCATTATTATTGCCTCGATTTTAGATAATAAAATAGACAAGCAGTCACATTTCAACAAATGAATTTCCAAGAACAATAGAAGTGTCAGATCATGAATGACACTTCAAAGTTGAAGGTTGTATATCTCAAGAAAATTAATAAATTTGAAATCTTATTTGAACTATAGCTAAAAGTCGTAAATTATATATAATTATGGATTAAAAGAAAACAATTAGCGGAGAGGATCTCCACCATTCTTCATTAAAATGGAAGTAACGATGTAATTATAACTATGGACGCGTCTTCTTTTTTGTAAGACATACAAATTTCACTCGGTTTAGAAATTTGGTTTTAGCTGTCAACAAATAGCGATAAAAGTTGACTATGAATGCACTTGCCGGCTGGTCTTAAAAAAAAAAAAAAAAACTAACTTGACTATGAATTTTCAGGTCCAAGTCTCCTGATAAATGATGAATCACTTTTCACATTATATCAAATTTGGCATATGAATTATTTAAATCGCAATGAAGTACAGCATGTCAAAACTTGTATTTTTTTAAAAATTTTGTTAAAATTCTGTGTTCGTTGTCGTAATAACAAATAAATTTGTCATAAATCCCAGATCTATATAAGGATTAAAAAACGTGAGGTAAATAGTGCGCCGATCCATATTAAAGAAAATCACAAATTTACAATTATTCTTTACTACATGCGCAATTCTACGAGTGTACTCTTTTTTTTTGCTTTTGTCCCTCCCTACAATAATGCAGCTCCGGTGCTTAAGCTTGTATAGGTTTTTTTCAATGTTGTGATTTTTATGTCGTTATTTTTCAATTATTATTTTTACAATATTTGCACAATTATTAATATTATTATTCATATATTATTTGAATTTGCATTTATCAATTATCTGTTCAATGTTATGTCTATTTCGACATGCAATCTAATACTAAAATTCGTACACCATCTGTTTAATGAAAATGAACATAATTTTAGAATTATTGCTTTGATTCGTTCAGCTCACATTTCTAGCAACAATAATGAAACTATTGTACATAACAGCAAACTTGACAAGAAAATTTGATGTTAACACATAAATTTCGGGAGATGCACATCGACCGTGCGGTCTGGGCCGTACACTGTGTTAGTTGGTCGCTGATCATATTCCTGGATTTTTGGATCACCAGCTGTGAAGTGCCGTTCGTTGGATCTGCTTGTGATCTGTTACACTCAATTTATATATAATAAAATAATTGAATTATCATACCTATCTCAAAATTTGACCCCAAAAACCTTGCTCTTCCAAAAAATTGTCTATAAATTATGACAAAATATGTCAGACGTTCTTAAAATTATTGAGCGTGGTTACTGATAGCCGCAAGCGTGTATTTTGATCGTATGTATTTTTTATCATACGTCTCAGTTGAGAAGAGTGTTTCACTATTCTTACATACATATGTATTTGATAACGAGAAAAAAGATGCACAGTCTAATATTTGTGGATGGGTAATGAAAAATACGCGTAAGTTGTTGAAACATTTGAATTGATCAAAGTACGTAGCGTCTTATTAAAAAAAAAAAGAAACTACAAAGACAGTTTGTTAGAATAAATAATTTTATATACTTGATGAATACTTATCCTTAATTATATAACATATATTAAATAAGTTCGTAATAAAATCGAAAAGTGCTATTTTTTTTAGAGTAAAACTAGGGCATGAGTTCGTGGGGATGATTAGTGTTAACGCCTGATGGGAGCTGGTTATCAAAGTTGTTCTAAATTAAACATTTGAATGCAAATTAAAACATGCATCGCTCTCCTGTCTAAACATTGCCAAACCTTGTGTTTCATAACATCACTTGAAGGGATAATGACACATATCTTATCTTAAATAGCCACGAAAAGACGGTACATTCCATAGCTGATAGTTGTCTAGCATTTAATGAAGTTAGAATAGCTAGCTAAGGATAGTTGGTATATAGAGCAATCAGTAACCATACAATACAATGAACGGAGATGGTTATAATTTGTCGTTTGGTTTATTTCGGCTATATTTTCAATTTTTTGAAATATTTTTTTTTTCTGAAGTCACTTCACTTCATTAATTATCCACTTTTTTTTGCCACTGTATCTTTCCCTTTTAAATTCAAATTAAAAAAAATTATGACATTATGTCCCTTACAATTTTTTTGCAATTAGTTTTCAAGCATATCTTAATTTGTTCACAATTTTTACGTTTCGGACTGATAATCTCACACGCATGGTGATTATTAATTTTAAATGCTTACTTATAGGTTTTAAATTATATGTTGATTACATAGTGCAGTAAAACTTCTATATAAAAATTTGAGAACCTCTTTTTGATATAGTGACCGAGGAAATAATGTATTTTAAGTAAAAAAAAAAAAAAAAACCTGATCTGAAACTCCAACTCAGAATCGTTAGTAATATATAAACTTATAAATTGGACCCATCTCTATCGATCTCAAAAATAAAAAATAAAAAAATAAAAAGTAAAAAATTACTTCCTATGCCCTAGTTTATTTCTCCTCCTAATATATGTTGGTGAGATAGGTAAACCTAATAAAGCAACGTGCTGTAATGGTTAACCAAAACTTGTGTTGAACATGGAATCTACAAATTTGAGATGGCGAAATAGCATGAAACTAGCGAACTGTGGAGTTTAATGAAACAGTGATAAGACTGTGTTAGGCCTTATAATTGCAGGAAAATGACAAGCGTCGCTTTTAACTTGCTGCCATCTAAACTTGCGGCAGCTCCCGTGCATATGTTATCTCTCCCACATGAGTTGCTGCTGGGATGGATTACGACGTTTTACCTATGCAATGTTAGTTGCTAGTGTTTGTAATGGCATTTCTAATTTTCAGCAGTAGAGAGTGAGGAGTTCAATTAAGAACCGAAGGGTCCGAAGCAATTATCAATTTTTGTGAATAGAGAATTTTTTTTTCCTTTATATTGAATGATCAAAGCTATGCTTTTGCCACTGAGACCTACAAAGAAAGGTCGAAATTTTAGTATATAAGTCTAGAAGAGAGAGATAGAATTCATACGTTCATATGATATATATCAGCAATACAAATATATTCGGCACACTCACATACATGATTCTTGACATAACAAATGTGAAATTACGAATTAGAGTAACACGTATATTCTATTTTTAACTGTAATGTGCACAGAGTTGGAAATTAATTAATAAAGAAAACGATTGGTTTATAGTTTATTATCAAGCTATATTTTGAACAAAATACTAACGAAGTTTTATTGATGTTTGACGGATAATTAATTCTCAAGTTCTATTAAATTCAATACATGATCTTTCTAAATGATAACAACAATAATATAAATTTACTTGTGAATATATTTCTTTTCTTATAATTTTTTTTTAAAAAAAATATAGAACACAAACCCACCAGTGGACCTCGCCATGTAGTGTAGTTAGTATAAATGAATCAATTTATTCTCATCCATGATGACCTGATCCGGCGAGGTTGTTTGTGGACCATCTACCACCTGCCATTGATTTATTAGCAGATGCAACTTGCAGGATGATTTGAACATACTTTGCGACATTAATGTTTTTTTTTTTTTTTTTTGGGGGTTTCCAAAGAACTTTAAATATAGGAGATACCTATGCCATGTTGAAGATTTTATTATAAAAAATCATATATATAGGAGTGACCTACTCATAGGCGTTGGGAAAAATTTTGTAATAGATTACAAGAATTGTTGAAAGTATGAAAAGTTTTATATCCATAAATTACAAAGAGGTATTTAATGGCCAAATCCTAAGTGTATGAATGTTCTTAACGGTAGCGCAGGGTTCAGCAAACCTAAATCAATGCACTTTGCGAGTTGAAAGCGTGATCAATATCAAAGGGTTCATTTCTTATGATGGCAGCCACTGCCCAACTTTTTCTTAGAAAAACGTGTTGATTCCAAATAAACCTGTTCATAAAACAACTTTTTTTTTTTGGGGTTTCCAAAGAACTTTAAATATAGGAGATACCTATGCCATGTTGAAGATTTTATTATAAAAAATCATATATATAGGAGTGACCTACTCATAGGCGTTGGGAAAAATTTTGTAATAGATTACAAGAATTGTTGAAAGTATGAAAAGTTTTATATCCATAAATTACAAAGAGGTATTTAATGGCCAAATCCTAAGTGTATGAATGTTCTTAACGGTAGCGCAGGGTTCAGCAAACCTAAATCAATGCACTTTGCGAGTTGAAAGCGTGATCAATATCAAAGGGTTCATTTCTTATGATGGCAGCCACTGCCCAACTTTTTCTTAGAAAAACGTGTTGATTCCAAATAAACCTGTTCATAAAACAATTCGATGTGCACTAATTGGGCCTAAATATCAAGACTGTTTGGGCCTTATCGGAGGGCATCTGGCCTTGCTGACTACTATGGTCGGATGGTCCTAGTAATATTCTACGGCTAAAATTATCAGTCATCACCTAGTTTGATCTATTAATTAATTAATTCAAATCCGAAGAATTGCGATATGATATTAGGCATTACGCCTTTTGGGCCTAGGATACTGGTATGGTGGATCTCATTTTTTCAAATAAATTAAATAATATTTTCCCTAAAAAATATTTCGATGTACGCTTATTTTCTAAAATCCTTACAGTAGGAAGTATGCATAGATGTATGCTTTACAGAAACGAATACTTTTTCATGTCCTATTGCACACTACACTATTATTTTTTTTTCACGTTAAGAAAAAAGGCACACGAGGACGCATAAAAAATGAACATTTGTTAACATGAAAATGCCTATTTGCATTGATGCATACTTGTACCGTGCAATTAATTATAAAAAGTCTAAATCATAAGACAATTTCCGATAATTTTCACGTCGTTCAGCAACAGTTTTCATGTCTTATGTGTTTTTACAATGAGGAAGGTTCCGCTACCAATATTTTGATTGTCCTAAATGCCAACATTTTGCTTTTTGGTTATTTTTTAAAATTTTAAAATTTAAACGTTGAATTTAAACCGTTGATCTTATTTAGTTTATTGAGCGATGCATTTTCATATAAGTTTTGTAAATTTTGGAGTTTATTTGATACTCGATCAAAGGCTAAAACATGAAAGTATTAGAACGAATCTATCATAGTTAATAAAGTTCGCTTATTTTTCTATCTCTTGATCGAGTATCAAATAAACTCTAAACTTTACAAAACTTATATAAAAATGCATCGCTCAATAAACTAAATAAGATCAACGGTTTGGATTCAATGTTTAAATTTTAAAATTTGAAAATATATTCAAAAAGTAAAATGTTGGTATTTAGGGGCAACCAAAATATTGGCAGCGGAACCTTCCTCTTTTACAATACATAGAACCTTCCTCTTTTACAATACATACATAATGCAAACAACCGTAAAAAAAAAGAAAAAGACGACAGATACAGATGGTCCTAGTTTACATTCTAATAAGTTATGGGTAATTAGTATCTACCATCTACGAGAATAATGGAGAAACACATATTGGGCTTGGGGCCCCAAAATTTATCAAGTGGTAATAAGTAATAACTAAAGAAACGGAGGCCTTGTCCATTTCATTCTGCCAACAATAGAGAGTACCACTTCAGCACAGTTACGCCGGCTTGCTTAGGGGCAGTCGGAACTGAAAACAGTAATGAAATGAAAGATCTATTTGGAAGAATTTTGGGCATATACTGAAACGTTAATTTGAAATCCACCTTTACTACTTTCTCCAAATATGCATTATCAATTAAAAATCCCTGAGTTCATGCTTCGACTATTTAATTTTGCATTCGCTATGATCGCTCCTCATCCAACTTTCTTCTACTTTTGTTTTGCTTGATGTTAATTAGAGGCGGAGTCGAATAAGTTCTAAATTTTGAGGTTAAGGAGGCCTTCTTGCAATTGCAGGGATAATTTCAGATAAAGTTCGACGGTAAAATTGAGGTATAGATCATTTTTGCGTATTAAAGTTTAGAATCGAACATCCTGAACAATATTGTCATCTAACTGTACGCTCTAGATTTCTCGGTCCACTGTAGAAAATCCATACGAACGTGAAACTTTACTATTTAAGTATTATTTGGGTTACGACTTACGACCCAAGGAAAATTTATTTTGCTTATGCATGATTCACAATGATTATATAAATAATACTTATATACTCATGATATGTAATCACAACTGAGAAAAATTCACTTGTTCCGAAAATAATATGTAATAACAACTTTATTTGACAGCACATATGTGGTTGCCGTGGCGACCATAGCGCATGCAATCTTGCTCAGTTATTTGTCCAAGCGGACAAGTATTAGAACATAAATCTGCGAAATTGTTTTCTTGATCGATACAAATGTATATTTTTCTTTATTAATTTAACTATGAGGAGCACAAAAAGTGGATTCTATTTAAAAAGACACGGTGCTATCATGGCTCCCATCTTCTTCACTTGAAAATGATCACGAAGGAAGAAAATAAAAATTGAAAAAGAAAAGGCAAAGGAAGGAATGAAGTCGCTTTAAGAGAACTTTTCGGAAAAGGACATGTGATCAGAACCATCAAAAGAAAACTTTTCTACCGCTTGTATTAATTGAGAATTGAGAGCGGCCCTGCTTTTCAACCCTGAGATATATTTTCTTTAGAAGCTAATTTGTTGGTGATGTTAGATTTAGCACATTTTTTATTTTTGTGTGCCTTAAAATGGTTCAGTTAGATCGTGTCGTATCTCAATAACGGATGTAGGAAGGCCATAGTACCTACATTTGGAAATGCCCCTTCCCTCGCATATTCAAACTCTTCGCATCAATTGTAATATGGACGGAGTCATTATATCTTTTTGATAAGCGTTCACGCACTGTATCAAAGATAAATGTCAATGTAACTATCATATCAAAATCATATATAATAATTTATCGTGATCAATGAAACAAAGTTCGTACTTTTTTATGGTGTAAATAAGTTAAAAAAAAATTTGGGGCACACCGTCCTTTTTTTTTTTTTTTACCAAATCTACCAATGATTGTTATCCAATTAATGTGCATTCATGCAACTCGTTTGATTAGAATTAAATGATTATGGTCGCACATAAAAAAAAAACCCTCCAAGAACTTAAATATAAACAGTTTGATCTTGATGAAACAGTTCTGGTCGAATAATGACAACTTTGGGAACCATGTCCTCTTTGGGGATATATCCAAAGCATGGTAACGACTCAAATTATTTTTTCTACGAAAAGAGAGTGTTGATTTCAGAATTGTATCTATGACTTCTCAAAATTCTTGCAACTTAATAGCAATAAATCTCGATCTCGCCACCATCATCAATAAATAATGAAATAAATGACATTTAATAGAGCTATGTTAAACCAAATACTAGGCGGCATATACTAAACTATCCATTTATTACCGGTACCACCACCTCATCAAATGAAATTTATTGAAATGCAGACTGAATGATCAGAACTTCTGGTAGAGGTATGGGTATCAAAATAGGTTGTTGGTAAAATATTTTACATAAGTTTGAGAAAAATATTTGTTTTGGTTAGTGGGGAAATCATGGGAGACCTTGTACCTGCCTCAATTTTTATAAGTTGCAGGCCTACCAAACATGCCATATCTGTACTGTACACGTGTTTAAGATCTGATTGGATATTTTCGTTTTATATAAACGGAAATCAGGCCTCCCTCGCTGTTTAGTTTTATTTTTATCCGGAAAGTGTTTTTCTAAATGCACGCCGTACTTTTTTTTAGTAGTTTAAATTTTGTTGGCGGAGGTATTATAATTTTAAGCAGGGAAGGAAACATACTGACAATTGCTTGACTTAAAAGAGACTAGTGGACAGTTTCTCAAAAGTTTCCAGCAATGTATACGTTAATACAAATCTAATATTTATTTTTACAATTAATATATGTGGAAATCAAGAAAAGAACCCTTCCACATCAAAAGTTCTCGAATTTCATAGAAAATAAAAAGCAATTAATTATTGATTATTTTTTTTTAAAAAAAGGCGTGTTGTGCAGTCCCTTTCAAAGATATTAGTCAACAATCTTGAAAATTATTTCGTCAACATTCATACAAAAAATAATAAGTATGACCTTATTATATTGCTTGCAATGTTATATCAAAATTGGTACAATTTGAAAATTATTTGGGCGGAATCCATGTGCTTATAAAATCAAATTTTTTCATTTTAAATTGTTTGATGGATTTCAATCAGCATGAAAATTGCATCGAATTTGATACATGACCTATTAAAACATTACGAAACATCTCAACAGATTTTATTGGTTGTCGAATAATTATCCCAAAACTACAAAAGTGCAAATTATTTGTGCAAATCGTTTTACAAATGTATATATACTAGAGGGACGCTCAATATAGATATCTATCATAAGAATATTTTTTATTATGTTTTTATAGTTTAATTATGTTCATTTTTTGATATATTGTTAAGATATATTTATATTTAGAAATATAGTTTAGTTATTGTGCATACTTTGATTTGATTAAATTTAAAGGAAAATATATATTTGTGTAAATATAGGTATAGTTATCTAAAATAATATGATTTTTATTATGTTGATATTATTCATGAAATGTAATATGTTGATATTATTATGTAAAAAATTTGATGTTTTTTTATTTTCAATTGAATGAATTTGATTTATATTTCGTAGATTAAAATTAAGAATGACGATGAAGAGAAATTAATTTGGAGAGGGACTCTGAGCAACACAATGTGTTGTCAAACTATTGTCTTTAGTGAATCGAGTCAGTTTTATGAGCAATAATACCCGGCAAACAAATAGTTACAGAATATCACATTACATAAATCAGAAAAATGCTATCTCACAACTATTTCACAATGGTTGGAGTGTCGGATGACATTTAAACTAAAGAATCCCGACACCCACACATCTTTCTTTATAACTAGAGGGTATATCGAGCTTCGCTCGATGTAGATATCTATAGTAAAAATATTTTTATTATGTTTCTATAGTTTAATTATGTTCATTTTTAGATATGATTTGATTGAATTTAAAGAGTTTAATCAATTAAAAAAAAATTATATGTGTGTAAATATAGTTATAGTTATCTGAAATAATATGATTTATATTATGTTACTATTATTCATGAAATGTAATATGTTTATAAATGACTTAAATATATATATATATATATATATATCATAAAAGATCTGATATTTTTTTATTTTCAATTGAATGAATTTAATTTATATTTCGTAAACCAAAATTAAGAATGATGATGAAGAGAAATTAAGGTGGAGAGGGACTCTAAGCAATACAAAAGAGAGATGGAGACATGATGAAAATGAAAATACGAAGGGATCACAAAAATCAGAAACAAAATAATGTCTTGCCTAATTACTATCTGCCGGTGAACTGGGTCAGTTTTATGATCAATAATACCCGACACACAAATAATTACAAAGTATCACATTACATAAATAAGAAAAAATAATATTCACAATACTTGGAGTGTCGGATGACATTTAACTAAAGAATCCCGACACCCACACAAATTTATTTATAATATTGATATTGATATATTTAGGGATGTTTGGCAAAGCATGGGAATAAGAACAAGGACCTTGTTCTTGTTCAAAGGGTACCAAACACCCCCGGGAATAAGAACAAGGGAGAACAAGGGGCCCTTATTCTTGTTCCCACAAAAAGTTGGAACTAGAACAAGAACAAGAACCTTGTTATTGTTCTTATTCCAAACATCTTCCAAAGTTGTACGTAAAAGAGTAGTGGTGTGCGCGGTGGACAGCGTGCTTCTTACAGGAACAACACTTCATGTGTGTTCCATTTTTTCCTTTTTTGTAAATTTCAACATTTGATTAAAAATAATATTTCGTCTCAATTATAGAGAACTGACATCGTTTGTTGTTAATTATTCAGGCAAATTTTACAAATGATAAAGTTCCACATGTAAGTTCTGATGCTACATTAATTGTTAATTCCTACTTGGCTGCGTTATTAATCTCGTGGTCTTGTGACTATGATTAAGTGCCTCTGTAGGCATCTTGAAAAAATCACAAGAGCATCATCGTAGAGTCCAAGTTAGAAGGTTTTATTTTATCCGGCAATAGGTTTGAATAGTCAACTAAATGGTTCAACTTCTAACTAATTTGTCAAATTGCACCAACTCAGCAGACTATATCCAGGATCCAATGTGGAATAACGTGAGTCAATCCACTGCGGCTGGTGCCGTATACGACATGGTGCGATGACCCAACGTACGACAAAAACTCTAGAAATTTCTTATTAGGAAATTGATTTATAATTTTATATGAACATATTGCTTTGTTTATTTATACAAGCTTTCGTACTGCCCGGATTATTATTAATTTGGAGATACTCGCTTGATTCTTACTTTGAATAAATTCAAAAGATTCGAATTTAATATATATCTTCACACTAAAATTATTAAGATACTCTTACCTTGCTTTTCACATACACAGGTATGAATAATGCATTTTCCGTTGTAATTTATCGTGCATATATATTCTCCACACCGTTACTTTTAATTGTGAATAAACTTAAAATTGAAAAAGCTAAAACAAAATAAGTAGGAAATACACAATTCAATATATAGGTTGAGAGTTACTTCACATAATGGGGTCCATATAATAGTTTAGATATGCAAAAGATCGGTATTGGTATGCATTTCATATTTTATTTATTTTAGCAATAATAACGTTACAGGATTTTAATTTAGCTTTCACAAGTTAAACCATAATAAATATGATGCGTACTATTTAATGGATTGAGATATATTTCACATGATAGATCCTAAGTTTTAGACATCAAATCATGATGGATGACAACATAAAGAAGCATTTAAATTCCCTACCATTCATCCTTATGCTCTGATCAAAATCCTTTTTTTTTTTTAATATGGGATTTCATTTCATTAGAAATTTTTTTTTATCGGAATGAAGAGATTTGGTGTCATTTGGTTGGAATTTCTATGTTATTAGATCCAACGAAATACCGAAAAATCAATTCAAATGAAATTCCGTGTAAAAAAATATTTTGATCAAAGCCTTAGGATAGACCCTCCTTTATAGTTTTCATTAACAGTTCCTATTCAAGTTTCAATTTTTAGAGACTTTGTCAACATAGATGCAAAAATTGACTAAAGTATATATTATCCTTCCTGCATTCACATATTTAACGGAAAAATAATCATATATGAATAATGAGAAATTCAAATACATATATAGATATTAGTTTTTAAATATTCAAGTTTTATTTCAGAAGCAAACGTCGAATGTAAATTTGGATAATTACCTTTTTTTTTTTCCTATTAATGTATATGTATAGAGAAATGTACAGGGTTTTAAAATCTATATAAAATACTATCATTAGGAATTTATTAATTTTAGACTTAATTGCTCAATTGAACTACACTTGTCTAACTCTCTTTCACGTATCCATACTCATTTTTCCTCTTCGTTGAGATTTTTTAATTTGCAGATACATTCTGACTAATAATGTGATAATAACCAGTGATTAATTTTGTGGCTAATATATAATTTTTTCAACATCGAACTCGCTATGAAAGGGTCTTTTTGCGAAATGAGGTTGTGGAATTATATAAGGGTCTTTTTCATTTTGTTTTTAAAAAAGGATTCAGCTCTATTTTTACAAAAATACTAATTTTTAAGGACCTAATTTTCAATAATCAAGTTTTTAAAATGCTCTATTTTTATCACTGATAAAATCAAATTATTGATTTTTTTCAACTATACCACACTATCATTTTATCACTGATAATTTAGCTTAATTATTCAACCAACTGCTTAATTTTCCAAAATTTCTAAAAATTTATTTTAAAATATTCATATTTTATAATAGTTTTTTATTGTGTTAACAGTTAAAATTTTTATATAAGAGTCTCATTGTATTAAAGATATAAAACAAAAAAATTGCATAAAAGAATTGATGTTCAAAAAGACGATATAATATTTTATCGCTAAATCACTCAAACCATAAACCGCACAAACTACATTTTCTAAAACCTTGATTAAGCATACTTTGCAAGATTCGAATTTTGAAGCCACAGCCTTCTGATTTTATTTGATTTAAAATTTGTTTTTAGTTTCGAACGGTTCTAAATTGCTTAGGATTTCAAATTCGAACGGTTCTAAATTTAGTTAATACTTATTAAAAAATTAATTTAGGATTTTGTATTTATTAAGTAAAAAATTATAGTTTTATTACTATCCTGATCCGTTAAATACATCAATTCTCCTAGATGCCACCTGGCGTAGAATGCGTCCGACCCGCAATAGGAATTAAAGTATTATAAACTACGAGGGATAGTATTAAAAAGAGTCAAACAAAATAAATAAGGGTATTCCCGTATTTTAACCAAAGTTGAGCGCCTGAGCGGCTGAGCCCTTTCCCGTTGTTCCAAGACCATATAAGTATGCTTCCACTTTCGTTCCCTCCACCGACCGCTATTTCCACTTCCAAAATCTCCGATCAACCCAAAACCCCATCTCACAATTCCAAAATACCCAAAATACCCTTCTCATAACTCTCCTTCTCTTTCCCATGGGGCTTATCATGTCTTGCTTCTCCGAGCAAACTTCGGAGGCCGCCGGCGGCAACGCCAAGCGCCGTCGACATCCGCCTCCTCCGCCTGGTGCTTCTCGGAGAAGAGGCAGCGTGAGGCTGAGAGATGACGAGGCGGCGGCGATCCAGGAGCTTGCTCAGGCCGCCGCCGCTGCCATCATACAACAGCAACAACAAAATGGCGGATCGGCCATGGTGCCGCCGTTTGATCGATCGACTTCTTTGAGGTACCAGAAGAAACATTCTGGAACTGGTGGTGATTTGCCGAGAAGCATGAGCACTCGGCCGAGATTGGCCGGTGAACCTCTTGTTCAGCCTCAACAGCTTGTTACTCAGGTTTGGATTCTGACATTTGAATTTTTGTTGGTTAGTTTCGTATAATGCTTTTGAGGCGTGGAGAATTAACAAATTGGCGCCAATTAGTACAATCTGAGATAGCTAACATGGCATCTGTGTAATTTTCCTTTTTCGGTGGGGCACCTAAATTTAGGAAATCGTAAGTAGGTAATACAGGATCTATATAGTTTGGCTGAATTTATTGCATCAGTTCTCTTGAGTTGTCGGTCAAGTTTACAAAACTGATCATTTTTAAGGAATATCTTTTTTTTTTTAAGCTGTCTTTTTTAATTTGACTCAAAATAGCACTTTTTTTTTGGAAAAATTTCAAATTATAAAGAATGGGAAAAACTTTGAACCAGAATACTTTTTATTGTGTTTCTTGGCTCTTGTTATTGGTAGTTCCAACCTGGTGATATTTCTAGTCAATTTGCAGAGTCCTTAAATATCAACATTTCCACTGGAAACTTTCAAAACGATTTTCCTACAACTCAAAAAATGATATTTCTAGTCAATTTTTATTAATATTTTTTTTGAAAATAACATGGTTATGCAATATAACAAAGGTTCTTTTGATCTGTGCTTGATTTTGTCACAATGAAAAGGGTAAAACAAGTCAGCATAGTGAGAATAGGATATTATTTTGAGTTTGAATTCATTACTCATCTACTTGGAAATTTTCCATGTGCCAATTCTGACTTCTTTATTTTTGAAACATCTTGGCAGTCTCTTTCACTCTCTGTTTTCTTTGTTTTTTTTTTTTTTTGACCTATACTTTTTTTATAGCTAACAAATTGTGCTTTGTCAGATTTTTCCAGCTTTGTTAATATACTTTATTTATTACATGGGCCTGTCTATTGTGTTGTGTCATATGAACTTAATAAATCAATAATTATTGATATTATCATTTATAAAATTTAAACAAATTTGTAGCTTTTGTTTTACCAGTATTATGGCTTACACTTGAATCAGAACCCATCCAATGAGAGGTTAGTATACAATAGAATGAAATAGGGATGATTTGGGCTTGTTGTTTAATGATCTGAAGGCAATGTCTGCCAATGAGATTTTAATTACAAAAGGTTAGAAATATTCAAATTGTTCTTCCAGTTGACAAAATTTTGAGCTCAAAAGAGTCGAAATGCTATGAAATATAATTTCAGTGAATAACAACGAAGAAGTTACCACAGTTTTGCTTTGTTGGAAGCTAATTGTCATCATTCTGCTGGTGAGGATGACAGAAAAAGGGTTTGGTTGTTTTTCTCTGCAAATTGCAATTGCTTTAAATACCTAATATCCTTGTGAGATTTGGTGACGCCAGTTTCTGATTGGACTAGTTTCCTTTTGGTATTCCGCTTCTGGCCATAAGTGATGCAGATTTCGAATTCCATTTTCGTGTTAAAGGGTTTCTGGAGAGCGTCTGATCATGGTTCAGATAAACTAAAGTTTCTTACTTGTTAGATGCATGCATAACTTATTTGTACCTAGCTTAAAGACGAACTGAGCAGGCATAAGAGCAGGCACATTTGATGCATTAAAAAATGTTCAAAACGAACTTGTTATGCTGTAGTTGTAAATTCTGGATAGTATGCTGGGTACAGTGGATAATAGTTTGAAAGAGGGAGATATAATTTTATCTGTACTTCTGCATTTAAACAGGATGTAAAGGCTGATGAGTTAGAAACGAACATTATAGTACTGGTACATGGAGGCGGGTTTGGTGCCTGGTGCTGGTACAAGAGCATTTCACTGCTTGAAGATAGTGGGTTCAAGGTCAATGCTATTGATCTTGCTGGTTCTGGGGTCAATTCTTCAGATACCAATGCAATCACTAGTCTTTCTGAATATGTAAAGCCGCTCACCACTTTCCTTGAGTCTCTGACTGAAGACCAAAAGGTTTACTGAATTTACTTTTTTACATTTGTTTTTGCCTAGGTTGAAACAGAGTTCTAGTTCTAAAGTCAATCTCTTTTCAAGACTATATTAAATTTCTGTTTTACAAGTCGGACTCTTTATCTTGACCCTTTATCCAAATGACATTGAAAATTCCTCATGTTTGCAAACTCATTAGTCGTTTTACAAGTTATACATTTTGCATGTAATGTTAAGTTTGCACTATGCATTTGGGTGCCGCAAATAAAACACAATGTTTACTTGGATAAGATCGAAAATATAGAATTTGCGCAAGTTGTATGCCTAATCTTTTTGTGTTATTATTCAAATTGCTATTATTTATGGTATAGGTGATCTTGGTGGGACATGATTTTGGCGGGGCATGCATATCCCATGCAATGGAGATGTTTCCTAAAAAAGTTGCTAAGGCTGTCTTTGTCTCTGCCGCTATGCTAACCAGTGGCTGCAGCACTCTTGATATGTTTTCTGAACAGGTAGTTTTTCTATAAAAATCAAATTACTTTGAACTAGGTGATACTTTGCCTCTTCCGTCATAAAATCTGTAGTTTTGTATGTGATACTTGCAGTTCTCAAGTGTGGGCTACCAGGTGTAGACATGAGAAACATAGTGTTTATTGCAAGATACTGGCCATAACAAGCAGAAAGCCTAGTTGTTAACGTCTTGGCAGTTTGAAAGCTATCTCATCAAATAAAGAGATGTAGTTAAGGCTGCCTTGAAATTCAACAACTGAATCATCTGTGGATTTCTGTATTTTTTTTTTATAGGGTTTAGGTTTTAGAAGGTTCTCTAAGTTTTGTGTTGGTTGCAGACCCATGTTTCAAACCCATTCAGATCTTTAGTAATTTTGAAACCTACATCTGCCAAACCTTATTGAACCCACTCAACGGTTTGCAGTTATACAAGTCAGGTTGTGCTGTAGCAGCTGGTCAGTGGCGCTAATACCATGTTGCTTTCATTCAATTGTGTTATGATGCATAACTAAAAGTGGTTACAGTGTATTTTGCTGACTTAATGACATGTGATGCAGGCTGATGCAAATGGGCTGCTTCACAGCGCACAAAAATTTGTGTACTCAAATGGGAAAGATCAACCACCAACTGCTATAAGCCTCGACAAGGCTCTGATCAAAGAGTTGCTCTTCAACCAGAGCCCCTCGAAGGTTTTGTCAAGCACATTTTTACCACTGAAAACTGTGCATATACTACTTTTTGAAAAATTATGCCATTTCTTTTGAACACTGCCCAAAAAAAAAAAATATCCACAGTAAGGAAACGAAGTATACTTATTAAAGAAACATATGATTTGTCTATTGAAAAAGGTAAATTAGTCTAGAAGTATGGGTCGTTAGAAAAGGTTGATGCTTTGATAAATGCCATTCGCTTTATGTCGTACTTTTAAGATTTTGTATAGCATCCGAATATTGATACTTGTTATTATACTCTCTCATTAGGATGTATCTTTGGCTTCAGTTTCCATGAGACCTATACCTTTTGCGCCAGTACTGGAGAAGCTCTCTCTCACTGATGAAAACTATGGGTCTGTACGAAGGTTTTACATAGAGACAACAGAAGATAACACCATACCTCTTTCAAGCCAGCAAAAGATGTGCGAGTTGAACCCGCCAGAAAAGGTCTTCAGATTGAAGAGCTCTGACCACTCACCATTCTTTTCTAAACCGCAAGCTCTGCACAAACTCTTGGTGGAAATTGCGAAGATGCCATCCTTGGCAAACCCTTAGTTGGGTATGATATGGCTTTGCTGATAATTGAAATATGTGTATAGCTATGGCCTGACCATAAAGAAATTGTTCTCTACTCTGTACTGATAGATAGAAGAAAGAGCTTAGTTCCCTTTTTTTTTTTTTTGTCCTTTTTGTAATATGAGTATTAGGTATATGACCTGAAATCAGCTAACAATTCGCAATTGATCCCTACTTATTTATTTATTTATATTTATTATTTTGCAAAATAATAATGCCAAAAGTCCAAAAGGAAGTTTCTCATTATGTTGTGTGATTTGCGGGTCTGAAATGTGGGCTTCGTTCTTTTTTGTATAGCTTTTTCGCCAAAGGGAACATAACAATGTGCCATTTGTGATGTAACTGGATAAATATCCTTTTTTATATATTTTTTTTTCTTTTTTAACATAGTTTACTTTCGTGATCAAATTTTCCGATAGGCGTCTCTTTATTTAGTGATACCATTGTTTGACTATTTATATACATTACGATCTTTTTTTTTGGATATTATATTAATATATATGTTGTAGTAACAGCCGGACTTTTCCACAATTGGATGATTACAAAGTATCACTATCCGTCAATTGAGAGCAATATTGTATAGTGGTAAAGGTATCTATAATTTGTAAGCCGCCTGCAACTAAAAGGGCCATGGTTTTCCTTAATTCAAGAAGCCTAGTTTATAGTTCCAAAATTATTTTTACCTCGAATGCTGTTTCATATTGAACGGTGTTATAATCTTATGATGCTCCCTACTGGTGTAATCAGCATCAGGACCAAATTTTGTCGACGACAGCAGTTTTGGTCCCTTCTTTTTTTTTTTTGTTGGGTGTGTGTGTGGGGGGGGGTGGGGTGTTAGTGATATCGCACGGATCCTCGGCAGTAAAAAAAAATGACTGCCGAGCAGTCATTTTCTTTTTTTTTTAAAATATTTAAAAATTTTAAAATTCAATTGTCGAATTTAAACCGTTAATTTTGTTCAATTTTACGGGCGATGCGTTTTCATATAAATTTTATAAAATTTGGAGTTGATTTGATACTTGATTAAGCTAGGCTGATAACCATCATTCTCAAAATTCACCATCCCTATCATCTCCGAGATGTGCTTTTCATTTTTAAAATGCATTAATACCTGCTTTCTATTTTCGGAATGTTTTCCCATCATCCCCTGAGATCATCCCCTCTCTCCCTCTTTGTTTTGCTCCCCCCCCCCCCCCCACTCCCCTCCCCCTTCCTCTATGTTTCCATTAATAACTGTCATAATTATTTTTTTTCCAGCACAATTATTTTTTTCAGAACAACTAGAACAATTAGCATTTTCTTTCCAGCACGATTATTTTTTCTAGAACAACTAGAACAGTTAGCTTACCAACTAAAACAATTAGAATTATTTTTCCAGCACAATTATTTTTTTTCAGAACAACTAGAACAATTAGCATTTTTTTCAGCACAATATTTTTTTTTCAGAACAACTAGAACAATTAGTTTACCAACTAGAACAATTACTTAACCAAATAGAACAATTAACATTTTTTCCAACACAATTATTTTTTCAGAACAACTAGAATAATTATTTAATTTTCAAATAATTATTCTATTTCGCCGACTAACTGTTCTAGTTGGCCTCTGGATGCTGGAAAAATTTTTCACCTGAAAAAAAATATCTCTGGAAGGAAAGAGAGGGATTAATTGCATTCCAAAAAAAGAAAGAGGGGATGAGGAGTAAATAAAGACCTGGAATAATGGGAATGATAGAATCTATGGGATGATAGAAAGCAATTCCCTTGATTAAGTGCTCAACAAATGAACAAACCTGGTTTGATTAATTTTAATACGTCTATAATTTGAGCACTTAATCAAGTATCAAATCAACTCCAAATTTTATAAAACTTATATGAAAATGCATCGCCCGTAAATTTGAACAAAATCAACGGTTTGGATTCGACAATTAAATTTTAAATTTTGTAAACATTAAAAAATAAAGAAAAGGACTGCTCCGGCAGTTATTTTTTTTGACTGCCGATGATCCGTTTCCGTTAGTGATACCACCCCTATAAAAAGCACGCTTGTTTGTTATTTTTGTAATTTTACTTATTATATCAATACAAATGTGTTTCTTGTATTAATTTATAAATTACGTATTTCAATTAACATACAACTGGTGATAATTATTTTGTAATTTTTTATTAAGTTAAATATATATTGACAGTTGTCAAGTAACAATCTTAATCTTCAACGACCCTCAAAAAAACAATCTTACTCTTCAACACTCCAAAATGCATATTGGCCATTGGACCGACAGTCCACAGATTTATTTAAACTAGGGTTGCGAAACTAATTGGAAGATATGTAAGATAAGAATCTTCATGAATAAGTAGATACAGTTTCGTTTTCCTTTTTTTTTTTTTTTTTTTTTTTTTTTTTTTTTTTTTTTTTTGAAGGACGCTGTTTCGTCTTCCTTGCTCTCTGGCTCTCTGCACCAACTAGCTGGATAGTCAAAGTCGGTCCAAACCAATGGTGAATTGATAAGATACGCCATAAATGCACATGCAGTCTCAATTGAAAGCGAGTGGTACGCTGTACGCAACCATCCATAATAAAAACTATTTAGGAGGATCTAAGAATTTATTACAGGGGGCAGGTTGCTTTTATGGGCATCAAAAATATAATAAGTGAGAGTTTAATATTTTTAATTCTCATTTTCTCGTCCAGAGTGGCTCGCCATGAATGAGCTAACAACGCCATCTTCTTTATATACAAAATTAGCGTATAATACAAGAAGGTTGTACAATCAGAGTTTAGTTGTCATATAATAAAAGAGAGTGGCACAGGTTTCTTGACGGATATATTACTTGGAATGACAATTGACACTCCTAACAAGCTGTCCTAAACGGCTGTTAGCCAATCTCTTAAAAATTTATATCATACAATATATCAAATTAATAACAATTTGTAAAACATTTTAAATAATGTAATATGTTATTGTTATTTTGATAGAATATCAAGTCTGGTCTAGTTCAAATGTTGATACGCCCGCGGCCCGTCATTTATCATAATTTCTCAAAAATTAGCATGTCACTCTTGGTCAGGGACGGAGCAAGAAAAATTTTTTAGGGGTTCACTAATTAATTATAGAGGTAGACTAAAATCAGTCGTGACTGACGGATGTGCCCGTCAGCCACGATTATATCTCATTTTTTTGAGATTATAATTGCTGATTCTTATCGTTTAATACGCTGTCCGTATTGAGATCTCATTTGAGACCAAGTTATATATATATTTAAAAAAAAATTTTAGTATTTTTTGGTATTTTACAAAATTTTTAATAATCTATACAATTTTGGACCTTTCGAGAACAAATATTTTTAAAAATCTCAAAAAAAAGTAAAACAATTCAGAAAAAATATAAAATTTGGTATCCAATAAATTTTAATATGAAAAATACATTGAACGATTCAAATTAACCATTAAAATTTCGAAAATTGAAATATAATCGCAACTGAGGGTCCATCCGTAGTCGTGGCTGATTTTAGTCTAGCAATTATAATATTTAAATTATTGCTTGGACTCTATATCATCACACATCTATTACTTTAAAATTCATATTCTAATCAAAATAATTAAACAAAACACTTGTCTCCAACATACATCCATTACTTAAAAGCTCCAAAGCACAAAAAGAAAATACAAAATACATTCTAATTAAGTGAGCTCTAACATTTTTTTTCATCTAATTATACTTGTTGAGGTCACCAAAGGACAAAATCAATTGCGATTAACCTGGCTATAAGGCTATTCATTTTGGACTTTCTTTTGGACCTGATTAATAAATTGGAGGACCCACAAACAAGGACGGAAAAGAGTAACTATGTTCTCAGCAATTGAAATGAATTTTTTTTATGGTAATTATACTATATAAACATAAATCGTTAATCTAACTTAAAAAAAACTCACAAAAAATTGTACTATAAAATATGCATGGGGTTCACCAATAGAAACTCACCTAAAATATTATGGGCTTCACCAATGAAAACTCACCTAAAAATTTATGGGGTTCAAATATGTCGCGCATATAACAAATTTATATCTTATAATTACAAATATTCATATGTTACAATATTTTTTAAAAAAATAGGGGTGACATTGACACCCTAAGTCATATCTAGATCCTTCTCTGCTCTTGGTAACCAGATAACTCTCTAATTAAACCAACATTATCACACAATTAACCTATAATTATAAATAACACATATTAATTTTCATGAGTTTTACGAATTTAACGTCGTCTGTGAAATAAGTTTCTGGTTGTTAACAAATATTTCTTTTTCACTTTTGTACTATTAACTGCATGATATCTTATCAGTTTAAACAAAATTTAAGCTGTTTCGCATTCAATTTAATTAGCTTTTTTTTTTGTAACTTTAAATAAGATGAAATGCCACTGTACGTATTATCATGGTTTAAGAACCATGCGTCGTCTGGTTCCCCTACTTGGGGAGCTTTTGTTTCAAAAAAAAAAAAAAAAAGAACCATGCGTCGTGTCAAGTGCTACCAAAATGGGCAGGATGCAGTGAATCGCTATCGTTGGATCTTAGCTAACATATTTTTTCACCGACAAATGAGGAATATTTGTCGAATACTCAAATATGAAAACACGAAAGCAACACAACACTGTACTGTCATTTCTATCATGATTTTATATCATTTTTTTCTGGAGCTGAAGTTAGCGAGAATTCAATGTATTGTGGATGCCTGCCACCAAATGCCATTTGTAAGCAAGAAGACAGCAAGAAAACAACTAAGCACTATAAGGATTTTAATGAAGTACCTTTTACAATCTTGGTCCTGCAGCACACTTTTAGCAAAGTTCCATTTAAAAAAATTCTTTTAAGGATAAATGTCTGACGATGTCATTTATTTAATTTGACAAATTTGTTTTAAATCGGACAGTCCTGGTTGATAGAAAATATGATCTGTATCGAGTTTGAAATAGTAGGGAAAAAAGGACAGCAAGTTGATAGCTCCAAGACCAAAAAAATGCAGAATTTTTACTTTACAGTTTACATGTAAACGCCAATAAAGTTCATTTATTCCTTTTGAAAGAAGAAACAATATAATCTTGGGCCCTGATCACAATGATTTTAACTCGGGATTTCATTTCATTTGAATTGATCGTAGGATTTCATAGGATTTCGTTAGACCTAATTACATAAGAATTCCAACTAAATGACACCAAATCCGCTCATTGTGATCAATAATTTTCCAATGAAATGAAATGAATTGAAATCCCACGTTAAAAAAAAGAATTCTGATCATGGCCTTACAATTTTTGTGAACATTTTAATGCTACCGAATAAATACTTTCTGAACTAAAAAATATTTAACTCAGATTACAAATTGGCATCTTATTTAACCTTTATAGAAAAATTAGAAAGAATATAGTTAAATTTTATCTTAATGGCTTCTTTGGAAAAAAAAAAAAAACTATTTGAAGAGAGAAAATAGTAAAATACAGTATGGATTTTTCCGTTGGAGCCTTGAAATATATTACCATGCTAGTTTTTATATGTTGTTAAATTAAAGATTAGCTAACACTTACATGTTTTTACATTTTTAATAAACAAAAAAAACAGTTAACTTGAATTTCTCTTGGCAGCAAAATTGGACTATATCAGGGGGTAGTCTCTAAATGCCTCCTCGTAGAAGAATTCAATATTTTACTGGTCATATGAGCAAAAGTCGCACATAAAATTCCCTCCTCTCTAGACTCTGGCCCCTCTCTCTTCAATTATTGTCGAATAACAATCTCGTCTCGTAAAGGAGCACAGTGCGCGTTTCCTCCTTGATCTCGCCAAATCTCTTCTCCGATCCGATACGCGGTCAGATTTCCTATCCCTAACCCTAGATCTCACTAGAATATCTCTTTTTCTGATTTATCCTTTCCGAGGTTGCATCGTTGTCAGGTCTCATAGATCTAGCGATCGTTTGTTTATAAGAGGTTTTTTTTTTTGCAATCGTGCTGTTTAGGTTTATAATGAGAAAGGTTTTTTTGTGATTTCGTATTGTTTTGTTTGTAGAATGTGTGGAATCTTTTATTTCTTTCTCCTTTTCAGTCATGGCTACTCGGTCTCTTTTGATCCGACCCATCATAAAAAAAAGAATAAAGAAAGGAAAAGAAAGAAGAAAAAATAAATAAATATTTTTGTGTAACTAACCCTCTATATTTAAGTTCCAGATCCATATATTGCATCTTGATTACTCATTTAGGTCCTACTTGAGAAGTAATACTTTGTGCATAATACATGTATGAGAATTTTTATATGCCTCTAAAAATGTATGACAAATGCTTTGGTTAATGTAACCCTCCTTGTGCAAAGAGGGTATTCTTGTGATTTCTAGTGTGAGACTTGTGCAACAGGGGGGATTACTTGCACATTTTTTCAAGGGCGGGAATGGAGCATCATGTATATACAGAATACATATGGAGTATTTTATTTGTTGCTGAAAAATCAAACTATACCAATTATTGTGTTAAAATCAAATGTACCTTGTTTGTAGGTGATGGATAAGAAGACAGGTCGTGGGGTCAGTGCTGGTGGTGGCCAGAGCTCACTGGGCTACCTTTTTGGGGGTAATGAGGCCCCAAAACCAACCAATGTGACCCCACCATCTGCTGAGAAACCGGCACCTACCCCCCAGTCTCCACCTGCAGAAAATACTAAGCAGATTCCTGCTGGTATTCAAGGCTCCCAGACCAACAACTACCACCGTGCTGATGGTCAGAATACTGGCAATTTCCTCACGGTACTTGCTTCTCTCTAGTTATCACCTGTTTATAGAGGTCATGCTGGATTGTGAAGGTTAAAGTTTAAAACCTTTACTAGGCGATTCCAAACACATAATGGTCCATCTCTGTTCATGTCAATGGGTGTCAAACCTTTGGGGTGTGTTAGTTCTTGATGCATAGAATTGGAGGTCGCTTGTAATAGATTTATGTTTCTGTAGTCATGTGATTTGATTGGTATGGGGCAGGTAGAATTCTCACGTGTAAATGCATGTTGGAGCATAATTCTTATGCTTATTAATTGTTGAAAACCAGATTGCATAGTACTAATTGTTTGAGCTAATTTTTTGATGTCAGTAACATGATTAATTGTGTAATGCAAATTGCTGGCATACTGTACAAGGACAATCCAGCATATGATGTTGCAACCTTTACTCATAAGCAGTAAAAATTCTTTTTGCTAAGGAATATTGTTATGTTGTCTTATTTCGTATAGGACCGACCTTCAACTAAGGTGCATGCAGCACCAGGTGGTGGTTCCTCTCTTGGTTATCTCTTTGGTGGCGGCGGCAATTAAGGCATTGCTTTTAGAGAGGACAATGATTCTGCTTATCCTGTCATGTTTATTTTGCCTAATTTCATTTCTTGAATGCACTTCTGCTTGAATTTGGAGGCTCTTATCCCTTGTTGAACTGAGTTGTCTTGTAGTTGCATTTGTCGTATTAATACATCTAGCTTCCATGATCCTGATTGTTTGCTTGTGGTAATTGGATGTTGTTAACTCCCTTAAAATCAGTATCTTATTTTGACATGCTAGGTATTGTTTCCTTCAGGGTGGAGGAGAAGGGGTGGATTTTTTAGTGCTTAAGTTTACAAAATAGTTTTGTTCAGTTTCATTTTGTTTGGTTGGCAGGGTGCGGTTTGAGAGGCCTAGTAGTGTTCCAACATTTCCACTAATCATTGTTTGGACTACTCACTAAGTTGGTACTGCACAAATTAACTGGTATATATTGAGCTGAAGTGTGGTATGTCTTGATTAGTTGGTATATCTTTTATTGATAGAATGTGCAATAAGCTTGATGTTTACTAACAAAACCATTAGATGAAGAAACAATTAAAGCACGATCTGATAGAAAGGTAGAAAGAATTCTCATTTCATGGATGTGATTTAGAACGTACATGACGGACATCTACAAGATTGTCTGAAACAGATAAGGCAGGCCTATCATACAAAGATCGGTAGTACGACGGTACATTACTGTTTGGTGATTTCTATTGGAACATGTTATACATTAAACCATTGGATTTGGATACGAGCGATTTTGAGAAGCAGGCTTTAATATCCATACTCTTATAAATTCATAAGCCGTATGATTTGAAAGTGAACTATACAAAGTTTGAAGTACAACGACAGTGGAATGATTCGATGTCACCTTTATTCCCAGTATAATCTAAATTTGATTAACAAGGTAACTGATTGCTATGTTAGCTGTACAAGTGAAGCAACTATACAGAGTTCGAAGTACAACGACAGTGGAATGATTCGATGTCACCTTTATTCCCAGTATAATCTAAATTTGATTAACAAGGTAACTGATTGCTATGTTAGCTGTACAAGTGAAGCAACTATACAGAGTTCGAAGTACAACGACAGTTACATGATTTGATGTCACCTTTATTCCCAATATAATCTAAATTTCATTAACATATATCTGATTGCTTTGTTAGCTTTATAAGACAAAATGTGGTATATAGAATGAAGGTAAATGTTGCACTTTGTTTGCAAGGACTGAGATATAGCACAAAGATAACTTACAATAGAGCATTCTTATTGAAATCCTCCACGAAGGTGGATAAAAAAAAATATACAACAAAGGAAAAGATTATCAGAAACTCTATTTACCCAAAAATAACAAAAATGTTTACTCGACTCATGACTATCAGCGTGATGCCGTGATCTTTGCTGTAGAAATGCAGGCTAACTTAGCGGGACTATTGTATCTTCTTTTATGCAATCATGTGTAGAATTGCAAACTATAGAAAACTACAGAAAACGTATTAATAAAGAATACCATTGACCACTGATAACTCTGACAGAAGTGAGCTACGAATACTAGAAGCATCTATATTTTATTTTTTGGTCAACTAAGTTTTGCCAGTGGGTATTCAACAAACAAGGGGTTGAATATTCCAATAATCTTACAAGCATTATCATTTTTGACCTTCTGATGTTACGTTATTGTTTTCTACACCAACTTTCATTTCAATCAATGCTTGATGTTCTTCATCATCCACCTCAACACCTTTTTGCACCTCAGGTACCGCCTTGGGCTTAGTTGTTGATTGTTGGTACAAAACACCCCCAACAACACATATCAGAAGTCCAATTGTTCCAGCCAACCTGGCATGCTTATCCCAAACTATTAAATTAATCACAACAGTGAGTAATTTGTTCACTATCCCAAGAACTGTAAATCCAGTGGCTGAAATTGCCCTTCTACAAGAAAACCCAAAAAATGAAATTGCCAATCCAAATAGACAGGACAACACAACAGGCAAGATAACCTCAAATGTGTACCAATTCGGAACATTATGAGACAGATTATCATTCCTTATTTTTTTGGCCTCCCCCATTATGAGCATCTCGACAGGAAATAACATTAAAGCCTCCAAATTATTGTACAAAACCAGCCCCCATGTATTAAGCCCAATTGTTGAGACTACATGTTTAATATAAACAAAATCAACGAACATGCTGACAAGATAAGCAAAAGCCCAGCTGTATGCTTTCAAGGTAAATTGGTAATCGGTGAAAACGTAAATCAAACCTCCACCAAAAATAACTGCCAAGGAAAGCCAAGTTTTCAAACTCGGCCAAGGCTGATTTAGAAACAGGGTTTCACCAATTGCCACAAAAATTGGTACAGCCGACCGGAAAACAATAAATGTATCCACATTCGCATAAGAGAGAAGCTCACTATTTGTGAATATAGAGAGGTAGAAAATCACAGCAGCTGGTAGAAACTTGAACATGGTTTTGAGGTTTAAGTTGTCGTGCTCAATTAGGTTAAAACACCCACCAATTAGCACTCCTAGCACACTGGTCAGATATTGTAAAGCAGTAAGCAGGCCAGGGTACGGAAATTTAGTGACAGCCCATTTGTTAATGATACTGAGGAGTGAGGCAGATATGCAATAGCCTAAAGCTATGCTATAGACTGATAGTTGGTGGATTAGGGTCTCTAATGCATCCTTCCATCTTGAGTTTGTGACAGTTGAGGGAACTGAAAGATCATCATGTTTAGTCTCAGCTGTTTCTGACATCTGGTAGATATAAAGAAATTAATGAATTCAGTAAGAAATTAGTAAAAAGAGAAGAAAATTATGCAAGTATTTAATATTAGCTGTTACTACTGATGCATTGACCGCTGTTTAGGATGTTAAAAAGAAAAGAATAAATAGGTATAACAGTATTAACATGTGCTTAGCAAAGTCAAAGGCTGACTTTGAAAACCAATGCTAATGTAGCGAAAGACTTAGAATAAGTGAAATTGCATACATACCCTTGCAAACATATTTGCATTGACAAGGTTTGCACAAATGCCCTTGCTGCCAGTTCCAGGTACTATCAACACTCTAAAGAAGTATAATATATGTTTTTTTTTTTTTTTTCTTTCTTGTATGGTAAGCTTGCTTCAATCAGCATATATTTAAATAATCCCCTCATGCAAATCCCTGCATTGCTCCTGCAAGTGTATATACACAAATAAAATATTAAGGCGAATACAAAGAAAAATCACATGGTCCTCCTTTTCTAAAAACAAAACTGTTCTAATGTTGTCAATCCAACAAACTAAAGTTGAAAATGCCCGGGCATTTTTTGCTCTTTAATGAAATTACAGTTACTTGATAGAATGACAAGAGGATGCACTTTGAGTCCAACCCTCGCTTGTCGTTGCAAAAGGATCCAGTTTGACCGTATAAAAAAGTTTGCACAGGTAATCTAGTCTAAACCAACTGGCTTCTCTCATTCAAGGGTTTTGTTGGAAGTATGATTAAACAAAACTAATCTTGAGAGAATTAGCTAACCTAGCCTGAAAATTTCAATTGCAACCACCGCACCTGCATTTCACTAACAAACCAAAAGGTACAACTATATTGTATCAGAAAGTGAGAGATTTTCACCTTAACCACGTCAAAGTTGATTCGGATCATATTCGATTGGTAAAATGATCGGATCTGTTGCTGAAGCTCGCTCGCTCTCTCTCTCTCTCTCCGTGTATGGTTTAACGAAGAATGCTGTAAAAAAATAGAGAAACGATCGCGCTTTCTTAGAAGGATTTTGGCATTTCTAAGCTCGATCCAATTTTCAAGCACAAGTATCCTTCGTCGGAACTCATAAATTTTAGCTAATTCGGATTTTTATGGAAACGTCTTTAATGCCATGCCCGAATGGGAGATTCTGGGACCGTGGTAAACCCAGTCCAAAAGCCCAACGTATTGGTTGAATTATATAGAGAAATTGAAAACTTGGATAATATATTCCAGCCCATATACATCTACTGAGAATTCTTGTACGCATAAAATTCCAACCAGATAGAAACTAGTGAATCTTCAGGGCAATAGAGTGTAATATTTACCACTATCTTTTTTCTGAAATATATAATTCAAAATGTTATAATATAAAAAAATAACTGGTGTGTGCAAAGAATTTGATTGCAAAATTATTCATCTCAGTTATACCTTTTAATTTATTCATAATTTCAGTCTAATTCGATATTTTCTATTTTCTTAAGATAATCCTTGTACTCTCTCTTGCAAAACAATTATCCTTCTATTCTCTCTTACAGAACAATTTTATATACAAATACGATTTTTAATCATTCGTATGTCAATCCAAAAAAAAAAAAAATAGATACTCCAGAGTCCAAACTGATATGTGTTGTACTTTGTCGCACAATCCGGGATATGAATCTAAAACCCTTACAAAAACCTCATAAAGAGAACAAAAAAAGATGTACATGAAACTATTCTCTACCAACAAAGGGACAAATGTGCCATAGACTCATAGGTCTAGGAAGGGAGGGCATCACATAGTACATGTAACGAGAAAGAATTCATGGATGCAACTCCAAATATTAGAAATCCGAGCCACCGAGTTGATGTGTGTTGTAGCTTGTAGATTTTTAACTCACGGCGCTTGTAGGTTAGGCAAGCAAACACGGTGCATGCATCGCACACTAGTTTCGTATTTTCTTTGGCTTCGGGAGATTTCTAGCGAGTGTTTTAAGTTTTTTAGAGAATTTTTTATAGATATCACACACTTTCTCTAGCATGCGAAGTAAAACACAATATGTTAAATTAATTTAAAATTGAAATTTTGAATAAAGAAGCAAATTAAATATAGTAAAAAGAGAAAATACTAGCAACGTGACGGTGCTTCATGAAATAACCGTGTGTCTGTACTTTAGCATACATATCAATTTTTAACTTTCAAATGATCAATCTTCGTGATTCAATACAATATAGTATACGTATTGAAACTCCATTGAAAATCATATTTTATATCTTCAAGATACTTTAACTTGGAAAGTTACTTGATATTCACTTGACAATTTCTGTCAAGACTCGGAAATATATATATATATATATATATATATATATATATATATATATATATATATATATATATATATATATATATATATATATATATATATATATATATATATATATATATATATATATATATATATATATATATATATAATATTGGAAGTTTATAATTATTTGCGTTCAAAAATTATCTCAGAACAGTCAGAATATCTACTAAACAAATAAAATTTCATTTCTAAGAAGATTAAGATCAGGCTCTGTTTCTTTTTTGCTTAATGAAGCAGGGATGTCTCTTCTCGAGACATTCTTTTTTTTTTAAAAAAAAAGAGATCAGGCTCTGTTATTTTTAAAAATCGAAATTTAAGATTGAACTATCTGCAAATTTTAACATATATATATATATTTTTTTTTTGGAGTAATTTTAACATATTTAAAAGTGTTGGCTAGTGGCTAACTCTATATAGCCCCATTAATTAGTGTGAAGCCAGTGTTCAAATCACAAAAAAGATTCGTATTCGATTCGTGTCGAGTTCTTACTACAGAGCTGTTCACAGCTCACGTTGGACAAAAATAAAGGAAAATAGTATTTTCATCAAATACTAATTCTCTTAAGCACATTAAAAATCAAGTCGACGAGCTACGCGACATGAAAGGCTGATATTTTAAAAAATGAACCACGTTTTAAAATCCACACCCTTGTTCAAAACTGTGGTCCAAAAATTCCATAAAATCCAACAAAGTTATGGAGAATTTAGGCTTCTTTTTTTTTAAGGCAGTTGTTTGTATTTAAATGTTTGGACTGGGGAACTTTTTCTAAAAAGGATGGGTTTCTATTATATGTGATGGTTAAATTAGATTTTCAACGTGTCAATTTTGAGAAAAATTATTTTCAGACACAAATATGTTTCAACATGAGCAAAAAAAATATATATATAGCAGAATAGAAAATGAAATATTTTTAAGGCATTATTTTTTATCCGTCCCACATTGAATGTAATTTTTAAAGTTTACCGTCCTGCTAAGCGGCATGATTTAAAGCTTTTCGCTCTAGAGGCAACGAGACTAGCGTGGTGCTCACATCAATTAAGTAATTAGTACTAGAGCAATTAATTAACATTTAACAAGCCAACGAACCGAATTAACTCTTGTGGTGCGCACCCTGTCCCTGCCTATCCTATATTGAGGGTACAATTGCATTTCAACCAGTGGCGGATCTAGGAAATTTTTGTAGGTGGGGCTGAGTTTATAAGTCATGTTATAAAAAAAAGAAAAATAGATGAACCACTCAAAATACATCAAAAGAAAAATTGCAATTTGAATTTGTTCATACCAAATGAAGTAGATGACAATGAAATATTACCTTCTTATGAGTATATGCCATACAATTACCCTTCATTATGAGAAATCTGCACACAATAAATTAGTTGTCAACATAAATATTAACTTAAAAAAACTTAAAAGTAAAAGAGAATGAAGCATACCACTATATTCTTTTTAGGCACTAACATACGACGTTTTCCCATCTCTTCAAACCGTTTTATGATTTTCTCATTACTAATGCTCCTAAATATCTCCTTCTCGACATAGCAAATCATCAAGTCATTTAACCATTCATCACCCATTTTGTTACGCAAATCTGTCTTTATAATAGACATAGCTGAAAAGACCCTCTCAACTGAAGCTGTTGCCACTGGAAGTATCAATGTCATCTCAATAAGTCGATAAACCAATGGATAAGATTTATCCATTCCAACCTTGACCATAATTTCAGCAACTTGTGGAAGCTCTGTGCATCCAAAAAATTCTTGACTTCTTCTAACACGTCCAACAAAGCTTCTAAGTTGACTTGGCAACAAAGCAATTTCACCAATATCGAAATCTTCAGCATAAATTTCAGCAAGTCTTACTAACTTATCCACATCAAAATTAGAGAAGGAGTTCCTTGGGTTAAGAGAAGCCATGCATACTAATAACTCCGAACTAACTTCACCAAACCGATGGTTCATCTCTGACATAATGGAATCAATAGCAGCAAGAAAAATCTCAACTTGGTAGAAATGCATGTTTGTTACCTTTTGCCTTCTACGTGCAGATGTCCCTCTAGCATTTACTTCTTTCTCCATATCTGGCACTTCAATCTCATTTTTATCACAGAATATTTTTACTCTCTTGAATAATGACTCCCATCCATTGTCTCTCATATCTTGCAAGCTTTCTTTAACACCTATGATCAAATGCATTGCTTCAACAATGTCTTGATCCTTCCTTTGCAAAGCACGTGACAAAATATCTGTGATGCTCAATAGCTCTATCATTAAATGCATGATGAACACAAAATCAAAGCTCTCCATTTTGCCAATTAGACCAAAAGCTCCACCATTACATGTTGGTTTGATAGAATCTTTCTTTACTATCTCAAGAACATCTATGATAGCCTCCCACATAACTAGAATCCGAAGCAAAGTTTTAAGATGTGAACCCCATCTAGTGTCTCCAGGCCTTGCTAGGCTACTTTCCTGATTTAAACCTCTTCCAGTAAGAATCTCTCCATTCTCAACCTTTTCTAACAACAGATCATGTTGCCTTGCAAGTAAGGCATCCTTTCTCATACAAGATGCACCCACAGTGTTGATTATTAGAGGAACATAGTTAAAGAAATCTGCAATGGCTGGAGTAGAAGTTGAAACAGTGACGACCACTAGTTGCAATTGATGGGCAAAACAATGAACATAGAAAGCATAGGGGTTTTCATCACGAATCAATTTCTGCACGCCATTAAATTCACCTCTCATGTTGGAAGCTCCATCATAACCTTGCCCACGAAGTATAGAGATGCTTAACTTGTGGCTACAAAGCATTCCGACCAAAGCTTCTTTCAAAGCAACGGCTGTACATCTCTCAATATGTTGAATTCCAACAAACCTCTCTAACACCTTTCCTTCATCATTCACAAACCTACAAAACAAAGTCCACATTATGTTACTAAATAATAAAAAATTATACAAATAAAAAGTAGAAAGTGCAAAGTATGAACTACTACCTCAAAATCATTGCCATTTGCTCTTTTATAGATACATCTCGAGATTCATCAATAAGCACAGAGAATTTCCTATCATGAATCTCATCCATAACAACTGCCATCACTTCCTCTGCACATGCTTTTGTAAGGTCCTTCTGTATATGATGAGACAACATCTGACAATTTTTAGAACCGTTATCATATGCATCTTTCACTACCTCAACCTTGTCCTTGTACCAGTCAACAAACTCTCTAAAAGTGCCCTTGTTGAGAGAAGTAGAAGACTCGTCATGTCCACGGAAAGCATCACCTTGCATTATCAAAAATCTTGCAACATCCAAAGAAGATGTCAAGCGAATCTCATATCTTTTCTCTTCCTCTTTGCTATATTTATTAACCTTTGTAGCCACACTTGTTCTTTGGTTCATAAAGTCATCACAACTTAGCCTAGCATTTGCATGAGTCTTGCAACTACTATGACGAGCAAAAGATTCCTTAGCTTTTTTCCAATTAACATAACCTTGTTTTGCAAAGACAGAACTGCCAAACTTTTCACTCTTTCCCGGTTCAAAGAAAAGGAAGCAATATAAGCAATAGGCTGCGTCCTTTGAAACACTATACTCTAGCCAATCAAATTCTTGAAACCAAGTTTGCTGAAATGATCTCCATTCACCACTTTGCCATTTACGTGGAAATGTATGATTAACAGGTTGAGTTGGACCACTCAAAGCATATGCCCTCTTCACTTCATCTCTAATTTCATATGGATAATCTTCAATTGGTTTACGGTTTCCTGGATCACCAATGATATCTGATTGCCGAAACTCTAACCTAGGTCTCTTTGGTTGATTTATGCCCCCATCCGTCCCTGGTGTTGGAGTTCCACTAGTATTGCTTGAACTTGAAAAATATGTGAGCAATGTTCTTTTTGACATTTTAATTTTCTGATTAATAAATAATAACAATATGTCAATATACAATTAGATATCAAAAACTAATAAGTAATGAGCACATTGATTTTTCATTGTATATCAGTATATCGGTATATCCTAAATTTTTCATTTATTGGATTTGGAGGCGCCACTAGCCCATTACTACTGTCAGCAAACAAATATATTGTTCAAAGTTCAAACCAAGTGGATTAAACAAGTAAACAAAAGTCAACAGAAATAACAACATGTCAACATATTATTCGATTTTTTTTTCTCTCCTTAATTCCCTTATAACAATTAACAATAGCATTTGTATCCCCAAAAGATTGCAAGGGTAACAATTATACAAATTCACCCTTTCATAGTTTCACTCTAATTTACAAATAATACATTAATTTCTATAATAATTGACAATTTGACATTCAAACAATAAAATCTGAAAATATCCACAACATCTTGGACTTGCAGACAGAAATTACTTGGGAAAAAGGGGCAGCGGCGACCTGGGCGACGGCGACTCAGGCGAACTCGCGACCGGCTGGCCTGGGCGTCTGGCCTGGGCGACTCAGTGGGCAGCGGCGCCGTGTGCGTCTGGCCTGGGCGACTCAGTGGGCAGCGGCGACCGGCTGAACGGGAGAAGAACGAAGGCTACTCAGGCGAACTCGCGAAAGGGGAACTCGCGATTGGCTTCAGGCGTTCTGCTGAACGAGACTACGGGAGGGTCCGGACTCCGGAGGGAGATGTGGGCTTCAGTACTTGAAGAATTCTACTCGCGATTGGCTTCAGTACTTGAAGAATTCTACTTTGTAGGAGTACAAACAACAGCTGTGGGCTGTGGCCTGTGGGCTACTTGAGTGGGCTGGCAACTGAAGAATTCAAAGAGATGGGCTCATGGGCAGATTGCTGTGCGCTGGCCCAGTTCAACTTCCGTCCTCTCCAGACTCCTGTCTCCTCCGTTCATCACTTCAACATCTTCATTCTTCAGCCCCACCTTCTGTGCTCTAATGGCAGAAAGAAATTAGCAGGGGCTAAGGAGGGGCTCCAAGGGTTCGACGGCGGTAGCTGGGGCTCTAGCCCCGGCCGCCCCGGTGCTGGATCCGCCCCTGATTTCAACCTCTGCTTCCCCAACATTTAATTTGTAGAATTTGAGTAACCCCTAAGTTTTCCAACTAAGGGAAGTTAAAGTTGTGAAAATTTTGCGTGCACACACTTTTTTCCTTATGTAGACTATATATTTGTTGCATTTCATAATACATTTATACCTAGTGTACTTTTTTATTTTGAAATTAATACCTACTGTACTTTTTTTATTTTTCGAGGTCTAATACCTATTGTACTTGATCCGCCGCGATTCATCGAAGCTTAATACATTTATGACAGGATATTATGAAGCTCTAGAGTAAAAGTTCCTGTGTGCATAGGCAAGCTAGCAAGTGTAGTAGTGTACCATATTCAAAAGGCAAAACAAAAAAAAAAAGGAAAAAAATTGAAAAAAAAAAACTAGCAACTCTACTACCAAATTAATTTAAAAAAAAAAACTATCTTGAATGCGTACATTAATTAAGTTTCCAATCTTTTTAGTAGCGTCGCATTATCCATATTTTTTACAGTTTAATTTGATTTTGCTATCTTCTTTATTTCAATCAGATGGCTCATTTCATATGTTGCGAATTCCATTAATAGATAATGTTCATGATATGCTCAAGCAATAAACTAATCCTCGAAACAACGCAATTAAATTGAGTTGTTTCTTGGATTGTCACAATTATATTTGAGCAAATAAAGACCTGCATGAGATAAATACATGACAATCCAAGAATAATTGGTTCAACTTTTGAAACCTAATGAAAAAGACAATAAAATTCCTGAATATATGACCAATATCTCTTCCTGTTAATTTGCCTCTTTATTTTTTCTTACTGAAAAACAGGACGTCTCCATTAATACTCAACCAAGTAGACGTAGCTTTCGCTAAAAAGATAGATTAGACCTTACTGATCACCGGGTCCCACCAACGACTCCCTTATTAATCACCGGCTCAGATAGCGTGCGGTATGGATGGACAATCCATTAATTTATTACGGATTCTCTGCGTCTTAAATGAAGCACGAGGGAGTGTAGACATTCGTGTACTTTTCTGATTACAGGAGTTGTAACAAATTTGGGATTCAGAAATTATTTAGGTAGATCTTAAGTTTGTGTTTCAAAAACTTCATATGAAATTCAGAAAAAATTTTCTTGATAATATAAATACTCATCAACTATGAGCATTTTAAACATAAAGAAATCATAATTTTTAAATGAGATAATTATTAAATTGCATCATATTCGTAAAAGAAGCTCGCAAATGATATGGATATTAGAAGCATTTCTTAACTAACATGTGTGTACTTGTTTATTTGGAATAATTCTCACTTAAAGCCGACTGCTTGTGGTATCAGATTTTATAAAATTTAGGATTTGTTTGGCAGAATAAAGAACAAGCGTGAACAGCTTGTTCGCAGTTTCTTGTTCCAAAAAATTCTGGAACTAAGAACAAACCCACCTAATTTTTGTTTGTGCATGTTCGCGGTTGTTTTGCTATCGCGAACTAGGACAATTCACGAACAAACTAGTGCCAAACATATCCTTACTCCTTGATGGTTTCTAGTGACCGCACATACATAGTAAATATTAATCACGCATACATATTGAAAAACGAAATACAAGACACTGTAAGCATGCCACTCTTATTTATTATTGATTTTTTTTATGCTTTTGTACGTGTGATGCTGAAATAAAAAAAATGTGAAATTTATACAAATTACAAAAGTTTCTCAAACACGTCATTAATGATCAATGTAATAATATGTAAAATATGTCAAGTTCACATATAATTTATATATTAGAAGAATAATTTTCAACTCGAATTAGAACTCAATCAATTCTTATTGCGTTCAATTCAAATAATTCACCGATTTTATTACTATGATAACAGGCTATTGTATTATTATTCTTAATTTGTTGGCATAAGCTCAGTTTTCCTTCTGCGGTTCATGCCTTCAGTTGGATACCGCACATCTACACAGAATCGTCACAAAGAACCCACATCGCACCCCTATTTGTGTCCCCACGCCGGCTGGCGTGCAGGCGTAGTGTGGTCAAGGCTTTAATCAAGAGCCCTAGATGCTTTTTCAACCGTCGGATGGATTGAGGTGTCGTGATGGAAGTACGGACGTAGCAGATAGTCTTAAACAAGACGTACGTTGGCGGCTGAAGAAGCGTCAGGCAGTCAAACTAGGTCGTATCGTACTGATATTTGTTTTTCTGAGCGGGTCCTACATAACAGTCTTCAGACGGCGGCAGTACTTTGGTAACGATTAACGAACGTTTGATGTTTTGTGTTGAGCTCATAGTCCACACCATAAAAGGTTTGATTATGGTTCGAAAAATAGACATTTGTAGTTCTGTTATACAAAACTTGGACCAAATTGGGATAGCAGAAAAAGAAGTTTAGATTTAAAGCTGGCGTGACATGAAGAGTGATATTTTATTTATATTCGAGTTAAAAATCAAAATTTAATCAGGATTTGTATAATAGATAAACTATTCTAAAATCAAAATTATTGAAGAACAAACAGTTTGTAGTCACTTTGGCCACGTTGTTAGACAAAGTAATAAGGACTAATATAATGAACTGTTAAAAAAACCAAAACCAATCCGTGAATGAGAAATATCACGTCCACATCTCTGTGAAATCAAATTTTATATTACTAAACACATGTCAAATAATTTTCTTTAAATATCAAACTCATTCTTTTTAGATTTGTTTTATAAAGTGCTACGCTAGAAAAATTCATTATAAAATAAAAGTACCAACATGAAAAAGAGAAACAAAATAAAAGAAAGAAATGAAAAATGAAAGATAAGAAAAAAGGAAAAAACAGAAAGTCCTTCCTCTGAGGCAGGGAAAATGGAAAGGAGGAGCGAAGACAAATTGCTTTTTAAGTTCCATATTTATTTTGTGACTTGTAAAGGAGGGATACTAAAAGCATGTCAAATTTGTAGTACTTTGTTTTCGAACAAACTAAAGTGATCACAAATCAACCCTTTTCTTTTTTTAATGATCAAAATTATTTATTTTACTTCCTAATTAATTGCCAGTGGAGCTTTGTGGGCTGATTGAAATTTCTTTTATCCTCACTAGTCAGTAGTCACTGCGGAGACTAAATGCTTAATTTGTTCACCTCTATAAACTTATTACTACAAGCTTCTATAAGTTTTAACTCAATTTTACTTTTCTAACTCAAATAATACCAGATACCATAAAGAAATGAATTTAAAAGTTAAAATCAAAGATCAAACTTCATAACCATTTAACCCGGAAAAAATATATAATTGTAAAGCAACATTTAAGAGACACCCAAAACATTTTAAAATGCACTAAAATAATAATTGCAAAGCAACATTTAAGAGACGCCCAAAACACTAGATAATTTGTCAAAACATTGAGCAAGCAGCCAAAACAGGCGCACTTCCATGCATAACCTTACCGGTCCACTAACTCAGAGGCGACGAGCCAAGTCCATCCAGAAATTTCCATTCTCACCGCCGTCCGAGCGCCTCCATGGCTCCATGCCGCCGTAGCTTAAGTGGGGCTACCCTAGTAGCTGCCCGCGGGCAACAGACGTACGGCCTTTGTTTGCCCAAATAGGCTCTCTCGAGAACAGCGCCGCTTGTACTCGCACGTGCCTATCGCCGATCAACGCTTCCCTGGTCCGCCACGTGTCCCCTCTTCACTCCAACGGGAATTATTGCCGCTGCGGCACGAGCTGGCACCCTACCCTCTAGGAACTACACTGTTGGGCTTTATTTTCTACGGCGACAACTATGCACCTTGTTTGTGTGCAGAGAGGTTTATGCAGACTGTTGAGATTGGATCGGACGGTCTGAGTTTTAAGTTCGCATGAATTGTTTTATGCGAAGGTGTTTGAAGGAACCATGCAAGCTCCGTACGGATCTGATTCCGTGGGTAGTGTATGTATGGTCTTATTCAGTGCTGGGGTCCACATATCAAAATCAAACGACAATAACTCCTCTTTTTGCTTGTTTTCTTTTCTTTTTTGTCTGCTATGTTTTATGGAATATTGCATTTCACTGCGTTTGTTTGTGTAGTAAGAGGTTGCATAAGTTAAGGATGCCTAAGTGTTTATGTAGTGTTATGTAATGGATGTTTGGTTGTGTAGTAAGGATGAGTAACTTAATGCATGCATATATTCGTATCAAAAGACTAAAATGCCCTTACATTTGAACTAAAATTATGTATTAATAAGACATTGTGACATAATTATTATTAATTATTAATGATAATAATAATCATTTTTATTATTATGATATATTAATAATCACTTTTAATTAAATATTATAAACATTATTAATTATTTAACAATAAAAAATTATTATTGATTAATTATTTTTAATTAATTCTTATTATTTAATTGTTATTGTTAATAATTAATATTACTTTTTAAATATTATTAATTATTATTATTTAATTATTAATTATAATAATTAATATTTATTATTAATTACGATTTTTTAATAATTATTATTACTTATTAAATATTTTTAATTATTATAAAAATTAATTATATATGATAATAATACATCATTTTTGTTATTATGAAATATTAATAATTACTTTTAATTAAATATTATAAATATTATTAATTATTTAATGATAAAAATGTATTATTGATTAATTATTTTAATATTATCATTAATTATGTTTTTTTAATAATTATTGTTACTTATTAAATATTATTAAATATTATGATTAATTATTTCTAAGGGGTATTGTTGGAAAAAAAATTAAAGAGGATGGTACATAACTTATGCAACCTATTTAGGTTGCATAAGTTACGCACCCTTAAGGCGTCTTATGTAACTGGTGTTTGGTGACTTAAGGATGCATAACTTAAGTTATGCACCCTTTTAAGTCACAAACAAACGCCCCCTTTATAATTATATCGCTTTTCTAGTTGTTGCACACTATTATCGAATATCGGGACAATAATTAGTTTAGATAATGGGAAGTCATCGTATTCGGAATTGTCTGTGATAAAAAAAAAATCAAGAAAACAAAATTACTGATGTATTTTTATCAGGTGGGAATTAATTGCTAACGAAGTATTGATAGTTTTGTCAACGGATCGAAAATAATTTTTAATTTAAAAATCAGATATTGATGGATGACCAGTTAATATTTTTATTAAAAAAAATTAAAAGAATAGATCGTTTGATGGATGACTGTAACTTTAAAATAAACATCGCATTCGAAACATTTTTTTTTTAAAAAAAAACAATTGAAAAGATTTGCAATTTTCTTTACATTTTGATAGCTATCCAAGAGTTGTCATAGTTTTTTTTTTTTTTTTTTTTTTTTTTTTTTTTTTTTTTTGATCCAAAAGCACCCCAAGAGTTGTCATAGCTATGAGATGAATTTCTTGTTAGTATTCATTTCTTACAAATTATAACGTTATTTATTTGTTGTTTACTGCATGCAGGTGATATTGGAGTAGGTACATCATAACTTATAAGTTAACATATGTGCCAGACAAATGAGGATTTATTTACAATGAAAATTTTTCTAATTATTTACGGACGTAGAAAAAGGTTTATATTGCATAAATAAAATATTTATAGCTTATAAGAGAATATATACAATGGAGCTGAAAATATAAGGTTTTGACAAAAAAAATATTTATTATATATAAGGAACTTGTAGATCCCAACCCGATAACATTTCCTTTCAACTTCTCATTCAATTACTTATTTTACTGGAATAGGCGAATTACAAATTATTTAGCACAAAAACTAGTTATTCTTTATAATATGTTTATAGTTATAATAAGACAATCCAAATTGTATGAACTAGCCAATTTACTGTGTAAATGACTTCGGAGGATAGCCTTAAAAACAATTACTTTAGGATATGAAACCACAGCCGCACCCAGGATAGCATGAGCCTAGGCTCATAGATGATCCTGTCATGCATGTTAGGTTGGCAATGAGTCGAGCTCGAACGAGCTGATTCATCAAAATTTGATTTGAAGGTTTTTGGAGTTTTATCGAACCGAACTTAATTGAACAGAACTGCAATCGAACCTTTCGGGAACTCAATTGACAATTTTATATACATTTATATTTTTAGGTAAGTAAAGTATAAAATAATTAACATTTATTAAATTTTTGTATTTATAAACTAATTGTTTTGTTCATTTTATAAAAAAAAATTAAAGATAATTAGTATTTATTTTTAAGAAATAAATTTCAAATTCGATACTGAATGTTATGTATTAGTTATAATAAAACTATATATTGAGTCAATTTCGAATTAAATTGGAGGGAACCGAGTTAGCTACGAGTCCCAAATGGAACTCCCGATTGAGCGAGTCAATTTCGAATAAAGCTCTAATCAATCTCGAGCGAATCGCAAAACACGAGTTTTTTTTGCCATCTCTACACATGTCAGTGATGTCACCACTTGCTCTACCCATATTTTTTTTCTATTTTATTTTAAAAAAATAATTAAATTAATATGAGACTGTTTCACTCTTTCATAAGCTACTAGAGACCTCCCAATAGTACTAGATGTTATTTTTAATTTTTTTTTTCGAGATCTTGACAGCAGCTGTCAAGTTACAAATAGAGGAAAAAAGGCTACCGCAACAAACTAAACAGAGGAAGGGACAACTGACAAGGAGAGACGCCACAACATCGAAAACTAATTAATTAACTAGTAGAAATTCTCGCCTTCTTCAATGATGTAATTCTTAAATATGGACAATGTCATAACTAGCATAAAAATATCAATTTTTAATGGTAAAAAGTTTAGGGACGTTTTATGGTTTTATCAAGTGCTTAATAAAATTTAACATGGTTTGGGTATTACTTTTTCGTATTTTATAAGAGACATTTAAATATAGACCAATTCAAATTCTACGGTATTTATTATATAACAAAGTTTCACTCAATATTAACATTTTTTTTCTGCCTTCATAATAAAAAAATATAGCATAGATGGTACTTTCACATGTCATATTTTGAAATTACATTTTTATATTTAATATTATCAAACATACCAACTTTATTAATTATCCTAAACGGGTTCTAATTTAACAAATTATTACTTAGAATTTACAATTTGGTTTTAAGCGTGCATAACTTTTGTTTATTGTATCAGCAGGGAACATGGACTGTCTCATATCAATACAAGATGACCAAAGACTAGGGATGTAGCATAATTTTTATTAGAAGACATATCAATTATAATTTATAATTATCATTATATATATTCAGTGACGGATCTAGGAAAAATATTTAGGTGGGACTGAATTTATAAGAACATTGGACCAACATAAGTTCATCATATATCCATCTCATACAATGGACCTTTGAGTGCTCCAGTGGTAGAAAAAATTAGCTGGAGCTAAGGTGGGCTCCATGAGCTCGACGGCATTAGGTGGGGCTCTAGCCCCACCCGCCCCAGTGGTAGATCCGTCCCTGTATATATTTTGTTATAATAGAAGAAGAAGGCATATTTTCGAACTTTTGTTAGTTCAACATCGTAATTTGGATGCAAAAAGCAATACATCTTGAATAAAATGTTACAGGTTCGAAACTCGACTGGAGGATCTTTCATAAACATTTACTTAAATATAAGTTGGGAGGCTTGATCTCAATTTATCTAAAAAAAACATCGTTATTTAGATGCATGGTTTGAAGTTTGAACTAGTTCATACTAAAATTAGACGTTTTTTAAACTCAAATCTAATAATTTTTGCAATCTATTTGTATTAATGGGCATCAATCTATTCGTGAGATCACGAGTTATAAATTTGAAACGGTTTCAGAGAATCCAAGTTGAGAAAGCGTCAGCTCGAATTCAAGTTACACATATCGGCTCGAAACCGCATTCAACTTTGAATCAACTCAACTTATTAAGGCAACAATGTTATTTTGAGTTGATTACTAAATTATAAATTCTAGCTAAAAAGTAGTAAACAATCAATTAGCAGATTATGCGGACACGGGACATCCCTTTCAAGAGATATTAATTTACAGAATTAAGTGTTGTGCTGACTGTTGACTAATCAATCATTCCATTTTGACTCATTTGTTGTGCTGACTTGCACATTTTAAAAAATAGTCAAGAGGAAAAGCATTTATCTTCTCGAAGACTTTTTAACCATTATTAGCATTTTGCAAATAAAATATATAGTAGTGAAGACCAGTAGTAATTCTCACCGTCTCACATGAATAAAATGACATAGTAAGAGAAGAATAAAGCGATTGTTCGGACCATGCAGATGATAACATAATATAACTCCACTACAATCGAACGATGCATCGTGAGTTCCCGACAGATCCAACTTAGTGGTAATTAAAAAATCAGATCACTCTAATTATAATTATGGCTTAGATACGATAAATGGTCCATCATCTACAGCTGCATGAACTGCGGTGCACCAACAGTACATGAAGCATCAAACAACAACAAACCTGCATTGACCTTAAGTCCTCAATTGTATTTCTAATTAACCGTGTTCCTTTTTCTAAACCCCGTTTTAGTACTTGAATTTAGAACTTTAGGTTATTTTATCCTGACCCATAAACCTCATTTATGGTAAACCCTCTCCTTTTCGGCCTATTTAAACACCCCTTCACTGTCCCTTTCCTCTCCACTTCTACCTTTCCTTTTCTCTCTGAATTTCAAACTTTCAATGGCACAACTTCAGCTCTCAGACTCACTCATTTTCCTCCCCTTCCTCCCTTCTTCTTCTCCATTTACTATCCTTGCCATCTTTCTCTTTTTCATTTGCTTCCTCTTACTCCACCCTGGAGGCCTTGCTTGGGCTCTCTCCCTCATCACTACGCCCTCTTCCTCCTCTGCCATCCCAGGCCCATGCTACAGCCTTTCCAACACCCTTTCCTCTCCTCTTGCGCACCGCATCCTCACATCACTCTCAAAATCCCTCCATGCAACCGGTCTCATGTCCTTCTCTGTCGGCCTCACTCGTTTCATCATTTCCAGTAAACCAGAGACTGCAAAAGAGATTCTGACCTCTGCCAACTTTGCAAACCGACCGGTTAAAGAAACCGCATATGAACTCCTGTTTCACCGTGCCATGGGTTTTGCACCGTATGGCGAGTACTGGAGAACTCTGCGTCGGATTGCTGCCTCTCATATGTTTGGTCCACGTGGCATAACAGCATCATTGTCACACCGCCAGGTAATCGTGGATCGAATGATATGTCAGGTCAGACAATCCATGGAGAAAAATGGAGAGGTGCTGGTTAAGGAGATTTTGCACTATGGGTCATTGAACTGTGTTATGATGAGTGTGTTTGGCAGGATGTATGAGTTTGGAATAGGAGGGGAAGGGGATGAACTGGAGAGTATGGTTAAAGAAGGGTATGAGTTGCTGAGTGTGTTTAACTGGAGCGACCATGTACCGTTCCTGGGATGGCTGGATTTGCAAGGTGTGAGGAGAAGGTGCAGAAACTTGGTGAAAAGAGTCGATGCTTTTGTGGGTAGAATTGTGGAAGAACATAAGGAAAGTAGGAAGTTGCAGGGAAGTGGAGTTTCAAGAGATGGTGATTTTGTTGATGTGTTGCTTTGTTTGCAGGAAGAGGAGAAGCTTTCTGATTCTGACTTGGTGGCTGTTCTCTGGGTAAATTCATCTTTCTTTATATTTTCCTTTTTAGTTTTTAGCTTTTCATTTACTTGTGATTTCAACAGTTAAGTATGTAGAAAGAGAAATGAATGATTCTTAAAAGCAGCTTTAAGTCATTTCGGTGGATTAATTAAAGGTAGCTTTTTAAAATGTAATGCTGTTTATGAGACAAATGTTCTTGGAAGGGGCTCATTCCTGATTCCTAGTATTGTTTATTCTCAAGTTCTGAGCCACAGAAGATGTATAAATTCTGCTGTCATCACTAGATAAGAAGTTTCTATTTTCATCAAGCTTGTCTAAACATTATGCAAAAACACTTTTAATATTATTTATTATGGATAACAATTATCTATTTAAATTATTTATTTTTTAGAAAAAATGTCTTATAGTCTGGGTTCCAAAAGAACTAAGGTAATTTTTAGAGGGTTACATTGATTTGTTCTCTATATCTATTAGTTCATTCCATTTTGCTCCTCACATATTTTGTTTGTTTTCAAAATTTGTCATGGTGTGCTTTGTGTGCGCTACCTGTCTAGTTTCCATCTTTGGCCATGCTTCTACAAGCCTCCATTTCTTTTGTCACTTTGTACACTACCATAAGTTCCCCCGACCTGGACATGTTTCTGTGGTCCAAAGTGCAAAGGTGTCCCTCTAAAATTTAGAATATTTGGTCTGATCACGTGGATAATTTATTAGTTTCCAAATATCGTCTAAGACATGGCCCCAACACAACATTTGTTGTTCAGTTTACCAGGAGATAACATTAGCTAATCCGAAATTTACATTTTTGTCATTTAATTTTTTCAGGAAATGATCTTCCGAGGCACTGACACAGTTGCCATTCTCCTAGAATGGATCATTGCACGAATTGTTCAACACCCGGATATCCAATCCAAAGTCCAATTGGAAATTAGCTCTGTCACTGGGCCCCACCGATCAGTATCAGACTCTGACATACCTCACCTCCCATATCTCCAATCCGTAGTCAAAGAAGCCCTACGCATGCACCCTCCGGGCCCACTCCTCTCCTGGGCCCGTTTGGCAATCCAGGATTGCCACATTGGGTCCCACTTCGTACCAGCCGGTACCACTGCAATGGTTAACATGTGGGCCATAACTCATGACGATTCAATTTGGCCCGAGGCTGATGTGTTCAAGCCAGAAAGGTTCATGGACCAGGATGTGAGCATAATGGGTTCGGATCTGCGACTTGCCCCGTTTGGATCAGGACGGCGTGTTTGCCCCGGTAAGGCCATGGGTCTTGCAACTGTGCATCTATGGCTTGCACGTCTGCTTCAGAGCTTTACGTGGGTTCCCAGTGAAGCAGGGGTGGATTTGTCAGAGTGCCTAAAAATGTCTATGGAGATGGAGAGGCCTCTGGTTTGCAAGGCGGTGCCGAGATACGAGCTGTAGAGTTCTACTGCAGCCAATCGATGATCGACGTTTTTGTTTTGTTGATGACCCTGCTTTGGATATGACCAAGTTAAAATATAAAGTTTTGTATACCAGTATTATTAGCTTACTAATGTTAATTAATTGTGCTTTAAGGTGTTAGTTGCATGTGAATTAAAACGGAAGTTGTTGTTTAGGTGCTTCCCTGATGTTAACATAGGTGATGGTTTTTAGAGGTTTGTTATATGTTGCAAAGATATGGTGGTTATGTTTCTAGTGGGTTGCTATTAGGTAGTGACTAGTTTAGTTATGGAATGTTAATCTATGTATGTATGCCACTTTTGAAGTAAATGCAATTAGTTAATTAACCTATGCGAACTCTGTTTGTTTTGAAGTGAATACAGTGATGCTTGATTACGTTCTCTTTTAGAAATTAAGTATGTTGTAAGTTGATTTATTTGTTTTTCAAGTTCAATTCCGGTACATCTATTCCTAATGGAGAAATCCAAAATCCAAAATTTGATATTTGCTTCGACTGAAAGAATCGATATGATGCTGACATTGATATTGTTTAATCCATCCAGACACAGTAATTTCTTCTTTCTACGTAATGGCTCAATAGAGTATTGAAACCTTTTCTTTTATAATTGGTACCATTAAGTATTTCCTCGCGTGTTTAACATTAAGAAATTGCAAATTTGATACTTCTGAGAGGAAGTATAATAGCCGGCTAGGCGAATAAAGGCTAAAAAGTATATATGTGTGCACTCTTTAGAACAAAATACGTTTGACTTAAATTTTATTTTTTTCCATTTTTCAATTAAGAATTAATTACTTTGAAAGCAAACACATCAAACATTTTCCGTACCTTTCAAGTTTTAAATTATATATTAGATTCGTAAAGAGTAGATATATTCTAATCTAAAAGGCACAAGTGCTCATCGACACTGTACTTATCCTATTTAGAAGTCATTTTCATATTCAGGTCGTCGGAAGCTAGTACTTATCCTTCCATTATGCCAATTAATTTTTTTAATACGTGGGTGTCTATTTATGCTAGTTAGCAAAGTGTCATAACTCATGAGCTACTCATTGAAACCCTCCTTTTCCTTTCTGATGCATAAAAACTGCCATCGTAGTTCATAGTTTAGAAAGGTAGTTTGTTTATTCTTTGTACTGTCTATAATTGATAGCAACACAGAGCAGAAAGATAATGATGAAAGTTCCTTTTGTTATGTTCAGTTTTACCCACATAATCATCACTCGCATATCCCAACAAACACCATGTGTGCACTTAATAAAATTCACAAGCCACTGGTACAAAAATCTTCGTTAAGATTCAGATATGAGCTCTGCCAAATCCTAAATTATAGGGTCATTTTTGGGAATTAAATTAGAATAAGTTATAATTTGGTTAGGAGAAAACATGAAGGATGAAATAAGTATTGAATTAGTCTAGTTAAAAAACAAAAGATACGGGAATCACAGAATTATATCATATTGAAAACGTTGAAGAGGAAAGGAGTTTGTGATGAGCAGAGGAACTGAATACTTGGAAATATTTGAAAGGAAAAAGAAAATGAAATATAAAATTCATAGAGTTACAGAGGCAACCGCATAGACCCCATACAAGACGATTAGAATATTTAATTTTCATATGATTTGCAAATAGAAGGTGTAAAAATATCATTTTTAAATTTGAAGGGGTTGATGGCATAACATATGATGATATTACTCATATAATTGAATGCCGTCAACTAATTTTTGGTCAATATTAGACCCTTTTCTTTTTTGAGAGAAAATTTTTTGAAACTTCAAGATTTTGTCACTCGAGAGGAAATTTGTTACTCAACGATCATTCTTCATGGGATAAAACATACTAGAAATTAAGAAACAATTTCTGACTATGGTTCTGATTATCTGATAAAGCATCAGTCCTGACTCCTGAGGGACCGCCTTTATTTTACCAAAAATTATAGGAAATTGTGTAAGTTGATTAGATTCAATGTTAAACTCCTTTTTTATTACGACTAAAATGTATCAAGACTTAAAGCGGTAATTCCGTCTCATATTAGAGGTTTTACGATGCCAAAGTTGAAGAAAACTAGTGTTATGCAAAGATTATTTCTAAGATTCAAACTAGCAAGTTTATATCTGTTATGCAAAGATTAATTGATTTCACTTAAAAGGGCATTTATCAGACTCTGTTGGTGTGTGTTTAGAAACTTGCCCATCTTGCTAAATAGAAAAAAATTGGTAACCAGTTAAATCTTCGTACCTGTGCTTCTAGCAGTATTCAATACACTAGTTTTATTGGTTTGATTCAGACTGTTCGATTAAATAAATATACCAAACAAATTTGTTGATTACGAAATCGCAAGTCAACGATATCATCTGACGTGTTTCTACTGAATCAGATAATTTACACCGAGAAAGTAAAATTTTACAATTCTAATCCTGTATATATAATGGTAGATGCTGCTTCTAATATAACAACTCTTCCCAACAAATACCATTTTAGCAGTATTTTTATAGCATGGTCACCTTGTGTCGGGGACAAAAATAGAGGCTGGAAACACCGTATCGAGATTGATTATGTTAGTTTTTAACAGATATAGAACCAGTAGCTGTCCTTTCTCTTGTTGTGCTTAAGAAAAACAAAAGGGAAAAGCAACACGATCTACAAAGATTATCGAGAATTTAAGATTCCGTAACAGTACAAGCTATATTGTACAGTTGGGAAAACAATAGCCACGTAACCAAGCTTTCTGTGATTACGAATGCGGCATGCACTATTAACTATTATACGAAAAAGAAAAAAACAGAGATTCTAAAAGAGCAGTAATGTTTTTTTTTTTTTTTGAAAGTTAAAGAGAAGTAATGTTGGTCATTATCCACTTAAGTATCATCTCGGGAAGAAGTCGAGATTTTCCCTTGAAATTTTTATTGTGTGCCAATCGACTCCGATCAGCCATCAATTTCACTTAACACCATCGACTTTAGAATAACTAATGACCCATATATCGTTTAACTATATATATATATATATATTCTTTCTTCAATTTGAAATAAAAACAAAATGGAGAAAAATAATATACAATATATGCGTAACTTGTAGCATTTAAAAAAAAAATATTTATGTCGTATTTATGTGATAATTTTAGCATAATATTCTGTTATGTTACGTGGGGGGGATTATCTGAAGGGTGTAGTGACAATACCCAAAAATAAAATCTAGTGATGGTAATGAACAAGTGCGCACAAGATGAGTTTGTTTGCTGCGATTCGGATGGGAATGGGAGTACTTGTTCAGAGAAAGTCACATCCAAGATGATATTTGAGGATAATTGATAAGTGACAACGTGACATGAATAGTCATTCACAAGTCCGTATTGTTTCTTTCATTTTCTTAGCAAAAGTAATTTGGTACAGATTAAATGAATATTCGCTTCTCCTCTACGCACCGATTAGTTGTTGTCTTCTTTTTAACTTTCATTGTCTAATCATCTTACCATACATAATTTCGGATTGGCGCTGTCAGAGTAAATTACGAGAAAGAAGTGCACTTAAAAAAGGAGAGAGACAGAGAGACAAATTAGTGCTGTTATATTTTAATTTTATTCTGAGAATTTCCTTTCCTTGAAGTTTAATAATTTTGTTTCAATCATAATATAAATACTCAATATTTTTTTATATAAAAAATTGAGTGAACTTGCTCACAGTTTGGCAGTTTGTGCGCATCAGAGAAAAACTTGTCTCAAGTCTCCTATGAGAGGTACATAAGGACCAAATGATTGGAGATTAAAGATTGGAGAATAAAAGCTCGAAAGGAAAAATGATATGATTCTAAAGAGCCCTTCTCTTTTCTTCCGTCCAAATCTCACGCGGAATAATTTGTTCCCATCAGAAGCTTGGCTTAGAATATTTGTTGCAATCAAAGCATACACTTTTTTTCCTTCCATATGAGAGACACATATTAATTATGCTAGGGATATCCACCACCAGTAGGGGCGGATCCACCACCGGGTCGGATGGGGCTAGAGCCCCACTTAACACCGTCGAGCCCATGGAGCCCCACCTTAGCTCCATCTAAATTTTTTTGCCATTAGTGTACTCAAAGATTCATTGTAAAAGATGGATATATGATGAACTTATGTTGGTCTAATGTTTTTATCAACTCAGCCCCATCTAAATATTTTTCCTAGATCCGCCACTGACCACCACCCAAAAAGGTGCAACTGTGTGAACATCAATTTTCTTTTGGGTTTTTCCTCTTATATCCTAAGGACACCGGTGTCTTTTGATTTAATCATAATTTTGAAACATGAGAAGCGTGTACTTTATATAGTTTAGTAATTTAGACATCTAGAAAAGTTTAAAGAACCAATTTTGAATGAAATGATGTTAGGCGTGTTTTCAAATATAGGAAAGTTGCTATAACATCAGTCAGCACTAATTAGTTGGTTGTTTTGTAAAAAAAATTTGTTTTGACTAGCTCATCCAAATGATTGCATTCGTATGTTGTCTTAGACTATTATTTTCTATGTTATCGCTTGTTTATTTTAATCAAGACTAGTAACTGCAAACCACCCTTTCATACAATCATGCATTAACCGTTAAACATTTGACTATCCAGTCTATATATGCCAGGGAACGATATACACCGTCCCATGTTGCGTCCCTCCACTAGGTCCCCCCCGACTTAAGTTATGATGGGACATAATATTATATGTATAGGATCTATATCACATGATGATGGAGAAAGAGACGGGAGAGGAGCATGGACGGAATCAGAATATTTTTTAATTTAATTACAATATAAAATTAAATAAATTATAACTATATAATAAAACTATTTTTAGATTTATATGGATTTAAGTTATTATCATTATATTTTTTTTGGAATGGAAGTGTGTGCGAGTTGTTTATTTCAAGAAAAAGTTGGATTCATCTGATTCCACTTCCTTTTATTTTGTAAAGGAAAAGGGTGTAAGATCTAGACGAATTAATTCTGAATAAATTCTGAAATCATATAGAAGAAATATAGCAATTCGTGATTTATTGGTGTATGACATTTTTTTATAGTACATATAACACCTGAAATATGACGAAAATGTGTATGACAAATGATGAAGTGGGTGCATTTGGATCACTTGAGATTAAAGTTAGGATAAATTATTCAGAATAAATTATTTTAATCCGAAATGGTTGAGAATAAGATTTTTCTTATTAAGAATATTATTTTTAAGTTGTCTCAAATTCAGAATAATTTTAACCATAATATGCTTAGATTTTTCTTAATTTTGATGAAAAAGTTATTTGAAATAAATTTTAATCTGGAATAAAAAATGATCGAAACACATTCGAATAAAAAAAATTATTTCGGATTTGAGACCACGTAGAAATAAGATTGTTAGATACCAAAACTTTATTCTCAACCATCAAGGAATAATTTTTTTTTTTTTTTATTACAAAAGCCTAATTTGAATTTTATTCTCAAGCGATTCAAACGGACCCTATATCACGAAGAAGAGATCTGACAAGTGACACTTTATTAGTATAAATGTATAATTAGTATATTAAAAATCACTTACTGTTGGAGTTATGTCCTAGAAGTCAATATTTAATGACTTAATTTCTTAGTTTATGTTATTGATGATATTTGATCATTTGTTCCTAGAGTTTATTATTGACAGATCATTTAGGTTGAGGATCTGAATTGTAGATCTCTATGGATCATTCATTAGAATGACAATAATAAATCTAAATCGTGCATAATCTTGATAATTAACAAGGAACATTAATTGTCATAAAAGATTAGTATGCAAGTTAAGTGATGATTAAGTTCTACAAATCTTAGGTAAGGAGTTACCAACTTAATTGTATATGTGTATGTTATTGGAACATAGTACAGGACTTGACCCAATGAAATAAACATATGGATTGTGTTATGTGTCACTGTTTATTTCATATGAGTTTGATTCTGAGTTTGAGATGTTCAAGTTTTCCACATGAGAATAGGTTCTATAAATATCGTCTAACGTTGATTCCTGATAAAGGTTACTATACGGACTTTATTTATGCTCTCTTGAATTGTGCGGGGAAAAGTTGTTCATCAAGAAAATCGTATGTCCCGCATTAGTATGCATGCAAACTAAACGATTCAACTCTAGATCAAGAAATGTATAATATGCAAGAATGACATACTCCTATCTTGGATTATACAATGATATCATGTGACATAAGAATCAGATAAAAAAAAAAATACTTTTATTTCTTATGCAAGATTGAGATATTGTAGCAGTACATTATTTATGCGAATTGGAAATCATAACGTGTTGCTAGATACCGTTTATGATTATTGGAAATAAATAGTGATTTATTCTCCATGACCAACATAGCATAAATCCTCAAAGGGTCACACAAATAGGACTTTGACCACACATTGCATTATCTATTTATTTGCAATAGCGAGTATTGCGGAAATATGATAAGTTGATTAATTAATTATATACCGTTATGAACCGTTATAATTAATTAAGTCAAAAGGATCATATAGAAATAAATTAATGCATTATCTAATCCCAAAATAATTATTAACGAGTTAATAATTAATTTTAGATCAACACATTTTAATATAAATGGTTATATTAATTAATTGGGCCGTTATTTAATAGGAAAATATATAGTCCAATTATAGAGCAAACTAATGGGACTTTAATTAGATGAATTAAAGACCCAAATGAGTGTGAGAAGTGGCCCAACAAGGGCCCAAAACGTGGCTGCCCATAGAGTGGCAGGAGGTGTAATTTTGGAAAAGTTTTTTCTAGGGTTTGAGCTCTATAAAAGGACCCCTTTGGAGGCTCCAACTCCTAGCTTTCAGCTCCATTCGTTCTTTTTACATCACATTTATCAACTTGTTGTCCTCAGATGAGCCACTTTTCTTTCATCTTTTACTTTTCTTTTGGTGATCATATGTAATGATCCGTTCTTGTATCCAAATTCTTTTGCATCAGTGAGTATGCAGGCTACCTTTTTTGGGTGGCTTTTTTTCCAAAAAAAAAAAAAAAAAAAGCTGACAGTGTTAGAATGACAAAGCAAGCTATGCATATACTAATTTTAGAATTCAATTGGAATGATAGTGGTGCAAATTTAAAATTTTCGAGTCGAAAAACGGTGATCAAGATATATTCAATACATTCTTCATTTTCAGTAAAAACTTGTAGGAAAGCACATTTGATTTTACTCTTTTACTCTTTTTGTTATTTTATGATATTCTTTCAGGAAACCCATTTTAGTATATATTCGAACTTTAGAAAAGTAATTATTTTTTAATAGTAAAATTTAATTTACTATTTTGGAATAGCCTTTCAAAAATCCAAAAAAAATAGTGAAGAAGTTTATAATAATAAATTAGATAGATAAATTGAAGTTTGAATTAGAATATGTTTTAACTGATTGATTCATGTTCAATTAATACATAACTCAGTATACATACTAATGACTTTCAATTTATTGTCTTTTTACCGTAAACATAAACAAAGATGATCAATGTGGAGACTGAATTAATGTTTATTCCTTTTGAAAAATATTTTCTGTAGATTAACAATTTAACATAATGCTAGTAATGATTTTTCACATTAAAAAGATAGCTATTTGTTATTTGCTTTTGTTTATTTAAATAATATGAAAACAAATATATAATAACTTAATAAGTTGAGTACATGTAGAGTTCGAGTTTAATCATTTCGATCTCAAAAAAATTAATGACATTCATCTCGTAATTATAAACAAATCAAATTCGGATTAAAATAAGCTCACTAAAAACAAGTTTGATTGCAGCACTGCTTGAATCTGTGGGCTGATATGTTACAAGGCCGGAAACTATTTATCAAGACATGGCGTTGGGCCAGCCTATTTGCCTCTTTTTCCTTAATAAGATTTTCTTTTCACCTTTTATTATTAAGCAGCCACTGCCAAATGTCTTATATTATATATATATACCTTTAAAATACCATAATTAACATTATCGTATTATATAATCAGATAATTTTTTTTTTTTACTAAAGTTATAGTAACTTTTCATAATTTAATTTAGGATCTATTTTAATTTAATCAATTGTAGTTATGAACCAAGACATGCAATATACTAGCAGAAATGACATGTCACCAACTCCTGATTGACAAAAGATAAAGAGGAAAAAATTATCATCTTTGGGGCTACAGCACTGGTACAAGAAACAAGAAGTCTACTATGGCTACAGCACTGTGGGGCTTGTGGAGAGAAAGAAACAACAGAGTTTTCAGGAATGAGAGAAGAAATTCGCAAGCTTTACATGATTGGATTGTGCAGGAGTCTACCCTCTTTATGAAATTCTGTTAGTTTACGTTAGTTTACATTACATTCGATTTTCTTTTCTGTGTTTCAGGTTTCTTTGTCCTTTTTGACTTTCTTTTGGTTATTTTTCGTTTTTGCTGTATTGCTAGATAGCCTCTATCTAGTACTTATCTAAAAAAAAAAATTATCATCTTTAAACTCTTTCTTCTCTAAATAACAGTGGCGCACACTGAGAAAAATTAAGAGGACATAGATACTGATGGATTGACCTTATAACAAATTAACAACTAGCAAAGCACGAGTTATTCCCTAGTGACATCACAAGGAATTAAATCCTTTTTACTACCAATCAAAATTCATCTGCCGAATTACTAGATACCCACTTTCATATCAATCCTCTTCCAATATAATCGAGTGCGAAATAACAGTCGAATTTTGTGGGACCCAGTTTGTGCAAAACGAAGATAAGCATATGAAAAGGTCGGTTGGTGCTGCTATTGACGCGGATAATTGATATAGCTCGTATAAGGTAATTAATTCGAAAAGTACTTTAAGTTATTTTTAATAGAAATTTTAAAAGTATTTACAAATTTAGTGGGACAAAAGGATTAAAGCAGGTATATGCTGCCTGACAAGTGACGCCGAACAGTCGGCATTGCTGTTTTTGAATACCGGTGGTAATTATTTGATCAGGCTGAATGTACATGCATCAGTGCTGTAAACTATTTGATTCAGGCATAGTTAACATTGGTGCCATCAATTATTTGATTCAGGCTTATTTACAATTGAATGATATGATTGACGCCATATTATTGTATCCTGCTTCTTATTTATATTTTTTAAACCATGTAACAACGACTGTCAAGTTTACACCAAACATACATTAATAATAACAACACATTCTGACTAGATATGTGACCTTTTTTTATCCATGCTTTTAGTTTTCTGGTTTAGCTTAAATTTCTTTTTTTTCTTTCTTTTTTATCTCTTGGTTATTTGCCAAGTTTTCGTTCTTTTGAAACTACTCATTTTCCTTATTTTCATTTAATTTCATCCTCTTCCCTTTTACTTTTACCACCATGTATATATATATATATTTTTAATCAATGAAAAGGTGCCGGGATAAATTTACAATTTTTTCCAAAAAAAACCAAAGACGACAACAACAACACATACACCACCAAAAACCGTAGACTACACAACCTTCTTATCTAAAATTTATAGCACTCGATGAAAAGTAAAATGATACCAAGTTATATCATTTTTTCAATAGTATAATTGCATACATGCAGATCATGTCAGTAATGTCAGATGTTGAGCTCTAACCTTAAATTTTAAAATTATTAAACTTATCAAGATGTATAATTAGTGAGTGATTATTTCTTTATAATAAAATAATATAAACTCATGCATATATGCGTGCTCGAGCTGTCTCGTTTGCACAGCCGTGGAATCGCCGTATGACCAATGCTGATCTCATTCATGGTTTTTATGATGCTTATTCTTTGTGGATTCTTGGTTTAAGATTTTTGTGATGGCATATCTTTAATCAATTAATTTAGATAATGAGATCTGAATTGATGCTGCTCCGCCCATGCTCAGATATTGTTCCCGATTCTCGTACCTTTTTTGTTTCAATATTTCCACGTACGTCCTTTTGTCGTCTTTATATAAGATCAGTGGCGGATCTAGGAAATTTTTGTAGGTGGGGCTGAGTTTATAAGTCATGTTATAAAAAAAAGAAAAATAGATGAACCACTCAAAATACATCAAAAGAAAAATTGCAATTTGAATTTGTTCATACCAAATGAAGTAGATGACAATGAAATATTACCTTCTTATGAGTATATGCCATACAATTACCCTTCATTATGAGAAATCTGCACACAATAAATTAGTTGTCAACATAAATATTAACTTAAAAAAACTTAAAAGTAAAAGAGAATGAAGCATACCACTATATTCTTTTTAGGCACTAACATACGACGTTTTCCCATCTCTTCAAACCGTTTTATGATTTTCTCATTACTAATGCTCCTAAATATCTCCTTCTCGACATAGCAAATCATCAAGTCATTTAACCATTCATCACCCATTTTGTTACGCAAATCTGTCTTTATAATAGACATAGCTGAAAAGACCCTCTCAACTGAAGCTGTTGCCACTGGAAGTATCAATGTCATCTCAATAAGTCGATAAACCAATGGATAAGATTTATCCATTCCAACCTTGACCATAATTTCAGCAACTTGTGGAAGCTCTGTGCATCCAAAAAATTCTTGACTTCTTCTAACACGTCCAACAAAGCTTCTAAGTTGACTTGGCAACAAAGCAATTTCACCAATATCGAAATCTTCAGCATAAATTTCAGCAAGTCTTACTAACTTATCCACATCAAAATTAGAGAAGGAGTTCCTTGGGTTAAGAGAAGCCATGCATACTAATAACTCCGAACTAACTTCACCAAACCGATGGTTCATCTCTGACATAATGGAATCAATAGCAGCAAGAAAAATCTCAACTTGGTAGAAATGCATGTTTGTTACCTTTTGCCTTCTACGTGCAGATGTCCCTCTAGCATTTACTTCTTTCTCCATATCTGGCACTTCAATCTCATTTTTATCACAGAATATTTTTACTCTCTTGAATAATGACTCCCATCCATTGTCTCTCATATCTTGCAAGCTTTCTTTAACACCTATGATCAAATGCATTGCTTCAACAATGTCTTGATCCTTCCTTTGCAAAGCACGTGACAAAATATCTGTGATGCTCAATAGCTCTATCATTAAATGCATGATGAACACAAAATCAAAGCTCTCCATTTTGCCAATTAGACCAAAAGCTCCACCATTACATGTTGGTTTGATAGAATCTTTCTTTACTATCTCAAGAACATCTATGATAGCCTCCCACATAACTAGAATCCGAAGCAAAGTTTTAAGATGTGAACCCCATCTAGTGTCTCCAGGCCTTGCTAGGCTACTTTCCTGATTTAAACCTCTTCCAGTAAGAATCTCTCCATTCTCAACCTTTTCTAACAACAGATCATGTTGCCTTGCAAGTAAGGCATCCTTTCTCATACAAGATGCACCCACAGTGTTGATTATTAGAGGAACATAGTTAAAGAAATCTGCAATGGCTGGAGTAGAAGTTGAAACAGTGACGACCACTAGTTGCAATTGATGGGCAAAACAATGAACATAGAAAGCATAGGGGTTTTCATCACGAATCAATTTCTGCACGCCATTAAATTCACCTCTCATGTTGGAAGCTCCATCATAACCTTGCCCACGAAGTATAGAGATGCTTAACTTGTGGCTACAAAGCATTCCGACCAAAGCTTCTTTCAAAGCAACGGCTGTACATCTCTCAATATGTTGAATTCCAACAAACCTCTCTAACACCTTTCCTTCATCATTCACAAACCTACAAAACAAAGTCCACATTATGTTACTAAATAATAAAAAATTATACAAATAAAAAGTAGAAAGTGCAAAGTATGAACTACTACCTCAAAATCATTGCCATTTGCTCTTTTATAGATACATCTCGAGATTCATCAATAAGCACAGAGAATTTCCTATCATGAATCTCATCCATAACAACTGCCATCACTTCCTCTGCACATGCTTTTGTAAGGTCCTTCTGTATATGATGAGACAACATCTGACAATTTTTAGAACCGTTATCATATGCATCTTTCACTACCTCAACCTTGTCCTTGTACCAGTCAACAAACTCTCTAAAAGTGCCCTTGTTGAGAGAAGTAGAAGACTCGTCATGTCCACGGAAAGCATCACCTTGCATTATCAAAAATCTTGCAACATCCAAAGAAGATGTCAAGCGAATCTCATATCTTTTCTCTTCCTCTTTGCTATATTTATTAACCTTTGTAGCCACACTTGTTCTTTGGTTCATAAAGTCATCACAACTTAGCCTAGCATTTGCATGAGTCTTGCAACTACTATGACGAGCAAAAGATTCCTTAGCTTTTTTCCAATTAACATAACCTTGTTTTGCAAAGACAGAACTGCCAAACTTTTCACTCTTTCCCGGTTCAAAGAAAAGGAAGCAATATAAGCAATAGGCTGCGTCCTTTGAAACACTATACTCTAGCCAATCAAATTCTTGAAACCAAGTTTGCTGAAATGATCTCCATTCACCACTTTGCCATTTACGTGGAAATGTATGATTAACAGGTTGAGTTGGACCACTCAAAGCATATGCCCTCTTCACTTCATCTCTAATTTCATATGGATAATCTTCAATTGGTTTACGGTTTCCTGGATCACCAATGATATCTGATTGCCGAAACTCTAACCTAGGTCTCTTTGGTTGATTTATGCCCCCATCCGTCCCTGGTGTTGGAGTTCCACTAGTATTGCTTGAACTTGAAAAATATGTGAGCAATGTTCTTTTTGACATTTTAATTTTCTGATTAATAAATAATAACAATATGTCAATATACAATTAGATATCAAAAACTAATAAGTAATGAGCACATTGATTTTTCATTGTATATCAGTATATCGGTATATCCTAAATTTTTCATTTATTGGATTTGGAGGCGCCACTAGCCCATTACTACTGTCAGCAAACAAATATATTGTTCAAAGTTCAAACCAAGTGGATTAAACAAGTAAACAAAAGTCAACAGAAATAACAACATGTCAACATATTATTCGATTTTTTTTTCTCTCCTTAATTCCCTTATAACAATTAACAATAGCATTTGTATCCCCAAAAGATTGCAAGGGTAACAATTATACAAATTCACCCTTTCATAGTTTCACTCTAATTTACAAATAATACATTAATTTCTATAATAATTGACAATTTGACATTCAAACAATAAAATCTGAAAATATCCACAACATCTTGGACTTGCAGACAGAAATTACTTGGGAAAAAGGGGCAGCGGCGACCTGGGCGACGGCGACTCAGGCGAACTCGCGACCGGCTGGCCTGGGCGTCTGGCCTGGGCGACTCAGTGGGCAGCGGCGCCGTGTGCGTCTGGCCTGGGCGACTCAGTGGGCAGCGGCGACCGGCTGAACGGGAGAAGAACGAAGGCTACTCAGGCGAACTCGCGAAAGGGGAACTCGCGATTGGCTTCAGGCGTTCTGCTGAACGAGACTACGGGAGGGTCCGGACTCCGGAGGGAGATGTGGGCTTCAGTACTTGAAGAATTCTACTCGCGATTGGCTTCAGTACTTGAAGAATTCTACTTTGTAGGAGTACAAACAACAGCTGTGGGCTGTGGCCTGTGGGCTACTTGAGTGGGCTGGCAACTGAAGAATTCAAAGAGATGGGCTCATGGGCAGATTGCTGTGCGCTGGCCCAGTTCAACTTCCGTCCTCTCCAGACTCCTGTCTCCTCCGTTCATCACTTCAACATCTTCATTCTTCAGCCCCACCTTCTGTGCTCTAATGGCAGAAAGAAATTAGCAGGGGCTAAGGAGGGGCTCCAAGGGTTCGACGGCGGTAGCTGGGGCTCTAGCCCCGGCCGCCCCGGTGCTGGATCCGCCCCTGTATAAGATATAGAATTGTAGCTTTGTTTGTGTGTTCTGGGTAACAATCCCGACATGAAATTTCATTATCCATTTGCATTATCGTATGGTATCTAAGATCAATAGTTAAATTAAGTAATTAACATGACATAATTTGTTCTGTCAGATGAAAAAACGAATTGAAATTCTCTCTTTCCAGCGTGAAAAAATAAAGTAGAAAAGAATCGGAATTTGACAGGTTGAGTTTACTTTTTCTCCATTTCCAAAAATGAAGAAGACAAATTCCCCTAAGGATTAGCTCACATTTTCAAAAAAAAAAAAAAGATTTGCTCAGCAGATTTTTACTTTTTACTTCTTTTTATTGTAGTGACATTATACGGATTATTATAGTTCCACTATGAAACGTAAATATCATATTCTCCTTTTATTTTGAAAAATTAGTGGAATATTCTCCGTTATCTTACTCAAATTTATCTTTTTATTTTAATATATAAATATAGTGATACTGATCGCTTAAAAGAGGAGTGAAAAGTAAATCCGAGCATTGACTTTTCATATAATTATTTTTATCTCGTTCACAAATCACAATCTCCATTCTCTTTGGTGTTGTCGGCATTCATTCATTTAAAAAATAGAGTTGAAGAATGTAAAATCCAGAACATATAGTCGTTTACACCACGGTTTCTTTTTTCTTTTTTTGGGATAAATAAAATGATTTTAAGCCCAACCAAAAAGAAAAAAAAAAAGAAGATGCGTTACATATAAAATACATTATTCCTCTCTAAAGTCTAAATAAATAATTTTTATATAAAAACTATAACAGAGATGGAATTAAAAATTGCGCGCAAAAATAATAAACCAATTTCCACTCTATTTTATTCGCATGTAGCAAAAAATAAAATAAAATAATAGTGAAAGTAGCAAGACTCGATGTATTACTTACTCCGTATAAGAAACCTTTTCAAAATTTTACTCTCTGAACCTCTAAGTAAGATTGTCTATTTACTTAATAAAATAATGGAGAAAAACGGAAATGAGAAGCTTGACTTCAAAATTCAATTCCTTGATTTAGAATTTTCAACTTAATCTCATTCGATAGTAATTCTGTCATTTTTTTTTCCCACTCTTTTACCATCACTGAAAAGGCCTCTCGTGTAACTTAAAAAAAAATATATATAGAAAACTAAAAAACTTTAATAAATTGCGGGAAGTGCAACACATTCAATTTCGACTCATTACTTAGAATGAGCACAGTTATATAAAAACCAAATTGCTCTGGTGAATTTGAAAAGGGATGATGCAGTCAGGTTGGACTTTTGTAATAAGTAATAGTATTTTTTGTTAGGTAAATAATGTTGGGTATTAAATCTCTAAATTAAATAAAGCACAATTATGTAACTTACATGAGAAAATTTTCACAACTCAAATGTGTAAAGAAATTAAAAAATTACAACTATTAGTTTACCTAACCATTACAAAGAACGCTGAATATCCTCCACTTGCTATGCCTTGGGCAGCAAGCATGTAATACCGGGGGGGGGGGGGGGGGGGGTGGGGGGGGGACAAGATTGTGCAATTGTGTTACTAAAATTAGATATGTTAATCGACAATACGCATACTGCAAAAAAAGAAAAGAAACGCATAAATTTAAAGTGCATGCTCTGTTGAACCCATCAAATTACGTCACGATTTTGATAGAAAAGACAGTACACTTAAGCAGACAAAGACAAGTGATGGATTTGATTTGCATATGCTTTACCAAATAAGCGAACTAGCCAACTTGCCGAAGGCACTGATTTGTGTAGCTAGGCAGGCTGGCTCAATGTGCTTCATCGATTTAAACAAAAGGTGGATAGGTGCATGAAATGACATTCTCACACTTAATTCACAGTTTACGGGATGTGAAAAAGGAATTAAACTTGATCATGGGAACTGACTAATCATAATTCACACATTGTTTCTTCCAATTCCCACGTAGCCTCCTTGGTTGAATGTCTGCCCCAATGAATCAATACCAAATGGATAGTCTTGCTCCTTAATTGTTGTATTTTCCTATCTAAGATCTGCATTGGTTCTTCTTTATAAGATAAGTCACCTTCTACTTGTAACTCCAAAAAATCTGGTATCTTCTGAGAAGGATCTTTAATATATTGCCGAAGTTGTGACACATGGAACACATGATGTATTTGAGAAAGATGGTCGGGCAATTTCAATTCATATGCTACTTGTCCAATTCGTTTTGTTATTAGAAATGGTCCAATATAGCGAGGGCTTAATTTTCCAGTCATTCCAAATCGTCGAATTCCTTTGACTGGAGATACCCTTAACCATACTTCATCTCCTTCTTTAAATTCAATATCTCGTCTTCTTGTATCCGCATATTTCTTATATCTATCCTGTGCTGCTTTTAACCGTTTAAGCACGGCTTGGACCTTTTCATTTCTTTCCACTATAAGCTGTGGTCCTGTTGGATCTATTGTCCCCTGCGGTTTCCACCATAATGGTGTCCGACAAGGTTCTCCATACAAAGCTTCAAATGCTGACATGCCTATACTTGAATGATAACTATTATTATAGGCAAATTCCATCAAATGCAGGTTTTCCAACCATGTACCACCAAAACTAAGAATACATGCCCGGAGCATATCTTCCAAGGTTTGAATTGTCCTTTTAGATTGTCCGTCAGTTTGAGGGTGATGTGCAGAGCTAAACATAACTTTTGTACCTATTTGTTCTTGAAAACTAGTCCAAAATCGAGATGTAAATCTTGTATCTCGATCTGATATAATTTCTTTTTGACATCCATGATATTTGAATTGAACTTTCATGAATAATTCTGCCAACTCTTTTCCGGTAAAATCAGTTCGAATTGGAATAAAATGTGCTACTTTTGTTAATCGGTCCACTATGACCCAAATTGAGTCATATCTTCCAGTAGTTCGAGGAAATCCCGTCACAAAATTCATGGTAATTGATTCAAACTTATGTCTGGGTCTCCAAAGAAGTTGTAAAAGTCCAGCAGATTTTTGTCGATCAGCCTTGACTTGCTGGCACACTTGACTTTTTCTCACATATTCTCTTATTTCCTTTTTCATGTTAAGCCACCAAAATGCTTTTCTCAAATCCTGATACATCTTTACTTCTCCAGGATGAATGGTATATCCAGAATCATGTGCTTCTGATAAAATCATTATTTTAGTCTCAACATTATCGGGGACACAAATTCTATCCTTAAATTTCAAAATTCCAGTTTCATCAATCTTGAAAAATGAATTTGGTCTGTTTTTGGCTAACTCCCGATATTTCTCAAATTTAGTATCTTTCCTTTGAGCCTCTTTAAGTTTATCTTGTAGATTGGTTTGAATGAATATAGAGGCTATCATTCCCGTCATTGCTACTGTCATTTCGGATTGACCTTCAGTTTCCAAGATTCTGGAAGAAAACATACGTACTGCTTCTTGGGAAAATCCTGCACATAACTTTAATTGTCTCATTTCCTCCAGTAACTTTGGTTCCTTGGTAAGAAAGGTAATTAAGTTAACTTGACTTTTCCAACTAAGGGCATCTGCAACGATGTTTGCCTTTCCCGCATAATATTGAATATCCAGGTCATAATCTTTGATCAATTCTAACCATCTTCTTTGTCTCAAATTGAGTTCTTTTTGAGTAAATATGTATTTGAGACTTTGATGATCAGTATATATCTTGCACTTGACTCCATAAAGATAATGTCGCCAAATTTTAAGTGCAAACACCACGACAGCCAATTCCAAATCATGTATCGGATAATTTTGTTCATGAGACCTTAATTGCCTTGATCCATAAGCGATAACATGTCCATCTTGAGTTAATACACACCCTAATCCAAGTCGAGATGCATCGGTATATACGGTATAATCCTGTCCTGATACCGGCATAGCAAGAATAGAAGCTGTAATCAGTCGATTCTTAAGTTCTTGGAAGTTTTTCTCTTGAGCTTCTCCCCATTCATATTTCACATCTTTTTGTAGGAGCTTTGTGAGAGGTCGAGCAATTTTAGAAAATTCTGGTACAAATCTTCGATAATATCCTGCCAATCCAAGAAAACTTCGTACTTCTGTGACCGTCTTTGGCGGACTCCACTCCATTACAGCTTTGATTTTGTCGGGATCAACTGCTAATCCTTTTCCTGATATAATATGACCCAAAAATGCCACTTGTTCAAGCCAAAATTCACATTTTGATAGTTTTGCATATAACTTGTTTTGGCGTAGTCGATCCAGCGCCATTCTTAAATGTTTCTCATGTTCCTCCATAGACTTAGAGTATATTAAAATATCATCAATGAACACCACCACGCATGAGTCCAACAAGTCATGAAAAACCCGATTCATCAAATCCATGAAGGCTGCTGGAGCATTGGTCAACCCAAATGGCATCACTAAATATTCATAATGTCCATATCGAGTGCGAAAGACGGTCTTCTCAATATCACTTGGTCGAATGAAAATCAAAACATGTGCTCCAATGAGTGAATTCATGAAAAATTTTATTAAATGCAAAAAAATAAAAATGGAATGAGGCCACGTTAAATCTAAAATAGTAAAAAGTATGATATGATTAGTGCGTTTTATTATGATAATAATGACGATGAATTAGCTTCAATTGCAAGTATACATAGAAAGAAAGATATCCCGTCCTCAGGTCTATTTTGGAATAGACTGAAGATCCTTGAAGTTGGTCAAATAAATCATCAATTCGGGGTAGCGGGTATCGGTTCTTGATTGTCACCTTGTTTAATTCCCTATAATCAATGCACAGCCTCAAGGTTCCGTCCTTTTTCCGCACAAATAAAACAGGAGCACCCCAAGGAGAAGTACTAGGTCGAATGAATCTTTTTTCCAATAATTCTTCTAGCTGTACCTTGAGTTCCTTCAATTCCGCTGGAGCCATCCGATATGGGGTTTTGGAAATAGGTGTGGTCCCTGGTGTTAAGTCTATAGGAAATTCAATTTCTCGATCAGGTGGTAATCCGGAAATTTCTTCTGGAAAGACATCAGGATATTCGGAAACAATTGGAATGGAAGAAAGGTTTAATGTTGTGGAGTTGAGATCTATCACCGTGACAAGATAAGCTGTACTTCCGGCTTCCATCAGATGCTTGGTTTCAAGAGTAGAAATATATGGTATTGGGTCATTAGGTCTTCGACATCTCAAGGTATTTATGGTTTGGTTTGGAAGTTGGAATGTAACTTCTCTTTTAGCACAGTTGATTATGACTGAATCTTGTGTTAGCCAATCAATTCCTAAAAGCACATCATAACTTGCAATATCCATTACTAGTAAATCGATTTTTAGTTCTCGACCATCCACATGAACTCCACGGTTTCGGCAATGTATGGCTGTTCGGGTAGCTCGCCCTAAGGGTGTCTGAACTTGTAGGATTCTTTCACTTGATTCAACTACCCAACCGCACATCTCAGCAAATGAATTAGACACAACAGAATGGCTGCATCCTGTGTCTATTAATACATAAGCTGGATATCCAGAAACATGGAAAATACCTGTCAACAAATCCGTCGTGGTTGCATTGGGATCCTCCGCCTCTTCCTCAATAGTTTCTTCTTCTACTGGATCTCATTCCGATGTTGGTTCGTCTACAGCTTCTATGGCATGTACCACCGGTCCTCGTTGAGTTGAGCCTCCACGTGCCACACCACGACCTCGTGATGGTGTTCCTCTACCACGGCCCACATTAACTCCGGAGGTGGTTCCCTTTTGTGGATAAGTAGACATGTATTTTGGGCAATCTCTAGCCCAATGATCAGTATTGTCACAAATAAAACAAGCACGATTAATGTGCCAACATTGAGATTCTGGGTGCGGAAGTTGACACCTTCTACACCAATTGGCACTAGTCGGTTGAGTTGGCCTAACTGAAGAGGGTAAAGGTGATCTAACGGGCCTGGTCACTTGAGTCATTGGAGTACCTCGTCCTGGCACCATTGTTCCTTTTCTACGCACATTTCGACTTTGATTTATGCGGAATTGGACCTTTCTCTTCTGATACACATCAATTTGTTCTGCAGCGTCCATTAACTCTTGCAATCCTTGATTGGCTTTATTGTCCACTGCCATAGCAATATCCAGATCGTGCCCATCCAAATACTGACGCCTTTGTCTATAGGCATCATTAGCAATATCCGGTGCATACTGAGACAAGCTGAGAAACTGGTTATTATACTCAGCCACAGTTCGCCCCATCTGCTTGAGCGTTACAAACTTTGTCCTCATGGCTTCCTTATGTACTGCTCCCATGAACCGTTGCTCATATCTTTCCTCAAACCATGCCCAAGAAATTCGGGCAACATCTCCTTCATATATTCGTTTAACTCCTTCCCACCAAAACCTGACAGCATTCTCAAGATAATAGGTTACTAGTGAAACTTGTTGTTCTGGCGGAGCTTGACATACCTCTAGTCGGGATTTCATAGCAGCCAACCATTCCTCAGCTGCCTTAAATCCACTTTCTCCATCAAATTTAGGTGGTCCCAATGGAGCAAAAGCTTCAAATTTTCTGAATGTTGCATCATCCCGATCCCGGGGACCTTGATCAGCTCTATCAGCCACTCGTCTTCCTCGTTCATAGGCTTGTAGTAAACGATCCACTTCTCGGTCTTCCAGTTCTACTATTTCTGGTTCTTGAACTTGTCGTCCTCCACGTCTTCCCCGTCTTCCTCGAGCGTTCTCCATTACTTGTTTCTAGCGTTAGTATTCACGTTCCTAGAACAACTGTTAATATATAAATATAACTATTCTTCAAGCAAACAAATAAATGAAATACATGCATGCCTAACTTAATGCAAAAATTGAAATGTCGTCTTAGCCCATCTTCTACCCAGACTGTCGCAGGACTGGTTAAGGCTTATACCAACCCCGCTCTGATACCACCACAAGAGACTGTCACATCCCGAGCATGATATGACAGTTTCCCGCCACGAAAGTACTGATTCTAGTACTTCCGTAAGGCTTAGGTCATAAATTAACCTATGAAAGACGCATATATATTTTTTTCTTTTGATAATATAATCGAATATTATCAATATGACGATAGTAAGGTATTATAAATGTAAATATAAGTAAAATAAAACCACACCACACCATAAAAATATATACATAACAGTAACATCACAAGTACAACCACTGTCTCATCAAAATATGACTCACAAACTCCCGAACTAGAGTCTATAAACAACACTTAGTATAGTCCATATCTACACCAAGACAATACTAGTGCAAATCAAAAGTTGACTCTAGCCCGCACAACCAACTAACAAACTGTTGGAGTTATGTCCTAGAAGTCAATATTTAATGACTAATTTTCTTAGTTTATGTTAATGATGATATTTGATCATTTGTTCCTAGAGTTTATTATTGACAGATCATTCAGGTTGAGGATCTGAATTGTAGATCTCTGTGGATCATTCATTAGAATGACAATAATAAATCTAAATCGTCCATAATCTTGATAATTAACAAGGAACATTAATTATCATAAAAGATTAGTATGCAAGTTAAGTGATGATTAAGTTCTACAAATCATAGGTAAGGAGTTACCAACTTAATTGCATATGTGTATGTTATTGGAACATAGTACAGGACTTGACCCAATGAAATAAACATATGGATTGTGTTAAGTGTCATTGTTTATTTCATATAAGTTTGATTCTAAGTTTGAGATGTTCACCTTTTCCACATGAGGATAGGTTCAATAAATATCGTCTAACGTTGATTCCTGATAAAGGCTGCTATAAGGACTTTATTTATGTTCTCTTGAATTGTGCGGGGAAAAGTTGTTCATCAAGAAAACCGTATGTCCCTCATTAGTATACCTAGTGAGTGATGATATCTGTTTGGGCCCCTTGATGGAGTTGGATCGTATGCATGCAAACTAGACGATCAACTCTAGATCAAGAAATGTATAATCTGCAAGAATGACACATTCCTATCTTGGATTATACAATGATATCATGTGACATAAGAATCAGACAAGGAAATACTATTATTTCTTATGCAGGATTGAGATATTGTAACGGTACATTATTTATACGAATTGGGAATCATAACGTGTTGCTAGATACCGCTTATGATTATTGGAAATAAATAACGATTTATTTCCATGGCCAACATAGTATAAATCCTCAAATAGGGTCGCACAAATAGGATTCTAACCACTTGGTGCATTTATTGTTTATTCACAATAATGTGTATTGTGAAATGTGATAAGTTAATTAATTAATTATATACCGTTATGAACCGTTATAATTAATTAAATTAAAAGGATCATATGGAAACAATTTAATACATTAGCTAATCATAGATTAATTATTAATGAGTTAATAATTAATTATGTTCAACTTACTTTAATTAGTTTGAGCTAATTGGGCTTCTATTTAATTGGTTAATTAAAGGCCCAATTTAAGGAAGAATGAAGAGACAATTAAAGGAGATTCATTAATTGGTGAATTAATGAATAAAGGCCTTTTATTAAGATGGCCCAAGAGAGCCCATTAGGTGGCCTCTTAGGGTGGATGGCATACTTGTAAATAGTATGAAGATTGGATGAGAGTGGTTGGCTATATAAAGGGGTCTCTTTGGGAGAAAACCCTAGCCGTCATCTCTCTTCCTCTCCCCTCCCTTGCGCCTCCACCTAGAAGAGAGATTTTTCTCTCTTCTCCATGGCTCTTCCCTTCCTCTCTTAGCTCATGTGTTGAGCATCCCACCTCTCTTCCTCTCCATTAAATAGTTAATTAAGAGAAGCAAGGTGATTAGCAAGAGGTTCAAGAGAACTAGCATTCTCTTTGAGCTTGGTGGTGGGTCCTTGGTGGGCTAGAGGCGCCTTAGATGGTGGAGGTGGTAGAGCACGCACCCCATCGACTCCCATGCCATGGATTCGAGCCTCATGAATGCGATTTCATGAGAGGTATATCTTTCTCCTACTTTCTCTCTTGATTTGACGTGTGATTGCTTTAGCACTAGATCTCTTGATTTGCTTGTTGTTAATGGTGATTAATTAGTTATAATTAATCTAAAATTAAAATATGAGCATTTCCTAACAGTGGTATCAGAGCTATGGTCGTGCTTAAGGTTTTTCACACTTAATTAAGTGAGAATTCGTAATTAATTAAGTTAATTAGTGATGTGCATGCTTGCTGGCCCTGGAAAGGCTGTTTTCTGTCTTGTTGCTTGTTTTTCGTGGTGTAAAGCTCTCTGAAATTTTTTCCTTCTTATTGGAGGTTGTAGCCCTTTGAGTTGTGGTTGTTTTCCCACTGGAATCATTGAAATTCGATGTAAAATGAATTTTTAGTGATTTAAACGGTAACGGTGCGCAGATCTGTTATTCTGCTGCACAGTTCTGTTGTTGTGGTTGGTAACAAATAAGTTTGTATACAAAGTACCTGTAACTTTTAGATAGGATTATTCTAAACTTGATGCTCTTTCTGGATATGTAAATTTTGTTGCATATTTCGGATATTATGTGGGCGTTCAAGGATGAAAAGTGATGAAGTTATCAGATCTGTTTTTTCAAACAAACTGATTGTTTTGAAAAACTGTACTTATTGAGAAACTTTTATGGAAAAGTGTTGAAATGGAAATGTTCTCCTTTAAGTCTGGAATCTGTGAAAATTAATTTCATAGATTTTCATTGAGATTTGATACCTCAACCGAGTGAAACCTTTTTGGTCGACGGTCTGTTCCAGAACAGGATACCTTGCTTAAATGCTTGTTATCTCGTTGATCTTGATTATAACTTGTGGTTTTTCTTTTCATGGAATGATAGCCTATTGTATGTAGTATTTTTCTATGTAAATTGTTTTCTGGAAAAATATCAAGGGGATGATCATACAGATCAAAAGGTTGAGACCCATAACAGAATTTTCTCTAACGGTGCTTCGCGCACAATCTGAGGATTTGTCTTTTTTGGTTCTCCCTGATGGTAATTGATCTCTCCTTGAGATTTTTACAGGTAATCACAATCATTGTAAGGAGTTCTCTGGATTTATTTCAGATTTTTTGGAGACCGAATTATTTTGAATTTTTTCGGGTCCCGAATTTCGTATTTTAATTAGTTAAAATAGTTTCTAATTAATCAATTTATTGAAATGTTAATTAGAAGACTCCTTAAATACTCTCCTTTCTGTTTTGATAGTTGGATTTAATTTAAAAGGGCTTAAACAATTAGTTGTTAAGGTTAAGCCTTCTTTGCATTCGGAAAACTTGAGCAACAAGTATGCACAAAGATTCTAATTAATGAAATTAATTAAGAGCAAGTGAATCATGTATATTGTATATGTGCTAACTTTGTTTTGTAGGAGGATGTGGGTTTGATATGGCTCAAGATGTCAATGCCTTGTGTGTTGTAAAATGTTGTGAATGCATGTGATTGCTTGTAAAGTGGCCTAAGGTGCCTTGATAATTAAGTGGTTAATTTTTTGATGTAACTTGTGAGGCTTGCATGCCCCTAAGGCCTAGGCGGGGTTTTAGGAATTTTATCACATGTATTTATTTCCCTTAATTATTAGATAGGATCTTAGTAATTAGTGGGAGGGCTTGATTAGATTAGTCTCGTTACATGGAGATGCGACGAAGATTAATGCAAGCGGGAGCCATACAAACCCACGGCAATGCTTGAGATGCTTATGTTATGTGATTGTTTGTGAATGCCTTGAATTGTCATAGGTAGGTATGGGTGTATGCTTACACGACCACCAAACAAGAGTCACTTATTTTGTCCCAAACTAAATTGATTAAGTCGACCGCCTTCCTTCTCTCTATCCCCTTCACGTCAATAGCCAATCATGGCGCGGTCCGCCATAGCGGACGTCATGGTTGTCAACCTTGATAGTCGGGGTACAAATGAAAAGATTTGTTAGGAGCAAATAGAGAGAGGTTGCTTATCGATGGACCCAACAAGTTTTCTTGGACATCGGGGCGAAGTTTGTAAATATACTTAGATATTCACAAACCAAGAGTCGTATGGTTGATATGATTGGTTGGAGAACCTACCTTGTCTAGTTAAGTAGGGTGTCGTGCCATAGCAGGCTCTACTTGATGAAAACGGGGATCTTGGAAACCCAACTACATTGGGACATTAAATAAATGTAGTGGGAGTTTTGTTTATCATTCCATAAACAAAACATTGCATAAACTAAATGACCTTAAATTGAAATTGTTATAGATATTAAATATGTTAATTTCGTTGCGATCAATCTTTGGAAAACGACAAGCTCGTTTCTAAGGTATTTACTTGGAGAAGAAATACCAATTTCTAAGACATGTTCTTGGAAATGAGAAACTTGAGCAAGTTTAATCCCAAAAACGTTCCTCGACTTCCCGAACAATAGCTTCGCTATGATTGATTAGTTTCGACGAAAATTATTCAATAAAGCGAATGCTTATATCCTTTTAGAAGTTCTAGACCTTTGAATTGGAGAATTCATAAGGACTATACTAAGACTTCTATACTCTCATCCACTTACTCAAGAAGACGGTCTTAGAGAAAGTAAAAGATAGACTCAATCATTAATGATCGAGTAATGGAATGTGAGTTAACCAAGAGACTCTTCTTATAAGAAGATAAATATTTCATTAGCTTGTGAACCGAAAGGTTTGAGTAGCTAATTGACAACTAGAGATATTAAGATCTCCAATATCAAGGATTGTTGATATTGTCATAAAATCTCTTTCTATGGATAAAGGATGTATTGTTCGCACACTTGTTAGTGCTAAAATGATTGGTTAAGTATTAAAGGAATACTCCACCAATATATGAGTTGAGACTTTGAAACCCTCACTAGTGACCGTGTGTCACATGAGATGTTTCATTTGCCATTTATGGGAGGCATTTGAAAGGTTGTCCGAAATACCATGATGTTCTAAACCTTGAGATATTTGTCGTTCAAATTATCTCACTATCTCTAATTCACACTAGTAATTAGGTGCTAGTTCATGTGCTCGCATTTAACGAAATGTGTAGACAATGATGAATAAGAGAAAGTTCGAGATAAGTAAAGTAAACTCCGTTTTGGAAATGGCTTATACGTCTAGGCCGCTACCATTGAATACGTAGAGTTATCTTTACTAAATAAAGAATTTGTTTAGGAATTTGAGGTTATATACCTTATTCCAAACATCTTATAAAACCTTATCTCCATTTCATATTTGATGATGGATGATCATGTTTTGTAATAGAGAAATGTTGTTCTCTTATTGTTATAAATTTGTGTATAAGATTTCATGCATCTTAATTGAATTTGCTTGAAATAAATTAACAAATTTTGAATGACAAATATGTAAGACTTCGCATAAAGTGTTTGACTTTTATGTAAAATAGTTGCTTAGTCGAATATAAACAAGAATCGCATTATGAGAGTCTACGTAACGTGGAACTCGTAAATCAATTCGATTGCAAAGAATCGCATTATGAGAGTCTACGTAACGTGGAGCTCGTAAATCAATTCGATTGCAAATCAATTGAAATTCATGCGAATCGTGTTTGTTAAAAGACAAAAGCGCCTTTGACCTATGAAGGTTTAAAAGACAAGTAACCTTATTAAGACTTATACATATTGATGTATATAGACTTATAGGACTTGTGCAATTGAAAGGTTGTTGACACTTTACCACTTGACCAATGATCATTGTAGATATTAACGTATCTATTTGATATGGTATAAGTATGAATCTTTTGACAAGATCAAAATGATCTCAAGAGTAAAGTTGAAAAACTATTCAATAAAAGCAAAAGTCTTAAGATGGATCATGGTAAATAGTTAAGTCATATAGTTTGATATATTGCCTAAAGAGTATGAAAGACGTTTCACTACTCGCTCCAGGAGGAACATTGAAAAATGTATCCAAAGATGAAGGTATCGAACATTGTTTGATATAGTTCGATCGGTAATAAATCAAATTGACTTGTTCGACTCATGTAAGGGATTTGTGTTTTGAGGACAATATTGTTTACACTGAATAAAAAATTCCATCGAAGTCTATTGAGAAAGATATCTTACGAGATTCGATCTCTAGGTATATTGTTTCTCAAGATTTGGTGTTGAGAAGCTTATTTCAAGGTTCGATTGATTGATAAGCTTGGACCCAAATAAGACGCTTAATATTATGTAGGATATCTTGAACTAACCAAAAGGTACTACTTCAACGAACATGATAAGAACAAAGTAGTTGTTGTTGCTCATCATAACGTAATCTTGAAGAATGATATTCTCAAGAAGAAGTAGTGGGAGTAACGTGAGCATTAAAGGAGTTTATACGTCACTACAAGAAGTACATTTATAGGAAACTTGTCACTCCATACATGGTGCTTAGTGGGAGTTGAGCTGAACTTAATTCACAAGCAGTTGTGAAAGGAAGAAGTTCATAAGCACGCTCGCTTCTAAAGAGTGCTCAAACATCTCACGAATGGATGATGTTCGAGAAACTCATGCAATATATTAGGATCAAGAACTTACTCTACAAGATGTTGTAGGAGTAGTTCATAGACCTCAAGCACCAATCCTACAAAGATCAACGAGAGTGAATTGCCTAAACTGAAAAGTACATAGGTTTCACAACATCCTCGTACTTGACATATGAGGATCCGTTGATAAATAAAGATGCGATGGAAAGACCCGATTCCACAAGTATGGTTTGAATCTATATGATCTTTAAAGTGCAATCCATATATATAACAACAAGATATAGACCTTGACTGATGTTCAAGAAGGAGCGATCCATCTAGAACATTTAGATCCTTAAAAGGAAAGATAGATATGGATAGCAAGTCGACTATGTACAAAGCACAATTTCATGATTGATGCTATGTCTAAGTCGATAACCAGTTGACCATGTACAAAGCACGGCTTCTCGTTTGTAATTGTGTATAAGTCAATAAAGATCATTCTAACAATAATTATATTTCGTATATATAGATATATGAAAAAATACATCAAAACCGCCTTCTTCGATTGAATGAAGGAAGTTGTTGTGTATTTGACACAAACCGAAGATTTTGTTGTATTATTGAAAACATATATATGCTTCAATGATCCATTAATGGATTGAAGCAAGTATTGTGGAAATTGGAATAAACATTTTGACAAGTAAGTCAAGGAGTTGAACTTCGTCAAAAGTATCTTGTATAGACAAGATATTCAGTGGGAGCATTATTGTGTTACATGTATTGTACAAGATACAAGACATTAATTGGGAATAAAATTAAAGAAAGGAATATTGTCAAGATCTCATTGGAGAATGTTTTCTCAGTTGAGAACTTGGGTAAGTCACCTAAATCCAAGGAAACAAAATCTATGGAGATAGATTATGATGGATGTCAGGTTTGAGCAAAATGTGCATATAATGACAAGGTGTTATAGTTACACGAAAAGATAGACTCCTAGAAAGGATGTCTAACCATGTTGTATGGCATACACTTGAGTTCTACTCGGTGTGTTGCAACTCAATTCGAGAAGAATGCACGATACAATTCGAGCATCCTTCTGTTATGAGTTTCATTACGTACGCCATACTTATGCACATGCCCCTATGTGTTGTACCCAAGGAGTATGACAATCAGTTGTCAAATGGATACAAAGAAAAACATATTTGGACAATAATCAAGAATGTCCTCGAGTATCTTATGAGAAAGAGTGATATGTTTTTCCATCTGATAAGATGAAAGAAAGCTCATATAAATTGATATATTGATGCTAGTTTTCGAAAGATTGATGTAAATACAATTGAGCTACATATTTTGTTTAAATGTGGTGTTGTAAATTTAGAAGGTGTTCTAAATGGGATATTACAACCGTTTCCGTCACCAAAAACAAAATATATATAGCAACTTGTCAAACAATGAAAGAATGTAGTATGGATCATGAAGTTCTCAGTCAAGCTAATATAGTTCTAAGCATCTCGAACCATAGCTTAAACTTGAAGAACCCAATATTAAATTGGTGATCCAACTAAGATCTATGACGATGTCACTTGATCTCACATGATGATGATCAAGAACACATATATAGGAGTATATATATATATAGGGTCAAATAAAATTTAATAGGTTCGCGGACACAGCGAACACTCTAACTTAACCTCTACCTTAAGCGGTATACAAGATGCAATTGTGCATCCATGCGTGATGGACGTATGAGTAACTTGCTTTAAGTGTATTACATCTTTTGAGGTTCGAGACATGTATATATATAGATATATGACATTGTTCTAAATTCTTCACTGGCTAGAAGTCACTATTGATTGACTCTAGGCCAAGTGGGAGATTGTTGGAGTTATGTCCTAGAAGTCAATATTTAATGACTAATTTTCTTAGTTTATGTTAATGATGATATTTGATCATTTGTTCCTAGAGTTTATTATTGACAGATCATTCAGGTTGAGGATCTGAATTGTAGATCTCTGTGGATCATTCATTAGAATGACAATAATAAATCTAAATCGTCCATAATCTTGATAATTAACAAGGAACATTAATTATCATAAAAGATTAGTATGCAAGTTAAGTGATGATTAAGTTCTACAAATCATAGGTAAGGAGTTACCAACTTAATTGCATATGTGTATGTTATTGGAACATAGTACAGGACTTGACCCAATGAAATAAACATATGGATTGTGTTAAGTGTCATTGTTTATTTCATATAAGTTTGATTCTAAGTTTGAGATGTTCACCTTTTCCACATGAGGATAGGTTCAATAAATATCGTCTAACGTTGATTCCTGATAAAGGCTGCTATAAGGACTTTATTTATGTTCTCTTGAATTGTGCGGGGAAAAGTTGTTCATCAAGAAAACCGTATGTCCCTCATTAGTATACCTAGTGAGTGATGATATCTGTTTGGGCCCCTTGATGGAGTTGGATCGTATGCATGCAAACTAGACGATCAACTCTAGATCAAGAAATGTATAATCTGCAAGAATGACACATTCCTATCTTGGATTATACAATGATATCATGTGACATAAGAATCAGACAAGGAAATACTATTATTTCTTATGCAGGATTGAGATATTGTAACGGTACATTATTTATACGAATTGGGAATCATAACGTGTTGCTAGATACCGCTTATGATTATTGGAAATAAATAACGATTTATTTCCATGGCCAACATAGTATAAATCCTCAAATAGGGTCGCACAAATAGGATTCTAACCACTTGGTGCATTTATTGTTTATTCACAATAATGTGTATTGTGAAATGTGATAAGTTAATTAATTAATTATATACCGTTATGAACCGTTATAATTAATTAAATTAAAAGGATCATATGGAAACAATTTAATACATTAGCTAATCATAGATTAATTATTAATGAGTTAATAATTAATTATGTTCAACTTACTTTAATTAGTTTGAGCTAATTGGGCTTCTATTTAATTGGTTAATTAAAGGCCCAATTTAAGGAAGAATGAAGAGACAATTAAAGGAGATTCATTAATTGGTGAATTAATGAATAAAGGCCTTTTATTAAGATGGCCCAAGAGAGCCCATTAGGTGGCCTCTTAGGGTGGATGGCATACTTGTAAATAGTATGAAGATTGGATGAGAGTGGTTGGCTATATAAAGGGGTCTCTTTGGGAGAAAACCCTAGCCGTCATCTCTCTTCCTCTCCCCTCCCTTGCGCCTCCACCTAGAAGAGAGATTTTTCTCTCTTCTCCATGGCTCTTCCCTTCCTCTCTTAGCTCATGTGTTGAGCATCCCACCTCTCTTCCTCTCCATTAAATAGTTAATTAAGAGAAGCAAGGTGATTAGCAAGAGGTTCAAGAGAACTAGCATTCTCTTTGAGCTTGGTGGTGGGTCCTTGGTGGGCTAGAGGCGCCTTAGATGGTGGAGGTGGTGGAGCACGCACCCCATCGACTCCCATGCCATGGATTCGAGCCTCATGAATGCGATTTCATGAGAGGTATATCTTTCTCCTACTTTCTCTCTTGATTTGACGTGTGATTGCTTTAGCACTAGATCTCTTGATTTGCTTGTTGTTAATGGTGATTAATTAGTTGTAATTAATCTAAAATTAAAATATGAGCATTTCCTAACACAAACGAACTACTCAAACATCTACAACATCCACCTCCTCCTCCTCCTCCGGCTCCTCCTCGGAGTCGCTACTAATCACAATAACAGGAGGACCCTCCGGTCCAAGGGGCCGAAGGTGGAGCAGGAGCTGGAATCGGTGCACTGTGCTCTATATAAAAGTATACGCCAGAGGGAGCAAAAGAAATGTGATGCGTGACATATGCCTGAAAGTGTGGGACATAGACACGCTGATGAAAGAAGGTCCCGTCAAAGACAGCTATCGGTGGTCCCCTCACCGGCCTGTGCATCCCCTGGAACCCCCAACCGCCAAGGAACATGCAAACAAAAATCAAGTGAGAAATAATTTTCTCAGTGCGGGTTTTAGTTCCAGACGTGGATTTCTAGTCGAAATCTTCGTCCAGAAATAATACCCATAATAAATAATATAATAAAGAACTATATTAAATAAATTAATATAAATAAGAAGAATAAACATAATGCGATGCAATCTATATATATCTTCAGTTGCGTACCGCACAACGAAGTAAATAAGGTCCGATCAGTACCATCTGTAATAATCATGCATAGAAACAAGTCAGGAACAATCATAAATAAATCATACCATATCACATTAAATTATAATACACCCAAGTTTCCTAACCCAACCGGCTGGGCACGTGAGGAAACTTTTTCCTAACCCAAGAGCACGTGAGGGACTTATCCCTAACTCTGGGCACGTGAGGGAATTCCACATTTAAATAGCGCTATCGAACTGGTCGAAGCCGGTGGCCGACCGACTCCGGAGAGTGACTTGATTTTCATGTCTTTCCTTATTCAATACCACTTGTATAATCAGGATCTGGCATATCTAGGCAAGATTGGATTGAGCTAGAAGGATTTAGCTCTTCCGTTAAATGAATATTCAAACTTGCCTACTTTATAAATCAAATCAATCGAATATGGAGATAGATTCAACATGAGTTGTAATATCTGTTCCTATAATCTAACATGATAAATTCATAATGCATAACAATAGGGAATCAACATGCATATGCATTAATTTAAAATTACCAAAAAAATTTCTATAGAAATCCACGTATCCGCACCTATATTCGGCTCGACGGTTTCCTCAGTCCAATCCCCTGTAATTAATAAAAACTATTATTAATTAACTAACGGTTATCTATTTAAGAAGGTGGTCCGGCTTAAGCTACCAGACTGACTCGAGTTTTCTATTTAAATTTTATAGTAATTGCTTGTATTTTCAGTAATTTAATTATTATTTATTATTACCTTTATTTATTTTATTTTTATTTTATTTAAATTAACTTTATTTTATTTTAATTTATTTTGATTTATTATTTTATTATTATTATTTATTTTGTTTATTTACTTTCTTATATTTAATGAATAAATTTTAATTAGTTTTATGTTTAAAATATTATCCTTCATATTTTCTTTCTTATGCGTAATTTAATTAATTTATTTATATTTAGTTTAAATAATTTCTTTAATATTTAGATTTATTTTTATTTAATAAGAATTTAAATCATTAAATAACATATAAACTCAAAATCCGAAAAAATCAAAATCAGAAAATCATAAAACAAATTTAAAAGTCTGAAAGTTGTTTGATTTTTATTGTTGGGATCAGAAAGTCGGTGATTTTGGTCGTCGTATCTGTTCTCGACTCACTCGGACTATTCTCATCATCTCCCGTAAAATCCGACTAATTAAAGAAATTCCCTACAATTAAGTGGCTTTTTCTTTAATTAATTAATTATTAAGCCCATAATTTAATTAACTTAATCTTAGATTAAGTTTTTGTTAATTATCATTAAAATTCAGCCCACAAACTTAAATTTTAATTTCAGTCTGAAAATAAAAGTCCAGCTCATTCATTCTTCTTTTTTTTTTTAGCTTTAAGCCCACTCGAAACAGCCCAAAAATGGGCCCAGAATGCGATTCGACTAGACCATGTCAACCTGACCCAGTTGACCTGGGTCTAGCTTAACGGGTCCGAAACCCCTTCCGCCAGGATCCGCCAGCCCATTTTCCAAAAGAGCCCTTAGATCATTTTATTTCCCATATAAGCCCTTCTAGTTTATATTTATACCCTTTTTCCTCACAAATCAGCCCTTTTCTTTCACGAACAAAGTCCTCACCCCAACTTTTTCTTGCAAAACAGCCCCTGTCACCACTCCTCTCGCACCAGCATGGTACCAGAGGTACAACCACCGTACCTGAGGCTGGTACCAGGCTTCAAATCGCCTTCATAAGGCTTCTCTCAACTTTCTTTAAGTCCAGCCGAAACAAACAACCCCAATTTCCCTCAATTTGATTCATTCTCATCGGTTTTCAACATGACAAAACCCAAACACACACCATAACTCGAATTCAACTATAAATGTCACACAAATCTTACAAGTCATCAATCCAGCCTCAATAAACTCACTTCTATGAGTTTAGAGGCCAAGAACAGTAATTAGGATTTAATTAACTCAAAACCCTAAACTTTCCCTATCGGCTCAAACAATTCCATCTAATTTGTATTAACGAGGGATGGAAATACCTTTGATCTTCAGTATCAACTCCCCTTTCCTCTCCTCCGCTCAGTCCCTCTCTCTCTTTCTCTCTTTTTCTTTTATGGAATTTCTTTAACACCCGGCCAACCCAACTAACCAAAATAGAGGGTATTTATAGACGAAACAAAGAAGAAAATAAGGAGAGGAAATCAACGACAGAAACTACACACCCGAATCTCAAATTTCTCAACTCACTCGATTTCTCCCTCGTAGCATCTCACGGCTACAATTGGAGCAGAGAAATGACGGCTTCTCACAGCCGTGGCCAAGTGTGGTTGGCTGGCCACACTCAATCCCCATCAAAATTCGTGTGAGGCGGTGCGGCGAATAAGGAGAGAAGCGGAGGAATCAGACAGAGAGGAAAAAGAATGGCGGAGAGAAGAGAGAAAGAGAGATGAGGCCAGCTGTAAATCGATTTTTATCGATTTTACTTCGGTTGGATTCTCTGTGGCAAAAATTTTGTGGCCAACGATGTTGCAGCTCTAATAATTGATTTTAATTACGAATTTCATTAAAATTTAATCAATTTAACAATGAATTTCATGTTTAATTAAGCTTTGATTTTGCTAGAATATTTTATACTAATTATAGATTTTACGCAAAGTCAAATATTTCGAATTCGAGTCTATTTTTATGTTGCTTTTGATTTAATTGTTTATTAAAAATATTATAATTATGATTTTCTTATGAATTAATATTTTCTAATATGTTTATTAATTTACCCTAATTAATTTTTAATTGGTTTAATTACCCTACTATGTTACAAAAAGAAACCCAACAAAAGTCACCAAGTCATCGAAAAATAAAAATTTCGGAAAATTAGCCATATACCCTTCAAATCTTAGCCAATTGGAACCCTCTAATCTTTGAAATTGGAAATATCTCCCTCTAATCATCATTATCATAGATATATATAATTTTGATTATTTCTAATGATTTTTAATTTTGAAAATTCAAATTTAAAAATGATCAGACAAAAATGTCCTCGACCAATGATTGATCTTCTCACTATTTATGCGTTGTAATATTGAAAAGTAATAAACGATATCAAGTATTCCCCAAATCTTTTCAAACATTTCCTTCTCAACCAAAGTATTTGAGTTTCTAACTTTCTATGTAATGTAGAAATTGAAACAAAAGCAATTAGGCCTCATCTTCAAAGCAGGTGGCTGTAATCTAGCGAGACACAAGAGTTCTTTCTCTGTGCAAAAAGAAGAACTTCATTTAGGACTTTCATCGAACACCTTGAGTGCCAAAAGTTCAATAAACCGTAGCAATGAGCAACGAGTAATCCGCTGCCAACTTTTAAAAGAAAAAGGGCATGGATAAGGAAAACGGTACAAAGAAGAAGTTCCCTAACATTTCACAATAAATAAACCTCAAACGTTGATAAGAACAAAAAAATACACGACATAGACGCACACAGTAGCCATCCCCCTCTTTATTAAACAGGTAAAAGATGAAAATTGGATGGGATTTAAGAGAGAATATCTAACTGTATAAATATGCTAACTTTGATGCAGAGCCCATCATCGAATTAGAATGGGGCCTATCTTTAAATATCAATCGTTGGTTGAGGACAATTTGGTCCGATTATCTTTAAATTTGAATTTTCAGAATTAAAAACCATTAGAAATAATCAAATAGATATAAATTTGTAATGATGATGATTAGAGGGATATTTCTAATGTCAAAGATTACAGAGATATTTTCAATTGGCTCAGATTTGAAAGGTACATGACAAATTTTCTCAAAAAAAATTCTGTCGGGATTTTCATACGGACATCCTTTCAAATCTTACTTATTAGTTTCTTGTCATTTTATATTTCTAGAGCGAGTTCTATCAGAGTATATATGGTTTAAGTCAGCAATGAAATGAAATCTCAAAATTATGTATATCGGGAAACCACAAAATAATAAAAAAAAACAGAGTCGTTATTCCTAGTTGGCGTAAAATTTTTTGAAAAATTATTTACCGGAAATTGATAACTGTCATTTACAGTTTTGTCATCGAATGAACAAAATGAACACATAAAATAACAAGAAGTGAACACATACAATAAATAAGTTCAATAAAAGTAAGTTGAATATGTATATAAAAATCAGAACAATGGATGACAAAACTTATTTGTTTGTATTTGTTTACTTTGATCACCTATATATTTATCTTGTCTATTTTATGTGTTCACTTTGTTCAAATGATGATAAACGATGGCAAAACTACAAATGACAGTTATCATTTCTCCATTTAATGTTAAAATTAAATTTTAATTTTAATGATGCAGAACGTTTTAGAGGCTTATTATATCTGTATGGACAGTAAACATCAAATATTAAAAGAGTTTTGATCTGGAAAGTTTATGCATACATTGGCAAATAGGACGGCATTTTTTTATATATAATAAATAGGCAGAGGTTATCCGGCAGAATATTAAATCAAAGTTAAAATAAGAGAACAACAAAAAAATAGCAGCTGTTAAGAAACAATATGATTGTGTTGATTATGATCATTATTGAATTTTATAATATGATATGAATGTCATCGATATATCAGTTCGGAGGGGTGATATTGATAAATAAAGGAACAATATTTAATTTAATGATTTTTGGGCGATCGAGTACCGCAAGACGTTATGTTCAAAATACAAAGAATATAGTCGGTGACGTAATATATATTGTCATATTTTGAGATGACCTATGTGCAAATTACCAAATTGTTTTTTGCTTCTGAGGAACAAGATATGTTCACGATCCGATCGATTAAGAAAAATACAGTGCCCGACCTTGATCTAGTAGGAACAAGGTACATTTCTAACCCCTGTCCAATGACTTCTGACTCACCTATACTTCTTTTTTTTTTTTTTGAAAGCTTGACAGAAGCTGTCAAGGAAGAAAAAGAAGGAAGACAAAACATCAGGCACAGCTTTTCAGCTGCACAACCTAACTAACTATTTTTAAAGAACAAGGATCCATCTTCCTTTATTCCCCTAGCCAGTACCTGCACCGGCCTTGCTTCATCTCTGAATCTCCTGTTATTTCTCTCGTTCCAGAGCGACCAAAGTGTAGTGAATAGGTAACAAAGAAGCTTACCCTTGCTAGGGCCATTTAAACTAGAGGCTGAAGCCAGGACCGTCTCTAAAACCGTTGCCAAAACAGTTGGAACTGAGAGACCTGTTGAAGAACTCACCTGTTGCCAAACTCTAAGTGAGTACGCACAAGTAAAGAAAAGGCGGAGATCATCCTCAATTAAATACGCTGAACAAAGGGAACATCCAATTTGAACCTCAATGTTTCTATTAAGAAGAATTTGTTGGGTTAGAAGTTTGCTCTGCAGTAGTAGTAAGGCAAATAGTTTAATCTTTGGAGGTAGCTTGAGTTTCCAAATCCAGCTGATCGGGCTTTTTATCTTACCTACATAAACCAAGGCTTTGTAGGTATCCCTCGAGGAGAAGGTTCCATCTTTGACCACTTCCAAAGAAAGGAATCCCTTTCTTGAGCGAGATGAGAGAGATCAATGTGTCTTGCTTCTTGGAGAATCAAAGTTGTTCTAAAGTCGTGGGGCATTGGCAACAACCTTGTGAATTGAGAGAGCGCTTTTTGTAAAGTGATATAAGATTTAGCCGACTTTTCATCATTTTTTTGAAAGAAGATCAAGGGTTGCCCTCCCCAAGCATCATACCAGAACGACGGAGAGGCCCCATTTGAAATCTCCCAGGTGGTGGACAGTTGAAAGAGGAGTCTCGTTTTGAAAAGGTCCTTCCAAAAAAATGACCTTGAGGAGAGCCAATTGAGTAGAGAGCATAGACAATTTCTTCTGGAGTAAATAGCTGAAGTGATCGAAGTATAAACCAGAGTCAAAAGAAAACCTTGTTTACCTGACTAGTCGTTTGAGTAAAGCAAAGGTGTCGAACCCACAGAGACGGTGATGGATACTAATTTTATCCTTTTACTAAAGCTAGATGATAAATTTTTATGGTGTTTTGGTATTAATGAAACAATTGAAGAAATGATGCAGTTGACTAAAACAAATAAAATAAATATTTTTGTTGTTTTCTGGATTTAAAATATGTAATTAAAAATGCCTTAGGGTTCGATTTCACTTAGGATTGGTCACAGGGTTGTGAATCATAGGACTTTCGTGTTCTGACCCACCAATACGGTCCGTATTGTGTCCAATTCGGTCCGTATTCCACTGTGTAAACTCTATGTTCTACTTGTTGATTTGATTAGTTTGTGCTAAAGGTCCATCTCGCTATACCTAAACTCCCTAGTCCTTCGCTTTCGCCTATTGGACACGGTATTTGGTATAGAACCTAGTGTTAACCCTCATCAAGTGTATTGTACCTCAACTTTCGTGATGTTGGTAGACTTACTCGAGTTTACTTGTTGTTTTCTACGAGACATCTATTATAAACTTTCGTTCTAATAGAAACCTTCACCTTTCAGTTACAAGTTGATTGACTTTCGCCTTTTAACATATCTCGAATTACTTATGCAAGTTTTAATTATTAATTTATGTTTTAGTCCTAACAAGATGTGGCCATTCATCCATTAAGAAACACAATACAATAATCAATTCTAAGCATAAGCATAAGATATAAAACTCCAACAAGTAAATAGCATTACTAATCAACAACAAGTATCACATAAAGAACCAAATCCTAAGCTACATCAACTCCTAAGACAATAAAAGTCTAGCCTAACATAGTCTCAAACAACACATAAATAATAATAAAAACAAGATACAAACTTCATGACAACAATAAATAAGAGAAAAGGAAGAGATACAACAATATCTTGCTTTACTCCTATTTGAACCGAAATCTGAATTCGTGGTTGGATTGAAACTGCCGCCGTCGCGTCTAGAATCTCTCCAAAGTCGCTGCCATGGTCGAGTGCTGATGGAAAAGTGGAAATCCCACGCCTTTCGGCGTGAGAACGGTGGTGGGAGGTGGGAGAATGATGGCTGGAGGAAGAAGATCTGCTCCCCAAGCAATATGGCGCATATATAGCAATCCTAGGCCTCCCTTCCTGTCTTTGGACGCCCTAGGAGTGTTTCCTAACTTGCCAAACCGACCTAGAGACGCTGCCATAGGAGAAAACACCTTCCAAAAGTGACCAGAACTTTCCTCGCATGGCAATTCGGACCGAATTGGGAGTAATTCGGACCGAATTGGAGACACTGGGTTGAGGTTGCACAGGAATTCGGTCTGAATTGTGGACAATTCAGTCCGAATTGGAAAGACTGGATGCCTCAAGGTATAGATCGTGTGGGCAAGTGTGTTGCTGCTGTGTCGGGTTGAGTAGGGGTCTGACCTAGGTTAGGAATGAGTCGTCTAGCCGTCTAATTTGTCGATTTCATGTTGTTTTTCTTGAGTTCCTGTAAAACAATATAAAAACGACTGCAGTACCAAATCTCGACAAACAAACACAAATGCACAATAAATTCATGACTTTAGTCACAAATTTCGATTTAAGTCTGGCCAAAATAACAATATAAATACGAGATATCATGAAGCAATCTCATACCACAGAGAGTGGTTGGACGAGTAGAGCCTCCACCACCACCTGAGTAGGAGAACTTTATTCTGCAACGCCAAGTCTGTAATACCACAACCCCCAAAAACTTTTGGCAAGCAAATTGAACTCTAGCTTTTCAACGGAATACCAGAAGAGCCCCATAAAAACCTCCTGCTTAGCCTTTCAATTCTTTGCAGGAGCCATTTGGGTAAACAAAAACAGGAGAGATGATAGACGGGTATGGAAGAGAGGACGGAACTAACTCCATTTGCTACAAGATTTGTGAGTAAGACGAGCACTTACCCTTTCAACAACATAATTTGTATCGAATCCATTGTTGTCATTGCAACTTGCAAATGCAGTTTGAAACCTTAATTAGAGGAAAAGAGAGTTCATTTAATAAAAAGAGGCAAGATCGATCCAACATATTATATATTGTCGGTTTATCTAGGGTATAAACCTATATGCATATCTAATCTATGAAATAAATATAGAGTATTAGGTATACTTATCGGAAGTTGATCGAATGTCTAGACCCTTCTCGGAGTTCGGTTCTGCAGCCCCTTGTCTCTCTCCGTATGCAACCGGTACACCACAACCTCAAGTTAGGGCTTGGCGTCACCTTTCACGATTCCAAATGCTGATCTCCTTGTGCGTGTGTGATCCGATTGCTCCAAGCACTCGGATGGCTTCCTCCCTCTCAAATCCTAACCTCTCTCTTTGTTTCTGGACACAAACACGAAGGGTTTCCAACAGAGAGGTCGGTTATAACAGAGGGGTATATATAGGAGTCGATCAAAACAGACAGAGTCGGTTCTGATCCCGACATCCAGCGGCCCGCTGGTCCAACCTGCGACCCGCTGGACCGTTCAGTTTTCAGCAACCCGCTGGCCCAGCCAGCTGCCGGCACAGATCGAGAATGGCTCCACGCACTTTTTCTAACATATATATATATTTGTGTACGCAAAATCCATATAATTAAATTAAATTCTACAATAGCTATCATGGCCATAACAAACGAGTACAAAAAATTTCATAATCCTCTCAAGAAATCCTTTTGTATACCAGCAACTATTTGTACAAGCGACAGAAATTCCATACTTCTATCTAGCTAGATAAAGCGCCATTATCCTAACTAGTGCGTATTAGATCATACTTTGGACATTTACCAATGACCATTATCCAGCTTGATTACTTTTACACATTAAATTCAACATTAGTTTTATTTCCAAACTATTTAAACGAAAGAGAAAGTGACTAGATCAAAATATAATTTTATAATATATACATAAATCAATTGTGAACAAATTTACATAAATTAGTTGGGAATGAATTTTATTAATACCTTAATTGCATTATCCCCAAAATTTAGGGTCAGTTTTACCTTTTTGTTATCACTCAAAACTTCTTCTTTATTATCACTCAAAATATTATTATAATCTCTACTACTCTAATATTATACCTCCAAGATTAGAACTCTACTACTCACTATATTCATACACCTCCTAACTACTACACTCTAACCAGTACTCTTACAAGTGGACTTAATTTTTCTTTGCTTGGACTTATTTGGATGATACAAGCTAATACTTAACCACCTAGTTATACTCTCCAAAGTCGGTTATGGAGATGCCTAGAACCTAGTATACACTTTTCTTGATTGTTTTATATTAAACCGACATCAACAATTTCTATCAACTTCTAGATAAATCTTGATTTATCAAGTTAAGCTTCGGTAGGCCAAACTAATTGGACTCGTAACATTATGAGTCAACAATGGCCCAAATTCAACAAAATTGTTGACTTCGATGGCAGGTCAGTATGCAGATGATTAAAAATTTTCATCATCTTTTAAGCCTTTCAACTGTTGCTCTCGAGAAATTTCAAGAAGAAAAGCAACATAATCATCGTGCATGTAAAATAATCACTCTTTGATGTGTTTTCACTAATCAGCGCTCAATTAAGATTTTTTTCATCGTGCTGCACTCCATCAAATGTTTATTCATTTCTTCCATGGTCTTCACCAATGGAGCCATCTGATTCTATAGTTATGCTTCAACTGAGAAAATAAATTATTACTTCAAATGTAAGTACTAAACTAAAGTTGCAAATGATAGAGAGTTAAAATAACTCAAATAGGTACAATTAGGAAAGAGCACTTATCATTAACTTGCTAATGATAACAAACACACATTATGCATTGATCAGATTCACAAAATATTAGAATATTGGTTAAAAAAAATATTGTCAACAAATTAATACAACATGGATATCATTATGAATCAGTCCTTAATTCTAAAATCTTATTCTTATAATTTTCATCATAACAACATTTAATTTTTAGTTATAACAAAATTGGCTTTCTAACAATAGAGACAATTAATAAAAAAATAATAAAATTAAATATATACAATTAAAGGAGAATAGAGAGACATATGGCAAGAAGGGAAGAGAAAGGTGATGAAATATTTAAAGGAGCAATTGAGTGATTTACAACCGTCGGATGATGATGACGCATTTTTGATGGACGATTCTAAGTACTTCCATCCCCTTCACCTACTCAAATTAGATCGAAATACCACATTCCGTGGGCCCAAATTGTCAATTAGAGAAATTCTCGCACTAATGTCGAGTTGTGTGAAGAAGAAAAGAACTATACGGCAATAATTAAAAATCCGCTAAACAATAGACCGTAACTATGGACCACCTACATGCTTGTGAACCAACATTTAAGCCTCATGTATTTGCTGTAAACCCCCATCATTAGCCAAAGAAACAGGGACACTTCACTACGAAGTCAAACGAATAGCATCGGATGTTTACATGCGAACAACAATTTTTGTCTTAAAATAAATGACTCATAAACAAATAAACGCCAATTTATAGTGAAACCAATACATAATAAAAGTACGAGCATAAATATTTTCAAATAAAAAGAAATAAAATCGCCATTGAGAGTTCATACTTCATACATTGTGCGAAAAAGTTTTTTTAAGTCAAAGAATAACACACAAAGAGAGTATCCTCCAAACGGAGAAAGATTAGAAGAATTAAATAAGGGTGGTTAGACTTAATCCTACTACAGGACCTTAGTTGAATGAGAAGATAATACAGTTTGACAAAAAAGTTTTGATATGTAACTCAATAATATATTTGAAAATTGATAAATTTGTATGATCAATTTTATCCAATATCTCATAATAGTGACCATAATAAAAATGAGTTTGATTAAAAATACGTTAATGCAATTTTCTCAAGAAAACTTTTTACATATCTACAACCGTACCAACATGAATTCTACGCTTTTTCTCTATCTCTAACCATTGCATATTGCATCGATGATCATGCTATGGGCATTTACTCATGACCTGTTCCATTTTTTTTTTATTTTTTTATTTATTTATTTTTGCTACAATGATCTGTCCATTTGTCTGTGGCCAGCATGTTATGATCTGCATAGTTTTGCTAATTCCAGAAAAAATTATAAATAATCTTAATTAATTAAGGAATTTTAAAATAATCTTATTTTAATCCAAATTATAAAAATGAGCTCGCGGTATCAGATTCCGGTAATCCGATCAAATTTCTTATCTCGTTATTTGAAATGATGACATTAAAAAAGCCAAATAAAAGTATTGATTTTGGGTTCTCGTGTCCAAGAATAAGAATAAGACAAATTTTTGTTGTTTCTTTGGCATGCACGTGATATCCATGCTATTCAAAAGCAGAAACATCCTTTTTCTTTCTCCATAAAATGTATAATTAAATTTAAATTATTTAGAGAAAGAAAAAAGATGTTTCTGCTTTTGAATATCACGTATATCACATGCATGCCAAAGAAACAACAAATTTTTTTGTCTTTTTCTTATTCTTGGACATGAGAACCCAAAATCAATATTTTTATTTGGCTTTTTAATATCATCATTTCAAATAACGAGATAAGAAATTTGATCGGATTCCGGAAATCCGATACTAGACTGAATTTGTATCGATATTGTGAGATCATTTTTATAATTTGGATTAAAATATAATTATTAAATTTTTTTTTAATTAATTAAGGTTAGTTATAATTTTTCGGTGCTAATCCAGTATCGACCTTCCGACTGGGATACTCGGCAGTCAAAAAAATGACTGCTGAGGAGTCCTTTTTATTTTTTAAACTTTTAAAAATTTTAAAATTCAATTGTTGAATCTAAACCATTGATTTTGTTCAATTTTACGGGCGATGTGTTTTCATATAAGTTTTATAAAATTTGGAGTTGATTTGATACATGATTAAGTGCTCAACAAATGAATATATTGAGATGACCTATGTGCAAATCACCAAATTGTTTTTTTCTTCTGAGGCACAAGATATGTTCATGATCCGATCAATTAAGAAAAATACAGTGCCCGGACTCGATCGAGTAAGAATAAGGTTACATTGCTATCCCCTGTCAAATGACTTCTGACTCACCTAGTCACCTAGTGAAAGGCAAAAGGGCCGGACTGAATTTCAAAGGACCGGACTCAACGGGTTTAGTAGAAGGGTCGGGTAGGACCGGGTTGAGAAAAAGGATTTAAATGGGATGACTTAGACGGGTTTGATTTTGGAAAAGGAGACCGACCTTTTGAAAACCCGGCCCTTCCATCCCTCCAACATAATACCAATATTTAATTATTTTTAATATTTTTTTAATCTTTATCATCTCATCACGATCAAATATTTTCCACGATTGAAGGGTTAGGTCGGACCTGACCCTTCAAAACCCGGCCCTTCAATATCCGTCTTGGAAAAAAAATAGATCCGGCCCTTTCAAAACCCGGCCCTTCGAGGCCCTTGTCCGTCGTAAGCCCTTCGAAGGACCGATCCGGTCCGGATTTTATGACGGTCTTCCAAAAGGCGGGCCAAGGGCCAAGGATTTTTGGACTTTCACTATAATCATCTAACCCCAGTTGCTTATTGCCTGCGGGCAGCAGGTCATCTGTCTGGTTTTGCCGATCCAGTATCGACCTTCGGTTGAAAAAATACTGGGCTTTTTTATCAATCTCAAATGTTCCCTTTTCTCATAACCCAGCTAGACTTACTTTAAATAACTTTTGGGCTCAGATGTAAATGAGCCCGGAATTTTTTGTTTACTTGTTAAATTTTTCTTAATGATTTACAAGAAATTTGCTTAATGGCCTAAGGGCCTGCTCCCCGCCAACTGCGATCTGGTCTTTTTCGGGACTGAAAATGGGAAAATCTCTCTTCCTTCCTTGCGATGGTTGATCGCATCCAACTTTACTTGTATTCCCGGATCGGTAAAAAAAGTAAAAATCTAAAAAGTTCAGCATTTCCTGTTCATTCTGTTAGAATTCTAACTCAGAAGAAAGGAGTAGTGGCTAGACTACACAGTAAGGGGCCCGCTTGTCCAAGCCAAGCTTGGGGGAGCAAGCGACCCGCTTAGTCGACAAGCGGCCCGCTTAACTTGAACCTGACATACGATATGAGGCAGCAGCTGATCCGATAGAGGTGCGGGCACATCTGATGCCCCTTAATTTGGTGAGACAAGTAGAGGAGCAGTGATTGAGAAACAAGAAGCATGACGAGTTCTTCATGAAGCTCTCCAACTACTTCTTTGGACCTCCAACCGAGCATTGAAGACAAGTTTGTAAGATTTTAATTTTCTCTTTCTCTTTTAAATTTTAAGTGAATGAGAGCACTGTGGATAGTACTGGAATTAAGCTTGGGGGGAGGAGATAGATAAAATTGAAAATTTTGCAATTGTATCTTAGGAAATCATGTAGAAATGCTTTAGTTAGGTTTCTGTCTCAGTGGCAAGCGGCCCGCTTGGTCCTCAGGAGACCCGCTTGGTCCTCAGGCGACTCGCTTGACTCTGAGCAGAGTTAGAAAAATTTTGAAAAATTCCTTTTTGTCTCAGAGACTGTCGACCCGACTAAACCTCAGTCGACCCGCCTGACTTGAAACAGTTAGACAATTTCTTAAGGTTTTTCTTCATTTGTAGTATAATTCATGTAGTTGCATTTAGGTAAGTTTAGGAATAGTTAATTAGGACTTAGATAATGACCTAAATCAAACTCAAATGGACTTAATTGAAATTAACATGAAAATTTTGATAAATTGATATGAATTTGACAAACTCAAACAACGATTTGATTTGAAAATGGACAAGACACACCTAGTAAACGTCTTAATGAGGCTAAGTCTCTTAGTCTAAGTAGATTAGGTACTTGGTTTAGATGATGAAATGGTAATTAGGGCACCACCTCACAAATACTTCCTATTTGCCAAAGAAATTAACTTCACCGATTTAAGACTGTGTCAATTAGGAGATGAATAACCAGACCAAGAGCCGAATAACCGCTTAGTTTTCAAGTTTATTAAAAGTCGAAGATGTAAATACTCACAATAAAAAGCATAAAACCCAAAAATCTAAAAAAATAAAACCAGAAAACTGAAAAACAAAAACAAAAAGGGGAACTAAAAAGCGGTGCTCTGACGATGGCCATTGCGGGAGGCTATAGGTTTGTGTGGATAAAAAAATTGATCCATCAAAGTAAAAATGAGGAAAACCTCAAATAAAATTCACACTCATCTGCCCGGCCTTTGTCGCGCAACCTATCTCTGCCCCAAGGAACAAATAAAAACAGAAATTATAAATAAACGTTTAATTAATCTACCAAAAAACTTTGGAATTGGATGGGTAGGGATTTGTACCCTTATTTTTGCCCTACTTTAGTCTGATGTCTAATGGTGTTTTCCAAAATGATGAGCGGTTAAGTAACCAAAGATCTAGTTAGTAAATCGACGAAGTTGACACACTGTTTAATTTGGTAGAGTTGGTTCCATTTCATTGCCTAAATCAATTGCTCTAATCTAAGTAGACTATTGAGCTTAGGGTTTGGTAAGGCGGGTTATTAGTTGTGCCATGATTAAATTCAAAGAAAATTGTTTGATTGAGTCGAGGTTAGCAAAGAACAACTTGGTTTTGAACTTAAAATCTGAAAATGGATTTCATAAGTTGTTTAATTGAGTTTGAGTTTAGGTCAGGTTCTAAGGTACTAATTAGATATTCTCGGACTTTGCATATCGTACATTCAATCTTAATTTAGGCCTAAACCAATCTCTTGACTTAGAGGCTTCTCACGTGCATCGCACGAAGCTCCATCTATATATGCTTCTAATATAATATAGTTCGACATATAAAGATTTGGTATGTAACTCAATTTAATTTTTTGAAAATTGTCTGTTTCATTCATAATGATTTTATATGATCAAATTTATCCAATATCTCATAATAGTGCGAGTATACAAAAAATGCATTAATGCAATTTTCTCAAGAAAACTTTTTACATATCTGCAACCGTACGAAGTTCTACACTTCTCTATCTCTTATATATAATGCATGAATATCCTAACCATTGCATATTGCATCGAAGATCATGCTATGGACATTTACTTATGACCTGTCCCATTTTATATTTTTATTATTTTTTGTGCTATACTGACCTGCCCATTTGCCGTAGCGCAGCCTGCGCAGGTCATCTGTCTGGTTTTGCTGATCCAATATCGACCTTCGGTTGTAAAAATACTGGGCTTTTTAATCAAACTTAAATGTTCCCTTTTCTCATAACCCAGCTAGACCTTACTTTAAATAATATTTTGGGCTCAGATATAAATGGGCCGGGAATTTTTTTTACTTGTTAAATTTTCCTTAACGATTCCCAAGAAATTTGCTTAAGGCCTAAGGCCTAAGGGCCTGCTCCCCGCCAACTGCGATCTGGTCTTTTTCGGGACTGAAAATGGGAAAATCTCTCTTCCTTCCTTGCGATGGTTGATCGCATCCAGCTTTGCAGACTTGTATTCTCGGATCGGTAAAAAAAAGTAAAAATCTGAAAAGTTCAGCATTTCCTGTTCATTCTGTTAGAATTCTAACTCAGAAGAAAGGAGTAGGGGCTAGCTGGACTCGCATCCTCGGCAGTCAAAAAAGGACTGCCGAGGGCAGTCGTTTGTTTGTTTTTTTGATATTTAAAAATTTTAAAATTCAAATGTCGAACCAAACCGTTGATCTTGTTCAATTTAACGGGCGATGCGTTTTCATATAAGTTTTATAAAATTTGGAGTTGATTTGATATTTAATTAAGTGCTCAACAAATGAACGAACCTGGTTTAATTAATTCTAATACGTTCATTTGTTGAGCACTTAATCAAATATCAAATCAACTCCAAATTTTATAAAACTTATATGAAAACGCATCGCCCGTTAAATTGAACAAGATCAACGGTTTAGATTCGACATTTGAATTTTAAAATTTTTAAATATCAAAAAAACAAACAAACGACTGCCCTCGGCAGTCCTTTTTTGACTGCCGAGGATGCGAGTCCGGGGCTAGCTCACTCTCGGCTCTCCGAAGTCCGAATCAACGCCAAGCACTTTTTGAACCTGCAAGTCGGAAGATGGGAAGCTTCTCGTGGAAGCAACTGGAGTTTGGTTTAATACTCCTCTACGCCGCATCTTTCTACGCCGTCTTCATTCAACGCTCCCTTCACCTTTCTCACGGTACGCTACGCTAATTCTCTTTCCCTTTCAAATGTCAATGAATCATCTAATGAATATATTTTTACTGATGTATAGAGATCCCAAATGTGTTGCAGATTATGTTGGAAGGCTCTATGGTCTTCGTAAGGGCTGGTTAGCCGGTCGCCTAAATGTACTATTTATTTATTTATTTATTTATTTATAAGTGACATTTGCAGAATATTTTGATGTTTTGTTCAAGTGCTTGTCTGATTGTCAACTGAAGCTCTACTGCATTGACAGAAAAATAAAATAATAACATAGTCATTCTTTGGTAATTTTTCGCTTCCTAAGCCCCATGGTTTTACTTTAATTATTCTAATTCTATATTTTTGCTTTTCAGGACATATCTGATCCCCAGTGGAGAAGCTTCCGTGACAATTTGCCTATTCTGACTGTAGTCATGGGTACTTTTGTAACTGTTGCAAACTTCCTTAGATATCAGTATGGCTTGAAAGGAAGAGGCATGTCTTTATTATGGACAATTATCTCTCTGTGCTATTTGGTTTATCTACATGGGGCTTGGTAAGTCCGTGCGCAGTAAACTAGAATGTCCAATTTTATATTTTTTTCTGAGATTTAGGAAATTCAGAAAGAATTCATATTCTGAAACAACTCACCAGGTACATTGGATACTTTTTTTTGCAACAATTATAAGTTATAAAAAAACTGTATCAAAGTGAATTGTTTTCTATCTCAGATAGAAGCTAAATCTCGTCCAAGCAGTACAATTTGAACTAAGCTCTGTGGTGACCAAGCCACCTTCTTTTCTAATATTATTTCATGTTAGTAAGGGTTTTGTGGATGACTTGAGGTCAGGTTTGTTTTAACATTACGTCCTATAGCATGCTGTTCAGTTACGATACCTAGCTTTGGGGCTGGTATGATTCTCCTATTTGAGAACTGAAATTCTCTAAGCCTCATAACATTATACCTTTGGTGTTGAATTAAGGCCTATCTCTTCTTGGTTGTATACCCAGCCTAACAGCCATTGACAATTTGTAATTGGTATCCAGTTAGAATTTTCATTTTTTTTTTGTTTGCAGTGTCTTTTTCATCCTTGCAATTGGATCGGCTAACTATTTCATTTCGAAGGTTTGATGTACTACTTTTCCTTGTTCCCCCAAACCCCGCTCCTGTATTGTGGACCTGTACTTGTTTCCTGCTTTTATAGTAACAAATGGTCTGCATTGATATTTAATGCTAATTATTTTTTTTTTATTAATGTTTGCTACTTAATCAGAAATCATGGATTGGAATTGTAGACTGGTACCACTTTGGGTTCATACTGGATGCATATCACTCAACTTAGATGATGTTTTTCTGTCATATCTTGTTGTTCTCTTTTTAATTTATCTAATTTAGCCAGAATTCAACCCAAGTTACCCAACCGATAAATATATAGCAATTATAACATAAATAATCCTCAGATATCTCTGTGTGTGTGTGTGTGTGTGTGTGTGTGTAATTTGTACACTAGACCCTAGGGATCTATGTTCAGTAAAAATTCATTTTTCTTTTTGTAGACATTTGTCGAGTCAAGATATTACATGGGAATTTTGTGGGGCTTCAACGTAGCCTTTCTTGTACTTAATCGGGTATATGAAGGCTACCCCTTCTCTTTGTTTGGGTTAGATATACTTGCTGCTCTCATTTTCTGTATATGCAAAGACCCTTGTAAAATTAGAAATTTATGTTTACTAATTTTTTTGTTTGCTTTTGTCTAAATGCTAATTGCAGGCAAAGGTTGGCCTTTTTGGATAATTTCCGTGGCACTTTTAGATGGCACATATGCTTTAACTTTGGTATCCTCTATCTCTGTGATGTTTATTGTAATTGCCATTTAGAAAAGAACTGAAACTGCCGACCTAGTATGACCTGCTGGTTCACGAAGTAATCTGAATTAAATCAGATTACCTGTTAGTGAGCCTAAACCAGCTGATCTGGTTCGCATAGAGTCAGCTTGGTAGGTTGCCATGCACAACTACCAAATCTATTACTCTGGTGGTGCTACCGTTAACTATGATATTTTGAGGTGAGAGGTACTTGGACAATAGGGCCCTTGCACCTGTTGTGAAAAAATGAAAAAAAAAAAAATGGAAAAATAGAAATAAGAATTGAAGTTCTAACTGGTCACGTTATCTGTCTCTATGCTTACTTTTAATATTGTACCAGTCGTATTGCGCATGATCAGCTACGGATGGGATTATTATGCAGCATTCAACCGACGTCCGTTTGATCTCAAGGTATCTTTGTGAATTTTGGACCTTCCTACCAATAGCAAAAACCTATTTTGTTGATATTGTGGTGATCACATTGGTTGGATTAATACCATGTTACAATAGCAAACCACACACTGTTGACTGTTGTGGTCTTAAAAAGAAATGGCAGCTAAGTTTACTATCTGTTGACTGTTGTGGTTTTAAATGGATGGACAAACCAAACACTCCAGAGGCACATGCAGCGTTGTGAAGTTTGTTCTTCAGGGAAGACATGCTATCATGCTTTGCAGGTAATAGTATTTTTTTTTTGAGTAAATTCAACAAATGGTAAATAAAGCAACCACCATTCTGCTTGTAGTCTTAAAGCATTGGAAAATTCAGAGTGGTTCTCTAACATTCCTGATTTAATACCTCTATCATCACATTACCATTTCCATTAAGAAATTCAATGGAAACATTTGTTAATTGTAAATGGACTCATTTGGTTGGATATATTTCTATAAAAAGGATGGTTCATGAATTAGACTGGGATGATGCTTCCATATGCTAGTGTCATACTGTAAACACACACACACACACACACATATATATAAAATAAGCTCTTTGTTTTCTCTTATGGGCATCTTGACAATTTTTTGTGACAAAAAATGCTTTGTTACAAGAAATTTTGTATAGTCTGTCTGGGCTGTTGGAAACGATCTTACTGATTTTTGGCAAAAGGCATAGCTCCAAGTTGGAGTTATTGCTTTTATTCCAAAAAACTAAAATGGCATTATTTGTTATTTTATGCTAATGGGAAATTTCGTCTTTTTTTTTAATAATAGTCATAACCTTTGGAGTGACCTAGTATCAGCAAAAAGATGTTTCACACAAATTGTCTAATTGCAAGATGGAAGTCTAATAATGGTTGATAGTCACTTTTCAGGAGAAAGGACTCCACATTGAAAAGTACTCGTTTTGCATGTACCTCTGTTACTTGATATATGCACCACTTTATATATCAGGACCTATTCTCAGTTTCAATGCCTTTGCTGCACAGGTTTGTGAGTTTCTCAGTAGGCACTTTAGTTTTTATACTTTTGAATATGTGAAGTGACTTGTAACGTTGTTCTTGGAGTTGTCAGTGAAAATTAAACACAAATGCTCCTTGAGAGATATTGTCCGATCTGATCAGAAATTTACTTAACTGAGTGAAGACCTAATGTAAAGCTGAGCCCAAATCTAAAAATAAAAATAAAGCCCATGCTAGTTAGTCCATGATTACCTGAGCCTAAGCAACCAACCTTAAATGGACCTAAAACCCAGATGTGTCTTGATCAAAATTATCCAGTCCAATCTCAAGATTGCGACCTCCATTCATAATATACAGTTTTTAGTGTTTTACATTTATTTTAATGAGATTGATGATCTTTCTTCATATCTCAGCTAGAAATGCCACAAAAAAGCTATTCCCTTGTGAGCATATGTTTCTATGGCTTGAGGTGGTGTCTTGCTTTTTTCTTAATGGAACTGATGACACACTTTTTCTTTTACAATGCCTTTGCAAAAAGGTAAAATATTATTTTGAAAGTACATGATGCTGCCTATGAAATTTATATAAACTCCTTATGCCATTAGGGAAAAAAAGAAAGAAACTCATATTTACCGTACAAAATCAGCATTTATGCCTATAAAAGATATTGCCTCCTCTTCAACATATGTGTGATACCATCTTTTAGTTCGCACATTTTGTAGGGTTATGTGTGATATTTATATTCTCCAAAGTTGGATGGCTCAGTAAATTCTTGATGCAATTCAGCATAGGTTTTTAAATGAATCAGCATACTTGTGAGTTGTGACAAATCAAACAGCTTTTATATTTTCAAATATATGTTTTCAGTGGCTTGTGGTGGCAATTATCGCCATTCCAGATCTTTATTGTGGCTTACGGGGTAAGAACACTTAGCTTTATGTGATTATGTTTTTCTATATATATATATATTCCCCACCCCCCCCCCCCCCCCACCCCCCCCACAAAAAAAAAAACTTGACAGCAGCTGTCAAGAGATTACACTGCTCCAGTTATGGCTTATATTCTTAAGAAATAGTAATATATTCCAGCACAAAAAAAAAGAGAAATAATCAAAGGAAAATTATTGGTACAGACCTCCACTTACTGTCACAAGTTAATGAGTGCAGACTTGTGTTCACTGCTGCAGAGTTTTTAATATATCTTTTTCAAAAGTACATGGCTTCAAAAGGTTGAGCTGCTTCCATCTGGACAGGTTATAAACTTCATGTGGTTGAAATTCTTTCTAATCTGGCGATTCTTCAGATTTTGGTCACTGGTGAGTTAATGTGTGTGGGGTGTGTGTATGTGTGTGTTTAACCACAACATTGTAATTCAAGGGCACCTGTACTGTTCAGTTAATCTGCTTGACCAGAGAGCTGAAGAGTGCCAAGTGCGATATTGAACTGACACTCTACAATTAACAGAGATATATACTAAAATGCTGGACTTTGCAGGTAAATGGCGTTGAGACACCAGAGAATATGCCGAGGTGCATAAGTAATTGCCATGATTTGGAGACATTTTGGAAAAGCTGGCATGCTTCCTACAACAGATGGCTTGTTAGGTAACCTTTTTAAAGTTTGATGAGGGAGCATCTGCAGTTTCTGTGATAAACACAACTGTATATGAAATTCACAATATCAGATTGGTTATAATATGTGCCGCATGAAACTGTGCACCTCTTCTATTATCAAATATTAAATCAAAGTAAGGTCTTAATGGAACTGAATCTAACTTGATTTAACCATGCACACCGAGGCATCGATTAGCTACATCTTTCATCATATTAACAGAACCCATCATTAGCTTACCTTAATCTTGCAATTATTTTTATGTTGATTGGAATTTTTCTTTTTTTTAAAAAAAATTTTTTGGTTTATTTATTGTTTTAGGTACATGTACATTCCGCTTGGTGGCTCCAAGAGAAAGCTACTGAATATATGGGTTATATTCACATTTGTAGCAATATGGCATGATTTGGAATGGTAAATCATGTGCCACAGTTAAAGCATGTTTATAACAAAAATTAAGAAATAAAATATTCATCTCAGAATAACTGTATAGAATTACCTGTTATCTTTTTAAATATTGAGCAGGAAGTTAGTTGCATGGGCGTGGTTGACTTGCGTATTTCTAATCCCTGAAATAGTAGTAAAGTCAATTGCCAAGACCTTCAAGGTTTTCTTTTACTGCTCTGTTCTACTTTGGAGTGTTATCTTATGTTGCTAGGTAGACAGCCTTAGGAGGATCTACCAAGCCTCAAATATTTGGTACTGAACAAGTCAGGCATGCTACATTCCTTACCTGACCTCAGTTGGAAGCTAGAGAATTGTGATCAGTTTGAAAGGAAAAAAAAGTAATACATCCTTGGTTAACATTAATTTACCTCAAATGGCCTTAAGTTTGTGTGATTATGCCTTAATAAAGCCACTGTGACCAAATTATAATGTCAAATCTACACAAAGATTACAACTGCATCTCCCCAGTCAGGAAGCTAAAAGGAAGTGAATTGCAATGAATTGTGACATGTCATTGGATCTTAATTGTATGTTTAATTGTTTATATATCAGGCAAGGAGTGCCCTAGGAGAATTCTTTAGTTACGAGCTTGGTGCCATGTCTGGGGCTGTGACAATTAGCTTCCTTATGGTACGGCCAAAATTTGCTCCAATCATATAATTTTAAAATTTTTTATGCTTTGTTTATGCTAGATGGGTAATTATGATTGCCACTGATGAGACCATCACACATGGATCAATAGTTTTTGAAATATCATACTGAATATTTTTGGCAATTTTTGAAATTAATCTTCTATTGCATATTTCCCCATACAACCAGCATTCAGATCTCGATTATGTTCAACTGTTGTCAAAATTGTCAAAGTAATCCACCCCTTTTTAATAGTATCATTTGGTGCACTTTCTATTCAGATTGCAAATCTTGTTGGATATGTCGCGGGGCCTGCACATATTAAATTGCTGATCTCTAGGATGACAGAGAAAGAAGGTACTTATAATATACTTGGTTTCATAGAACATGACTCGTACAGACTGAGTATAATGTGCTATAATAACTTGGGCGGTTACTGGAAGGAATTCACCTAGGAACTCTTTAAAGTCTCCCATTTAACGTTCATTAATCCCCACTTATGATGTTACTCCTTTATAAGAGTTATGTTGAATTTATTCTTGGTTGTGCAATAATGATAATATGAGAATTGGTATTCACAAGTAGTGGTAAATATCTGACTTGTTGCTTTGTTGCCTGGTTACAGCTCGTCTTATTCTGAGTGCAATATTTTTTTCATTCTATGTGGCAGTAAAGGTGAGTAGCTCAATTATCTCTCTAACTAAATCTTTTTATAGTAGCTAATGCAACTGGTATTATTTTTACATGCTTATTATTATTTCTTTATTTTGCAGCTTATGTTTCACATACGCGACATTAGGGAGAAAGTTTAGCAGCAGTGTTCTCCTGCATCTTTTGTTTTTTGGATTTTCTTCTTGATTTATGTTAATTTATTCGTTTACATTTTAACACTTGACGAATTACATTTGTGCATGGTGAATGCACATTGTATTGAGCTTCACTTGTAGAATGGATTTTTCTTTTGTAAGAAAAAAGGAATCAGAGTTTTGATGTGAGATGACCAGAAAACCGTTCCCGTTTCTATTTTCATTTTTTTTTTTTTTTTGAAAGTTTGTGCGCCCGTAGGCTTCTCATTAAAAAAATAAGCAAATACATACGCCAGCGGAGACGAGTTTTAGCATAACAACATAAAATACTCCTGCATTACCTGTCTTTTAATAAAATACTCCTTATGATGTTCCTTCACTCAGCGGCTTTTAAACATCACAATTTACTCCTCTTACAGTAGTCATGCTTTATTATTATTATTATTATTATTATTATTAGAAGAAGAAGAAGAAGAAGAAGAACCTAGCTTGATTACATCTCCTGCTACTGTACATTTAAGCCTTTTAAAAAGTTTTTTTTGTTCTCCCAGTAATCTTTCCTCAATTTACTCATTGAGAAGTGGACCAGAATTAACCCCACCTAAACATAACAGCGACCCATTCAACGACAACGCTTTGTAGGCACCACCTCCCCCTAACAACCCAACAATCTCTGCTTCATTGGGTAGATTTAAAACCTCGCTTCTTCAATTTTCATTGGTCATTGTTCCTCTAGAATTTACTGGTCCATTGCTATGGTTTTGGTTTACGCCACGCATACGTCACTACTTGGTAGAAGATACATAATTCTCTAGTAAAGAATTAGTGGAGACAAAAGGTTATGTAAAAAAAAAGAATTATGTATAGTAAAAGTTTAATCAGTAAGAGGTAATTGGTCACTACTTTGTAGAATTATTTTTTGTCATAACCAACTATAGTAATTCTTTTTTTTTTGTATCTTCTACCAAGTAGTGACCAATTATGTTTTTTGATAACATGAACTTTTACTATAGTTGGGTATCTTCTAAAGGATTATATCAGTAAGAGGTAATCAGAAGATGACAAAAGGTTAATCAGATTTTTTTTTACTAAAGCTTTTTAATAAACATTAGTACGGAAATGAGAATGAGATGCCAATGCGGGACGATGAAGAAACATGGGCAAGAGGGGTATACGGGTCAGAGATTATAAAAATTACTTTCTTTTATTTAAAATATTATTTACATTAATAAAAGGGGTTATTTACTTGAGAAACAAGATTGGAGGGGGTTATATCCAAATTTAAGGATTTGAGGGGGTTATATCCAATTGAAGAAGATTAGAGGGGGTTATATCAATTTTGCCAAAAAAAGTATTAGCATTTAACAGAATCGCCTGAAGAGTCTGGCCTCCTGTAGACTGCATAGTCTGCATTCATGCACCGCCTGCACCGTTCTTGTGATGTTTCTAAAAATTCGTCCATTCCGTTCTAACCAAATTCCCCACACAGCTGAGGCAAGTTTTATAGCTGTGAAATCAGCGTCACCTCCTATGTGATTACACATTGCTTGTAATAAATCCTGTATAGTGTTGACTGTGCGCTTTTACATGGTCAAAGTTAAGTTCAATTCCACAGAAAGAGGTACGATTTCTCTAGAATTCAATTTATACCCCCCTAAGCGCCTCTTTTATATCATCATGGAACAACTCCTGAGTCCTCTCACCACTGAGTACAAACACAAAGGAGGAAAAAAAAAGGAATTAATGGCTTCCAAGTTAGCACCAAATTCTTTCATCCTTGTCTCCTTCTTTCTCTGCTTCCTCTTTAATGTCCCCTCTACCAAGGCTGATCAGTTAGAGACCCTGGCTCCAGACCAGGCGAAGGTCGAGGCTGGCATGACACACATCCATTTCTTCTTTCAAGACATTCAAAGCGGCAAGAACCCGACATCCATAACGATAATCCAGCCAGCTAGCAGTAGCAGCTCGACGACATTATTCGGCCTGATGAATATGATAGATGATAAGCTGACAGAGGGCCCCGACCTCTCCTCGAAGGAAGTGGGTCGGGCTCAGGGTCTGTATGCGTCATCCAGTCTTAGCGAGCTTGGCTTCATGCAGGTGGGTCTTATCAATCAAGGTCAAAATAAACAAGGATATTTAGTTATTACAAGAGGAAATATTAATTATGTTTATAATTCAATGTTTTATAACATGTATAGACGGTTCTCATCCTGTATCAACTTGACCTTAAGGATAAATTGGCAAGCAGCTGGTACGACAGTTCCTCATTAAGCCTTGTCAAGAACAATTAGATAGGCTGATAAATGATAATACATAGCTAGCAAATATATTATGGGTAATAAATTTGGTTATATTTTGTACCGGATCATAGTAGGTGCTAAGAACTATTCTCTGTTTCTTTTATTTTTTTTCCCTCCTTATACGAAGCTGTGAAGTAATATGTGCATTTGTGCATCTTGTATGTAGACTATGAACTTGGTTTTCACGGACGGTGCGTACAACGGCAGTGTGATAACAGTACTGGGGAGGAACACACCAACGCACACAACAAGAGAAATGTCTGTAGTGGGTGGCACTGGGCAGTTTCGATTTGCACGTGGCTATGCCATTGCTAAGACTCATACGCTAGACTTAACAACCGGTGACGCAACTGTTGAGTACAACGTATATGTAACAACACACTAATGACAGCCATGAGATGATGTTGCTTTTGCTTCTCTGTAACATGTACCCGTTTGCTTAGTTCTCCATATTGTAATATGTCTTTTAATAAGGCGGCTTTGTCAAGTTGATGTGCTTATAGTACTATTCATTTGTAGTTCTTGTCACAAAATATTAGGTGTATTATGTTGATTAGGTCCCAATAATTGTTGGGACCATTACTTACATCCAAGACATGGCAGTTCTAAGAAGACAAGGAAAGACATCAGCAATGCCCTTAAAAACAGTATATAACATAAACGCTGCAAATTAAAAATTTTGACATAGACAACCTAAAACATGGAAAAATTTCATCCTAGCTCTAATTTGATCTCATTTCTCCTCGGCACCTTTTAGCCTCGTATGATAAGCACGACTACTCGATTAGGGAGAAACGGAACTGAGTGATTTGGGGATTTTTAAGTTTGAACAAAGGAAAAAGTACTGTAAAGAAAATAATTCTCGTTAATTTTTTTTCCGGCGGTTCTGTATTTTCTGTAAAACGGGGTATAGATATGGTGTTTTTCGCCTTTTGTTAGTATTATTGGAATCATTATTGCAAACCGGTCCAATTTCAGAAGAAAAATAATAATAAAAGAGAAACATCTGCAACAAAAGCACCTCAAATTGCATACCAACATAATCTTTTTGTGTGAAAAATAATTTATTAGTGCATGTAGCAATTCTACCAACTAATTTTTTTTAAAGAATTTTATGTGTACGTAACCTACCAATTTTTTTTTTTTTTTTTCTGAGAGTAAAGAAGATCCTAAGAGGCTAAGAACTTCTTTAGCATCCTCAAAAAAAAAAAAAAAAAAGAACTTCTTTAGCTCAACGAGAACAAAATATTTCCTATACTTACAAAATCAATCATAATCACCATTCACAAAACTTATACACAAAAGAAAAACCAAATATTTATTTTCTTTGTATAAATATCAATCATGAAGTATCATGGTTATTCTTCGAGCGCTTGCTGGAAGTAGGATTGGAAACTTTTCTATTACTTTGTTGGTTAATCGGGGACTGGGTCTGCTTCGCACTAGACCCGTTTATATGCGCATATGCCTGGTAACAAGACGGTGAAGCAACACTAAGAGGTCCAGTATTATCTCTTCAGCATTCTCCTTTTTGGCATGGTCAAGCGTTTGCAACCTTATCAAATTGGGTTCTAGGACAACGTTGTCATTAGCCTCAGTTCTGGAAAAACATGAAAATTCAATAGAATATCAGCTTGGAATTCTCATTTATCATAGACATTTCAAAAGCTAGCAAAGCTTGTAGTACAGTTGTTCACCTTATATTTGCCATTTCACCGACCCAGCCAAACCCGAACTGAGCTTTGATTGTGTTGTTGGCCATTGGCAGCAACCATTTTAAGATCTTATCTAGTTCCCTTCTTATTTGCTTAGTTGAAAGCTGCAGACAGAAATTACAAAATCAGAAGATCAAATTAGAAAAGAAAACGAAATGGTATTGTATGATTGTAGTAATAAGCTTCATTTGAAGGATAATTGAAGAAGCAACAATACGAAGGTGGATTTCAATGAGTGTTCGCTGGATTAGACTGGATATGGGTTGGTCAAGGCCTGGTTAAAGTTGGTAAGATTTTATTGGAATGCTCCCAATTTTGGGCCAAGCCTTAAGTTTTTTCTGTATAGTATTGGGCTGTTTCTGGGTATCTGATTAGTAAATAGTGATTACCGACTACTTGTACAATATTATATGTAGAAGTAACACATTGCATTTATAGATTTGCCAAGGATAATTACAATATTTTTTCGAATATATATGTCAGAGGCGTTAGTTACGGCAGTTCTGTTCCACAGTTCCAGGAATGATATTAATGATAAGATTGTCGACATTGTCGGTATGAATTGATTTTTTTTTTTTTTTGTTCAAAAATATGAGAAGTGGAAATTATCGAGATTGTCAACACTGTAGGTCGCTATAAATTAATCAATTTTTTGGTTCAAAATATGAAAGATGTAGGTCGCTTCCCCCCCCCCCCCCCCCCCCCCCCCCCCCCCCCCCCAACAAAAAAAAATTGTGACCTTATCGAGTTTTTTAAAAGATCATCGGATTGATTTTATAAAATGGATCGTAAAGTTTTTTTTTTTGGGGACAACTTGACGGCAGCTGTGAAGGATAAATCCTAAAGTTATTTTTATAGACTCAAGGATTTAAGCATTTATGTTTATAAGTGATTTTGGATGGAAGAAAAACGTATAATAAGAATTGCCTGATTATATTCGAATGGTAATTTAGAAAGGAGTCTTCTGCATCAATCAATCAATAGGTATAATAAGGCTAATTGTCGTGCAACCTCAATACAATATCGAGTAGCATGGACCGGATTTACACTGTTGATGACGAACAGTGATCAATCTGGACCGTTCGTTCTAAGTTTTCCCTTATCGGATCTTCCTCTTCTTTTACATCCATTCAGCGACCCGCACCCGACTCCTTCACGAAATGAAATCCTCTGCTCACCTTAGGGTGCTTATCTTAGATCCGAACCGTCCGATCAATGATGGTGCCCCGAATAATACCAGATTGATAGGCCATGAAAAAATCTAACCGTCGTGATTAAATCGAATGGTTCGGATTTAAGGTAGGCACCGTGCTCAATTAAAAGGGTGAGCAGAGGATACCGGTCCACTCATTCACCATCTCGAGTTCTCGACTTCTCGAGTCAAGCCAAGCAAGGTTTTGCTAGGGTTCACTGACACCACCACTACTCCCATCTCTCACCTCAATCTAGCTCCGAAAATGTGGAGGCGCTCCTCCAGTCTCCGCCACCACGTCCACCGCCTCCTCTCTCCATCCCCATTTCCCTCTCCCCCATCCCTCCTCCTCTCCTCCCGCTCCCTCTCCACCCCCACCTCTCCGCCTCCTTCCGATCTCGCCCGATCAATCGCATCCGATCTAACCAAGCTCTCCGCTGCCTCCGCCTCCCCTTCCTCTCCCTCCCTCGATGTCCACTCCCACTTAAACCTCCACTACTCCGACGTCACTTTCAACCAAGCCCTCTTCCGCGACATCCTCTCCCTCTCTCCTCCCACCACCTCCGCTCGCCCCGCAGACGATCTCTTCCGCCACCTTGTCCGCCACCGTTCCTTCCACCCTTCTGACGCTTCCCTTGCTCTTCTTATCAACCATTTCTCCCGCCGCAACGACTTCAAGCCGGCGGTCGATCTGCTCTCTGACTTCTCCCAGACTGCTGGCCCTTTATCCTTCTCTTCCCTCTTTCTCGGCCTCGCTCGCGCTGGTCGACCGACTCAGGCTATTAAATTCTTCTCCTCTCTGCCCCCGCAGCACCGGACTAAAGAAGTGTTTTCGTCACTCATCTCAGCCTTGGCTGAGAATGGGCTGGCGAGTCATGCGGAGCGGGTCATGATGCAATTCGTCAGGGATATTTTCCCTGATGAAGCCATGTGTACTATTGTCATTCGTGGGTATTGTGCAAAAGGGAAGCTCAATGAGGCGCTAAGGTTTTTGTCTGAGTCACGCGGCGCAGGTTTTGATTTAGGTGCGCCTGCTTATAATGCAATTCTTGATTGTGTGTGTAGGCTTGCTAGGAAAAAAGACCCTCTTTCTCTCCATTTTGAAGCGAAGAAAGTTCTTGTTGAAATGGAGTCCATTGGGATTCCTCGTGATGCTGAGACCTTTCGCGTGCTTGTAACAAATTTGTGTAAGATCAGAAAAACAGAGGATGCCATGAAGCTTTTTAGGCAGATGAGTGAGTGGAGTTGTTCACCTGACTCAGAGACTTACCTTGTCTTAATTAAGAGCTTGTACCAAGCAGGTCGGATCTCAGAAGGGGATCAAATGATTGAATTCATGCGTGCAGCTGGATTTGGTGATAAGCTGGACAGAAAGGCATATTACGGGTTCATCAAAGTTTTATGTGGTATTGAGAGAATTGAGCATGCAATGAAGGTTTTCCGGATGATGAAAGGATATGGCCATGCACCTGGAGTTAAGACTTATACTCGTTTAATTGAGAAATTAGCAACTCATAACATGGGTGACCGTGCTAATGCCTTGTATAAAGAGGCAGTTGCAAGGGGAGTTGCAGTCACCCCAGGTGTGTATAAGGTGGACAAGAGGTATCTTCCGAAGAAGGAGAAGGTGGTGAAGAAAAGGAGGCCAACCTTGCCAGAGAAAATGATTATGAAAAGTAAGAGGTTGTATAAACTCAAGACAAGCTTTGTGAGGAAATCAAGGTCGCGCATGGGGAGGAGGGTCCGTGCTTGAAGGGCTGGCTGTATGTGTTTTGGTAAGGTTTTCTTTCAGGTTATCTCTTTTTTTTTCAGTCTCCTTGCTTTTTCCATCCTGTTATTGTTATTGAATGTAATAAAGATATTGATGGAATTTAGAAGTTAGGTATCCTTTTTTTTTATATAGGTTTGTAGAGGTTGTCAGACAACCGTTCAACCATTTTTGCAGGCTTGCAACAAAACTTGGATTTTGGTTTAATTTCTATAGTGAAACAATTACCATTTGTTCAATAATAGCAAAATGAGCTATCAATGTGATACTATATTGTGGATTATTTTTTTTTATGTTATACTTCACGAAGCAAAATATTTTATACTGTATAGCCATTCGCACCAGTGAGGTCGAGTAAATGGTTGAATATGTTGCTGTTATCCTTCAAAATTAACTTCAGACTAAATGCGATTTGAATAATGTTATTAGTATTAGTGCCTTGCTAAATGTGCTGTTATTGACTGATGAATGGGTCTAATTTTCATTCTTCTAAGCTTTTGTCTGAAGCAATTTTTGGGTATTGGTCTTTGGATCTTGAAATGATTGCAGATATGTTGTATTGTGCAAATAGGTATGTATTCTTAGAGAGTAAAGGATCCCTTATGTGGCTGATCTTTTGTATTCCTATGATGTAAGTTTTTTCCAACTTGCTATGAGCCTTCAGTTGATATGCTCCAATACTTGTATTTTTTTTCATCATGGTAAGTTACCTCACCGCAGCCTAGCATCTCTTTTCTTGTCAAAAGTTTTATTTGCTTATTCAAAGTGGAAGTTCTTTTGGTTAATTCCTTGTCAAATTTGCTCTATGTTCATGTCAATCTTTTTGTTTTGGGGCCTAACTGATCATACAATGGCTGGCCCCTGTACATCTTGGGCTTACTGACTTAATTTTATTTATACTCCATAAGATGCTTAAGCTGTTGGCCCTTCTCAAAGAGGGCCCGAATCCTCTGCAGGTTTTTTTAAACCTGCACTGCAAGTCTTTTAGTGATGACTGTCTGATGTAATCTTGACGGGTCGGGTATTAATCACAGGGCATCCATCATTGATTGGATGGCCATGGATGAAAGACTTGCACTGCGGTTTTAAAAAAAAAAAAAAAAACCCCGCAGAGGATTTTTGTTCCTGTCAAAGATGGGGTTTAAAATTGATTTTTTATTTTTTTTAGCCCCCAACGTGCTTGTATCTATCTAACCCAGATAAAGGGCTAGCTCCTGCCCGAAAAGAGAATGCTGATGAAAGCTACCCCATTAACCATTTACCTGGCCCTCTTACCAAACAGACTATCTTGTCTTTTTAGATTCTGAAATATATTTTGCAGAGTAATTTATCGAATCTCGGTCACTCTTATTTTTTAATGAACCTGAATTCGGAAACAATTTTAACTTACCACCACTTTTCTGAAGAATTATAGAAATTAAATGAAATTTTGGGCTGATGCTATTTTCTGTGCTCATCCGGATTAAATAAATTGTATGTGTCTTCCAAATGCATGTATAGTCCGTCAAGCAAAGATATAAATTAATTGTTTAATAAACAAGTCAAGGAAATGAATGAAACAGATATCAACTGGCTGCTTCTATGTGTTGACACTCAATACTGAAATTTCTGATCTAGTGCAATCTTTTTGTTATGGAATCCAAATGATTATTTAGGTTAGATTGGATTACTTCAGGTGCGGTTCATTTAAGGTTGTGATGTTGATTAGGCTATTGGATCACATGTGTTTGGGCCTAATCAGTTTCTAACTGATCATCAGTTCATCCATTCTGTAGTTCTTATGGTTTAGACCCTAGTAGGCCTTATTACATTGGAAATACTCGAATAATCTGATCCTGGGTCAGGTTTTAATGTGCTGGGGTTCTGATTTTGCCAACTCTAGCTCTGGGGGTTGCAGCATTCAGTGCCATTGTGCATAAATATTTTGTTATTTTACCAGATGGTCACCATCCATGAATGGACCGCACTATCTGTTTTCCCTTTTCTAGGACGTGTAGGTATTAGACCTCCCCACCTACATGCTGGTAAATTGGAAATGTTGTTTTTCTTTTGAAGGGTAAATGTGTTCAGTCAAAGATAGCTTCTTTGCTCGTGATACCTGTAGACTGTAGTGGACCTCGTCAGTACAGTACGGAGCATATTTTGGGACAATATTGTACCTGTGTGTCTATGGATGGAACTTATGTCCTATGGTGTCAAATTGTCAAATATTTATTTTGCTTTTGGAATTGTCAGATATGGAGTAAGCAGTTCCAAACGATGGGAAATATATTGAAATCTCACCTTTTCCTAGTTTGTACGATAATGCCACCTGGTACATGCTGGTAATGGATAAACAATTTGACTGTTAGAAAATGTATAAATAAATGCTTTGTCTTTATTTTCTTGATTTTTGATATTCCTTTTTGCATTCTATGGATTGAGCTTAAATTCAAGATATAAAATTACCACCTACATTTATTTTATACATGTTTTACTTGTTATGTTGTTATGCTTATTATGAAGAGAAAGAAAAGTTATTATTATTTTATACATGTTTTACTTGTTAAGTTGTTATTGATTATTATGAAGAGAAAGGAAAAGAACCAACTTTATCATAATTTGCTTCAGTGAATTTAAGTTAGTATCATAGTTTATACTGACGTATAGAGTGGACATCAATCCCATACCATTGGCCCCAGCCGCAGCTGTTGTTTGCTTGTATGCACATTATTAGTTCAGTTTGTTCAATCCTTTGGATAAGACTTGTATCTACCTTGTTGTTGCAACATTTACATATGAAATGAATGGTTGTGACACTTTTCTTTACTGGACCACTCTACTCTTGGTTCTCCACCCTCCATAGGATTTGGACCAAAAATGATAAATTCTTACAAAGTTACAATGGTGTTTTTGGTATTGTCGAGAATATCGTTCTTTTGTTTAATTGATGATCTTTTCCTTCATGTTTTCCATAGAGGAAAAAGTGGACCTACAAATAACTTCAGTGTACTCTCGGTCTTTCACTAGTTATTATCTGGTTAAGCTAAAGTTTCCACAAAGATAAATGGGGACTCATTTGTTTTAGTCGGCACTTGCTGTCATTATTGTGATGGTGCATTGTTGTTGTGATGTCTGATTCATACCGCCAATTCATCACAGGCACACGCATTCTTACCCGATTCATTCAATTTTAATTGGATAGATAAGTTCTAAATTTCTAATAGTAGTAATATGTTGCCAGTCCAATAATATATTTTTTAGATATGAAGCGTTGCTTGCATTTTAATTAATCACTGTGTTCGTAGACCTGCTATATTGGTGTGAGCCCTGGAAATTATTTATATTATGATTAGGTGGGTGTATTTTTCTACTTTGGAGAACGTTTGCAGCACATGAAAAAGGGATTTTGTGTTCTATCATTAACATATTTTTGGCTCTATCATATGACTAGATTGTTTTTTTTTTTTTTTTAGATAGACTGGACAGAGACTGCCAAGTTTACATATGACTAAATTGTTAGCATCTCCTATTATGCATTATGTTGAAATGAAAGTGTGAAATCTCAAATTTTGTTTGGTTCCTCGGGAATTTGGTGTAACATTATTCTTTCATTGCATATTTTGTTGTCTTCCGGTTCATTTTTTCAATGATCTACTATTTATTTTATCATATAATTTGGTTTGTTACCGTTGGAGATATTCTATTAACTCTCATTCATCAGCTAGCATGTTACTAATTCTTATCCGATCAAAATTAGGATCTTTTTTGTTGTATTCATACTGGAATTTTTGTGATGAGTTGTCGTCTCCCTACTAGCCCTTTGATTCTTGCTGATTGACCTATACCTTTCGGATGATAGAAACTCGTGAAGTCCGAAAAAGACAATAGACCTCCCAAAAGCTTGCTATTCATGAGTAGTATTGTCCGGTTGAGACGGAATTCGATGTATCAGTATCACAGCTTGGATAACATATTTTTATTACAAAATATTTGTCAATTATTATCCGAATTAAAGTTCCATTTTGAAATCAATTCTAAAACATTATGCATGTATGGTTCTGCAATTTCAGCGTGTATGAAGTTGGCAATAAATGGAAGTGAAAAGAGGACATGGCTGATCTTATTTTTGCTCTGGATGGAAAAGAAGTATTGTGCAGTAATACGAGAAAGGAAATTGATGACTGCAAGCAGAAGGGGGTTTAGCTGACAGAACATCTAAGTTGAGACTTGTTGAATAGTGCAAAAATAAATTCAATTTGAGTTATTTTATAAGACTAGTAGAAATAAATTTGCTAATATACAATATGGGGACATTAAGAAGTGTTTCAAATTTAAGGACGCACACCGCTTGCATCAGAAAATCAGAATTAAATTATTGAACACGGCCGAGAAGGCTTGGATTATTGAGCCTTGTTGATAATAATTGTGGTTCAGATAAAATAAGCGAAATCACTGTCACATCTCGTTTAATTATGGGGTACTAAGATTTTTGTTCCATCAAATCGTCTCTTGCTATTTTTTTCAATCGACAGCTCACCTGCCAATCCCTTGCCACTGTATGTGTCGTTAGAGATATGTGGCATGGCAACAACACCTATATGTAAAACAACCGCTCTTTTAAGACATTAAGTTGGATAATAAATCATTAAGAAACACCGAATGCGTATATGAGATGGAAACATTTTTTGTTTGGGAAAATATTTTTTTAATTTAACCAAAGAAGAAAATAAAATTTCAAAATTGCAATCCCGAAAGATCATAGAAACATGACCTTTAAGTTTAACAACACGTGTCGTTCAGAGGTGAAGCAAAATCCAATGTAAGCCATGTTTTGTATCATATGTTTTCCAACTACCAATTATTTGCATGAATAGAACGATGCATAGATTCATAATCTAAATACATTTAACGTGTAAGGCCGTATATATAAACACCTTACCGTAGAAAATGACTCATCCTAGTCCAGAAATATTTTTATATTTTAATATCATTATTTTTTTCAGCAACTTGTTTGAGTTGATTCCTTTCAAAAGTACTTTCTGAGGCCCTGGAGAAAGGAGCACCTGATATTTTAAATACGTTTCAATGGACTGCTTATCAGATCACGCCAACCACTCACTATTTTTATTTTATGTTTACCAATTACCACACCTGTACTGACAAGTGTCAAATAAGTGACGAAAAACGGATATGAAAGGAAAGTTAAACCTCGGTCGGATCAGTCTATGTTTTAATAGGGATAATGTTTGATCAAAGTGTGTGTGTGTGTGTGTATCCTTTTTTGAACATGCGCATCCTATTCAGTGGTCCTGTCAAATAGCGCTCCATGCCAAGAGCTCTATAGCACTTCTATGAACGGGACTGGTATTTCAGTTGAAATGAGAATAAAATTGGCTCCCGGTGCAATTTTTTTGTGGTAGATTATTTAACGTGTTCCTAGGTTTGTCAAATTTCTTATTGATCAATCTGGTGGTGTCTGTCTTGATTGTGCTTGATTTCTCTCAGTAGCACAATTTGGAGCTGGTTTGTGGGCGCGTACCAGTCTGGTATAGTTAACATGCATGAACACAAGGTGTTTGATGAAATTCCTGAACGAATTATTCTTGAATTTTGGACATTTTACGTTGGAGTAAGCTACAAACGTTCAGTAAAAGGCAGTATGGTTAAAATGTTTACAACTGAGATATCATTACTCTGTTTAGTAAGTTTGTTCTTGCAATTTTTAAAATTGGGTCAACAAATGGATATGATTAAATACTTGACTTAGGTCAGCTGCCAGTTCACCATGAAAAAAAACAATGAAAATGCATGGAGTCAAAGGCTTAGCGGATACCAGAACTATTCTCAATTTTGCTGAGCTAAGGTAATATTTACTTGTTTTGGTTCACTCTCGAGAAGATAAAATGGATCTGGTATATAGTTTAACTAGTCATAGTCTAATTTGGTCGCACACACAAATTTATTAGTTCAGTGTGCTCAATCCTTGCATTAGACTTGCAACTGCCTTTTTGTTGCAAATTAATAGGACATGAAATGAATATTGAATTAATGACGATAGCATAAGTTGGTCCTTTTCTATTACTGGACCACCCAAATTCCTGTTCCTACATTCTACATCCATTATAGGTTTGGGACCATAATCAGTACCTTCTATAATAGTGTTTTGGTTATTCTTTGAAACATTGTTGGTATTGAAATGTGCAGTACTTACTCATAATGCTATCATTATTGGTATTAATTATCTTGGCTGGTACATTATCTTTTTATTGTAAGTCAACATTGTACATAATTTAATAATTTATTTATTTTTTTGAGAAAGGCTTTTAAGCCCAGTTTCATTGCTGAAACAAAAATTACAATTACAAAATGCCTTAATTTATAATTTAAAAATTTATATTGCCTTATCTCGCATATTACTCTGTTTAGTAAGTTTCTTCTTGCAATTTTAAAAATTGAGTTAACAAATGGATGTGATGAAATACTTGAGTTAGGTCAGCTGCCAGTTCACCGTGAGGAAACAATGTAATTGCATGGAGTTGAGTAATTCTGTGGAGAAGGGAGCAAAGGCTTAGTGTTAGTGGATACCGGCACTATTCTCAATTTTGCTGAGCTAAGGTAATATTTAAACTTATTTTTGTTCACTGTCTAGAAGGTAAAATGTATCTGGCATATAATTTTACTGGTTACATAATCTTATTTGGTCGTACACACATAATTTATTAGTTAATATACTCGATCCTTGCATTAGACTTGCAACTACCTTTTTGTTGCAAAATTAATAGAACATGAAATGAATATTGAATTAATAATGATAGCATAAGTCGGTCCTTTTCTATTACTGGACCACCCCAATTCCTGTTCCTACTTCCTGTATCCATTATAGGTTTTGGACCATAATCAGTACCTTCTATAATAGTTTTTACGGTCTTCTTCGTTACATTGTTGGTTGAGAAATGTGCAGTACTTACTCTTAATGCCATCAGTTTTGGTATTAATTATCTTGAGTGGTACATTATCTTTTTATTGTAAGTCAACATTGTGCATAATCTATATTCCTTATCTTGCATAACCTTCGGTGGGTATTCCAGCAATTTCCGACAGAGGTCTGTTGAACTACTGACAATAGTTTATTAGCTGATGAAATTCTGGAGTTTCTCCGATTAGTGACAGCTAATTAGAGCATACCGGTTGAAATAAATTGTTAAAATAAAAAAATATATATATGTAGTTAATAAATTCATGTTTTCCATTATGTAGACCACAAATACCAGAATATGTCTCTAATAATTCAAAATTTTCACGTTCAATGTTATAAATTCGATTGAGAGTATAAACTCTTAAGGAAAAAAATAAACAAATAGGAGGTTTATAGATTTACTTAGTTTTCAGACGGTTTGTTGTGTGCTTGTGTGTGTGTGTGTGGTTTTTTTTATATTCGTTTCTCTACTTCTGGATCTTTTTAGACTAGTGTCCGGCCTTCAGATTGAGAAGGAGATACTGATTACATCAGAACATCAGATTTGGCTTATTATACGTACAGCCTATAAAAAGTCTTGGATTGGTGAGCCTTGTTGTTGATAATCATATCTTAGATAAAAATAAACAAAACCACCGTCACATCTCTTTTATATGTCGTGTACTAAGATCTTTATTCCATCACATAATCTCTTTCGTTTGTTTCCTAATCGACAGCTTACCTGCTAGTCCCCGACCCCTGTTTAGTATATAAACCCATCTATTGTTAAAACACAGCCAAAATAATGATGATAGAAAAAAAGTAAAAGAAATGGGTTTTCAAAACAGTAGGGTAGATGATATAAGAGTCAGGAGGATACAATGAAATTCATGTGTTTTTGATATGAGAATTATGGAGTTTGTTTTGCTAAATACGTAGTTTTTACAAAATTTCAATGAAATTGATTGTTTGGTACATTTTCCGAACAACCTTAAAAAGAGAGTATTATGGAGTTTATTTTAAATATTCCCCACAAACAAAACTTATGTCAAAAAACAAATTTTGCAACGAGCTTTCAAATTTATGCTCGTCAGCTTTCAATTTTATTATCTACCAAGAAGATTTTTTTTTTTTTTTTTTTGAAGAAAAATAAGGGCACCAAGAAGAAATTTTGAGGCCCCGATATTTTTAATTACTGGAGCATATGTTTGATTGCACTGCCCACCACACCACACCACACCACACCAACCACCTCTTACCACACACTAGCTGACACATGGGTTGTGAAACCCCCAACAAGATCATTGTTTATCTTCACAGAAAATCGTATTTGATTTGTCAATTTATGATCTTTAACGGATGTTGATGGGATGGGATAATATGATTTTGATCATAAATCCATATTCGGATTTTCAAGTATTTGTGTTGTTAATAGTTTCGTATTTATAGTACCTTTTCCAACAATTTTATGGTCAAAATTTAGAGAAATACATCAATTGAAATGTTCACTTAATGTCGATGTATTCAAAGATTCTTTAAATAAGCATATCTTTCAATATCTGATTTGTATTCAATTAATATGCAATAATTATTATTTGATTCGCATCCTAAGCTTGGAAATATTATAATTGCATTGTTCTTATATAACCTTACTATGGAAAAGAATATAATTTCAATTTCCTATCTGCTTTCATCAGAATTATAATAATTGAGAGGCTTACTTTCCTCGCTGACATTGGTTGCTGCAAGAGGAAATGAAACAATTTTGCTATCTGTAAGGACCTTCATGAAAATATTGTAACTATTTTTTTCATAATGAGAGGTAATTAGGCAACCTTAAGGTGCATAAATAAACTCCACACCTATCCATGCGAGATAATGATATTAATCCCCGAGTGTTCCAAAAATGAACCTAGAAGGCTAGAACTAATTTTCTGACATCACACCAATGAAAAGAGACCTCAGCTCTCATGGCCCCAATCCTGGGGCGACTTACGTTATGAAGGCATTATCTACGCATAATATTTAATTTAATATGTCGTGATCATGTATGGTTTACCATTTTATAATTATATACATGTATATACGAACAGATATACACACATATAAATATCAAGTCAATACGAGGTAGTGCCACGGAATAACTTAATTTAGTGGGTGTGCCTTTTTTTTCCCTTCTGGATTTTTCGAGTGGATAGTTTAGGTGGAGTGAAGTTGGGTAAAAAAGTTGTGATAGGTAAACTTATTTGGAAAAAAAACATGAAAAAAATATGGGTAAAACAGAATAACAGGGACATATAAAATCATAAAAGAAAATGCAGAGATGATGCCAGAATTCCCCAGTCAAAAAGGAGATGTTATTTTTAGAGAAAATTAAAGTAGTGGACATTAAACCTGTAATCCGGGAATAAAATCCTAAATATGGTTAATAGTATACTATTATACTTTTATGGGCTGAGGGCTTCGAAGATTTTAATTAGAATATATTAAACTAATTTAAACTGTTCGGATGAAGATAAAGAGGCAATAATTGCGATTTCCTATTGCTTCAATAAATTTTGTTATGGATGATTTTTATATTAGTAATTGTATCTAGTTGCGTAATTTTTATCCTATAAAAATAATGTTTTTTTTTCCCTTTTTTGAAGAAAAAATGGTCAAAGTTTCCGAACTTTTTCGAAATTAAATATTCAGATAAATCTCTCGTTACAGTTTGGAACCCACGATCCTCTTAAAAGACGAAAGAGGCGTTGTCTTCTCCCACTAAACTGAGCCAATATGCAAAGAATGCTTTATAGACCAAAAGTAAAAGACTTCTGATTCTTCATTTTAGACATAAAATGAACACTTCAAGATATCAATCCTCTTATATATGGGACTCCAATGTACTAGAAATATCAATATTATAACTGGGAATGAGAAGCTTATAATTTGGTTGAATAAATTAGCAGTTAAGTAGTGTTTTGACTTGCATCATTTTTCTAGGAATTTTAGTTTTGCTGGAACTAATTAACTTCTTATCATCTTATATCGTTTTACTCAGTTATTTGGAAGAATGAAAAATTTAAATCAATTTTACTACAGCTGCCAGATGGGGTTTTTGTAAATCATTTTTTCACTTAATTTTTTGAAAACTTTTTTTTTATCAAATATGTCCATTTGTCAAATTATTTTCTTTGTCCTTCTCTAGTCTTAGAGAAAGCCAAATTGTACATTGAATCTAAACATAATCTGATTCATGTAGCAAACTAAAGAAAAAGACAGATTGCTCTTTCAGACTTTCATGGGGGAAAAAAAAATAAAAGTTTCACAAAATAAAGCATACTAGCAGACACCCACAGAATGGAACCAAATATATTTCTGTGGTTTCATTTTTAATTGTCTGCATCACCAGCCACTTGTCACTCTCTCTTTTCTTCCTTCTTTTGGCTTTTTGTTAGAATTTGTTTCACAAATTAGTGTCCGGTTCCCAGTAGTGTAAACTGGTGAATATATCTGATCTTGATAGCGCAATAATGGATGCAAATTGCTTGGGAAGTCATGATTATAGTTCGAATATCTTAAGTGCTTTTCCAATGGAATTTGGCTGTTTTGGGCTATCACTATAATGCCTTTTAAAACTTTTTAATCAATAGAATATGATTTTAGTTTCAGTTCCCATGATGAACGCTTGTTATTTCCATTTCTTATATGCTCCAAAAGCGACGTCGACAAAAATCTGATTTTCATAACACTGATCATGGATAAGAATTACTTGATAAGCTATGAGATTTATTATAATATTTTTTATTGAAAGTATCATAAAAAAAATCACTACAGTGACAGACTACTTAAAAGATTTTTTTTTTTTGAGGCACTAAGCTGATAAATATTAAGTTCTTCTACAGTAGTGGAGGGAAGTGAACACCTGTGACTGAAATTTGCAAGTTCATATAAAGATACACTTAATTTTATAAATTTTAATGAAAAAACATACGTATAATTTTACTTTGACTTTAGTGAAACAACCAATTTATTCTATTATTGACCCCAAAATTAATAATAATCAGGTAAAATTGTAAATAAAATGGTATTTGTTTGAAAAATAAAATGAGACGCCAAGGATAAAAATATGACTTCCTATTTTAATTTTTTGCTAATTAATTAGGAAAAGTATTGACAATATTGTGGAGTTAGCCTCTTAGTGGATCCGACCCACTAGAAAATGCAGTGCAAGTTCTCTTATGCAACATGAGGCAAATTTATATTTCCAGGACATCAATAGACTAGCAAGTTTAATGATATTTCTCAATTTCCTAGACATTAAATAATGTCATTCATAGTTGAAATTTAATTTCCTCATATTTGACTTTACTAGCATAGTTGAAATCTAGTTTCCTCACATTTGACTTCCCTAGCTTTGTCTAGCTCCGTACTTTACTCTTTTGGCTAAATACATACAATCATAACGCTAATATTTGAATTTAGAAAACCATTTTCTTTTCCTTGTCCTTTTTTCCTTTAGCACAACTAATTTATCCTCATGTGATCCCCCATGACTCCATGAGTCATGACATAAACCCTCCTATGGGAACTTCTATTTGTTGGATGGTTAGAATTTCCTTTAACCCAATTTCTTTGTTGCGCTTCAATTTAATACCACTTTCTAAAATTTAAGCGTGGAAAGGTTACATCCTTTTCTCTATAAAGCAGAGAGACAGGGACCTCTCTGAGTTGTGTTCAATTTTCCTAATACAGACAACGTTCGAATGATGGCAACAGATACACAAGAAATTAGGGACAAGAAATTAGGAAGTTAAGAACCACGCACATTGCTTCAAGTTGTTTTTTTTTTTTAATACGAGGAGAAAATTTTAAAATTAATTTTTTTGTGATAGTATGATTTAGATATTTTAAAATGGCTTTAATAAACTCGGATATAAAAAAATACAGCGTGTCAAAATCCTTTGGGTCATATTAATATAGGTGCACTACAAAACCATTTTTTTAATAATTTTATATTGTTTATAAAGCGTCTTTACAGATTGTCAGGGATTCGGCATACGGTATCTCGTGCATGTGCACGCCTCAAAGAATATTCATTCCCAATATCTATATCAATATCACTATATCTAATTATCTGTACTATACATGCCGGAGCACTCCACTTGTCAGTAAAAATTGATTACACGCCTCTTTTGTCGTCTTCCTCTCGTTTCAATCGTTGATTGTTGTTTAGACCCTTTTCATCTCCCTCCATGCTATAATAACTAATCGCCTTCTCTCCTTCTCTAAGTCTAAACTACTAATAATTACAATAAACAATTAACTGATCACTTCACCCCACCTTCTCTCGCTCTCTTTTAATTCACCAAAAGGCGACCAAATTCGAAAATGGAGACGGCACGAGGTATGAATCGTATGATCTCTCCTTTACCTTTTTACCTTTCTTTTCTTTTTACACTTTCATCTCCTTCTCTTCTTGGTTATCCTCTTTCTTGGGGCGATAACGATCAGCACGCGCACGTGTGCTCAGCTGGAATTTGGAACCATGAGGAATCATTTATTTACTTTTGAACTCTTTTCTACATCATCCCTCCAAAGTCTCAAAATTGCAAAATATATACATTAGCATTTGCTCCTTGCTGTCTTTCCTGGTGCTCTGATAATTTCTAGAATTAGAAGGGGCATCAAAATAGTTCCTTTTTATTTATATTAAGGCCGCTAAACGCAATAAATTAGGGATGTGATGTCACCGAGCTTATTTATTGTATTCTTTTTTCTCTGTTTTGTGTGTATTGCGGCGTTCTAGGCTCTACCTCGTGAGTTCTTCGTTACTTCCATTTGTTTTTTATTGCTTACTTTTTTTTCTTTTTCTGTGTTCTTCTCTGTTTTAAATTGATGAAACACGAGTTAACAAATCTTTTCGGGATATGGGTCCTCTGTGGTTTCTACTGCAATTGATGGTTTTGTAATCATGAAGACATTTCTTCAGTTTGGGTGGTAAATTTTGATAAAATTGTAAATTATTTGTACCCAAATTAAGAAATGTGGCATAACTCTTTGTTCATGTTTCCATTTTTCTTCCCAAGATGATTCCCAAATAGGTTATGTATGACATAGCTCCAAGTAATATTAGAATTTTATCCTTAATTTTTGGTTGGTATGTTAACGTGGGAAAGTTGTTATCCTTTTTTTTTATCTTTCTTTTCTTTTCTCTTTTACTCTTGCTCTCTTCCTTTTCAGTTATGAATAGTTTTTGTCTTTTCCTGATTCTTTAATGAAAAGATGGGAATCTTTGGAATGGTCTAAAAGGAAATGATGGAAGTAGAGCTTATGCTGGCATTGCCTTTAGGCTTTAGTTCCATTTCCTTTCTCTTTCCCTCCTCTCATTTTTGTTCTCCCTTCCCAATTCGATTCACAGGTAAAAGGTTTTGCATTTAACTCTGCTTGCTTTTGCATGTGAGCTAGTCGGCATGGCTCATGCTGTCTGTTATTTTAAGAGAAGTAAGATGATTTTGATCAGTATATAAAATGTTCCTGCATTTCTTAAGCCCAATTCTGAGAAAAAAATTCTTTTCTTATCCAGAGTTCCCTAAAGATACATGCATTGTCAAATTACTTTTATTTTTGTTAGCCTATCGTTTTATTTATATATATCTATTTATATGATTGAGTATACTTTCATTTATATTATATAATATTCCTTAAAAGTAAGTTTTTCAGAAGCGACTACTCAGAAATAGAATTCAAAAAAAAAAAAAAAAAATTGCTGGCTTTATTTTGGTATCAGCCTGACACATGTGTATGCATCAGTACATGTCTGTACCAGATGTTATGATAATATATTGTAAATATTTGTCTTGTACTCTCAAAGACCTGATGAAATTGTTCTTTTAATGCAGGGGCAATTTCATAGAACACTAAGGAGCTGTGATTATTTTGTAACAAAATAGAGAAATGACAACTACACATGAAGCAAAGAAAAACACTGAGCTGAGAGTTTTTGAATTCTCTCATGAGTTAGCCACTGATTTAGCCGAGTATGTTGCACAATTATCTGAGATATCAGTTAAGGAGAGAGGATGCTTTACTATTGCACTATCTGGTGGACCCATCGTCAATGTAATGAGGTACTGAATTTCTAAACTGTATTTCTGATAGAAAATTATATTCAGATGTTTATCCAGATGTTTACGAATTTTATAAACTGTACTTTTCTATTAAGTTTTTGGGCCATTTGAGTCTAATTGAGGTATAACAAGGGATCAAGGCTCGGTTGGGACTTTGAAATCAAAACATTTGGCTTCGAAGTGACTAAAAGACGATATTAGTGTCAGCATGGTACCAGTTGATTTTTTTTCTGGTAATCTGCTCTAGCTACTAGTCGAGAAGTAATTTGCATTTTTCTTAAAAAATTGAACCTTTATTTGATCCTTATGTTCCTACATTAGAAAATTATGTGAGTCACCTTACCAAAAGATGTTGGACTGGTCTAAGTGGTATGTGCTCTGGGCTGATGAGCGGGCCGTAGCAAAGACCCATGCGGAAAGCAACTATAAAATGACTAAAGAGGGGCTTCTGTCTAAGGTACATTCACCTTTAATTTCAAGCATGTTAGTTTTGACTTGTCGATAAAATTGTGTTAACAGTTAACAGCTGCAACTTGTAACAAAATGTGGTAATATTAGAATGAAGTTTTGGTGTTGTACAATTTCAGAGTTCAAAATCCCCAACTAAAAATAAATGTTGACAGAAACCAGAAAGAACCATCTCTGATGAGTACTGGTGTAAGCCTGACCACTATCAATGATGACTGGCATCTTACGAGGAGACATTATGTGGGCCTTTTCTTTATCCATCATGATTTGCACTTCCATTCAAATCTTAAAAAAAAATTACAGCATTCTGGCCTGTACCCTTGTAGCTTTAACCCGTATCAACAGACCTTAACTTTTGCAATATTAGGTACCAATCTTGAACAGCCATGTGTACTCCATCAATGACACCTTGACGGTCGAGGAGGCAGCTACTGACTATGAGTTCACAATCCGTCAGCTGGTGAAGGCACGAACAATAAGTGTCTCCAAGACAAATGACTGCCCAAAGTTTGACCTGATCCTCCTCTCAGTGGGTCCCACCGGAAGTGTAGCCTCATTACATCCCAACCACCCTGCACTTGAACTTACTGACGATTGGGTAACCTTCATTACAGACTCACCTGAGCCACCACCAGAGAGAATAACCTTCACAATGCCAGTATTAAATTCTGCTTCTAATCTGGTCATTATTGCAACTGGGGAGGACAAAGCATGGGCAGTGCAGCAATCCGTGTCTCAAATGTCTGAAAATGTAGGCCTGGGCGTGTCAGTACCGGCGAAAATGGTGACACCGGCTGAGGGAAAGGTTGTATGGTTTGTAGATAAGGAGGCCAGTAAAGAGATCCAGTTTGAGAGTGACAATTTTGAGCTTTAGAGGTGTTGTAGTGTTTTGAGGAGGCATTGACTATTGAAGTGTGACCTTCACTTTTTCAGGAGGTGGATCTTGTGTGTTTGAGTTTGTTTGTGATGTTTAGTGATCTGAGAAGCATGCCATCAGTTGGCTGGTTTATGTTAATATCCATTAGGAAATAATATTTTTATCGTCAGAATTGTTGAAAGTTCCTTTGTGTGGGGATTTTTCTGTTGGTTGTTGTCAAGAGATAGTAGGCAGCATCATAACACCAGCTCAACTGTAATTGCAATTGTAGGCGCCATCCACACAGACATTTTTTCTATTGTTTTAATTTATCACACAATTAAACAGAGAAACAAAGTCGCATTTTGTTCTAAATCGAAACCAAAAAGGGGTAAAGGATGAAAATAATATAGACAGCTTATATTAATAGAAAATACTCGGCCCATTAGTTATATTAATGAAAGGAAGATGAACTTCCGAGCCCAACATTTTGGAAAAAGAAGTCCAGCTTAGATTTATGAGAAAAAGAAGGCCTTCGGTCTTTCCTTCACTTCGAAAGAATAATATTGTTGGGTTTTAAACGAATCCGGTATGGACGTTTTCTTAAAACATCCAATGGACCAATGGCGGAGCCAGAATATTTTGTAATGGAGTTCAATATCAGAGCTGATATACACCATCCTTAACTATCCCATCCAGCGCCATCCAATGGGCTAGAGTGGGCTTTCGGAAATTCCAAACCCAAAATCCAGCGACATTTTCCACGTCCTTTTCCGCGTGAAGCGACTTTTCCGCGTGATGACGTCATAAAATTTTTAGCGATTCAGCGAGCATTGCGCGCATGATGACGTCATCAAAGTGGTTGATGACGTCAGCAAATTTTTGTTCAGTTAATTGTTTTAAATGTTTATTTAATTGCTTCAAATGTTCAGTTAGTTGCATGTTTTTTAAATTTTTTGTTCAGTTGAATGCGTTAAAGGTTAAACTAAGAGTTGTGAGTGTTCAGTTCGTTGCTTGTGATAATGCAGTTTTTTTTTATTTTTTGTTCAATTGAATGCGTTAAAGGTTGAACTAAGAGGTGTAAGTGTTCAGTTAGGTGCATGTGAAAAAGCAGTTTTTTTTTTATTTTTTGTTCAGTTGAATGCGTTAAAGGTTGAACTAAGAGGTGTAAGTGTTTGGTTAGGTGCATCTGAAAAAATAGTTTTTTTTTATTTTTTGTTCAGTTAAATCATTAAAATGTTGAACTAAGAGGTGTAAGTGTTCAGTTAGGTGCATATGAAAGTTTTGTTCAACCAGATACATACAATTTATGGTAACAAAACATTGTAATTCCCAGATACAAAAAACTAGAAACCTTAAAATTTTTCATACAAGATTTTAAAACAGCTAAACAACAACCACTACTCAGTTTTCAACAAGAGCTAGTTTTCATGACAGAACTAAAACAAGAGCTAAAACAAGCACTGAAATAACAACAACAAACACAATAAGGTTTTCAAACAAACAAACAACAAAGTCAACTTAGTTTTCATGACAGCAAGCAAAGACCACCCATGACATGTACAATTACCCTGACAGCCACAAAGCAAAGACCACCCATGATAGGAAGCAACCATCAGAACTACAAATATAAACTAAAATGTTAGCAACTTGATCCAATGAAGTAATTATTGAAACTTTGCATGGTAATGTGAACAGATTTAGGAAAATTGATAGTGTACCTGACGACGCAATATGTACTTCGCTTTGTTGGCAGTATCCTTCAACAGACGACAGGTAAGTACCACCTTGTCAGAACTAACATCAATCTGTTACCGAAAAAATAAAATATTTTAGTGTACCATACAAAATTTTCTACTAGAAGCATCAATTATATTAATATTCATTGTACTTACACATCCAAAAGGAAATTCTCTGTTGACAACTTTGCACACGAGGAGCCTGAGCAGCAGCAAAGTATCTTTGAATAAGTTTGTCTGTTGGTAGATATCATCAATCCATTCTATGCGAATGTCCATATATTTGACATCATTAGCACGCCACGCCATAAAGTGCCTGATAGCATCAACCTCACTTACTACCTGGTCATGGATGAGATCTCTAGTCTCACCAGAACAATAAATCTCTGCAGTGTTTGCTCTCAGGTTGAGTAGGGTCATCTACCAATGCTTGTCATCAAAAGTAGAGAATAGAACCAGCAGGTTAGACTTCAGAAATTCTGGCTCTAGCAAATGAATGGCTTTCTCTCTTATTATATCAACATTTCCAGTGAACAATTCAAGCTGCGAAAAAATGAAAAAAAGGTTGAGTAATTAAACTTCGCTGACCATAAGTAAAGGGTTGGTCTAAATAATCTAACTGAACATTTATGTTATATATGTAATTCAATGAAACAACTAAGTTAATAATAAATACTAATAAAAAAAATCAAACTCTTTAGAGTTTTGTTTCTATGCCAAACACAGAAAAAAAAATAGCATCAGTACTGACCAGCTGAAGTTGATTGATAACATCCCACTTCAGAACAGCATCCACTTCTCTATGGATCAAATCGAGCAGGGCGCACATTACCTATATTTTTTTAAAATAAAGATGCATCCAATTAATTATCTCTTAAGTTCTGTAGAATCATAAGTAAAAAAATGTTAATTATTGAATAGAAGACTTACATTAACTGGAACTTCGTGCTTCGTTAGAAACCTTAGAAAGTCCTGTGAAGTAACAACATTGGTGACACTCTGATAAACAACAGCTGGTGCCTTGCCACTTTGCAGATCTTGAATGAAACTATGCATTACATCATTCAGCTCATCAGATATAGGTTGGCTGACACTGAAATCAAACACTCTCCAGAAATGAGCGTAATCTGTCTTCTTCTTCACCTTCTTATGATCGAAAGGGTCTGTATACGGGCTACCGTATTTCTAATTAGACTTGAAGACACGACCTCTATTACTGGTTTTAGCCCTAACATTTTTTATGGTGTTCACCCATTGATCAAAGGTGCCACAGAATTTCTCATTTAAAACAATCCAGAAAAATGTTAAACCTTGAGTTGTTTCTGCAATTAAAATACATATGCAACACATAATAACACAACAACTATAAATCTCATTATTTAGAAAAAGTTTATTGCTTACACGTTAGTTACATGCACAAAAACTTAACTATTATGCTTCCATTGATCATGAAACTCTATTATTCAAAATGAACACAAAAAACAATAAACTGAACAAAAAATGCTTCTAACCAAACACTTAAAGCAATTGTACATTTTTCTCCTGAAAAAATGCAAAGAACTTAAAAAACTGGACCAGGATCAAATCGACCAGAATCGGAGAAAAACTCTATAGCATCAGCCAATTCAGCAGCAGCCTCAAAAAATTCCGGCGGTGTACCAGGTTCACCTGCTGGTGTGTCCGGATTTTTTGGTGGTGTGCGAGGCTCATCACGTTCACTCTCACTACTTGATGTTAGACCTAAACCTAGACTAAATGATGGTAATGATTTATCATCCCGAATTGGATGGGGGGCTACGATTAAATATTTCAAGGTCAAGTCAATTGGATCAGCAACGTGGACCCCTGCAAAGAAGGGAATATATGTTGTGTTGGAGTTATGTCCTAGAAGTCAATATTTAATGACTTAATTATTTAGTTTATGTTATTGATGATATTTGATCATTTGTTCCTGGATTTTATTATTGACAGTTCATTCAGGTTGAGGATCTGAATTGTAGATCACTGTATTTCATTTAATAGTAAATGACAATAATAAATCGAAACTGTCCATAGTCTTGATAATTAACAAGGAACATTAATTATCATATAAGACTAGTATGCAAGTTAAGCGATGATTAAGTTCTACAAATCATAAGTAAGGAGTTACTAACTTAATTGCATATGTATATGTTACTAGAACATAGTACATGATATGACCCCGATGAAATAAATATATAGATTGTGTTAAGTGTCATTATTTATTTTATCAGTGTTTGATTCCAAGTTTGAGATGGTTCAGTTTTTCCACATGAGGATAGGTTCTATAAATATCATCTACCGCTGATTCCTGATAAGGGCTGCTATACGGACTTTATTTATGTTCACTTAAATTGTGCAGGGAAAAACTGTTCATCAAGACAACCGTATGTCCCTCATTAGTTCAACTGATGAGCGATGATATCTACTGGGCCCCTTGATGGAGATGGATTGCTTGCTAGCAACTTGTGCAATCATCTCTAGATCAAGAAACGTATAATCTGCAAGAATGACACATTCCTATCTTGGATTATACAAGGATATCATGTGACATAGGAATCAAAACAATAAGAAACTCATTTCTTATGCAGGATTAAATGATTGTATTAGTACATTATTCATTTATGCGAATTGGGAATCATAACGTGTTGCTAGATACCGCTTATGATTATTGGAAATAAATAGCGATTTATTTTCATAGCCAACAAAGCATAAATCCTCAAAGGGTCACATAAATAGGACTTTAACCATACGTGCATTATTTGCTTATTTGTAGTAGCGAGTACTGCGAAAAAATATGATAAGTTGATTAATTAATTGTATACCGTTATGAACCATTATAATTAATTAACTCAAATGGATCATATAGAAACAATATAAGGCATATGCTAATTCTAAATTAATTATTAATATGTTAATAATTAAATTCGTTCAACATATAATTATTATACTGAGCTAGTCGGTCTTTTATTTAATCAGTTAATTAAAAGCCTGATTTGAGATTAATTAATGGAGTTGATTAATAGGCTAATATAATATGTTATATAGCCTATAATCATACACAAAATTTCTGCAATGAAGGGATATTTTTGTCAAGACAAAATTATGGAAAGAGAGCAATGTTTAGAAATAACAAAATATGGCAACGTTGTTTATGGAAACACCGAGCCCTAGATCTTTAGCCTCTCTCTTCTTATTCCCTTGCGCAAGAAATAGAAGAGCAGAAATTTTTCTGCCCTAGGCGCCTCCATCTCTCTCTCAATAGCTCATGTGTTGAGCGTTAATTTTTCTTCCATGAAAAATAGTTAATCGCGCGAAGAAAAATCAAAAGGGAATTAGCTATCGTCTCAAAACAAGCTAGCACTTGTTTATAGACTTTGGTTAATCTTCTAGGTGGACTAGAGGCAGCAAAGGTGCGCATCCATCGACTCCTAAGCAAAGGTCGAGCCTTCTAGTTACGATACTAGAAGAGGTATAATCTCCTACATGTTCTCTTTTATATATTAACTACTTGAATAACTAGATCCGTTAATCGTGCATATTAATTGCTTATTAAACGTTAATAAAAATTAAAATTGCACAAGGACTTGAGTTCCTAACATGTTGAACATATATTTGAAATTTCTGACAATGACCTCCGTTTCAATTAACATGCATGGACACCTAATTATTTTATTAAATGACACTTACTGTTAGAGTCATCATTCCCTTTGACCTCTTCATCATTGCCACCTGTGGGATTTCTTGGTGGGATTTGTGCCCTGCTATCATTCACGCTGCCACCATCCTTGTTGGGGTTCACACGGCCACCGGCACCACTACCACTTCCACCGCCACCGCCACCACTCCCACTTCCACTGCCACCGCCAGCACCTGTGTTGCCATCGTTGTTCCCGCTACCACCGGCACCACTTCCACCGTCACCACCATTATCCTCATCGTTGTTCTCTGGCACCTCATTGTCATCATTGTCCTCTGGCTCATCATTTGCCTCATCATGGTTCTCTGGCTCATCAGGAATAAATGTTAGGAAACACATTAAAGGAACTGAACATTTATATTAACAATGTCATCCATTAAAGCATCAAATATGAATAAATGTTAACATTAAAAGGTAAATATTATGTATGTACCCTGGTCATGTTCAGTTGAACCACCGGTATTGTTAGGAGCCTGCTTCTTCGTAATCGTCTTCTTCCTCTGAACAACACCAGTTGCTGGTTCCTTTCCTTTTATTGACCTAAGTATCCTCTTTCTTTTCTGCCCAGCTGTAAGAGGAGATGGTCTAACTATCATATCCAGAGTCATACCACTTCTCAGCATCTGACGCTCGTTGCCAAAAAACTCCTTTTCTTCTCCAATAATCTGGCCTGATGTTACTCCATCAAAAATATCAGCAGCATCCTCGATCGACAACCTTCTGTTCAGGTCCCAGTTGTAATACCTAGGTAATCCACCTGACATCAGCATGTACCCATGCCTTAACTGACACCTCTGATAAAACCAAACCTGTGGTAACATAAAATGAACATATGTGCAAACAATTTAATCAGCAAATTTAATTTGAGAATAATGTAATTAATACAATAAAGATATTTGATATAAGGCATAACTTACAATAACAGCTAATGAACAACCTCCAACACAAAAAGACTTCTTGTTCTTCTTGTGTTCATGCCTGTGGTCACACGCATCTACCATATGCTGAGTGATCGTTGTATGGACGACCGTTGCCCATCCATACGTTCGATGGGTTGCAAACTCAGCAGCAACGTGAATCAAACTCATATCTACCCTACCACTAGCTGTTGGGAAAAGAACCATTGTAAAAACATAAAGCACCAGTAGAGCCATAAAATCATCGACTGATTGCTCATCATCTTTGTCCAGAAGCTCAACCAGTTGTTCTCAAGCTTCTTGTACTGCACATCTTTCTTAGGCAGGTTTGATTCATCCTTGTCTTCCTCGGCTTCCTCATCTGACTCCTCTGTTGCCTGAGAAGGTGCTGCCTCGGCCTCCTCATTATCATCAGAAAACAAAAGTTTCCACAATCGATGGTTAACATCACCAATTCGCATCCTTTGGCCGCTTTCGTGATACATCTGAAGGAAGTCACCCTCCTCGCTTAAACCTAAACAGAATTAAGAAATAATGAAAAATTTAGAGTTACAAGAAAACCTACATCTAATTTAAATGAACATTTAGACTGAGAAAATTGACATTTATACAGAACAAAATGGTAATACCTAGTCCAAGTGCAACATCCCGGACTATGAACTTCATTGTACGTCCACCGATTTTGAAAACCTTATTGGCAGGATCGAATGAATCAAAAATTTCCTTGAAAAGAGTATTTGAAACCAACATGGTTGGCATTTCAAACAGGTGGGCAAATGGGTGAGCAATAAGTTTTTGCTGGTGTTGTCGGTCATACGTGGGGTGATATCATTATTATTTGTTGGTATTTGGACTGTACTTGGCACTCAAATGACACTCAAACCAATAAATTATTCAATAAATTACCGTCATCTTTTCTCTTATTTTTAGATTTCTTGATGATTTCTTGTGGATTCTCGAATTTTAGATGGATTTTAGCACTTGGCATACGCTAGACAACTAATTCCTAGCACTTAGAGGCACTGTCCAGGCCACCATTCGGACCGAATGACTCATACTCGGACTGAATGGGGCTCTGCTCGGACAAAACCCATTTATCTCATGAAATGGTGAATCTTGGGGAATCAAATGACTAAATGGAATCTATATTATTGTAGAGCGCATCCTAAGCTTTCCAAAGGTCTTTGAATCGTCTCAATCGGAGTCCGGATGAAGAAATTATGCTCGAAATACTGTCAATACTCAATGCTGGACTCTCAGTTCGACCCGAACTGAGCCAGTTAGACCTGAAGTGAACCAGTTCGGTCCGAACTGATCCCATTCGACCCGAACCGAGGCCTTTTGACCCGAACTTGGCCATTTTGACCTAAATTGAGCCACTTCGGTCCGAACTCAGCCAGTTCGGTCCGAACAGAGAGCCGACTTAGCTGTTTTGGAAGGTTTTCGTGCATGGAAACTCATTATTTTGGTGGATTTTCTTCCCTGACGCCCTAGCTTCCTCCCCAAGTGCCTGAGACCTACAATATAAGCCTCTTTCTCCCACAAGAGACGCATCTTTGGTTACCCTAGCCTCCATCTTGGAGGAGGAGGCCTCCATGGCCTCCTCCCGCCATTTCCACCAAATCTCATCGAAGCAACCTATTCTTGAGGCGACAGCAGCAAGGTGAAGTTGGTGACACGCCCCTGCAGCACTCCATCGCCTTTGAAGATTGAAGAATGAGCATAGAGGGAGTATTCGGTTATTTCATCCTATGTTTTTGTCTCTAATATTCATGGGCTTGTATCTTATTATTTATATATTATTTGTTGTGTGTTTTAATTAATGTAGTCTTAGAAGTAGGGAAGTAACTTAGGTTTTGATGTTGTGATTTGACTTGATATTATACAATATGTTTTGTTGATTTGCTTTGTTGAGAATTATGTTAATTGCTTGTTTGAATTGCTTGATTAAATGTGATTAAACTTCTAGATGATGGCCACATTTAGTTAAGTTCCAAAATTAGATTAGTCAAGTTAATTTAGATAAAGTACCTAGGGTAAATCTTAGATCCGAAAGGGGAGATTAACTTATGCCAAAAGCGTGATTTTTAGATAGTTCAAAAGACTTCTAAATATCCTTACGAAAACCAACAAACAAGTTTAGGTTGATTAAGTCTATACCAAAAGTTGCGATTTAGTTAACCTCATTAGGTTAGGTTGTGATCAGTAGGTTAGGTTGTGATCAGACCAGACCCTAGTCCAACAGGCGAACGCTGAGGTTTAGAAGTCTAGGTTTAGCCAACAAACCCTGACACAAATCATATAGTACTATAAAAAGTCAAAACCACGCACTTTCACTCTCTGTTCGGACCGAACGGGTCTGGTTCGAACCGAACTGAGAGTTGAACGCTTGAAAAATATTGTTCTATACACGAAAGTGACAAGTCCAGTGTTCTAGAGTCCTAACCAAGGTGAAACCTGAACCCTAGGACCTTTGTTTGCTTGTTTTATATTAAAAATACCCAAAAACATCTACATTCTTGCACTGTTTGTCTTGTTTGTCATTTACTTTACCCAAAAACACTCTTATTTGCTTGTCTAGATTTTGAGAAAGGATAAGTCCGGTATTCATAATCCGTCCCTTGGGTTCGACCCTAAAGCTTTACCGTAATGACTAGTGAGGTTAAGTTCTAGGTATAAATTTATTTGATACCATAGGATTTAAATCCTTCGTCATGGGGCCAGTGTCTGTTTGTAGAAAGTGACCATGCGGTTCTGTCGACAACGCAGGATCACGTTCTTACCAGCTGTGTACATAAAACCAAACATCATAACAAAATGATTAAAATGAACACATATAACTTCTAAATCAGAGACTAAATAACTCAAGTTAATGTAACCCCTTATAATAACAAACTGAACAATTGATACTAATATGAAAATCCTTAATTACATAAACTGAACAATTGCAACTACAAATAAGAAATCAATTCTTAATGGATGTAATTGCTGGTTTGTATGCCCCAACATAAGCACATGAAAAAAAATGTAATTAAAAAATAAATATTAATAACCAAAGTGATTAAGAACACTAACCAGAAGGAAGTGTAGAAACGTCGATTCCCCGATTATTACGTTGAACTACTCTTGTGGTTGCACCAGCACGAGCGCGACCAGTGCCTGAAAAAAATTTATGTAACACCAATTTAATATAAACTAGAGATTAATACAATCTACAAAATATAAAGAATATTAAATGCATAATAATAAATTAATATAACAATTACCCCGTGTATTGCGAAGTGTTGTACCGCCTTCACGAGAAGTACCTCCTTGCTGTAGTGGGGAAGGTTTGTCTAATATAAAATTGACAAACATTATATTAAAAATTATAAAATTAAAACAGCAATTTGAAAAGTTAATGTACAGAAAGTTGAATGACTTCATCTAAATGAACAATTAGGTCACAAATGCTAACATTTAAACGTATTTTTCTGATTAAGGATGTTCATCAAAAAAAGGAACGATCCATCAGAGCACAAATTGACATTAATGGACAAATAAACAATATTATTTAAACTGTCTAGACCAGATGTACTATCTCAAATCAGGGAGTAAAACAAATTAACCTACGACTACAAATACACTACAACTACGAACAATATCTATTTCTCATATTAGTCGTTTAAATTCACAAAATCTAATCACAATAAACAACAGTTAAAGTTATAAATGCACTAAAAATGAGTACAAACGATATAAAATGGAGTATGATTCTTACTTTGAGAAGGATTCTTCGAAACCACTTGTTTCATACCCATTTGATCAATCGGAAGGGTCCGTCTAAGAAACCCTAGAACGAAGACGGAGGTTGGAGTAGTGGTGGAGATCGGCGGAGTAACAGCGAGACTTGCAGAAAACCTAGGAACTAGGTTTTGATATTATCGGATTTGGGAGAAGAGACGGAAATAAAGAGTGAGGGAAATAACTGAAATGTGTAATGGAACACTCCAGTGTTCTCCGATAGTTATAAATACGAAAACTGGTCAAAGGTCGCGTCAATTACATAATTAATTTTAAAATAATAGTTCTGGTTATATCCTGGCAACAATATGATCCCTTATATGAACAATACTATCCCTAAAGAGAACTAATAGATCCCTTATGGAAACATTACTATTGCTTCAATTTAAAATAAATGATTGTAACAGCTGACAAAAACAAGTGCATAAAAAAACTGATCCATTACATTAACAATCTACTCCCTTCTGCTAACAAGATGAACATTTAAGACGAGTAAAAGGTAATGCAAATAGTACAACAGAAAATGTAATTCATTGCATTGACAAAGTTATTTCCTAGTTATTGAACTAGAATTCTTTATTAACTATCTCAAAATAGCATACAATCATTCCATAATATCTCCAAAAAAAAAACATAAACAAAAACATGAAACAATTACAACAATGTTTACAGAACACAATATCTATGTACAAGTAAAATTTATATTTTTCTATACTAGTTGCAGATTACGAAATCAGCTATATTTGTAACCCTAAAAATTATCGAAGCATATCATTTATTAACAGAAATAATATTCCCCACAACACAGCTCTCAATCAAGTACTCCAATGAAACTATCATGCCTTCTCAGAATTGAAATCTGCATGGAATAAAAACAATTGAATTAATAAGATAAACCCTAATAACAGCTAAATGAACACTTGGAACAACAATTCATTTCATTTGTCAGAATGATGTGTTAAGAATAGCTGGTAAATATAATCAGAATAAGGAAGGACAAAAATTACTTTTTTTCATCTAGATTGTTGTGACTTGATCCTCTTCTTTTTTGCCTGGTCCCGTTTAACTTTGACGATTGATTTCATCTTATTCTGTGGTGGTCGGCCCCTCTTGCGCCTCCTAAGAGGGTCTTCCACTGGAGTGTCCTCGTTAACACTTCCACTGGCACTGTGCGAAGCTGATCCACCATCAGCTGTTATATCACTGCTGTTTTGTCCGACACTTTGCGTCCTCTCTGACACCTTAGCAATGGACATCAACAATCCATTTAGACCATCCACAACACAATGATGTGTTTCTTCGTCTAGCGCTGCGTAGCCAATAAGCTTTTGGTAAATTGGATAAAGCAGCAGATTAAGGTTTTTCTGCGTCTCCAGCCTTTCTCTAATGCTGACAGCGATAGCTCTTTCATTCAAGTAATTTCTCTTAAAATTTTTACACCATCTATCCATGATGTACTTGGCTGGTACATGCGAAACATTTTCTTGCCTGTATACAAGCAATGCATGTGTACGCACCAGCCCGAGCGTCTCAAACAGATGGCACTGGCAGCTGTATGTTTGATCTTGGCAATTGAATTCAACCTTGAATTCTCTCTCACCATCATCAATGTTGTAAACCTTTACATTACCAAGCCGCTCACACGATGTGAATTTCGTGTCGATGAGCGCCTTAATTTGATGCTGGAATTTGATGAACATATTGTTGGTGTACGCTTCAGAGAATTGCTTCTCAATTGCATTCCATTGAGAAATTAACCTCGATTTGTCACGAAGACATTCATAGTTCTCATCCGACTCCCTCCTTCTCAATCTTTGTAGTGCAAGATCAAAACACCTTACAAAATTCCTGAGACAAGATAAAATCAATCTTATAAAAGTCTGTTGTCACACCACATTGTGAACAGAAATGTATCTGGCATTAGTTCAGTACTTGATCGCATAAATCTAAACCATTATAATCACAAAGTGAACATTTAAATATAATACCAAAACCCTTAATAACTACAAAAAAAAAAAACATAACTGAATATGAAAGTTGTCTTTAGAATAACAAATAGTACCTTAAACTAGTCTTTGAATTGACATATCTGTCCAGGAAGGAGTTGATACTCTCACTCCTCTGAGTTGACCTCATTCCAGCCCAGAAATGATTGTTAAGGTATACTGGAACCCAATTTTTCCTCATATCATATATGTCGGCCAGCCATACGTTATCTGAAAAAGAAAAAAAAAACTTCTCAGGCATTCAAACCATAACTGACATAAGCAACTATATAAAATTTGATTAGACAATTGAATATGAATATGCACTTGAAGTTAACAATAATAATATTTACCTTGAAGCGAATGATGGTTGATAGTTGAAACCCATAAACTTTCGAATTCAGATTTTGTCTTTGACTCATAAATGACTGCTCGAATATCTTCGCCGGCTTTTTTTTTTTTTACCAATCTTACTGTCCAGTTTGTCGGTTATGTGCCAGATACAGTGCCCATGGCGGGTATTTGGTAACATTTCAGCAATTGCCTTTGTCATTGCATATGACTGGTCAGTTATAATGGTCTGTGGTGCCTTGCCACCCATGCAATCCAGCCAATTTGTAATTATCCATTTGTAAGTGTCAGCATCTTCGCGGGTCATCATGGCACATCCAAAAATTATGGATTGTCCATGATGATTAACGCAAATAATAGGTGCTACTGGCAAGTCAAATCTGCAATTTGTTAAAAAGCAGTATTAAATTGCAAATCCAAGATATGTACTGCATTCATCAAAGTAAACTACTCTCTTGTAGTCGCAAGCTGAACACATGGAACATATAAAAATAATGATAAATTCCAGAAACAAAATCTATTTACAATTGAAGACTGAACTGAACAATGGTAAATATAATATTATACTTCGTTTGAAACACAAACTGAACAATTGTAATCAATACTAAAACAATTAGCAATAGAAAATGATCATGATTTGTAGAATCCACCAAATTCACAGAAAAAAAAGAACCAAGATTAAAAAATCAAGTTTGAGGAGATACATGTTCACAATGTAGGTGTCATCAAATGTCATGACATCCCCGAAAAATTGATACCAAGATTGGGATGTCGAGTCAGCCCAGAAAACAACATCAAGACGATTACTCTCATCGAATCTATAGGAATAGTAGAAATTGGGGTCTTTCTGTTTGGATTTCCTGAAAAATTGCATCATAGCCTCAGCATCGCCTTTGAGGAACTTGCCCCTTCTCATCCTCGTTATCAAATTTCTGCCATCACGCTCAGAAAACCCACAATGCAGAGGACCACCACCCATTTCAGTGACAACACTGATGTTTGATGTGAGGGAAACACCAGCTCGGTCATTCAACTCGAGTTGTTTCTTAGCCCACTCTTGTATTTGCCTGAAGGACCTGATTCTGTGGGAGTGCTCGGGGCAGAGAGTATGATTGTGTTTTTCTGTGAAGCTAGTAATTGTCCAGACATTTCTCGATTGATCAAAATTCAAATTAATGCGAGCCTAGCAAAGTTCTTTCTCCACCTTTTTGTTTTTTTCAGCTATGGCTTTCTTAGAGCTGATTTTGGGTTTGCCACCCTTTGTACAATGCACTATAACTCGCTTCCTGCCATCCTTGCTTGAACCCCAATTTTTGGTTATACCGAAACCCTGGTCATATGCATACTGTGCGTAATACACATGCCCTGCATCGCTGGACGGGAATTCCATCCCAACACGTGGAGGAGGAAAAAGAGTCGGGAGAGGATTCTCATGTGAAATTTCCTCATCAACAGGATGCTCTATGTTCTCAGCGGGATCCACGTCTTCATCAGATAATTCTTGATGCTCAAAATCACCCAAGTCTGACCCACTCCCATCATCAGATAATTCTTGACACCACTGTTCTATATCCCAAGCAAGGTGCAAATCGGTTCCTATTAACAAATGAAAAACAATGTGCTCAGCATTTCTAACTTATCCAATGTCTATTATGCATCTCATTCACACAGATAATCATGTAATATAATACATGTACACATCTAAATGAACATATATACAAATAAGGTCATCCCTTATGAACATAAATATAATTGTACCATTATTTCTATCTTTGTTGTACCAGAATAAACTGTTACGTAACATATGAAGTGTAGTGCATTTAATTAATCCCTATAGTCATGTAATATAACAAGTATAGTGCTCTAATTGAACAATTGTAAAAAAAGGAGGAGGATATTCAGTTCTACAAATGTAAGCCACGTGTATAAGCTATATGAAATAATATCATCACTTCTATGCTATTTGTACCAGAATAAACGATATACACAAATCACACACATCAGATACGAAATTTGACAAATATGAGAAATCATTTGCACATGGATTACTCAATAGGGAAATCTGTACAGATTGATACAGTTAAAGCCAACAAAAACATAGACCTCTAACCTGAGCCAGACATTTTTCAAGGATTGTTGGAGAGTGGGAGTTCGGCGCGTGATTCTGTATGCCCACAGCACTTCTGGCAATTTATTGTGCCAATCCTTCTGATTATCCCCAACCGTCTTTCGGAGGATTTTGATCAGTGTCTTGTTGAACGCCTCGGCCAACCCATTGGCTCTGGGGTTGTACACAGAGGAGTATCTCCATTCGATATTGTATCTCTTAGTGAATTCATCGACCCTGGTATTCTTGAAGGCGGTTCCATTGTCGGAGATGATCTTTCTGGGAGTGCCATATCTGTAGAGGATGTTGGTAGTGAAGAATTTCACCACGTCTGAGGCTTTGACTTCTTTGTATGACCGAGCTTCAGTCCATCTTGAGAAGTAATCAGTTGCGGCTAAGATGAAGCGGTGCCCGTTCGAGGCTGGAGGGTCAATGGGACCTATGATGTCTGTTCCCCAAATCTCAAAGGGCCATGACACCACAGTCGGGTGCAGTGCATTTGGATGTTGGTGGATGAAATCTCCATGTATTTGGCACATGTGGCATTGCCTGGAGAAGTTTTCACAATCAGCGATCATCATAGGCCAATAATAACCCAACAATTTGATATGGACTCGCATTCTAGAACCTTACTTGTGAGATCCACATGCTCCGGAGTGTACTTCCTTCATGACTTGGTACCCTTCATTCCTGGTAATGCATCTTAGCCATGCACCATCATAGGACCTCCAATATAAAGTGTTGTTGACATAAACATATCTCAGAGCCCTCTTTCTGATTTGCTCTCGGAGTCCCTTATTTGCAGGAAGTTTCCCTTGCTGGAAGAAGTCGAGGAAGGGCTTCCTCTAGTCTTCGTCATCGCTCCCTTTAATAACCATGACTTTAGTGGCTTCTCCCCATTCTTGTATGGTTTCTTCTTCCCAAGCCGCTACTTCCATGAATAGCGTGCTTTCCTCATTTTCTTCTAGGAGTTTTGGAAAATAGGGAGATAGTGACCTTCTTCTGTGAACCAGGATTTGAATCTCTTCTTGATCGGGGTCACTTAGCTCATTGGCCAGACGGGCCAGAGCATCGGCTTTCCCATTCAAAGACCTGGGCACATTCTCCAGTATAATGTCGGTGAATTTGGCCATAAGCTCGAGAGCCTTTTCATGGTATTTTAACAACTCTGGCTTTCATATTTTGAATTACCCTTCCAATTGACTGAGTATTAGCTGGGAGTCGCCAAAGACTCTCATTTTATCCACACCCATGTCTAAAGCCATCTCGAGTCCTGCGATGAGAGCTTCGTATTCGGCCTCATTGTTGGTGCGTGGCTCCGTCAGACTCAAAGCATACCTGATGATGCCTTTTTCCGGTGTAACAAAGACCAAACCTACCCCGGCTTGTCGTTTGGGTAGGTCTGGTTTGACTGCTGACTGGATGGAAGAGGACCCATCAAAATACATCTTCCAGTATTCCTCCTCGCTGTCTGCATGCAGGGTTTCTTCATCCGGGAAGTCGCATGCTAGAGGAGAATCATCTGGTATGGGATGAGCTGCCAAGAAATCGGCCAGTGCTTGCCCTTTGATCGCCTTTTGAGGCGCATAGGTTATGTCGAACTCCATCAAAGCAACGGCCTACCTTGCCAATCGACCTGTGAGCATTGGTCGAGTCATGAGGTATTTCAAGGGGTCGGTTTTGGAGATCAATGTAACCTTGTGTGCCAGCATATAATGTCTGAGTTTCTTGATCGCAAAGACAAGGGCTATGCAATGTTTTTCAATTGGGGTATAGGCATGCTCCGCCCCTACTAACATTCGACTGAGGTAGTATAGGGCATTTTCTTTCCCTTCCTCGTTTTCTTGGGCCAGCAGTGCCCCCAGCGATCCATCCAATGCTGTCGTGTAAAGGATAAGGGGTTTTTCTGGGATGGGTGCTGCCAAGACTGGTGGATTCAGCAAGTATCGCTTGATGTCTTCAAACGCCTTTTGGCATTCATCGTCCCATCTGAATGGGACATCCTTCTTGGTGAGCCTGGTGAAGGGCTTGATTTTGCCTGAGATATTGGCGATAAACCTTCTGATGTACGCCAATCGTCCTTGTAAGGATCTGAGCTGCTTGAGTGTTTTGGGAGGTGGCAACTCTTGGATAGCTCTGATCTTTTCTGGGTCGATCTCTATGCCACGATGTCGCACCACGAAACCGAGAAATTTGCCAGAAGAGACCATGAAGGCGCATTTCAAGGGGTTAAGTTTCAGAGTGTGAGCTCTCATTCGGTCAAACATCAGTCTGAGGTTGGCCAGGTGTTCCTCGTGTGAGTGAGATTTCTGAATCGAGTCAACAGATGTGCACTTCATTCACAATTCTCTATCAATTCTACACAATTGCATCACTGTTTCAACAAAAAAAACTAAAATAGATCAATCTCGCATCAGAAATCAATCGACATCGTTTTTTTGGATGAATTTCAATACAAAATGCTGAGATCGGTAAGGACAAAACGATAAAGAGGAAAATCGCAATTCTACACAATTGAATCATTGTCTGAACAGATAAAAAATGCAATAGATGGATCTCGTATCAGAAATCAATTGAAATCGTATTTTTTGATGAATTTCGACAGAGAATGATGAAATCTGTAAGGATAAAATGATAAAAAGTAAAATCGAAATGTTACTTACAAGAGAATACGCTTGAACTCACGCAGAGGAGAGAGATTTCACCATTGTCAACCTCCGTATCTCTATCGCCTATTTGATCGCAAGAGCAAAACGTGGGAAGGAAGGAATTCGGAAACGGAAAGAAATATCTGAAATGGTTTGTTTTCGTATTTCCTTTTAAGCGCGCTGTTGTATGGGCCAGTCGCTGGGCTTGGAGCTGGTCCAGTAGAGGCCTGGCGCTGATCCAATGGATGGTTGGATGGGAAAATGATAGATGATAGGTAAATTTATAATTTTAATATTATAAAAATTAAATAAATTAACATAATATATATTTTTATTTTTCGTTACTTTTAAATTGTAATAGTTTCAAAATTAATGATAAAAAAGAGCGAAAAAATTTTAATTAAGCACTTCTGCAAAAAAAAATATTAAGGATCAATATAAAATATTTTAATTAAATTTATATGTTCTTATATATTTTAATCTTAAAATCACATCCTTCGATATTGATATATTTCTAATTTGATATAATAGTAACCAAATAAAAGAGAGAATATGTTAAAATCAAAGGCCCAAAGTAACCATGGAAATTAATTGTATTAATCTTTCGGCACATCTAATAAAAGAAAATCTATGTATTAAAGATTTTTCGATATAAAATAAACTACAAATCAAAATAGACTATAAAATTACATATTCAACTATATGTTATTTAATGAATTTTTTTTTCAAACAGATAAATTGACCAAATCAAATATGGGGTTCAATAGTGTAATATCTTTTGAATATATATGGCGTTCAAATATTGCACATCTTTAAAAAAAAATCATTTTGTAAAAGTAAAATATTATTTATAGTTGTATTATTCATAATTTAATGGGGTCAATTGACCCCATTCCATGCATGTAGCTCCGCCACTGCGGTGGACGTCTTTTGATAGCGACCGTCCGATTTGATCTTAACGGTTAATTTTTTCGGTCATATCAATCTGACATTAATCACGGGACATCCATTGTTGATTGGACGGAGATTTCGTTTGGGTTTTAAACCCCTATACCTTCAAAACAGGTGGCAGGCACGTCGATGCCGAAAAAATTATAACTAACCTTAATTAATTAAGAAATTTTAAAATAATCTATTTTTAATCAAAAATTTAAAAATGACTGCGCAGTTTCGGAATCTCAGATTCCGAAACTAATTCTGCTTAGTTCGGAATTTCGGATTCCGGTACTAAAAAATTCAAATTTTAGTCGGCAAAAATTTGTTTTATTCTTGCTATGATCGGATTTTCAAAATCCGAAATTAATGACACAACTGGGTCGACGGAAAGATCTAGGTGGGTTTTATTTTTTTAAATTTTCTAAGGCGTTATTTGGAGGAGATGAAAGGTAGGAGGGAAGTGGGTGGAAATTAATTTTTTTTTTGTTACATTAGAATTGCGACAAACTGTCGATGGTAATTAAAAATAAAAAAAAATAAGAAACTCATAGAAATGTTTCTACGTGGCTTCATGGTATGTATAAGTTGTGCTTAAAATTTGACACAAGTTTGATATTGCTTGCTTAGTGCTTACTAATCAAATTCTTCTAAATAATTTTTTTTACTTTTAGATGATCTGATGAATAATTAACCATTTTCAAATATTTATATTTTTATGGTTTTGATAATGATCTGATCTGGTTTTACGGTTGTTAAACAAAATTTTTGCCCGTATAACATCTCTCTATTTAATATTGTGATGAAAAACGCGAACTAACAAAAAATGCGAGTCTTACTTCTCTTAAAGGAGTGATGTTCGAAATCACCCGGGTGATTTTCGCTGGATGCTGGAAATATAAATACATAAACTCTTTATTTCGTATATATCATAAGATCTGACGTGAATAAGTTGGTTGGACATATTTCTTTCATATAATATATAGTTGTTTGAACAAATCTCGAAAGAAATAAGACACAACCTTAAATTATATAAGACGACAAAAATTTTTCTTCTAGCATTAGTTGAGAAAAGGACTACGTACCAATATTTTTTACGCGTAATGACAGAAATTATTTTTGCTAAATTGATAGTTCAATTTGTTAAAATTTTAAAACAAATTTGTTCTTGCTCTACGTTGAGTGGATTTTTTTTATTAAAAAAATAGAATATATTAGGTACAAGAATTAGAATTGAAAAAGACCAATGCACAAAACTAATTACAATCAACTTTGATTTATATTTTTGTAATGTGTTAGTTTTGTATTAAAAAATATATTTTTTATTTTCTTATCTCTACTACTTATAAATGCACCTAACAAAAAGAGTAAACATTTCATATAAAAGGAGTAAACATGTCATATAAAAGGATGTAAATAATTCTTATATCAATTATGGACCATTGATTTGTGTAATTTGATTTGATCAGTGGTCTAGATCTTAATTTTAAATTAAAAGGTCAAGATTTTTTATTAGAAAAGATTAAGTTACTACCAAAAAAAATATTTCCTATATGTCATTCCAAAATTTGTATTGTTAAGCAGAATTAGTTTCGGAATCTCTGAGATTCCGAAACTGCGCAGTCATTTTTAAATTTTTGATTAAAAATGGATCATTTTAAAATTTCTTAATTAATTAAGGTTAGTTATAATTTTTTCAGCACGTCGATGCTGGATCAGTAAATATGGGCCTCAATGTTTATGCCACTCAGCCCATTAGTCATCATGTTGGTACAGGGCTCGAGAAGACGAAATTATAAGATTTTAAGACTCTTCCGAGTTAAACAGCTTACTACAGCTTTAGTATTCTGTTGTTAGAAATTTATGAACCGACTTGGGTGGGATGTATTTCGGCTTTGTTTCTATGTTAAGAAGCTTTTTAGTTGTTTTCGTAGATGCATTCCCTATGAAGGTTTCTTATTCACTTATGGCGTGACTTAACTTTTTGTAAATTGGCATTTATTTGAATAAATGTAGGCCCTGGAAGTCTACCTCTCACAAAAAAAAAAAAAAAGCCTTATGCACGGACGCGAATAGAACAAGTTATTATATATAAATGTTCATTGCATGATCTTTGATGCAATAAGCGAGGTTAGATAGTCATGCTTTATCTACATAATAAAGTGTGAACTTCATGTTACTCTCTAGTTTCAAGATCTATAAAAAAACAAAAGATTTCGTAAGAGAGCAACCATTAACATATTTTGTAATATTTACTTGTCTATGATCAATACTATGAGGTATTGGAGAAAATTGATAATATGTATTTATCGCAAATTTTTTGAAATTTTGGCGAAAATAATTAGCAACTACTTGGATTTCTTACCTTAAATAAATATAATGGGTACTTAATAAGAATCATCATAATAAAGGGGAAATTTTTTCCGTGCCCCTCAAAACTAAGAAAATAGAGGAATTGTCCCTTGAAAGTAAAATCTTATGGTTTTGCCACCCAAAAGTTCAAATGTTTTCTACCCCTTTGCATTTTTTAATAATATATTTAACAGTTAAACAATATAAATATAAATGGCTGACCATTATACTCTCGTCTCCCAACTCATCGACGTTGGTGCGAGGTGCGAGGTCATTCCCCCCGGCGAGGCAGGGTCGAGGTTTGACGAAGGTGGCCACTGGAGACGACATCGTGGCGGCTGCGCCTAGAGTTGCGCTCCAGAAGGGGCGCACTTGGGACGAAGGCGTCTCCTCCAATTTCTCAACTACTCCTCTCAAACAATTTCTTTCAGGTCTTCAATTTCCCATCATTCCGTTGGATATGAGCCAACCATGAAATGATATTGTTGTTTGGGCTGTATCTGAGCCAATTATATGACATTTTTTAATGACTTCATTAAATTTCATTTTTATGAATCTGAGCCAATTATGAATTTTTAGTGTGAAAGTTTCATGATTATGTTGAACTTCATTTTAATACTTAGTTTGATAAATATCAGGTTTACATAATAGAGAATAAATATGACATTTTCGACAGAGTACAAAATAATTTTATATCACAAACAATTAAACATAATCGAATAAAAAAAATTTTAGCGCATCAACAAAGAGCTAGCTTATACTGTTATTGATGTACCAGTCAATGTAACACTGGTACCGCACACATTTAAAGCTATTTTTTTTAGTGCATCCCTGGTTCTGCACATCAAGAACTTCAAACAAGTCTTGATGCCCTTAGTAGCTTTTGGATGATCTTCGTCTTCATTTGAAGTGCACCAAGTTATGAAACCGTCTCCTCTGCTAAGAGGTCATGGTTGCGACGATCAAGCGGGTCCCTCAGACCCCTCGGACCCCATCGAGTGGGTCAGTCGGCCAAGTCGACGCCTCGTTTCTCCAATACCATTTCCTTGATTCTTCCCTCGTCGGTTGGTTCTCCTTCCGCCATAACCGAACCCTTCGTTCGTCCATGAGAGAGCTCGCCGTGTCAGACTTTGAGGCAACAGTGGCAACAAAAGAGGACAGGAGGAGGGATCGGCTTAGGATTTTTGGGTCGACGCGAGGCAGAGGGGAGGGTGTGGCGGGGCTGCAGTTCCGGCGGTACGAGAGTCGGAGAGAAGAAGGAATGAAGAGGAGATGAATTGAACCCAATCGTCTGGGTTAATCGATCCTTCTAATCGATGGGTTGGGAGACGAGGGTATAATGGTCAGCCATTTATATTTATATTATTTAATTGTTAAATATATTATTAAAAAAGACAAAAGAGCAAATACATAAAACATTTGAACTTTTGGGTGGCAAAACCATGAGATTTTACTTTTGAGGAGTAATTCCTCTATTTTCTCAGTTTTGAGAGTCACATAAAAAATTTTCCCCATAATAAAAGTGTGGGGGATAAATTCAAGTTCTAGATAAAGTCAATAAAAAAAACTTGCAAAATTGGAACCAAATTTCATCTTGGTCTTCCCTTTCCCTCGATATCTAGTCATCGCACACACTGGTGTTGTGTATATTGACTTGCACACTGGTGTTGTGTATGTTGTGTACACAGTGTCCATATGTCCATATATGATTTCGATGAGAGCTTGCCAGTATTTAACTTAACACCTATCAAAATCCTACTTAATTGTGATTCATACTCTTCAAATATTATAATATTTTTGTAACAAATAATGTTTGTTGAGATGTCATATGAATGCAAATATTTAGTACCCATATATATATAGCAGTCACATAATCAGATTTTTTTTTTTTTTCATAAATGACTGATATCTTGACATGGTGCAAAATGATAATTGCAGGTCATGTGAATGTAGTTCTGAAATCTTCTTCCATAATTATGGAGCTCGTTGATAAGTGTGTGAAGAATATATTAATTGTATAGTAAACTAGACTAGTTGCATCAAGAATATATTAATTGTATAGTAAACTAGACTAGTTGCATCGTGAAAAAATATACCATCATTTTTATCAACTATTTATTTGTTTCAAATTTAAAAGTTTCATCTTAACATTTTTTATGAATACAACGTTTATGTCAAAATTAACCAAAATATATATATATTTTTTTGAAGAATTTTGCCACATAAACCTACATCTATACGAGTCTATCTGTTTCCTAATGTTTCCAAGTAGTTTATATCGTAAGTTTGCAAATTGATGTTTGCTTGGTTATTCATCAAGTCCTAAAATAAAATATATATTTAAAAAAATAAAAGATTATACAATAACAACAATATAAGTCGCCTGAAGGAATTAAACAAGTTAATATTACTTTTAATATTACATAAAAACTCAGAAAAATAATTCTGTTTAAATAAAAAATATATATAAAATTATGAGCCATCATCAAAAAAAAAAAAAAAAAAAAACGAACCGTTCCAAACATAAACACGTGATATATATGAATTAACATTTAAAAATTCGGCCTTCTTATATAATTTTATTTTTTATTTTTTTTATAATTTGAAATGATGATAGAGGTCCGCCGCGTCGTCTGTAATGGAGTCGGCTGTGCGCTTTATTTAGTGGAATATTTGTCCCGCTGACTTCCGTAGGGTCCCACAGAAAAATCCGGATCTGCCACACATCTTCACTGTATAATCCGCATGTGGCATTTTTGTTCCACCTCTACACGTCCCTGAATCCTACATTTCTACTTATTACACCAAAAGTTATATATAAAGGAAATCAGAAGAACGTAGTTATACACTTGTTATACAAGTAGCGAACCAGGGGATGGCGACCCTAGGAAATTTTATTGCTCAATTTTGGAATTATGCTGTGATACAACCAGCAAAAGCTCCCAGCTTAGATAACCTCCCCTCTTTTGCGCGTTCACCGCAAGTTAGTAATAACTGGTCAGTGATCATATAGCAAGCTAACTAGATATTGTGACGTGAGGGATTTGGAATTCCAATTCTTAGCTGTAGCTTTGCTGTTCCCCATTTAACACGCCCTTCACCGCGATATTTCTACAAAAATTATTGAATCATTTTTAAAATCAAATCGATACGATCATACAATGAATATTTAAGGAAATTCTTCTATACAAATTTTCAATCGGATTTTGATCACAATTGTTTATAATTTATAATAAATTAATATTTTAAAAAATAAATGGTTGTGATCAAAATAAGATCAAATTTTATGTAGTTTGAATTTTTTTTTCCCAGACATTTTGTTTACATTTCCGTCTTTAAACAAGTCTAAAATTTTTATCGTATTTATTTTTTCCTAGAAGATAAAATTAACATTTATTATTAAAAAAATCACGGCGTGCAGCGTGATGTCCTCTACTTTATTTTTTTAGGCTCTCTCCAGTTTGGGATAACGAAGATGTCCGGTCACTATTTCAGTGGCGGAGCCAATAACAAGAAATGGGGTCAATTCCATTGATTTACGAAAAATAATACTATATTTAAAAGTTTACACTTGTAAAATGAAAAGATTTTGCAGATATGCAATATTTTGAACTCCATAAATATTCAAAAGATATTCCACCGGTGAAACTCATATTAGGTTTGGAAAAATTATTCATGTTTGAAATTTTATGAACTTTCACTTTTAGTAATGATTAGCACATGCATATTTGATGAATGAATTTATCATATATGTTCACAAAATCTTTTTTTTCAGACGTTTATGCTTAATACTCATTAACTGAACTTGAATATGTAACTTTATAATCTATTTTGTCAATATATAGATATTTTTTTGTTTATTTTATTAGATATGACAAAAGATTAAGATACAATCAATAATCATAATAACTTTTGATCAATTGATTAAATTTTTTTTGTTTGTTTATAACATTTCATCTCTGACGATTTCAACGGATGAAACTTTAAATAATTCAATTAGAAGATAAAAAATCCATTATAACTTGTAATTTTTATAAAATTTTTCTATTCCTACTATTGTTTTAAGTAGAATTTTTAGTACTTTATTGAAATAATGTGGAATAAAATTGAAATGAATTGTAAAATATCTCCATCAATTGATAATGTCTAAATTGTTGATTGCACAATCAGAAGGACACTAATAATTCGAATAGTCATGGATGAGTTTTTCAAGGATCATTGGATCTGTAATCAGTCATAATGAATGATTTAGATTTAGCCCAAATAAAAAACTTGTATAAAAAAGAAATTTTCTAATATTTATATGTAGTATAAATTTATTTAATTTCTTATAATGTTAATACTAAAAATTATTGAACGCATTGTCAAATTTTCGGGCTACACCACTGGACTGTTTGGTTCTTGCTTCTCACTTCTTACACGAATGAAAATTACTTGCCTTTGTGGAATAATTGAATGAGAGTATGAGACTATGAGAGTTTGAAATGAAAAAAAAATAAAGGCACTCGTCTGTGTGGGACCCTATGAATTTTAGGCCATGGCATTGGCCATTTTTTATTCTCCTTATTTTTCTATTCGTCGTTCCTTTTTGAGATATTCTAATTGTCATTTTTGTTTCGCGACCGAGCGTATGGACCGGATGACGACGCACATATCATCAAGTAATTAAACCATTTAACTAATAAATAAAAGTCTATTTAAATTTTGTAGGGAATAAATCCCATTTGAATTAAATGTGGCGGTCTGTCATGGGCTTGTGATTTTATGAAAACATAAATAATGCTAAGAAGAAAGAAGCGGACAGTGTCGCGTGCAAATTTTTTTATTTTATTTTATGTATAACATCTCTTGGCGTGTGACAAAACAAAAGAGATGTCGTTTAAAATATTTTAGAGGCCTTAAAGTCAAACCTATCTTGAATAAAAATGGGGTAATGTTTGAATGGTTTTTTTTATATTTTCTATTACTTTCATCTCTGATTTTACTTTACCTATTCTTAATATATTTCTTTAATAACATGACATGGACAATCAATAAAATGGAATGATGGAGTAGGCAACTTTTCCTTTTGGAAAAAAAAATGCAACCAAAATTAGTTACAAAGTCGACATTGGGGGAAAAAAAACTCAGGACGAGATATGATATATGCTGAAAGTCTGACGAGGGTAGAAAGGACTTTCAAAATATGATTTAGTTTGGCCGAATATAAAAGTTTAAATGAATACAAATGTGAAGATTTTCGGACCGATATCTATCATTTTCAAATTGTTTAATTTTTATTCCTAAATACAATTTTATATTTGGTATTTTAAACGACTATGAAACACTATTGGAGTGTCCACACAACCTTTAAAATAAAAGTAATTAATAATCATTAAATTTCCAAAAAAAAAAAAATATTATCAGAGAAAGCCCGGCTATCATGAAATTATTAGATAATCTCAAAACGTATATAGTAATATAGCGATCGATGAGTCAGTTGTCTTAAAGTAATTCATTGTGTTAATTGATCAACTCAAACGATCGAATTGTCTATTACAATCACGGATAGATTTATAGGCTCGGACAATTACGAACTCATGCCAAAAACAAACTAATTTTTGACTATTTAAATGAATTACATTACTAAATGCGAAGTCGTTACGAACTTGGACTTAACACAGGAAGACAAAATATAAAAATAATTGACTAAACAATCTTTCTATTCCAATGAATTAAGGCAGTGTAATAAAAAATACAAAAAAATGGTCAAAATATCAATCAAAACTAAATTAAAAAAATATATATTCTTAAGCATGTTAGGAAAAAAAAATTATATGTTGAACTAAATTTTCCATAATATGCCATGCGATTATGATTAGGTATAAATTTTTCTTCCTCTGATTTTAGTCCTAATTTTCAATTCTACAATAAAAGTTGGATCATACGGTCTTGGCCAAAATGAAAAAAAAAAAAAAAATTTCAAACAAAACGGTCTTCCTCTCCCCAATGTTGCTTTAGTGTATTTTAAAATGTTTATAATTTAAGAAATGAAATTAGTCAAATTTCGGGAATAGTTCTATGGAATGTTTCCTGAAAATAATAGGCTATCTTCTCCTAATTTATTTGAACAGAGAAAATCTAAAAAAATATTCAGGTAGATATCGGACATTGGATTCGGACTAAACCGTTCAAATTTTAAATAGCACGCAAGCAAAACATTTCTTTATTGGAAAATGCCATTTAATGCAAATCAACGGCTTTAAATGCGGGAGGACACCTCAATTTTTCTCCAGGATTGGAAATGGTTTTGTTGAAGACGTAATTCAAGTTTGGTTGGCATCTATCTTTACGAGATCAATCTCGTACCCATCAATATTTCAACAAACTTTTTTTGGAACAATATTCGGCATTAAATTAGCTGCATTGGTACAATAACCGATATGAATTGTGGATAAGGAATTTATGAATTCGAATTAACAACTAGCCAGTTAACTAATTAAAAAAGAACGTTAGAACAACACTAGCAAATGGAAGGTTTGTTTTATATCCGCATCAATTAAATAAAGGAATACAGATTTTAACAGCACACACTTAACCGAGCAACTTTTCAAATTTTTAATTTTAAAAAATATCTATTTTCTTATCTTAAATTTTTATAATTTCAATGTCCTTATATAATTTTTTTAGTACAAAAGTTTATACCGTAATAATTAATTTATTTATTTTTTCTCATGTGTGATTGTGTTCATATACAAGAAGACTAACGTGAATACATTATGATCTTATATCAGTGTATATTTCTTCGTTCTGTTCATGAACCTTAATTTTTTTTTCAAATATTACTATCTAAAATTAATTACTTTTTTCATTTAATACGATCTAATAAAACAACTGTCCATATATGTTTGAACTCTCTAGTCTCCACAAAGTACGCACGCGCCGAGTCCCTGACCCCTACTTTAAATTGAAAAACCTCTCAACTAGAAAAGGAAAAATAGGAAAACCCAGGCAGCTAGGCGCCTAGGAAATGAGATCCTCTGGACTTCTCAAGTTCAGTGGTCTTCCTCTAATCTGAGCCGTCGAGATTAGATCATATGATGATGGGTGTCCCGTGAATAGTACCAGATTGATAGGCCCGAAAAAATTTTAACCGTTGAAATTCAATCGGACGGCTCCGATGAGAGAAAGTCCACTGGACTTCTCTAAAAAGAAGTTCAGAGGATACGGATTCAGGCGCCTAGGCGTAGCCTTTACATTTGCAATACACATACACTAGTGCATATTCTCCCTTGTTTCAACATGTGGCAATGTGGCATAGAGACTAAATAAAAAAGTACTTTTAAGTGGGACCCAAATTCAAATTTTCTCTACTATGACTCGGTGTACGGGTATTATATAATGTTTAATTAACAAAACATCCAGAATAATCTCCCCATGCTCATAAATCCACGCGTCTCAGTTCTCCTCTAAAAACGCACTAAAACCTCTCTCTCCCTCTCTCTAAAAATTAGTAATTAAGTAAAGAGGAAAGCTGGTCACCTGACTCATCCCTTCTTCTTTCTTTTCCTCTCTCTCTTGACAAATTTAAGCGATTTCAAACATTGAAAATCACGCAAATAGCTCTTTCCTCAGTTTCCTCTTGACCATGAACCGATCAAGCTTGAATTTGAGCCCTTTTGCATTCTCCATTGGCATCTTTTTCGCTCTTTTAGTCTTGATCCCCTCTTCAGGTTAGTGAAATCATTTCACACATTTAAGTCTGAAAAACTTTTATTGGGTTTTTGGGCTACCTTTTTTTTTTTTTTTTTTCTGTGAAGTGCAAAACACGACTTCGAGTTGAACTTTTACGCGATTGTGGTCCTTCTCTCTCTCTTTTGTTTTTGAATTGCATGAACTTTGGAGATGTTCCTTGTCAGAAAAATTTTAAATCCTTATTACTAAAAGTTGTGATCTAGGAGAAGTGAACTGTTAATTTCTTCTTTTTAAGTACAGAGTTGGGGTTGACCTGAGTCGTCGTGGCAGGGTATAATAACCTTTGTTTTTAAAATTTTCAATTAATGTAGCATGTTGATTTGCTGGGGTCTACAAAATGTTACTTGTTATTGTCCTGTTCATTGCAAAAGGAGTGCAATTATAAAAGAATTGGTACGGAATTTGAACTCGGAAAAGAAAATACAGAATATTCTCCTTAGTTTTTTGTTTTTTCGTTTTGTATACTAAAGAATTGAAGCTTGTAGTACCTCACATTAAGCTATAAAACCTAGAAGTGAAAGGATAATTTCTACAAGTGAGAAAAAATTATTGGTCGAGTTCTTTGTTGTTCATAGTTTCTATTCAAAAGCTTAAAAGTGCCCATATAATTTTTTTCCTTAAATATGCAGAAGCTTATGACCCGCTTGATCCAACTGGTAATATAACAATTAAGTGGGATATTATGCAATGGACTGCAGATGGCTATGTGGTAAGTAAAACTTGCAATTTATTTTTGTGTATAATTTGTGTTATAATTAGACAATTTTTCTGTGGTAGTTGTTACTTTGTCAACTTTTGGATGTAGTCTTCAGTCTATAATCGTGTATACAGTTGTCACTGTCAGCTTATCAATTTCAACCTTCTCTGAAATTATCATCCATAATTTAGTAAAATTGTGCTTTGAAAATATTGCTCCCTTCCAACTTGAAATGTCTAATTTCTTAGACTAGTATTCTTTTGTCTTTTGACGATCAAGGCCTATGGTTTAAAATTCTTAATTACTCCCTTACTTGCACTTGTTCTGTCAAATATTGGTATCATATAAAGCAGTGGGGCCTGAGTATAGGAACATATCGGCTATTATTCACTATCAAGCTGGTACTTAACCTGATGTATTGATTCCATACAAGAACATAATTATAACATACCTGTACTTAACCTGGTGTATTGATTCCATACAAGAACATAATTATAACATACCAGTACTGTTTCAATACACAGATTTAATGGCTGTTTATGTGTGAACTAATTGATTTAGCTTACACGCACAACCTATTGTATTAAAATAACTGGATGCGAAAATTGAATTTTATTCAAGGGGGTAGTGACGATGTACAATTACCAAAAGTACCGGCACATACAATCACCAGGGTGGACACTTGGGTGGACCTGGGCCAAGAAAGAGGTCATATGGTCCATGGTCGGTGGCCAGGCTACTGAACAAGGTGATTGCTCCAAGTTTAAAGGCAACATTCCCCACTGCTGCAAGCGGGACCCATCAATTGTTGACCTGTTACCGGGTACATATTTTTTCTGTCATTCTTTAAGATTATTTGGTACAGGGTGTGCCAAGGAAAATGCATGGGAATTTATCCTCACTTTCCCACGATGCTAATACTGGAGTTAGTAAAACACAGTTGCGACATATCTGAGTAAAATCCATCAAAAGAATAAAATTTGTTCCCAACCTTATAAGCATCTGGTAGTGTTGCCAAAAAGCCTTGAAAACCTTTATATTCTTTAAATGTTGAAGTGCTTATAATTATTTTGCTTTCTGAAGCTTAACTGGTTGATCCCATGATTTTGATACTTTGAGAGGTCATTTTTGGCTGTTAGCAGAATGGCAAATTGAACATATTCCGATCTTACTTCTATTATTACACCAAATATACACCAAGCTAGTGGAGTAGTGCCTTACATACCATATACAACTGTCAACTGAAATACTTTTGCACCAGTGTTGTATGCACGGAACCACTAGACTGTATATTAAATTAAATTTTCGCAGGTACGCCATACAACATGCAAATTGCAAATTGTTGTAAGGGAGGAGTTTTAAGTTCCTGGCTCCAGGACCCAGCCAATGCAGTTGCCTCGTTCCAGGTCAGTGTGGGGCAGTCTGGGACCACCAACAAGACTGTCAAAGCGCCTGTAAACGTCACTCTCAAGACACCCGGGCCTGGGTACACTTGCGGGGCAGCAAAGAAGGTGCCGCCAACCAAATTCATCTCCCAGGATGGCAGGAGAGTTACCCAGTCTCTGGGTATGTGTCTGATATGTGTTACTTTATTAATTTTTTGGACATTAATTCATCTCATGCATGGTACGCATTGTCATTGCTATCATCATCATTTTATAAGATAACTACTTCGTGGAAACTTCTTCATAATGCATATGAATACCCCTCATATCTCTCTCTTTACAGGAGACCGAAAAAAGAAGATATTAAGCTTGTTTGATAGAAGTTTCGGCAGAGGAATTGCTTAAAAATGTTACACTATTTGCAGTTCAAACAGTTTTTATTTAACATTCTCATTTTGTTTCTTTTGGCAGTGACGTGGAATATAACCTGCACGTATTCACAATTCCTGGCTCAAAGGACCCCGACTTGTTGTGTCTCAATGTCTTCCTTCTACAATGACACCATTGTTAACTGCCCGACTTGCTCGTGTGGATGCCAAAATAACATCACTAAACCCGGTAGTTGTGTTGAGTAAGTAATCATAATTTCTGAATATTTAGGGGAAAAAAAATGCCTTCATCTCTTTATTTTGCAAAAGGCTGGAGACCCCATAGAAAAGTGTCTTATTTGGCATAATCTGGTAGTTCAGTTGACAATTTTATATATGTGAAAAGCAAACTTGCCATTATGTTAGTTGTCTGACCTTATGATTATGAAATTCTACAGTGTAACTTTTGGAACTTCTTTGTTAGTAGCCTACCTGGGAACACATTTATCTAGTTTTATGTTGCAAAATCTGGAGGTTAATTTTGCATAATCTTTTCTTACAAAGCATGTTGTGGAAGTCTTAATAATTAAAAATTATCATCTTTATAGGGCAAAATCACCATACTTGCAACAGTCGATAAATGGCCCTGGCAAGAATAGTTACACTCCATTGGTACAGTGCACGTCACATATGTGCCCAATTCGGGTCCATTGGCATGTGAAATTGAATTACAAGGAGTATTGGCGTGTTAAAGTAGCCGTTACAAATTTTAATTACAGGATGAACTACAGCCAGTGGAATTTGGTCATCCAACATCCAAATTTCAATAATCTCACTACCATTTTCAGCTTCAATTATGAGTCACTTGTACCTTATGGGAGCATTAGTGAGTTCTTGTCTTCTATCTTTCTGACTGGTTTAACTTGCACTGATCAAGGATAACTAGTGGCTGTTTGACTTACATAATTGTGTTCAAATATACCTTTAAAGTTGAATTAAGATGCATAAATAAATTAATGATAACTATTATATAAATAAATGGACTGTTACAGAAAAACAAAAATAAAATATTGGTAAAGGTGCCAGTTCATGGCAATATGTTTTCCTTCTGTTGCTTTTGCTTTTCAGTTCTAATTTTAGTTCTCTAAGGAATATAACCTTTTTTAGGTGAAATATTATGGCCTAATTACCCAATTTCCCCTGTAATACTTTTTTTACTGGGTACTAAGTGCTGTATTTCTTTCTAAACTTTCTTTGTTTTGCAGATGATACTGCAATGTTGTGGGGCGTAAAATACTACAATGATCTACTAATGGCTGCCGGTCCCGATGGAAATGTACAATCAGAGATACTCTTCCGGAAGGATCCAGATACCTTCACTTTCTCCAAGGGATGGGCATTTCCACGAAGAATTTATTTCAACGGAGATAACTGTGTAATGCCACCTCCAGATCAGTACCCCATGCTGCCAAATTCGTCCCCTAGATTAGCACAGCAGGTGATAAATACAATTTTGGTTGCCTGCTTGTCTCTGACAAGCATGCTGATTCTTCGAGGGTGAATTCTTTAAGTCGGCATACCTGGGTGCTGTCAAAAAGGAAGTATGGGAATTTGAAATGTTTAGATTTAGAGTTTGGTCATAAATTTGTTTGTCTATATTGTAAATCGGTTACAAGAACAAATCGATAGAATAGAAATATATAATGAAGAAAGTAGCTTTATGATTAGTTTCAATGTTGGATGCAATTTTATCCATGGAATACATGTCTGGTATAATGCACAATCGCAGATCACCATAAATCTAAATAAAATGGAAAAAAAAAATAATAGAAGGTCCAATTACGTCTTTCTGGGGAGAAACATTTGCTATTCTGCAACGTCTCACTTCTCAATCGCAATTTGCCTAAAATTATTATTATTTTTTGTTTAATATAAGTTGCAAGTACTTTGTATACGAATTAGTTTTATTCAATGCAACACTTGTCTTTTTTAATTAGGAGGATAGATGATTGTAAATTAAATTAGAGAGATGTCATGCTGCGCGTGACACTGACAATATGAAAGGAAAAAAAAATGTGCACGTATTCTGTAAAGTGATGCATGCCAGTCTGGAAAATTGATATTTCATATACAGGTCAAATTTTGGGGGACGTAATCTTGTCATTTTCAATAGAGATGTGAGCTCCGCCTTCCGTTTTCATTTGATCTAAATTTATATGTGTCTTTATTGACTGAATTCAATTTGCAGACGGCTTTTAAAACAAACTTGCTTGTTCTGTTCTTCATCCTTCCATTGGCAATACGGAACAAAACTAGCACGGTATTGATGATTTGAAATCACAGAGAACGTGTGTTCACAGTTTTTATATTTAATAACTTCCTGAATTTCATATACAGAAAATAAATTCTGAGATTCATAAAAAAAAAAAAAAAATTAAACAAATCCTCCATTCAGTACTGCTTAGTCCCTATACATGTTTCAATTGTTCAAAATAAACGTTATGTTTCTAGGGAGATTGCCTATAATCAAATCAAAACCTCTCTCAATTTCGCCCTATATGAATTGTACAAAATCTCAAGCATTCCTAATAGTTCTCTGCAGTTTGTTGATGGATTTCTGTTTTGCAATTTCCTAAAATTCATCGATTAATCACACAACTTGAATCCCCACAAGGAAGCACACAAAAAGAATCAACAATTGTTGTAAGTTCCCCTTTGCAAAAATAGGAGCAGAGTTGGGAAGGTACGGGTAGGCATCAGGAGAGGGCATTTTGCATTCATCCCCATTGAAGTAAACTTTTCGTGGAAAAGCCCAACCTTGTTTGAATGTGAAAGTTTGCGAGTCCTTTTGGAGGAGAATTTCTGACTGGACGTTGCCTTCAGGTCCTGCCTCCATGAGCAGATCATTGTAGTACTTCAACCCGTAGAACATTCCCGTATCATCTGTTTTGCATCAAGTATGAATGTTGTTTATTAGATAATATTCAAATATTAGATGTTAACAAATAATAGAATTAATTAAGTATGAATGACCAAAATTAAGTACTGGTACAACATCTTCCAGTGAAGATGTATGTGGTGTCTCAAGAAGATTTAACATCACACATTGAAAAGAAATTATGAAATTTAGTATTTATGGGACAAATGGTCTTCCGAGCTCTTCTTCTGCATTTATTGCATTTGTATTGAGTGGGGTTTTCTACTCTGTATATTCCAAATGGTTACTGGCACCTCCATTGACTGCAAATGTATATGCCTACTGATACTGTAATAGTTGTTTAAAAAGGCCGAAATACTTACTGATGGAACCGTAGGTTACAAGTGGCTTGTAAGCGAAGCTAAAAACTTCTGTAATGTTATTAAGGTTTGGATGTTGTGCTACAAGGGTCCATTGTGTGTAATTCATGCGGTAGTTGAAGTTTGTTATAGCAATTTTGGCTCTCCAGTAGTCCTTGTAGTTCAGCTTCACATGCCAGTGCACTCGTATGGGGCACATGTGGCTTGTGCACTGGAGCAGCGGTTGACCGTCTTTTCTCGGTGTGTTCACACCTGCTTTAGTCAGAAGCTTCGAGTCTTTCCTGGTAAATAATTAAGTACTGTGGATCAGCATATATGCTGACAAGTATCATAGACATCTCCCCAAATGGCAAATAGTGGTCAAAATTTGCAAAACATAATGCTTTAGCAAATTTATCAAGCCTAACAATTAATATGAACTCTGAAATAAAAAGGGATTCCTCAGGGTATGAAACGACTTTGATTCTTTGAAATTCTTAAAAAAAACAAATTAACCATCTGAAGAGAGGAATAAAATAAATACTGACTCGACTGGATTTACTGGTAAAAACAAAGCAAAGAATGTTGTATTCTCTGCTTTTTGAAAAGAAAAAAGTAAAAAGCGAGGAGTCAATTACTGGATGCAATTCTTGTGCTGACAGCCACATGAGCAGGAGGGACATGGCACAATGGTGCTATTGTAGAAGGATGAGAAAGATACGCAACACGATGGATACCTCGAGGCCAGCATTTGGGTATACGTACATGTCACATTCCATGTCACTGTCCAAGAAAGTTGTACGATTTTTATTGAAGGATGCGAGAGGATGTCATAAGCAAGAATTTTTCAAGAGGGCACCTAATATGATACTTACTCAATGCTTGTGTTTTACGGCGATGGTCAGGTGTCCAATATACTGTAGATGGGACTATCTTTGCAGGTCCACATGTATAACCAAGACCAGGTCCAAGCAAGGTGAAGTTCTTTGGCAGCTTTACGGTCTTGTTTGTTGTGCCAGAAAGCCCTACACTCACCTGTGGTGTAGATCAAAAGTGCCACAATTAAAACAAGCAATTTATTTATATACCAAACACTAAGGATTTCTGGATCAACAGGTTATTTTTCTTTATTCCTTTCTTTATGTGAAACTTTCTTAAATAAGCAATATATTTAGCTCTTTATGTAATCAAAGATGCTATTGGAACCTGAAATGACGAGACAGCTGCTGCAGGGTCTTGGCCGTATGCAGCAATAACACCACCTTTGCAACAATTAGCAATTTGTTGATTGTAAGGGACTCCAGGGAGTAAATCAACAACTGTAGGGGTCCTTTTGCAACAATGAGGAATGTTTCCCTTGAACTTGGAGCAGTCGCCTTGTTCGGTCGCTTGTGCACCGACCATGGACCAGATCACCTCCTTCTTGGCCCAGCTCCAGCCCAAGGTCCAACCGGGGCTCATGATTTGTCGATACATTTGGAAGTTGTTTATGGTCACTGTTGCCTATGATTAGATACAAATTAAATTCATTTGTTTTGGGGATTTCTAAATCAACTCGTTTACTTACCTGATAGTTTATGTAACTGCGTTATTTAACATTTTTTCCCCTTGAACTTTGGTTCTTTTTTTATATGGTGGGTGGGCTAGACAAGTATTATAATAGAGCCTAATATGGTTAGCAGAGTTAACTAGTGTGGTCAATTCATCACTAAAATAAAAGATGAAAACAAAGAGAATCTTAATTAAAGCAAAGGTTAAGAAATATTTTGATGAGTTGTGGATTTATATTTGGCTAAATTATCATATTTTCTATGAGCAGTTGCATTTCAAACATCTCAGATTTTTTCTTAATGCCGCCAAAAAGTATAAAAGTTAAATACATAAAATAAAGTAAACAATAAAAACTAGGATATAATCATTATGCAACAAGAAATAGTAAAAAATAACTCTTGAAATCAGAAGATATCCTCATTGATCAATAGAAGGAACCCAGCCCAGCCTCTCAGCACAATTAGCGCAAATTAAGGGTACAGCCGTTAGTGATCATATATAGTAACTGTAATTAGGGATTATAGATTTGTGTATATATTATAAATGGAAATTGACCAACGTTCAATAAGGATCTAGCTTTATGAAAAGGCTTGTAATAAAACGTTGTAATTTTATAGAATTCAATAGAATAAATTTTCTTTGTTTTCAACATAAAAAAAATGTATACTTACAACATATCCATCAGGAGTCCATGAAATAACATCCCATTTAATGGTTATATTGCCGTTCGGGTCAAGCGGGTCATATGCAACTGTGTTACATAAAACCAAACAAGATTAGGCTTATAAAATGCACAATACTGAAACTACAATATAGGCATATAAGAATTGCAAATGAAAAAGAATAATACTAACCAGCATAAGAAAATAGAACTGAAATGGCAACGAAGACCAAAACAGCCTTCATTGTTGGCACAACTCCAAGTAACAGAGAAGAGTTTCAGCGCTCAATGGCCTTTACGAAGAAGCAATTGATTTATATGAGCGAAATCCCAACAACAGTTTGTTGGGTAGCCTAGTATAGAAAAATAAATAAAGACAATAAAAGAAGAAAAGATTAAAAAGGTACTCTGTTTCTATCTTGCTTGTCTGGAACTCTGTATTTTTCTTTTTCCTTTCTTAAAATGCAATTCTTCAGTTTCGAAGCAATGTGTTTGGTGAGAGAAGAGAAAGGGACGCGGGAAGTTTGAAAAATGGCCCCTCCAACGGACATATATTTGTTTCGTGATGTCGGTTTCTAGTTAATTAATTGAATAAAAAAGTCGACAAGAATAATATTGGGATTTTTTGTACTCAGTGGGGAAACAACAAAAAGAGTAAGAATGTTTGTTCATCATCTATCTCAATTCTTTTTCCCTTAACATGCATGGGAAGTTAGATTTTTATATACAAAGATGCCACATCGCATGTTATTTAATTAGCAATGATATGGTGCAATGATTTATCATTGGCAAAATATTGCAAATACTATTCTGCCCATGTTATTTCAGGCAGAATGTTTGTTATATTAATGTCTATACAGATCCAAATAATTATTTACATAAAATATATTTTTTGAACAAAATAAGCAATATCTGGTGTGATTTTATCGTGCACAGAATGATAAGAACAAGTTGTACCAGACATAATTTAATTTTGAAAGTATAATTGTATCTTGCAAAAACGACTGTATATTTAAACTATAAAAGAAACAAAATCAAGGATACTAAATACTTAATATCCCTACTATCAATGTACGAATGATTTATTATTCTGTCACAAGACGGACAGTACAAAAAGTACATTTTCACGCTACTTGATTCTTAACATATCCTGCTTCGTTTAAAATTTATATTATAAACTGAATAAACAATTTCGATAGATAATCAATGGATGATTCTACGGTGAAGATCAAATTTTAAGTCAGACTTGAATCCTGATCATTCAATTCTGTTTATGATTTTTAATTTTTAATAAATAATTTGAATTTAAACTCAGTAATAAAAGTTAGTGCACAACAGAATTTGCCATAATTAATTAATCTAGGTACATAATTTGGTTCGAGAAACAACTGTCTGGACTTGTCAATAATTTGACATCATAGAGTGTGAAATCTCACTACATTTAATATTCATGAGCTTAGAAGTTAGAACTGTCGTTGATTTGACAAAATAACCGACTAATTGATTTAATCAGCCATCTTTTATAATATTATTGATACTTTTGAATAAGGATTTTTAGCGAGACAATTCCTTGCATATGGGCTCCTATGTATTTACTACTACGGTTAGCCAAATGAGCTTATCGCTTTATATTTGAAAACAAAAATACTTTGGAAGGAATCGCAGTGGAAATGTATATCCTAATTTTTTTTTAAAAAAAAATAGTTTGTATTCAAAGTTTGCGAACTATTAGTTTGGCTTACAGATATTGTATGCAAATGATCTGCAGTGTATAGTGAATTTACAAATAATATTGTGAACACAAACAATAAATAGTATCATTTTTGTTACATAATTATAATAATTTTGATTCCGTTCCTCTTATTTTTAATATTTCTATCATCAAATTAATATAAAAAAAACACTTTCAAAAAGGCAATATATAATACTTTTTTGTAATTTTGCCACGACTGCGCACGCTATACAAAAATTAATAAAAGATAAAAGAAAAAAAATAATTCTCCTTTTCCGCATGCAGGTATATTAGTTCGGTAACGTTAGACTTTCGCATTATTTAAAATACTTCATTGATTAAATGTACAATGAGGTTAGCGGCCAGTAAACAGTCCTTATCTGAAGTTTACTTCTCAGCTTATAGTTTATACAGAAAATATGGTATACCTAAGGTCTGATCATGTGGCACGCTATTGTGCTCTCAACTATGTGTTAATTTGAGCACCAGGTCTTTTCAATAAATGATCAGCAATTTGTGAAATTGACAATCTCCGGTTCTTACATTACTTTTACTTTTCCTTTTTTTCTACTTGAATTTAATTATGATCGAGATTGATGTGTTAATTACTTGGTTAAGTTGCATCAGGAGATGATGATAGCTTTAAAATATGAGCGTAAGAATTGTCAAGAAAATAAATGCAGTCTCAATCTACAAGTTTTGTATAATCTTGTATAACTTGAATGTGATTTGTTGACAATAAAGTTCTTGTAGTTTTGACAACATTCATAAAAATCAAATTAAGAAAAGGTCCAAAACATCATATTGATAATGTACATATAAATATAAATAACCTATATAACAGTTGTTATGCAACATAATATAGAAACAATACATCCAAATAATGTCGCCGATTCAAACAATAGATTTTTAAGACTATTATTTTTTATTTCGCATATTCAAACAATCGCATTTCTTCATAAAAAAAAAAAAAATAGAACTTTATTCATCCGAGTGAATTTTCGTCAGATTTCTCGCTTTACATCTGATTGGACTATAATTTTTCTGGACATTCATGGGAGTGGGACGAGAATCTTCTGCAGACCTCAAAAAGTCTGCACCTTAGATCTGAATTGTTCGATCTAATTTAACAGTCTGATTTTTTATGCACCACACAAATCTTGACGGACCTTGTATTAATCACGGATATCCATCATTGATTGGACGGTTCAGATCAAAAGTCTGCCCACTGCCTTCTAAAGACCTTGAAAGTCCGTAAGAGGATATGGATCACATTCATCTGCCTATAAAGTCCAAACATTAACTAGACACATTGTCTTCTCGGAAAACTCGGCCTATTTCGCTTTAAAGGCCCAGGAATGGATGATAACCCCATAATTAGATATTAATCCAAAAAAGTTTATTATGCACCAGCCTTTATATGAGCAAGGCGAAAACTTGATGTACTCGTGCCCGTATTATCCTGGTCTATGTTGTTCTTCTTTTAAGGCTCTTTCATGAAAGCCCAAATTTCTGCAACCTTGCTTAATAGCGGCTGTCGTACCGGCTTGTGCTAGAAACTAGAAACCCGAAGAACTCAGGCATAATTTCCTTTACCACTTCTATATAAAAAGCACGTAGCAAAGAATGTAAAACCTATAGATCTAGCATGTATATATTTTTTTTTTTACCGTTCGATCGATTTGATCTGTGATTGGATATCAATTAGCAAATGAAAAGATAATATATTTTGGGTTTCCATCTAAAATGGAAACAAACTGATTGCTGGGTGACTGGGTCGATAGGATTTCAGAAGATATCTACTGTATGTCTTGGAAGATTTAGTCACATATTTAAAAAACTAATATCAATTATTTTGTTTCCATATTTGTCAACGTATTACGGACAACTTTTGCTAGTTATGAACAAAAGTACCAAAAAAACTAAAATAATATAAAACAAATACAAAATATTTTCAGTTACCATAGATAAAATATATTTAAATTTGAAAGTAGAGGGAATTTTGGTTGTATCAATATGGCTTTCGAAAAACTTGATAATATAAGAAATAATTTAAATACAAAATAATATAAAACAATAGAAATAAAATAAATTAAAATAATACAAAACAAATAAATATATTTTCAAGTACCATAAATAAAATATATATATTTGTGAAAGTAGTTTTTTTTTTGTTCGATTAATATGGATTTCGCAAATCATGGGAATATAAGGGCAAGCGATGAAAGAACCAGTGTGATTAATATGCTAATAATATTCCACTAAACTTATCTTTTTTTGCTTCTCTATAGTTTGACTTCTTCTCTTGATTTTTCCAATACATCGTCCACCCCTGAAATACCAAAGTTTCTATGCCGTATACACAAAACTTCCCTGCAACTTTATCCTGTTATTAATTCGTCTCTGATAGGGACACAGCACTATTGTAAGGCGCCTTCCTGTGATGTTTGTGTTATATATTTCTTGTTTTTTTTTTGTCTAATTAAGGAAATTGTTACGCAGGTCGCCAGCCAAGGATTCCAGACTATTGAAAGTAAACTGGTCCGGCAAAAGAAAAAAAAAAAAGTTTTTTGTATTTTTTAGTAAATTTTTGTTTTATTGTTGTTCATTGAGAATAAGTTAATATTATCTGCTTTAAGTTACCGAGTAACAGACAAATCATAACAATAGAATCAGGATATGGACAAATGCAAGTCGAGCAGAATAACATATAAACATAACAATTAAAAAGTACTACATCAGCTGACCTAGTAGCTCAGATTATTAAAATGTCTCTTAAGAAATCACGTATTCAGTAACTTTAGTTACTATAATATGATGAAAGACTTGAAAGGCTTCCTTCATCACTAAAAAAAATAAATAAATAAAAGAAAGTATATATATGGTACACGTACGTACGTACCTGAGCCTATCTCAACATAATAAATGAATAGCATTAACTATTAATTATTATTTTTGGGATTCTTTCTGATATGAGATTCAGAATATATATTCTGCCATTTTCAAAATTCATAGTGTAGAAGTTTCTTATCTACTAGCATCTCTAAAATTGGGGGGGGGGGGGGGGGGGGGGGGGGGGCGGGGCGGGGACGCATGATCAAAGAAACAAAGAAATTGTCATACTAATAATAGGGAGCTGATATATATGCTCATAATTTCAATATTATCATCATCGGTACTAGATATGACATGTTCTTAGAGTTTATTTTAAAAGCATGAATATTCACTTTAAGAATACTAAAATCTTTTTAAAATTTGAATAGGATTTAAGCATGAGAACTAAATATTCAAGCGATCACAATTCGCAAGCCGAAAAACTTGAATAGCAAAAGGGTCTTGTTTCGGCAATGTTTTAAGTATCTATGAGCATCCCTACCGACCATTAATCGAAATCCGGTATTTGCTGATATTTTCCAGTATTTTGTTCCTTTGCATTAGATACTTCCATTCCGATACAGTTCCTTTTTATGATATTACCGGGCTGGTATACCGTACGGTAATGGAAACACTGTGTTTCGGTCCCCAAACCGATCAAGCCAATTAATATATATAAATTTTTAGGATTCACTTTGAAATTTGAATAGAGTATTATACACTATAAATACAATCGAAATTTAATTTAGTTTAAATGGTTTTTATTATTAAACCAGACCATGATATATATCGCAGAACTATTCTACAGAATTTTATATATGATAAAGCTTGCCACCACACGTACGCTATTTAATATTTCCTTAAATGCTCCACATTTTTAAATCATATATAAGCTCTACTTGTATATTTTTTGTATCTAGTCTAGAATGTGGCATCATGAAAAAACGTACAGATTGGCACAAAGACTTGGCACTTAATAAAAGGAAATGTCAACCAAGTCAATGAAAAGCCAGTCGAAATAGAATCATACGTTAGTCGTCTAAAATTCAAAACCGGAGGCATAGCTGCTGGTTTTTTGAAGTCTCTGAATCAAATCTCAGCCCACTGATTTCCTATCCTTTGGTACACAAACTTGGTAGCAAATCTTTCTTCATTGCTTCTTTGTATATAAGTGCATGCACATTATACTCCTATTTGCATCAAAAATAATACACACAAAAAGGTTTGGAGGTTACAACACAGTTTCATAGAAATGGCCGGTTTTCGTTGGTTAAAGCCAGATGTACGTAAATTTAGTTTCATACATCTTATTTCTTTCTTCAGGTATTATGTTTTTTGTTTGTAACTAAACTTGTAATTTTGTTTAATATGCTTAAATTTCAGGTATACCCACTGTTGGCCGCAATGACATTTGCAACTAGCCTTTGTGTCTATCAGCTTGCGAGAAATGCAGTCTTGAACCCAGATGTCAGGTGAGTGATTCATCATATAATATAGTATTCTGGTACAGTTTCATATAGTTGATATCGGTGACCAAAACATTATACACAAGAAACCTCAATTACCTAATGAAATATTTTTAATTTATATACATATAAGACCATATCAAGTCAATATATACCAATAACTTCTGGATTTATTACACCATTCAAGGTACACATTAATTCAAATAATGATAACTTTTTTTTGAAGGTTCAAAATAATGATATAAGTATATAACTTACAATTGCAATTTGGAATTATAGGATTAAGAAATCGCAACGAACAACTGCTATCCTGGATAATGCCGAGAAGGCGCAACAATATCACAAGCATGCGGTACGCGACTTCCTTCTTAGACGAGGGCCTCTGAGCGAGATCATAGCAGAAGCTCGTGCTGAAAAATAAGATAACTTGAGCAATTGTAACAAGTTAAGGTGCAACCATATAATTACCTATGATAATTAACGTGATGTTTGAATGTTTTAATTAATAAATGGATGTACTGGCTGGCAGCTCTTTGTTAGAAAAAAAGTATTCCGAGTATTTTCCATTGATTGCATATAATTTAGCCCTTTTTTATATATATAAGACTAGTTTGGAACCGATGATTCTTGTTCCTCTTATTATTTTCTGAATTTTGATTGTCAAATTAAGAGTTTAAGACAACATGATAGGCAGAAAAGTTTTGGAATGCAGACTAAACTTTGTGTCTTGGCGTAAAGGAAGGAAAAGAATAGGTCCAGTACGTGTAGACTAGTTTTCAATAATTATAATTAATAAAATTAAAGGATTTATAGTACTGGCATCTGGTCATGAATTTATGAATTATACATGACATATCTGTCCGCTAGCTTTGAATCTGCCAATCTGGTCTCGCTTGGATAAAGTTCAACAATTATGGGGGTGAGTTTGAAATTACTGTCCTTCATTTTTCAGCAAAAGGGTGCAAATTGGAACGAACTACTCTTTACTTTTCCAACTTTTTCTTTGGTGGGGGAATAAATCTTCCTTGAGCTCCACAAAAAACTCTCTTTTCTCTCTTCTATTCGTTGACTCTGGCATCAATTGAGTAACTTAAAACCAAACGTTGACATTTGATATTTCTAAAGAAACATATGGTCATAACGTCAGGTTATTTTTTTTTCCTGGAGATAACGGTATTTACCAGCTGAAACCGGATTTGGGAACCATTCCCAGTTGTAATTTTAATTTTTTTTCATAAAAATGAAAATTAATTCTGTAAAAAATCTTCGTTGAATTTTAAATATGTAGTTTTTACAAAATAATGTCGTACATTACATGGTAGATAAAATCTAGTTCTTAAGTTGAAACAAATTTACAGGAGATGAATCTCCTTTAACGCGGAACTGATATTAATTTTAGGGGAAAATAGCGAGATTTTTTATTTTTTTATTTTTATGGGTGTACACATTTTGATTGGTGCGGATTAATGTATATCGAAAATGCAATAGATAGGTGTGAGGATCTTCCGAATCTCTGACCAACAAATCTGACCAAAAAATTTGAAAGTTGAGAAGTGCACCCTTCTGTTTCTCTAGATGCATCATTCAGTTGATTTTGGCAGGTTAATTAAATGCGCATCGATTTAATAATTAAATTATTATTTGTGTGCTTCCCAATGAAAATTTCAGCAATAATTTAGATAACTACAAAGGATAAACTAAGTACAAATTAGACAACATAATCTTCAGTAATAAGAGCAAAAATTTGTAGTCGTTGTAAACAATATTGAAAAGGGGAAAATGTAAAGGTGCACAGATAACAATAGTCCAATTTTAAAAAAAAATAAAAAAATTGAGTAAAACATATATTTATTTTTTCAGCATAATAGGAAATAGGGAGAAAACTACTGGTTTGTTTTCATGATTTTTATCACGTCATGCTCTAAACGGGCTGCCAAAAATAAAAGATATAGATACATAAGAGAAAAATAGAAAGAAACAAGTCTAGAAGAATGAAAAGGATATTCAAGTATAACATGAAGAATTTTATTTGGGTCATCAAGAATGACAAAAACATTCTAACAAAATAAAATTTTGAATTAAGGTTTTTGATTTGGGGCCGTTATGGACTGGGCTTCCTGAGAGGACTATCTGCTACATAATATGCTTAGCAGTTAACATAGCATACAAATGAAATCACCGAAAATATGCGACCTAAGAAGATTATCCAAATTGACATACTGGGCTCAAATTAATCCGAATTCAACTGTTTGAAATGATGCGTCGGCTTTCAGTTTGTCCCTCTTTTAGATTTATCCAATTATCCTAACTTTGTATTGTTTTCCTTGTAGTTTAATGAATTACATCTCTATGGTCAAAAAAAGAAAAAGAAAAAGAAAAAGATGCAGCCCTCTCATGTGCAAACAATCAGTAAATAAACCAGAGTCGGTATACTGAACATGAATTCCACTTTGACTCTTTCTCACTTTTTTGAGTTCTCTAAAAACGGTAAGTCCTAACTCATAAGTACACAATTTGTAAATGATAATAAATTATTAGAAATGTGGAATTAATTGGACCCTAAGTCACCTACTCGCAACTAACTTCAGAATTTTGTCAGGTAAAAGGCAAAGCTTGGTGGAGTGGCGCATTTTGGCAATTTTTTTATATTAAATCTAAAATAAAAAAAAGTTTAAACGCAAAGCACCAAATGAGAACTAGAAATTGCTGAAATGGCCTTTTACAGGCCGACACCACAAACTACGTCCCACCTCTAAATGCCACGACGACGCCGTGTAGTTGTAAAATTTTAGATTATAGTTGGACTACGTTACCAACGTCGTCCCTACGTGCACCTTATCGTTGGACTACGTTACCAACGTCGTCCCTACGTACACCTTTTGTAATCGGATCAGATGGGTTCAATAGATTGATTGATTTTTATACAACCCTACCCATAGTACTAAGGAACGATCTTAGAGTCGTCGATAAGAGATTGTGAGAATAAGAAAAAATTTTGGACGACATTGCTAATTTTGATCGTGTGGTGTTCCACTTGTCATGCACACATAATCATTTAGGACGACGTTAGAGATGTCGGCCATGTATAAAAGTGTATTACGGAGTATTTTTCATTGAAACGTCATTAGAGATGTCGTCCAGATATTAAAAAAATATAGACATCAATTAAAAGTCGGCTTGAACCCTTTATTTTTCTATCATCATTTTGTCTCTCTATTCCAAATTTGGTTAATTATTAAGACATATATATTCACCTTATTTCCTGTATGCATTTTTAACATCTGGACGATATTCCTAATGACGTTTCAATGAAAAATACTCTGTAATATACTTTTATACATGACCGACATCTCTAACGTTGTTCTAAATAATTATATGTGCATGACAAGTGGGCCACAACATGATCAAAATTAGTAATATCATCCAAAAAAAAAATTATTCTCACAATCCCTGATTGACACCCCTAATGTCGTTCCTTGTACTCTATGGGTAGTGTTGTATAAAAATCAATCAATTTATTGAATCCATCCGATCCGATTACAAAAGGTGTACGTAGGGACGACGTTGGTAACGTAGTTTAACAGTAAGGAGTACATAGGGACGACATTAGTAACGTAGTCTAACAATAATCTAAAAATTTACAACTATGGCATTTGGAGGTGGGACGCAGTTTGGCCTGCAAAAGGCCATTCCAGCAATTTCTGCTGCTCATTTGGTGTTTTGCGTTTTAAACTTTTTATTTTAGATTTAATATAAAAAAATCCAGCATTTTGGGGGTATTTGGACTTTCTTTTTTGTCCTTTTTAGTAGCACAAAGAGCCATACTGTTGTCAGGTTCACAGAAAATTTATTGTGTTGTCCAGATAGAGTACGGTTTTGGAGTACTACACTCCCATGTGGACAATTAATTGTATGTCGCAAAGTGTCCCAACTTTTCTGTTATTTATTTATTTATTTGTAAATCATCTAGGGTGTGTTTGGATTGGCACCGGATAGGAATAAGGAATAAGGAATTAGGCCGGATCTAAAATCCCGTGCCAATTCCTTATTCCCAATTCCAATTCCAACATTTTATTGGTATAGGAATTGGGCCGGAAATAGGCCTCTATTCCTTATTCCCATGGTGTTTGGTTTGACACCGGAATAAGGAATAGGCCTCTATTCCTTATCCATGGTACATTTGGATTTCCTAAGAATAAGGAATTAGATTCCTTATTCCTTATTCAAGCCGTAACCAAACAAACCCCTAATTGACCAAACAAAGACATCCTTTCGAAGAAAAAAATATGGTCAAGCCTTTCAAATTTTTTTGAATTTAAACATTTAAAAGAAAATTTTCAACATGATCTAATCCACAACCTCCACTTTAAGGGGATGTTTGGTACCCGGGGATAAAGAACAAGAATAAGAACAAGAGCTTATTCTTGTTCTTGTTTTTTGTTCCAACATTTTCATGGAACAAGAACAAAGGTCTCTTGCTCTTATTTCCCTATGTGTTTGGTACCCTTTGAACAAGAACAAGGTTCCTTGTTCTTATTCCCACGTTTGCCAAACATCCCCTAAATGTATCTTCACTTATTACTAGACTAAAATACTGATTTTCACAAAATCATTTAAAAGAGTTGGTGCTCGATGTAAAACGAAACATAAGATTATTAAAACCATGCTTGATTGCGTATGCAATATGCAAGATTATTTATCTCAAAAGATGCCAGGGTATTATTGAATATTCGAACCAGTTTTAATGGACTAAGCTTATCATCGTATTGTTCCCCGAATATTCTGTATTTTTGTTTCGTAAACATTTTAAAGTGCTAAATCAAACATTTGTTTAACAAGTCTAGGTGCTAGTAATTTATACTTATTAGTATTTTTTGGATTTTGCAAATCAACGTCATTTCGGAGATGCGTGTGTTGTCTATTTTTTTTTTTTTTCCTTTTTTGATGAATCTCTATCTACTAGACTACTAACTTGCGCAACACAACAATATGCATATTGATAGTATGGGTGTGGGGGGGGGGGGGGGGGGGGGGGGGTGGTGGTGGTGGAATGATAGTTCATACAAAGGTGATAAATTTCCCCATGTTATCTGATCATCCTTGTTAGGCACAATGTTGAAATTATTTTTTGAAACAAGCTACAATATGAATAAATTAGATTTCATCTCATTTTACTTGTGATGAGCAAACAGAACTCCATTTCTTTTTCGGCTTTGTTTGACAATATATCTAGGGCTTATATATGACGATTAGATCCAACCTCTTGGTCCGCATCAAGATTCGTGCAATGAAGAGAAAAAAAAAAACTCAGATTAGGTAGCGTCTGGTTAATAGCTGAGAGGATGTGGACTGGGAACAAAAGCGATTTCGTCAATAATGAACCCAACCAAGTTATCTTGTCAAAAGATGCAATCAAATAATCATGACGGCCCACCGTTACTTGTCCGAATTGAATTCCGAATTCCATCTCTAATGACCAATACCAAAAATGGCGTTGGCATCGGAATCCCTCAGTTTGAAGCAGAAATGGAGATGTGAATTATAATGCCATCAAACATTTTGTCATTTTCCAATCACATTGAAACCCAAGACTTGTTTCATTCTGATATATCCTGACATTGTACAAAAAAACTTACATTCTATTTTTTTTTTTTTTTTTGATAATTGACAATGTTTGATGCTGGAAATAATTATCATGCATAAGTAGATTTTAAATTAAATTATTAGTAGTCTATCAACTCCATTTTAATAAAGTAATTTTGTTAATAAAATTGAGATCAATATTTTATCACCATTCACGTAAGAAATTTCTAACCAAATACATTGTTTAGATCTTTTTTAAAATTTTTTTTTTAAAGGTTGGTTTGAAATCAAGGACCATTTAGTTGGCGGAATTGAGCCAAACCACTTGATTGAACAACTCAGCTTAATGTTATTTAGATTTCAAAATTCCTCTAAAAGGGTGGTAGTCCGCATGGGACGCACGAGACATGAATTAGATAATTACTTAATTGAGAAAAATATTTTGACTAAATTAGCTAAAATATATAAGGGAGTTTCTTATAGATGATTAATATGTCATAATATTGGTTTAACGAACATTCAAATATAGATTTGCAAACGTACACTCGATTCCTATTCTTGATCGAGTAAAACTATTTATGGATGTACAGCATTAGTAAAACAAAACAAATTTAATGAAGCAAAATTTGCAGTAATAATTGTCGCGATAAAAGTAAAAAAAAAAGAAGTAAAATTTGCCATACCATGTCTTGTGATCTTTATGCAATGAGTAATAATATTCAATGGGAGTATGAGATAGCATACATAACCAATACTGTAAACCAAAAAAAAAATAAAAAATAAAAATAAAAATAAAAATCATGTTTCCGTTTTGTTGTATACTGGAGAAGGCCTTTTTATTGATGAAATGTAAGAATCGACTTGTAGGATTTAATGATCCAGCCAAATAGCGTAGCGTTTGAAGTGTCCGGCATAGTAATAAGTTTCTGAATAAAATCTGTAATATATCTGAAATTTTTTTTTGGACATATCTGAAACGTTCTTCCACTTTAATGAATTATGAAAATAATACGTCATTTATCAAATTATCTCGTATTATCCATAAGTTCACGAACTTTATATTAATTTTTTAAAACATCAACATAGCGATAAATAATTGTATTATAAACTAACAAATTGTTTTCCAATTATATCCATAATTTATGCAAATTACGTACTTATACTTTCGAGTTATTTCTGAATTACAAACTTGCTACTAGATCTAATTAATTAAAACTATGAGAATCAGGCAGTAACATGCCACACAATGTTAAGGTCTTTACTCGCCACAGAAACTTTGGACTCTAAATAAAGTGATTACTTCTTTTGCTTCTCCTTCTCCATTACCAACTCACAGAAAAGGAGAAACCCCTCAAGTTTTCTCCTTTCACCATTTCCAACCAAGCGGGGGAAAAAGGTTTCTTCTCTTCCCTCCTCTCTACTTCCACAAACCACAAGCCGCCGTATTTTGTCCAGTTAATGGAGCTCTCTTGTTACATAGTTGTACTACTCTCCTTCTCTCTGCTTTGTTCTGCTTCAGCTTGCTCCAATGGAGAATGCCAGGTTCTCTATTTCCCTCTCTCTCTCTTAAAAGTGCTCAATTATATGAAATCTGTAACAAATTGGAAGTACCCAGTACCAAATTCAGGTCGCCATGTGCATTTTGTACTTATGTTTCAGAGCTTCCTCTGAGGCAAGAGTCTTTGGTGGGGTCTAGAATTCTAGATTGTATTATTGCTTCCGTAGAATATGCTCATAGGATGCTTCCTTTCCTTCATGACAAATATTCTTAGTGTGAATGCACTTTGTACTGAAAATTGGAAATGATCATTTAGTTAAAAAGAAAATGAAATTATTAAAAACGTGTCATTTCAGTTAGGGGACAAGTGTTCGTCGGATGGAGATTGTGGGGCTGGTTTGTATTGCTTTGACTGTCGACTGGAGTTCTCCGGTTCAAAATGTGTACGATATACTGTCTCTGACCCATTCAAAGTTGTTGTAAGTATCTTTGTCTCTCGTATAATAGGTTATTATTTTTCTGGAAGTTTTGGTGCTGATATGTTGATCGATCCTTATTTATTGTATAAATTTTATAATTTTAATTTGGTTGCTTTATACCACGCCCAAAATCTTACTTGAAGATAATATAATTTTTAGTTTTTGCATTCTTCACGCCAAATCCAAAATCTTACTCTTAGATTACATAATGCTTGACCAAAATACCCTTAACGTAGTTGCCAAAAAAAAAAAAAAAAAAAAAAAAAAAACCTTAAGGTAATACTCTCACAGGCTGACTCTGTCTGGCCCACTCATATTACAAAAGCGCTTCTGACTATGAATATTGATTATTTGTCATATCATATGGAATTTTAATACTTTTTTTTTTAATTTGTGAATAGTTGGTGCTAGTTTCTGTGAGGTTATCTTATTTAGACGTAAGTGCAAATAAAAATCGAATTACCTCATTGCCTGATACATACAAAAATATCCAAGCATTGAGTATTATTTGCCCCTGAAATTAAAAAACTTCATAGGGAAAGGCGGAAAGCTATCAAAGCGAAATGATTGGCTGATTGAGTGGGTTCAAATGCCTCAATTTTTTTTTATCATTTCTAATTTTTAATGAGTTTGATATAATAAAAGCTCAAATGTTGATAATTAATTAAAAAAATTAGAAAGTAATTTACATCGCCCAGCACAGAAATTATTGTATCTTGGTTGCATTTTGTTAAAAATCAAGAGTATGAAAAACATGGTGCTTCGTTGCTTCACGTTAATAGACTAAAAAGTTCTTGTTATTATCAAAGTAAATTCTTAATGTTCTAGTATTTTATTGTGTGTGCAGATAAGCTTATATACATAGCAGTAATATTATTTTGATATGAGTTATCAAACTGTTAGAAATGGAGGCATAGTGGAAACAAAAAAATGATACAATAAAAATATTGAATAACATCAAAGATATTCAGAATACTCCCTCTGCATGTGGTATTTCTGAATGAATTTTATTTGCTGAGTGTCTTTTCAAACATCATCCTTCTCCGTACTTGAATCGCAGAATAATTCACTGCCATTTAACAAGTATGCTTATCTCACCACACACAATGCCTTTGCAATTGATGGTGAGCCATCTCATACAGGTGTGCCACGAATCACTGTTGATAACCAAGAAGACACTGTTACACAACAACTCAATGTAAGATATCCTTTTAATTTAGTTTTTTAACACTAATAGCTACTGGGGCAGTAAATGGTAATGTTGATGTGTTCCTGCCCTCTTTTGGGTACTGTCATATATTTAAAAATAAACATGATCAAAACACATAGTTTTGTTCTGCTGATTCAACCTAAAAACTTTGGAGCTTGGAGAATAAACACAACTATTCTTTTTCTATGCTATGCACACAAATATTACTGTAATGAACCTCTCTTTACAGAATGGAGTGAGAGCACTTATGCTGGATACTTATGATTTTAAAGGGGATGTATGGCTGTGCCATTCAAGTGGAGGCAAATGCTATGATTATACAGCTTTTGTGAGTAAGCCCTGTAGTAGATTCCTTATTGCCATTTACGACACAATGCTATCTTCTTTCTAAACTAGTTAATAAGGAGTGTTTTTTGCTGTTTCCTTTCATAGAATACTTACGAGCTTATTCAGTGTCTGTATTTAAAGTTTTAAAATGATTGCTTTTTTGTTGCTCTTATTTTGTGAAATCTACTGTACATGTACAGCTTCTTTATATGCTGTTATTCTTAATTTCTTGTACTTGTCTTGACATGTAGGAACCACTAATAGATACATTGAAGGAGACAGAAGCATTTTTATCAGCAAATCCAACTGAAATTGTGACAATTATCCTGGAAGATTACGTCAAAGCTCCAAATGGGTTAACAAAAGTCTTCAGTAAATCAGGGTTGATGAAATACTGGTTTCCAGTTTCCAAAATGCCAAAAAAAGGGGAGGATTGGCCAACTGTCAGTGACATGGTTGCCCAAAATTATCGACTACTTGTTTTCACATCCATGAAGTCCAAAGAACAGTCAGAAGGGATTGCATATCAGTGGAAATATATGGTTGAAAATCAATGTGAGTTTACAGTCCCCCGCCCCCCACCCCCCCTACTCATTAGCTTGAGTTTGCTCAATGCATCATTGTGCTAGTATCATTACCCTTCTTTTGGAAAATTATAAAAAAACAGACGTTTTAAAAAGTAAATATATTACAGTGAAATATATAAATTGAACTAAATTTGTATGTGGCCTGGCACAACTTTGTGCCAGCAATTGGGTCTACTTGACAGTTTCATACTAGATTCGTACACATATTCTTAGTTTTTCTGTGCATTGTGTTTGTGCAAAGAATCATGGGAATTCAATTTGTTCATCATCTTTAGATGGAGATGATGGTATGGACAAAGGAAAGTGCTCCAACCGGGCTGAGTCACCACCTCTCAATGACAAAACAAAATCTCTCGTGCTTGTAAATTACTTCCCAACTGTTCCTGTGAAATTGACCTCATGCCTGCAAAATTCAATGGCACTGACTGACATGCTCAATACTTGCTACAATGCTGCTGGTCGCAGATGGGCCAACTTCTTGGCTGTAAATTACTACAAGGTTAGATAAATCGTTCATTTTTGGGGAAGAATTAACCAAGGCAACCTTAACCATGGTAGCCCACCAAAAAGAAGTGATCCTTCAACTATACTTTGATGTCTTCTCCTTCTTTGCAAAGTTTATTTTACGCTCAATAATAGTCCTGGTTGGTAAAATAATTGAACTCCTGCACTTTTAGATATATTATCCCTATCTATAAGGGTGTGGGCCGAAACAGAATAAGTTCTCTAGGAAAAGAATAAAAAAATAGAAAAGAAGGAAAAGAAAAAGGAAATTAAAACGGAAGTGCATAGGTCATCCCTTACCTTATTTACCCACCCAGTAGTATTACTTTGTTGTTAATATTTTGATGAGCAGACTGAGTGGACGGGTCATGAGTAATTTTTATTGTTGGTCCTTGAATTCTTTATGTTGGGATTGAATTAATACAGAGGAGTGACGGAGGAGGAGCACTCGAAGCTACAGATTTACTGAATGGAAGGCTTTTGTGTGGTTGTGATGATGTACATTCTTGCTCAGTTAAGCATTTCTTCCACCTTTTCGACTCAAAGACTGCTATTTTTATAAATTCTTACCAAGGTTCTGCTATTGGAGTCAATATGCTGATGAACTAGCCAGTTCCTCAGTGGCTCAGTAGTTGCCATATAGATGTTCGCTATCAATTTTCCTTTTTAATGTTCTTTTCAGGTTTTGTTTGACACATCTATGCCAAACTAAATTTATATAATTAGGTGAAATATTTTATGTTTCATTTGACCTTCTTTCTATTGTTGCAGCCTCAATCTTCCTCAGGGTCTTGTTCTCAAGATCAATGACAGCAACACAAGTATTAAAAAGAAACAATTGTTATTTCATTCAAAATTTGTAAATATTTATTCTTTGCTCTCCGCAGTGGGAAACAGACAGCAATGAAATAAGCCTCTTGCATAATGTCAAGGTGCATAACTGAGAAATGTAATAGACTTTAATTGAATAAAATCGCAACGATTATGCTAATGTTGATTAGTTTGTATTAGCATAGAATATTCTGTAAATTAGGGGTTCGAAGTTTACTTAAGTATTTGGTTAGATAAATGTGGTTCTTATTGTACATCCGTTTATTTTATTTCTAAGTAATCTGAGATTTAAAACCTGATAAATGTTTGTGAAAATTTATTTGGCAAGACGAGGTTAAGAGTTTTATTACTCTCTCGATGTTTTTCCTTATTTTTTTTTCCGTTTTAAAATTTGAACTTGGTTTCTCTTTCACAAAATAAATACTACAAATATGTTCAACTCATTTAATATATCATATTTATTTTTATTAATTTGATTGCGCTGGAAATTTATCACGTCATCTTCAGGATTTTTTATATTAAAAACAAGAAAAAATGAAATTATACTTGAAGAAATGAAATGTAAAAATTTAAAAATTGTAAAAACAAACTATTTTAAATGAACGCTCAATAATTAATGAAAAGAGCGATTGGTTTCAAAGTATGGCTAAACCGAACTTTCAGACGGTAACCCAAAAGGGAAAAAAAAAATTGTGTTGTTCATAGGCTGGAAAAAAGGAAAAACTATATGTGCAAACTGGCTCAACTTCTAAAACCCAACCGGTCTTCAAGCCACAAATCGTGTAAACCGTGCTTTCAACTCCGGCCCATGTTTCAACCCCTCACTGGATATTCAAAATACGGCTTTCACACTTTCAAAATTCAAATTTTATAAGTTTTATGTTGAAAATTTTCAATTTCACTATTTTTTTCTGATATAAAAAGTCCTGTCTTCATTTGATTTTAGAGAGGAAAGGATTATGTACTCTGCACTTTTGTTTTGGGGCACTACGAGACTACGACCAATCATAGGCAATTTGCACTAGACACACGCCCTGTCGTTGTGTGAAAATGAATGCACAAGCCTTTCGGGTCCATTTTCATTTGCAATTGTGGTCAATGGGCCTAAATGTATAGGGCCCACCCCAAACATTTATATAATGGTTATAATAAACTTATAATAATGCAGATAATGATGATCCACCCGAAGTAAAATGTAATATGGTTGCAATGATAATGACGGTGATGATGATAAAAATAATTGGAAGTTTTGTAACACGGAGAGTCAAAAGACTTGAAACAGATAAAAATATCATCCGGTTAGAACTACAAAAACATTAATGACTGAATTTGTATCCGTCTCTTGTCAAGCCGTAGGGTTTTAATTGATTATAATTAGATCTAATTAACTTATGATTTTTTTTGTCTATCCCAGTTTCTTTTTCAAAATAATGATAAGTTTCATTTCGAATACTTGAAACCTTTATACTATTACCAAATTATGTATGCAATCATAAACTATATCTGAATATATGTACTTATTTCCTGATCCCCATAAATTTGCTAATCCTACTTAAATTTTAAATTATAACCTTTTAAAGGTATGCATGAGTCTTTTACAGAAGTATATAAGCTAGAGAGTCATCGAACTTCGCTCAATATATGAATTTTTATTGTATTAATTTTTTATTTTGTTATTATTATTAAGTTATATATAAAATGAAGATAATTAAATTTAGTATGGTAGAACCATATTGAAGAAAAAAAATGGCATGAGAATGAGACGGTGCTACCGGAGTAATAGAAGAGAAAGGTAGAGAGACTCCGAGCAATACAAAAAAAGAAATGGAGATATAATGAAAATGAAAATAAGAAGAGATCACAAAATAAAAAATAAAATAATGCGCTGCCAAATTATTGTCTGTCGATGAATCGGGTCAGTCTTATGAGCAATAATACGCGACACATAAATAGTTACAGAGTATCACATTACAAAATTGAAAAAAATGCTATTTCACAATGTTTGAAGTGTTTGACTACATATAACTAAACGATTCCGACACCCGCACATCTTTATTTTTATTTTTTATTTTTTATTTTTTATTTCTTAGTTCAAGCAAGTTAGAAAACAACTCTTAGTACGAGAATATTTTTAATTTAAAACGGTCGAAATTTTTGTGACAAGAATACATCATTGGAAGGAAAGGAACGCTCTTAAAAAAAAAGTGTTATTTTGTCCTGGATGTAGGCACTCGCCCATGATGAGCCGTCTCATACCTGGCAAACGGGACTATGTTGAAATTCATTATTTAAAAAAAAAAGAAAAAAATATTATTTCCAACATAATAAATTTACTTGTGGATAGACATATTTAGTCCTCATCTTGTGCAGATCTGGATGCATGATTTCAACATTTTCTTTTGCGAATTTGTGGTGGTTAGCTAACATAATTGGTCCCACACACAGGCAATTAGTTAGATGCACTAATTGTTGTCTCATTTTCCAAATTTAATGATATCATTAACGATTCTGCTTTCTCTAATCATATCGATTTCTTGGCTGACCCAAACAGTAAATTGAAAGGACTTTATGCCGTGCTCTAATAAGGCTCATGTGCTTTTGTTTTTTTTTTTTTAAGAAAGAGGGAGGTTTTTGCCATCTAACTTTTTATAAAATTAAAGATACATGCGAAATTTGAATCCTTAACCTCTTGGAGGTCAGCCTAATGCTCTTATCACTGAACCACTAGGCCGCATGCGAAAGCCTCATGTGCTTGTATAGTGAATAATATATTTTCTTTTTTCTGCCAACTAGAGATCAAATTCTATTATTCAACAAACATTTGTTCAATTCTGGCTGCTATCTCCAAATATAGGGTTGTATTGTCAAGACTTTTAATGACGTATTATATATATATATCAATAAAGATTAAAGAGTTATATAATTAATTATATGTATTAAAATTAGTGATCCGCTTCTCGACTTAAATTTGCATATAATGATATAATAGACTAACTTAATATGAATTTTAATAAGTGTCAAGCACTCCAGAGACACGAGACAACCTCCTACATTGCAAGGCCCTCTGCCCCTCTGAATTCCCTCAAGCTAGCTTGCTCCTATATATTCTCTCAGCATTTTTGCCACCTAAGCTAGAAAATATGCCTTTTGGTTGTTACTGACTAAAATTTGTCACTCAGCGCCAAAACTCTTTGTCACTTGACACAAGTCGATAAAACTGCATTAAACATAACAAAAGATATGATTTATCTATCCAATTCAATCTAATTACAACACTTTGACCTCAAAAAACTGCGCGTTCACCACTTTTCTAAAATAACCTCACAAATAGCAAAAAGATAATAATTTGATTTATCTATTTAATTCCATCTATAACAACAGAACGCAAAATCAATCAATTTAGTTGCAATTTTCCAGCTCAAATAAATCAGAGCTCGCATCACTCGAGCTACCATCGTCTTCTGCAAAGTTTTTTCTATTTTCAGATAACTCCTCACCGAGTAAAATTTTACAAAACAGCCCCTTGTCATCTGCAGAATTATTCAACACCCAACTCTTTCCCACTACTCTAATCCCATCCAGTCTCCTATCCCTCCAGAGCTCTCTAGCATAACCATCATTGCAGTTAGAATGAAACTTCAAGCTCTTATTTATTTTTGGGCTCAAAAGGTTGGATTTAGGGGTACTAGATACAGCCGGGCTCTCTAGTTGTTTTTGTTTGTTAATGTTCCTCTTAGAGTTTGATTTTTGAAACAAAGAGTTGAAAAGTAGAGACAACCTTAAACCTGGAGAAGTTGGTTCTTTTGCTTTGCTGGTTTTTTTCAGATCTGGTGATCGAAGAACAAAGTTGGATTCACTCTTGCGTGAATCAGGTGCATTCAATATTGATTGAGTTTTAACTATAGGATGGTTCTTGTAGAAGGTACCATGCATTTCGTAGCCCGAGAAGTATCGAGCAGCGTCAAAGACGTTGATTTCGCCAGAGTCGTCGATATGAGGATTCATATGCTCCTACGTTTGTGTGCGTGATGAAGGGGATAATGAGATAGAATATAATTGTGTATAGGAGACTCATGAATTGTTTGCTTCTTATAGGCAGTAGAGAAGGTAATTAATTTTGGATAATCATAATATTATATGGTGTTTCCTTTCCATTCATTTGGAAAATGAAGGACCACAAAACAATCCATATATGTGGATATTTATTGTAGGTGCATGTTTTAAAGCTGGCTTATGTTATTTAGGATTAGGCTAAATGGTCCCTGGTGTTTCCCTATCTACCATTTTTTTAGGATAAAGAAGACTGGTAGATTCTTATCATATTTTTGTTGCATAGTCAGTATCATGAGAAGTTTAATGTTTTACTAATTATTATTATATATTTCTTATAATTTTGGAAGGACAAAATGAAAGTTTCCACAATGATAAATTCATTTTATTTATTTGAATCCCCTATTTGTACAATTTTGGAAGGACAAAATTACTCTAGTGCATTTTATGCCAATTGTCACAAACCCTTGTTTATACACGAATAGAAAAATAGCTAGGGTGATTGATCCCGGCCGGATCAAATGGTGACATAAAAAGTTCATTTCTCTGTTTTCATTCCTTATTCGTACAATTTTGGAAGGATAAAATTCTAATGGCATTAATTTATACAAATTACCACGAACCCTTGTTTATATACAATTATACAAATAATGGGCAACGGTCCTGACTCAAATGGTGACAAAGAAAAAAATAAATGTCCACCACCTATTTTCTTGCTTGAAGAAAACTTGTCAGTTAGAAAATGTTCCTAGAGATTCAACTTTGGATGATTGAACTGTTGGTGAACAGACTGTTATTTCTCTCACCAAATGGACCAAAATGAGAATGCATTGCACCTCGCTAGTTCAAGTCTTGGCTAGCCTTGTCAAAGGAGTACCTTTTGCTTTCAAATAAGTACTGCCAGCGTCTTGTACTGTCAGAATGCAAGCATAGGCCGAAATCAAAAGGTGGCGCGATCGTTTGGTTTACTAATTATTGCTTTGAAAAACCTCACTCGCCATGCATGTCCATTTGTAGGGCCTACAATGGAACCACTTCCCTGTTTCTCAACAGTATTTGGTGTTAATGAACTGATATATGCCACATCGTTTACGACAAGGAACTGTTGTTAAGGCTTAGACAAAGTTCTGTTACAGGTCAGTGCCATTTCGTTTGATGCTGATATATATATATATATGCTCATATTCATAATTACAAAAATACCTAACAAAGAATGACGAAAATAAAATCAAAATCATATATATGGATCTGATTATTTTCGATTTCTCTGACCAGACAGTATATATTTCAGTTTGGCAGCCTACTAATCGAATTTACCTCAGATTGATCGGTTTGCTGATCGACTGATTACTGTTGATAGCCCATTGTTTGTTCAAGATCGTAATTAAAATAACTACGAATACATAAATTATATATACATGACAAGTTAACCACTGCCGATAATAAATAGACCAATGAATTAGTCTTAAGGGTTATACATTAACATTTTCATATCAGTTTATGTAGGAATAGTGGAGATGTTGCAGGTCCAATTGTGGACTGCAGCTATCTACCGCGGACCGCGGCATGTGGTCACGGACCGTGACCTTCCAGCGATTTGACATCTGGTCATTCGCATCTTTTGGAGAAATGTGCATTCTCTCTTATAAATATATGGTCTCTGGTCATTTTTTATGTGTGTCAGACATAATTTTTAAGGGGGAAGACACAGAAAAACTAAGGGAGACATATTAGAGAGACTCCACATGTTTTGCACTTGTCTCCTAAGTGCAAGACACCATTAGAGAAAGGATTCTTCTCATCCCACTGGATTTATGCTTCCGGCGTAGAGAAGAGACTCGAGTCTGGCATTTAGACTGTGAACAATGCATTGCAATCAATCTTCACTAGCGATAGTAGAAGATGCGGCTTTGTGTTAGGAACTCAAGTCTGTCTCGCACCTTTTTGGACCCTGATCCTCGGAAGGGGGAAATGACCTGATACTTCCATGGGGGAAAAAGATATTGCGGACGAGATACCCCTCGATCGTCTCAAAACTCGGACATTAGTACTTTCCTTAAACCGAATGAGAGTACTGATGTGGTTTTGAGTCTTTCGAGAGTTTGATTGTTTACTGCAGGTCCTTTTTTTTCCAGTAGGCGCAAGCCCCTACTGTTAATTACCTCTGAGCCAAGTCAAGAGCACCTCTAGATCGGGATAGTCAATGGATTAGGCATAACAGTCAGCTTTTCAGCATTTTACCAAAAGACACTTAGCATTATAATAACTCCATGACATGCAGAATATATGTAAAATGATGACATATGTAAAACGAATATCGTGATTGCAAGAGAGTGAATCATAATGCAAAACATAGTGCGGGAGAATTTAATTTGTATTTTTGTCAAGATTTAATGCTCCGAGTTTTTCGAAATTTGGTTCTGGACGGTTACTAATTAACTCACATTCAATTATTTAACCATTTTTTTACTTTGTTCTCCTTGAACTAAACACATTGTAAGTTCAAACATGACGGACATAGACGTGTAAAATTTTGGTATTCTGATATATTAAAGCTTTAACTACTTTAACATTTCAATATATCAACGTGTTTAAACTTTGGTCTGTTTGTTGACGTATTAAAATCAAGGTTATCAGACATTTCTGGATATTCAGGCATTAAGGCATGTAGTGGTTCCGGTCCTTGAACGTGTGTTGATTTTGGTCAACTATTGACGTGTTGAATTTCTAACCTCGTGACGTATAAGAATTTGGTTATAAAACGTTTTAAACTCTGGTATTAAGGCGTGTTTAAAATTCTGGTCATTTTGGACGTTTTAAACTTTGGTCTTCTTATATTCTAGAATTCTTTTATAAAATTCTGATTTTCAGACATATTTAAGCTTGGTCCCTGGATTTTTTTTTAAAAAAATTTTGATATGGTTCTAGAGTTTGTTATATTATTTCAGGGTTTGTATCTCTTTTGGATTTAAGTTTGGGCTTTATGGACTTTTAGGTCCGGATTGGAGTTTGGGCTTTCTGGATTATAGCTTAGAATTTGGGTTTGACTTGAAATTTCTCGGGTTCGAATTTTAATTTTGAGTCTGGATTTTTCTAGAACTCGAGTTTGATTTGGGTTTGTGTTTTGGACTTGAGTTTGGATTTTCTGAACTTGTATTTTCTGAGTCTGGGTTTTGATTTGGATTGTTTGTTTGGGTTTTAAGGATTTGGGTTTAGATTTTTGAATTTCGGTCTCGAATTTAGATTTTTTGGGTTTGGTTTCGGAGCTTGGTTTTGGATTTTTGGGTTTTATATCATAATCTATTTGCCATAGATGTATTTTGTTTGTTTGCCTTTTTCTTTTCCCACTTTTATTTCTTGAGACTTTTTATATTTTGGTCCTTGACGGCTATTGCCACTAATTGTGCCTGCTGTCCAAATATATTGATTGTCTTAGAGTACCTGCTGTCAAAGGGGTTCATACCCTTGCACTTTTATTAATTTCTAGTGTAGTCTGACTTTTGGGTATTTTTGCACCTATTAACATTAACCATTTTTTATGATTTTAATTTTAATTCTCTTTTGGTTAAGAATTTACACTTAAAGTATTATATGGAAATATTCCTTATATTTTTCTGGACATTTTGGTATTTTATGGGAATTGTCTGGATTTTCTGACTATTTTTAAGGCATTTTTGAATTTCTAATTCGCTGAAAATTTTCTGATTGGTCCCTTTAGAGGCTGTTCTGTGTTCTGTCGCCCGCGATTCGTCACACGAATGGAGCCACAAAATATCAGGCAAATGTCGCAGCTGACTGAGTCGAGACGCATGGTTCACGCCCCCTGCCCATGCGCCGAGTTCATCCAGGGTCATCGTTGTATCTCAACCCTTCTCCCTCCCAGACGAGTTCCTTCTATCAACTGGACGGGTCCAGTGTTTTATCACCGGCGAACTCCGACAGCTTTCTGGTTGGGCCTGCATCGTGAAGCGTCGTGAAGGTCTCCCAAGTCCTCCTTCGTTATCCGTTTAAGTCGCGTCTCTTGATTTGAGGTGTTTTGACCACACCTAAAACTGGGTTTTGACAAAGTATCGAGGAGGCAGCGACTCAAGGCCGCCGACAGTATTTTTTTGCATGAGACTGTTCTCTAAGTTTCATGGGACTATCACAAAGTCATTTAGGATGTCAATTTGTGTTGCATTTTTCATTTCATAATAGTTCGGCCATGGCTTTGACTTCTGACTTCGACATAGCAAGGCGTCTAATTAATGTTGGAGTTATGTCCTAGAAGTCAATATTTAATGACTTATTTTCTTAGTTTATGTTAATGATGATATTTGATCATTTGTTCCTAGAGTTTATTATTGACAGATCATTCAGGTTGAGGATCTGAATTGTAGATCTCTGTGGATCATTCATTAGAATGACAATAATAAATCTAAATCGTCCATAATCTTGATAATTAACAAGGAACATTAATTATCATAAAAGATTAGTATGCAAGTTAAGTGATGATTAAGTTCTACAAATCATAGGTAAGGAGTTACCAACTTAATTGCATATGTGTATGTTATTGGAACATAGTACAGGACTTGACCCAATGAAATAAACATATAGATTGTGTTAAGTGTCATTGTTTATTTCATATAAGTTTGATTCTAAGTTTGAGATATTCACCTTTTCCACATGAGGATAGGTTCAATAAATATCGTCTAACGTTGATTCCTGATAAAGGCTGCTATAAGGACTTTATTTATGTTCTCTTGAATTGTGCGGGGAAAAGTTGTTCATCAAGAAAACCGTATGTCCCTCATTAGTATACTTGGTGAGTGATGATATCTGTTTGGGCCCCTTGATGGAGTTAGATCGTATGCATGCAAACTAGACGATCAACTCTAGATCAAGAAATATATAATCTGCAAGAATGACACACTCCTATCTTGGATTATACAATGATATCATGTGACATAAGAATCGGACAATGAAATACTATTATTTCTTATGCAGGATTGAAATATTGTAATGGTACACTATTTATGCGAATTGGGAATCATAACGTGTTGCTAGATACCGCTTATGATTATTGGAAATAAATAACGATTTATTTTCATGGCCAACATAGCATAAATCCTCAATAGGGTTGCACAAATAGGACTCTAACCACACGGTGCATTAATTGTTTATTCGCAACAGTTAGTATTGTGAAATATGATAAGTTGATTAATTAATTATATACCGTTATGAACCTTTATAATTAATTAAGTCAAAAGGATCATATGGAAACAATTTAATGCATTAGCTAATCCAAAGTTAATTATTAATGAGTTAATAAATAATTTTGTTCAACACACTTTAATTAGTTTGAGCTATTTGGGCTTCTAGTTATTTAATTAATTAAAGGCCCGATTTGAGGAAGGATGAAGGAGTAATTAATGGGATGGTTTATTGGGCCATTGCAACATTTGATGTACCCCAAATGGCCCTATTAATTTCAGCTAGAGCCCTAGTGGCATACTTGTAAATAGTTCAAAGAGAGGATGAGAGTGGTTGGCTATATAAAGGGGTCATCTCTTGGGAAAGCCCTAGCCTCCATCCACTTTCTCTCTCCTCTCTTCCTAGCTGCCCCCTTCTTCCTCTTCCTCTCTTGCTCATGTGTTGAGCTCCATTCCTTCTTCTCCTCCATTAAAATAGTTAATAGGATGAAGATGTTCATAGAGAGGATTAGCTAGGAGCTCTTGAAAGCTAGCACTTTCATGGAGCTCGTGGTTAGCTCCTCGGTGGGCTTGACGCGCCATAGATGGTGGAGGTGGTGGAGCACGCACCCCATCGACTCCCATGCCATGGAATCGAGTCTCTTTGTTACTACACAAAGAGAGGTATAAATCTCCTACTCTCATCTTGAAATGCTTGTGAATGATGTTAAAACCTAGATCCCTTATGTTTAATTGAGTTTATGGCTAAATGGTTGGCTCAAAAATCGAAATTGAACACTTTCTAACAATTAAATCAAATTGACTTAGACCAGTGATGACTATTGTTAATTGGTCTACTCCTAAGTATGATTAGGCAGTTAGAATGACCCTCATGTTGTTAATTTGGTTTCTTATGGATTAGTCTGTTATTGCATCACCTACTGACATTGATCTGGTTTGGCGGCATTACAGGACTCTAATTTTCAGTTTGCAAGTACTTTCTGGGTTTTATGGTCTATTATATGCTTAATCATACTCAAAACAATATAGCAATTCAGATATTTCACACAATTCTTTGCTGATGTTTGAATAAAGGAATTGAACTAATTCTGAGAAGTAATTTATTTAAAGCGAAGCTTCATTCTCCTACATCTAATAACCCCTAAGGTTTTATCACATCTATTTACTGTGTCACGGATAATCTTATAAGGGATAAATCCTTAATTAAATGCACAATTCAGGGTTCAGTTACTCATTCTAATCTAAAGGAAAGTATGTTCCAAAAAACCTGGCTTCCCCCTTTTTTGCTAGTGTATACATCATTCTTTTTTTTATTATTATTTTTTTTCGAACAATAAATAAATATAGGCAGAAGTTGCTTTCTTCTTTTTTTTTTTTTTGAAACTACATGATCCAATAACCAAGGGCTTTATTGATCGTAACGAAACAAGTTATTTCGAAGAAAATTAATTTTCTACAAAGACTGGACTTCTTATGGACCTTGTAACTATATAATATTTTTTATATAACTGGGCTTCACGAACTAAATTCATGAACAGCAAATTTTATTTGAATACTTCCTGCTTTGTGTTATTTTTTTTTTTTATGAAAGAAACTAGTGTATTAAGTTCCTTTTTTACTCATTATCTTTCTGCCTTGAGACTGAATTAACTTGTCATAATTTTTGATTTAAGAATTCATTATAATGATATTTCACTCAGCTTACTGTTATTGACTAACTGAGACATCTCGATCAAGCTGAGCATTTATTTAAGCTCAATTAAGTTGAGCCTTTACTACAACCAAATCATAAATTCTAATAAAGACTAAAGGCAGCTGTATGGATTTCAGGATTTCAGACGTATAAACTGGGCCTAGAATTTTTCATATCAGTGACTTATTGGTGTAAAATAAAACAACCAACCTAATTACAAAACTTATGCTGTGCATGCGTATGCATTCCCTAATCATGCTTTCTAAATTTGTCTTTTTCATATACATCCTTAAAGAAACAAATTAATACTATTAATTTTTATTATGGACCTATCTAAATCTATTATGTGCTTCACACTTCTTTTTTTATTACAAATGTGAGACTTATCATTATTATTGTTATATATTTTTTTATTTAAGCTCAACTTCTCTGTGTTACTAAAGTTTGCTTACCCAAGGAAATATCTTGAAGAGGAGACTTATACTATTATTCTTCTCTATTATATATGTTTTTTTTTTTTTTTTTTTTTTTTTTTTTTTTTACAAAGAGGTAAAATCAACTAAGGTAGAGGATGATGCATGTTTCTAAGGACTGCTTATCTACTGTGTTCCTGAAAAGAAAATTTATATGACATGCGAGCTCATTATTCCTTTTACCATGATATGGGCAGTTCTACTATGGACTTCATGCAGATGTTCATACATGTATATATTTTTACATGATTCTATACATAAACTATTTACTGTTTATTATACCAGTATGCTCCCTGAAGCTTCTTTTTTTTACACACTTCTAATAGCATATATCATCCAATTGCTCTCTTTATCTTAAGGACTTATTCTAATTCTGTTATGGACTTTAGCCCTTCTTATTTATTGAAATTAAACATATACATAATAAAATATCAGGATAAAACAACTCAAATAATTATGTTTTTAATTGACTAAACTAATCATGTATATATTCAAGCACCTGCTCATAGGCATGAAACTTGAACAAATCAATTTATTCAATAACTATTATGCAAATGACCTATGATGTATTATTTCTGTTTGGAACCAGTTATGCGCATGCCCAAATACCTGCTCATAGGCAAGAAATTTGAACATATGCACAATTGACTCAAGCCTTAAGTGCTAAATATGATATTATATGCACATTTTTTACAAGGACAGCTGTACACACACCCTAGTACCTGCTCATAGGCATGAAACTAGGATGCATACACCACTAGTCAACTTATTAGATGTTACACTTAAACATGATATATCAGAAGAAAAGAAAAAAAAAAGGTGGATAAATAGAAAAGAAAGAAATGGAGAAGAAAGAACTAAAAAAAAAAAGAAAGTTTAAAATTGAGCTTCCCCCTCTTAAAACTCAACTAATAAAAAAAAAAAAATTTTGGTGTAACATTAAAGAAAATGGCTAATTACAACATATATTCAGAGGCACCAGCTTCGGTGCTCAAACATTTAGATAGAATCAGATCAAGATTTTTGTGGCATGCGAAAGATAAAAAAAAAATTCATTTGGTCAATTGGGGGGTAGTTTGTAGAACTAAGATGGAAGGCGGATTAGGCATACTAAACCTTAAAACCATGAATGATGCTATGTTGAGCAAATGGGTTTGGAGATACAAAGATTCCTTAAGTAAAGGGTGGTGGAAAGATATTATAAAGATTAAGTATGACAATTGCCGTAATAATCAGCGTTGGTCCCCTTTTTGGAAAAAAATAAAAAGATTAGAACAAATAGTTGACCTACAATGTCATTTCAATTTGGGAGATGGAACGAGTACTAGATTTTGGCTAGATAGATGGTGTGATGAGATACCTTTAAAGTTACTTTTTCCGACACTTTTTGAAATTTGTGTTAACAAAGATGTGAAGGTTGCTAATGTTTTAGGAAGAGTACTAAATTTACATTTTAATAGACAATTATCTGTGAATCTTAGAGATGAATTGCGCAACTTACAACAGATAGTATCTTGTTTCGTTTTACAGTCCAAATCTGATTCAATATCGTGGGGGGGTAAGGGAGATGGTAAATTTTCAACAAAAAAGATGTATATTTGGTTAGACAATAGTGGTGTTCAAGATAATACATATGCCCCCATTTGGAAAATCAAAGTGCCTCTTAAGATACAGATTTTTATATGGATAGTATGTAGAAAGAGATTGTTAACCAAAGATAATCTAGCTATAAGGGGATGGGAAGGAGACTTAAGATGTGTTTATTGTCAAAACTTAGAATCAATTGATCACCTTTTTTTCAAGTGTACCCATCAAATGGTTATGTGGACATGGTTATTGGGTAGATTCCAAATATCGACATCTTTTAACTCGGTTGAGGATTTGGTAGTATGGATATCAAAATTAGATCACCAACAAAGTAAGATAGCTCAAATCATATGTTGTGGTGCGATGTGGTGTGTTTGGAAAGATAGAAACGAAAGATGTTTTCAAAATAAAACTTTTCAGTCGTTTAGATATCTAGCCTCACAGATATTGGCTTCGCTAAACTATTGGTCAGGACTATGGTCCGAGGAGATGAAGACCCAAGTGGCAGAGTGGTTACCTTCACTAGAGAAAATGCCATTGCAGATTGCTGGAGGCGAGCTTACGAGTAGCGGAGTCGAGGAGGAGGCATGGATTAATGAAATTGTTTGATCGCCATAAGACAAAAAGATGGACAACTCGAGAGGCTATGCTTGTTATCTCTTGGGTTAAGGAAGGGAGTTTTTTAATATTTATTTATGATGTTTGTTTGTTTGATGAATAATTTTATGAATAAGTTTATTATTGCAAAGAATAAAGAGAGATAGCGCTGTAGCACTGGTGCCTCACGATCTTGGTGCCAGTGCGTCAGCTTTTAGGGGTGAGGATTAAGGAAGAGTTGTACTAAACTGCTTTTTTCGTTTTAATGAAAAGAGTGGTGAGCTTATAAGCTCACTTGTTTCAAAAAAAAAAAAAAAAAAAAAAACAACATATATTCAGATACTTAGAGAATGAGAAATGCTTCATAGAAAATAATTTCATTTAACAGAATAACAAGATACATGGTTTCTTTACCTTTCTTCTTTTTTTTTTTAAAAGCTCTAAAAATGCAATTACAACTGCCGACTAAAATCAAAAACTGGGGGGGGGGGGCTCTTCTCTCTTCCTGCTTCTTCTTTTATAGGCAGTGGGCTAGGGTTCCATCCCAATTGGCGCTGCCACGTGTCTTCCTTTGGTGATTCTGATGGCTGATGAAGAGGTATGATGTTTCAGGGGATTTTGCCGCCTTATTTTGCAATTCTTCCTTCACTTTCATATTTCACTGCTCAATTGCAACATCCAGTAAATGTTTGACACTTGGCAATTGGGCATGTGCAGCTGTTTATTTGTAAATTCCTTTACTCTCTTTCACTTGCCAACTCATCTGAGTATGACATATGGGGTCCATAGGAGTCTGATATTTGATGGATAAGGATGTATTTCCACTTCAATTCACTGGATGTGCTTGGGGAGAAAGTTATTTTGGCGCCAGCTTGATTTGCAGACAGATGGCATACATCCAGCCTCTCATAGGCTATGAATGGAGGAGATGGTACAGTATGAGGTATCTTCTCTGAGTCCTTAGCTGCGTAGGTGCAACAGATGTACAGAAGTACCTTTAATCCCCTCCATTTGCATCATATCGTTGATTCACATGTCAATAGGCAGTGTAGCCTTATATACACCCAATTAATTATAAGACTAGGTGCAAGAGGACCCCACAGCCAGGTATAAGTTTCACCAACAGCATTGGGTTTATGTGAGGTATAACTGGGCTATTCAGGGACTGTAATTAGCATCATTTCATTTGGTCCCGGGCTGAAGGGGTATTAAACAACATTTCTTTGCCTAATTTCCCTATCTTGCCCCTCCATTCCACAGTCAATCCTGTCTTTATTGCAAACTCTTCTGATTTTGATAAGCTGTAGCTGAATTTGCTTATTGTTTGAGACTTACATTCCTTTAATACCCATTCCTTTTCATTAAGAGGTGCATAATGTGCTGGGGTTTTGCAATCATATTCATTCCCTTGGTTTGAGGCGTTTCAACAATGTTGGTTACAGACAATCCCTCTTCAACTTGGGGTAAGGACAGTTTTGGGGGTATAATGGGTATTTGTACCCCTAAATTCCATAATTACGCTCTATATTCTTTTATCTGTTCCTTTTGATGGCTGATTTGCCCCTGATAAAAGGAATGTTATGCATGCAAACTCACTCTTCAACTATTTTCAGCTGTCTGTGAGTGCAAAAGACATATATCCTCCTTCCCATTGCCAGCTGTCTCAGTGCATTGATTTTGAGATCAACGATCTAGATGCAGTGGTAGTAGGGGTCATGCATCTCTTAATTTCATCATACCTTGTCCTTTTTTTTGCACTGGAGCAAATCAAATCAGTTTCCTTTCTTTCCCAACATCTAACGGCTAGGAAACGAAAGCAAAGTTGATCTTATTTTATCACCCAGTACAGGTGCCAGACCTTTCTCAGGCCTAGCTTCCTTTTCCAGGTAGTAGGCTGTGGCCAAGGAGCAATGTTGTTCTCCATTTGTGAATTCACACTACTTTCTTTTCACTGGATTCCTCCAGTTGCGAGAGGATTTTGGCTTTTGTTGATTCACGAGTCTGAGCCCTCTTTTAAGCTGCTTTGGAGTGATTCTAAACTCTGTTGGAGGCCTTCGTTCTCTCCATTTTCCTCAGAGCATCACAGGAAGCTCACTTCATCGAGTTTCATATCTCCGTCAATGGCGAATGATGGGGAGACGGCTTCTTCGCCAAATTAGCTACAATTGATGCTGAAAGCCTTCTATTGAAACCCCAGGGAAGCTTCTTAGGTAGTTCAATACCTCTTTCATCTGCTAATTTTGCATAACAACTTTTCCCAAATTATGGTTCAGTGATTGAGATTTCTGAATTCATTGGGTTTTCGGCTCAGGAAACGGCCGTGTTTGGTGTCGACGAGATTGTGGTGGAGTTCTCTTCTCAGCGGCACCACTGGCTTGAGCTGCGGTGGCGTGTACCGCCGACGAGGGGTGAATCCCTATTGCCTCCGTCGTGTTTCCTCTTCAGGTAAGTATTTCTTCTGTCTCCTTTCTCTTCCTTTTTTTCCAATAACAGAAAATAGTGGGACCCACTTGAGCGAGCCAGTGGATACTTGACGCGTGGCGAGTCCAGGTTCTGCGTCGACGCGTCTGAACTCGACGCTGTGTATGCGTTTGGATCCAAGATTAATTGTGTTTGGGCTTGCTTGAACGGGCCAATTTGTTTTGGGCTTGATTTAACTATGCCCGAGCCCAATTTGATTAACACAAGTAGGCCGGCTTTGCGTAATCAATATAGATTTGATTTTAATCTCATCTAATCACCCAACAAATGAATCTAATTTGGTGATGAGTCCAGTCCAAATCAAATATACACATTCACTTGGTTGTTCGATGTAAGATTATTCTTACTATCATAGTGAGCCCTGTCTGTGTGCTGGAATTTTGTATTGCTTAACTTCAAGCAATTTGACTGGTATTGTTGTAGTATAAAGATTTGATGTGGAATTTGACATGAACCCTTTAGAAAGATGTGTAGTGTATAACCATCATTTAATTAAGTTTTTTTTTCTTTTTTTTATGATTAATTAATTAGTCAATTAATTAATTATGTGGGTATTGACATATTTCACATAATTTTAATTAATTAATTAATAAATCATTTAGCGGGGTCCTTGGTTATCTGTGAATTTTGTAGGTCATTATCATGAATTTTGTTTCACCATATGACACCTTCCATTTATCACGCAGGTCTCTTTGCCGACGCCTGCTAATTTACCATATGGCGAAATTTGGAGGCAAACAAAGTCCTTGTGCAATTTTAATTTCTATTAACATTTAATAAGCAATTAACATGCACGATTAACGGATCTAGTTATTTAAGTAGTTAATACATAAAAGAGAAGGTGTAGGAGTTTATATCTCTTCTAGTATCGTAACTAGAAGGCTCGACCTTTGCTTAGGAGTCGATGGATGCGCACTTTTGCTGCCTCTAGTCCGCCTAGAAGATTAACCAAAGTATATAAACAAGTGCTAGCTTGTTTTGAGACGATAACTAATTCACTTTTGATTTTTCTTCGCGCGATTAACTATTTTTCTTGGAAGAAAAAATAACGCTCAACACATGAGCTATTGAGAGAGAGATGGAGGCGCCTAGGGCAGAAAAAATTCTGCTCTTTTATTTCTTGCGCAAGGGAAGAAAAGGAGAGAGGCAAGAAATCTAGGGCTCGGTGTTTCCATAAACAACATTGCTATATTTTGTTATTTCCAAATCTTGCTCTCTTTCTATAATTTTGTCTTGACAAAAATATCCCTTCATTGCCGAAATTTTCATGTATGATTATAGGCTATATAAAATATTATATTAGCCTATTAATTCACTCCATTAATTAATCTCAAATCAGGCTTTTAATTAACTAATTAAATAAAAGGCCAATTAGCTCAATATAATAAATATACGTTGAACGAATTTAATTATTAACTTATTAATAATTATTTTAGAATTAGCATATGCATTATATTATTTCTATATGATCCATTCGAGTTAATTAATTATAATAGTTCATAACGATATATAATTAATTAATCAACTTATCATATTTTCGCAGTACTCGCTGCTGCAAATAAACAAATAATGCACATATGGTTAAAGTTATATTTGTGTGACCCTTTTGAGGATTTATGCTATGTTGGTCATGAAAATAAATCGTTATTTATTTTCAATAATCATAAGCGGTATCTAGCAACACGCTATGATTTCCAATTCACATAAATAAACAATGTACTAATACAATCATTTAATCATGCATAAGAAATGAGTATCTTATTGTTTTGAATCCTATGTCACATGATATCCTTGTATAATCCAAGATAGGAATATGTCATTCTTACAGATTATACGTTTCTTGATCTATAGATGATTGCATAAGTTGCTAGCAAGCAATCCATCTCCATCAAGGGGCCCAGCAGATATCATCACTCATCAGATGAACTAATGAGGAACATACGGTTATCTTGACGAACAGTTTTTCCCCGCACAATTCAAGAGAACATAAATAAAGTCCGTATAGCAGCCCTTATCAGGAATCAGCGGTAGACGATATTTATAAAACTTATCTTCATGTGAAAAAACTGAACCATCTCAAACTTGGAATCAAACACTGATAAAATAAATAATGACACTTAACACAATCCATATATTTATTTCATCGGGGTCATGTCATGTACTATGTTATAGTAACACATACATATGCAATTAAGTTAGTAACTCCTTACTTATGACTTGTAGAACTTAATCATCGCTTAACTTGCATGCTAGTCTTATCTGATAATTAATGTTCCTTGTTAATTATCAAGACTATGGACAGTTTCGATTTATTATTGTCATCAATATTATAAATAAAGATGTGTGGGTGTCGGGATCGTTTAATTAAATGTAGTTTGACACTCCAAGTATTGTGAATGAGCATTTTTCCTATTTTTGTAACATGATAATCTATAACTATTTGTGTATTGGGTATAATTCCTCATAAGATTGATCCGCTTCACCGGCAGACAATAAAATGGCAGTACATTGTTTTGTTTCTGATTTTTTTGACCCCTTCCTATTTTCATTTTCATTGTCAATTTGTAATAGTTAAGCTAAAAATATTGTAAATTATGTTGGACATATATTTGGAAAACTCAAAATTCATTCTATGAGATAATATTGTTGGACATATTATTTTAATATATTCATATCTTATTGATATGATTGTGATATTTATTCAAAGTAATATGTCCAACATAAATTTTGGACTAAGAGTACGTATATATATATGGTGCTTTGTTTTGTCGCCAAATATCATTTCTTAAAAGATACCATGTTGCAATCATATTTTTCTCTTTTTATTTTTTTATGTTGATATGCTGATGTTGATCGATTGATATTTATAATTTATAATTGGGTTAGTTTTTTTCCTCAGATATAAACTGCAAATATTTCCTTTTAAAACATAGTATATTTAGAAAATATTGTATTTTTCTTTTGAAACATACATGATTTTTTGAGGATAATATTTTTTTCTCATGCCTTCTCTCTCTATATATTATATATTTTGTTGCTGATCAATGATTATAATGGTGTGCCATCTCATTGTTCCTTGGTAATATCTTAGTTAAAATTTTAGTTTATGTGCAATCTCATTTTTCCTTTCGGCTTAAATTAAAGTTTATTACTTCATTAGTATTTTTCTATCATTTATAATATTAATACAATAAAAATTCATGTATCGAGCGAAGCTCGATGATCCACTATAGTTTACTATTAAATGAATACAGTGATCCACAATTCAGATCCTCAACCTGAATGAACGGTCAATAATAAAAATCCAGGAACAAATGATCAAATATCATCAATAACATAAACTAAGAAATTAAGTCACTAAATATTGACTTCTAGGACATAACTCCAACACTTTGGCGTAGCGAGATCACGTGGTGAAGGCTTGGCGCGAAGGAAATCCGAATTAAGAGGAAATTCTGACACGCTTCCGCATTCGGTATAAGTTACCAATTTTCTAATAGTTTATAAGTTTACCTGAATTGTTCATCTCATTTAGTTTGAGCAGTCTAGCAGCTCATATATTCGATCAATTCAATTGGATTAATATACATACAAAAAATAAATTAGGTTAAACGAAATTTAATTCGATTTTCTCACGACATATCATATATCTATTTGTTTTGGAAATAAATATCATATCTAAATTTTCATTCATTTATATAAAAAAACATAAATTTTATTTTATTATTTTTATGGAATAGTGATATTCAATAAAACTTTATAATGAAGTAGACGGAAATTAAAATGCGAATTGCACTTTTTTTTTTACCGATTTTTAAATAGTTTATGGAAAAAATGTTTTTTAATGATGAAGTTGTCACCTAATAAGCCTGTCTTCAGATTCATCAACACTTGCTCGATAGGGTCGCGTTCGATCGGTGTCCCGTCGTCGACCTTTCTTCTGCTTATTAATTTTATTTTGTCATTGTGCATTGCTGCTCAGAATAAAAGGCACAAGTTTGGTCAAGTTAAAAGGAATTCACAGATCTATACTTTATGGAATATATGATCTTGTACAGTTGTACGGTTGAGCATATATGTGGCAACAGCCAGCTAGACCATTAACGCAATATGTGGCTGCAGTCGCCGACGGCAACGGTTCGCATGTAATCACATCATTCACATGAATCTAACTGAGGAGGCTAGATGCCATTCAATATCTAAATATCTCTTTCACGGTTAGATTAAGATGCAGCACTATTCATAACACTAATATATCATTCTATGTTATTGAAATATCTATTTAATGAAATAGGACTAGAATCTTCGGATGCTAGAATCTTCTCTACCTCCTTTTGCGAGTGATTGTCGCAAGCTTGGATATTTGAAAAAACTCTTTGCTTAGTTTTCAGCTTTGTAAATAGGACTTTAGGCTGCTAGCTTTTTCTTTTTTGGCATTCGTCCTCTCTCCTTTCGTTGTAACTTTTGTACATTTTTTTTTTCCTATTTAATGAAATTTTGCTAGTTGGCTATTGCCAACCGGCCCTCAAAAAGATATTGAAATATCTATATAAGTTGCAAATTTTTACATATACGATCTTGTAGAAACTTTTATTTTACCATTCTTTTAAATTTTACTTTTTTTACTACAAGAAAATATATTTTTTTAAAATTCTAAAACAGTCAAATAAAAATGGTTTCCCCTTATGAATAAAAAATTAAAAATCTTTAAAGTATTTTCTTAGAAGAGTTGATTTATTAATTTATCAAATAAAATGGTTTAAATTACCACTTAATAAATTTTAAAAATTCTGATATGAAGTTGTGCTACTCTTCATTCATAGCGCAACAGCCAATCAGTGCCAAGACTTGAAATATCTATTGTGCGTCATATTTATCAAGTTAATTATATGGAAGATGACTTTATTTATTTGAAACAAGGATGCATGTATACACAAACAAAAGGTTTTCCCGCTACGATAATGTGAAGGTGGGAGCACAATTAAATTTGAACTGTTCATTGAAAATTCTGTGTTATTTTTATTTAATTATGGTTAAGTTTTCACTCAATGCGAGTAAACAACTAGTAATTATCAAGAATATTGTATTTCCACTCTCCTCGAGCGTACGAATGTTCAATCAAAATCTGATTAGAGATTTCTTATCCATATTTAAAATAAATAAACTGAACTCCATTTACATTTAAAAAAATTCACTTTCTTTATTGAGATTTCGTACTTTCCTCTTCACTGTCATTTAAAATTAAAATATGACTGTCAGTTTCAAAAAAAAAAAAAAAGACTGTCGAGAGTAGCCTAACAACCTCAGAACTGAAAAGAGAAAAAGAATAAATAATAATAATGACTCTTGTTCCGTACATTGACGACTTAAATGAGAGCAGAAAGCAAAGATGTCCGCCAAAGTTACATGATATTTTTAATGAAATACGATGCATGAAATTCAGCACTGTGTCAATTGATGATGATGAGGACTAAATTTTAGTGCTATTAAAATGGAAATAACGAAAATGAAATTCCGTACATGGACAGACGTTTCATTCTTTTTTCTTCTGATTAACTGAGAATTTGGAGGAACCCATAATTCCCAGTAACAAAATTGTTGTAACTAACAATTTACCCGAGTCTGTGAAGTTCTGAAAAAAAAACAGTTTCCGGAGTAAAATGTACTCAAATAACACATTCAGTATTATTTTTTACTGCTATAGTGCAGTGCGAAGGGTTTATTTTTTTATTTACATTGTGATTTTTATTATGGATTAGGGAACAACTAAATTACTGTTGGGCTCCATATACATTTTGGGCTCACATTTTAAGTTTAGAAAATCATTGAAGCACAGCAATATATGTAGGCCCAATAAACCATCAAATGGAAAACCATCTCCATGGCGCCATTTCATCAGGAGCAGATTGAGAGGATCTAAGCATGGCATCTTATGTAATATATGTAATTTTTCACATCTAATCAAACCGCACATCATGATGCCAACTCATAAGTGCCATGCCTAGAGCTCAAACTGTAATCCCTAGATATAGTGAAAAATGAAGGGAAATTAGTTCAGTCTTTTCCTCTTTCCCCAAGTTTGAGAGAGGTGAGAAGTGAAAAAAGTGACTAAATGACAGAATCTTAGGAAAAGTCAAAGAGAACATGTAGAATTTATTCAAAATAATAAATAGAATAGGTAGGAAATAGAAAGATGTAAATTTGGTCTGGCTAAAAATCTAGGCTAAGCTCAATTGAGCCCTGTTGACTTGGTATGTGCTAGGGCTTTGAGCTTAATTAGATGCTAAACAAAGTCTATGGCTCATTGCTGTGCTTTATGCCGAGTGCGCCCTTTTTCATTTGATGGTTTATATTCGAATGGTTGTTATATATTACTGTATTTTTATAAAACTAAAATACAAGATTATATAAATACTCTAATTATAATCAATATATGTTAGCGAATATTTCTCCCTAGGAATGATGCTTAAAAGTAAATGAGACATTCCCTATTTAAAATTGTTTGATAAGAAAGTCAGAATTAACTATTGAATTTTCATACTATCATATATGATGTACTGAAGAATCGGTTAAAAATATCGGACGGAAAATACTATGACTCTGTATATTATGCAAAAAATTAAAATGTAAAAACTGAAAAAGGTAGCAAGTTGTAACAAGAAAATGAAACTTACAAATGCACTCGAATGGATTCAGTGACATGAACTTATTTATTGACCGAGATGCCTCCCTTTCCCAAATGCCACGCAAAAGCATATGATCTGTCCTTTCTATAAATTTGTTTCATATTTTCTTCTTTTATTGTTGTTGTTTTGTTTTGCGACAGAGAGGATAAAAAATATTGGAATGATCAGGACTTTACTTAAAGCTATGGTCCTAGGTCCTGGGACTTTACACCTTGCCATTCTGAAATATATTTCATTTGTTTTAAATCCCCAATTATTCCCAGAATAGCATAAATTATTCATTGGTCTGAGAGCTGACATTTTTTTTAAATCCTACCCAGAAGAAATAGCATCAGGTTCTTTCCTGGTTATATGGCACTTATTAGATGAGATGAAAGATAAACAAGGAAAGAGGAACTATATTTAGAATACATTCGATTAATAGAAGTGATAAATTAATCAATTGCGTTGTGTGTGGTTTAAATTCGCCAGCCTCATGGACTGTCATCCCCACTTTTCCAAATTTTTATTTGGAGTCTATGAGACTATGAACTTCCCGGTACAGCGTACCACCTTTTTCATTTATTAATGAAACAATCTCTCAATCACAAAAATAAGCACAAACAACCAATCTCACCAACATCCTTCCAATTTTTTTTTCCTGAGACGACCTGCTTATTGAATCCAAAGCACAAAATTAAATGATGACTGCAAAAAAAAAAAAAAAAAAAGTTCTTACATTGTTCAATAATTAATAATGGATGCATATTATGATTGTTGGTCTTTTTATCTTTTGAAGTATTGTTCTCAAGCCAAGCAAACCCCAAAGCAACTTTTTAGCACTGATAGGAATATAAAAAAAAAAAAACCTGAGGCACATATATTAAAAAAAAAACCAGCACAACCTAATTTATCCCATCTTTTTCCCAATGTTCTTTCCTTAAAGCTCGTTTTTTTTCTTCTTCTTATTATTGTTTTAAGAAATCTATTGTTTAAATATACGAGCATTTGTATTTCTACTACAATTAATGACAAAATAAGGTTCTTTGGTCATATTTTTACAATTTAAAATAGAGCATTTTAAGTGCTCTGTGTATATTGATCATTTGTTATTAACACAATAATAATAAGAAGAAATGTATCTAAAAGTATATTGATCATTTGTTAAACCCTTACGCTGTATGAAACAATGTGTCTAAAAGTATGCAGATTTGAACTTTTCTAAAAGACAAGTCAATATATTGTCCGATCAAGATCAGACTTAATGAACTGAATTTTGGACTAAAAAAGCAATGCATTTTAAGTGAAACATCCTAGACTTTCGATTAGAGAGTCTCCGTGAACATTTAATTTGAAAAATACGTTGGGAGCTTTTCAATCCCAATTTATCATAAGATCGTCTATGAGAAATTTTCATAGGAAAAAAACCCTCCTGATTTTCATAGTAGTGAATTTTTTTTTTCTCTACCTCTGAAAGAAATATTAGTTCAAATTTCGTTGATGCCTTAACTTAATTATTAGATTAGACTGTAATATTGAGACGACTTTTTATGGAACCTGCCCCTTAAACATTGATCCCACTCGGGACAGGATGGCTCCGTTAGTTAAAGATCTTCTGCGATACATGCTGATCTTAACGCATACAATGAAAAACCAAAGCCAACAGAATTATGGTCGAAAAGAAGGCAGCACGAAAGAATACACTATCGATGTAGCAAAACGACAAACACAGATTTCTTTGAGAGAAGGCTCGTAGTCGTAGCGGATTGGATTCGTAGCAGCAACAATTGAAGCTTGTTTTTCCAGATTTTGAAGTGCCCTGAAAACGGTAAGAAGTAAAAAAATTGACCCTCGGTGTCTTTTGATCATTGGTGTAAAGACAAGTGAAGGGATACTTGCATTTATTAATTTATACTTAGTTGATGACTGTGATTCGTTCATTCGTTGCCAAACAAATTTGCACAATCAGTGTATTGCGAAGCGACACGTCACAGTGGACCACCAAGTCACTAATAAGAGGAGCTTTATTCTTGTTTTATTTGTTGCTCTTTGGGTCGTAGCCTTAGCCAGATAAAGTGACCATTGATTCAGCCGGAAATCGACAGCGAAGCAGACAGTCCTATGCCAATAGTATAAAAATAGAAATGCTTTATCCAGTAAGTCCCATTTAGCAACAGGATCGAATGGTGACTGGTGAGCAGTGAGCACCATTCTGTGAGTAGTATAATGTAGGACAAATGAAGATATTTTTACATTAGTGCTCGTGAATAATTAACTTTATTAATGTACTATTTTTGTCCGTTGCAGTTTAATCTTTTTCATCCGAACCCTTAAATGTTATTATTTGAAACAATTAAATGTTATTATTGATGGTTAACGTATGGATAATGATTAATTAACCCCATAACCCCAAAAATGTTAATTTATATTTGCTCAACACAAATAAATAGCATATAGATTTTAGCTTAATAACTGACGGACAGATAACAAATAATAACTAAGAAAATTTAAAAGTTAGATTAGATTGTGTATTTGTTGGACATATTACAAGGTTTTATAATGCGATTTGTGACGTTTGACAGTTGAGTGGTAATTTAGCATTTATCTTTGATAAAAAAAAGTTATGCGGTGATTAAACGACTATAAAACACTAATGGGTATGAATCAAACCTAAAATAAAACGACGATAAAAATAAAAAAATTGAGTTTTTTAAATATAACACATAAAATATTTCTTAGTGGGAAACAACATCTACGTAACATAACACATAAAATATTAAATTAAAATTTTGTATTTGTTGGATATATTATTTTTAAAAGTATATCACTAGTTAAAAATAATATATGAAAACATATCATTTTTATGTGACTAAGATGCATACTTACAAAACCATATTATTTATAATTGTCTTTTGGTTTTTCGCCATTGAAGGCCGTAGGCATTTTTGTTGATTATCCAAGGACAGCCGACAACCTCATTACTGTACGACATGACATATCGGAATAAAGGCTTAGGGGGTGTTTGGTTGTGTAGTAAGAAGTTGCATAAGTTAAGGATGCCTAAGTGTTTATGTAGTGTTATGTAATGGATGTTTGGTTGTGTAGTAAGGATGAGTTACTTAATGCATGTATATATTCATGTCAAAAGACTAAAATGCCCTTAAATTTCAATTATTTAATTTGAATTAGTATATGTATTAATAAGACATTGTGACCCAATTATTGTTAATTATTAATTATTAATGATAATAATAAATTATTTTTATTATTATGAAATATTAATAATTACTTTTAATTAAATATTATAAACATTATTAATTATTTAACAATAAAAAGTATTATTGATTAATTATTTTTAATTAATTATTATTATTTAGTTGTTATTATTAATAATTAATATTACTTGTTAAATATTATTATTTAATTATTATAATTAATCTTTATTATTAATTATGATTTTTTAATAATTATTGTTACTTATTAAATACTTATTTATTAGTTGTTATTACTTATTTGCTAATTATTAAATATTATTAATTATTATAAAAAATAATTATTAATGATAATAATAAATCATTGTATTATTATGAAATATTAATAATTACTTTTAATTAAATATTATAAATAATATTAATTACATAATAATTTAAAATTATTTATTGATTAAATATTTTTATTATTAAATCATTATTATTAATAATTAATATTACTTGTTAAATATTATCTATTATTATTATTTAATTATTAATTATAATAATTCATCTTTATTATTAACTATGATTTTTTAATAATTAGTGTTATTTATTAATTATTTCTAAGGGGTATTGTTGGCAAAAAAATTAAACGGGACCATTACATAACTTATGCAACCTAAAGAGGTTGCATAAGTTATGCACCCTTAAGACGTCTTATGTAATGAGGGCCCGTTTTTTTTTGCATTAAGAGGATGCATAAGAAGGCGTAAGGTGCTTTAGGCAGCCAAACATCTCAAGTGTAAGAAGGCGTAAGGTGCCTTAATTTATGACATCTCTTGAGGCTGCCTAACTTACGCACCAATCTTTTCTATCTTTTTTTCCGACAATACCCCTAATTAATTATCTCACCAGCTCTCTCAGTCTCAACTATTTTTGTTTGTTAAATTATTTTTTGTTTTGTCTGCAGGTCTCAAACATAGAGCACTTAAAAGGACTGAACATGTACAATTTAATCGCGAGCAGCAGAGCAATCAGAAAAAAAAATATATATAAAATACATAACTCAAAATGAAGGGCATTATAGTCTTTTTATAAAAATTTATGTATGCCTTAAGTTATGCATCCTTACTACACAAACAAACATCAATTACATAACACTACATAAATACTTAGGTATCCTTAAATTATGCACCTCCTTACTACCCAAACAAACGCCTCCTGAGTGTTTGTTGACTTAAGGATGCATAACTTAAGTTATGCACCCTCTAAGTCACAAACAAACGCCCCTCTAAGTCACTTTCTCTTGTGAAGAATTTCCAACAAAAAAAGATTCCAAGGTCATATATGAAAATTCAGAAGTTTTGTGCCCAATTGCAAAAAGTGCCAACCAGTACAAAATAGGCAAGTCCGTAAATAAAGGTTGACCACTAAACACCAATTTCTGCCTCTCCATAAATAGCAGGAATCAATTTCCTCACATAGCAACTCGCTACCAAATCTAATCCCAGAAAAAAAGGAAAAAAAAAACAGTTCCTTTTCTCTTTCTGGCCGCAAAGATAAAAATAATGAAAAGATACAGTAACTGTACTTCCGACATATGGGTCCCTTGTTTTTCCAAAATTGCAAAGAAAGAAGCATCAACTTTTCATTTTTAACATTAATAAGACACAAAGCACACAGACCTAGCCCCACACAAGCTAGAGCCCCACACTATATAATGACTGGAAAGGACCATTCCGCCATTCAGAACCTGCCACGTACGCCCATAACCCCTCCGACCAATCAAAAGTCGACAACAAAATGACGAAACCACCCTGGTTTTCCAAAACCGCTTTTCCCCGCGATCTAAAACCAGTCTTTTTCTCACCTTGTCCGAAAGAATTTTAAATAGACTTGGTCTATACATCAAACTCATTAGAGACTCTCCGGTCCCACTTTCCAGTATAGCACCTAGAGAAGACGCGGTGGAGGGAAAACTTTGATCTCGCTCGCTTCTTCTTATAACCTCTCTCATCCCCTCGTTTCCTTTCCAAATCAAGAAGTGCCACACGAGAGGAGCACACCTCTCACCATTTTTCTTCATCTTATCTTTCCTTTTCTCTTCTCTTTCAAATTGTTCCTTTGTCGCGGTGTGGGAATGGGGCGGGGGCCGGTGCAGCTAAGGCGAATAGAAAACAAGATAAACCGCCAAGTCACATTCTCTAAGAGGAGAAACGGGCTGTTGAAGAAGGCACATGAGATCTCCGTTTTGTGCGATGCTGACGTGGCGCTTATCATCTTCTCCACCAAAGGGAAGCTGGTCGAGTACTCCACTGATGGAAGGTGTGTATAATTCTTTCTACCTTATTAATTTTTTTTTATGCCAATTCTGTTAGAAGTACCTGTTCGATTTTATGTCGATAGTTTGAAAACGTTTTGTATGAGTACGTACATACGTATGTATTGATTTTTAGTTTTGGAATTTTCTCTTCCATAAATGACATATGATTTTGGCGTGATAATAGAAAATTCTTAATTGGAAATTATGTGAGATTAGCTTCTGGTATCCTGGCTGTAGTGCATGCTAGATTCCTGGGGCTTTTTTTTTTACTAGCTCAGAGATGCGAGGAGCACTGTTTGCCTCTCTAATCTTTTTTAAATGCTTGGCAGAGATTCTATTTTTTTTTCTTTCCATTTTTATTTACTTTGTCATAAAAGTGAACATTTTACTGCGTCCTATTCCAAATATGGTTCCCTTTTCATGAGCTTTCCTTCCTTCTCATTACTATTATATTAATCAAGATGCCCAGTATCATCCAAGCCTAAGGACTTAATTAGAAAGCCCTCTTTTTTAACATCTTGGGCAATTCTATGCATCAAAAGCTTAAATGATACTTCGGTTTATCGCCAACCGAGTACATCGTATCTATCCAGTCATAATTTCTTCTACAAAACATAATTGTAACTCGTTTCCTCATCAATTGTCTTTTCTTTCCTATAAGTTCTAACAAACTCATGGTACTTTCTCACTCAGTAACAGTTTGTCTAGCTTTTTTTTTTTTTTTTTTCTTCTTTTATTTCATCATTTTATTTTTCTCTATGATCATTTTTGGCTTGGAAGTCTTGACTTAAGCTTGTGACTGAGTTCTTCTGGTGATAGGATACATTTGTCTATCATTAATCTCTTGTTTGAGTTGCCCAAAAAAAATAATTAATCTCATGTTTGAATGGGCCAAACATTTTCAATTTATCATATCGTAAGCCGCAGGATATTCTTACAGTAAATTGTCTTGGTTATTGTTAATTCATTAGCACTGATTTCCTTAGATGGATATCCTATTGATCTTCAACTAGACATTATTTATTTTGTCCCGCGATGAATCTTTATATTCAATCCTTGCGCCTACTTTGTTGTTCTGCTTTTGCGTATTTCACATTTTCTAATGAGTACATGATTACATCTCAAATTGAGAGGCATAGAAGGTGCTTTCCTTACGTGATTACACCATTTGAAGCAAAAATGACACCCTTTGAGGTCCTTTCTCTTTTTCTTTTTGTTGAGGTGGTCTAGGAAGCATACAATATAAACATCTCAACTTAGTAACTTACTCCAAGCTTCCAGCTACCAACTGGTAACTCTTGAAAGCATTAAACAAACATCATTTTTTTTTTCTGTCTTACTCATTACTCACATACTATTAATATTAAATTATTAACCCTAATCTATCATAAAAGTTCTATTCGGTACCTTTTCACATAGCATGAATTGATTGACTAGCTATCTTTACCATGGCTAATTAGGTCGGATTAGCATGTTTTTATTTTAGTCATTTAATGTAATGAATTCCATGGATTAAGTTATATTATGCTCCGTACCTGTATTCAAGGAATGTGCATTATTTTTATGTTTGTAGCATATTCATTTTTTCCGAGATCTTGCAAGAAAATATTACTTTGAAGTAAAAACTTTTCTGACCTATGCTGTATACAATGATGTATAAATTCAGTTTAAATCTTCTTTCATTCAAGCAACTATGGAAGTATTCAGTAAGGTCTTCATAACTTCAGACATTATATTGTAAGAACAAGTTCAAATCAAAATCCACATTGTCACAATCCAGTGAGGCTTCTGCACAAGCTTAGATCCCTGATTCCACTGCTTGTGTACAGCTAACTGATATTTTAGTGAAAATAAAACTCAAAATAGTCTATATACACACTGCTTGTTGTTATTCAAACAATCAAACTCCACTGATTTATGCCCTTATCTAGTTATGTAGAAATGACATATTAGATTGCAATTAATCTAGCTTCCATATGTAGAAAGAACATAACTCATCTTTTCGATGTATTGTAGTTGAATTTGCATCATTGGACAAATCACCTTCTGCAGCCCGTTATTGGGCCCACAGCTTAGTTTTTATATATAGAAGTATCTCTATCTTGAAACTCAAAAGGCAGTGTGAAGTTTTAGGTGTAACTAGTCTTCTGTTTTCTCTGCCATTGTCTTGTGACACAGTGGCAATCTGCACCAACACTTCTGCATTCAGTTCCAATCTTACCACCAGTAAATAGTAATAATATATTAAAAGATAGCATATCTATAGATCAGAAAATCTGCTTAGATTCTCCATATACTTAGTTCTGCAACAAGTTATATTTATTTTCAAATATTTTGTTATGTTTTCATTTCCTTAGTTAAGATGCTAAATAGATGGAATTTGTTATAATTTGATATTGTGATCTAATATCTGGTAAGAGCTACTAGACCACAGTCTTCATAAGAGGTGGTAAGAGCTAACAGATCACTTCAATTGTGATAAAAGGCACTGTGTCTCTTTCAATATAGAAGCAAAGAATCTGAGCTTTATTTGTCACACAAGAAAGTGCCTTTCATTCATTATTTTAAGTTGGTACTTATAACTCTATTAATTATTGTTATCTAAACTGATTTTTTTGTTTTGATAATTAAAATAATTACATCTTCAAAGTAAATCCAGAAGCAATTTGGATCTATCTTGGCTTTTAGTTTCACTTGCATAACTTTCTTGTATCTTATTTCAACTGATATGTTTGATCTCTGTGTTGATAAAATTAATTGAGCAAATTTTACCAAAATTATTCTTATCTAGAAATGTAGCTTTATTCAATTCCTTCTATCGCTGGTGTACACACAAACTATATTATCATATAATTCTCCAAATATCTGTGACGCAAGTAGAAAACATAATTGTTTTTGGTGTGTACTGGGGCTATGTTAGTCACAACAGGCTTAGAGAGTGATCTATATTCAATCAATACTCTTTTATATGATGCATTCAACTAGAGTAGTCACCTATTACAGTATTAAACTGGTTAACATTTCTCTATAATTTTTTATCAATTAAGCCTAGCAATTATTCAACAATTAATAAAAATAAGTTATTTATCTCTTAATTTATGAACATCATTGTTGCTCTTCTTGTCCGCAAAAAGTTTATAAGCACACGGCTTTTCTTTATCACTCGAAGTTTGTGAGTTAGTACTCTGTCACTCTATTAAGTCTAATTCACAATGGATCACATTTAGATTCACTTTTAAGTTGGATATAGACAAGACATTAAGTGACTATTCTGTGTTATCTGTTATTATTGATTATTTTCCGACTGTCAATTATTTTATTATCATTCTTTTGCAATCCAAGTATTAAATTACTTTATTCTCATTTGTTAACCAAGCAGAGATCAATGCTTTGGTCTCATGTAATCTAAAACAAGATAATTTTACCAGCATTATTTTCCCTCTTGTTTTCCAGGCATTTTTCGACAATTAATGGTTAATAATTGATCCAACTCAAATGACTCAATTTAGGATTTAGAACTCAGAACAGGGAACTCATTTTTAAATCCATCTCTATGTGCTGAAAACCACAAACATTTTAGAAACAATCAACTTATATTTGGTAGTTTTCTTAAAATAGTCTATTAGTATTAGCATTATGAAATAATAATAGACAACAGGGCACAAATCAATGTATATTTGAGAAATAAGATAAATAAGGAATTTATGAGTGATAAGAAAAATAATGAACAGGGTGCAGCTGAAAAGAGAGACCAGAGAGGATATTACGAGAATCATATCCATGTCTCTACTTTATATTTTAAAAAAAGGATATGGATCTGAATCTTAATCAATACAGAACTTCATAACCATATACTGTCAACATTTAAAATTTTATCTTGTTTCCAAAGTCTAAGACCTGCTCGATTAACAACCATACTTGTATGTTTGCATATTATTTTGTATGTTAGACATATAAATATGAAAAAATGTTCATGATTTAGGACTATTGAAAATAAGTATGCATGAATCAGTATATCTGTTCACATTATAACATCACTATTCACTGCATTTATAACCCCATCCATATTTAATTTTTGTGGATTTTGCAATATTCCTCCTTAAGTATGCGTACTTTTATGCATACTTTTACGATAACCTATATATAAATTTTTATGCATTCATATATATTATCCATATGTACATCTGAATATAGATGTGGGCCTTGCAGAAATTGTTAGCTCTGTTTTCAGTCGTAAATATTGGTACTATACATAATATACATTATATATCTTGCACTCATAAATTTCCATGTATAATAATGTTTGAAGTTAGTATGAAGGAAAAACATATTGGTGATCTAACTTGTTCTATATATATCTTATGTAATGTACCCATTGATCTTATCACATGCATCTTCAATTGGATGATTTTTTAGAATGTATCACATAGAAAGTCCAATGGTACCATTTTGTTCATTTTCTAAATCAATGAGCATAATTGCAAAAGATATATAGAAAGCGTCTTTTGTCTAAGCTTGGTTTATCAACTTGCACTGTTTGCATATTCAAGAACGACTCATTTTAATAAAAATATTATATATAATAATTTTGCTGCATCTTTTCATTTTGTGTAGGATGGAACAGATTCTTGAGAAGTTCCATCGGTACTCCCTTGCTGAAAAGGCTGTGTCAGAAACAGAAACTGTATCACAGGTAATTGCTATCATGAGTAACAAAAGGCTCTCTATAAGAGTTTTATGTCAACTAATATTTATTTAAACAAAAAAAGGACATAAATGTTGGATATATGTAATTGGTGAATTGGGATCAGATGACAAATAAATATTCATAAAGTTAGTTTTTGTTTGTGATATGCAAACTAGATATGAATTTTACACCAAAAGACAAAAGTGTTATATATATTTGGCGGGTTGGAATTTTGACCACTAAACATTTTAATTGTGTTATTTTAAATCGGCATCAAATCATTCATGGAGGGCAATGTTTTGCATCGATTTCATTCATTTTAATTTAAGAGGGCAATGCTTGGATATTGTCCTTGAACTGGATATCAACCAATAACAGTAAATTTTATGAATATTGCATACAAATACTACATGCATTGTTTTGTTTTCTTTAAATAGCTAACTGTGGCTTTTATATTACATGTCATATGTGCAGCAAATTTGTGATCTTCTTACTTAAATATCCATGTATTTGTGGTTTTCTATAGGATAGCTTGAGCAACAACTGTGTGATAATAAAGTCTAAGATAGAAGCTCTACAGAAAAAACAAAGGTGAGAAATATCTGTCAAAATTAATGCATTTGTTAAAAATTATTTTGAAATAGGATTAATGTAGTCGATGATAAAATAATATTGGTTAGTGGAACAATTGTGCTAGATTTGAAGATTTTTAAATTGATTTCATGTAATATTGATGTTTAGGCCATTACTATATAAGGCGTAAGTATGGAATTTGATATATGTGCGACTCAAACCATGTAGATGACACAAAAGCAAGAAAACAAAAGAAATTCTAGCAGTCACATTCACTTTTCTAAATCGGTCATTGCTAGGTCAACAATATCGTATCATGAAAACCATACCAAGTTGCCTGATTTTGAGATGTGTTCATGCATAACCCAATTGACACAATGCCAAGACCAGTAAGGTCTTTTGTATTCCAAGTGAGAAACTTTGATCTTGCAATATTGGATTACAATATGATCCATGAAACACAAAAGAATCATTTATGACGGCGGGAAAAAAAACAGAGAGAGATGATGAAGCTGATTTATGACTTAAAAATTGCAGAATTGCTGTCTTATGAGAAATATTAGTTGTTCATTTGATTTTATTTCTTTTTTTCGTTCTTTTTGTGTGTAGGCATCTTATGGGAGAAGAACTGGATTCACTAACAATGAAAGAGCTACAGTATCTGGAGCAGCAGCTGGAAGCTTCCTTGAAACAAATAAGAACTAGAAAGGTGCAAGATTACATAATATTTCCCGCTGAATCTTTAGGATATTTCACTAGTATTATCTAACATTTTACTAGTTTCACATTATATGATTAAAGAACAATGTTTACTACCTTTCAACACTAGCACCTATAAAAAAATCTACCTTTCAACACTAGCACCTATAAAAAAATCAGTTAAGTCATCCAAGTATGCAACCGATGATCAAATAGCCCTTTAAAAAGGAAATGACTATGGGAAATGCCATTTTTCTTTTTCCAAGTTGGAGTGTGGATCCTTGGTTGGTTAAGAGACAGATCTGTTGTTGACTGACACAGCACGGAGTATTACTGGTAGCACCTGCCTATGAATAGATTTTGTGTGTGATTAGGAGTGGGATGACAAATGATTTGTGATGTGTTTTTTGTAATTAAGTTAAAGTTAACATATGAAGGTTGACACCTGTTGACCAATAAAGAGTTTAGTGATAGTTAACAGTGTTATTTATTAGCTATTTGCTTCATTAATTCAGCCCTTGCTGACCTAAATAATATAAAAAATGTGATTGGGAGTACAGATATATTCATCATTTGAAAAAAAAAAAGGATAAATAAATAAATAGTGTTGACAATGTCACTGCTAAAAAAAGAAAAGAAAAAGGAAGTGTGGATAAGCTGATTAGTATTTGACAGAATATCCAGAAATAATCAAATCCAAATTGATTTTTAGTTGGTCATATTAGAAATGTTTGTGTGTGTGCGCGCGCCCAAATTGCCTTGGTAACAACCTATTTTGTGTCACTTTATTTAATAGTATGATTATCCATTGATGCAGAATAAAGTTTACAACGATTGTATGGCGGAGCTTCGTCAAAAGGCAAGTAGTACTCTGATAAATTTTTACAACATATCTTTTTGTTGGAAAAAGTCACAATACCTTGTAGACTTGTAGTAGATATACTTACCAGGTGCGATTGCATCTTCTAGTTAATGACTGTTAAATGATTAACTAATAATGGTGTGAAATGGAACCCTGTCTTTATCCTGAAAATGCTTACTAATGCTGTGAATTGAAGCTGATAAACCGAGAACCACAATTTCCCAGTCATTTTAATTTTGCTTTGAATGTGCCTTCTAATCTAAACTATTTATTTTGACTGTGCAGGAGAAGCTGCTAGAGGAGGAAAACTCATCTCTTAAAAAGGTGAGTGCTTAAAAAAAATTCAAAAATTGAATTATTAATACATAATATGCTGGTGAAGTCAAAAAATTGTGAAAAACTAGCCTTTTGAGCCAATTAAGTTTATTTCTTCTTTACAAAATGTTAAAAACAGCTACTTGCAAAAGGGAGAGAAAAGGAAATGCCTACTCAGCAGATGTTATGTCGCCAACAAACTCAAGCTCAAACAAAACCTTTACTGGCAGCTACTTTTATGACCACAGACTCACTAACTACCCTTAATATCGGGTATCCTTTTTGTTACTTCTTTTAATTTTGCACCTGTTAATATCACGGTATGAGCAGAAACCTACAATTTCTTGGCATGACAAACATTCACGTGATGATCATGTCGATCAGTTGTTTTATATACTTGATCTTTTAAAATAGCATGTGTTCATTGTTCAAAGTTATCAAGATCTTATGGTCCTTATTGTTGTGTAAATTATGGTTCGCACAATCTTTCAAAAGTGGTATAAACCTTGATTTACTTGATATGGTCTGTATTTGACAAATTAGAATGATTTTCAAATATTCAGATGAAAGAGGAGTATTATTAAAGTTGTCTAGTCAGCTTACAAAGAAAAATGACCACTGCTGTAGAAATATGGACCCAAATTCTACAATACATGAACGTTTTGACAGTTTAATGCTTCTGTACCTTTTCACAAATAAACTCAACTTATCATGCATTTTTTTCCCAAAAAATGAAGCCCGCCTGGCGTAGAAGTAAAAACTTCGGAAGCACTGCCATCATCCCAAACCGACTGTTCGAGTTTGCCTCCATGGATGTTAAATCACCCTTCAGGTGGCTAGTGACTAGTCTGAACTGAACTCCAATGATGTAGTTATTCTTTGGGCAAAATGTGCTATCATCTGGTTCTGTTATCTCACTAAAAGCAGCATAACCATGTTCCTGCTTGAGGCGTTCTTTTTCTTCTTTTCCTTCATCAGTTACTGGTGAATGGTCTGTGTGTTTTTGTTATTATTGGTGTATTGGTTTTTCAACCCTAGCTAGTGGATGGGTTATGCTAAAGTTGATGTTGAAAAGTGATGAATGCTGAATGCATGTAGGAACATCATATACTTTGTCAGACCTTTGTACAATTTTGCGAGCTATTGTGCATGTAAAATGAACTGCATAGCTGTATATAATCGTCTAATTAATATCTTTTGATAATTTTGTGAACTTGTGGACCTCATTGAAAGTAGGACAATGGATCACATTTGGATTAATCTAAGTTTTACATATAACACCATATACATTTGAATCTCTCAATGTAATTTATATATTTTACTTTCTCGTGTGGGTCTGATTGAATTTAGCTTTTAAGTTACTAAGTGCACTAGACAAATATTAACACACTACTACAAACATTAATACAAGTAATTTGAAAATATATATATATATATATATATATATTGGATCTTATCTGAATGCTCATCTTTTCATTTCATTTTTGAATTTCATTAGCATAAAATAAATCCATTGATAATCTAGTAAAATGTCACAATAACTTGGCAAGTTCAGTTTAATTGGCCTGTCTGCCATACAGAAGAAAATAGGATCATTGTTTAGTTTATAACAGAATCCAGCTAATGAAGATCAAAACAATCATGAAGAACTAGAGAACGCTAGTACAAATTACAATACTGGATGCCATGCACCTGTTTACAAACCTGAGAAGTGAGAACCGAAAACTGAGTGCTTGCTTCGTGATTCCAGCGCATTGGACAACAACACACACCTTTTCCTTCTTTACGCCTTTCTCACTGCCACTGGACAACGCCCCTACCGCCTACTTGTTCTTCTCCGAACTTGCGTGGATATGTCACCTAGGCTAGAAGTAAACATATTTTTAATGGGGCCTACAAGCAGATTTCTAGGTACAAAACTTGTGTCTTTTTATTTTCAGTTTTTTTTTTTTCACTTTTTTGTTTGTTCTAGTGTTGTGGTTTTGTTCAAAACTTGAAAGTTCTTGTAATCCTTGCTGTTCTGCTATTACTTTTTTGTTAGTTCCAATGAAATTACTTAGGAGGCATTTCGGCTATTTTCTTTAAAAAAAGAAAAAAAAAAGGCGAAACGAGGATAGTTTTCCATATGTGAACTATTCTTCGTCAAAAGGTAAGCAAAATAATTCAAAGAGATTCGGCCCAAGCGTTCGTTGAAGCCCATATAATTTAATCGGATCCGCAGTGTATTCAGGGTTATTCCAAGGTTTTCCCTCCAGCGTCATCCAACAGGCCTGGACAGACCAAAATAGTCCTTTTTTTTTCGCAGGCTGACGTTAGCAAAATTTTTTGACCAATTTCCGAATTGTACTGACATTATCAAATATGCTAATTTAAGAGTTTAGTTAAATATTTTAAGGGTTGAATTAAAGTGTATAAGTGGTCAGTTAGATGCATCAATAATTTGAAATTTTAGTGTTTTGTGTTCAGTTAAATACGTTAAGGGATGAACTTAAAATATCTATGTGTTCAGTTAGTTGCAGCAGAAATTTGATTTCGTATTGTGTTCAATTAAACTAATTAAATAAATGAACAAATACAACAAACATAGCGAACATTTACAATAACAATATGAACATTTACAACAATAAACTGAACATATATACAAATTTCCTAAGTAAGAAATAAATGATCATATTCAACATACAAAGTGAAATAAATTATTGCTGCATCTAACAGAACACTTACACACTTTAATTCAACCCTTAAAATATTTAACTAAACCCTTAAATCAGCATATTTGATGACGTCAGCACCAAAAAATTTTCGAAAATTAGTCAAAAATTTTTTTGCTGACGTCAGCATGCGGAAAATATTAGTTTGGATGGCGCTGGATGGGAAAACCATAGATGGTCAATACCAATTCTGCAGTGTATTGCATATTTAACTGAAAATTGATTACTGTCATATGCAATTTTGTCATCCCTTGCCATCGCTTGAACAAAATGAACACATAAAATAGACAAGGCGAACATATAAATGATTAAAGTGAACATTTACAAACAAATGAGTATAATAAAAATAAGTTGAACATGCATATAAAAATCTGAACAAGAATGACAAAACTTATATGTTTATATGTATTCAATTTGATTATCTATATGTTCAGTTTGTCTGTTGATGTGTTCACTTTGTTCAAGCGATGGCAAGGGATGACAATACTACAAATGACAGTTATCATTCCTGATTTAAAAAAAAAAAAACAAATAACAATATTTGAAGTGCAATAGCAATTGGTGCTCATTTGGATCATGTGTTCTTTTTCTCTGGAAGTGCCAGTTGCAGACTTGCAATTTACTGACTAAACACGTCATTAAAATTTCGGATCAATGCTTCGTGTGTCTGAGGCCTTGTGTCGGAGCTTTTAAACAGATCGTCTAAAAAAAAAAGTAAAAGATAACAACGATTCCTATCTTAGCTCTTAAGAATGTGATATCAAATAGAGCATATTTAATTGATTAGCTTAGATTTCTTTTGTAAAAAAAAAATGCACCCCGATTATTAGTGGCGGGTCCCGTCTAATTTTATCTTTCTTTCTTTCCCAAGCTTAGGAGGCCTACCGCCTACTAAATGTAATATGCAAGCACGGAGAAACAGTCGCAACTCGCAAGACCCACAATTATGACAAATGGCTAAAACAATTGACATATGTTCATTTTATAATTTATATCTGAAAATAATATGTTATCAGAAGTACATCGAAGTTCTAATTTTAAAAATAATATATTTAGGATGTATGTGTACAATCAGATCGATGCCTAATTACTTGGCACTAGACAGTGAAAAGGCTGATTTTGAGTAACTTTATTGACTATAATATTCAAGCAAATTTGAACCGAATACCGGAGTACCGATGACTGTTTGACCGAATTTAATTTAATAATACATAAATTTCTAAAATTAACTTTTAGGAAAATTTATAAGAAAAAAAAAATCAAAAGGGCCTAACAGAAAGTGTTAGGAACTCAAGTCCTTGTACAATTTTAATTTTTATTAACATTTAACAAGCAATTAATAAGCATGATTAACGGATCTAGTTATTCAAGCAGTTAATATATAAAAGAGAACGTGTAGGAGATTATACCTCTTTCGAAATCGTATTTGAAAAGCTTGACCTTTGCGTAGGAGTTGGTGGCGTAATCGTCACCTTCACCACTTCCTTTGATGGCCTCGAGTCCACCTAGAAGATCAACCAATATCTCAAGGCGAGTGCTAGCTTGTCCGAGATTATCGCTAATCTACCCTTTCTTTTCTTCTCACGATTAATTAGTTTAATTGGAAGAAAAATTCTCAACACATGAGCAGCAGGGAGAGAGAGAGATATGAGGCGAAATTAGATCAAGAAAAATAATTTTTCTTCCCCTTTTTATATTCAGCTAAAGAGAGAGAAAGTATGAAAGCAAAAATAGAGCACGTCTAATTATAGCATTCCATACTTCATGATTATAACTTCCACATATAGATGGTTATAACTTGCTTCTCTTTTCATGGACTAAATTGCCCCTATATTGCCGAAAATTTCAGAAGTTATTATGGCAATATAATCATATTATATTGGTCCATTAATCCATACAATTAATTGGCCTTTAATCGGATTTTTAGTTAACTGATTAAATAAAAGTCCGATTACCTCTATCTCAGTAATTCATGTTGAACAAATTTAATTATTAACATATTAATAATTAATTTGGGATTAGCATATACATTATATTATTTCTATATGATCTATTGTATTAATTGATTATAACGGTTCATAACGATATATAATTAATTAATCAACTTATCATATATTCGCAGTACTTGCTATTGCAAATAAATAAATAATGCACGTTTGGTTGAAGTCCTATTTGTGTGACCCTTTGAGGATTTATACTATGTTGGACATGAAAAATAAATCATCATTTATTTCCAATAATCATAAGCGGTATCTAGCAACACGTTATGATTCCCAATTCGTATAAATAAATATTGTACCAATACAATACTTCAATCCTGCATAAGAAAATGATATCTTATTGTTTTGATTCCTATGTCACATGATATCCTTATATAATCCAAGATAGGTATGTGTCATTATACGTTTCTTGATCTAGAGATGATCGCATAAGTTGCTAGCAAGCAATCCATCTCCATCAAGGGGCCCAGTGGATATCATCACTCATCAGGTGAACTAATGAGGGACATACGGTTATCTTGATGAACAGTTTTTCCCCGCACAATTCAAGAGAACATAAATAAAGTCCGTATAGCAGCCCTTATCAGGAATCAACGGTAGACGATATTTATAGAACCTATCCTCATGTGGAAAAACTGAAACATCTCAAACTTGAAATCAAACACTGATAAAATAAATAATGATACTTAACACGATCCATATATTTATTTCATCGGGGTCATATCATGTACTATGTTCTAATAACATATACATATGCAATTAAGTTAGTAACTCCTTACTTATGATTTGTAGAACTTAATCATCGCTTAACTTGCATACTAGTCTTATATGATAATTAATGTTCCTTGTTAATTATTAAGACTATGGACAGTTTCAATTTATTATTGTCATTTACTATTAAATAAAATACAGTAATCTACAATTCAGATCCTCAACCTGAATGAACTGTCAATAATAAAATCTTGGAACAAATGATCAAATATCATCAATAACATAAACTAAGAAATTAAGTCATTAAATATTGACTTCTAGGACATAACTCCAACAGAAAGATCCTTATATTTTAGTTTTTATTCTTATTTTATTGAATCAAAAGGGCATATTTTTTAAAAATGTCTCACCTAAGAGTTGTAAAAGTACAACATAAGAGTTTCGCTTGAAATTAAAAAAATAGTTACAGTAAAACACATGGAACCATTGATGCACTGACCGCCTGCTGGCTCAATTTGCAAAATAAATAAAGTAACGAAAAGAAAACCAAGTTAGTTTGGTTACTACTTGCTATTAGGGTTGCAAACACAACTTCGTTTAATCGTTGATCAATTCATTTCGCCTCTTTTGAAATAGTTAACGAAATTAGTTTATGTTTCATTTGTTAAACGAAACGGTTAATGAAACTGGCCTCTCTTTCATTTCGTTTATTATCGTTTAACTATTTATATCATTTTTTATGTATTTTTTAAGTATTTATAAACAAACTATTTATGAACTTCGACCAGTTATGGACGCGAAGTAGAAAAACATATATATATAAAAATCAATAGTCAAACCAGTAAATCGAACACGATTATACGTTTTGACTGTTTCAAAATAGGAAAATATGTATAAAAATTAATTCTCAGCTAATTGATCGTTTTGATCGTCTTTTGAAACAAAACAGTTAATCCAAATTATTTTTGTTTCGTGTCATAAACAAAACGGTTAACGAAAATGAATTATTTCATGATCGTTTCATTGTGTTTGCTCTGAACAATTTGACAAAATATTGCCCCCAAAGATACGAGAAGAAACACCAAAGTATTGGCTCCATAAAGCGCTCACCGTCCTCCCGACATTGGTAACAGTTTTTGTGTTGTATCTATGTTGCCCTATAGTCTAGACAATGGCTTGTGGTTGTTGACGTTGTTGTTTTCTGTGTTGCTATCATGCAGTATGCGTGATTTATCAAGTAGTTTGTTGTTGTTATCGGTGCTGCACTTTTGTACTTCGTGTGGCTTATCAGTATTGGTCTCGAATTCTGTATGTAGTTTGTGGGAGTTGCTGTTGTTGTTGCTTTTCAAAAAAGATAATAAAGAAACCGGGAAGAGCTGGGGTCGTCATGCCGAGATCGAGATTTGAGGCCAACCCTGGGATTTACTTCACCAATTTTAGAGCTGGGTAATCTCTTTGATTACTCAATATTAGTATTTTGGCTCTTAAATAATGATATATTATGTATTAAGAAGATTTTACCTTATTATTAGGTCCCATGAGTATATATGCATGTAAGTGTATTTTATCATTTTATGGTTCTCTATTCTCCGCAGTTATACCTGTCAAATGTGGATAAATGGCACTGAACAAGTTATTCCGTTTGTCATTTCGTTTAGGAAACAGTATCATATTTCATTTTGTTGACCGTTTCGTTTTGAAAATGAAATACGATTCAGCGCCACTATTCGTTCCACTTAAAAATTACATGTATTTTTGTTGAAAATGAAGCGAACAGTTTGAAACGACACAATTTTGTATTTTGTTTGTTGTTCCACTACCGAAATGCATTGATTCGCTCTGCCACTAACTGTTTCTTTATCGTTTCACATCACGGTGAAATGACATAGCAACTACCGTTGACATGCCTATCCACGGTTGTGCTTGATGAATTGATTTTATCATATATGCAAGTTTGCCTCCGGTCCTACACTATTTCTATGTTAATTCTTGACGAGTGGCGCCTCTTACACGGTTACACCCGGACTAGGATAGGCCTCTTTCATTTTCTTTCGCCTTTCTGTTACATTTGTACTTTTTCTTTTTAGTTTGTTACCGGCTTAGGGGTGTTTGGTTGTGACTTAAGGCATGCAGAACTCCACTATGCACCATTTATGCAACCAAACAAATATTACATAAGGTTACATAAGACTACATAAGTTATTACACCTAGTGAGATATTTTAAGTTATGCATACAATTTTATTTCCAACTATACATTTCAATTTATTACAATAATGAAATAATAATAATTAATAATATTAAATACTAAGTATTTAATGAAACTTTAAAATAATAATATTTAATAATTAACAAATAATTAATAAATAATAAATTTTAACAAGTAACCGTAACTATTAAAAATCATAATTAATAATAAAGATTAATTATTATAATTAATAGATAAATAATAATAATTAATTATTAATAATATTTAACAAGTAATATTAATTATTAATAATAACGATTTATAAATAATCATTATTATTAATTAAAAATAATAAATCAATAATAATATTTTATTAAATAATTAAAAATATTTATAATATTTAATTAATATTAATTATTTATATTTTATAATATTAAAATGATTTATTATTATCATTAAAAATTAATTTTTTATAATAATTAATAATTAACAATAATTAAGAATTAATAATATTTAACTTATTATTATAAAGTAATAATTCATAAATAATAATAATCATTTGTTATGATAGGAGAACATTTTAGTCTTTTCACATGGATATATGCATGCATAAGTTATGCTTCTCTTTACAGTGGTTTAATTAAATGTCATTAATTTTAACTAGTGTATACTATTTGAATATTATGATAAATAATTTGCTGATATCGAACATATTGTTTTGAAGTTAATCACTGGATATATATTTTTTCATCGTTCAGACGGTACAAGTATTAAGTACTATAAATTAGTTAATCATCGTTCATAGAAGTTTGAAATAGAATAGAATATCAAGTTTATTCAATTTCACAAAAAAGTAAAAATTAATATATTCATGTTTCAATAAGAATCTAGAACTACAATGATCTCTTGGTCGAACTATATATCTTTTTTATGATACCTGTTACATATCAAATAACTGTATCATAATAAAATTGATTCAAACCAGAACCCTAATTTCTTAAATTTATCTGGATTTTGTTTGGAAACACATCATTATATGAAATTAGGCCGCCTCCAACACTCTCATAATTCTTTCCCTGTAAAGGGGAAAAGGAATGCAAGTTGAACACCCTTTTAAGGTGAAAATGCTTGTCGTCATTTTACGTACATTTATAATAAACTGATCTGGTTTAATAATTGCAACCTGCTAACTTTGTCCCGATTATAATATTATCAGATTTAAATTCAAAATCTTCCCTTTTAATATTTCTCTACTATAGAAAACGCCGAACTGGTACAAATGGTGGGTATAGCCTGTCTCATCTTTCTTTTCAAACACAACGACCAAAATCTTCTGCAGCAGCGCTGTTGGCAGCAATTTCGTCCGAGCCATCGAGATTTGATCGGACGGTTTATTAAATAATAAAAATATTACATAAGATTTATCGGTTGAATTTAGAATAATAATCAAAGAACAATAGAAAGGAATCAGAGATCAAAGAAAAAAAAAAGAAATTAATCTCGATCGTTCCATGGTGATCGAAAAAAAAAAATAATAATAAGAGACATGAATCAAGTAAGACATATAAAAAAAAAATAATTAGATGACGTGTTGAAAAGTTGGGAAAAAAAAAATCCGACACACAAGAAATTTAATCAATACTAAAAATTTCTAATAAGATAATGGCTAACTTGATTAACACTATTCACCTCCTTTGCCAAACAGCATCCAATTCCATTTTCAATTTTTCTAGGATAGTTTGATGCACTTCTCGTTGGGAACCGGATCCTCAGCAGTCGTTTTAAACGACTGCTGAGCGGTCGTTTTGCTTTTCTTTTTTGTTTTTTTTTTAAAAAAATTTTAATGGAGAATCCAAACCGTTCAACTTGTTAAATTTTACCGGCGATGCGTTTTCATATAAGTTTTATAAAATTGAAGTTGATTTGATACTAGATTAAGCAGTCAACAAATGAACGTATTAGAATTAATCTAACCAGGTCCGTTCATTTGTTGACCGCTTAATCTAGTATCAAATCAACTTCAAATTTTATAAAACTTATATGAAAACGCATCGCCGGTAAAATTTAACAAGTTGAACGGTTTGGATTCTCCATTAAAAATTTTTTAAAAAAAAAACAAAAAAAATAAATAAAACGACCGCTCAAAACGACTGCTGAGGATCTCGTTCCCTTCTCGTTGAGGTATAACTATTCACCTCGATCGATCATTGATTTTCAATTATTTTTTTCTTTTTGCCTACTCGTTGGGAAAACGTTACAGGAGTCGATTTTCTACGATAGTTTGATGCACTTCTTGAATATCCCAGATATAGGATATACGAGTAAAAAGTTAGATTTGAATTACATCTCTGGTCGCAACATGCTGGTGTAGACAGTTTAGGTTACGATAAATCCTCACAACTCTCTCGGAAGAAGAAATGTCGACATACTCCACTTAAGCCCGTAGGCTAAAAGGTTCATTTGAGGGGCTCATTTGCATTTCGAAACAAAACAGTTTGCATGGGCCTCACTACTTTTGAACGAATATTGTATGAATATTTTTTTTAAAAAAAAAATTATAAATGACACCGTAAACATTTTCTAAATAAAAAGGGAAAAAATAAAAAGAGGCCGGAGAGTTTCCGTCAAAGACACTGACTGAAGTGGGGTTTTGCATTTGTTGCTGAAGGTTGTGCATACAAGGGTCGTATAGTTCTAATTTCTGCTCTCCTTCCAAATGAAAGGACAAATATTTAAAATTTATAATATAGTTAAAAAAAGAGTTTGAAATTTATACAGGATTTTATCTGTTTAATTACAATGATAAGTCTCCTTAAATTTATAATATGGTTACGAAAATTGTTTAGTTCCATAATAGAATGAGGTATTAAATCATTATATTATAATTGATTTGTCCAAGTGCTATTCTAACAGATATACAACATCCAAAATGTTTATAAACATTCTAATATTGAATTAATAATAATTGAAAATTAGTTCGCATCAATTTTTTTTTTTATAAATTATACTAAAAAGTCTAAAATCAGTTTCCACTTTCCACCACTTATATTAAATTGAAAACTGGAAAGGGAGCGGTACAAGATGAGTGCAATTGTGCAAATTGAAAAAACACTGGGAACTCAAACGAAAACATGGAATCTTTATATATCAAAATGAACGAAAATTATACTTCACGAGGGGCCACTGCTTATATTAAGTTCCCTTCCATTCAGCAGGAAAAGGGAGCGTCACTTTCGGGTTTTGTTCTTCTTTCACAATTAGGAGGAAAAGAAAACAGAATTAGAAGAGAGAAGGCAGCAGAGAAGAGAGCGCCATGGAGAGCAATAGAAAGCTTCTAATAACTGAAGAAACAGACCTCTCAGCAGGCCTAAAACTAAACATCATTGATTTTTTTCTAGAAAAGCTAATTCTTCTCCTCCACTTCATCACCGGCATCATAACCTATCCTTTTGAAAAATTCGGTGAGATGTTGTCAAATATCTTTCATTTTCTTCAAGAGAAACTAGCCCTCCTCCTCCACTCAATCACCAGCATCATAACCTATCCTTTCGAAAAATTTGGAGAGATGTTATCAGGCATCTTTTATTTTCTGCAAGAGAAACTAATCCTCCTCCTCCATTCTATCACCAGCATCATAACTTATCCTTTTGAAAAATTCGGTGAGATATTATCAAACATCATACATTTTTTCCAAGAAAAACTTGCTCTCCTGCTGCACTTCATCACCACCATCTTCATCTATCCTTTCGAGAAACTCGGTGAGATGTTTATGTTCCTCAAATCCAATATCTTTGAATTTTTTCAAGAAAAACTTATTCTCATCCACCAGTTTATTGTCGGCATCTTCACCTATCTCCCTAAAAAGTTCAACGAAATCTTTGCATCCATTTTGGAATTTTTTCAAGAAAAAATAATATATCTCCACCAGTTAATCTCTGACATTTTCACCTATCTCCCTAGAAAGTTCGATGAAATCTTCGCATCCATTGTGCATTTTTTCCAAGAAAAATTAACCTTCCTCCAACAGCTCATCTCAGACATCTGCGCCTATCTCCCTAAAAAGTTCGACCAAATCTTCGCATCTATTTCGGATTTTTTTTCTTATCTCCCTAAAACGTTCGACGAAGTCTTCGAATCCACTTTGGAATTTCTTCAAGATAAACTAACCCTCATCCACCAGTCCATCACCGACATCTTCACCTATCTTTCTGAAAAGTTCAACGAAATCTTCACATCCATTTTGGAATTTCTTCGAGATAAACTAACCCTCTTCCACCAGTTCATCACTGGCATCTCCACCTATCTTTCTGAAAAATTCAACGGAATTTTCACACCCATCCTTGAATTTTTTCAAGAAAGCCTAACCCCCCTCTTCCACTTCATCACTGGAATAGTCACCTCTCTTCCTGAGACGGTGCAGCATGTGGTCCACATAACACTCAGTGTCATCCTCCTGATATGTGTAGTAGCTGTTGTGTTTTTGTGTTGCCCTATAGTCGGTCCACTGGTTTATCGTTGTTGTTATCGTTGCTATATGATTTGTTCTCGTGCATTGCGTGTGGCTTATTGGAGTTGTTATCCTAAATTTCGTATGGTTTATCATTGTTGTTGCCGTGTTCTGTGTGTGGTCTATCAGAGTTGCTTGCATGCATTATGTGCTATTTATCTGTGTTGCTCTGAAGTCCTGTGTGCGGTATGTCAGAGTTCTTATCATGGAGTTCGTGTGGTTTATCGTATTCTGCTTGAGATTTATTGGAGTTGTTATCGTGAAGTTCGAGTGGTTTATCGTTATTGTTCTCGAGTTCCGCCTGCGGTTTATCGGAGTTGTTTTCGTGCATTTAATGTGGTTTATCGGAGTTGTTTTCGTGCATTTAGGAAAAATGATGAAATCACCAAGAAGAGCAGGGGCTCTGCCTCACACGCCAAGAGCTTTACTTCATCAATCTCAGACTCGGAAAGCCTCTTGGATAATTATTGATCATTATAAGTATTTTGGTTCCAAAATTTAGAGAAATTGTGTATTAATTGGATTTTAACTAACTGCAGTGCTAGGTACCATGAGAAGGCTATTTGTGAGTTTTGTATGGTCTTGTAGCTATTGTCCTCGAGTTATATGCTTGCTTAATGATAAGAATTGCATAGTGTAAACTATAAAACAATTATATGCAACTAAGCATATGTTATTGTTTTGTAAGAGCTTTATTAACTGATGGAAAGAAATCAACTGGCACCGCTTGCTGGTATTGAGGTATGGTTGTATTTCACTGTTTACGAATTTTTCAAGTTTAATTAAGTATAAGATAACCTTAACTAGTCAATGTATATATTATGTTGGTTAATTTGGTGATTCTGATAATGTCGTATGAAGAAAAAATAAATTAACTACAAGAAGTGTTTTTGTTAAGGCTGGAACTGAAGACATTCAGACTTTAAAGTCCAGCTCCACTAGATAAGAATTACTATTCTGCCCCTCCTAATACTGGGATATAGATTATGAAATCAGCGGCTCCAATGTATAGATTGATGTTTATATTAGAAAGTCATTAACAAGTTCAGCTAAATTATCCATAAATAGAGGATCTACACCTTGTACTCAGAAAACAGTTCTAATTGAATAAAGAATTCTCTTCTATGGCTCTCAGAAACAGTTACCAGTAAAAGCCTCTCTTATACCAGTAATATTGTTAGTGTTTCATCTTTTGACGGTACAAATAAGGACATATTAAATTTAGTCGTTTATTAAGATTTTAATTAACAGTTTGCAATAGATGATGTACTATACTGTATCACACTAAATTAATTAATATATATGTTTAAATAAGGAACCCGTACCTTGATCTTTTGTTTCGACTATATTTAATTTCACAATGGCTATTACTTGTTTATAACAGCTCAAATAAATGTATCATTATATAAATAAATTAATGTAGCCTGAAAACTATCAATTTATTCCATCTATCTGGATATACCTAGGAAAACGACATTTTATGAAATTAGGCCTCCTCCAATTTATCTAGAAAATGAAAAAATAGAAAGAAAAAACAATGCAGGTTGAATTGATCTGGATTGATAATTGGTACCTGCTTTATTTTGTCCCGGTGTCATTAATTAATCAGATTTTAGATTTCAAATCTTCTCTTTAATTATTCCGCGATGGATGGCGGGTCCAGCCTGTCTTTTCTTTTCCGATACAGTAACAGGAGACGAAGAGCATTGACTCGTGGTCTTCTAAGAGTGTGCTTATGAGGATTAAATTAGAAAAAGCAAAAATGAAAATGGAGAAGGTAGAATATATATCTTGTTTGCGGCTTTAAGTTTAGACGATAAGGTGTACGGAGACATAATTAGAATTTTTCTCTATTTCTTTTTCTCGAAAAATATAAGTTCTGTCCCACAGCAAGAAAGGGAAGAGTAAAAAAAGCAAGAAAGCGAGCGGTAGTAATGGAGTGGACCAACCTTAAATTTCTTCAAGAAACGCTAGTTCTCCTTTTACACTTCATCACGGTCATCTTCAAGTATTTTTTTTAAATATTAACCAAAATCTTCCCGCCTATTCTTGCATTTCTTCAACAAACACTAGTTCTCATCCTCCCCATCATCACGGCCATCTTCAACTATCTTTCTGTAAAATTGGCCAAAATCATACCGTTCATTTTTGAATGTATAAAAAAATAGTAGCCCTCCTACCCTTCATCACTGCCATCTTTAAATTTCTTTTCCAAAAATTGGCCGAAATCTCTCCGCCTATCATTGGATTTCTTCATGAAACAGTAATTCTCCTACTCTATTTCATCACTGTCATATTCACTCATCTTTCCAAAAAATATGCTGAAATCTCACCATCCATCCTCAAATTTCTTCAAGAAAAACTAACCCTTCTTCATTTCGTCACTGACATTTTCGCTTATCTTTCTGAAAAGATAGATGAGATCTTCCCGCCTGAGACCCGATCAGAGACGGTGCAGCATTGGGTACACATAGCACTCACTGTTGTCCTCCCGGTTTCGCTTGCTGTTTTCATGGTATACTTTTGTTGCAACTGCTGCTGCCGAAGAGCTGGTCATGTAAGGATGATGAAAGCACCGGGAAGACGTGGGGTCCTCATGCCAAGAGCAAGCTTTGAGGCTAGCCCGAGGGATTACTTTCAGAACTTACGTGCTTATTAAAGAGGCCTCTCTGTTGATAACAAGCATACCCCCAGAACACAGATGTGCTTACCGGGATCAGGCGGGTTAATGAAAAATTGAAAACTAAAACTAGCTAGGTTTTTTTTTTTTTTTTTTTGACTAAAATTTGCTAGTTTTTGGGAACTCCATTAGCTTTAGAGTTCTATTTTGTGATATGTATGCTTGTTATTTTCTCAGTTGATGTTAGTTTTAAACTTTTAATTATCTCCCTTAAAGAAATCCATTTTCTTTGTAGCATTCGAATTTTGATGAATGCTGTCCTCTCTATTTAGGATTTTTTCCGTTTCAAAAGGAAAAAAAAAGAAGCCTTTATTTACTGCCAAATTATCAGTGTGGAACTGGATAGGATTTATATATATATATATATATAATTCCCGCTTAATAGAAGGTAATTACTAATTAGTGTTTGTCAAGGTAAAAACTAAATTTGGCAGCACGCATAAAATGAAGGGTAACGGAATTCATTCAACAAATCGAAAAATGATAAAATAAGTATATCACATTTTTCTTTTTTCGAAATTTCCAGTTACAACAACGGAAATTTAGTTTATTGTTATGACAGGGAATTCTCCAGTTACAACAATGGCAGTTTCGACTGGAATATCCGAATATGACTATTATTTATGTCTTTTATTCATGAAAGACGTTCAGTGCTGTGCACGCCATATATATATCATCACCCTTTAGTTCTTTACCTTTCGGAGAACATGCTGTTGTACAAACTTGTACTATTTTATTAGAAAATATATGTTTCCTTGATCCATGTTAATAATTGCAACCTGCCAACTTTGTCTTGGTGATATTTATAATTTCAACTCTCTTCTCTTTAATTATTCCGCTACTAAATCAAAGCCTAGTTGCTGCTAATGCCTAATGAGTCCAGTCCGCGGTTCATCGTTTGTACTGGACCTACTGGTTTTATTTCTCCACCTTTTCAGTTTTCACGTCACTTCACCAGCTAAAGGTCTGCTTGAATTTTAATTATTGGCGGAAGAAAAGGAATCAGTTAATGTTAGTTTTAGTTATTTCTCTGAGGTGCATTTGATTTTGCTTGTTCTGAAAAGTAAAAGAGGTTTTTTTATAAAAAAAATAGAAGAAAAGGAATTATTTGTTAAAAAATCAAGATAAATAATTATCAATTTATAACCGGAGAAAGTCATGATGTATATTTTATCCTCATAAGTGACTCTACCCGGCCGGAGGGTTTATATGCCAAAAAGGAAAATCCCATATTTTTATCTCGCTTGCAAGTTGCAAATTGCAATATATTATATATCCCATTAGGCTTTGGTGCTTTAATTAATGCGCAGGATGTTGGATTAGTTTCCAAAAAAAAACCCTTTTAGTTTCTTCCGTTGTCGCGTGAGAAAAAGAGAATTTTCAGTCAATCGAAATGACTGGACGTGTTGGGCCCATCATCTATAGTGCCAACGATATAGGAGAATAAATAAACGCATAATGCTCCGTAATTCACTTCTCTTTCTCTATTGTACTGTTGCCTGATATTCTACTTCGAGTACTCACTACTTCTGTCGTACCTTAGAAAAAAAAAATACCTCTGTCGTTTTTTTATTTACTAACTAGCTTAACGTCAGTATAATTTGGGCAATTTGGAACAAGAAAGTGCGAATTGAAAAATATTTGAAACCTTTGCGAAAACGTAAAAGATATTGTACCAAAATGAATAAAGATACTCAATTAAGTACCATTAATTGTCACAAACTCACAATGCACTCAATATGTCACTATGCCATACGTCACTAGTCACTACTTTACTACCTATTCTGCCTAATGGCCATTTCTCAAAAAAAAAAAAAAAAAATACCTACGTTCAAGTCCCCAATCAGTGAGCAGACCGTCACCTTCCCAAGTTTTATTTCACAAAAGAAAGAGAAAAAAGAACAAACCAAAGAGAAAGAAGGGAGCAGAAAAGAGAGTGCCAATAATGGAGGGAATTAGGAAGTTCCTAGTAACCCAAGAATCAGACCCTTGGAAGGACCTCAAACCAAACATTATTGAATTTCTTCAAGAAAAACTAACCCTCCTCCTCCACTTCATCACCACCATCTTCACCTATCTCTCCGACAAATTCGATGAGATCTTCCCGCCTGAAACCCGATCGGATACGGTGCTTCGTTGGGTCCACATAGCACTCACCGTCGTTCTTCCAGTTTCCCTGGTTGCTTTTATGTTGTACTGTTGTTGCAAGTGCTGCTGCCGGTGTTTGAGCCGTAGAGGTGGTTATGGAAGGATGATGAAAGCGCCAGGGAGAGGTGGGGCCCGCATGCCCAGAGCAAGCTTTGAGGCTAGCCCAAGGGATTACTTCATTAACTTGCGTGCTAAGAAGCCTCTTGTTTACTAGGTTGGCATGTTAATTAAGGTGTCTCAGTTGTAGTATTACACCTCTTGGTACATATATGTGAGACCTTGAGGTTCCGTAGAAGTCCTTGTTAATTAAGTTGATTCATGCGTCAGATTACGATAACGTACCTGGTTATTTTCTGAAATATGTAATACTTTGTGTCGTTGTGTTGTGTGAAGTATGAACCGATATAATTATATATGTAATTTGATTTTGTTAGACTCTATTTGAGGCAGTGTTGAATTTTGCATTGAACATTACAGAATTTTTGGCTCTTCAATTAGTAAACTGATGAACTTTAATTAAGTAGATATTTAGAGAAATTAAGAGGTAAATCTCACAAAAGTTTATTAAATTCTAGGGCAGATCACAAAATTATATATACAACCCAAGTGTTATTGGCCGTAACAGTAGTCCCTAAATTGCAAGTCGCTAAAGTGTATCTAATAAAATTGGGGCTGCCGGGGTGGATTTTCAGTCGAGTGATGCAGAAACCCTACTCAAGCCGCAATTGGGCTCATTTGGATGGGCTCTCTGTGCCGGATATTCCAAGGCCTTTTTGCCCAGTTAACATTTCCAAAGCTTGTTTGGAGAAGGCCTAGGACGGCCCCTAAATGATCGCCGACTTACCATTAGTCATTACGAGAGTTAAATATATATCCGATTTAAATTATGATAGAGAAAAACTTTCAGATGGAATATGAGAGGGTGATAGACAATTTTGTTTTAAATAAAACCTAAATAACACGAATGCTAATTTAATTTACTGGAAATTCAATTTTGGGAGCTATTTGATTGCAGCTAAACACGCTCTTTCAGCATGTTATTAATTGAGTATAGTTTAATTCTTAAGCGAATCCCAAGCAGTGGAAATCAAAACGTTTTCTGTTGGAACTTGGGATAGATGCACGATATTAACTACACTAATATTATTAATCAAGTGCTTTATCGCACTTTCCAAATTCCGAATTATGGCTTGGAAATCGAAGAGAATGCTAACTTGCTTCTATATATATATCTGGCTTGGAAAAGAATGCTGCAAGTCGAGTAAGACGGGCCCGAAGTGTGAACTGCACTGAAAATTTTGTTAAAATCTTCATGCCTGAGATCCTTTTGTAGACAATGAAGCGCTGGGTTGGCATAACACTCGTTGTCGTCATCCCTGTTTCACTGGTTGCTTTATACTATTATCACCAATGCTCTGGTCAAAGAGGTGGTCGCACAAAGCTTATGAAAGCACCGGGGAGAGGTGGGGCCAGCATGCCAAGGCTAAGCTTTGAGGCCAGCCCTCGGGATTACTTTAAAAACTTGCATGCTAAGAAGCCTCTTGTTTAATTGCTAACTCGCTACATATATAAATTACTCCATGTCCGCGCGATGAGTCTCAGACCTCTTTACAGTTACAGAGGTCAAGAAGTTATCAGTTATTTAGTTGCTGCTCTTCTTATGATTATAAAAGGCTCTTGCAGTTATTATGTGTGCCTATAGTTATGTAATTTAATTGGTAGTATCGTACGTTATATGTCACAGAATAATTAATCTATAATTCGGTCTGCCCATGCTCTCACATCTTAATTTTTTTTCCTCTACCGCTCGATATGTTTTCTTTGTTTTTGTGATTATATAAAATACCAGAGTACGAAATCAAATAGTCGATCTCCTTATTAAGTCTTATATTGTTCTCCTTTTAAGATTGAAATTCACTTGTCCTGATCATGTTTACTGTTATTCTTATTATAATTGCCTTGTTATTATTCTTTGAAAAAATTTAAGTAAACTCCCTTAATGTATCCTAGAATTAATTTTAACGTACGTACTTTGTAGTGACAGGTCCCGCCTGTGCGTATTCTTCTTGGTTCTTTAAGGCACGTAACGAGATAAGATAATTTTCAAGAAACAATTAAATAAGAAGAGTAATCGGTCTCCTTGCCTTAATGAGATGGTTTGTTTAAACATAATATTTTGATAAGTTGAATGCTCGGTTCATTTTCCGTTTTATCAGTGGTAAATAGTGTAATCAAGGATATATGCATTTCCGATTCGAATTCAAAATTTACTACGCTGCCTTCGGACTTTTATTATTGGTTTAGTTACAATAAGGTCTTAAGGCCTGCCACTCTTGTAAGTTGTAACTTTCTTACGGTGACTTCAATGCTGGTGCCGTGGTGCGCGATCTTGGTCGTTATTTTGATAAAACAAAAGCTACAATTTACAATTGGACGCCTAATTATATGCCCATAATGTGACCACAGAATCTTGCTGTTTTTTCCTTAAAAAAGTTAGGCCTCGCAAATTTTTCTAATTGCGATGCTTTATTTCAATGCAATTTAAATGTATTTATTTTTTTTTTCTCCTTTAATAACATTGGGTTAGTTATTTTCTATTTATCAAATATTTTGTAAAAGCAATAAAATTATCAATTTTTAGTTAAAGATATTTGATATCATATAAACTATTTTAAACTATTTTAAATAGCATAAACGTTAGCAGTTATTTTATACGATGCTAACATATTGACTTCAAGCTTATTATTTTGACACTAATCCCTTGACGGATCAAACGGATTCCAAAATTGGATAGTTCAATGTTTATGCCTTTCTCCTGACAGCATACAATAATAATAATAATAAAAATTATATATCGTGACATCTTATCATGTATTACGATTTACGAGGGCCAGGTTTTGTGCATACGCTGTAGGGGACGTTTGGTAGTGTAGTACGAAGTTGCATAAGTTAAGGATGTCTAAGTGTTTATGTAGTGTTATATAATGAATGTTTGATTGTGTAGTAAGGATGGGTAACTTAATGCATGCATATATTTATGTCAAAAGACTAAAATGCCCTTAAATTTGAATTATTATTAAGTACTAATAAGACATTGTGACCCAATTATTGTTAATTATTAATTATTATAAAAAATAATTATTAATGATAATAATAAATCATTTTTATCATTATGAAATATTAATAATTACTTTTAATTAAATATTATAAATATTATTAATTATTTAACAATAAAAAATTATTATTGATTAATTATTTTAAATTAATTATTATTATTTAATTATTAATTAGAATAATTCATCTTTATAATTAATTATGATTTCTAATAATTATTGTTACTTATAAAATATTATTATTTATTAGTTATTATTAATTATTTGTTACTTATTAAATATTATTAATTACAAATTATTGTTTAATTATTATTTATTATAAAAATTAATTTTATATGATAAAAATAAATCATTTTTGTTATTATAAAATATTGATAATTACTTTTAATTAAATATTATAAATACCATTAATTATTTAATAATGAAAATTTATTATTGATTAATTATTTTTAATTAATATTATTATGATTATTAAATCGTTATTATTAATGATTAACATTACTTGTTAAATATTATTAATGATTATTATTTAATTATTAATTATAATAATTAATTTTTATTGTTAATTATGATTTTTAATAATTATTGTTACTTATTAAATATTATTATTAATTATTATTAATTACTGCTAAGGGATATTGTTGGAAAAAAATTAAAGGGTTGCATAAGTTATGCACCCTTAAGATGTTTTATATAACAGATATTTAGTGACTTAAGATGCATAACTTAACTTAAAGTTATGCACTTCTAAATCACAAACAAACGGAGAACTTAGTCGTGGACTTGTTTGTGATGATAGCTCTACGTTTGAACGATTAAACTGCGTTTCAACAAATTGCTTCGTATGATAAACGAAGCAGGTGAATTGTATATGTATTATTACTTAACTTTTCAAACAAAGAATATAATCGTGTATGGCTGTAAATGCTTCAAAAAGTTCTACAAGTTGAAACAAAAATAATTCTTTTTATTCCTTTAATGTTGCGTAACGCGTAAATTGATTTTCGTAAACTGCGACCACGTGACACCATGATTGAACTCCATGGCGTCGCACACTGGAATCTGGAAATATCACAAACACTTTCCGTTATTACAATATATATTCATGTGGTCCAAAAAAAATTAAAGGATTGATATATTGTTTACTCAATAAAACTTAAAATTAAATTTGAGTCTCTAAAAATTAATACATGCATTTTAAGATATTGAAAGTACAAAATTAGATATCTCCTGACTTGTTCAGTTTCAATCAGAAAGAAAATACGAAATACAATCAGTCAAAGACAGTAGTGTCCTTAAAATTGCTATGTGTTACGCCCGATCTCAAATGCGTAATAGAGATTGTAGATTTGCGATGAATTAAAAATAGAGCCATAATAAAATCAAAGAAATTCGGAATTCCCATACAAAATAATGCACGTCATTGTTTTTAAAACAAAGAGCTAGATTTTTTTTTGTCCAATTTTTTAAACATTAAACATGCAAAATTTGACTTTTAATTTTTTTGAGATCAGTCTAATGATCTTACCGCCAACTACTAAGTCACAAGCAAAATAAAAAAATGTTTTAATTATTTTCTAATTTTCTCGGACCTTCGTTCCCAACTTTCTTTTGTCGACCCACCCAATGGTTCTACGAGAACCTCCTCCGCATAGAAACAAATTATATATATATATAATGTTGAGTTTTCGGTGACCTCAGATGACGAACGCGAATGAATAGTGCACATATGGCTTGAAATTTGTCTGATTTTCATCGCACGGATACTTATGTACCACATTTGGGGGTCAGTTTTTGGTGCCCATGATGGTGTGGTGGGTTGTCATCTGTTTGACAACAACTCATCCGAGAAAACCATGCAAGATTCTATTGGAAATCATCCACAATGTGTGACTTTGTAGATTTTAGGTCCCGCTACAAAAGACAACAACTGGATTTTGGGGACGAACTCGGAGTATTCACTTAATGTGAACCATTGTGGTGGATTATTTGACAACAGCTCAGTCCATCATGTTGTCTTTGTCATTTAATAATGACCTTGGTGTATGGAAATAAGAAAGTGAGATCATACTAAACTTTCTTTCCTTCCCTTTTCTCTTCGCATGTGACAGAAAGAAAGGAACAGAGGAGAGAGAAGCAAGAGAACGCGAAGCAATTTTTCTTCCGTCAATTTCCAGCCATCCATCGACTAGTATGGCCGTCGACTAACAAACCGCGATCTCCTCGGCACGACAAGTCGAAAGAGATCTGTGAGGAATATGTTCTGTCCACGTGTACTTGGTGCACGAATGCAATAATTGCCTTCCCTTTTGTTGGCACTTCTTCATGCTTTCTCAACTCACCAGGAGTTAGGCCATGGAGGAGACGCGAAGTCTAGCTCATAGGTGATGGCGATGTCCATGAAGAAGGGGACGGATTTGGGGTCGCAGGAAATGAACGAGTGGGAGAGGAGATTAGAGGTGCTGCTGCAAAGTCGGTGAAAAGTATTACCCATGCCATCAGTCCAAAGAAAAGCTTTGGTTATCAATACAGCTACTGAAAAAGACTGAAATAAATTGAAACTCGATTTTATTCTTCGATAAAAAATGAGCACTTCAGCACTTCGATAAAATAATCCAAATTAAGATTTTAATACCAAACTTAAGGATGCCAGTGAATATGCCGCGGGTTCAATGGCCTCAATTTCATATCCTTTTTGCATCAAGTCGAGATTTCTTCTTTCAAATTGGACGTGTAAAAGTATATAATACAAATTTATTTTGGTATATTCAGATTCTCCTTTTTCAAGCTTTTCATTGATACCACGAATTGCAAAATCCATGGTGTATTTTGTATTTGGGTGATAGGTCTTTAATAAGAAAAGGGAGAGAACAGGGGAGACAGGCTTCGTTGAACAGATTTGGATTTTGGAGTGAGAAGGAGAAGGGTGCGACGGCAGATGTCCATTCTCTTCATTTTAATTCAAATCAATTAGATGGTCCAGATTTTAAATCAATCGGTCAGTCCAAAAAAAATTAGAGGTGACATAATTTTTTTATAATAAAACCATGTTCATCCGAGAACAGATCAAAAAGATACAAAAATTGTAAATTTTGCGTCCTATAATCCTGACTGATACATTTAGTTATTTTATCAAATGTATCTTTATCGAAAATATTTTTTTTCAAATAAATTAATATTTACTCTCTAATTATTCATTAAGATGCAATCAATTCTGGTCATTAATTAAGTAAATTTCTATGAAAAAACAAAAAATCAATTTGCAGCACGATCTTCATTCCTAATTTTCGGTTGCAGCAATTACACTTTAATTCTTTTGATTCCAATTATGTCTCATTTTAATTTCAATAATTTAAAAGCAACGTATTTCTGATATCTCCTTTCCTATCTCTCTCCACAGTCAGTCAATTAAAAGATTGCAGTCTGACGAATTAGAAGGAAATATTTCACGCGCAATTAATCTTTATGATAATTTTCGACTTATAATATGAGCATGTTATAGAAGAACTATAACAATATTGGAATATTTATATTTCCTTAGAAACTTGGTTTAAATATCATTATTGATATTGAAGTTAGTTGCGGATGAAATTAATTAATTAACTTAAACATAGATAATTTCTAATTATAATTTAGCCAAAAAAAAAAGAAGTGTTAATGCAAATGCAGAATTTTCTCAGGCGGAATGCATTTTTTATTTTTAACAAATATACAAGTTTCAATGCAGCATTGGAAATAGATTAAGAGTGACGTCATTTTGTTGGTTATGCAAGATAAGTTTGCCCGGATAAATTCTAAATGATCAGTCTCAAAGCAGCCAACATATATTCAAGGTACTGTGAGAAAATTAAACGTGTCGATATCGTATGATAATTTGGATCTGTAATTTTTTAGTTCCATAATATATATGTTAGTTGTTCAGTTTGGAAAATCAATTACGCTAGGTGTCTCATTCGCTTTTTTTTTTTTGGGCACAAAATTAACTTAATTTTAATTCAGCCGACGAGGATCCATGGAAGGAGGGCGCAACGGGTGTCTGATGTTAATTGGGTACTATGTAGCTTGGATATTGATGGATGCCCTAATAAAGTAATTCCATGTGCTAAAAAAATATTAAGTCAAATTTTAGGTGCCCATTGCGGCAAAGCCGCCACGGATCAATCTGAATGTTTGAACCAAAAGTTTGAGCAAACCAAAACACAAAAAAATATTTTTTCCAAAAACATAAGTTGCGCCGGAGGCGCAACTCAGAGATCTAGTTATAACAAGGATCTACACATTTACCTGTCTCGACTCTCGAGGCATGCTATCATCTGAATGCAAGTATCCTTCCATCGATCTAAGATACAATTTTGAGCCTCGAGACAATTAGACCTGTCAAAATATATATATGGAATGAATAACGGAACAAAAATGTGTCATTTCTAAAACGAAACAGAAAACAAAAATAGGTGATTATACCGGAAAATGGAAAACTGAACGACCAACGGGACAAAAACTATACGTTTCTAAAATGGATCGGCAAACAGAATTTCAATTTTGTACCATTGCTGGAATGGAACGGTAAATAGAATGCTCTTTTTCTATTATCGTTAACCATCTTTGACACCCCCTTTGTACAATGTGCGATTGTCGCACATTATGAACAAACAACCTTTGGTATTGGAAACTTTCTGTTTCTTACCATATTCTGCATGCTTGATTCTCTGGATAGTGGAGCTGGCAATCATTCGCACAGTAATATGTTTTATATATATAAAAATATTATGATACAGCAATCTGGCTTGCAATAATATATTAATATGTTTGGTTGTAAACCTTGAAGCTAACTGTTGTCACTTAATGATCATCGTTGGCTTGAATTCTAAAAACAAGCAATAAGTCTCCATATATATGATTCAACAAGGTACTTGTCCGGCGGGCCAATAAGTTATGTTCCATGCGATAGGGTCACCTCTGTATTATACTAGTTTTACAATAAATTTGCATAACATAAAAAAAAAAAAAAATTGCTCTTGATTATAATTAAAAATTTTGACCTAGCTAGATACTCATATTTTCCGACAAGACGAGTAAATATAATTGGATACTATATATTCATAAGATTGTGCATGTAGTTTTTTTGTTGTATGCAGAAAGATAAAATTGTACGTGGCCCAGAAATGTCAGTTTTGGAATTTGTCGGCAAAAAAAGATTATGACTCAAGTGATTAAAACTTCAAATATATATTTGTAATTGTGGTCATTCATATTTCATTTGTTAGTTAGGAATTCAACTTTTTAAATGTAACCAACTTTGTTAACCAAAGTCGCATCGCATAGTGCCCCTAAATATTTTGTTTACCTAAAAGTAAGACAAATAATAACTGATAAGTAGGTAGGAAACATTAGTCTCTTATCTTTGTTTTGATCCCACCGACTGACATGACATAAGCTGTTAGGATATCAGCTTTCTGTTTTGAAATATACAGGAAATTTCATATTTGCGTATTTATTTTGTTGTCACGTTTCAGATTGTGGTCGGGTGAGAGGAGAAGCCAGCGTATACAATCTAATACAAAAATTTTAAGATACACAAAATTTTATAATTTTTTTCTTAAGTAAAATATGTTTTACAATTACTTTTAAATCGCAGATATAATTTAACATATATATATTTCTGTAATTATTATGGACAAAAGAGGAGGCAATTAAGTTTCCCTGCCCCAAGTTAATTCCGCCTCTTGAGTCGAATTATTGTGATCTAGAATAAATTCGGAGAATGCTTCGTACTGCGTCAAGATTCATAAAGTGTTTTTCCCTTTTTCCAAACCCAAATGACCATAATTATGCCTGAATATTTGTGACCAAATGGTTTGGTTTCGGGATCTTACGGAGAATGGTCTTATTGTCTGGTGTCTTTTGTCACTTTATGAGAATGGAAGAATCGTGATTTCAACTTTCTTTTGAACACCCACTAATCGGAATCAGATCCTCTGGTCGGCGACCACGTGGTCGCCGCGTGATTCGGACCGTCTGATTTAATCTCAACGGCTAAAAATGTCCCGTGCATAATAGGCAGGACCGGTTGGCCCGAAAAAAATGAACCGTTGAGATTAAATCGGACGGCTCGGATCAAGCGCCGACCACGTGGTCGGCACATTTCTGCCGACCAGAGGATCCGTTCCCCCCACTAATCTCCTTGTACAAAGTACTATTGGGCCATATATGGCGTGATATTGGTTATTTACAAAAAGCCTACAGAACTATAGGCCCTGTTCAAATTGAGGCCCATGAGTGGATCTAAAGTTGATGCTAATAATAGCACAAACTTGCTTTTGATAGGAGAAAGGAAGGTTAGAAAGAAGACATGTATTCTTTTAGAACTAATTGTTTTTTTTTTTTAGATAGTTGGTAGTGGCTACAAAGTTTCTTTTAGAACTAATTGTTGATTTGTACTTTGGAATATAATGTCCGTTTCCAAATTCAATATGGTTTTGTTTGAGTTAGCTCCAGAATATCCAGAGTTTAAAATTTGGTTCATGTTTAAATTTCAGACAGCCCGGTCATCTTTAAGCTCTAATATTGGTAGGCTTAATAACAAACGGATGCTAGTATATATATATACGGCTATGTATTGCTCTGATGAAAATATGTATTTCTTCCAATTAATAGATATTTTTATATAAATTAATTGTTATATCACGCTTGGTCAAACAATACTTAAAAAGGCTACGTGATTATGTTGGAATTTTATTTATGTGGCATATATTATTAATGGTGAACCAAGTTCATTTAATAAAATTTAACTAATGGTGCATCGAAATTTGATGAAAATTCTGATGGATTAGATTCATTGTACTTGATCATAATGGTTGCCTTAGAATATTATATATACCTCATTAATTTTCTGCTAAAAGGTGTGGTTCATTCACACATCTCCACTAAAGGGTGTGATTAATTTTACACACGTCTAAAGAAAGCAGAATTAAGTGAGGAAAAAGAAACGTCTTAAGAAGACCATCACTATGTCTAAGGAAAATCGATGAAAATCAGTATTAACGCTTCCGCCTCGCGACTATCGATTTCTGCTCTTCAATTTGTAAGTTTTATACTCTGTTATTTTGTATGATTTACGGATCCTGATAATTCGTGTTCTTATTTTTAAACATGCTAATTAATGATTATGTCTTTCAAATGAATCTATCAGTTCATGTTTTAAAAAAATACATAATAATCGAATTATTTATACAAATTCTGCATTTGCTTTTCCAAATTCAATATGGTTTTGTTTGAGTTAGCTCCAGAGTCGAGAGTTTAAAATTTGGTTCATGTTTAAATTTCGGCAGCCTGGTCATCTTTAAGCTCTAATAGTAGGCTTAATAACAAAATCGATGCTAGTATATACGGCTATAGATTGCGTGATGAAAAATACTTATTTCTTTCAATTAATAGATATTTTCACATAAATTAATTTTTATATCACTCTTGGTCAAACGATCCTTAAAAGGCTAAGTGATAAATCTATTAGTTCATGTTAAAACAAATACATAATAGTCGAATTATTTATAAAAATTCTGCATGTTTAGGAAATAGTTATGACATGAAATGTGAGAAAAGGTTCTCAAATTTGGAAAATCATATATCCAGAAAAGAATCGAATGTATAAATTTCTATTTAAGTTCTAATTATTTTCAATTGAGTAATTCTATTATGATTAGAGGGGTTGATTTTATAGAAATGACTGGAGCATGCACATTAATATTTTGCTTTTAGAACGATTGGAGGAGCCTAACCAGCTCGTACGGTCATAGTCAGGTCCCTTCACCCAATTACCCTCCCTTCTCAGCCTGCTCAAGGCTCATTTTGCAACATAACTAATTATGATATCAATAAATCCTCTTCTATATTTACGAGGTAATACTGAATAATTTTAAATCGGTATTTGTAAACCCAAATTTTTTGAATAACTACCTTTAAAACTTTCACATAACAAAATTAACTCATTGAATATCGCATATATATATCGTGTAAATACGATCACAGAATAATATTATATAATTAATTCATTGAATGTCGCATGTATATCATGTGAATGTGCTCACAGAATAATATTATATAATCACGTCGATCGTTACAAGAACTGTTTACATTGGATCTCCGCTTACGATGTCTAGTTGCATGTTTAGAATTTAATAATTAATGAAACTGCTACTATGGAAACAACGTGCATGTTAAAAATGCTCTCTGTATTGAAAAAGTTTGATGATGATAATAATAATAATAAAGGAAGATTTCGGTACCATAATTTTAGAGTTCCAGCAAATGTCATAACTTCACTTTTCATCAATATATAAAAAAATAAAATTTAAATATTGAGTCCAAATCGTTGATCATGTATAACTTAACAAGCGATGTGTTTTCATGTAAATTTTATAAATTTAAAGTTGATTTGATACTCGATCAAGAGGTTTAAAAATGAACGAAACTTGTTTAAAAATGACAGATTAATTATTGTAAGGCGTTCATAGTTTGACCTCTTGATCAAGCATCAAATTAACTCTAAATTTTATAAAACTTATATGGAACCATGTTGCTCGTTAAGTTGTACAAGATCAATGATTTGGATTTAACATTTAAATTTTAAAATTTTTAAATATGGATGAAGAGTGAAGTTGTGGCATTTAGTGACCTCTAATGTTGTGGCACCATAACCTTTCTCATAATAATAATATCATCGTCATCATCACTAACAAAAACAAAAAGATGATAATAATAATAACAACAACATTGTCATTGTTAGTATCAAGTATCAACGTAACGGCATTATTGTCAGCACTATGAAAATAGTAATTGATACTCGTTAGCAGTTTGTGAAGGAGAACGTGAGAGACAAAAGAGGTTTCCAACGGATGGTAATTGATTGTCACATTGCTGTCTGTCAATTAGTTTAGGGTTTGGCAAGAAAATTGTTCTACTTGCCTCTGCCATTTTATGAGTCTCCTCCTTTTTGCGTATGGCCTTGCCACGTTTTTTTGAAGCAGCATCTATTTCTAAGGAATAGGAAAGGGTTATTTTAGGGACAGTAACTAGCTTGAAACATTCTTTTGTTGATTTCGATTTATTTATTTATTTTGCTTTACCAAACAATTCAACTTTTATTAACACTTAGTTGTCTATTAGTTTATTTATTTTTATTTTTTTGTACCTTTAACTTTACGCTAAGTGAATCCAAAGTGATAGATTTGATTTTCCATATTCTATTAGAGTAATTTCAGCCTAAATCTATTAGCCTCTTAACGAATTTGGATAAAAATATTATTGGACTGGGCTTGCCGGCTTGATCCATCACAAGACCTTTTACCTATAAAAACATGGAACGAAATCCTCAGCGGTCCTTAAAGACTGCTTGGGACAGCCGTTTCCTTTATTATTTAATATGTAAAAATTTTAAAATTGAAATATCAAATTCAACCATTAATCTTGTTCAATTTAACGGGCGATGTGTTTTCATATAAGTTTTATAAAATTTGGAGTTGATTTGATACTTGATTAAGTGCTTAAATTATGAACGTATTAGAATTAATCAAACCAGGTTCGTTTATTTGTTTAGCACTTAATCAAGTATCAAATCAACTCCAAATTTTATAAAACTTATATGAAAACGCATCATCCGTCAAATTGAACAAGATCAACGGTTTGGATTCAACATTTCAATTTCAAAATTTTACATATTAAATAAAATGAGAAACGACTGTCCCAAGCAGTCCTTTTAAGGACTGCTGAGGATACGAGTCCATAAAAACAGTCGTTGCTCGGTCTGCTTCTGTAATCTTTTCTGTAATTTGGGATTAATCACTTTCACCGGGGCCACTAAACCCACTGATTCGAGTACTCCAACCCTATAAAGCACTTTAGTTTAGCTACATTTTGACCTTTACATGTCTCGTGTTATGTAGGTCCTAATTTTGAGCAAATTATATTGTAACACCGACCAATTAATAATGAATTGATGACAATACGTGGCTAAAGTTTAAATATTTAAATTTTAAAAGTGTGATGTTGAACATTTTGTCTTGACGATATTCATATCACTATTTTGTCTATACAATGCATAAAGTAGGATTTTTTTTTTTTTTTAAAAAAAATGTTGGTTTAGATTCTTGTAACAAGGTCGATTATATGTATACTTCTTATCGTGGATCTTGACATTCATCGGATGATTGGATACATCAAAATATTTAGTTGCCTTTTCTCTGAGAAATGTAAGTTCAAAATCAAATGATAATTTCCTGTAGGTATTAAAATAGTTGCTGCGAGCCTCTATTATCGATATACTAGTAAACGCCTCTAACGTGGACAAAATTTTAACAAACTTTAAAATAGAATTTATGGCAATAACTTTTGTAGAAGATTTTGCAAAGCAGATTGTCTCTTTTTTTTTATATTTTTCTGATTTTATTTATTGCACATTAATTCAGATCGGCTAAAAAACATAATTATATTAATGAGAGAAAAAATTACATTAGTATTCTTTCCATTTCAATATCCGGTGCTCTTTTCATGAAGAGCTTAATATTTTTCATTCTTATATTAAATTTACATCCTTGATCAAATTAGATTATAATAATTAGTGAATCATATTATATAATTGTAGCCAAGAATTTGATACATCTTTGGACTCAAAATTGGATAGATTGTCTGGACCTTTTTTTCGCCACGGAAATAAATCAACGCGGGAAATGGAAAGATCTATCCAGATACCCTTTGCGTGTCACAATTCGATATAAGTCCTTTCTAAACGAAGAGAGAAGAACCCATATGAATTTCTATTCACGTGAAGGTTTATTGTTTTCGTGGGTTCTTTCTTTCCAGCAGGCGCAAGCCCCTACTGTTAATTACCTCGGGAATGAACCGCGAGAACCTCTGATTAAGGAATTCGAAGAATTACGTTTCTAGGCTATAAGAGTTGTGAAATGCAACTTGTTGGGTGATTATGCATGCAATGTTTATTTTTGAGGGGTGTTTATGGTAAGTTAGGATTTTGAATCTAACTTGAACCATAGTGATAAATCATCGACCAGTCCATTAGTCGATTAGATACCACTTGTTTTGGAGTTAAGATATTTGTTTTCAATTTTGACATTTGATTTAGGATTTGAGGTATTTGTTCTCGCATCCTGTGAAGTACCGTGTTCTAAGTACAGAGCATATTGTTGACTCAGAAACAAGGACTTCGCAAAGTTAGGGTCAAGAGTGTAACCGCACTGGTCACTCAGGCACAATAACCTTGCAACTCGCACGCTAAATACAAAGCGGACCGCTGATTCAGGTGACGAGGGAATTTACGATCAAACCGGGGCTTTGGTCCAATTGGATCGCTTTTGATTTGATTTTTGGCATTTGTTTGGGTATAATTCGAGTTAATTTGAACTCAAATTATAATTTGGTTTGGCTTTGTTAATTCGAATCAACTTGGATTCAAATTAGGGTAGTTCGAGACGATTTGGGGCTCAAACTGAATTTTAGACATCTTGAGTGTATTTGATACTCAAGTTAAATTTCATTTAGATTTGACACAATTTGAGTCAATTTAGACTCAAATCGAGATTTAATTTTGTTTGGTTTGATTTGCGTTTGTGTCAATTTGAGTTGATTTAAAACTCAAATTAGAATTTTACCACAAATTTGGAGTCGCACATGTTTAATTTGGCTTTGTGGACTTTTTAGCATTTTCCATGAGATTTCAATTTAATTTGAATTTCACATGATACATTATGGCGAAAATGATCAAAGTCGGATTTGACTAATCTTTAGATGATTTCGACACCAAATGATTAGTGAACTGAAATCTTTAGAATTTTCTTGAGTTTTGGGACATTTTATTTGAGGTTTTTAGAGTTTTCTTTCAATTTTAATGAATTTTGACATTTTGACAAATTTACAAATTTTCTGGGCCGTGCACTTGGACCAAACCGACCAGATCTTTATTCATTCTAGAATTGGAAAAGCGTCTCTCTGGTTCACCAAAAATTATGAAACTGAAATCATTTGAAAGAAGACTCAGAGAAGGATTTATTTTGTATTTTTACAGAATTTTTAGAATTTTCTTATTGGGCTTTGGGCTTGATCTTTCGGGGCCATCTTCTGAACGACAGTTTTACAGAGCACTGTGACCTTTGTTCGGTTTTTGAGCAACTGCTTCTGTTCTATTTCGAATTTTGACATGAGAGTTATTTTGTTCGAAACTAGACTTCCAGTGGGAAATTTGGACATCTAGTATAAATTTTTATGAATTGTTTTGGCATTTTTACACGATTTTTGAATTCAGGGCGACTTTCTGAAATCGGATTCCAGAGACAGACAGACCTCAGTGCAGTTTTTGATTTTTCATTTATTCTTTGTTTGCAGTTAGGACTTGAAACTTTTAGATTAGAAAATAGACATCTTGAGGCAGTTACGTTAATTTTTGTAGAATTTTTAAACATCTTTTCGTTGCGGTTTTTTAATTTTAAATTTATGGAAGTTTTTTCTGAGACAGTTACTGGAATTGCAGTTTTTGTTTGATTTCAAAATTTCGTGGAAATTAATGTGCTTGCTCAAAACTCTTGAAATTATTACAAAATATGTATGTAATCATGAATTAACCCCAGTAAAATTTTCAATCGATTCTCTTTAACCATTCGTAAGATAAAAATGATTTCATGATGTGATAAAAACCTGACAGAATTTCGGCAGCATAACGGTATGACTTGATGATGTCTGTGATTATGTAAAGCCAACCTAATTTGAAATGGATTGAGCATGCTACAAACCAAATTCAACTAGGTACAAAACCTTCTCCACAAGGACTGAGCAAGCTACAGACCCTTATGAAGAGGTCTTCTTGTGCATCATCTTCATATTTCCTGTAAATAAATTATTCTACAAAATAATAACATGAAATTTATATTTCTGGTAAAGAAATCATTCTACAGAACAATAACATGAAATATATTTAAACTAAAAATAATTTAAAATAAAGAAAAGATGAGTGTGACAGAATTCAAGACAAAAAGGAAATCAAGAGAAATAGACTATGCTCAACAAAGATATTTGTTTTCTTTCATTTACAAGCAAAATTACAAACTTACAAAACCTTCAATTTTCAATCTTTTCCCTCTTTCTATTACAGAATTTTTCTCTCACTTTCTTTTTTTTGGAAACAGAAAAAAAAAAACAATGGTTTCCGGCCCTTTGTGATGCAGTTTCAGGGGCATTTAAAAGTCTCAAGACTGGGGAGAGGCGGTTCTGGAGACGGTTATCATAACCTCCCTTTTTTAAAATTTGAACGCACAGCCCACGAGCTTTTCTTCACGTTGCTTCAGCCATTTCCGATTTTTTTTATCTCCATTTATCTGTAAATGGACAGCTCCATTCTCCAATTTTCAGCAAAGATGCCTTGTGCTTTTTAATTATTTGGAGGTCCTCCCAATGTTCTTTTTGCATGAAATTAACATTGGATGAAATTTTATGGGTATGCTCATAAAATTATGAATAATCTAGTGATGATAAATTTTTAAATTTTAGACCAATAAAATATTTTTAATAATTTTCTGAACTTTGTGTCATTTTGTCGACATTTCCATCAATTTGAACATCTTTTGCAAAATTTTAGTGGTCAACATAGATATTTAAAATTAGTGCTTTTATAAGCAGTATCAGTATATACTATATACAAGTATACATACACTGATGCAAGTAGTACGTACAATATATATGGTCCTTCATATGACATCGTATGTTTAATTTTACTACATGTTAATATTAAATTGCACCAAAATCTTATTATGAAAGAAATGTATGTCCAAAATTCAGCAAATCTATAGTATTAATCAAAAGTCATGACCGCTATGAAAAGTGACCAAAAATAGTTTTTTTTTTAAATAAATAAAAAATAGTCGTACCAATCATTAATATTAGAAAGATTTTTTTTGGGCGGCAAATTTATGTTAAGTTTATATAGCGACTTTCTATGGAAGAAATTACTAATTTTTAACTTACAAAATTTTGTCTGTATATTTTGACAAGTTTTTTACAACAAATTTTTTATATTTTACAAGAAAATTTTTTATATTTTAAATAGCGCAACGAAATAGCGACTGCCATGTTTAGTTATAATTACGTTACTATATTCGGCTAAAATACTGCCATATTGGCTCAATTTGTGGCTATTATGTCCTTTATCGAACAAACTGCTAAAATGATAGTAGTGTAGCGGTATGTTAAATGCTGCTGCATCGATAGCTATGTCCGCTATTTATACCTTAGATTAAATAATTGAGTTTGGGTATAACTCAACAATTTCGTGTTCAAACTAGAGCTCGATTAATTGATTTTCAACTTGGGGATCAATTAGGTTTGATGTACAATAAACACAAAGCAGATATAAAAGTTCACTCAAGAAAACTTTTAAACAATTTACCCGAACTATTGAAATGTTTATTTTGATTTTTTTAACTAATACATAAATTATTATAATTGCGTAATAAATATACTCGTCATCGTAATTCTTCTCTTAAATAAATTACAATTTATAAATAAGTGTGAACTATTCATATTAAATTAACCAATTCACATAGGATCTAACCCACCATAAAATCACACAAATTTAATAGAATTAATCTAATATAAATACGAGCAGTTCAAATTTATAAAATGTAACATTACGATTCCGACAGACATAATCCTAAGATGTTACATTTAGTTGGTGACGAATTCAGAATTTAAATAGGTTTGGATTAAAATTGAAAATTGAACCTAGTATTTTTTTTTTCAGAATTTAAATAATTTATAATTAAGTTCATATGCTTGAAGTGAAACCGCTCCTAAATTCAACATAGCAGTTCATTACAGTAAATAAAACAAAAAAAATTATAATTACGAATCTGAATGCCATCTACTCTTTTTAAAAACTATTTTCATGAAATTCTGTCGGTCATCCAAATCATGTTAATTACCTAATCACCTACTCTCGCAACGGCCGTTACAATACATATACAGTTCACTTGACTCGTGTTCGTGTAGAGAGTAGTCGAATCTGTATCCGAATAACCAAAAATAGATCCGAACCTCGAGTCTAACGATCAAAAGTCGAAATATCCGACCCGGTAAGGACCGAAAGAGAGGGTCCTCTTTCTCAGTGAAGGCGGGGAAAGGAAAGGAACGGAAGGGGGGCAGCACAACGCACAAGGGAAAGAAAGAAAGCACGCTCTCTCTCTCTCTGTGTCTTTCCCTTTACGTCACCTGTGCTCCTCATAGTCATAGATCTCCCTCCCTCCCTCCCTCCCTCCATCTCTCCTAATCCCATCTCACCTTCCCTCGACAAACAAACCACTGATCCATCCAACCAGAGCCTTTTCGCTCTTATCCCAGCTCCCTCCCTCCCTGCCTCTCTTCTCCACCCCTGCTCGTCTCCAACCCGAGATTCTGTCACGCAGGGACATTCGATTGGGCGAGAAGGGGAGCAATTTTGGCGCGCGAGCGAATATCTCTGGGAAAGGAGGGAACTCCTTTGGGCGTAGAGGGAGGATTGATTCTATTCGATGGGATTTTGTGGGTTCTGAATTGGAAATTCGTTGTTGGTTTTTATAAATTGATATAAGAGTTGGGTTGAGGAGAGATGAGGAGGCGGCCGACGGAGTACAGGCGGCCGGCGGCTAGGAGGAGGTTGATTGACTGGATCTGGTTCCTTCTAGGGATTTTTCTCATTGCTGGATTGTTGCTCTTTGTCGTCCATCATTTCCATCAGGTTCAATCCGAGCCGTCCGTTCCGGTGAGTTGAATTTTTATTTTTATTTTTCTTTTTTTATGTTTTGGGTTCTGTTGATGATTGATCCACGATTCAAGATCATGGAAATTCGACTTGTTTTCCTGGTATTTTTATATATAAGTCCTCATTTCCATTTGTGCGCCTGTTATGTATCATTGATCATAAGGTTATTGAAAATAATGGAATTCAGGTACATGGTCAAATTGGAGGTGCCTGAATATGCCCACAGGTTTTTTTTTCATTTTGTGTGAATTAGACTTCTTTCGTAGGTTTCGGAGAAAGCCCAGAATAAAATTATATTTGCCGTTTTACTTTTTATATAGTTTATTTTACTCGTTTAATGCTTTTATTGATATTTTGCTTTGCTTTTACGAATACGGTTCTAGTAATATGGGTGGGTGATAGTCTAACTATAGAATAATTGGAGGATAACTGGATTTGGGAATTTTGAATTGCTCTCCAGACCAAAAATTCAGGTTCCTTTGAAAAGTGTACTAGTTTAATTGGCTACTTTTTATACGAAGGCGTCAAGATGTATATGTTAATATATAGACAATACTTTGATAAAGTTGGTTTAGGTGAGCTATTCTTGGTTCCCTGTGTCTCTTTCAATATTAAAATCTGTGTTGTGGGCAACATTTGTTATAAAAAGTAACCCACCACAGGGTTGTCTGCACAGGACTATGTTTAAGGATCCTGAGAAATATAATTAGGTGAGATGTCAGAGTTGAGGAGGTACTGTTGGTTGTTTACTTTAATTCGGATTGCATCTCTTGTCTAAGTAATGGTTATCTGTTCAGAAGGTGATTGCGCACTTGCTAGTTCATAGTTCCATTTGTTAGAAGGTGGAAAATATAGGATTGGGTGTGTGGTATATTGTTAGCTACAACTGTTTCTTGGTTGGTTGATCCAGTCAAAAAGAAAGGAAATGATGAACAACTGGACATGTTTATTTATTCTTTTGTAAATATTACTAAATTTTCTCTGGTTTAAGATCTCATAAATTCTGTGATCTTTTAATAATGTAATTATGATGGCATCAGAAGGAATCTGTAGAAAGTACAAATAAATGCATATTGTGTGATAAATTATTGCATCAACTTGTGGATTGTTGATTAACACAAGAGTTGTTGCATGGCTTGTAAGCAGCACTGCTGCCAAGCATGCCATTTTTTCTTCATGCAAGTGATTTCTCCTACTTTTTACTAGTTATTCTAATTAGCTTAGATTTTAACAAATATTTCGTAGGATTTGACTTCATTGATCTTTGATTTGGATATTGCATCTCTTACTTTTACTTAACTATCATGGGCCCCCCAATCCAACACCACAGACTGCTTACCAGGATATTACTGGTGTAAGATAGAGACCAAAAATTGCAATTATTGTGTGTGTTTCTAGTTGACTTTATAGCCATCTCATGTCTGCTTAAAAGTATCTTTTCCTTGTGCAGTCAATCCTATTTTGATCCAAATTCCTTTCCAAAGACGTAATTACTTCATACAACCTATTTAAGAAATTACTGATTTATTATTCTATTCTTCTTTTGTTTCAAAGAAAGAAAACCTAGGAACATCAATCATTAAAACTTAAGAAAAAGGCAAGGATGGACAATGTTTATTAGATTTTTCATGCAAGAATAGTAGAAATTTTTAATGAAACTTTTTTTTTTCTTTCTTTCTTTATTTTCAGGAAAAGACTCCAGCAACTGAGCAGGTGCACCATGAAAACAATCTAAACCTAACGCAAGAACTCCTCAGCAGCAACTCATATGCACGTCAGCTGTCTGACCAAATGACACTTGCCAAGGCTTACATTGTAATCTCAAAAGAGCATGGAAACCTAAAGCTTGCCTGGGAGTTGTCCTCCCAAATTCGCAACTGCCAGCGCCTCCTCTCCCAAGCCGCTATCAAAGGAGAACCCATAACACAAGAGGAATCCGACCCGGTAATCACCAGTTTAGCTCAGTTACTCTACAAGGCCCAAGATTTGCATTATGACATAAGTACCACTATTGTTACTCTGAAAAGCCACAGTAATGCATTGGAGGAGCGTTCCAAGGCAGCCATAGCCCAGGCAGCTGAGTTTGGCCACATTGCATCTGAATCCATGCCGAAAGGGTTGCATTGTCTTGGGATTAGGCTTACTGAGGAGTGGTATGGTAACCCTGAAATCAAGAGGCGTGTTGAGGAACAAAGAAACTCACCAAGGCTAGTGGATAACAACCTTTACCACTTTTGTGTTTTCTCAGATAACGTGCTAGCAACTGCAGTAGTGGTGAACTCTACTGTTTCAAATGCAGATCACCCACAACAGCTTGTTTTTCATATTGTTACAGATCGTGTCAACTACCCTGCCATGGCCGCCTGGTTTGTGTTAAATGACTTTAAAGGGTGCACAGTGGAGGTGCGTAGCATAGATGAGTTCTCCTGGTTGAATGCCTCGTATTCTCCTGTTGTGAAAAGGATATCTGATCCACAAACGAAGGAATATTATTTCTCATCAGGTTTGGATCAGGGTGGGCAATCCAAATTCCACAACCCAAAACATATCTCCCTATTGAACCATTTGAGATTCTACATCCCTCAAATTGTCCCCAGTTTGGAAAAGGTTATATTTTTAGATGATGATGTGGTGGTACAGAAAGATCTGACCCCGTTATTCTCGGTTGAATTTCATGGCAATGTGATCGGGGCAGTAGAGACTTGCCTAGAGGCATACCACCGGTATTACAAGTACTTGAATTTCTCGCACCCACTAATTAGCTCAAAGTTCGATCCACAGTCATGTGGGTGGGCTTTTGGGGTAAATGTATTTGATTTAATTGCTTGGAAGAAAAATGATGTAACAGCACGGTACCATTATTGGGAGGAGCAAAATGCCGAGCAGACACTCTGGCGCACTGGTACATTACCTGTGGGGCTTGTGGCATTTTATGGATTGGTTGAGCCACTTGATCGGAGATGGCATGTTTTAGGGTTAGGGTTTGATATGGAGATTGATGACCGGTTGATAGAGAGTGCAGCAGTGGTTCATTATAGCGGGAGTATGAAACCATGGCTAAAACTGGCCATCACACGGTATAAGAGTCAATGGGAGCGGTATCTGAATTTCACACATCAATACGTCAGAGAGTGTGTCATGCAATGAAACTGGTATAAAGAGAGGTGTCTGTATTCATTTGTTTTAAGATTTTTCCCTCTTACACTGCTAGATTCAATGCTAGGAGCCTTAGCTCGAGATAGTTCAACTTCTTTTTGGAGCGAGTTATTTAAAACATTTTCCTAAAGGAGAAATAGAGTGTATACTGGAGAGAAAAACAACGAAATGCCATTGTTATTATTTTTTTTGGGGGGAAATTGTTTTCAAGCTTTTAAAATAAGTTCAATTTTACTTGTATCTTAAGATATAGAGACCTTAAAAAAAATTCTAATCCAACATAGTGGATTAAAGTTGTTCCGTTGTAAGGTAGGTGTATATTTTTTTGGTGGTAAACTAAAGGACAGATCGGTTGTCCATATCCTTTGTCCATTGTTTATTTTAGAAATATATTTTTTTTTATTTGTTTATAGCGTCGAGTTTTTGTACTTGCGACCTAACAAACGCACATCTGCCTATAAATGACAATGTTGGTTAGGAAAAGGCATTACATTCTAAAAGGAACATAATTATAGCCAGGGAAATTTCTTAAAGTTCAGTACTACACCTCGTTTCTTATGTCTGTATTCGCCTTGTTTCACCTCCGTTATGGAATAGAAAAAAAACACACCTGAACAACAGATCTCAGTATCTCACACTTGGCATTAGGCCCATGTGGCCATGTTTGCCCGTTTCTCAGACCACACTACGTTGAGAAATTACTTTTAAAACATAAATTTAAAAATTGAGAAATAATTACCCAACATGCCTGCCCATAATAATAAATAACAGAATTTGTGAGTCGGTGTATCCTGAATTCACCCATGTCCTTCCAAATGCCATGGAAGCGGACGCTGAACACGTGGCGCACTTTGGCATATCCCTGGCGTAATATTGATATTGGATTAAAAATAGGCAGCATCTCGACATTGAATGCGAATCTCAAAACGCCATCATTCGTGCGATCTGAAGACCTTTTGATATAACCTTGCAGTGGAGTGAGAGACTGAGAGTTTGTCACTGCTTAATTACGATCAGAAGGTATTCCAGGTATGCGCTCTAACCGTTCGATATTTTACCGCAGTGAATTCGGTTTAGTTCGGTGTAAATAACCTTAATTGACTTAAAATGTCAGAAAGATATATTCAGTGCATTTTAGTTATGAAATCATTATGAAACAATTACAACACTTCACTTGTTGCCATTCTCGTCCACAATTGGAAGAAAAATTGGTCTTACCGCTCATCTGTTTTTGTATATGTCAGTTCATATGCCATACCATTAATATGCTTAAACTTTTTCAATCCAGTACCATACTAGAAAAAAGTGCAACATCTGAGTAGAATGTGCCAGAATTGGAACTGTCAATTAGTTTGCTCCTCTGTATCAATACATAATTTTAACTTGAATTTTTTTTAATAATTTCTGACTTTATTTAATATAAATACCAAGTACATCAGTTCTCAGTCAGCTCTTTGAATTTTGTGGCGATAGAGGCAAGGAATCATCCATTAAGTCTGTTATTATCTGTGTAACAACTAGGACAATCTGGATAGGAAGTCTGTTAGTACGTCAAGTGCGGCTTGCTGTCAGGTTTAACCTTGCAACTGACTATGATTTTGTCTCTGACATTTCTCCAAAAGTCTACTACAAACCCTTTGGTAAGGTATACATTTTGCCGACCTTGATACAACAAAATTTTTAAAATTTCAATAAATTTGTGCTTACTTTCCAAATTATTTAAATAATTTACATAAAGTACAAAATTAAGTGCAGAACCTTGTTTGTTGGTAAAATATTGAAAATATTATAGCTTGCTAGAGTTAGCTATTCTCATTAAAAGTTACTTTATATAATATAATTTTGGCTGTTTTGCAAATCTGTAGGCACTAATGGTTTTTAGATCCTTTGTAAATGTGGGACACGACCATCTAGCATCTTCATCTAACGGTCAGTATCAGATATCTTTTCCCACAAATAGGAAGTGGTAAGGAAACACTTTAGGGTTTCAAGAGAGGCTTATTTCATTGGTAATGCGGCTTCAAGCAATTCTGTAGAAAAAGGGAAAAAAATCTCCTAAATAGTGAGAATGTATTTGAGTTCCGGCCAATTTGATAGAGTGAAAATCCATGGTTGTTTTGGCTTATTCGTTAATCTGTAAGTAATTTATTTCAATTTTTTTCCTTCTTCGATAAATCTAAGTATGTGTGAATACCTTTATTTTGGGAAGCTGAAAATAGGATGTTGATATCGAATCACAAAATTTCAAACCTTATGCATGATCATACCTTAATAAGTCTCAATCAGTGCAAACCTGTTTGGTATCGATAAAATAGCTGAAGAATCGAAGATCCTTCTCGTTAGAATATGAATTAGTACTATTTTCCACTTTTCATCACTGTAAAAAACTTCTTTTTGATTTTTTGTATATATAAGCTTCTGCTAGGATATGTGCTAGACTGCTAGTAAATGGCCAAATTTTTGTCTGATTGCAGCTCCATTGATGTGCACAGATTAAAAATTGGTTCAATCAACTTCTAAGTAAATTTAGCCATTAATTAGATAGAAGAATATCAATTTAATATTCAAATTTTGGTATTGTGGGATTTGAACCTCCTTTATTCCCTGAGCAATGATGTATCTCTTGAAAGTATCCCTGTTGTCAAATTGAACAAACACAATAAACCTCCCTTCTAAACCTGAGTTTCTTTTCTCCTCCCATCTCACTCAATGAGAGAGAGAGAGAGAGAGATCTTTTTGTTTTGTCTTTTAGCCAGTAGGCAAGAACATCTCGATGCCTCTGTTGCACCCTTGTTGCTTCCCAAAAAGTATAAATTTGTCTCGCTCTATTTTTTCTTGGTCTCTGGATTAGGAGATGCATAGTCTCGAGTCTTTACAATGTTGACAAGTTTTTTCCCTCTCTCTGCTTTTCCTTAGGTCATAATCAGATTTACTTTACTATTCTCACAGAATTACTGTTTCTGTCAAAAACACGTCATGAACATTTAAACATTTAAGTTAATAGTGTTGGCACATCTGCTGAGTTTGTCATGACAGCCCTGTTCTATAGTATTGATTTGAGCCATTTAACCCAGATAACAGGTCAGACTTTCAGTTTACTTATTATCAACAAAATTCAATCTTACCTGATGCCTGAGTCTTTCTTTTGTCAAAAAAAGTTTGTTGATCTTTTGTCCTCCCTTGAATGATTCATCTGCAAAATATTCTCTCGCGTGTCGACTTCAAACAATGTTCTTCTCCTACATTTTCTCCTCTAGGATAATATTCCCATCCATGCTCCTCATCGAGAGGTTTTTCTCTTTCTCCCCGAAATCCTCTTCTATTATCAATTCTGAAATGTAATCTTGGCATCTTGCTTGGCTAGATATTCTTACATTTTATTAAAATTATACCTAATAATTCGATCCACTAAGATAATAACTTTTCTTGTTGTCCCAAAAAGGCAGATGAGAAGATGGTGCAGCAGTATGCACGGCCATATCTGCTCATGCTGATCGGTTTGGTATTATTCACTGACCATTCAGGGGATTCTGTGTCGGCAATATATCTCCCGCTCTTTGAAAACTTTGAAGCAGCCGGTAATCTTAGCTGGGGAAGTGGTGTGCTGGCATATTTATATCGTGTGTTGTGTTTAGCAACCAAACCAAAACACAAACATTTTGGAGGCCCGATATTGTTGTTACAGCTTTGGTCATGGGAAAGGCTTCCCATGGGGCGCCTGTCAATATGCACAAGCACTCAAGAAACCCATCTCGGTGGTGAGGACAGAAACAAAAGACCGCCACTTGGTTACCATTGGTGCAGAGATCGCAATTTTTCAGGTTTGGTGTACTAGAAGCGTACTGGAAAGAAATTTATCATTTAAATGATGGAAAGGTCAAATGGCACCTTTACGAAAACCAGATGGATTTGCTACCACCCATATGCAGCAAAGACTCTGACTTGTGGAGAACAACTGCACCATTAATTCACTTCTGGATAGTAGAAATGTACAACCCTGGAAGAGTTGCACGACAATTCAATCGTTACCAGGTAATTCCACCATCCCTTTGTGATACAATGGATGGACTTTTCACAATGTAAAGAATTATTCAGGGAAGGATTGGGTTAAAGTGTATCATGACTATCTGCAAAAATGGGAAAATCGAAGGAACAATTGCTTGGCCGACCAACGACGGTATGACATATCCCAGAATGATGAATACAAGAGATGGTTTTCTAGTGCATCGATCTTGTATCTCAATTATCCTGGAGGTCTGCCAAACACCAACAGCACAGTACGTAAATTATCTTACTCTTAACTTTATAAAATTTTAAAATTTTTATATTCTTTATTAAATTTTTTTCATGGTAGGCTGAAAGGTGGCGGAAGATTGCAATGGGTATTGTTGAAACATTTAGAGATACCACCAACCAAAAAACAAGAGAGTTTTTGCGTAAAGCGTTGCATGAGATGAGGGCTTCTTTTGAAGATATACTCGAGTCCGCTGGCGATGAAGAAATATTTACTGCTTTCGACAAGAACCCTATTGAGCAGTCAGTTATGAGTCAGGTGTACGACAATGATGCAGGACCATCATGCCGTCCAGCTACCAAGAGGACCAGGTAAACAGTAGGGCTGGCGAGTATCCCAAATAGCTACCTACCTATCCAAACATGGAATAGTCACTAACCTAGTTTCACGGTACTCCTTGTCAATCCAAACATAGCCTAACTTTTAATACTTGCATGTGAGATTATGGAGTGCAAAATGAGTTTGAGGCCTTTACATCTATGAGGAGAATGTTTAGTGTGAGAATGAGGTTAAAGGAGAGATGAAATCAAAATATTATAAATTTTGGTTTGAATAATCTCCCCTTGGCAGGCGGGTCCACTCAAATTCTCAGTTGCTTAATGGTCCTCTCCTTCATTGTTGAATCTCTCTTCTCTCGTTCGAATTGTCTCCACCACAGTTATCCCTGCGAGGTTAAAATGCTCCTCAATTGTTTTCTTTTCCTCTTCTTTTGCAACAGTATTGACTTTTGAACACTAGTTATATACTACTGAGTCTACTTCTTGAATAGAAAGCTATAGGCCAGTGATTGCCTCTGTGGAAACATGATTTCCAAAGAACAAATGTGAATGCTCTTGGTATAATTTAGTTCTCATCCATCGTAATTAGGTAATTTGTAATGTATGTACCTAGTGGGGGTGCTCATGGGCATGGTGGGTATTGTTACTTTCTAGTATAGGAATGGATAGGAAAGATACTTCTTTTACCTTCAATTCATAGGGATATCTTTATGTAGGTTTCAAGCTCAAATCAGGCAGCTACCATTCAAGATTGGGAGTTGTCTTCTGCCGAATTGGTTTTGAGGGTAAACATCTGCTTGATTTTACCTGCCACAACAACTCCGTTTACACAGTAAACAATAAAAAGGAAGTATCAGTTTGTAACCTTCACACCCTTGCTGCTTGGACCTATCCTTCCAAAATCAAATGCAACAGCACTGATGACCGCATAAATCTGGTTGAATGAGATTTAGAATCTGGTGGGCCCTTTGTTATTAATTCTCCTGAATATCTCAGAGAGACACAATTGGAGGCAGAGCAGGGGAATGAAATATATAATGATGTGATGCATTGTTTGAGCATAAACTTGTCGTGTTGGCATCAATCATGTGAGTTGGACCATGCTAGTGAAGTTCTGCATAACCCTAGCCCCTTGGAAGTATTCCTGCAAGATGTGGATGGTCATTGTGGTTTACACCTACCTTGATCTAGATATCGAGGGGAGTAGTAAAAATGTGATCATCTCTACTTGTTTCAGGTATTTGATCAGTCAATTTTCTTATAATTATCTTTTTAAATGCAAATGTTATATGTTACTGAAGGCATTCAAATAAAATTTTCTTACTAATTCTCTTTCAATTTTCTCTGTGTAGCTGGTTATAAAGAAATGAATAATTTGGTGATCGATGAAATGGAAAATTTGCCGCTAGATGAAGTTGAACAACGACTGCAACATAGATTCGTGGCAACTATTGCAGAAGATGATTATGAGAAAAGGAACTTGGTTAATTGTTTAGTGTCTATTTCAGATATAAATGTCCCTTTTTAGCAGTAGGTTGGTCGTAGATGTGATGTTGTTGACGAGGTTTAGTTTTGGTCCTGTCCATAATTCCATATAGTAGAGATTCTTCCATTTTTGCAATACAGGGGTAAATTTTGTATAATAATAATAAGGGTATTATGGTAATTTGATTTGGTAATTGTATTTACTTTTGTAAATCTGTGCTTGTTTGAATTATAGCATTTATGAATATATGTGATTATTAATCTGTGTTCAAATGCAGTATCTTTGATGTTTGTGGGCAACGAAATTCTCTTTACTGGTACAGCAGTGAATTGGTATCAACATTTTGCAGTGCCAGCAATCAATTACAAATTCTCTCTAGCTTTTCCTTTGTGCGCTGTAGTTGTATGCTCTAATCAATTTATGTTTGTCGTATGTTACATGTTTATCATTTTTGCTTGTGAAAAATCTGTACCACATTGGTACCTGATAACCAGCACCAAAAGAAGACCAAGTGCATAAATTATTCCAGAATGAGAACTTCTTTAGAAAAGCTCAACAAATATTCTTCAAATTTAAGTTTAAAAGCACATAACACTACCTATCCAACTTTTCTCTGCACTGTCTATCATCCAACTATATGAACAGTCTTAAGAGATAATATGGGCCTTTTTGAAGCCCATGTTGTTAAAGCCTCTGTACTTTTGACGTAGAGAAACCTTCATTTTCTAACAAAGTAGGGTAAAGATTAAGGGTTAAAGGGCTGGATATGGGGTGCAAATCCACCTAATCACCTTCCCTATCCGAAAATTGCTCACCAAATAATTATTCAACTGCATTAAATGACAAGGAGAATGTTAGTTGTTCTACCTTATCTGATAATTTTAATAAGCATCAACGCATACTTTATTTACACTACATAAATAAGCGAATATATTTTAGCATGCTTGCATTCTTCTTTATATCGTTTAAGCAAACCTAATATCTCACTTCTTCTTCTTTTTTTTTTCCTTTTTTTTTTTCTTTTGAGATGCAATTGTATATCTCAGTTCTAATGTGAAAAAGGGTTTATATCTTTCCCTATTTGGATGTCGTAAGCGAGAAGATACAAAATATTCTTCAATAATTTTGTGTGACCATATCCTTTTATGCAACATGTGACTATGAGTCACTCACGGAGGAACAGCGGCCATGTGACTTGGCACTGATGCATTATTCAATAACATCTGACTTTGACCATGGGAATTAGGTCAAGATGCCTTCCAAATCTATCAGAATATCGCTAATAAATAATTGATTGCCAAGAAAGTAAAGCAAGATTCAACAATTTGATGATTCTGTTTAACTTCTAAGTACTTCCTTTCAGCAGACGGAAATTGATTTTCCGCAATCACCAAATCTTTAATTTGACACAATGTTTGTTGTTTTGTTACCTTTTAGTATCCAAGCAGTCAAAATAGATTAAGGAGTCCAACAAGCTTGAGCAACCAATCCTTGTCAACTAAGTACGTTAAACCCTTGGTAATATTTTTAATTGAATTTTTTAGGGAAAAAAATCACAAAAGATTACATTGGTCATAAGGTTTTGCAAAACTTAGTCAAAAGAGAAAAACAAAAAAATTGTATATATTTATGATTTTTAAAGACTTTAGAATCGCTATTATAACCTTACTTTCAAGTTATTGAGGCGTAGTTAATTAAGAAATTATATTTTTTTTCCCCTTTTGATTGAAAATCAACGAAGACTGCAACAGTAATAAAATGTTGTCAATCATTATGGTCAGACAAATCAATACGAGGACTCAATGTGAAAATTTCAAAAGTGTAAAGGACTTGTTCAAAATTCCTCAAAAATGTATGGAATCATTGATTGATAGTTTGATGGGTCTATGAAAGACTAAGTTTAGATAAAAACCAATGACTAGAGTCAGGACAGAGGGACTTGGACCAATCATGTGACATCGTACAATACAATGCTTAACAGAATGGAATTCAAGAAAATAATAGTCAATTGTTGACTGAACCTAGATCCGAATTCCGAAGGAGTGTGATTTTCTCTCTTTATTGGTCCCCACTTTAATCGGGTTGGCAACCTTCCATTAGTTTAATTTTCTCACTGCATTCCATGAATGATTCCTCTAAGCATAGTGAGTGTAGACATTTCCACACTACCACTTGAGACTAGTTTTCTGTTTTTATTATTTGACGAGAAAGCCTCTACATTTTGATGAAATTGCGAAACAATCTCATGTCTTTAGTTCTTTAGTAGCGTAGCAAATTTGGCGGGAACTATGGAAACCCTCCAATGTCCAATCGTTTATGTCCAAATTCTAAAAAAATAAATATTATTTGGAAGAACACGTACTAAAAAAAGTAGTACATTATTACTTGGTGGAATACATACGAAATTTCTTTTTGTCAAAACTGGATAGTGGATATGACGTGTTTGCAATATACTAAAAACACTTGGCGATAGCAACACCATTTTGCCATAAAAAGTGCTATACTGCTATATCTTATTAAACTATTAATATAAAGATTTTCGTGAGCATAATTTATTTAATATTAAATTATTTGTTAGACAAATAATTTGTTATTTGGTCTAGTGATTAACTATAATATTTTTCAAATGAGAAAGCTAATTTGAATCTGACAAAAAAAAAATTTATAAATATTTGAAAAGGCAACATGACCTATGTTTATTTATTTTGTTTTTGCATAGCCTTATGTTGAAGTTAGAAGGCACATCTCTGTTTTCATTATGTGCTAGCCATAATACTGAAAAATATTTCACACTGACATGATACGTTTGTCAAACATACCGAAAGCACATGAAATTGACATCCAGCAAAGAAGGCATGGCAGCCTGGATGGCCCCTTCCAATTGGCTCATAGACATCAATTCAACTTATTTTTTATCATAGTTGTCCGAATGAATATAATTAGTACAATTGGTTGTCCCATTTTATGGGGCAAGTGGACCCTGAAAATGACCAAGATGGAGATCACATATGTATAACAATAATGCTTTCACAGTGATCGCAGGAACCAAGTCCATCTCCTCTGTGATTCTGCCCTTTGTATATTGTTATTATACTTCTGACTTGGTGAACTCTGAAATCTTATTACAAATACGGCAACAACGAATTAAGCACTAATTATTTATTCGGAACTCAAACTTTAAGTTGCCATCAAGAAATTGGCAATCTCCATATGGAATTGCATCATGTGATGCTCGTTTCATTCCTTTATTTGTTACATGCTGGCTAAAATATAAATTGTTCATTCAGAATGATAAAACGATTGTGATTTATTAAAGTTCCAATCACCAAGGAACGAAATCCTCAGCAGTCCTTTTCCCTTTTTATTTAATATATAAAAATTTAAAAATTGAAATGTCGAATCCAAACCGTTGATCTTGTTCAATTTAACGAGCGATGCGTTTTCATATAAGTTTTATAAAATTTAGAGTTGATTTGATATTTGATTAAGTGCTAAACAAATGAACGAACCTGGTTTGATTAATTCTAATACGTTCATAATTTGAGCACTTAATCAAGTATCAAATCAACTCCAAATTTTATAAAATTTATATGAAAACGCATCGTCCGTTAAATTAAACAAGATCAACGGTTTGGATTCGACATTACAGTTTTAAAATTTTTACATATTAAATAAAAAACAAATCGGCTGTCCCAAGCAGTCCTTTTAAGGACTGCTGAGGATCCGAGTCCAAATCACCAAGGGGTTTCGAAAAGTTGTGCTAACGTTATAATTAATAATTAAAAAGAAAAAAATGGGAATATCTTTTTTTTTTTTTTTGAGGGCCAGCAAAGCTGACAATTTTCATTAATAAAATAAAAAAGGTTACAAAATATCATAGCAAAATTAAAAAAGAGCAAAACCGGTACCAACACCCGATTACCGGTGATCTTCCAGCAAAACAAAACTAACAAAATCAAACTCATACCAGTATTAACACCTGGTAGTAACCTAGCAACCAAAAATTCCCCAATACCGATACCGATCCAACAAACCAGACCATGACTTGTACCAGTTGAAACTGGTACCACAAACTAAGTTGTGTCAGTGGCTCAGTGCCAAAACGAAAAACTGACAGAACCTAAGCACGTCATGGTTTCCGCTTGCTTTCACCTCGAGCATCTCCACGCCCAGACCAACAGTGCAGTGTTTAACAACCACCCTCACAGAGCCGCGTTCTATCAAACGCCTCCGTGACACGAACAACTAAGCAGAACGCTCTCACCGGTCGTACCAAACCACGACCTCAATGACCAGGCAACCACCGCTATGCAACGCAGTTGTGCCACTGTACCAAATTCACTGGCTGAACCAAACTAAATCTCGCCTCCCGATGTGAACGGCCGTTCAAATTCGAGGATTGGACTGCGAAGAAACTCTCAGCGGGCTCGAAAAATCCGCCGCCGATCGTAGGCAGAGGCCAACGAAATCAAAAGAAACCAAACAGAAGGGGAGAAAGGAGTAGAGGTACGAGGGGGAAAGAAAAAAAGAGGGCAAAAGGAGGGTGGGGTGGCGGGAGGAGGCCGGCGATGGCCTCCCCCACCTAGGTATTCAGATCGGAGGGGGAGGGTTGAGAATCGCTTTTTTTCTTAGCTGAGGCGGCTAGGGTTCGGTCCCAAAAAAAAAAAAAAAAAAAAAAAATGGGAATATCATGAAATGGAAAATTGCAGGTGGGAATGGAGTGGCATGAAAGCCATGAATAAATGACCATAGAGTCATTATCAACCTCTGAGTTGTGACTTGTGACTCGTAAGTCGTGACTGCTATAAGCCTATGACCGTATTCCAACCTAAATCTCGTAAGTGGCGTGATGAAAGCCATGTAAATGTTTTTTCTATTTTCCTCTCTTTTTTTAAATCTCTCAGGCCTTTGAATTCTCAGTTTTCCACAATATGGGTAGCTTTTGTTTTGTAAGTTCATGATGTCTCTGTCAGTTTAAAAGCCGCCTGAGAATACAAATCATTTCATCATTAATGCATCATACATCTTAAACTTATGCGAATTTTCGTTGGTGAATGCACAAGATTTCTCTCTGAGAAATTTAAATAACGGGATAAGTTTAGAAAAAAAGTACAGAACGGTCAAGAATACGATTTTTTTTAGAAAAAAGACCCGTGAGAGAACCAAAGTCTGTTAAGTATATACAGTAGTAAAAAGAGAAGATTCGAGTCAGAGACAATATTAAGTATAATCCTGTAACAATAGTGACTGTAGTCTAGTAAACCAAGTCTTTATCTGTTTGAAATTATTATTTTGTTTATTTTTATTGACGGTCTGATTAAGTAGTTAGGCAAAATAAATTAAAACACAGTAAAGGTTGCGGGATTTTCTGATCTGAGAACATGAAAATGTTCAGTTTGATTTATAGAATTTATCGGTATTTGCCATGATTATCTGACTTCTGGATTAGCTCAATTAAATTGTTTAAGGAAATAGCTAATTTACAAAAAGAAATTGTCAGTCAATTGCTACACAAAAGGTTACACGAGATTTGCCACAGAAGATCTAAACCTCTTTTAACAAAAGAGACAGAGAAAAGAGACAGAGAAGAGAGAGACACATGTCTCTCCCTTCCTTCTCTTCCGATCTGTCTCTTTTTCTCTCCGTTCTTTCTTCTCGATGAACCCTCTCGACCCCCACCTGCTTGGTTGGGTGTTGTTGCTTGCTGGTTGGTCGTGGTTGCGGCTATTGGTGAGGTGGTATTTGTGGAGGCGACACCTCCTGCTTCGTCTCTATAGTCGCACGAGGAAGGCACCTCCTCTCCTCTTCTCTCGATGTCGGGCTGTCAGAGGGAGTTATGAGGGGACGACGTGGTGGAAGCCTCTTCGCTGCTCCTCTCCGCTTGTCTTTTCCCCCCTTCTTCTCTGTGAGGTAAGCTTATAAATTGGGGCCGAGTTAGGGTTTGGAATTGGGAAAAAATCAGAGAAGGAGACAGGAGGATAGAGACGTCAGTGAAGGTGGTAACCATCTCTCTCTCGCTTTGTAATTTTCAGTATCAATTTGAGAAGAAATTGATATATTTCGGTTGGTTTTGTATAAGGTTTAGGTGTATGGAATTAAGCTTGTTTCTAATAAGCTTGACACTAATTCTTGCTTTGGTGTTGCTTGAGTTTCTGAGACGATTTGCCAAATCGCACGAGTTAGGTATAATTTTTGTCCCTGTATCGTTTTCCCTTGATTGAATTTTGACCTGTGCTGGTTTGAGAACTGTGGCTGTAGCAATTGATGCGATAATTTGTTATTTAGTATTGCTAACAAGGTTCACTTTAAGTAATTAGACGATATACTAATTGTACTCTGTGATATGGCTGAGTTGCTTGGTAATTTCATGATCTGTGGGTGCCTGTGATGATGTAGATACAATTTGAGGCTAATTAAGACTAATTGGTGGGCTCTGGAGGGTGTAGATTGCATGAATATGTGCATATAAGCATATACTTGGAGTTATAGCAGTAATATGCATGTTTAATATACTATCTCATGTCATAAATGATGATATTAAGTGATGGTAGTGACATATTATGTAGAAGATAGTAATTGCATAAAAATCATGCATACTGTTGCTAGTTATAAGCATATATAGTGCATATCTATGTTATTAGTCATGATTATATAGATTTATATAGTCATATCATATGTTTAGATGAGCTGTCGGCTTAGTATTCTTCATATTCTGAGTATAGTATGCATATGAGCATGTTGGTTGATGACTGGAAGGAGGAAATGATGAACATGTATTTTGATGTACATAGTATATGCATTTTCATGTGCATAATGTTGGATATCGGTTATATTATGGCCTATGATGATTATTGAGCATATAATTTGCATATAGAGTGCATACTGGAGTTATCTGAGGCTGTGGAAAGGGTGGTACCTAATTTGGTGATTTGATACCATTCTGGTATGCTTGGCGATGTCCATGGATGATTTTGTAAGAAAACTAACTTTCTTAGGGCTAAAGTGAATAAATCTGAGGGCTTAATCGTAACAGGGAAAGGAAATGGAAAGTTCTGTGAGTTTTTGTGTAAATTTAAGGGGCTTGGAATTAATTGTGGGCTTAATCGAAAAGTGGCTAAGCTTATCGGATCGGGAGACTGTTTGTCGGACCAGTTACGGTCTGACCCAGTCGACTGGGTTCAGCCGTTTGGCGCGCGTGGGTTTGGTTCTGGATTTTCTGTGTTGGGCTGGCTTTTGTGGGCTTTCGTTTATTTCATTGTGGGCTATGATTTAATTCAAAAAAAAATAAAGATAATTGTGGGCTATTTGGATAATTTAAGTTAGATTTTCGGATTTAATTAAAGTCTAATATTTGTATGCTAATGACGGATTCAGTTGAGCTTGATTTAGACTAATTTAGTCTAACATTTGATTGACGATTTTTCTTTTAGGGATATGATGATAACAGTCTGCAAATTTAACGAACAGATGCAGTGGCAAATAAACCAGACTTTTTGATCCCGCAAAATAATTACATTCTGATTTATATTGTGTTTAACTATTTCCTAAATTCTGTCTGGTAATTATGAATTCTGTTTCTGATTTTAATTTTCGATATTAGGAAATAAACGTTAAACATGATTTCTGATGATTAGGGAAGTAACTAAAAATAAATAATCTTGTTTAATAAAGGACTTTGGAACCAAACTATATCAGTCATGTTTAACGTTAGGAACTAGACTCAGATTTAAGAAAACCCGTTAAATAAATATTAACGGTACTTGATCTGTGGTTTGTAAACAGGCACGGACCCTGAGGCACCCCGCGACCAGTAAGAAGCAAGGTGTGGATTACGCGGTTTCTTTGTTTGAACTCGGATATCGGTATTTTTAAATTCATGCATAGCATGTTGAAAAGTATATTGATGCATTCAGTTCATGTAGATGCTAAGAAACCCGAAATAAACAAAACTCGTGTTGATTCAAACTATTCATTTGATTAGGAATCAAATGAACCTGACTTGGTCATCCGATTGTTATCTTTTCGGACCATCAGAGTTTTCAAAGTACTGGAATGGTTTCCGTAAATTGATTATATTGCATAATCTTCTTTGTTATAGAAGAATCGGACTTTGAATTAAATCGGACCATTCTTATTCAGTCTGCATAGCATAAATATGAAATTGAATTGTGTCACTCTCCAGAATATGGTTTGGCCACCTACCCGGCCAGGATTCTAGCGCTATTATTTCTGGAAATTTTCTCTGAAATCTGTACCTAGGGTTGGACCTATGGATTTGGGAAAAGTTCTTTCTGAATCTGATCGGGCGATAAGAACTTGAGTGAATACGATTATTGTGGAATAATTATGCTTGATTTGTTTTCTGTTGCATATTCATGTTGTATTATGCCGGTTATCGGACCGTTCCGTCTGGTGCCTACGGTACTGGAATTTCTGAAAACGAATTTTCTAAATATTGTAGAATTGTTTATAATTTCTGTGGGTCTAAATCCCGTTACACAGTTCGTACTTAGATCCGCGTACTGGAATTAAAATCCGCACTGAGATTTTATCTCACTCTGTGCTTTGTTGTTTGCATGTGTCCTCATCGATTGGGGGTTCCAGGAAGGACGAAATGGAGTTAGGCGTAGTACCATAGCCACGTCGGAGTGTAGTTACTTACAGTTTGCGGTCCGAGTTCCTAGTCTGAATTGCGAGGCTGTTTTGTGTATCTGTCTGGATGAACTGCCCGAGGTTTTGGCTTACCTTTATTTTGAGATACCTCCTGCGTCTCCGGCAACCGACGCTGAGGTCGAGGCCGAGCCAGAGGTTGACTCCCATGAAGAGAAAGCTATCTGATCGCTAGTTTCCTTTTTATCGGAGTTCTGAGTGTGTAGGTCTTGTCTGGTGTCATTTGGTATCATGTCCCTTAGTATGAGTGGTGTTGATTTGTGTAGTGCTGTCTTGGGCTGGTGGTTGTTGTGGTATGGCGTGGACGGGTTGGTTTTTCTGTTATGGATTGTATTATATGTACTTATGTACATAGTGAGCTTGAGAGAACCAGTCCTTAGGAAATACATAAGCCGGGATTGGTAACAGTGTGGTTTGGTTTGTTTTGTTTTCTTTGAACAATCTATGTATAATTAGATTGAAATAATGTAAAATACTCTGGTATGCTTATCTGTGATGTTGTGTGAATTCTGGGCCGAAATCAAGAAAATGTATTATGAAATGAAATATATATATATATAGTGAATGGATAAAATACACTGATGTGTACGGATCGTCCCCGTACATATGAGTCATTTTTCGAGATCCAAAATTCAAACGGCTGATCCGAACCGTTCAAGTTGTTCTCCATATTGAAAAACTATCGGAGACCAAATTTTACATTTTTCGAATTTTTTTACTATATATTATGATATTTTCAAATTGGAGGGCCTGAAATACTCTAATTGTAGTGTTTTTTGAAAATATCATAATATATAGAAAAAAATTTGAAAAAATGTAAAATTTGGTCTCCAAGGGTTTTTCAATATGGAGAACAAACTGAACGGTTCGGATCAGCCGTTTGAATTTTGGATCTCGAAAAATGACTCATGTGTACGGGGACGATCCGTACACATCAGTGTTCTATATCCATTCTCTCTCTCTCTCTCTCTCTCTATATATATATATATATATATTGTCTGTCTGTCTATTAGCCTTACGGGAACGGGTAACTGTTCTCGTGGCGGAGAAGACTTCACTCCCTCGATTCGGGGTGTGACAAATCCGAATGCTAATTCTATGATTTTCATTCGCTACGGCGAAGAATCTTTGAGTCTTACAATTATTCTTTATGAAGTATATATATTTGTTTCAGTATTGAATCCGTGAGAATAATCAGTTGACAGCATGCATATTTGATTTTTAGTTAATGTTTTATTTTTAAATAAATCATATTAGACTATTACTTTTTCTGGCCAAAATTCAATGTAAAAAATACTTTACGGCGCCACAATTAAGGAGGGAATTTACTGAGGCTAAAAAGTCCATACCATTAGCTAAAATATTATTTCCGTGGTTATTGTCAAAATATAACGTGTATAAATTCACAGAAAGACAACGACGATAATATTAAATTCATGCTCAGTGTTTTCTTATAATTTTAATTTAACTTTGATGTAATTATTTGGTAATTTTTTATAAAAAAATTATTTGTTCAATAAAATATTGATCGACTTTAGATAACTAAACTTGCAAACAAAATAATACTCATAAGTTAAATTTTCTCATGAAACCCACGCACTTAAATTTAATATGAAAAAGGAGTAACACAAATTCTAATATAGTGATTAGTTTATACAAACGAGAAATTCCATTTAATCTTATAAATCATACAAATGGATATTTTATCTGGTGAAATAGTTGTATCCATTAACTTTAACTTTTTAAGATAGATAGGAAAAATATGATATGAATTAGGTACCAATACAAAAATATTCAATTTAATACCATATTTGTCGCCACTCCTTCAAAAGGCGGTCTAGTTAATTAACAAAACATTACGATTGAACATAAATAACTCTTGAAGAGCGAATTTTAACATTGAGTGTGTATTGTTTTTTGAAAAAAAAAAATTATTGGATGTCATCTTGCATAGAAAATTGTAATTAGCAGGGTCATACAAAGGTGGCTAACAAGTCAAGGACATAAACGAAAAAGGTGCATTCTCATGCGCAAGAAAAATCCGAAAACGGAAGTACCATGGTACTTGGGTGCAAAAGTGTCATTTTTAATTCCTATTTCTAAATTTTTCATTCACATTTGATTTGTCAAACATGACCAAAAGCGCATGAAGTTGACATGCAGAAACAAAGGCATGCGCAGCCTGGCCGGCTAAGCTTTTCACAATTGGTCCATGTACACCAATTAAACCAATTTTTAACTTCGTCTCATGAACTAAAATGGTTGTCACATCCTTTGAGCTTGGCAGAAGTGGACCCTCAAAATCCCAAGCTGGAGGCCACCTATGAAAAGTATTTAATGTTAAAATGGTGTTGTCCCATTTTATAGGACAAGTGGCCCCTCAAAAATTCCAAGTGGAAGATTACGTGGCCGTTTGTTGGTTGAAAAGAAAGAGAAGGTATACGAACGTAAAGAAAAGTATTTTGCTATGTTGCTTGGTTACGGGTGCGCGGGTGTCGTGTCGGATGCGTTGCGGGTGCGGAGATACGACATTTTTCAAAAAATGCGGATACGGCTATATATATATAATAATAAAAATAATTAGAATAATATATTTTAATTAAAAAACTAATTTATATATTTTATTAATATAATATTATTAATATTATATTATAATCTTTTGATTTATATTGAGAAATTTAAAGATTAATAATATGATGTTATTAACAGTTAATAAAATATATTGAGAAATATTACCTGTTTAGACTTTAGTACCTGAGAAGAATCTAATAAATAATGGGATTAATTGGCTTAATTTTGTCCTATATCTTTCCTCGCTTAACTAACCCCAGAAGACTATTATTACCAATTTACCATTAATGCGGCAATGCCTCGTTCCTGCTCCTGTGCAGTCCTGATATGGGACATCCTGCCATCCGAATCCACTAGGCGCGCAATTATAGGTTGGATAATGGACCTACGTGCTGCGTTCTGCAATGTTCAGCGAAATGATGACGTCATCACGCACATTTATGACGTCATCACGCGCTTTTAAGTTGCTGATGCCACCCTCGCATCCGTTATAAATATTTACTCCCTTAATTATATATATATACTCCCTTAAGTAAATAATATACACTCTTATGTTATAATATAATAAGATATTCCCTTACGTAGATATAATTATTCTCGTGAGACAAGTTAAATACTCCTTTAAAGTAAAAGGATAACTGAAAACATATTTGATACTCCCTAAATACATCAAAAAGTGAGTATTTATACACGATGAAGTATATATTTGTACACAAAGAATTTAATTATACATAATAATATAGTAATTATTTTTTTAAACATTTAGTATTAAAAAAGTGTTTAAACGTTTATTAGGTGGCAAATATATTAAACAAGGGAGTTTATAATTCTTCATAGGGAGTATATATTTCATCCAAGATTGTTCAAATGAGCATTGAAGATACTAAGCGAGTATATACTTCTTCGTGAGTGAGTATATACTTCTTCATAAGGAGTTGAATATTAATTCAAGATATAAACTTTAGCCAATATTCCTAAAAAAAACATTCAAGACACTAAAGAAGTATATACTTCTTCATAAGGGAGTGCATATTTGTTCATAAGAGGTACAAATAGGCATTCAAGATACAAATTTTACCAAGTTTATCTGTATATCAATAATAACAGCAAAATCAAGTTCAAATTACTATTCATTCAAACTAGAAATAACATCATTACAACCAAGTTCAAACAAATAACAAACTTAATATACATTGCAACAACAAAGCTTCAGTCATTTTAGTCAAAATTAAGGAGAACACATTCGCTCACATCTAGAATTTAGCCTTCACTTGATTTATAGGGTATAATAACAAACGGTAAGCAACAACGCGCTTATCAGCGCCTACATCAATCTGCAAAAGAAAAAATATACAATTTTAGAATATATACTTTCTTAATCAATATATTTACTTTTATATAAGGATTATATACTTCTTTATATGGGATTATATACTTCTTCATAAAAAATTCAAATATTCAAGATACAAATTGCAGTCAAAATTCCTCAAATAAGCATTCAAGATACTAAGAAAGTATATACTTCTTCATAAAGGATTCAGCATTCAAGAAACAACCAAAATTCTTTAAATAAGCATTCAATATACTAAGGGAGTATATACTTCTAAATAAATGAGTATAAACCTCTTCATAAAGGGTTCAAATAAGCATTCAAGATCTGATTTCAAACCCGATCTGGTGTCGTAATCAGATCTTCTTCAACCTGACTTCAAGCAATACAAAAACCTCCTAAAAATCTCATATGCTTCAAACTAGTGGTGCTTCATCATAATCTGCTTCAAACATTGAAAATAATTCATGATTTATAAAATTGATCTATTTCAAACATTAACAATCTTTGATTCGGAACAGAAAATTTGATTTTAAAATCACTACTCGAATGACTAATACCTATTCTTCTATATTATATACTCCATTCCACAATATATATACTTCCTTATTGTAAAATACTTACACTGATACCTATACTGGTACAATATGATCCTAACAAATTCCAGTAATTAGAATAGACATTTAAATACTCCCTTCTATCTAAATAAGTGAGCACATTTTAAAAATTAAATGCTCCCATGAATATGAAGAAGATCGATGACAATGACATTTAAATTAGCAATCTCGCCGACGTCACCACTCTGATAAAGACCGATCGAACAACAAAGTCAAGAAAAATGATCAAATAACACATATAACCGTGGTGAGAAGCTCGATTTCTTCAGATCTAAAAAAGAGAGAGTACCTTAGTTTGATGATTTTGAACAGAGCTTGAAAGTGAAGCACAATCCCTCCCATTTTAGCTATCTTCTTAGCTATATCTTCCCAAATCTTCACTGAGAAGACCTATCTTTGGCGTGAGGGAGGAGGCAGCGCTCTACTTCGTCGTCGGTGACTCTAACGAAAATCCATCTTCGACGCGAGGAAGGTCCGGCGCTGCCATGGCGATGCTAAGAGGAGAGAGATCGGATCTAGAAGGAGGGAGAGAAATGGAGAGATGTTTGGTCTGTCAAGAGATATGAACGAAAGAGAGATTTGAATGAGAGATCACGTGTGGTGCACGTGAATATAAAGAGGATATTGGGCTGGATATGTGAGGGCACGTAGGATGTCAGAGACATCAATCTTAAGAGGATGGTAAGTAGTATTTTTGGCTCGTGTGTATTAAGTATTAACAATAAATAAAGTGAAACAAAGGCCCAGGCCCAACAATGCTATGTTGTCCGGTTTTGAAGGGAAATTTAGTCCCACACGGGGAATGATACTCTATATGGATAGTATATATAGTAGAGTAACGAGGCATGGAAAGACAAGTTGTTGAACACTTCGGCAGGGCATGGTGCGCGAGTTTTTGACCGAATCCAAACGTGTCTCCAACGTGTCTGGTCGAATCTGAACGCGTATCTTGACCGAATTTAGCAGTCAAACCGATTAAAATAATGGGACTCGTCACGTGGTGCGTCGGATGCGAATCACACGAGTATCCGCGTCGGACACGCACTCGACACGGGATATGGGTGATTTTAGGAGTATCCACGTAACATAGGTATTTTGTCATAAACCCTACGGGGTGTTTAAAAAAAAAAAAGTATTTTGTCATATTATTTGATTGTTATTTTTTTATTCAGAAATAGTAGATTTTATCTTCTTATTATTTTTCACTATGTTTTCCAATTTTTTGGAGAAAAAAAAGGTAAATCTGCCTATGACAATTTTCTTTTATTGTTAAGATGATGATAACAACAATCATGATTGTTTTGTTGCTATCTGAACCTTTGTTTTTCTTTTTTCTGCGTATGTTTTGTGTGTGTGTGTGTGTTTTTTTTGGTTACGTCAACAAATAAAAGCTAATGATGTCAGCTGCTAATTTATTCGTTGTCATCTTCTTCCTTAATTAAGTGGTAACTTTCTCTGCTGATGCAGGTTTGTGTTAATGCATGATCCAAATATTAAAACTAAAGACTGCATGATTGATATTACTTTAAGTTAAAGTATATAACTTGTCACAAAAGAAAATAATTTGACAAGAACTACCACTCTTTCAAATTAATTTCTAAAACATACAGTAAAAAAGTGACATTGCATTATCAGGAAAGAAATGTTTTATGTCAGGACCAACTTTGATGTTGGTTAAGACCAATATTTTTGGAACGCAGGATGTGAATTTGGAACTCTGTTTAACTTTTTCTTAAAAATTTTTCTAAGGTAAAAATTTGATTCTCATCTTTGGCATAGTACACGAGAAGAAAAAAAAAATTAGATAAGAAATATCTCTCGTGACGAAGTACATCTAATCAAAAGTTGATTTTGTACTTCGGTTGGAGCTCTCATGCTTGGAAAATTTGCTGAAACGCTTTCTTATTGCTGACAATATTTAATTGAACAAAAGTTTTGCTAATAATAAATTAATAATCGGCTGCGTACCTACTTGCCACTTATTTCACCTACCCAAAAGCGTTCAATTTACCTATTCCACCGTCAATTACAGTCAACTATTTATAAGATCATAGGCCTTTCCTTACAAGCAAAGAAAGTATCTAACGATTAGTAGTACAATGCTTCACAATTAAAATCATTCTAGTGTTTACTGACTATAATATCTAACTAACAGTGCATGATCACATCACAGCAATCGGTCGTTCTCCAGCCTAATCAAAAGGACTAATATTACTTGTCACCCTGCATAGCAACAGACCCACTAAATGAGACACTTGAAATGTTAATAAACCCCAACAAAGGCAAGTTATTACATTTTCAAAATGTCCAGTCCCTATAAGGGTCGGTTTAGAATAATGTTTGGTAGGGTAGACATCAAATTGAAAATTAAAGGGGCAACTAACATCCAGACAAGAAACGCTGAACCACTAAGGATTTATGATTTAAACAATTAAAACGCATATATTTACAAAAACTGACTCTGGTAAACAATAACCCCATCTTATTTCTACCATATTTACAAGTTGTGCATTGCAAATTTCTATACATATTTTCAATCAGCCTTCCTATTTTTTTCCCCCCTTAATTCACCTACTCTAAGGCCATCAACAACACCTACTTTCTCCAGACTTGCTCAACTAACACATTGAGCAGTGAAATAAGAGCTACTACCTTTGTACTCTAGCCTCTATTTACAAATTATATTCAACACCTAAAACCTAAAAACTTATCAGCCCAAAATTATATGGAGATTTTGACTTGAATAGCCCGCCAAATAGAAAACGAGTAGGCGACACTTGAGGGGGTGTTTTGGTTATTTCATTCTGCCCCTTCACTTGTAAAACAGATTGCCCCAGTTCATTCCTAATCATATCCAAAGTTCTTGGATCAACTGGAGATCCGGTAGCATCACGAACATAAAATGTATTAACAGCATTCTCGTCATGTGTTGCCACCTCAGCCCTAGTTACAGATAGTCCATTCTCGCGAAATATCCGAGTGATTTCTGATAAGAGGCCAACTCTGTCTGGCGTACATAATTCCAGTTTAATACCCTAAAATAACCATGATGAAGACATACAAATTAGTTGGAATTGAAATAAATAGGTACCTATCAGATCACAATAGGCGGTGGTAGTTGAATAGTTAGTTAACTTGTCACCTTCCCAGGATGTGCATGAAAAAGAATTGAAAGGGACTTTCAAGTAACAATTTATGGTTGCACATGCATTAAGCATGCTCTTTCTTTCTTTCTTTTTTTATTTTAATAGTTGTTAAACACATTTCTCCCCCTTCTCTCTCTCTATAATAAAATCTTGTTCTTCTGCACAAAAATGCAAAAATGCCCAAGACAAACTAACTCAAAATAACAAGAGCATGATTACATGAAAATATCATTCAAAGCCAAATATGCAACATTAAGACAGTTAAATAGTTTAACTTTGAAACAACTATACCTCAGAGACCCTCCTTTCAATGGCGGCTTCAAGGCATTGTATTACTCTCTCTCTTTCAGCTTCTGATTTGACTGGTGAGCCATCAACATGCCTTATGTAGTATTCCTTTTCACAAAAAAAAAAAGGGTGAATTTACATGTGACATGTTAAATGGTCAGAAACTTGAGAGTGCCCAAATTACCCTTCCTAATATCCACTGAGAACTTTGAAAAAGGAATTGTACTTTGCCCATTATGCAAGTAAAACACGAAACTGAGCTATTGCAATTGCTCTCTCACATTTAAGTTTAAACAGGGTGCACTTACTTTTAATTCTTATAAACACAAGAACTTTCAATAACCAACCTGATAAGCTTCTGACATTTTGGAATCTACGTTCCCGTGGAAGACCACATACTGCATATCAGTGAGTGTACAAACTGTGTCGAACAAAAGCTTTGGCCTATCACGGCACCGAATAGTGACCACCGAGTAATCCTTATCTCCGCAGTTAACAACAGAGACCTTCGGCCTTTGATTCACATCCCCCTTGACATCTCCTGATCTTTCATAGTCCCGGTCAGCAAGCATCATCTGGTGCAGCCTTCTTTCCCTATGGGTGGAGCCCACTGATGGGACCATTGTCCTTCCTTTCAACACATGAGATAAAAGTTTTTTTATGCTAGAAAGTCTTAAAGGGTCGTTTATTGCAGAGCCGGTTTCTAAGTCGGTGACATGCATCACAGCTGCAGCCCTTGTGTTGTGGGTCCAGACCTCAGCGCTTACAACATTGCACTTGAGGTTGGTTAGCACCGCACTAACTTCAGATAGTAGACCAGGCCGATCTGTACCCGTTAATTCGATTGATGTGTAGTCAGATGCTTGTTCGACACCGACTGACCTTCTTCGGGATGGGATGAAGGATGAGTCGGCACCTAAAGACTGCAAAAGACAATGCAATTGATTACCTCCAGGCATATTTGACATAACATCCCTGTATTTTTCTGAAATTCTCAAGAGAAGCAATCGGCAATGTTGTTAGTTGCTCTGTTTCAAATATTACACAAAACACCATGGTTGTTCGGAGGGCCTTATTTATGGCATGTGCAAAACAACTAGTATAACAATCTAGAAGCAAAACATACTTATTTTGACTACTGTTAATTGCAAAAGTTAGCTTAGAATTTGGGATATCTCGCTGTAATAAGATTTACCTATAGATTAAATTGTATTTTCTCAATTTCAAGGATGGAAAAAAAGATGTAAAAAATGGAAGTCAACTACCATAAACTTAGAAAATATTTTTAGAAAAGATTGAAGAATATGAAAAGAGTATAAAACAAAAGTTCACCTTCCTAATAAAATCAGCTATTTCATCGAGCGCAGTTTCATCCTTTATCTTCTCCCCGTCACTATTAGTCACATTAAAAACTGGATTGGAAGTAAAATTAATTATTAAAAAGAACTTAAGTAACTATAAGAAATAATAACATAAAAAAGAGAGAAAAAATTTTCCTAATGTACCATCCATAAACCAGCCTCCGTCAGAAGAAATATAAGCCTTCTTAATGTTTAAGTTGAGATCAGTAAGAACTTGTACCACCTCTAACAATATCCCATACTTATTTGCACTGTCAACCTAAAACATTTCAAAAGATACAATAAATTAGGCAACAAATCTTCAACCAGCATCAAAATATTTGCTATTGCCAAAATACAGATTAAGGCAGAAATTTGAAATTTACCCGAACGACTGTTGCATTGATACATGAATCATTGTCTATAACAACCCTGAAAACAAAATATTATGAAGGTGTTAAAAAAGTTAAAGCAAATTTGTGCAAGAAAAAAAGAAGAAATTTACAAAAGAATTACCTTGGAGGGTTCATTTTTAGTATGAATTTCTCATACTCATCATCACTGTCCCAAGAAGAGCTCAGCTCCCCATCTGAATTTTCAGATTAACCCAAAAAGAATTCAGAAATTGCAAGCAATTTGATATTTAATTAGCGAGGACAAATTAATAATCAGTAACCGTCGCACGTCACTTTAACCACTTCCCAAAAAAATTAACCAAAAAAAACCGTTAAATAAGCTAATTTCAAGCACAAAATATACTTAATTATTCAAATTTACGCACATAACGCCTCATTCAAAGGAAGAAACCAAACAAAAAACGAATCCTAATAACAAAGAAGAGAATTCTCGTACCCATCATGATAGATCAAATTCAAGCGAGGAACCGAAGAGACAGAACCCAAAATCAAGAACAGTGAGAAAATACACGCAACAGGGGGAACAGAGAGAACCAACAAAGAACGAACCCACCCACCACGCACACACCACACACCCTCCTCCGTTCCCTCTACAGTTTAAACTTTAAACCCCTTTCTCTCTCTCAATTCTCTGTAGAGAGAGGAGGGAGGAGAGGAAGGGTTCTAACTTCTCTCTCGGTCTAAGTCTCGCGCGATTTGGAGCCGTTTTATTTTTTTCCCATTTAATTTCCCTTTTTAGTGCATTGTTTTATAAGTCCGTCCAAGTGAAACCGACCCCCTGACATACAGGAGTTGCTAGCTGGAGATGGTCCAGGAGTGAATGCTTGGACGAGCTCAGTGACAGCTGTCTCACTCCAGGCACGCTACAGCTAACAGGTTTAGCTACAGCTAACAGGTTTAGATTCCTTTAGTCGGGAACATGGTGTTCACACCTGGTTCAGCCGTACAGTTTAATCCGGTGTGAACCGTGAGTGATTACTGATTAATTGATACTAATTTTTAAAGGAGTGGAAAATCCAAGAGATGCTTAGTTATCATTAATATGTCGGTCAGCTTTCATATTTCATTTTAGGCTGAATTCTGATTTCATCATATTTGTATGACTTCTTTTATTTATATTTGTGTGAAATCATTCTAACTATTTAAGCTGTAAACTATTAGTTAAAAATAAGAACTCAAACAGTTAAATTGAATTAACATTAATATACTGATTGATTTTAAAATGAACTTTTAACATTGTTTTTTTTTTGTAATTGATTTTTTATGAAAGGTTTTTGCTTCTCCTAGTTCAACAGTCAGGTGATCCAAATTTTGCCAGAGAAAGCACACCATTACCATTTTCTCACATGTCGAGCATGCATATGGAAATTTAAAGAAGTCCGATGATTATTGTTTAGTTTATTTATTGGAGACCACTTATATCGAGATTCATTGTATTAAAAAACAAAGCATATAAATACATTCGAGTTTTTCTTTTCTGTTATCTTAGATTTAATAACTCATGATAATTTTATTTTCAAACTTTAATGTTCCTTTTAACTTTAAATAAAAAGCTTTAGTCTGATCAATATTTTAATATTTATCTTATACAAAGAGTAATAAAATTAATGATGTTTAATAACGGATATTATACATAAAATTTTAAAAAATTAGTAGAAATGTAGAATTATATAATTATCCGACATTGTCTAAAATTTATTTTAAAATACAGTTAATGTTGGCAACGAACAAATGCATGTTATTCTTAACTTGTGTCGAGGATTATATGAAGTGCACAAAATACGCCGCATGTATGGGTGGATAATTGACTATGCACAGTTGCACACACCTGACACCTTGTACAAAACTCTTACATGAATTTTTAAAATATAAATTATATAAGATGCATACAGTCATACAGATCTTACGACACACTAAAATATTTGAAAGATTGAATTGGACCATAAAACAACCCCACGCCATGAATTATTATATATCTGTTCCCCTAAGTGCTAATAATACAGGGTCATAACCAACTTTTTATGGGAGGTCTAGCCAAGATTATCAGGTTATCATCGGAATTAAGGAAATTCTCAGCTTACGTTAAACAAATGGGATGTAAATCTGATTACAGAATTATTTGAAATGGTACGGAGACGGAGACAAGGCTGAAAGAAGCACGTGCCACAAGTTGGTACTACTTAATAACCTCTGAATTCCTCCAGTTCTGGAGAAAACGGTTCCGTCCGGTGCTTTCCTATTTCAGAATTCAGACGAATATATTGTTAAATGAAAGGAAGGATGGATATACCAGAAAAAAAATATCGGTTGCAGTGTCTAATCAACAATAGAATTATAAATATACTTGGTTAGGAGAAAATATAATTGATTTTAGCATTTATAGCAATTAAATGTAGTGGGTCAATTTCTTTATATGAAATGAAAAACACACTGTGCATTTAAAATTATAAATGATTGTGATTAATCGGGACAATTCAAGATGAAAAAATTAGTCCACCGTACAACGCTTATGGGTAATAGATCTTTGGAGCGTTTCAAATTATACATTGAACACATAATTTTTTGTCTCTCTTTACTTAACACCAGTAAACTTCTTTTGTTTCTATTAGTTAATTTCGTTAATAAAATAATTTACTCGTGCATCGACATGGAGAACACTATTAAAGCTGTTATTTTTTATGAAAATGACGATGTATTATTTTTTAAAAAAAATTCAACAAAAAGTTCAGCAATCTTAACCGATCCATTTATCAATTTATGGACTATGCTATGGATCAAATTAAAATCTTGTTCTAATTAAGTATACCTCATAACAACATAATTTTTATTGTTCGATAATATCAAAATAGTAGTACGAGCTCCCTATATTTTTAATGTGAACCAAAATCTCCTTGAATAAGTTGCATGATTATCGATTGCAAACAACATCTTAATGTAATTCATAATTATTAATTTTTGAATAGTAGGGATTCGAAATATCCCTGATTTTTATTTTGTAAAATATAAGTTAAAATTCAATTAATGAAAATGAAAGTTGCTATCAAACAAAAATCGAACTATCAAAATTATATATGTGAGCTAAGAGGAATTGATATATCCAAATCTACTGATTTCTTCGGATACTAACAAAATGTTTAATGTTATCCATCATACAAAGGTTTCGCCAATCTTGCCTATTCCTACAAACCAGAATCTAAGCAAATCCACAATTTAAAAAAATCAAATAAGCAAAATAAAGTGAGAAGAAAAAGCAGAAACCAAGGATTAGGGGGACAAAAAAAAATAGCTAAGATCTGAGTTTGTTAGTGTCATGTGATTATAGGTACCGTACATAGCATTTATGTTTTATTAAGGTTGGTACCACGTGGTACCTCTGCACAAATCTCGAATGCTTGCTTTCTTGCTTCCTTTAAACACCAACATTGCACACATGCGCCTCCTGCAGCTGCTGCCGCCAACCTAACTTGCTCCAGCTACATTAGACGACTGGACATCTCCTCTAAAAGGAATCAGGAAATTTTTAAATAGAGGTCATGTATAATATTATAATATCAATATAATATTAAATATTTAAATATGATATTAATACTATAATGGCATCAAATAATCATACTATAATAATGTGAGTCAATAATAAATAATTGTTAGATTTTACAAAAAAGTCAGATGTTAAACTTCTTGAGAAAAAAAAATACATAACAACAATGGGATATATGTTTACGTATTATTTTATAAAAAATGGAATATATTGGCTCCCATTTTTACTTTTTGGATAGCTGGCCCGACGCGAAGAATTTTTAAATGTTGGTCAGTTTGAAATTTATGAAGAAATCTTTAAGAGGTGAAGTCAATTTTTGTAGCTAGGTCGACATACTCTTCTGAGTTCTCTAATAATAGATCAGAGAATCTACTTGATATTCTCAAATATATTTAGACTGATTACTCGAGATAAGATGGTCCAAATTAACAATAAATTTTTTTACATGCCGACCAAACAGATAGGATAAGTATTAATTCAATGGCAAAATCTGCAACATATTCATTAAAATGCATTCTATACATCATAGGTATCTCTGGTATTCTGGCATTCTGCACAAGTTTGTTACTAGAAAACACTAAAACAGACATTTTCTCACCTGTCTCGAGATTCACGTCTTTCCCCGTCAAAACCTCTACAAAATTACAAAATTCTGATCTTGTGTAGCTGCAGCACTACAGATGATAAGTCGCTTCATCAGTTCAATAGTAGATATGTAAATCCAAATGTGTGAATGAACAGTATTTTACTTCTGATAATATATAACTACCTAAAAGTGTGAATGAACAGTAATATATTTCTGATCATATATAAATCCAAAATGTGAGAACGAACAGTAATTGGCTTCTGGCATGAACTGTTTGTTTGACTGTTCATTGCCATTTGACTTCCCATCTGGTTTGAGTGCTTGATTAAGTGGTTCCACCTCTTTTACACAAATTAATAGAAAATTTGTCCTTCTACATATCTTCATTATTTTAGGAGCATTTCTTATTTCTCCAGCTGCTTTTATAATTTCTTCTCGGAAGAAAACAATATAGGGGGTAATGGAGAAGCAAGTATGAGAAAAAACAGTAGTTCATTCTGCTCATGTGTTCTCTTTATGCCATTCTGTTCATTTGTTAGACGAAAATAAAAGGTTAAGTAGAATGCAATAATCAAAATTGAAAAATAATTTATTTTGAAACATTAATTATAGATTAGCAAGCTCGGGAAAAAGAACCTCAATGTAACAATTGCACTTTGTGTCATAAGGTGTGTTGTGAAAGTACCCCAAAAACACGTCTAAGAAAAAAATATAAGGAAGATAAAAAGTTATTAAAACAAGCCTGAAACAAATTACATGTTTGCATTATTGGGCCAAGATTCGGATCTCGCAATAAATGAGGGAACACGAAAGGAATAACGCGCCTAATATTCCGCATGCAAGCTGCTTATCAGGTCCCATAGAATGCAGTAATGCACTATATTTCTTTGCAAAAGATATAATGCTATGCGCCTATTTGAAAATTAATAAAGGTCCCGGCCCAATATTTGGGCTCCTGGATCTTAATGTTTCCCAGTTGGACACTTGTTGCTTGGCGGAGAGGTTAATTTTCTTAGCTGAAAATCGACAGTCTGCAAGAGATCATAATATCACGAATTCAATACGATATTTCACCCCAATAAACTCTCCTTTTTTACACTCGAAAACATTTTTTCTAACAAATAAATAAAACAGGACAGAATAAGCTGTCATTCCGTCAACAGAAGATACCCCAAATAAAGCTCAGATCAACAGGAATTCTGATTACTGATTAGGCCTCATAAGAAGACTCTTGACCAGGATAACCAAACAATACGCAAGGAAAAGAACTATAGAAGCGAAGAAAGCTACAAATCCCAATCAAATCAATCCAAAATATCTCAGTTACCCAAAACCTAATCCAAATCCAATCTTGTAAAAAAGCTGAAAAATGGGCCAGCGCTGCTGCACAAGCAGCAGAACCCGTCTGCTCCGGGATCGGATCCTCTGAACGTCCATCCTTTTGATGGACGTCTAGGGATCTGGACCGTCTGATTTAATCTCAACGGCTATAAGGGAGCCCCGTGCATTCCACCACACCCGAAAAAAATTTTGGCTCGAAAAAAATGAACCGTCTGATTTAAATCGGACGGCTCCGATGAAGACGTCCACTGGACGTAGAAACGTCCAGAGGATCCCGGTCCCGTCTGCTCCTCCCTCTTATAGCCACCTCAACGATTCTCCTCCTCACTATGCTCTCTCTCTCCCGCTTCGCTCTAACCCGCTCTCTTCCCATTTCTTCTCTCCTCCTCCGAAGACAACCCAAACCTTCCCTCTCTCTCTCTTGCCCCGTTCTCCCTCTCTCCTACCCTTTCTCTTCCTACCTCCGCCATCAGAGATCCAAATCCCACGCTCCTCCCATTTGCGCCGCTACGATGGCGTCTGATCCCACTGCGCCCTTCATCGACTCCGATAATCCCTTGCTTAAGGACTTTGATTTCCCGCCCTTTGATGTTGTTGAGGCTAAGCATGTTCAGCCTGGGATCAGAGAGTTGATTCGTAGACTCGTACGTACACATTTTTTTATTTCCTTTTTTTTTTTGTAGTTTGTTTTGTTTGAAATGGATTGTGCTTGCTTGTAGGAGGGGATCTGGTCGAACTGGAGACCACAGTGGAGCCTACGTGGCCTAAGCTTGTGGAACCGCTTGAGAGGATCGTTCATCGGTTGCAAGTTGTGTGGGGAGTTGTTAACCATTTGAAATCTGTCAAGGACTCCAGTGAGCTTCGTTCTGCTATTGAAGAAATTCAGGTTATAAAACTGATTTAATTCTTTTTTTAAAATACAAGTTTTGTTTGTGATTAAAATATTAATTACCTGGTATATGAACTGGTAAAACGATAACAGCCTGAGAAAGTTAAATTTGGGCTGAGGTTGTCTCAAAGCAAACCCATCTATGAAGCATTCAAGTCCATGAGGAACTCTCCCTCTTGGGAGACGCTAACCGATGCTCGTAAACGTATTGTGGAAGGTAATTTTGTTGCCTTTGACATTAGTTTCTTAAATTATTTGGTTTAATCAATTAGTGAAAATGCATGTTTTTTCATATTGTTTGGCATAATTGACATGTATTGTTATTTTCTTTTCCTATCAGATAAAATTAAGGAGGCTGTTCTTGATGGTGTTGCTCTAGAGGATGACAAGAGAGAGAAGTTCAATGAAATCCAACAAGTATGTTTATTGTTGTCAATTCACACTTGTTTAAAAATGCTTTGCGTACCTTCTGTATATAAAACAAATATTTGTTGTAATATTTTCAGGAATTGGAGAAGTTATCCCAGAAATTTAGTGAGAATGTTTTAGATGCCACTAAAAGATTTGAAAAATTAATTGTTGACAAAAAGGAAGTCGAGGGGCTACCTGCCACGGCACTTGGCCTGGCTGCACAAACAGCTGTATCAAAGGTAGCTATCGAGAACTCTCTCTTTTCATGTGCATATTGCAACCTGTAGAGACATAATTAGATAATTGACCATATATTTCTCAAATTACAAGACCTTAAAACTGACAGAAGGTATTTTTAGCTTTTTTAACACTAGTACCAATAGGTGACATACTGTTCCTGTAAATAGTCCTTTTTTTAAAAAAATTCTTGTTTCTTTTGTTTACTTGCTTATTTTAGCTTTTGTCGTCCTTCCGTGTTCTACAGTGAGCTTCCTGTTTGCTGTTAATTCCTAGCACCATTTTTGGTTGTTACTCAGGCATGACAGTCATTAGACAATACTTAAACTAGCAAATTTAAATTTCTCAGGGATTACCCATTATAATTATTTAAGTTACTGTGGACATGCATTGCAAAATGTATTATTTGTTAGGGACATGAACAATTGTTGCATTTTTTTTCCTAGGGACATGAAAATGCAACGCCTGAGGATGGGCCTTGGATTATCACCTTAGATGCTCCAAGCTACATGGCTGTGATGCTACATTCACGCAATCGCTCTTTGCGGGAAGAGGTTTTCAGAGCTTACATAAGCCGTGCCTCCAGTGGAGAACTTGAGAATACTGACATCATCACTCAAATTCTGAAGTTGAGGTTGCAAAAAGCCAAACTTCTTGGCTACAATAACTATGCTGAGGTATGGGGGACTACAAATTCTCTTTTCTGGATTATAGTTTGGGCAGTTTATGAGGGACAAGCACTTTCATTAGCTTCCTACAGACTTTTTCTATTTTTATATTTGTAAGGTAAGCATGGCAACTAAAATGGCTACAGTTGAGAGAGTGGAAGAACTGCTGGAGAAATTGCGTGTTGCTTCATGGGACCACCATGTGAAAGGTATAAATCATTGTATGCTTTTTCTTGTAAATATAATGTTATATATTACTCAGAACGCTAGTGTTTTACCATTACTAATGCATGGGATTTGAATTTTTTTTTTTTTTTTTACCATTACCAAAATGCTTTTCTGGCCTGGTTCATCTGGTTTCTACATGTCTGATGCAGAACTGCAATTTTATTTTTCTTTTACATTTTGACAAAGTACCATGTGTAGATTAGCTTGGTCTGATTGTTAACTGTTTGTCTGGTCTGCTTACACATTCTGTTGGGTCTCATCCTTAACTGTTAACTCATGCCGATTCGTACAAATGATAGACAAAATTCCAGCTAGTTATGTGATTGATATGATAAGGGTTCTGCATGTGCAGATATTGAAGAGATGAAAGCATTTGCAAAAGACTCAGGTGCTCCAGAGGCCAATGACATTGATCACTGGGATGTTAACTTTTGGAGTGAAAGGTTGCGCGAGGCTAAATATGATATTAATGAGGTTTGTATAATAATATTTGCCTTTTTTTGTATGGTAAATCTTGTTCAATGAAATTAAAGGTTCACTTTATCTGAATGTTACGAGTATTAGCAAGTGTTTGCAATAAAGCTAATTTTGGTCATGTTGGGGCATCAATGCATTGTTAGCTTGAATTTAATACTCTTAATTAAATTACGGAACAGAACATGGCAAAAAAAAACCATACATTAATTAGAAGAACAAGTGTAATACCTGTGGTCATAATTGTATTTGAATTATACTAAATGATACATTCTGGATAGGAATTGATGATTTGTGATTAAAATCCAGAATGTCATGTATGCTTATGGCTGGTAATGTTCTCTGATTACAAATCAGTGTGGTGCTTACTAGAATTTTCTCTTGTAGGAAGAGTTGCGTCCATATTTTGCACTACCCAAGGTTTTGGATGGCCTATTCACCCTTGCAAATAAACTATTTGGTGTTAGTATTGAAGCAGCTGATGGGTTGGCTCCTGTGAGTTGTTTCCTCTTTTCGTTTATTGTTCATGAATATTTGTTTGAGCAGGGCAACTTTGTTTTTTAATTAACTAGTCTTTGAGCCCTCCAATAGAGTCGTCAAGCAATAAATTTGTCTTTGGATGCCTCCTGCTAGCCACATTTGTATCACTTGCAGAAGTGGAAAAAGGGGTCGGATACTGTTTGTGTATCACTTTTGTACAATTACCACTTTTGTATCACTTTTTGTAACTAGTCTTTGGCTTTCTAGTAGTCAGATACTGACTGTAGAGCCTGTTAGCAGAACCTAGGTTGGCCAAACAATCAATGTAAAACCCCTAGAGATATCACTCCACTCTTCTTAAGCACATGGACTTTGATCTTCTGCCTGTAGGACTCCACCCTTGGCATAGTTCATAGTGTTACTTTCTGGTGAGAGTAGCAAACAATGAATCCGAGGCAATGAAAACTGTATGGACAACGATTATGTAGCATGTTTGATTGAAATGCATTAAAAAAAAATTGTTTAGATGTTTTATGCATCAGTTAAAAGACCAGTCTGTTACTAGATCATACCTGTAAAATTGTTTCCGTAAGGCTTTGAACTTGTCGCAACCTGGTGTATAAACTTAATAAGAAGTCATAAAAGAAAAGCATGTAGGTAAGGTACCAGTCTTCTAGGTGTGGTAAGTGGTTTCATACTAAAATTATTGGTTTGTTAACAGCTGGACTTGAGGTGATATAAGTTTAAATGTGGGATGTACTAAGTGAGAAAAGTGATTATTTGGCAGGGAGACACTATTGGGACTTGCTAAACATTATGAGACAGGCGAACCTCTTCCTGAAGAAATCTATTTAAAACTTCTTGCTGCAAAAACTTTCCATGCCGGTTCTTTGACCCTCCGTCAGGAACTCTCAGAACCCCCCCCCCCCCCCCCCAACCCCCACCCAACCAACTACCACCACCACCACCACCCCACCCCACACACACACCAAGAAAGAGAAAATGAATCAAAGCTTTCTTCTACACGGATGTTTTGAAGGGGGTTGGCATCTTTAAACCTTGGATATAAAGATTCACACTCAGCACCATAAATTCCCATGTTTCTGAATTTATTATGTTCATTTAACACTATAGGACTGAATTATGGTTTAATTAGGTTATTTATGAAATGACATTGTGGTTGCAGTCAATGAGAGAAGTGGAAAAGTTGTTCACCTTAGCAGTCTTATCCTGATTATTTTCCTCTGAAAATTCTCATTGCAGATAAGGTTTGCATCAGTGGACTTGGAGCTGCACACAACATTTGACCCATCTGGGGACTTGTCGATTTTTGATGTTGACCGAAAGGTTGCAGAGAGAACATATATTCTTCCTCCTTTTCCTGAAGACAGGTTCCTCTGCAGTTTCAGCCATATCTTTGCAGGTTTCTTAATTGTTTTTGTTAGCATAACTCAAGCATAATTGTGAAACTATACATCCTTGCATTGTATGGATGGCAAGCTCTTGATGCTGTTATAGATGGTTTTTTTGAAGGTAAGGAGACAAAAGTCTCGCCTACGTTTTCATTGAAAGAAAAGGTTTCGTACAAGTTAAAAAAAGAAAAGAAAGAAAGAAGTAAACAGTAAGCTATATACAGAGAAACTAATTACATAACCAAAACTAACTACTCAGAAATTATTAACAATTAGCTATCCATGCTCTAATATCCTGAGTAGTCTTGCGGACAGTATCACGTATGTCTATGTCCTTCTCTTCGAAGACGACCGCATTTCGCAGTTTCCAAATATTCCACAGGACCGCCATCCATACAGTGTCTCGGTTGCTCGAGTATGACGAAGAAGTTAATAATCTGTTTTGTAGCCAAACCTCACTTAGCTCCTCATGGTTGGTCGTTTGCACTCCTTGTAAGAGGAAGTGTTCCCAAATCTGTCTGGCAAAACTACAATCCCAAAAGAGATGCAAAGCCGTCTCATTCCCTAGTCCACAGAGAGGACAGCACCTGATGACTTGCCACCCCTTGGAATGCATGTTATTGCGTGTGTTTAGTCTATCCCTCATTGCTGTTATAGATGGTTAAACCTTGATAACTGTCAATTGATTAGTTAAGCCTCCATATGTCATTATTCTGCCTCATTCATACTTCAATTTTGCAGCAGCCTCCCATTAAGCATGTGGACCCAAAAAAAAAAAAAGAACAGAAAATACAGAATAGAAAAGGAAATAAAAAAAAAAACAACTAAAATTAAAGACCAAAACAAAAGAAAATCAAAGAGAAATGACTAAAAGCGAACAAAAAAGAAAGAAGAAAAAGACTGAGACCAAAGCAATACCTGGTTGATGTGTTAATTCATAATCGAACCCACGAACGTGAGACATAAAGGGCTAGAGGGGTTTAATTTGTGCCATTTTGTATATAGGTGGTTATGCTGCTGGTTACTACAGCTACAAGGTAATGTGTCTTTTTTCTTTAATAGTATTATATGTTGTCACTATTTCTTATGTAAAGAAATAAATAATGAGATTAAAAAGCTGGCCAAAATTTTAGCTGTATTGTGTACATCTTCTGGTTACGAATAAGAAACATTATCCAAGGCCTGTGTAGGCATTTTAATACTTAATGTACTGGTGTTGTCCTGTAACAGTGGGCTGAGGTGTTATCTGCTGATGCTTTCTCTGCATTTGAGGATGCTGGTTTAGAAGATGATAAGGTAAATTTCTCACTGCATAGGTTTATCAACATAGGTTTATCAATATGAAACGCCTAGTTTCGGAATTTAGAATTCCGAAACTAATTAAAAAACGGATTATTTTATAATTTCTTAATTAATTAAAGTTATTTATAATTTTTTCGGCGCCTACGCACATAATACTCACCGCCAATCCGCCATGCGCCATCAAATTAAAGCCCATTGGGCTGATATTTGGTGCCCAAGAAAAGTTGTGGATTAATTCACGGATTCTCTCTCCCTTCAAGACTCTTCGCAACTTTTTCTCTCCCAAGCGCGAACAGAAACACATCCATTCGTGAATTGCCTTTGTTTTTTTCGATAGAGGCAAATTGGAGTTAAAGTCCTTACCCTAATCCAAGTTGAAGGAAGCATTTTATTGGTTCGGGAAGATGCAGGTTAGTAGTTTCTTTGTTTTCTCATGATCCTTCTGGAATTGGAAACATGGTACTTTGGTTGATTCACTTTACAGAAAAAAGTAGCACTAGTTTATCCTTTCCTTTATTTTCTTTTGTTTGATTTTAAATCTTCTTTTATCCAATATCATTCAAACTCTTATCCAATTTTGATTTATTATGCCCAATCTGTTCATAACCCACCTCTGGTTACTAAACCCTAGGTATCAATTATACCTTAATGTTCCTGATTACCTAATTGAAAGAATCTTGATTAATTTGTATACAAGTTAAACACTTAAACCATAGAACACTATTTTAAATATATTTATTAAGATGGGGATAGTTTATACCTGGTGTCGTTAAATACAGTAAGGGTGGTAAATTAGCATATACTGTACTGTCCAGGTTAGTTAGCTTTTAACTATCAAAGAAAAATTAAAAATACAGAAGTAGTGGGAAAAAAAACCAGCTTATTTTAATATTCCTGGTTGTTTAATACTGCATATGTTCTTTGAATGAATTAAATTTTGCATAAATCTGTACGAGTTTTTTCATTGGTAATGGAAAAGCTCTAGTGTTGACCAAATCAGCTGACCTAAAACTAGACAATTTCAAAATAGTTCAGGTTTTGTACCAGTCATTTTGCCTTTCATGTCTCAGCATTAACTCAAGTAGCTATTAATTGCCTATTATGCCCCTTTAGTCCAGTATAAGTCATTTGGCCTGTTTAGTCTATACCTGATTGTACCTCTGTTTCAATTGTATAAACTGTACAGGCCAGCGACAGGTTTAACATAAACTCACAACTTGAGCATCTCCAAGCCAAATATGTTGGGACTGGCCATGCTGACCAGAATCGATTGTAAGCCTTCTTTCCTTCATCTACTTCAACATGAATTTCTTTTTGAGCATTACGTGAGGGCTTAATGTTCTTTTGAGTTCTAAATCCAAAATGTAGTAGGATAAAATAAAGCAAATTTTTATGGTTTATTGAGTTCCTGTGAATTAGTTATGGAGAGACTTAATATGGGGCTAAATTAAGAAGTTCAGAACAGTTAAATCAATTGTTACTGCTTGACTCAATATTAATCATAACTTGAGCTGTTTGAGGCAAGACGGGAAAAAAAGTAATGGAGTTATTGTGTGTGATTGAAAATATGTGGCACTCTTGCATTCTTGCCAGTACAGTAAATATTGGGAATAATTTGCCAATTTGCGCAACAATACTTCTGTTTTAGCTAAGTATAACTGAAATTACGTAATATACAGTGAATGGGCGGTTAACATCAACCGGGATAGCTATGCATCATACATAGGTCGCCATCCTATGCTGGCTTATATAGCTATTGCTGAGAATGAATCCATTGGAAGAGTACGGTACAACTTCATGCAGGTATGCTTATCTCAGCCATTTTTTGCTAGTTTCCTTTTTCTTTAGCAGTTGCAAACTTGCAATCATTTAATTCTTGAAGGATACTAGTATTTCTTCTCTTAGTACAAATTTTCTAAGTTGGCCCCTGGTGACATTCTAGTCATGTAGATAAGGTGTGCTTGCTCTAAGTTTTGGATTAAGCAACAGCTCATGGGACTCTGACTCTTTATTTTTTATATATTATTATAATCTTGTAAAGTTATAATTTCTACAACCCTTGAACTATCATATCTATGGGAGTGGTTCTATAAAGTATAGCCAACTAAGAGTAGGGCGACAAAAAATGGTAAAGTGGACTGAATAGTGTGTCAATATTTGAAGTGGCGGTAAACCTGTCTTTTTTTTTAAAAAAAAAAAGAAATACAAACAGTATGCCAATATATTTTATGTTATTGGCATCATCAAGCGTCAGTTTTAATAAATTTGTTTTTAATCTGCTTTATTTATATTAATTGCAGAAAATGCTACTTCCGTGTGGCCCCCTCCGGAGAGAGATGAAGATTGAAGCTATCTTGCAGTAATCTTTCAGCATGCCTTTAACAGTACTTGTCATGAGTTTTACTTGCAGGAGCAAATTAGTATCAGTATCAATGAATGTATGTCAGAAATTGTGTTTTATTGCTCTGTATTTTATTTTAGTTAAATTGTGAGCTGTTTGTTTAGCACTGAAACTGCTTAGTTTATTGCTCAGTCTTAAACCTAGCAGCAATGAAAAATGCTTAGCTTTCTTTCTTTCTTTCCAAATACAGTAGCTTTATCCTGCGTAGTATAATTTTGTGGCAATTTATTATTACCAGATAAAGAGCCAATATGATGCTCATTTTGGTTTTTTGTTTTTTTTTTTGCTCGAAAATTGGTTCATGGAGTACTGATATATGCTTGGGCAAGGTGACATTGGAATGGTTTCTCTCTTTTTTTTTGTGCTTCCAAAATTATTATATCGCTGTTGGCCTAACTTGCGTGAGTTTGCTCTTTCATGTTTCCCTGTGATTGCTAGCTGTCTCAACTTGTGTTATTGCTCCACCTGTGGTGTCTGCGAGATCCAGTGTTAAACCAACTCCGACTAATTTTATTTTTCCTTTTGAGGACTTTCTTTCCTGGAGCAGTTTTAATCACTGTGACTTTGTTGATTGGACGATTGTCTTTCTAAGCTCGAAAATGCCTGCCTACAGAGACTACGGGCAAAAAGGGTGGGAGAGTAGACGTGAAGGAAGTAGATTATGAAGAATATATACAAGTAGGAACAAATGAAACCACTGGAGTTGTTCTAAAGCAGACTTGAGTTGATCATCATAATTATATTTGGAAGAACTGGTGGAAATCAAAGTACTCGGGTTAAAGAAACTAAAATAGTTAGATTCCTGTACCAGTCCATATGACAGTCCTTGTGTTTCTCATTTTTTTAATCAGAACTGATGAATTGGTTTGATTTGTTAGTTTCTTGGGTTGGTAAAATGTCTCGAGTAAAAAAAAAAGGGGGTCGGTAAAATGTCAATACAAACCAATTTAGTATGATTCTCCTGTGATTTGGTATGGTATGATATGGTATTGGTGAGTTTTTTTGGTAAATCGAGAATGATTAGTATAATTTGCAATTTGACGGCTTTGAGAAACCACATTTTAAGCCCTTAGGCTTATAGTTCGTTTGCAATTTACACTTTCAACGAGCCCTCATTTTTCCTCGAGTTAATAAAATTACCTCAGTTTTCAAATTCTAGACCTTGTGATTTCCAACTAAAATTGAGTACTTTTCTTTCTTATGTGTGACGTTGCTTGAGAACTGAAACTGGTTGCAACAGCTGTATTATACCAACAAAGGTATCTGAATGTGTTTATTACGGCTATGATCAAATATTTGTTACGTGGGATTTCATTTCATTTGAATTGATTTCTCAGGATTTCGTTGGATCTAGCTAATTCCATAAAAATTCCAACCAAATGGCACCAAATCCATTCATTTTGATCAAAAAATTTCTTATGAAACCCCGTGCTGTAAATACAAGATTTTGATTAGGGCCTACTTGATTTTGAAGGTGAATGCATTGTGCTTAGAATCTGTCTAACTCTAGCATTAGTACCACCGACTTTTCATGAAACAAACTGCTGCCTCGACCTTCATTTACCCATAATCAATTACAGAGAGGTCACAAATTCGCTTCCCAAACTGCTGCCTCGACCTTGGAACCGACACTTTAGCTCACTGCTAACTGACCTTCATTTACCCATTATCAACAACCAAAGCCACAGACTACGCTGATATTGGAGTAGTGATGGAACTTTTTCTGTTGCTTCCTTTTACAAAGCCTTCTCTTGTAAGGAAAACTGCAATCTCCACTTAATAACATCTGGAAGATTAGCATTCCTCCATCTCTGAAATTTAGACTGAAATTCTTTCTATACACACTTTGCGAAGGGAAATTACTAACACAGCAGCAGCTCCTGAGGAGGAACCTATTCGCATTACAACCCCGCTGTTCCCTGTGCCAGCAACATATCCTAGAGGACTCCCTCAACCTTTTCTTCTCTTGCCCCTTCACATTGGTGGTATGGGATAAACCAAGCCATGCCAGCGCTACTTACTGCTTATTCTGTACAGGAATCAGTACTCACAACCCTGCAGCAGAGTGTGACAGACAAGATTTCATGTCCTTCTTGCAACTATGTTTGGGGGAATATGGATGGAGAGGAACAACAGGATTTTCAGAGGGAGCAACAGAGATGTGCAGAGAATTTGCAACTGGACTCTGTCAGAGGGGAAGCTAAACTTACATTTCTGCTGACAGCGAGACTCTGATGGTGTTTGTTTTGTTTTTATTTAATTTTCTTTTCTTTTGTTATCAACTTTGACAGCCGCTGTCAATGTTTCTAAAAAAAGATTTTCCATGAAACTAACCTTGTATTTCTTACCCCAGCTAATCAAATACCATTACAATTTAACCAAGAACTCCCTATCACAGTAACTAAATTACAAGCTATCCTCTGTCACAACGATTAAAATTTTGACAAACAACTGTTCTCCCAGTATCCGAGCTCCAGCATATTTCGACATCTGCAATTTGTATATGCATTAGGCTTACATAAAATTAAGCAATGAGTAAGTCACATCTAATTAATGGAAAAAAAAAAGTATATTGAACAACAGTAATGCCAAATATAAAAATCGATTAAATAAAAAAGTATATTGAACAACAGTAATGCAAATATAAAAATCGATTAAATAAAAAATATATTGAACAACAGTAATGCCAAATATAAAAATCAAGTAAATACTCATATACCGTTGAGGCGCTAAATTTTTTTATATAGAACCAAGATTTACAAGATTCAAACCTATATTTGCTTGATATCAGTATGATTCCTATTGTTATTTCTTCTTGACATATTTTGTGACAAATTCTAGCAGGTTTAATGGCTACATAAACTTAGTATAAAATTATAAATACAAACAGCATTGAGTGCTATACAAGTAGTGAAACAATCCCTTAACCATAGGACAGAAAATTTCAATTCATTTATTCATGTAAATTGGAAAACAGGTCTGTCGAGACTAACCTTGAGAAAAGATTGTCGGTGGTATGGGTTGGAATTAGGTTTGAGATAGCACTTGTGGATTGGAGTCCAAGAACATGCTGATACAGGGGCACTATCGTTGGATTTTACATGAGAGGATGCAAGACAAGGTCACAACAAGCAATGCAGCACAGTTGATGAAATTAATGAACTGCTGAAAGGGAAAAGGAGGAGACGGATGAAATGCAGACAAAGGACGGAACCAAAATCTATTACTGTCCAATGTAGCACAAGCTTTGAGGTACACCTGAACTGACAGGTACTAGGCTAGATGACAGCACAATTAAATATTTGAACACATACCATGCACATTTTCATTTTGCACAAAATAAAAAGAAAATAAAACAGAAAGTTTAATGAAATGCTTCAATACCAGTATAAAAGCTCACATCATTAAAGTAAAATATAAAAGTATGGCAGGAATGACTTACATGTCAATGAATGTCTTTCCATGGGATGTGAGCAATCTTTGCCAGTCCTCACTGTTGTACCGACACTGCTCCTTCAGCACAAGGCATCCCTTAATTACAATTTTTGTGACTGACTTTGACAGCTTTGGCAGTGATGAGAGCTCTGGGCAATCTTCGAATACAATCAATCTAAGAGAGGAGAACGTTGTTCTCAAGCTGGCAGGCAGGAACTCCGTTCTGCATTTGTAAAAGTAGAGGTACTCTACAGATGCAAACTTGTTCAGATCATCAGACTCATCAAAACCGAACTCAAAATCAAAATCAAAATCAAAATCAAAACTGATGGATTTGTCTTCAACATGCTCCAGAATTAAGCCTCCAAACTACCCAACCCTGGTTTCTCAAGGAGTCTAGCACCAGCTGCCCCACCTTTGTGCACAACATTCTCAAGACCAGTGATCCTTAGGAACCCCTGAACCTTTGTCAACTCTCCCAACTGTTGTACCTCATATCCTTTTTCTTTTTTCACATGGAACTCTGGGAGGCACCGGAGGGAAGTCATGTTACCTATATATTGTATTGGGGGAACACTCGCAACCACTTTGCCATTCTCACCACTATATGCTATAGTCTGCAAGTTGACTAGATTGCTCGTGTGATTTGGTAAGCTCCGGATTGAATTAGGAATTACCAAGTTGCGTAAATTGTAAAGTTTGGACACTGGTTCAGGGATTTGTTTAACTAAGGGACTATATCCGATGATTAAAATCTTTAAGTACTTTAAAGTACCAATGTCATCTGGCAATTTTGTTGGATAAGGTGAAACTTTTCTTATGAGTATTCTTGGTTTCTTTAAGTTTTTCATAATCTCATTTAAAATTGTACTAGAATAATCTTCCTCAATCGGTTTGAAAATTGTTAGGCTTCGTAACTTCTCCAATTTACAGATATTTGGTATGTGCTTCTGTATATTGCCAACCTCAAGATATAAGTGACGCACAGTGCATGGAATCTCTACCTCCTTGTCATCGTCTATGGTAAAACATTCATCTCTTGACAGGCTTTGGGCCAAAGCATGCATGTTATCATGGATAGTATAGTACTCAAATTCTCTAAAAGTCTCGTTACAGTCTGTTTGGTTTTCGGGAAACGAAAGGAAAATAATCCGAGGGAAGGAAAATTGTCAATTTACCCCGTTTGGATAGCAATTTATCGGAAGAAAAAAAAATTAACCGACGGAAATATATTTCCTTCGTAATTTACCATCCTGTACGAAAATCTTACACCCCGATCTGGAGTGTAACAGACGGAAAGAAAATTGGAGCTTTTACGCTGGACCATGATGCCCTCGAATTTCTTCTATTTTGGTGCGATTTGGCCAAAATCGACTTCTTTTTTGACGCGATTCCTCTTCGTGCAATAAAATTTTCTTTGAAATTGTTCTATAAATAAGATGCGGTTCCTTTTCGTGCCATCAATCCTCAGTAGTTTTCAAAATTTTCACTTTCGGACAACCTACATCACTTTAATTCGTCCATTTATTTTGCTTATCATTTCTGTGAGGGGATTGCTCAATTCGAGGAGAAATAGGATTTCTTGACACCGCTCACTGGTAAGTTCTTCCTTTTGTTTTTTTTCTGATTTGCTTTCTGCCTTCGAATCTATTGTGAAAATTCAATCGTTCATTATAATTCCAACTGTCTCGCGACATATAAAGATTAATAGATTGACCAATTTTCACTTTTGATTTTCACGTTTGGATAGCTTACACTTTTAATTCCTCAATTTATTTTTGCAATACTGTTTCATGAAGGGATTGACCAATTGAGGAGAAGAGGACTTCCTAGAACCGTTGCTAAGTTTTTTTTTTCTTTTCCCGAATTACTTTTTGCCTTCGAATATGTTTTGAATTGCTAAGTTATAGATGAATTTTTTATTCTCAAAAAGCTTTTCACCTTTATGATAAAGTGGTTCATACCTGTGTTGCTGGTAAATTGGTACACAATTGCATTGGTGTATCAAATTGGTACACAATTGCATTGGTGTATCAGCTTGTGCATTCGTTGCTTTCCCCTTGTACATCTGTTTGACATATGCTAGTTATTATCTCTTGTTATAAAATTGAAATTTTAATGTCAATCTCTTAAGAGGATGACAGCGATTTGTCTCAAAAAAATTGTGTACCACTGCTTGTCCACAGTAGAAAGAATGCGGTACCAATGATCATACGTTCAGTGTAATTTAATTGCACTCTGAAATGTACCGAGTCTCATTAATTGACGTTATTGCTTGAATGATATCCAATTGACTAATTGCACTTTGAAATGCATGAGTCTGATTGGGCTGGCTTTTCTCAAGGTTATAATGGTCAATTATTATTAATTAGTCATATTTTACCTTCTTTTAATTTGATCACACAAACAGGAAAAAAGAAAGGAAAAAATTTTCCTTTCCTTTCATTAATCATCCAAACAAAAAGATGTAAATAATTTTCCATTCCATTCCATTAAATTTCCTTCCCTCCTATATTTTACATTCCATTCCATTCTCTTCCCGAAAACCAAACACAGTGTTAGAGTTTGGTTCAAAGAAAAACCTAGCAACTAACTTATCAAAATATTCCTCTCCAATTTCCTCAACCCGTCTGGTAACAACAATAATAAATGTTACAGTTTAATTAAGTGAAAAGAGAAAAATGATAAGAATAATATCGTCATTGGTAAACAAGCAGGATTATTATGGGGTAAGCCTCTGGGGGTCACGTGGGAAGAGTGAACATTTGCGGATGTTGTTGAGGCCACAAAACAGCATTACAACTCTCTCCAACCCCGCTCCAAACCCACCATGTGGTGGTGCACCATACCTAAACAAACAAAATCACAGCACAAATTAGTACTACATGTATACCATGGCTACAAGAGGGAAATCTGGACACTGAAATACATTGTTTTACCTGAAAGAATCTATATAGGTAGAAATAGTCTTGACATCAATACCACATTGCTCAGCATGCTTTGTAAGCATCTCTGGATCGTGTATCCTTTGTGCCCTTGATATGATCTCCTCGCCTAACATGGCATTTCAAAAAGATATTAGACCATGCAATAAAGCTCCAGACTTGTTACATATGATAAGATGAAACAGTGAAGATTTGAGGATTCCCTCGAAGAAAGACATCAAAAGAATTGCTATATTCAGGGTTATCATAACATGGCATGGTGTAGAAGGGCCTGATCCTCAGTGGAAATTTGGTCAGTATAAAGAAGTCTGTATTGTATCTGTTTACAGGAAATGTCACTGTCAGTACTATGCAATATTAGAATGGATTAAGTCATTATATTTAAGGGAGGAGAAAAAGAACTAACTTGTCACTAACTAACTTCCCCAATTTCTTCTCGGCCTCAGTATTAAGGTCTCCCATTGGTTCAATTTCTACCCCTGCTTCCTGCTAACATATCATCTCCATTAATTCCGCATGATCAATAAAACAAACTTTTGTTATTATTCAAGTATATGAGCAGGTAGGTAAACTCAGACAACAAATCCCATGAGAAGGCAATTCAACAACTCAGACAACAAATCCCATGGACGCAGTAAACAAAAAAAAGGAAATGCTATCTATTTTAGATTGAAAAACACACAGCCAGTTTGATGCATCACAGAGTTGTCAAAAGCTTAAAAAAACAGAAATGATTAATATCATGTTGAGCAGATATAAAACAGAAATGATAAAGATAATGCACCTTGAGCATTTGAACACCCTCATCATAAGTCAGTCTCTTGGGCAAGTACTGCAGGGGAAAAAAAAGTTGAGAAACTATCACGAAAAGCCTCTTCCACAGAGTTTATACACACAACACTTCTCCTTGACCACTCGAAGCAAACTTTAAAACTAAAAGTTGTCAGTCATTTTACCTTTATTGGTTGAAATGGGTACTGACGGTTAATGACCTCAAGCTCTTTACTGCAGTTATTATTCAAGTGGTTAAAAATTGCCACAAATAATTCCTCCACAATGTCACAAACCTGCATAGGATCAATTATACAAAAATAAACATACTACCCTTTTTCCTCAAAGAAAGAAAGATAATGAACTGAATAAAACTGAATGAACAGCTGGAATATCATGATAGTGTAACTGTACTACCTCATGATAATGTTCCTTAATCTCCATTTCAACATCAAGGCCTACAAACTCACAAAGATGCCTATGGGTGTAGGAATTTTCAGCTCTGAATACAGGGCCCACTTCGAAAACACGGCCAAAACCACCACAAATGGCCATCTGTTTGTGAAGCTGAGGAGATTGTGCCAAGCAAGCAGGCTTCCCTTTGTACTCGAGCTTGAACACTTCCGCACCACCTTCACTTGACCCAGCTATCACCTTGGGAGTGAAGATCTCAACAAATTTCTTTAACAGAAGGAACCGCCTAAACTCATTCACCCCCACAGACTTGACGCGAAAAATGGCCTGGTTTGCAGGGGTACACAGATCAATCCCCCTATTGTTGAGCCTGGTGTCCTGGCCTACACGCACTAGCTGCTCCCCACTCTCCTCAGCCTTCTTGAATTCTGTTTCGCTTCGTGAAGCATCTTCAATACTGATGGGGAGATTGGGCACAGCTCTGTTGATGCAATAAAGTTTTCTCACCTGGATCTCAACCTGCTGGGTGGCGCCTGTGATGAGCTTGTCGGGTACAGAGATGACACCCTCTACATCCACAATGGACTCCTTGGTGAGGGAGGTGGCAAAGCGCACCATCTGGGGACTGATGACATCCTTAGTGACGACCAATATGCACTGCACCGTGCTCATGCTCTGCCTCACCACCAGAAACACAATCTTCTTGCTCGTTGGCCGTATTGCCTGTGCTGCTCCTCTTATCAACACAGTCTCGCCCTTCATCTCATCACATAGCTCCCCTACATCTTTATCATTATTTAAGATTTTTAATATTACAGGTACAGAAGCAAAAGATAAAAAATTACACAAGCAATGAAAAGAGAAGTCAGAGCAATTACCAGTCCACATACGACCAGTGATAGATTTGGACTGAACGTCTTCCAATGGTATGTTGCCATAACTGGATGACAAAGGATCAGTTTCATAATTTTCAGATCCTCCTGCTAAGGAAATGGCAGCTCTGTCCTGGTGGTGCTGGGCAGCCTTCTTCGTACCCTTCTTTTCTTTGTTCTTGCTTATGGGGTCTTCTTCTCCTTCTCCCTGTTTGTTGGCAGAGCCTTCACCTGGGGAGGTTAACTTGAGAGAAGTATTTATTTGGTCTCCTTCTCCTGGTTTGTATGGGACAAGCAACTCCAGATCCATGGACTCTAAGGTTTGGGCTAGCAAGTGCGGTCCACGGGCAAAGAATAGGTGCTTCCTGCTGGCCAGCTCCTCTGCCAGTTCTGCCTCATGGTTGTCCATCAGATCTTCATTCAGAACCACAACAAGAGGTTTACCCAATCGCAGCGTCTCGAAGATGCTCTCAGATCCTGTGACCAACAACCAACAGTACATCAATATGTATCAAATTCAATTTATACGTGGGCAGTGGGCTATGTCATTTCATTCTTTGAATGCCAAATGTCGAGGGGCAAGAAAAGGCACATGAATTCACTTACCGGCATGGCTTATTACAAGAGAAGCACATTTGAGATGATCAGCAATGGTCGGTGAAAATGTGAAATAATCAACCTCTAGGGCCCCTGGTTGTCGAGATACCTGAATTGTATGTTCCCATTATAAGAGCAGCGTTAAAATCTATAAAATCATTTAGCTTTCTCATAAAGAAGGTTTGAAGAATTTTTTTTTTAAAAAAAAGTAAAAAAGAAAATAAAAAGAGGAGAACTTTAGTTAACAGCATGAACCAATGCGGACCCTTGGTATCGCACCTGCTTTATTGACAAAAATTAATTTAAAAAAAAAAAAGAAACAAGCACGAAAGTTGTAGACTTGTAGTGTAAATTGATGTAATCCGAGAGAGAGAGAGAGAGAGAGAGGAGAAGAGAAAAGACCTTGGAGGGGAAGTAATTGCCACGACCAATTTGGATTTTAAGATGTGAGAAGCCCCGGCGAAAGAGGGCTGCTTTGACGGGCTCCGAATCCACAGCTGCCACGAGCTTGTCGAAGCAGGTTGTCCCGACCGTCACAAACACCTCCCTTCTCTCCCCCATATCTCCTTCCGAGTCCAACGAATATTGGGTGTTGGGAGTTGGGACTGATGCTTCACATAAGCGGTCTCAGAGATGACAGATGTGTGCGTCTTCTCTCGATGGAGTATCGGCGAAACTTGAGTGAGTCGATAGAAACAAGAAAGGAAGAGGGGGAGGCGCCGCAAGGGTTTTGAGGAACCAAATCCTCCCCGTACAGTGCAGAAGTTTTGAATCGATGGATTTCATCGAATGGAGTAGATTGAGTATTTAACATAGCTTGTATTTTTCAAGAGTAGGAAAAATTTAAGTCATTGGATCTTTGAAATCTGGACCGTGTAAAATTATGCAATTATTGCATAGACATGGTCTTTAGATATATTTCATATGTATTAGGTATATATGCTGTATCATTATGTAATGGTTTAGGACATCTAATTTATGTCAATCTTTGTTAGATAATGAGTGTGAATGTGTTAATAATAGTTCTGTTTTTCCATATGCGTGGTTCATGGAAAACAAGTGGAATATGACAATTTTTCCTTATTACTTGCACCTTGGTGTTCAATTTATGTATGTATACGAAAGATGCTCACCAATAGATTTATATGGATTAAAACTCACCTTTAAAATGGAGATGTTTCAATTGAACCACCGGCCAAAAAATTTAAAATATAATTTTTTTTTTTTTAAGGTTAGGTGGCGATTGCCACTCCAACAAATTCCATTAACAAAAAAAATATATACAAAAGGAGTTGAAAAGAGAAAAAAACGAAACAAGAGAAAAAACCTAACGTACACGACTAAAAGAAGAAAGAAAGAGAAAAACAAAAGAAAAAACCAGCAGAATTAAGCTAATCTAACAATGCCGCGTCCAAGCTTTAAAAAAGGAAATGACATCCTTTACAATATGAGACGGGGGTTTAGAACTCGCTGAGAAGATACGCCCATTCCGCTCTTTCCAATCGTCCGCTCTTTCCTTAATGAATCATAAATTAAGATGGCATAAGAAATAAAAATAAATATAAAATATAATAAGTCACAAATATCACAATGAATATGCATTAAGACACGAGTATAATAGAAAGCAAAGTTAATTTGCACATATAACCAATTGGTAATATAAAACATCATGATACATCGTAAATACAGTCAATACAATCAAATAATCAACCAATAAACAAACAATCATTAGTTCGAGGATTCTATTGCCTTCTAACCGTCGATACTTTGATCAACATGCAACTTGAGGTGAATTACAATCCATAACAGAAGCAACCTTGGATGATCATGGCTATCAGAAAAATTGTCAATCTCTGAGGTAGAGGATGATGGCTACTACTCTATAACCAAGGCAACATCACTGTTTTTTCTTGCATCATTTCGTACGCATGTGCACACAATCTGCCAAGAAACATACTTCCTAAGTTATCATGAGTCACCTCATAACAGTTCAAACTTTAACAGAATCAATTATCAATATACACATATAAATCGATTTCTCTAATATAACATCCTTTCTGCGCCACAATTTGTTAACTAATGGAATGTACACATAAATATTATATGAGTCCGACCAAAACAAAACTGGTAAACATAATTAAGCTTCGGCCCACAATAAGCCATCGGATACATAGGCCTAAAGTATATCATATTAAAAATAAACACAATAGAACAACACCATAAGCAAATTTTTTTTGTAGGAAAACACAATCGCTGTTGAGTAGAAATTAGAAAACACAAATGGGATGATGTGGCATACCAAGTTTTTGAGTTTGTCTTTCTTGCCCTTGCCCTTCCTTTTCCTCTTGTGTGAGGTTTCAGACGTGCCAGTATTTTGATGGTCTTCAGCTAGTCCATGTCCAGCTCCTTCCTCTTCGAGATTCCCCTGATTAGCAATTTGAACAAGTACAGACAAATTACTATATCATTACAATACTTTATTATGAAGGTAAAAAAATTATGTTATAGCATTCAAATTGAACAAAAATACGTTTAATGTATGACTAGATATAAACTATATAGAAGACATAAAGCCTACATAAGGTGCAAACAAAAAGGAGGGAGGGAGGGGAGGACGCGCTACAAACAAAGAGAAGAGAGGAGGTGTTCTCTTGGATGACACTGGGATAAATTACTCTTTAGAAATTTGTTGATTTTGGACCTCTTAGTACTTGAGCCTAAGAGATGACAATTCTTGAACTCCCCTTTAATTCGGCTCAGGCCTTAGCCCCTTCACCCCAGTGCCTCCTCATGTGAATTTTTCTTTTCTCTTTTAAATTAGTATACAAAATAACATACATACATTGTATTATATATATTGTTCTCTCTTTTCCTTTAGCAAGGAGATAAAAAAAATGATTCCTTACCATTAAAAGTCTTAGTATTAATAAAACTAAATTGATCTTTTAGTACAAGGATCTGTTATACATATAAACAAAATTTTAATGCCGTTACATTTCTTCAATGTGGGACCATGAATGAATAGAAATACTGCTTGACCAAAACAATAAACATTGGACCAACTAAGAAGAACAAAAAAAAATGAAACAAAATGTAGATTGGTAAAAAAATAAAGGTTATAATATACAAATGGAACAAAAATACATTCAATACAGGACTAGATAGAAAACTATAGCCTACATAAGGTGCAAACAAAGACCCAAATCATCATAAAATAAAATGAGAGAGAGGGAGAGAAGGGGTGGCCTTCTGGCGAAGTGTGCATCCTTTGTCATGAACGCACTTTGGAAACTGCTTCGCACTTATTCACAACTTGCTCTAATGCTGCCACAATCTGGAACTTAGCTTCAATGCACTTTAGTATCAGCATTGGGAGAACCATGGACGATCCACTCAATTTTGGCTCTCCAACAGGCGACAGATCGACAAAAGAGGGAGGTGCGCATGGGACACAATCTGGCTAGCTGCTGCGTGGACGATTTGGAAGTCTAGAAATAAAAAGATTTTCCAAGGGGCCTACTTACCACCAATAATTGCAATGGATCAGATTGTAAACGATGTCAGCAATTGGATGCTGCATGCTTGAGAAGTTTGCTAGGCCCTTTTATTTTCAAGAGATTGTTGTAGTATTTTTTTTTTCTGCTTAGATTTTATTTTGTTCCTGTTTCTATTTTTACTTTTATTTTTCCTTTCTCTTTTTCCCTTGTAAATATTTTCTTAATTTAATAAATTGCTCCTCGGAGCCTTCAAAAAAAAAAGAGAGAGAGGGAGAGATTGTGCTGTGGGCTACAAGATTGGTCCGATTTTATTTGGACTGAACTCAAGGAATTATGAATTCATGTTACATTTTAACAGACAATAACTACTTAATGGAACAAATGGACCTAAAGATATAAGAGGCGCAGGCAATGTCTATGCATGCTGCATAAGTGTAGAAAAGAGAGTTTCAGCTTTGATGACTTTAATTACTTGGACTGCTTGTGCAATATAAAGAATGCGCATCCCTCACAGAAGAAAGACTTCAATGTTTCTTCCTTAGTAGCTGTCCGAATGAGTGTCAGTAGACGTTTAAAGGTTAGTGCATAATGAAGATGAGGCTTCAACTGATCTTCCACATGCTGGTTGAAAGCCAAAAAGAACGGAGAAGTTAGGGAGGGATTTCATAATTGGAGTTTGAAAACATCAATAAATTAATTAATAGGCAAAATGGGTATGTACAGAACCAATTTTCAAATTTGGCCTTAATTATAACACTTGGCTTGGAGAAGAGACTTGGAATTAAGGATTGTGGGCCTGTGGCCTTGGAAGTGTGCAACAGGACGTACTTAAAATAATATAGAGGACGTAGCACGACGGAACCATGGATGTATGAACCACATAGATATATATATATATAGATTAGATTAACTGGCCAAACAGATGAAACATAACAGATAATATATAGTATAGTATAAACTTGACAAATCTAGCCTACCACAAGCAAGCATAATAATTAATTAAGCAAACAAAGGGCAAAGGCAGGAGGTTCCGGCTGGTACCTTGGACCGTTCAGGAGGGCTAGCAATTGTGTATTAGGGGAGATGAATCTTCCCGTCGTTCTGGGGAAATGAGCTATTCTCTCTGCAACCATAGCCTCCTCTTCCGGAGCCTCTTGTTCCGGAATGAAGGGACAACCCATGGTATGGTAAATGGTAACACGATCCTACAGAAGGACGGGGATCAGGATTCAGGGATAGGGTTTTGAAGGACAACTCAACTGAGTTATAAAGGGAAGGGAAGTTTTGTCGCGCGTTCGGGGCGGGAGCAGGGGAGACGGGGTTTTGAAAGCGGAAAGGAGCGGAGGAATAATATCTGCAAAACCAAATTTGCCAAAAAGGGATAAAGACAATAGAGAGAGAGTTGGGCCAGGCCGGAATTAAAGAGAATCTGAGGCTTATCATTACATATTTACATTTACAAGCGGGACCTGTTCCATGTCAAAATGCATCGAGTAACGAAGTAATACGATGATTGAAATGTCAGAAATACATACGAAATTCCTTTCCATGATAATTTGGTTCGGTGTATTTCATTTCCAATGTTATTATTCTCGTTTAAAATCTTGGTTTTTTGTCGTCGATAGACGTTGGGTCTAAAAACAATGAAGATACATTTGTCGTGAGAGTACTGAACAAGGAAAATCAAGTACCAACTCACCCTCGAAAACAACACAATTATCTCAAAATATAATTAATGGAGATGTTTTATGGATTAAGATTTTTCTCGTCTCTTAACTACTTAGATACCCGCCTGAATTGACAAAGCTAGTTTTCTTGTTTCAATTTTCAAACAACCTATAATAAAACAAGTACAAACATTGTGCGCTACTTAAATTAATGGGACAATTGAGTTCAGGAGTTGGCCTCCAAACCATTAGACTTAAAACTGTGCATATAAATATTATTCCAGTCTAACAAGAAACAAATTATAACTGGTAGCCATATTTAAGTTTCAGTCCCGTAATAACTTAATGCATACTTAAAACCTAAAGCATCTCTCATATTGAACATAAAAAAACAATACCATAAGGTGTTGATAATAAAACTCAATCACAATTGAGAATAAAAGAAAACAAAGATTGAAACACATGGGATAACGTAGCATACCTAGTTTCTCAGCCTGTCTCTATTGCCCTTGCGCGGCACATTTCTTTTCATTTCGCAGGAGGTTTCCGATATGCCAACATTTTGGTTGTTGAAAAATTGACTTTCTTACTGATACGATCTTAGTATTAAACAAAACTAATTTGATATTAAAAGATTAAGGAACTGTGATGCCAATAAAAATAATTTAATGCCGGTGCATATCTTCAAATGAAATCATGAACTGAAATATTGCTTAACCAAAACATTAAGTATGAACTCATTAGTATGCTGATAATGGAGTATATCTTCAACAAATAAAAGTTGAACCAACAACCAGTAGAAATAACTACAATCACAACGTCCTTATGATCTTCTTACAAAAAAGTTAAAAAAAAAACTAATAATTAAATAATAGTACTTATAAGTATAAATAAAGTGTAAGACAAAACTTTGCCTAAGAGACAATCAAAAGAGACGAACACATGGCGCGCAAAGACTATCAGTTCTAACATCTCTCTCTCTGCAGTATAGAGCCAATAAAACTGGTCTTCAACTCAGAGCAGTCAACTGTCAGAAACCAGAGTTTCCCTGTCAGACCAAACATAATAACAGAGAGTCATATTATATACAGGCAAGAAAATGAATATTCCTTAGCTATTTTAAAACATCAAATCAATTCAAATCAATTTCAAGAAGCAGTGGCTAATCTGAAATAATTCAAAACAAATTATGTGTATAACAATTGTGCACAATAGCAAAGTAAATTTCAGGAGGGACTGGTCTCCAAACTGTTACACAAAATTTGCGCTAGTAAATTTCACAAAGGAAATGTAAATATTTGCACAAATTTTTTTTATCCACTGCATCGAGGTGCCTAGTTAATTAAATGGTAAAATCCAATCAAAAAAAAAAAAATCCAAAAAGCATCATTTACAGCTAAAAGTTGTTCACTCAAGAACAACAGAGCTAGTGGTGCCAACGGGTTGTGCACTATGCCAAAAGAGCTGCATAGAGCCAACGTTGCATTTGTTCTTTCAGTGCCATTTCACTAGCACTCGTCTTCAGCTAAACCCCCCCAAGGATTGAGCAATCCCTAACTGACACCTTCATTACATTATCTCCCTGATCCGAAGTCCATTCGAGTTGCCTCTTTTTTTTCCTGGCAACTGCCCTTTGGGGGCACTTGGCTTAAAACGAAATAGTCTCATTTTCAGGCTTCAAAGCAGGACCACATCAACCTCGTGGAGGCTTTAGTTTTTTCAAAATATGGTTAGTGCTAGTTTATTTTTCTTCACTAGACAGCCACTATCTAGCCTTTCAAACAAAAAAAAATTACAGCTAGCAGAAATATAGATCAGATCAATATAAAACTTGACAGTGAGCAGACACAAACAATTAGACAACACCATAAGCTGCTTCTTGTATGGTAATACGGTCATAATTGACAATAGAAAAAAAAAAAAAAGAGTAGAAAACACAAGTGGGATGATGGGGCCTGCTTACCTTGTTTTTGAGCTTGTCCTTTTTTCCCTTGGTCTTCCTTTTCCTTTTACGTAAGGTTTCAGATGCGCCAGCTCCGTCCTCTTCAAGTTTCCCCTGATTAGCAATTTTGACAAAAGTTAGGAGTTTCAACGAGTACAAGAAGATTAGAATAATGATGTCACTGCAAAACTGTAATGTGTATCAGCCAAAATTTAATGGAAACAAACAACAGGATAACACCATAAGCTGTTTATTTGTAGGATTGAACCGGAGGCGTTAGATTAAAATAGCTAGATATTTTTGTCTTCGATTATCAGCCAACATTTAATAGAATAAAGGGAGTTACAAATATCAGCGCATGAGAATGTCTATTCAGGCTGCATGAGTCTAAAAATAAGAGGAAGGTTTAAACACTTGTATAATCTTGGTGACTTTACTTGCACTACTTATAGCATAAAGAATGTGCATACCTCACACTCCCTAAGGTCGTGTGAAACCGAGGATAGCATTTTGAGCAGATATTCTTGATGTTGTCGGATAGGATTTTCTCTATCCATGAGGGTCCACGAGGTTAAAGTTGAGGGGTAAGTCCCATAGGTAGGTGACGTCGTAGGTTTAGGGAGAGGTTTGAATGCACGTAAGGAGAGGGCGGCCATTTCGGGAAGTGACATCGGAGTTGTAGCTATAGGTTCACCTTCCACCTGGATAGCAATCAGTACTTAGGGATATCAGAATATGAGTCGGAAAACATTACTAATTGGCAAACTTAATGGGGTATGTTATATATATATAGGTGCCAATTTTGCAATTTGAGGGTTACATTACATAGTATAATATATACTATACCCAAGATAAGATTGGTGGCCTGCTTAATTTCTAACTGGGTGTATACTAATACTGGTACTAGCTAGCAAAACAGATGAAACATAAGATTGACAATTCCGTCTAGCTAGCAATATATAATTGAATCATGCATAATATGGTCATCACTCACTAACTCACATTGGCTAAAAAATTTCTCATTACTTGGCGATCGTGATCACAACGAGGGACGGGTATTTGGAACGGACAGTGCTTACGATTCCGATTCAAGATGGGGGTCTCATCCATGGTAACGATTGCACGGAAATAAGACCTAGGTGGCTAGGTGGCCTAGAGGTAGGGTTATAACTTATGTCTCGCGCATTCACGGGAAGAGAATTTGAGAGGGAGGTTACTCGATTTGACTCGGTCAGATCGACAAGAGGAGAGCGAACGAAATCCGCTGGACTGCAGTGCGGTGGACTGTTTTGATCTTGTCCGTCCGATTAATAATGGATACTCCATAACTAATACCAGATTAAACTAATACTAGATTGATAGACTCGAAAAACTTTGACCGTTGAGATTAAATCTGACGGCTCATATCAAAATAAGTCCACTGGAGAATCCGGATGTAGAATAGGGGTGTCAGGATCCGGACGTAGAATAGGGATGTCAGGATCCGGACGTAGAATAGGGGTGTCAGAAACCTGTCGTTTTTAAGAATGAAAACGGAATGGAAAATGTGTTTCGTTTTCAGAAACGGAATGGAAACAGAACATAATTTCGTTTCGTTTCAGGTATTTACTATGAAAAATCAATACAAAAACGGAACGGAACGTTAATTCCGTTCCGTTTAACGAAAACGGAATGATTTTTTAGTTTCATTGACTGGAACGGAACGAAAACAGAACTTACCAGTTCCGTTCCGTTTCGAACGTTTGACACCCCTGGGGAGAGGACAGGAGAAAAAGTTAGCGAGATATTTGGGCTGGGCTGGGACGGATATCCGTGAAATTCTTTCCAGGCTCGAATGGCCGAAAAAATTATAACTAATCTTGATTAATTAAGAAATTTTAAAATAATTCGATTTTAATCCAAATTTTAAAACTATGCTTGCAGATTCCGATACAAATTCAGTCTAGTATCGGATTCCCGGAATCCGATACTAACAATTCCAAATTTTAGTCGGCAAAAATTTTGTTTTATTCAATTCTGATGTCTTAGATTGTATTTAGAGAATCCGATCTTAAGACTTTGAATTTTGTTTTATTCAAATTTTATTTTATTCAAAACTTCATCCATCCAATACGTCTATTGGTGTTCGATGAGTCCAACGCAGCTATGTATTAGCAGTCGCTGCCAGACCACAAAGAGGAAATTACGGTACACACGGGTGTAGGTGTTACAACCAGCGCAGATCCTCAACAGTCGTTAAAACGACTGTACCAAACAGCCGTTTCATTTTTTCTTTAATTTTTAAAAATTATAAAAATGAAATGTTGAATCCAAACCGTTGATCTTGTTCAATATTACGGGCGATGCATTTTCATATAAGTTTTATAAAATTTGGAGTCGATTTGATACTTGAATTAGTGACTAAATTATGAACGTATTAGAATTAAATAAATCAGGTTCGTTCGTTTATTGAGCACTTAATCAAGTATCAAATCAACTCCAAATTTTATAAAACTTATATAAAAACGCATCGCCCATAAAATTAAATGAGATCAACGGTTTGGATTCAACATTTTATTTTTATAATTTTTAAATATTAAAAAAAAAGAAACGGCTGTTTGGTACAGTCGTTTTAACGACAGTTGAGGATACGAGTCCGTGTTACAACCTCTTCTTTCGTATGTACGTCTGATGAGTATGTATGTGATGGTAATTTCAGTGATTTAAAATTCTTTTTAAGAGTACCAAATTAGAATTTAAGATTCGGTTCTAAAATAAAGTAATGTTAAAAGTATATGCAAAAGCGTTTATACTTTAAAAGTATTAAGGTATCTGAGTTTCACATCTTTTATTTAAATTATTTGTATTATATAATTATTAAGAGTAAGTAAGGATACACTAGTTTTTTATTTAAAATTATTTTTCATTTACTTTAGTACTATTAAATATTATCAAAAAGTTTTTTAGATTGCTAAGGAAGATAAAAAGTTATTAAAACAAGGCTGAAACAAATTACATGTTTGCATTATTGGGCCAAGATTCGGATCTCGCAATAAATGAGGGAACACGAAAGGAATAACGCGCCTAATATTCCGCATGCAAGCTGCTTATCTGGTCCCATAGAATGCAGTAATGCACTATATTTCTTTGCAAAAGATATAATGCGCCTATTTGAAAATTAATAAAGGTCCCGGCCCAATATTTGGGCTCCTGGATCTTAATGTTTCCAAATTGGACCCATTCTATTTTCTTTGAACGCGTTAGTATTCATCAATTAAACGGACCATATCTTAGGAATCGGATCCTCTGGTCGGCATGAATGTGCGGATCACATGGTCGGCAGAGGATCCGGACCGTTCGATTTAATCTCAACGGTTCATCTTTTTCGGGCCAATATTTTTTTCGGGTGTGTGGTGGAATTCACGGGGCTCCCTTTAGCCGTTGAGATTAAATCAGACGGTCCAGATCCTCTGCCGACCAGCTGGTCGCCGACCAGAGGATCTGATTTCCCATATCTTAAGCCAGGCAATATGTAGGGCCGCATCCTCGGCAGTCAAAAAAGGACTGCCGAGAGCAGCCGTTTCAATTTTTTTTTTTATATTTAAAAATTTTAAAATTCAAATGTCGAATCCAAACCGTTGATCTTGTTCAATTTAATGGGCGATACATTTTCATATAAGTTTTATAAAATTTGGAGTTGATTTGATACTTGATTAAGCGCTCAACAAATGAACGTATTAGAATTAATTAAACCAGACTCGTTCATTTGTTGAGCACTTAATTAAATATCAAATCAATTCCAAATTTTATAAAATTTATATGAAAACACATCGCCCGTTAAATTGAACAAGATCAACGGTTTGGATTCGACATTTAAATTTTAAAATTTTTAAATATCTAAAAAAAATTGAAACGGCTGCTCTTGGCAGTCAAAAAAATGACCGCCAAGGATCTGCCTCCGGCAATATGTGAGAACGGAACGGAGGCACAATATTTCTCGAGTCGAGTCGATAACAACGTGCTCAGATAAAAGAAAATATTTATTAATGGCTTGCTGGAATATCAATATGGTGTCGGTAATGGAAATCCTGGTAGAAGTTTTAGAGCTCAAACACCCAAAGTTAGGCTATACTGCGAGATTTGTGAAAAAAAAAAAGCTTCTAAAGAGCACATATTATTTTTTTTTGGTGTTAATATGCAACAAATGTATGTTATAAAAAAGGATAAAGAAGGAAAAGATTTCCTTTTGAAAAAAAAAAACTACCTTATATCGGGAGATGACTTCAGATCAGTTGAGAGTAGTGTTCTAAAAAAAGCACGGCGTGTTCGAACACGGTACGGTACGGCACGACACGAAGGTGGTACGACACGGTAAAATACGGACACACACGACACAAGAACTTAGGCGTGCCGTGTCTTAAGCGTGTCGTGTCCGACTTTGATGAAATCGACACGACACGGCACGACACGTGAATTTCTAGGACACGACACAACACGGCACGAAACACGGCACGAGACACGACAAAACTCAAGAGACACAACAAGTTTATAACGATGGTTAAAAATGCTAAATTTCATAAAATAACAAGAAAAATCTTATATTATCTATTTTTAAAGTTTATTTTATAATTTGAATTTCAAATTCATCCCTAAACATAAGTATATGACTATGTTTTATGAAATTCAAACATATTCAATCACGACACGGCACAAGGACACGGGCGTGCCGTGTCCTTAGGCGTGTCGTGTTCATCTCTTAAAATTTAGACACGATACGACACGCGAAACATTTAGACACGACACGACAAATGATCCAGACACAACGTGTTTGACACGACACAACACAGCACGACACGAATTTAGAACACTAGTTGAGAGTCGGAAAAGAAACCATAAAAAACCAAATATGGTATGCTACAAAAATACAAAAGGCGTTCCTAATGGTTTTGAATATCTGCACATAAAATGTGCGCGCATGCGTACTAATAGTGAAAAACGCGTGATGATAATCATACTACCATACTATATATATATTTTATACATGCATGTATTTGGGAAACATGTATAATGTATTATATAAATTCAGCTAATATCGTATATATTTATATTGAAATGTTGGAGGAAACTGAGTATAAATTCACTATAAGTTTTTTGATGATGGATTTGTTTTTTCATTCATATGTTGACAATTGAACTTGTAATTTGTTATTTGTTAATTATTAGATAATTATATGTCTGAATTATACATTTTTGTGTGGTGTATGTATACAGATTTTAGACATTCAAATTGCAAATAAATTTTATTTTATTTCATAAATAAAGAATAAAAAAGATTTGTTGAAGGCTTCCATATTTTGAAGATTTATGAGCTAATATTTGTGATGAAAGAAAACATTTGTGCAAAAATATAATTGTGAAGAAGTTGTAGTTAAAAAAATTATAAGAAAATAAAATCCGACTAAAGTTCTAACTAAAACATTTTCGAGTATTTATTGTATAATGTTTGGAGTTGGAATATTTATTTTCAATTTGTTAGATATACAATTGGAACATGTCTTTCTATGTAAAAGCATCATTTTATAGTGTGATATTTTATTTACAACAATATATAGTTTGATCTTGTGTGAAAAGTGATTGTAAGTTCAATTTAATTACTAATATGTTTCAATACCTTAATATGTGAATATAGTAAAATCTCATTATAGCTTTTAGTATTATTTTTTTCAACAGCTGACCCGTTAGTGTATGAAATGACTTTAACTTATCAAATATATAATAATCGTAAATATAATTTTTTAAAGTTTTTGTATAGCATATTATAATTTTAAATGAATTTACTGCTAATTGTAATATTTCATGGTTAAGATGAGTAAAAGTCAATTGTAAATTTAAAATTTAATTAAAGAATACTTAAAAAAAAATCTTAATTTTTCTGGCATCCTTCATGTATTTGGCATGCATTCATGCAGTTGTATTCAAATAAGAATTATTGTGGCGTTTTGTCAATTTTTTGCTCGTTGAAATCTTATTTTTATCAAATCAAAACCAAGGTTTACTCCATAACTTAGCATATCTTGTCGTATGATATACTAACCAATCCAAACGAGCCATCAATGCTAGCACATTCAATTATTGCTATCCTAACAATTACAAGGTTATTTCATCATATCTTAGCATATCTAATCATATAATACTGAACAATCCAAACAAGTCATTAATGTTAGCATCAAATTCATATCTTAAGAAATTGTACTACGTTCGTTTTCAATTTTCAGATTCTAATTGCTTTTCATTGAGCATCTGAAAGTATCGAACTATTTAGCTAGGAGATGTTATTTTAAGTAGATCCATGCAAGATCGTAACATCTTATTTTAATTGGATATTATTTAATAAAAGAATAGAGTTGATAGAGGTTACACTGCTAAAATTCCTCTAATTTACAAAGTTTTTAAATTATTTCTCTCCGAATTTAAGTATTATGTATGGTAAAAATATCAACCAAATAAAATAAAAAATGAAAAATACATAAACTTCTCTTCTCACATGCCTTTATTTGCAGTTACTAACTTTATTCAATTGAGCATTTATTTACTTCGGCATTGACTGAATCATTTGCTCTTACAAGAAATAAAAAGTCATCAATGAGTTGGATCATTTTTTACCTCACAAACATTTCTTTAAATACTCATCTTCTGGGACCAACCACACATCCCTTGATAGCCTATTCCAATATACGTCAATCATCTCGCTCCCTCTCTTTGTCATGGCCGCAGCTAACTCAAACAATGATGCCCCAATTCCTTTTGAAATCGCACTTGAAACCAATAGTAATTTGATCCAAAGCGCACCTCAAGAATATGACCATTTCATGGCCTCCCTCCCTCTTAGAACCTTGGACCACCGCCGTATTCGACTGTACCAAGGCTTCTGGATACCAGAAGACTATCTTCGAGGTGTCTTGACCATACAAGAGCACTTTACATCCCGACCTACTGACCTTTTTGTCACAAGTTATCCTAAATCCGGTACGACGTGGCTCAAAGCTTTAATTTTCGCCACAATGACGCGAAAGAAATACCCTTTGGATCAGAACCCACTCCTTGCCTATAATCCTCACCAATGTATAGCCTATATCGACAAGCACTTTTCCCATGGACGAAGCAGGATTGTGGAAGCTATTCCCTCGCCACGAGTACTTAGCACTCACATTCCTTACTCTATCTTACCTGAATCAATCACCGGCTCTGACTGTCGTATCATTTATATTTGGAGGGATCCAAAGGATGTCATAGTTTCACTGTGGCATTTTGCTCAGGAAGTTTATGAGGGAACTCCTGATTTACCATCTTTTTCCGAGTCATTTGAATTATTTTGTGAAGGAAATTCCTATTTCGGTCCAATTTGGAACCATATCATTGAATATTGGCAGGAGAGCAAAAGGAAACCTGAAGAGGTGCTGTTCTTAAAGTATGAGGACATGTTGGAAGATCCCATAAAGTATGCTCGGATTCTCGCAAACTTCATCGGGTGTCCTTACTCAGAAGCCGAAGAAAAGCAAGGTGCGATTGAACAAGTCGTAGACTTGTGCAGTTTTAAGAAACTCAAGGACTTGGAAGTGAACAAATGTGGCAGTGGAACAATTCTTGACGGGCATGTTTCATATGCTGCATTTTTCAGAAAGGGCATGGTAGGAGATTGGAGAAACCACATGACCAGTGAAATGGCTCAGAGGCTAGATGGAATAGTTGCAGAGAAGTTCAAGGAAGCTGGGTTGGAGATGATCAACATGAAATCTGAAACAACATTAGGTTGTTCGGATTGATTTGTGATTTGTGATGAGTTTCTAATTCGTCTTTGTATTTTTTTTTTAATCTTTTCATCTATTTTTCTTATATTGTAAGACTTAGATGTTAAGGTTAGTATTTTCACATCCTAGTTCATGGAGTTTGAAAATTGGAAAGATAGGCATACTATACATTCTAAGGACCACCAGTTCGAGTAGTGGATCAGATCCTAATTAAACATATGGATCTACATTTGCTGGACTTACATATTCATTTGGGCCAAGATCCGATTGAGCAAAGAGCAATTACCGTGCATATCAACTTCAAAAAGGAAATAATAATAATAATAATAATAATAATAATAATAATAATAATAATAATAATAATAATAATAATAATAATAATAATAATAATAATAATAATAATAATAATAATAATAAGATAATAATGATAATAATAATAATAAATAAATAAATAAATAAATACAGAAATACTGCGTAGTTTTTCCGAATGACTATATAGGCAACGACATTAATTTCAGTAATGCTAACATTTAAGGCATAACATTGCTTCAAATTGTAAATTTAGCATAAAATTGCCTTCATATTTTTAATTTTGATTTTTTTTAAAATAACCCATAAATCGGTCTTATTTATCCCCCAACAAAAGAAAAATCTATGTACCTTAAACTAAAGCGATGTCACAATTGTTACACATATATAGGAAATATCACTTTCACAAATTACTAGAAACATCATGAGTTCAACAAAGTTAAAGCAACTCTTCGATATATAAACATAATGCATGTAATCAGACAAGAACTGGACATCTCCAGAGCGACAGATACTGGAGATGAATGATACTCACTGTTAGTTTAGATAGTCATTAATTAGTCAGTTAAGCTGAGCTGTACATGTAACAGAATAGAGTGAGAAGAAATAGATATATAAATAGTCGATTGTAAAGACATTTGTAAATCAAGAATACAGAATGAATTAGAATCAAACTCTCGTCTTCTCTCTCTTGATTTACTTTTACAATATGGTATCAGAGCCAGGTTTTGTATGATTCTCCATTTGAGAAATTATTCAATCAAAAGCCAGACTACACCTTTCTCAAAGTCTTGGGTTGTGCATGTTTTCCTCTCCTGAGACCCTACAACTCCAACAAGCTAGAACCAAGAGCTGATCTGTGTGTTTTTATGGGGTATTCAACCATGCACAAAGGCTACAGGTGCTTACACTTGCCCACTCGGAGAGTTTACATTTCAAGGCATGTGGTCTTCAATGAAAGTGTATTGCCTTTCAAAAATCAACAACCAACAATACAATCTTCAACTGACACACCAACATCTCATAACCTGACCATCTTACCCTTACACTCACCTCCTTTAAATGACACAAATAACACCTCAGTTCGGCCTCCTCTATCTCCCATCACAACTGCAGCTGCAACTACACCTCCAGTGAGCAATACTAGCATTTTTGTACCTCCTGCAACCACAATTACACATCCTTCTGCTGCTCCTCCTTCTACTGGTACACATCAGATGGTTACCAGACATAAATCAAAAACTCTCAAAACCAAAAACTTTCCAAATTATCATGTCTACACTGCCACCAAGTTCCCTGTCACTCCTCCAGAAGGTGAATGTGAACCATCATGCTTCACACAAGCCAGTAAGCATGCTCATTGGCGCCAAGCAATGTCTGATGAACTGAGTGCATTAGCAAAAAATAACACATGGGAGTTGGTGCCTCTACCTTTCAATGCAAATGCTGTAGGATGCAAATGGTTGTTCAAAATAAAAAAGAAGGCTGATGGCTCAATTGAGAGGTACAAAGCTAGATTGGTTGCTAAGGGGTACACACAACAAGAGGGTTTTGATTATTTTGAAACATTTAGCCCTGTGATTAAGCCTACAACTGTGAGAATTGTTTTATCCATAGCTCTTTCTTTGGGGTGGCAACTACACCAATTGGATGTCAATAATGCATTTTTGCATGGAGAGTTAGATGAAACTGTGTATATGCAACAACCCCCAGGCTTCATTGATGAACACAGACCATATCATGTGTGTAAGTTGAACAAAGCACTTTATGGCCTAAAACAAGCCCCTAGGGCTTGGTTTCAGAAACTCAAGAACTTTCTCACTTCTCAACAATTTTACCCATCACAGGCTGATAACTCCTTATTCATCTACAACTCAAAAGGCATTGTTCTGTATATACTTGTCTATGTAGATGATATCATCTTGACAGGTAACAGTCAGCAGGCCATCCAAAACCTCATCAAAACTCTTGATACTCACTTCTCAATCAAAGACTTGGGTCAATTAACTTACTTTCTAGGGGTTCAGGTCACCAACACTTCCTCTGGATTACACCTCACACAAACAAGGTATCTACAAACAATATTGGAAAAGGCTTCTATGGTTGGTGCTAAACCCTACAATACACCATTGCAGGCTGGTGTGCAGCTATCAAAACTGGAAGGTACCCCATTATCTGACCCATTGCAATACAGGACAGTTGTTGGCATGTTGCAGTATGCAACAATAACTAGGCCAGATTTGACCTTTGCAGTCAATAAGGTAGCTCAGTTTTTTGCTCAGCCAACTGACAAGCACTAGCAGGCTGTGAAACGTATTCTGAGGTATATTAAGGGCACCTTGAATTTAGGCTTACTGTTTAAAAAAGCCAATGATCTATCCATTGCAGCATACTGTGATGCTGACTGGGCAGGGTGCCCAGATGACAGAAAATCCACCACAGGCTTTGCTGTTTTTCTTGGTTCCAATCTGGTATCATGGTGTGCTAAAAAGCAAACAACTGTTTCGAGATCGTCAACAGAAGCTGAGTATAGGTCCATGGCAGCGACCACTGCAGAAATCAGCTGGATTCAGTCACTTCTTAGTGAATTGGGTTACAAATCTCAGCATATACCCTCTCTCTGGTGTGACAATCTCAGTGCTACTTTTCTGGCAGCTAACCCTGTTTTTCATGCCAGAACCAAGCACATAGAACTTGATTATCATTTTGTTAGAGAGAAGCTAGCTGCCAAACAGTTGTCAGTCAATTTCATTTGCTCAGCAGACCAGATTGCAGACATTCTAACCAAGAGTCTCTCAAAATCACGTTTTCAGATGCTAAGGGACAAGCTCAGTGTGTGTCCCACACAGCTAAGCTTGAGGGGGACTGTAATCAGACAAGAACTGGACATCTCCAGAGCGACAGATACTGGAGATGAATGATACTCACTGTTAGTTTAGATAGTCATTAATTAGTCAGTTAAGCTGAGCTGTACATGTAACAGAATAGAGTGAGAAGAAATAGATATATAAATAGTCGATTGTAAAGACATTTGTAAATCAAGAATACAGAATGAATTAGAATCAAACTCTCGTCTTCTCTCTCTTGATTTACTTTTACAATAATGCATTTTATGATTTACAAAAAATAATCGGATATTTCTTTGCATTACATTAGTTCCATTTACACTGGTAAACAAAAAGGTGCAACATTCATTGGTTTTAGTAGAATGCATTTTGTGCGTTTATGAACCAAAATTATTGATTGCATCTCGGTGTTCCGTAAAAATTGAAACTATGAATGGGGAAAATGGAAAGAGAAGAGTCACCTCCTGACCTCCGCGCCAAAATATTTATTAGAGGGTTCACATTTTGCACAAAATCAAACAATACTTAAAACTCCAAAGAGAAGTAATCCATCGAAACATTGAAATGGAGAAAGTGGTCCAAATCCGAACCCTAGCGGGTCAGTCGATCACTATCAAAGCACCTCCCGACAGCTCGATTCGGGCCCTTAAGCTTCTTCTAATGGAGTCGTTTCTTCCCGCCAAAAATTGCCCCAATTTCCACCTCTTTTTCAAGGTCTGCTTTCTTTTTCATATTTACTGTTGCTCTTTCTTACTGAAGTATTTCAGTTTTAGTTGTACTTCCTGTCATCAAATATTAGTGCGATTAGTGGGTTTCAAACATAAATTTGTGAACTTTGGTAGAATCATTTTGAACTTATTATGCAGGGTTCTAAATTAAGCTTAGAGGCTCAGATTGGCTCAATTGATGACAGTGAGTTCCTAGTGTTTGTCCCTTACACAAAGAAAAGACAACAAACTCAACCTATCTCAAGCACATCCAATCAAAGTGCAGCATCATCAGAGCCTGCTGAGCTGTCGCATGCATCGGCATCAACTTGGCAAGATATTATGAGCGACCTCTCGTCTCTATCTGACATTCCTCAATCAGAAACAAATTTGAATAATCTTTCTCCAGATATGCCCTTAAACAAGAAATCTAAGGCGTCTTTGGGTAATGAGGATGTAATTAAGCAAATTTTGGGTACCAATTTAGAAGATACTTTTGATAAGAAATTTGGTGTTGCAGTGAGGCAAGTGCTCGATTCAGTATCTTGTTTATCCATTGGTTCTTCTGATAGCTGTTTGCTGTTCAGTGAGTTTTTCAGGCTTTCTGGTAGTGATGCAAAATGTGCCTGTCCACCGTGGTTGAAGAGACTAGTAAAGGTCTTTACATTGTTTAATTTGTTTTATGGGGTGGTTCAAATGCAAAATAAAAGTGCTATGGATTGGGGATATCTCGAAGGTGTTCTAAAAAAACATGCTATGTTTGGCATTGGGGAAGTGCTCATGTCAGATTTGGAAACACTCTCCCATCTTTGTCCCAAGGTAAAAGTGATAACTCTTATTTGCTATAGGCTATCAGAACCTGCTTGTACAGCAATGGAAATGGTACCCAGTTGGATTTGAACCAGTACTTCATGCATTCTGTTTTGGGTTTGTATATTGGTATTTTGTTGTCTGAGCTAGCATGCATCATTTTATAGATTCAGTATTGTATAATGGAGTGTCAGATAATAAATGAACTTATATCCTGTTAATAATATTGCTTTTTCTGCTTGGTGTGATACATACCAGCATCAGATGTCACGCAATTGCTAGGTAATCAATATAAGTAGCCTTTCTTTGTGCAGTAAATGACATATCTTCCTCAGCTGTGATAATTGAAAATATGGCTTACAAAATTACAAAAGAAGATTCAAAAGTAGCATTTATTTATTTATATGATTTTCTCATCTATTTGTAGATTTTTATCTTGGCTACACAAGAGGATAAAGTTACCAACTCGAGCTGCTCCATTATTGTCAGAACTTCCTTGGATCATGAACTTATAAAAGAAACAAAAGGTAGTAGATTAGACTTTATACTGAGGTGCTTAATTTTATTGGGAATTCTTTATTGTGTGAAATTTTCTCTCACATATTAACAGAAAGAAGAAGGCCAACCAGTGCATCTGTTATTAATGCAATTTCAAAAAGGTGGAATGTTCTTAGGGCAGATCTGTGGAGTTCTATAAAGTACTGCATGGTAATAATTGCACCGATATCAATTTCAACACCTGAAAATCTTTCTTTTGGGGTTTCATACTGACTTATATTGACTTGGTTATCTAGAAGCAAAGACAAAGGACAAACATGCCACAAGAGATCTCTTTTGAAGAACTCATATCTATTAAGCACCAAACTAGTGGGTCAAAATGCTGCAATAAGAAGGGGGTGAAGATTAATGCCCATAGGGTTGGTTGCTTTGTAAGTCTGATTCTTAGCTTTAAAATGCATATTGTTTAAGAAGTTCCAAAAATTCAGTCAAACGTTACAGCAATCAAATTTTGGCTTTCACCAAAAATAACTTACCACAATTTCAAAACTGCTGATATTGGGCAATATAATACTTTTAGGGCTCTGTTGAGAACTTGACGTCTTAAATTGTCACTAGGGAATGGAGGCCCTGGAACCTGTTGAAATGATCGAGCATCTTAAGGGAGGATTGGGAAAACAAGGACAGGTCTCTCTCTCTCATACTCACACTCCTCTCATAACATGCACGAGCAGAGAGAGTCATATTTTTTGTTTCTCTTTTCAGATTGTACATGTAAAAAAATTAGAAGGAAAGGAGGGAGTCTATGTGGAAATCCCAGAAAACATTTCCAAAGAAGTGAAAGAAGCCCTTGGGCAGCTTAGGATAACTAGATTATACAACCATCAGGTAACTAATCTTTTTTTTTTTTTCCCTATTTTTGTTACTGATGAACACTGCTTGAACTCCATGTTTACTGTTAAATAACGTACAGGCTGAAGCCATACAATTGGTGCTGTCCGGGAAGAGTGTGATAGTGGCAACATCAACCTCTAGTGGGAAATCTCTTTGCTACAATATTCCTGTTGTAGAGACTCTTTCTAAAAGCTCACTGGCATGTGCTCTTTATGTCTTCCCTACCAAGGTTTTTGTTTTTGTTCATTAATTTATTTATAGGATTTTTCTTTTCAATTTGCGTGGAAAGATTTTTAGAGGTATTTCCTTTTAGCACTTTTCAAAGGAAGGCTGAGGCACTTTGAATAATTAATGCAGGCATTGTCTCAAGATCAGCTGAGAACTTTGTTAAAGTTGAAAGAGGCCTTGAATATCCCGGACTTAAACATTGGCATATATGATGGTGATACTCCCAAAGAAGACCGTGCTCGGATTAGAGATAATGCTCGAATTGTATATATCAAACTTGGCTCACATTAATTATGCATTTATTCATTTAACTTGTTTTATATTTTCCATATGTACCTGTCTTATCTTTATTTTCTGCACAGATCATTACAAATCCTGATATGTTGCATGTCTCGATCCTGCCTCATCACAGTCAATTCCAACACATTTTGTCAAATCTCAGGTGCATTCTGCCATTCATATCATACATTGACATATAGACTAAATAGAAACATTAGACTATCTTCTTAGAGCTTAATATGTTGAACAAAAATTTGTTGGCTCAAATTAGTTAGCTTTCAATTTCTTCTACAGGTATATTGTTATAGATGAAGCTCATATATACAAAGGAGCATTTGGTTGTCATACTTCTCTTGTCCTGAGGAGATTGAGACGTATCTGTTCTACTGGTATAACAAATATAGTTATAGCTATTTTTTTTTTTCTTTTGCGTGTGTGGCTTCTGTATGACGTGGCAGGAGTTGGGGGGGGGGGGGGGGGGGGGGGGGGTTGAACTAGCACACTGAAACCCTAATGGATTCACCATAATTGCATGTTATGGTCTTTTATCTATTTTTTGAACAAAGATAGGTACACGACCTACTCGTTTCACTCATCATAAAATGAAACAAAACAATTGTCTCACAGATCATATGAGAAACTACGCTACCCCTACCTAAAATTAAACCTCTGAACTATGGTCTCAGCTATAAATGGTATCCCAGAAAGGTCACAATCCCAAAGGTGGAAATCATTCTTCAGCAATGCAATTTTTGCATTCTAGAACCTTTAATAAAACACAATTATGGTCTTTTGCAAATTGCATCCAGCATTTACTTTATTTGCAGGTTTTTTTTTTCCATTTTGCTTAATGTAATAATCTCCCAGTAGTTCGGTGTTGGATGCAAATGAAAAAATTGTCAGCAAATAGTGCTAAGCACAATAATTGCTATGCATTGTCTTTATGAAGAATTATTGGAATGTAAACTTCAAAAGCCCCATTTATTTTTTTCGTAACATTTATTTGCTTTTCTTCAGTTTATGGCAGTAATCCTACTTTCATTTTTTGCACTGCTACCTCTGCGAACCCACGTGAGCATGCCATGGTATGCTGATCATGCAGACTTACCTGATCTTAACAATGAAATTTTGTTAAAGAGTTACAAATTCAAATTGCCAATTCTTTTTCTTTTATTTCAGGAGTTAACCAACCTGGACAGCCTAGAGTTGATTCAAAAAGATGGGAGCCCATGCAGTCCAAAGTACTTTTTGTTGTGGAACCCTCCGTTGCGGTCCATTGATGTAGGCACCGACATGATTTTCAATTACCAACATAGGTTTATAAGAAAGTGTGCATTTAGGAATACCTTAGGTGTAACATTCCAACACTTTTCATTTTTAGAGTTCAATGAATCTAGGCAAGCACGAGGAAACAGTAAAAGCTGTACTAAACAGACGTAGCAGGTACATTTTTTTTTTTCTCTCTGTGTAAATGGAAACTTTTTGACTTATTTCCCAACCCTTATTACTTTTGTATTGTTTATTCAAAACTCCTTTGGAAATCACTTATTAGAATGTAATAGGTTCTTTAATATTCAATTATTAGGCATATTGCTGCAGCCTACAGGCCATGAATTAGGATGTGGGCCTGAAATGGTGAAGGTTTAGCCCAAAAAGGAGAAACTCAAAACTGTCTGAAACTGAAACTGACCCAACTTTTTGTTGCGAATTTTAACTACTCGGTATTCATACACAGGCTGAAATTCGTTAATTACGAACTACTGGCATGAAACTCTAATGGTTGGTTTCTTCGATGTTCTTTTGCAGCCCAATAATGGAGGTTTCCTATCTATTTGCAGAAATGGTGCAACATGGTCTAAAGTGTATTGCCTTTTGTAAAACACGCAAGCTATGTGAGCTAGTTCTCTCTTACACGTGAGCTACTCTGTAATCTCGCTTTTCAAATGGAAGTACCAACTGCATGTTAGTACATAACTACATATTACAGAAATTGATACCAAGTGTTACGACATATGAATTCTGGAGTTATTCAAAGTTGTATTAGTAGTTTTCCTCTCTTTCTCTGTTGTTATTTGTCAGTCTAGTGTCACATTTGTATTGTTATCTCACTTTTGCAAATGCAAGAATGAACTACATGTTGCATACATTGCAGAAATTGATACCTGAGTTTCTTTGTTGTATTGTTATTTTTTATTTCTTTGTCATTCATAACATTCCTACTATAATAGGCGTGATGTTTTAAAGGAGGCATCAAAGCACCTTGTTGATGCTATAGCTGTTTATCGTGCTGGCTATATTGCTGAGGTTAGTTTAATATCTTTCTTTCTTTTTTAAATGTCGAGCTTACTGCTTTTAAGTATAAGAATACAATGTAAGTTGTGTGCCAGTATCTAATTTCTCTTATCTTTGTCTTGATCTCTGAGTACTAAAGTGCTATTCATCTGGGGTAAATTATAAGCTTTATGATATGCCAAGCAGGACAGAAGAAAGATCGAGTCAGATTTATTTGATGGAAAGTTGCGTGGTGTAGCTGCAACTAGTGCTCTTGAGCTAGGCATTGATGTGGGCCATATTGATGCAACCTTACATCTGGGCTTTCCTGGTACTGTTGCCAGGTATGTTCTAAATTTGAACAAATGTACTATTTGGTTTGGATGATGTATCAGTCTGGTACTGGTTTCAGACTAACTATTCTGTAGTTATTAAATGTGGCAAACTTGATTATGTAAGCATTATTACAAACATAATGAAGTTCTAAGGTACCAGAAGGAATGTGTTATTGGTATCGGAACAATAGGTAATTATGAACGAAATCCCTTTGAATAATATAGGGGTGATTCATATTGTTAATTTTGCAGCATATGTTGTATAATATGTCTTGAACTTTCAGCCTATGGCAGCAAGCAGGGAGATCAGGGAGAAGGGCCAAACCATCATTAGCAATCTATGTTGCATTTGAGGGACCTTTAGATCAGTATTTCATGAAATTTCCAAATAAGCTCTTTGGACGACCAATAGAGCATTGCCAAGTCGACTCACGTAATCCAAAGGTCTTTTTTAATGTGATCCGGAACCTTAATCTTTAAGTCAGCATTTGCAAACCTTACATTCATTTGCCTAAAAATGAGAGAACTGTTTTCGAGTGCACTCATGTTATAATGCCTGATTTCGAGTTCTTTCTTTTTCATTTTTGTTAATTAGTAGGCAACATGCCTGCCTTGCTGGGACTTGACTAGTGTGTAATTTGGCATTTTGATTATTCACTTTTTTCTCTTAATTTTTTTGTCTTCCTTTTATCTAATAGGTGCTAGAACAACATCTCACATGTGCTGCGAAGGAATTACCACTTTGTTTGCAATATGATGGAAAATATTTCAATTTTGGTCTACAACAGGCAATGTCAGCTCTAAGAAACTTGGGCCATCTTGGTAATAATCCTAGTGGTGACCTGTCTAAAAATATGTGGAGCTATATTGGCCCAGAGGTAGGTTTTTCTCCTTTAATCTATCTCATCTCTGTTCTAACTTGTTTTCATGTTTTGTGAATGGTGTATTTGCATGCTGAAATTTTGGATGTCTTTTTTTTTGTGTGGCAGAAAAACCCTTCACATGGAATCAGCCTACGAGCTATTGAGAACGAGAAATACATTGTTTTAGATAAGTCAACCAATAAAGTACTCGAGGAAATTGAAGAAAGCAGGGCCTTTTTTCAGGTACTTTATCCCTTGCCACTCGTCAGAATGCAGAGTGATAGGAATAAATATATAAACTAATAATAAGCAATTGTAAGATTCGTTTTTAAGAATCATAATGATAGTACTGATAGATCTAGTAGTAACAATTAAAAGAATTAGGACCGATTTTACTACTGATAAAATTTGCAAAAAACTTGTTGAAAATTCCTTTTTCTTTATGTTAGGTCTATGAAGGTGCTGTATACATGAATCAAGGCATAACTTATTTGGTAGATGAACTTCAGTTGTCTACAAAGACTGCATTATGCCATAAAGCTGACTTGAAATATTATACAAAAACTCGTGACTACACCGACATCCATGTGATTGGAGGTGACCTTGTATGTCTTTTACTTCATCAAGTATTTATTGATTGTTTTGAAACATGATAACATTAGTAGACAGCACCAAAAGTAATTTTTTATCAATCTTCCTCCACAAAAAGACAGAGGAACTATGACTATTAATTAATTGTATTTTCATTGGAAAATTTCAGGCCTACCCTCTTGTGAATGACTTTGAATCTGATCATGTGAAATCAACAGCGCAAGCAAATAATTGCAAAGTAACAACTAGTTGGTTTGGCTTTTACAAAATATGGAAAGCAAGCAATCAGATATTTGACAGCGTGGGGCTTTCTCTCCCTTCATATTCATACGATTCACAGGTATGCTTTGCTTATTCTATGTTTTGATAGCTATAATTATAAATTTATAATCAATAATATAATTTATTGACTAAAAGAGAGCTGTGCTCAAATGCAACAAGGTACTTTTGTAGTATGGTTCCTGTGAAACATCCTTTTTGGCACACCTTTAAGGCACATGCTGTGATATCCATAATTGGGGAGGCATATTGGTACTGTTGTTGCTGACTCTCTTATGTTTTTTCAGGATGCAAAATCTTATTGAAAAATTCTAAAACTAGACTTGAAAATGTCTAATGACGACTCGACTAACAAAACATAAATATTAACAATGAAATATCACTTAGGAAGTAGTTTGTAGTTTCTAATGGTGCCATACTTGTCAATAGTTATTGAACTTTTCGGGAACATTTCTTTTTCATGATTTCCTGATCAACAAGGCGGCATGGATAAAGAGTTCCCGAATCAGTGAAGAGAGCAGTTGAGGCACAGGACCTTGTTTTCAGATACGGCTCACATGCTGCTTCCCACGCACTTGCTAATGTGACACCGCTTTACATGACTTGCAATGTTTCTGATTTGGGGACAGAGTGCGCTAATCCCCATGATAAACGTGCAATTCCTGAGAGGATTTTGTTGTATGACCGGCATCCTGGCGGCATCGGTCTCGCTTGGCAGGTGAAATTCTCAATTTGTTGTATGGTTGTGGCTGAATTCCAGCTATTAAAAATTGTGTTTTATCCCAAAAGGAAAAAAAAAAAAAAACTGATTTTTTTATTGGATTTTAATATTCAGTGTTGATAAATAACTAGGTGAGATGTAAATAAGAACCACCAAACAAATTATGTGGGATGGTCAAATTTGAATTGGTCTGCAGGGATAGTATACTTGTGCTTATTTTGGCCCACAGTAGGGACAGACAGATAACTTTATGTCATCTCTATATGGTGGCATACATAACTTATCCCACTCACAGCTTGGGCCCTTTGCTGCTTTATTCCACACGAAGGAATGCTTGTTTGGCATCATAAATGTAGTACAAGTGTTATCCATCCAGATTACTGCACAAGCAGCACAACCAAACAAAAGTTGGCTTATAGGATTATGGTCTCATAGTTTTATAGTGATTTCCTCTCATTTGTCAGAATACTTGTATGCCTGGTCAATCTGTTAATACTGAGTTCTGATGGCAGTATAAGTACGAAAAGAAAATCACCAAAACAGCAACAAATGATTAGCATGTTTCAATATTTAACAATGTCACAGGAAGGGTGTGCCCTTCTAATTGATGGTTGAAATGTTGACTACATCATGAAAGGTGTAATATACCAAACAGTTGTGTACTTTGTCAAAAAAAAATGCTGAGGGAACTTTCTGCTGTTAAAACGAAATCAGCAAATATGTTGTTTTACATTGGGCTACTAGAAGCGTACTATTTCACTATTTAATACTATTTAACAGGTTCAAGCACTCTTTGGCGAACTCTTAATTGCTGCATTCGAGCTGGTATCCACCTGTACCTGTGTGGACCCTACTGGTTGTCCCAATTGTGTCCAGACACTGACATGTGATGAATATAATGAGGTCTTAAACAAAGAAGCAGCTATCATAATCCTCAAGGGTATAATTGAAGCAGAGAAGTGTTATTTTGAGCAAATAAATAATGGACATGAAAACTCTGGCCAGTTTTGAAGGGCCTGATATAGTAAATATTTGAAGTCAAGTGGCTTAAAGCAATAAAGTTGGTTTAGTTTTGTTTACAAATTGGATTTATCTTATGTTGGTATATGAAACTAGACATCAGTAAGTTAAGAACGATATCTATTTTCTTTTCGTTTACTAGGTTGGAGAAAATCTTGGGTGACCTTTATGTCTCTGTCAATATTAATCTTCACTTATCAGAAAGGACACCTCATGTGACACCTGGTGTGCTAGCAATAGTGGGATAACTCTGACACGGAGGTTTAGAGTTAAATAAAGAAAAAAATATATTTTTTATAAGCTAATGGAAAAAACATTCAAACGGAAAGCTATATACAAATCTAAACTACAGGACCTAAAACATACAACAGATGACAAAAGATCAAAACTGCCATAAAGAATCCTAACAGCTGTGCTGATTGAAGGAATCAGCAACCTATCCAACCGTTGTTACACTATAGTCTACGAAATTGTAGCTTCTTTTTCTTTGCATGTTGTCACAAGAGTAGATTGGTATCATAGAATCCGGACTTCCTTGAAGTTGACTGATCACTTGGTTTCAGATTATCACTGTGCTTAACTGCAACGAATCATTGCAATCTTGACCTATAGTCTTTAGTTTGTAGAAACGTTGGCACCTGGTACTGCTTCTATGGAAACAATGGGTTGACTAGCTACACCTTCTGAACACAAACAGAGAATAGAATCAACATGACAACACACACAGACGAAGCTCCTCATCTTCCAAAAGCCCCTGAGGAAGAACCACCTGTACCACCACCCCCAAATCCAAAACCTTTAGCTCTCATTTGCTGATAATATACCTCTTGTTCACGTACCAGTCCCGGTACCATCGGTACTGACTGCGCTGTCATGCCCATAAGACCGGCATGAATATTGGCCCCATCAACAACTCCTCCTTCCTTTTGTGGACCCACTTTATCCCCTTCTAGCTCTCTAAACCTCTGCAAATAAACCTTTAACGGTTCAACATATTCTTCAAACCCTAAAGTGGTCATGGCCCAAATAAGATCATCACCGTTCACAGTCTTCCTTTTTTCTCTCTGGCATTTGTCAGATGCCTCACCTGTTATGAAGCTGATGAACTCAGAGACGCACTCCTGCATCGTCTCCTTGGCATCTTTGGAGATCTTTGCATTGGCCGGGAGTGCCCGTTTCATGATCCGGCTAACGTTTGCAATTGGCAGAAAGCGGTCTTGCTCCCGTAGAGAAGAGAACTCATGTGGACTCGTTTGTCCACCTGAGTCGTTGTCTGAATCCGCCATGAGAAATGAGCTGAGAACTTGAGATAGATGGTTTTTAGAAGATGGTTTTTTTTTTCTTTTTGTTAGAATTAAAAAGGAAAAATATCTGAGGAACTGAGTAAGGGGGGAAATAGAATATGACTCTAGAAAATATAATACATAACAGAAGAAAAGGTACAACAGCTGATCTAATTTAAGGTGATTTGAAGAAAGGAAAATCTGACAGGGTTTTCCTTTTCTTTTTCTATGCTAAAGGGAAAAAAAAAAAAATTGATGGTGTTTCAAAGTTTGAACAATTCAATTAAACCAAAAGAGAGACAGGCTATATAGACAACAAACTCCACATCCAGAACTTGTAGGAAAAGAAAGGCAGGTGAGGTAAAGAGATGTGTAGATAACCTTTGGCTAAGGAACTATGAAAAATGTTACTGGGATCAAATCAGTATTTATTCTTCTTGGAGAAGGAGAGGTGGAAGAAAGGAGAGGGAAAGTTTCGGAGTGACAGACTGACAGGTTCCGTTGGATCCGGGCTTAGAAGTTGCATTGAAACTGACACGTGGACGAATGGTTACCGTTTACTTAATGATAAGTAGTGACGAGTGCGGCCAGTAGGAGCCCTTCACGGCCGTCGATGCGGAGCACGTGCACACGATCGAAGCGTTCATTGGCTGTGGGGGTCCACGGAATCAATCTGTCTGAATTCGCAATGAACTGGGTCTTTCCTTTATATGTGAACCGCTTACCTAGCATTTTAAGTCGCTCTGTAATTCGGAGTTCTACTAATTAAATGGAAAGAATTTTTATGGAGATAATTTAGAGGTTTAGACTGATTGACGGCTTGGAGGATTTAAATATATGTTTTTATTTGTAAAATTATTTTATAAAAAAATACAAGTGTCAAGCTAAAATAAAAACATTTCAAAAATAAGTAGTGATGTATACAATTTTTTTCCCCTCAAGGCAAGCATTATTATGACTTTTTTTTACTGAATTGCTCATAGCATTTTATGAGAGGCAATATAATATTTTTGTATTAATTAAACCTTAACATACTTATCGCTGTTCATGTAAAATATTTTATTCAATTATTCAATCTTTTTTAAGAAGACTTTATAGTTACATGTTGTATCCAAATTATATATATAGTTTTGTTTATTGTTGTGCTTTTCCCAACTATGAATCTATACATATATACACAGACAGACGAAATTTAATACTAACAAAATGTGTAAGAACACCATCAATACTTAATTGATGAGATTTTGAATTGCTTGAAATGTTTTCGGTTCACACTTAAGTAAAGGACACCAAGCCCAAATAATTACAGGATCCCCGAAGGTATCTGAAATATTATCTCTTGTTAAGATTTAGAATAAACATTAAGAGGTGGGTTAGTAGTTTAATTACACAATTAAGCTGCCCACTTATTGTCTAACGACAACACATCATCAACCCTGATAGCGATTTCCAATTTATTATCTAAGGATATGATTTCCATCACCAAATTCGCACTTCGCTATCAACTAACATAGCCTTTTAAGCCCTATTAGTCTATAATCCTATACAGTTTCAACCTTTTTAAGTCCAATTTTATTTTTTTTAATTTCCATACACAGTTGTACCTTGTCGTGAAATATAAACTGTTTTTGTTAGCATATTAGTTGCGTAGTAATTTGACGTATTTCTTCATTTTTAGCCTTTGTATTATTATTACTTCTTGTTACCATTTTCACCTTTGCTATTTCTTTTTTTTTATTTACTTTACTCATCGTTCTTTGTTTTCTACAAGACCTTTTTTCTATTTATTTAGTTATCACTATTTATTTTCCACAAGACCTTTTTTTTATCTATCGGTTATCATTATTTATTTTCTACAAGACCTTTTTCTATTTATTTAGTTATCATATTTTTTTGTTTACAAGACGAAGTTACTCAAATTAACTAATCGGAAAATCTACAATAGATTTCTTATTGTTTTGTTTGCTCTCATTGTTCTTTTATTTTTATTTGTCTGTATTTGTTGTCTTTCTTGTTTTAATCGCTATAAAATATAATTTTCTAACTCTTTGTATTATGATTTTATCTGATTCAATAAATCAGTTGGTAATCAGACTTTCAGAAAACGAAAAAAAATAAATAAAAAAACTTCGACAATAATTGAGTCTTCATACAACATGACGCGGTACTGTGGACCAATTTATGTATAATGAAATTTATGATGTATGGTCCAGTATGAATAACAGGATTGACAATTTGACATGTAGGATAATCTTTTGTATAACCATGCAACGGAGGTAGAGAACTTCACAATGGAAACCAACAATACAATTCTATAGATCATACATCATAATTTAAACTTTAATCTGCTATCTGCAACCCTCAAAAGCCACTTCAATCTATCACTTTTAGAAATACGAATATCATGGTGAGCAATCTTATAAAATAGTTAGGGATCAATCATATAAAATACTATTAGTACATAAACTTGCACAGGTTTGTAAGAGGAATGTGTAGGTGTGCGCACCCCCCGGCATACACATGGCAGCTTAATAATCTCAATTACTTCTCGAGTTCCCAAATTGTGCTTGACTACTTGCATTAATTCTTCCCAGTTCCCATTAAAAATTTATAATCATGACATATATACAGTAGTAAGCTCCTCAACATTTATAGGAAACAAAACGAAGAGATAGGGGAGGCCTACTCTTTTAGGACAGATTGCATGAAAAACTACCGTCTTGAAATGCAACGTCCAAGACTACTTTAAATAACAAAACATTAACATAGGCTACAGTCAATTTGAATAGGGACTTCACGAGGAGCTTCCGTACAGTTCTAATTTTCATTTTCATCTTTGTTTTGTTCTTCTTTTTCCTCTTGATTTTCTTCATGGTCTTCTTGCTCTAGGATATCATCAGCGAGTCTATATAGGCCTTTTTCTAGCATGACCATTATTGCATCTTTTCTTGGTGACATATCCATTTCAAAATGCTCATCTAAAAAAAAAGGGTAATTAAATCAGTTAATTGTTAATTTCTCCATCCTCCACTTTGGTTTCTGTAATGTCTGTGTGGCAATACTGGCCATCATATATCATATCATATCATTTATGATATAATACTTCAATTTTGGAGATGTTTTCTACAGTACCATGCTTACGTAAGGGTGATTTCATCCTTTCATTTTTATTATTTATTTTTTTTTTGGGGGGGAGTGGGGGCTCTGAGGAGGCCCAGATCGTGCGAAGCACGATGTCTCATCTAGTTTTACTTATCATTCACAATTCAAAGCTCAAAAATAATAATAAAATAATGCTTTAAGCTAATATCACAATGTAAACAGTACTATTACAATTGCCAATATAATTATATATATTATTTTTATCTATTCATATGGAGAAACAATTAATTAATGTGGTTACGCAAGATTGGCACATTAAATGAAACCATTTTCCACATTCAAAACAACATAGATGTTCAGTGGGAGATCATACATAGTTCCTCTAGGACATCTGAAAATGTTGCCTGCAAGAATGAAAACAAATTGGAAAAAATAATATAGAATTAATTCAATATTATTTTATCATAATATTAATACTGAATAACCAATCAACCCAACCAAATTTGCACATATAAGTCTCATTTCGTTTTGCAAAAAAAATTACATTTTGGAGCTCAGTGTTAGAAATCCACTTAAACCAAATAAAGAAATACATTAGCACTGGCATTGAAATGGTGCCCTCGTGCATGTGTTCAGCAACATAAATGTAAAATCAACTCTAGATCAAGAAATGGTGCCCTCAAGGGAAGTGCTTGTATGCATTGTTTGGCCAACTTGTACAATCAACTCTAGATCAAAAAATGTATAATCTGCAAGAATGACACATTCATATCTTGGATTATACAATGATATCATGTGACATAAGAATCAGACAAGAAAATATTTTTATTTCTTATACAGGATTGAGATATTGTAGCAATAAATTATTTATACGAATTGAGAATCATAATATGTTGCTGGATACCGCTTATGATTATTGGAAATAAATAGTGATTTATTCTCCATGGCCAACATAGCATAAATCTTCAAAGGGTCACACAAATAGAACTTTGACCACACAATGCATTATCTATTTATTCGCAACAGTGAGTATTGCAGAAATATGATAAGTTGACTAATTAATTATATACTATTATGAACCGTTATAATTAATTAAGTTAAAGGGATCATATAGAAATAAATTAATACATTATCTGATCCCAAAATAATTATTAATGAGTTAATAATTAATTTTAGATCAATACGTTTTAATATAAATGGTTATATTAATTAATTGGATCTTTATTTAATAGAAAAATATATAGTCCAATTAAAGAGTAAACTAGAGAGGCTTTAATTATATGAATTAAAGACTCAATTGGACATGAGAGAGAGCCCATAAAGGTCCAAAATGTGGCAGCCATGAGGAGTGGCATGGGTGTAATTTTGGAAAAGTTTTTCCTAAGATTTGAGCTCTATAAAAGGACCCCTTTGGAGGCTCCAAGTCCTAGCCTTCTCTCTCATCTCTCTCTCTCTCTCTCTTCCTCTTTGGACGGCTCAAGCCTCCTCTCTTCTCCATTTGCTCATGTGTTGAGCTCTCTTCTCCACTTAATTAAAGATAATTAATTGCTAGAAGAGAGAAAGCTAAAGGGATTATGCTTATTCTTAGGTGTACTAGCATATACCTTGAGAACGTGGTCAATCTCCTTGGTGGACTCGAGGGCCGACGACTTGACGGTGGCGGTGGCGATGGAGAAGGCACACCATCGACTCTTAAGTTAAAAGTTCGAGTCTCTTTATTGCAATACAAAAGAGGTATAAATCTCCTCCTTGTTCTCTCTTGTTTGGTGTGTTTGATGGCTTGTAGCACTAGATTCATGTTATTTAATTGTTAATTAAGCTAATTAGTAGTTTAAAAATTAAAATTGAACACTTACTAACAAGTATCGTATTCTCATAATCCGATACAACATTCATATTTATGAGAAACCGATACTATACTATATCGGTTTTTTAAAAATCTGAATTTTGTATCGATTTTTCAAAAACCGATATTGCATTCATATTTATAAAATTTTATTACTTTTAATTTATTTTCCAATTTTTTTATTATTTTATAATTATTTATAATTTTTTCGGATAAATGGACATCACACTTGTAAAAAGTAACTAGAGGCTGAGATTTAGGCCCAATAGAATTCGAAATCGTGTGTTCCGGTGCTGATAACTGCAATCAGCCTCTAAGGCAATCACACAATCAAAATTTTTGGGTAAGCGCGTTCAACTCTGTCTTTCCGAAAATGGAAAATGCGTCCGAGCGTGAGAGCGCTTCACCCGTCCCTGCCCTCTCTTCCGCGCAATTCACCCACTTCACCCCTCCCTCTCCTCTCACGTAGACCATACCTTTCCCTTCTCATATTGGCGCTTCATCCCTTCCGTCCCTTTGTCCCCTCTGTTTTCTTCTCTCAGTGCTATTGAAGTACTCCCCTTATACTTTTTCGTTACTTCTTTATATTTATTATTTACTCCCTTTGTATTCATTAGTTACTCTCAATATAAACTACATATTTGCACTTATTAGTTACTCTTGTATTAGATACTCCCTTAAACAATCATTAGTTACTCCCTTACTGCAAATTATATATTTTTGTCACATAATATAAATTTTCTTTCTTAAGACATAAATATTAGATACTCCTTACTGCAAATTATATACTCTCTCAAAATAAACTAAGTATTTGCGGTATGCCCTTATATTTATTAGTTACTCCTTTGTAATTATTATTTACTCCTGTAGGTTATATTAGTTACTCCCTATAGTATGTGTATATAAAAACTTATTAATTACTCTCTTGTAGTTATTATTTACTCCAGTATAATATATTAGTGACTCCCTTACCAAAAAGTGTATACTCCATACAAAACGTATATAATTGTTCATGTAAACTGATTAGATACTCCATTATACTTATTATTTACTCCCTTATAATTATTGAGTTACTCCCAACTTGTAGCAGAACTAGATCTATGGTGAAGGAGAACGAAAAACAACATAAGAGATAGTAGAAGGGGAACGAGATGAGAAACTGTATCCATGACCAAATCTGAGAGAAGAGAACCAATAAAATAAGAAAACAAGAGGAGAGTACCCAATCCCTTTCAATCATGTGTGAGAAAATCCAATTCGATAATGGAAAAAAATGAAGCCAGGGATGAACGATGATTGGAAAGGGGGCAGAAGTGCACGAAGTGGAGGGCTCGATCGGGTGAAGGAGAAAGAAGAGACGCAGATTGAAGAGGAGTCGTGCAAGATAGTAGAGAGAAAATGAGAGAAAGAGAGAAGGAGAGGCGATCTCTGGTTTAGTGGAGAAAGAAAAATGAGCTGGATCAAGAGAAAAGAAGAATGAATAAAAGATCGCGTGAAGGGAGGGAGATAGAACGAAGGGGGAAGAGATCTTGTGAAGGGAGGGTGGCGCGCTCTTCTCTAATTGCTTGATCTTAAGCAATTCCCGTTCCAAACCACATAACCAATCATCAGCAGCCCAAACGAGCTGATCATTTATGGGCCTCACTGTTACATTTTAGGTTGTAGCTTTACAAATCAAGCCTTTTGATTAAGTTGCAGTATTTGACATGCGAGTTAGGATCACCTGACAATGTTTTATTTTGATATTTTCTTAACAACACTGCATCAAAGTCAAGTTTACCGAAAATTAAATAGAAAATAATTAAAAGAGCGCATTTTTGCCCTCAAAACATGTAGAATATCTTATACGAACCATTGCAATTTTCAACTCGACTTGCCGCAAGGCTTACTTGCATCATCATTTTTCATGTTTATAATGTGTATGTAGCCCATAAATCGCTCTAAAGTGTCCCTAAAATATGATTACAGGTTATTCTTGACATTTGTCAAATTAATTAAACTATTTTGTTGTCAATGTATCCCACGATTTAATATATTTAATCGGGTGACATCACTTGATAATTTATTATTTTCATAATTCAAGCAACATTTTTTAAAATCCTTTATATGATGTAAAATAGGGGGGAAAAAGTGAATAATAGGTACATCACTGGAAGTCCATTCGAAGTACAGTTTAGGCCATTATACTACTGACCACCATATTACAAAGTTCCCGTGCTTTCCTTTTTGTCTAGAATCTAGCACAGAAAATTGGTTCTTGCCAAACATACTCGCCTCCTTCCCTACGAGAGGATAATATTTTTTTTTAGGGCAAATGAGGATAAGATTATTTGGTTCATCAAAAATAAAGATAAGATTATTTGCCAGATGCCTCGCGAGGAGAGGAGTAGATTTATCCCGTAATATTTAATAATGGAAGTAATGTTAATTATGAAATTCCCTTTTGTTTTTTGGTTTTGTGGGTCTTAAAGGTTTGTTTTTAGTTTGTATATTTGAAGCCAAATTTAATGTTTGAGGTTTATTCATCTCTTAAATGATCTAGCTCTGAAAATTTCAAATGGAAAAAAAAAATCCTCATACTCAAAGACTTAATTCTAATCAAGTTTTTACAAAGAAAACCTCTCTACGAAGAGAGAGAATAAGGGGTTGTATATAAAGTTCATACGGCCTTCGGAAATTCAGACAGTTTAGACCACGGTTTAGTTGTTTTGTCTTTGTCCAATGAACACAACACCAAAAATAAAAAAATAATGCAAACCAGCCGAATTTTGAAACATCTATAGAAAAGTTCATACGTGCCGTCCTTATATCGTTCGCTACATTTTAAATTCTTTGTCGGCTTTTTATGTTAAACTTTCCGTACGGGTTTTTTTTTTTAATTTCATCTCAAATTCTTTTTTTTTTTTTCATTTCTCTTTCTTTTCCGGGCATTTAACCCAGGACAAGCAAGTCAGCTTTAAAAAACTGCAAACTGAAACCGCTACAGAAAATGTACTTAGAATGTGATTCTATGTGGGCATGTGGCATAAAATCAAGAAAAACTATATCGAAAAACACCAGCGAAAAACATAAAAGTATTACTTTTGTTTTTAAGTAAAGACAAAACCTCAAAAGTTTATTTCACAATGTGTATTTTCAAGCCTAAATTCATGGTTTCATAAAAACTATATAAAAACTCACCAATAGTCTATTTTCAGCTTATTTATAAATATAAATATCAAATAAGAAAGCAAAATTAAAAGGTACCAGACCAATACAATAGGCGTGTCCATTATCGTAAACCAATATATACTAGATAAGGGGGAGGCGGCTTCGCCGCCATTTGATAAACTATGATGGGTAAATCTATGAATTTATAAAGAATTATGTATTTCCAAATATTTTAACGATATCGCCAATGATTATCAATTTGGCAAATGTGATAAAGTTGAACATATTATTTTGAAAATCATAAACCAAAATAATTAATGCAACCCAAAATATAAAACGTATAAAATGGTAGAACGTTCCATGAATCATCTATTAGATGGAACGTTGATTATCGAATCGCGCTCGATGTTAATTACGTCTAATATTTTATAATAATAAATATAGATGAAATAAGATATAGATACATACGATACGTACATATCTAGATGTAAATCTAACACAAAGCTTTCATATAAAAAGAAAATTATAATGCAAAAATTTTATCTGAACTTTTACCAAAAAAAAGAAAAAAAAAAAAAAAAACATTATCAGCACTTGTCTCTTTTTTCTGGAAAGTGGTACCAAGTTATTTCTTCGCCAGATACCAATTTTCTCAGTAATCAGAGTACAAAAAAATATTGAATTCACTACAGATGTCCATGGAGAAATATAAATGGATAACAAATCTAATAATAAAAATAACTAAGAGCTTTGGCCGAGACAGGTGCATGCGCTTTTGGGAAGAATGCCTGAAACCACAATTATTATTAAATTAAAACTTAAATAAGGCACATAATTGAAAATTGACAGTAGTACAGCGATGAACATAGATTGCTAAAATGTCTAATGACAGTAGGGTGCCATCATCTCGACAGAATATTTAACCGTACAGAATATTATTTTATAAACAGATTAATTAGTAATGGCAAAATAAGTATGACAAAGTCTCCTTTGCATGAATAAGACAAAATACCTTTGAAGTTGTCCAACTATTAGTACAACACTTGCTTGATAGCTATAATCAAGGTTTTGAAAAATTTTTAGTACAACACCATGAAGGCCTTGCTCTAATGTTTGTTTTAATAAAATCTTGACAGACTTGACTTGGTATTGTCCTTACACCAGAATATAATTGGTGCTAATATATTGCCTAACTTATGTTTATTAAACCAAACATTTAGAATATTTTTTTTTATTTTAGACATCTTAGTGATTACATGTCAATATTAATTCCAGGGGCAAACTTGTAATTGTTCCTTTGTAGGATGTATATGCTATTCCAGTATGTTCGTACAATCAAGTTTTACTCAAGCAAGTGTTTTAAAATTTTTCAAAATGACCTGCCTAAGCATATTTCAATGGTGCGATTTAGTTCAAATATATCATTTTCCAGGTCAATAAAATAAAAAGGAAGAAAAGTAACAAAAATAATAGCTACCTGGTATGCTCCAAAAGAGGACGAACCAAACTCCGCCAAATCCAACTGACACGATATCTTTGAAAGCCTTTCCTACAATGGCAATCTGTAGAAAAAGATCAATAAAAAAGAAAAAATAAAGGTAATAGAGTCCAAAGGATTATGACTGATAAGTCAAAACATGCATCAATATTTGAAGTTACACTCTCAAACCTCAGGTATTTTAAACTTAATCACAACATCATTCATCAGGTATGGACTTTGTTAAGTATTACTTGAATATTGTTTTCAAAATGACCAGTATAAGCATTGTTAAGAATTTGATAAGCCATTTTTTGGCACTATTTAGACCCTAGCTATGAATCATATAGACAGTAGAATGTGTTGCCTATGCCATTTGTCATAGAACACTTAGAAGGATTGGTAACAGTAAAAACTGCGAAACAATTTGGTCAGTAAATAAGAAATTCCATGCACGTGCCTTGAACAATTGAAATGTTTAATTAGTTTGTGCCTTGAACAATTTAAATGTTCATTTATTTAATTACTTCTTAAAACTACTCCTGTTGTGCTATCATAATCATAAACCTTTTACAAACATTTCTAATTCCTAACAAATCCATGGAAGGGTTCAATATGTGCATCATGATATCAGACAATATCCTCCTAGAGCTTTACCAACAGGACCCTCAGCTTTCTATCTATTAGCAAAGATGCAAGACATACTACCTAGACAGTTACTTTGTATACCTGATATAGTTGGCAACACCTAAAAATAGTTGGGGTACCGATTCAGTGTTTCATAATCCACATAGACTATTCCAAAGCGAGAAGTATACCCAAGCCGCCACTCAAAATTGTCAAGCAGAGACCATGCAAAGTACCCTTCATCAATTGCCTTCTTAAGCTCTAGCATGTAGCTCCTACAATTTCCAAGGATTTTTAAGAGGTTAGTTAACAGAACAAATAAGATAGGTAATCTGCTACATAATATGCACCAGCAAAAAAAAAAAAAAACATTAGGAAATAACATACTGTTTTAATTTTTGTAAGGTTTTACAGTATAAAATCTGTAATTTCTGCAACTTGGTCATCATCATCATTTCATTGCAATCAACCATTATTAAATTCAAGTTGTATTCATTTCTAGTTGAACAAAAGGCCATCAAACTCAAACATGTACAGGTAATAAGAAAGAAAAAAAAAAAATGAATATGAACCCGGAAGATTTCAGTTGCTTTTAAGAACACATTATCATGCATAAGCTTATACAATACATTACTGTGTTATCGATGCACAATAACACGGAAAAAGTCATCCTTAATAAACTTCCAACAATAAACACCAACTAATGACAAATTTATTACTGATCTTAACCTGTAGTAATCAGTCCTTGTTCTGTCATTCACACCTTCAGCTATACTAATATTGCCAGGCTGGTCCATCCCTACAATAAACATTAGTCAGTATAAGAATTGTGGATACAATAGCATGAGAATAAAAGTTGAACATAAAACACATGATAGTTGTATTTCTCTTATAGCTCAAAGCCTCAAACCATTTTCGGATATGATGACTGTTGGATTGCGGTAGTTCTCTTTGACATACTTAACGGCCTTGTGAATTCCCCATGGGACAATGTAAAGCCAATACGAATTAGCCTGTATTTTTTTAGAAAAATATATTCCATTAAATATTGAAATCTTTGTTGCATAATACATAGTTACCATGATAATGAAACCTCTCAGCAATTGTGGTGTTATTTATTCTCAAACATGCCAAAAGAACATGACTATTAACTAATAAATAACTGATATATACAAAGTGAAATTTGTTTAATGCTTTTCTATCTAATATAATGTTGACACCGTAAGCAAAAGTTCACTAAAATAATAGCAATGCTATGTTCCTATTAATCATAACCAATTCAGTACAAAGTAGTCTTTTTTTGTCCAGATATTTTTTCTTGTCATCAACTATAACAGAAAATAGACAGAGTAGAAGACAGTATAACAATTATCAAGCAAGCCTGAACAAAATGGTATGCTTAATTCTAATTATTAATAGAAAGAAAGGCAAGAACAGGTACCCGTGGTCCAATTGGCACACCATGGCGATCATCTGCAAAGTATGAACCACTGGGTTAAAATAGCTCGAAAGAAATAGGGCTAACTGTGAATTTCACCAACATAAAAACCAAATATAGAAGGAGCTCTTAAACAATACTGAGATATAAGATCCATGTGATTAATTAGTTTGTTGCTTACATGCATAACCAACATGCCAATCATAGAAGCCAGGTGACAATTCAGCATCATAAATGGTTTGTAGACCATAAAATCAGAAACAATTTTGTAAAGACCCAAAGTGTCATATAAACCTAGAACATAACTAATAACATACTCATTAAAGAAATATAAGCAGAATAACTAAAAGGTCATTTCACCTATATCTACTACAATCTGATGCCAATAAACATATAAACACAATTGATTTTACCACTGTGGTGGAGCCCGTTATTTAATCAAGCAAACTCTAACACAAAGCTTACTAAGCAATGCCAAATTTCTAGTTCCAAATCATGTAAAAAGAGCACTGATACGAAATTACTAATAGATTAAAAAAAGCTGAACCAATTTGGAACCCAAGTTACCTCACCAAAATCATCGGTACACCAAAACATCATAGCGAAAATTGAAAATTACATATGTAAAACGGGAGGAAGATCGCACCTTTAGGCCACTCAGATAAGATCCGTTCGTTGACCATGGCGATTGTCGAGGAGGCAGCGTACCGAATCGGGCCGATATCGGATCTCTGGAATCGGTGTCACACGTGTCATATTTTGCTGGTACAATAGCAGATAATTAAGTAGTATAAAATTTTCCTGACTTTTATTTGTATTTTTGTATTGTGGGATTATTCAGTACCATCGTGATAGCCTTAGAATACCGAATAATTAATCTGCACATACATATCAGTAACTCTGTAAATAAACTTAAAAAAAAAAAAACTCTGCAACGGTTGCAAGCTATCCCTATTCAGCCGTCTCCCCATGGATCAGAGCTCTGCCAGTTAAGTGCATATAATAAAATATTTTTTGTTTGTTCATACCATGGTTATTTGTTTAAGGTCGAAGTGCGAAGGATGCAGTGATAGCTGTACCAGCCTACTCAAGATGTCTCTTTCATAACCATACCTCTTATTAACCGTTTTGTTTCTCTTGGAGGTGTGCTTATGAAAATATTAATAGCTTATGGCAACAATTGAGGAAGATGACCTGCCTGCGAGGTATGAAACAAAACGGTTAAATTTCTACAAAAATCTAAAAAACGGAATAGTTTTTTTTTTTTCATAGGTAGAGATAAAAAATACTTTTGCAATTTCAAACTATTGAGAGGAAGAGAGAGAGATCATGATACCTATGATTAGGATGGAAGACACGGACACCTCAGCCTAGTCCGATCGAGAGACAACTTAGCCTATGGAGAGCTCCGAGAGAGCTGCGGTTAGGGTTTAAGGCTTTTGAGAGAGCTCCGAGAGAGCTGAGGTTAGGGTCAGTCCCAAATTCTCAATGGACTTAGGGCTTTTGAGAAAGCGGAGGAGTCCTGATTGATCGATCGAGAGAGAGCGTTGATCGCGGCGCTAGTCGAAGGCAGAGGATCATGGTGGTAGTCCAATAGGTGGAGGAGTCAGAGAGTGAGGTTTGGGTTTTTTCTACGAAGGAGAAAGAGGTAGTCGAAGGGTCTGTCGCTGAGGTGAGGTGAGGCGGTGTTAGCGGAGGAGGCGGCGACAGAGAGGAGGGCTGAGGGGCAAGGGCTGAGGTGAGATTGGTGGAGGAAGCAAAGAGAAGGAGAGGCGAGGGGGAGGAGCTGGCGACCGCCAAAGGAAGGGCTCAGCTCAGATCGATGAGAGAGGAGAAAAGAAAAGAGAGGCGAAGGAAGAAGAGACGCGAAAGAAATTGATAAACGGATCAGATCGATCGATCGATCGCGGAAAAAAATAGAGGGCTCAGATTTCCGCATATCATAGCGTATCGAGGCTTAATTATACTATAGATATCCCCCACCGTTTTCTCTTAAAATTGGACTGTCCATTATCGTAAATAACACAGCACACAGTAACTAATTAATATGGAGAACAAAGGTCATAATGCTGACTCAAATTGAACAAGCTCAAATTCACAGCCGACGCATATAGTGTCTACACAAATATCATCAAAGTTTTAAAACACAAAATGATTGATCTTAGAGTTGCTAGGTTCTGGGTTCATAGATTCAGCCACACTCGTCACTAGGGGTTAGGAGACAGCCAGATTGGGGAATCAGGGATGTACTGTCTGGCGCTGTAATATCTTGAAAAGGAACCTTCCACCATGTCATAGATCCAGAGATCTTCACACCCATGCGTCTCAGACACTTGCTGAGGCATATCAGTGATGTAGAGAGCATTCTTCTTACAACCAGGATACTTGCTGGGATCAACAGTCATGCATGAGTTTGCACCCATAAACACCGAACAACCTTCAATCGGCTTATACTCAGAGTATATTTTCCCCTCTAAATCAATCTTGCTGATGATAATCCTTTTTGTTATAAAAATCATGTCCTTCGACACCTCTCGACACCTCTGCACGAGCAATAGTTCTCCCATATAATCCACAAGGTAAGCAAATGAACCGTGAATCTTAACATGGGGCCCAACTCGCTTCACATTTGGATCCAGGCCGGTGTTGATAAGGTATATATCATTATTGCTGTTATAAGCTCCCACGGCATAAAATTCTTCTTTAAAGAAAATAATATCATCGAAAAAATAATATGCATCTGGTATGAGTGTCCAAGTTGGATCACCCAGTTTCCAAAATGCCAGACTATTATTCTCACCAAACATCATCAGCACCTTAAATTCCGGGCTGTGACTAGGATCACGATCCAAGATGGCTTTCGCCACCAATAGGCGCTGCATAGATTCATCATAAGTTGTGATGTCACAGTGTGGATCATGAGGAAGAGGAGGCATGTCATAACATTTTCGAGTAAACGGGTTGAGCAAACGAAAATTTAATTTGGCATCCATGGTAAACAGCCAGCCATAGGATGAGCCACACAAGTGCTGCCCCTGCAGTTCAGGAATATCAATCAAGTAGGTTCTGTTTTCTTCGAGGCTAAAGAACTTGCGTTTGCGGGTGGAATCATCCTCCCCTAGTACCAGCCATGGCAATTGTTGAGAAGGATGATGTTTTTCCCTAGCCACCAAATGCCAATTCTTACAAACGGCACCGAATCGATGGTAATCTGTCAGGGAGAAGAAGCTGGTCAAGTGCTCAAGCACGTCGTTATGGAGCTCCGACCAGTCTGCCATCAACAAAGGTTGAATGCTCCCTGCTGCTTTTCCCCTGCAATACATGTACAAGTGTCTAAGTGTTCTGAAGAATCAACAATGTTAACAAATGCTGTGACAATTTTCAGAATTTTATTTTCCAGAGAAAGAAACAAATCTGAATGAAACCAAATCAGCGACAGATAACCAACAACCATCTTTGGTTGTTTTTAATATATGATGGGTCAAGATGTCTAATTTATTTCAAAATTAAATGTCACAAAAGACCTCAAGCCAGGTTTCGAATCCGCAACCTCTGCTAAAAGTGCATTTTTCTTTGTCACTGGACCAAGAACTAGTTCCCTAATTTTTTTTTTTAAGATAAGATGTGGGTTAAATCCTCCAACTCATTTCGAAATTAAATGTCGCACAGGACCTCTCAGCCGTATTTCAAACCGGCGACCCCTGCTGAAAAATGCATTGTTCTTTACCACTAGACCGAAAAATTGTTCTAACAACCATATGTGGTTAATAAACCTTGGTTGTAGTTTCTCAGTTCTCAATACTAATCAACATTTGGTGATGAAAGAAAGTATATATATCTAGCATGACAAAATACAATTTGACCACCAATAACGAGTGTCAGTTGTTCTGCATAAATTTTAGTACTCTACACCATCATTCGGTTGGGTAATGTAATATCTGAAAAGGAAAATAACACCAGAGATGCCAACATGAATTTGCAATTATTATACATCTAAAGTGCTTTGCCTTGATTCTGTGGCTATAAGATAAAAAATATATTAGGAAAGGAGTATGATATTGCAAACAAAACCGAGAGAGAGAGAAAGAGAGGAGACAGAAGCGAAAGAAAGCGCACTTTTGGCAGCCTCTGCCGCTGTTTTTGAGAGAGATAGAGAGGAAAGTTGGGACTTGGGTGCCGATGCTGGAGAATTACCAAGCAACTGAAGCAGATCTAGGAGAATTTGCTCGCCAAAGAAGAGAGGCGGCTCTCTCCTTATGATTTACAATTAATATATACACACAAACACTCAAACATGCCCCTCCAACTTTACATATATACCAGCTTGACAGCCACTGTCAAGGTTTCTAAAAAAAAAAAACTTTACATATATACATATACACTATAAAAGCACGTATACCTATTACGGAGTAATTTCTCCGTCCTAGCCTCCAATTGGGCAAATCTATCTTAAGACTTCCTATCCTGAGCAAGCGCGTATACAAAAGCTAAAATAATTAGACAAGTGGTGTAAAGAATTATTTACTCTATTCATTCTCAATTTTATAGGCTCTTCACTTTTAATAGAAAATATGTCCTTGATTAATTGTGTGATGTGTTTAAAAATATAATACAACACATATGGAAAGCTTTCTTAAATTAATAATCCATTTGTGCGATATGTTTGAAAATATAGCACAGCACATATGGAAAGTTTCTTAAATTAATAATCCATTTTTTCATTTTTAAATAGATCACATATGTGAAATTTTCTCATGCATTATTTTAAATTAATTTCATTTATTAAGAAATAAATATTTCTATTAAATTATTTTTATTGAGATGTCGATTTTTATTTTTGTTGAAGTATAAATATTATTTTAAAATTTTTATTTACCCACCCAATGGGTAGGAATCTATGTTGCAAGGGTGCCAGTGCGGGTGCGGTATTGTATCTGATACGGTGTGGGTACGGGGATACGCTATTTTTCAAAAAACTATAATACATGCAGTGGCGAAGCTAGGAATTTATATCAGCTGGGTCCATAAAATTTTTTTGCTGAAAATATATGTACGACATAACGTGTAATAATATATAACAATAATTTTCAAATAAACAATTTTAAAACAATATAACATAAAAAAATATGAAATATAATATATAATAACAACACAAAAATCCAAAATAATACACCAATATTCAAAATAATAATTCAAGGCAAGAAAAAAAATATAAAATGCAATAATTTTCTATGAATTTCTATTTTTTGACAATTTTGCATAATAAGAGATGCTTGTATAAATTTCGTAGTCTAAACTGGAAGCATATCTAAATCCATATGAACAATTTCGATCTTGAACCTGAGAGTGTCTTCTTTGTTGCTGGAATCATTGGAGTCACCTAAGCACCACCAAAGACGGGAGGAAGTCTTCCAATATAACAATACACGCCCTATTGTGCCTTTAGTCTTGACAAAAGCACTATCTCTCTCCAATTGATGGAAGGATTAGAAAAAGGGGCATATATGTGTGCAACAAACTCGTAATTGTCTTGTCCCTTGGGGACCTACCCCTTTATATAGGAAAAACCAATAGCTTCTTGACTCCAAACAATACCATATTTAGTCCATCATAAATTCATAAGTAAAATTTGTTTCTAAATATAATTATCTATAAAAGGCAACGCATCTACTGCACAAAAATCTGCTCTTTATTGTCAGTCATGTTTTTCATGTTACCGTAATACACAATGTCTTGATCACCAAGAAGAATAAGCCCACAAATCAGATTATTTCTTATTTTGGCACCAATATAAATGATCCGCTAAGTTCTCAATCTTAGTTCTCAGTGGCGGAGCCAAATAGTTCAAATGGGGTGCAATTGACCCCCCCCCCCCCCCATTTGATTATTAATTAGACCAAAATATATGCAATTTTGTACAATAGTTATATAAATTATTGTAAAATATTCATTTTTGAACTCCATAAAAATGTAAGAATTACTCATTACTCTATTGTGACCCCATAATTAAACTCTTGTGCTTTCAATATGATTATTAAATTAATTTAAACTCCATACTGAAATTTTCTAGTTCCGCCACTGTTAGTTCTTAGATTTTTTGAACATTTTTTGTGCAAACTAAATGAGATTAATTTAGAGAATAAATATACCTAATCTATTGACTCTAACTAGTCTTTGGCCATCTTGTCAAGCCCCAGAACTAGAGGAGAACTTGCTCTAACTATTTTCTCCATTAATTCACTAATAAAACAATTTCATATATCTGCCCCAATCTCGTTTATTTATGTAGTGATAAAGGTTTAAAACCTAGGTCAAATAAAATAAAACCTATGAATTACCTCACTAGACGTTCGAGTAAAGCAAAGGTGTCGAACCCACAGGGACGGTTAAACTGAGTACCGGACTTAGACTTTCTTAAAAGATAGATAGATGAATTTTTGTATTTTTAGAAATATTTGCAATTTAAAAGGTAATAATAATAATAGGAAAATAGGCAATTAAACAAGTAATAAATAATAAAATATTTTTGGAATTATTTTTTATATTTTTTGGTCTCAAACAGATGCAATAAAATGTCCTAAGGATAAGTGTTCAATTAGTTTAGCTTTAAAACAACTCTATCACGATTTTCACCAAGACAGAGGGTCATTTCGGGGCGAAACAGATCCATTTCGGTCCGAAATGGGTGCTGTTCAACACTAAAACTTGCCTTAAACCTATTGTTTCAACTTGATAATTTTACAGAGTACTTTGCGAAGGTTACTAAGCGACCAGACCCTAACCCTAACCTCAGCTGTCGCCTTTTGGTTCTGGTTTATATTTGATATCGGGTTTTACCACAAAAACAACTAATCCTATACTTGCGTATTAAAACTAGTTTGTTTAGGAATACTTAATTGGATTTCTAGAGATATTTAAGGTCCTGTCGGTGCAATAAAAGTTAGATCTTTCGATCGTTAACTAACCTACCCTTTCGAGTTTTGGTTTATCTCAAGTGCTTTAATCTATTAATTATTTGGTCGAGTTATATCCTATCAACGCTGCGCTTCATTAACAAGTTAACTTTCAAGCAAACAATCAATTCAATCAAGCAAGTAATAATTCACAATCAAGTAAATCGCAAAATATCATAATATAATCATTAAGTCATCACAATATACTAAACTAATCTACTAACTACCCCTAAGACATCATAAAATTTAGCTTAACATGATTTTAGAACAAACAACAATAAACATCATGCAAGAAACAAAGATACAAGCCATAAAATAACGAAATAATAGCATGAAAGAGTAAACCAATAGATCCTTATGCTATACTCGCTGTTCCAGGGCAGAGGAATCGATGGAGAACTACTGTGCTACTGCTGTCGCCTTCAAACACCGCTGTTCTTCAAAGAAATCCGTGGAAAAACGCTAAAAACTCAAGAACGTGAGGTGAAAATCAATGGTAGAAGGTGGAATCCCCTTTCTGGAGGCAGAAACGTGCATATAAAGTCTTCCCAGGCGGCCAAGAGGCGGATAGGGCAAAGGGGAGGCGGTTTGCACTTTCCTTCTTCTAAAATTATCAAAAACGCACTTCTGGAAGTGCATTTCGGACCGAAATGGAGACATTTCGGACCGAAATCCGTACATTTCGGACCAAAATTCTAGAGCAGCGCACCGATAGTATTTGGGTCATAATTTCTTCATCCGAACTCCGATTTAGGTGATTCAAAGATCGTTGGAAAGCTTAGGATGAGCTCTACAATTCGATAAACCCATTTAGTCATTTTGCTTCTCCAAAATTCTCCTTTTTATGTAATTATTATGTTCAATCCACCAAGTTCCTACAAAACAAATGAAATGCCACGGCAGTCCCAAAATCTAGGAAAATATAACAATTTATGAGACAATTTGTAATGGTTTGATCAATAATTAAGGGCTAAGTACGGTTAAAACATGTATAAAACAAGAGACATCAAAATCCCCCCAAACTTGAATCTTTGTTTGTCCTCAAACAATAACCTAAGCTTAAAGGGTAAGACTGTACTTAGACCTACAAATGAAGTATCTCAAACCAATGATGCAATGACAATTTATTGACCAAGAATATTCAAAGTTTCACATGTCAAAAATAAAGCCAAATAAAATTATTTCAAGGACAAGGATTTAGTTTTCTTTTTGATTCATTTGTGCAACTCTTAGTTCTCATAAAATTTCAAAATCAAGTCAAGGACCCTAGCTTCACTCCATCAAACCAAATGCAATCTCAATTTCAAATGCCCGTTCTTTTCCATATATTGTAAAGAATTGCAAATAAATTTTATCAAAACTAAAAATTCTATAACGAGTCTAGTTTTTTTATTTTTCACCAATTTCAATTTTTTTTTTTATTTAAGCTACCAGCACGTGACATGCTGGGGAGATCGGACCGGTTTTTACGCCTTACCGCTACGGTCCACTGTGGAGAAAATTACGCCTTACCGCTGTAACACCCAGCAGTTCTGGCCCTTGGGGGACAGTCATGTAAACCAGGCGATCAGTCCATAGGCTAGGGGTTTCGGCCAGGCAGGCAAGTCTTGTACTAGGTGTTGGTAAAAACTGCATCATCCCTATTAGGGGGTGGTGATATTTGAGAGATCTCTGGCCATGTGACCCAGTCCCAGCAGTGACCAGCCAGCGTCCAGACATAGTTTTGGCCATGTAAATCATGGTCCTTAGCGGTGCTTGTCCCGCTGTTGCATCGGTTGCCAACAAAACCGTCCCTTTTGTGTTGTGCATCATCTATTGCATCATGAAAATAGGCCCATAGCTGGATAAATTGACTTGGAGCGGTGACCCAAAACTTGGCCAATAGATAAGTCAAAGTAAGTTGTATCGGCCGATCAGTTGGACCGTAAGCCTGAGCGGTGGATCGGCCACTTGCCCAGTGGTGTGTTGGGTACTTAGTAGTCTGGGCAGCATGTACTGGAGTTGTCCAGTGAGTAGGACCAATGGACCAGTCCTGTGGGTAAGTCACTGGAGTTGTCCAGTGGGACAGTCCAACTTGACTTGTGACCAGCCAATAGAATTGGGGCAGCACAAGCAGCTGCTGGACCAGGGAGAACCAGGGCCTGTTGACACCTGTTAGGCCACCTCTTAAGGCTGTCTCTCCCAGCCATAAGCCCACCTCCTTAGCCAAATTCGTATGGCCATGACCAGCCCCAAAACTGACCAGCCAAAGTAAAGTTTGAGTGCTTTAGTGCGTGATTTGGCTAGCTGGACCAACGGTTGGATAGCTGGGGCAGTCGAGAGCAAGGTATAGTGCATGGTTTTACTTGCAAACGACCCAAACCAGGCCAAGTAAGTTGTGGCAGGGGCTGCTGCCAAGTATGGTCCATGGCTGCCTAAACCGAACCTGGCCTTAGCAATACTAGGCAGTGCAAGGCAGCGCTGCTGCTGTGTAAACCATGGTCTCGTGACCATTATTCAACCAGCCTTTGCATGAGTAAGACATAAGCATGATAGGGCAGTAGCATGGCCAAGCAACGGTATGGTTGTAGTGAGCAACTTGTGTTTGTGCGACGGTAGAAACTGTGCTTGCATCACAAACCAGCCCCGACCATTGGCCAGTCTGGTGAGTTGCCCATAGAACTGAATAAGTTTGGATTGGTTATGCATGTTGTAACCCACAAGTATTGTGCTTGTGAACCAGACATCGCTGAACAAGAGGAAGGGGACCCGAGCGGTGAGGCAGCGACAACGCCTGAGCAACGTTGGGGCGGTAATTAGGTGTAAAGGTGCGGATTCCACCTGAGCCCTCAAGTTTGTGTTTTGGGAACTAAATACTATTATATGTATGCATTTTGTTTGGCTGTTGTGCATGACTTGCATGTAATTGCATATATGAATTGCTATATGACTTGACTATGGACAGGAAATGAATTGGTAAGTGCATGACTTGCATATTGGATGGTTTATCGGATTGGTTGGTTGGTGGCTGAATCGGATTGGTAATTGGTAAGGCTGTGCTATATGTGTGATGAATGGCAATTGCATCTTTGGAAAGCGGCGTCATGAACCGTTGTTCCAAGGGCCGTGAGATAAGCGCTTATGTTCCGGGACTCATTGATTGAGGGGGTAATTGTCCTCAGCATTAGTACAGATGGTTGATTGGATCGGTTGGTAAGGCCGTTGGCAAACCTTGTCATGGGTAATCGCGGCCTATGTTGCTGCAGAGGATTGATTGAGTTGATTGGCATTGGACCAGCCCTATAGTAGCTTGCATGGTTAGGTGTCCAACCATGGCCAGCTTTTGTATGCCCTTATGTTATTTGACTGCCTTGTTCATTGATTGGCTGGCCGATGCATTGCATAATGTTTTTATGCTTACATTTGTTGCAACTCATGTCTTGAAAAGCTATGTTCTAAAATATTTCCATTGCGTGTTTAGTTCCGCAGCGTTAAGCTTTGGGCTTGTGTGTGGCTGGAACTAAATACCGCACTGGGAAATGTTTTGCATTTCTCACCGTTTCCATGTTGCATGGGTTCCAGGTTGGAGCGGGGCAAGAGCTGGAAAGGATAAGCCAAGCCGATGTGTGCCTTGTTTTGCCGTGTTTAGTTGCTGTTTGTAAAGACTTTTACTAAGTAAACTGTGCTTGTATGTTATGTAAAACCTCATGCTTGTTTGCTATGAGTGTTCTGCTTTGTTTATATGTTGGAAACCACTTGGGATTGATGGGTTTTGGGTGCCTTAATGGCTGGATGCAAGTAATTACAGGAGAGATGCTGTTCAAATTTCCTTTTTATATGATGTGCAAGCACATGTGTTGGTCCTGGGCCTAGAGCGCTGCCTAATACTTAGTAACTGTTGGTTGTTAAGCCTTGTAGCTGCATGCGGCGCGTGCAGTCACGGCGGGAATCTGCCATGCCTTGGCAGCGGGGCTTGGCGGGTTTCACAACCGCCACCACCCTCTAATTATTATTTTTTTCTTTTGTTTTTTTTTTTAGTTTGCTTGTTGGTGATTCAAGCGTGCAAGAACAATTTAGACTCATTTTATAATTTTTAAAGTCGATAAAAATTATTTAAACAATGATTCACAACATACAAAATCGTTCATTCGACAAAAATTTGTGAGAGTTGACTTAAAATGTTTTGACAATTACAAGCATCCAAATTCAGGTCCTATTCTTTCAAACAATTTCTCAATTCGATCTATTGGTGCACAAATCAGCCTAAAATCTCTTAAACAAACGTTTATCCTTAAGAAATAATTTTAAAATCGCTTTAAAAATTCGAACCAATGTGAAATAGTGAATAATATATCCATAAAAACCTCACAGTGATAATGCATGCATCAGAAAAAATCAAAATCAAAAGTTCAAAATTTCAACCAAAATTCCAGAGCTGATTTCGCACCGAAATGGATGGATTTCGGTCCGAAATGGGAGATAAAAAATTCAAAAATGGCCGAAACAGAATCAATTTTCCCAGAAATTTTTAGTTCCATCTTCTTCCCCCCCCAAAACTGATTCAAGCACTGTCCCAATGCGTCACAATCACAGAAAATGAAAAATAAAGGAGAGAGAAGTAAAAATTGTACCAAATCAATGAAAAGAAGATGGCCCGGCCCCACCATGTAGTGCAACTCGTATGAGGTCGTGCGAGGGTCGCTGTCTCTGTCCTTTTCTGACCCGTGGTGCTCTAGCACGAGTTGCTACTTTGTCAAGTTTCCATCAATTCCTTTTTACCTACATCAACAAAATAAAACATTAAATAACTAATTTTTATGATTTTTTTTATTTTTTAATTTTTTTTTATTTTCTTGATTTTTCTAAAATTCAAAAATGAAAAATAAATAAAACTCTAAAAATCCTTGGGTTGCCTCCCAAGAAGCGCTCTTTTAGTGTCACTAGCTTGACCCCTTTGTTTCAAGACTTGGATTGATCAGGCTTGGAGAGTGAGACGGCAAGTGCTTTGTCATAGCTCATGTTGGTGATGTCTCTTGCTGAAAAACGAAGCTTTTCTCCCCCAACCCTCACCAAGATCGTACCATCCCTAGCATCCATTTTGACTCCTGCAGTCCTAAGGAATGGGCGCCCCAGAATGATTGGCACCTCTTTGTCCTCTTTCATCTCCATGACCACAAAGTCACAAGGGACCACAAATTTGCCCACACAAACTGGCACATCCTTCAACTCCCCCAATGGTAAACAAACTGACGAATCTGCGAGTTGTAAGGTCTTGGTTGTGGGTTGCAACCCACCCAATCCAGTTCTCTCATAGACAGTTTTGGGCATCAAACTCACACTGGTCCCCATATCGCACAAACCTTAATCAATAGTGGCCTTACCAATTGTGCAGGGAAGAGTAAACCTGCCAGGATCAGGGAGCTTGGGTGGCACCTTGTTTTTCAAGGCCAAAGTATTGACCTCTTCAAATGTCATTCTCCCTGTGCACAACTCTATGAAAAACTTAGCATAAATAGGCACTTGTGCAATCAACTCTACGAAGGGAATATCGATGTGAATCTCCTCTAAAATCTCTCGAAATCGCTTAAACAATGCAACTTTCTTTTCTCTGGCCAACCTTCCTGGAAAAGGTAATGGGGGCTGGTAGGGGACCTCTGGCACTGACCTCTGGACCGAAATGGAGTGGTTTCGGACCGAAATGCTGCCTCTAGTTGAGATTGTTGAGCTATTGGTGACCCGATTTGTGGGCCGGAGGGCTTGGCAGCGTCTTGGAGAGGTGGGAATGACAGAACTTGCTCCAAAACAGGCTCTTCTTCCTCACTTGCCCGCACTTGCAAGATGTGTAGAGATTTGCATTCGGCATTGGAGTTCACTTGCGGTTGGCTCGGACAAGAGATGTGCCTCCATCATGCGCTCGAGCCTTGTCAAAGTACCTGTATTATTTTTCAATTCATCCAAATTCTTAGCCACATAATGATTAAATTTCACTTGATCATCTATAAACTTTTGAACAACAAATGGAATATAATCTTTCTTGGGAAGAGTATTTGGATTTGGCCCTATGTATTGGTACTGTTGACCACCATTGATCGAATTGACTTGTTGAGCCCTTTTCTCTGGTTGCGCCAATGGGCATTCGAGGGATGTGTGCCCTTCTTCGCCACAAGCTCCACATGTGTTCGAGTTGACATGAGAGCCTTGGAGAGAGCGATATGTGGCTATTTCTGCTTCTAGCTCGGCAATTCTCCTATCCCTCGTTGAGATCTCGTTCACGTGTTGCTTGCCACTTGATCGACGTTGGTTGACTTGTGGTAGCCAATTGTATTGCCTTGCACATTGCTCGATCAAGTCCCTTCCTCGCAACGAGTCCATCTTCAAGAAGCTTCCACCACCTGAAAGAGAATCCAAGTTAATTTTGATATTATCATAAAGACCATTATAAAAATTTTTGAGAATAAGCCAATCTTGGATTCCATGATGCGGACAAGAGTTCTCTAAGTCCCTAAACCTCTCCCAAGCATTTTCCATGGACTCATCATCACTTTGTTGGAAATTGTTCAGTTCAGTCCTAATTTTGTCAGCCCTACCATCAGGAAAGTATTTCTCAAGAAAAATTTGGGTCATTTCATTTCAAGTTCTAATTGACCCCTTTTTGAAAGTTTTATACCATTTTTGGGCCTTATCCTTAAGACTAAACCTAAACAACATGAGTCTAATGGCACTTTGAGGCACTCCGTTCATTTTGATCAATCTAACATAATTAGTAAAAGTTTGCAAGTGTGCATGGGGGTCCTCGTGTTCATCTCCATGGAAGGAGTTTTGCTAGACTGCTGTGACATGGGCGGGGAGGATCTACATGTTGTTTGCTTCAACTCCTTGAATGATCACCGGCCCAGCAATGTCCTTGACTCGTGGAGCGCAGTAATCCATGAGAGATTTGTTGGGATAGTCAGCTGCATCCTCTCCATCTGAGTTGCCATGGACGCTCTCCTCGTCCATCGTCCATTTGCGCTTTTCTTCCTCGAGCTCGCGCCTTTGATTCTCCACACGCCTCCTATCGGCCAAGATACGAGCTTCTCTCTGCTCGAGTTGGATCTTCAAGGCCTCAAGGCGCTCTGCCTCTGTTGCTACGTCGACAGGTGCACCAGTTCCTGCCATCTCGCTCGCTGTTTGCCTCTCTGGTTGATGATTTCGGACCGAAATGGGGTCTGGCGGGGCTGAAATTGCTTGCTGCTGCTCCGGATCTTCTTGCAATCCGCATAGAAAATATCGGCGCACAGGAGGTTGAGATTGAGCACGAGTCCCCTTCTTCCTACTTGCCAGATTTCAACCTGCAGCACGAGAGGAAACAAAAAGATGATTGAGTAAAGAAAAATCTAGCCTCTTAATACTAGAAAAAGTACACGATATCAAACACCGTCCCCGGCAACGGCGCCAATTTGATGAAGGTTTAAAACCTAGGTCAAATAAAATAAAACTTATGAATTACCTCACTAGACGTTCGAGTAAAGCAAAGGTGTCGAACCCACAGGGACGGTTAAACTGAGTACTGGACTTAGACTTTCTTAAAAGCTAGATAGATGAATTTTTGTGTTTTTAGAAATATTTGCAATTTAAAAGGTAATAATAATAATAATAGAAAAATAGGCAATTAAATAAGTAATAAATAATAAAATATTTTTGGGATTATTTTTTATATTTTCTGGTCTCAAACAGATGCAATAAAATGTCCTAAGGATAAGTGTTCAATTAGTTTAGCTTTAAGACAACTCTATCACGATTTTCACCAAGACAGAGGGTCATTTCGGGGCGAAACAGATCCATTTCGGTCCGAAATGGGTACTGTTCAACACTAAAACTTGCCTTAAACCTATTGTTTCAATTGATAATTTTACAGAGTACTTTGCGAAGGTTACTAAGCGACCAGACCCTAACCCTAACCTCAGCTGTCGCCTTTTGGTTCTGGTTTAGATTTGATGTCGGGTTTTACCAAAAAAACAACTAATCCTATACTTGCGTATTAAAACTAGTTTGTTTAGGAATACTTAATTGGATTTCTAGAGATATTTAAGGTCCTGTCGGTGCAATAAAAGTTAGATCTTTCGATCGTTAACTAACCTACCCTTTCGAGTTTTGGTTTATCTCAAGTACTTTAATCTATTAATTATTTGGTCGAGTTATATCCTATTAACGCTGCGCATCATTAACAAGTTAACTTTCAAGCAAACAATCAATTCAATCAACCAAGTAATAATTCACAATCAAGTAAATCGTAAAATATCATAATATAATCATCAAGTCATCACAATATACTAAACTAATCTACTAACTACCCCTAAGACATCATAAAATTTAGCTTAACATGATTTTAGAACAAACAACAATAAACATCATGCAAGAAACAAAGATACAAGCCATAAAATAACGAAATAATAGCATGAAAGAGCAAACCAATAGATCCTTATGCTATACTCGCTGTTCTAGGGCAGAGGAATCGATGGAGAACTACTGTGCTTTCTGCTGTTGCCTTCTAACACCGCTGTTCTTCAAAGAAATCCGTGGAAAAACGCTAAAAACTCAAGAACGTGAGGTGGAAATCAATGGTAGAAGGTGGAATCCCCTTTCTGGAGGCAGAAACGTGCATATAAAGTCTTCCCAGGTGGCCAAGAGGTGGCTAGGGCAAATAGGAGGCGGTTTGCACTTTTTTTCTTCGAAAATTACCAAAAACGCACTTTCCAGAAGTACATTTCGGACTGAAATAGAGACATCTCGGACCGAAATCTGTACAGAATAGAGCAGCGATAGTATTTGGGCCATAATTTCTTCATCCGGACTCCGATTTAGGTGATTCAAAGATCGTTGGAAAGCTTTGGATGAGCTCTACAATTCTATGGACCCATTTAGTCATTTTTCTTCTCCAAAATTCTCCTTTTTATGTAATTATTATGTCCAATCCACCAAGTTCCTACAAAACAAATGAAATGCCACGGCAGTACCAAAATCTAGGAAAATATAACAATTTATGAGATAATTTATAATGGTTTGATAAAAAATTAAGGGATAAGTACGGTCAAAACATGTATAAAATAAGAGACATCATGTAGGCTTAAATTGGATATAACCCCTGAAAAGTGAAATTTTCTTGATCTAGATATAACCCATGTAATATTTAAAACTGTATATAACCCCTCTAATCATCTTTATCTATGATATAATTCATTTTTAATAATTCAAATTCTTTTTAATTAGAAAAATCAGCACCAGTAATTTTATGACCAAATTGTTAATCAAAAGAATTTGTACATCATTCTTAAATTATCAAGACCCTATTAATTTCGTCAAGGAAATTTAAGGACTTTATAATTTTAAGGGATAATCTTATAAATCTCGTAAAATAATGAAATTCAATATTTCATAATTTTATTTTAAGAAGATGTCACGGGTTAATTTTTTTTTCTCAAAATAGGGTTTCAATAAAAAAATTATTCTATAATAATTTTGTTGTCCCCCACCTACTGGAAAACCTAAAAAAATTTATAAATTGGCTGAAATCTAAAATTTCACCAATCAAGTAATGTCCTAACTATTTGAAAAAAAAATAAAATATGTTATGGTTATCTATAAATAGAATACTTTTACTCTATTTTATATCTTATGATTTTTTTAGAATAGTCATAAATTTTCATTAAAAATGACCTTTAGATGGCACTCAAACAATCGAAGATCAAATACAACCACTATTGAAAACTATTAAAAATAAAAATGGAGCTGTCCATTAATTTCATGGAGGAAAAAAAAAAAGAAATAGCAACTCTCTCCATGCAGTCATGCACGGGAACCAAGAAAAAAAAAAAGAATAGACTGTTGGTGCTGTATCTTAGTTCCTAGTTTCGTAAATTTTCAATCTATATTTCTGCATTCGTACATTTATTTTCAGTTATTCCTATATTAAAAATTTGCGGCCAGCAATAGCTTAGGTGCAGCCTTGCAGGTTTGGTGACCCTTTTCCTTTTTTTTTTTTTTTTTTGTGATCGAAGGTGCCCCTTTTTTATGCGTCTATATATTGAAATGACAGGCGGCGCATTTCAATGCAGTTTTGAGAAATGTTATAATAATTTGTATAGTGGGAATTTAACGGAAGGGCATTTGTACATCCTTCTTACATCAGCCGGTACGTTGGTACAGAAACCAGGTAATCCAAAGAGGGGGCATAGGGTAGGCCGTAGGCGTGTCAATCAGACTTGCCAGTGAACAGCGACTCAGCGAGGATGGATGAGTAAACTCGCATTAAATGGTAGCACAAATACTGTAAGAACATGGAGCAGGGCTTTCGTCTGTGGGATCCTTATCCCGTGTAGCGCAGATGGGAGCCGTCCGATTAGATTTTGATGGTTCATTTTTTTCGGATCCATAAATCTGGTATTATACACGGAACTCTTATCATCCATCCAGATCTAATCGGATGGCTCCCATCTACGCTACACTGTGTGTAGCGCTACATTCCTCGTCTGTGGACTCAAAAGACAGAGAAAAGCACCATTCCCCCAAAAAGATTTCTCGCATACACAGATACACTACAATATTTGTAGCTTTGGCAAGCGTCAGCTATTTTCAAATTTTTCCCAAAAAAATGTGAATTATTTGTTAGTAATTATTTTTTCAGCATTTTGATGCAGGATAAACATCACAGTTGTAAGTTGTAACCAACGCCTAGAGGTTGGGATTGAGGCCCAATAGAGTTCAAAATTGCCGAAAAGTTTAATAGTGTTATTAAATTTTAATAATATTAAAACAATTTTCGGTCAAAATTGTGCCCTCACCTCAAAACCCGAAAAAATTTAAATAATGTTATTATATTAGAAAATTTCAGAAATAAATTAAAAATAATAAAACTTTTTTAAATAGTGTTGCTATATCAATTTTTGGAAAATCGATATCGCAACACTAATTAAAATTTTTTTTTATTTATATCCCAATTTTATAACATTATTTTTTAATTTTTTTCGGTTTTTAAGTCCAGTTTTATTTTTTAATCCCGATGTACAGTTGTACCATATGTTATAAAATATTAACTTTTATTTTTGTTAGCCTGTAGTTCTGTAGTAATTTCGCGTACTTCTTCATTTTTGCCTGCGCGTGTTTCATTTTTATTTTTGAAGGCGAGGTGGCGAAATACTTTTTTAGGACAGATTGCATGCAAAACTACCATCTTGAAATGCAACGTCCAAGACTACTTTAAATAACAAAACACATAGACTAGTCTCAATTTGAATAGGGACTTCACAAGGAGCTTCCGTACAGTTCTAATTTTCATTTTCATCTTTGTTTTGTTCTTCTTTTTCCTCTTGATTTTCTTCATGGTCTTCTTGCTCTAGGATATCATCAGCGAGTCTATATATGCCTTCTTCTAGCATGACCTTTATTGCATCTTTTCTTGGTGACATATCCATTTCAAAATGCTCATCTAAAAAAAGGGTAATTAAATTATTGTTTCTCCATCCACCACTTTGGTTTCTGTAATGTCTGTGTGGCAATACTGGCCAATGGCCATTTTACTTATCATTCACAATTCAAAGCTAAAAAATAATAATAAAATAATGCTTGAAGCTAATATCACAATGTAAACAGTACTATTACAATTGCCAATATAGTTATATATATTATTTTTATCTATTCATATGGAGAAACAATTAATTAATGTGGTTAAGCAAGATTGGCACACTAAATGAAACCATTTTCCACATTCAAACCAGCATAGATGTTCAGTGGGAGACCATACCTAGTTCCTCTAGGACATCTGAAAATGTTGCCTGCAAGAATGAAAACAAATTGGAAAGAATAATATTAGAATTAGTTCAATATGATTTGATCATAATATTAATACTGAATAACCAGTCAATCCAACCAAATTAGCACATATAACTCTCATTTCGTTTTGCATAAAAAATACATTTAGAGCTCAGTGTTAGGAATACAGTTAAACCAAATAAAGAAATGCATTAGCACTGGCATTGAATGGTGCCCTCATGCATGTGTTCAGCAACATAAATGTAATGTCTCAATTTAAGATGGTAATTATTGATGTATACCAAATACCAAATACAGCAGACAACCTACTTTATGGTAGTAAAATTCTTCCAGTTCTGACCCTGAGCTTTTAGTAATGAAGCAAAGCACAGGTAAGTTAAGCATGTACCGTAGTGATATCTATCTTTTCCAAAATAATGGAAATAGCATTTTGAACTTCCTCACAGCTTGGGTCACACCACTCTTTCGGTGGCTTATCACCTCCATGAGCAACCCTACTTTCTGAAATGTTCAACTCATATTACAAATGATATCATTAAATTTTCAGGCAGCATTTGTTTGGATAAAATAAATTTGGGAAGGAAAAGTTAATTCTGTGGGAGGAATTTGCAAAAGTTACTTTGGGCGAGAGAATTACAGGCTTTTGTTGTTTTTTCTCAATTCGATATAAATAGTCAATGTAAAAGGAAAGAAAAACCTTTTCAGATGTTGTGCGTTAAAATAGGGATTTGTTTTCAAATGTGACATCAAACATGCCAGGAAAATATAATCCAGGAGTCCAGACAGTTTAAAGAATAAATTATAAGATGTTTACTTTAAATAAACTTCTGTAATCTTTCAATCTAGACAATTAATATGAAACTTATGCCCTCCCTCAACCCCCTACCAACCCCCCTCGGTGACTGTTAAATTCTGTCTTTAGCAATCTACTAACAAGGGGCTTTGGGAAAATTTCAGATTTTTAGACCCAACCCAATTTAGAATAGGACATACCAGTATGTGGCACACTGGCACAAGACAAATAAAAATAAGTTATACCAGTAAATTTCCTATTTTTATTTGATTTCTCAAGCTCCAATACTGATTTCAACAGATTTAGACATCCCTCCTTGGGAGTTTCAGATACTGTGCTGTTTTTTCCCTTTCCTGAACCCCTCATTTCCTCAGGCTCACTGCTGGTGGCATTGCTGTTGTCTTCTTTGCTTTCTTCTTCATCTTCTTCATGGACCACCTCAAGGGAAGTGCTTGTATCCATTTCTGAAGATTTCTCCTATGGGAATTAAAACTGTAGTTAGATTTTTCCAAAAAAAAAAAGGGAAGAGATTACACTATGGATATTGGCAAGGATTACTAATTCAATCCCAGCTTGAGTTTGACTCTTGTGCTTTGCTCTTCTTTAATTATTGCAGTGTCATTAGTCTGTATTGAGTTGCAAAAAGTATGTTTCCAGCCAGGAGAGGGGGGGGGGGGGGGGGGGGGAGGGGATCCAAGCTGCATACTTCAAACCAGTTAGCATGCACCAGTACAAGGGCAGTACGGTAATTCTTGGAAGCCTTTTATGATTAATTCTCACCTTAGCTATGTACTTCCAAGTTCCAACTCTTTTTGAGGTAAAAGGAACTTACTATTGTCTCAAGCTTTCTTTTCCTTGATGGCATCTGAAAAGGATGGAGCAAAATCCACCAACAAAAACAGTAATAAAAAAGACTTAGTAATAGTGATAAATAATATGTAATTACGAGTTTACAACAAAAAAATTAATAATGATTTCTCAAAACCTCTTTGTGAAAACTTTCAGCTTCCTCACTGGCATCATAGGGTGCTTCCAAAAAATTAAGCAACAGTTGAATTATTTTTTCCTGCACTTTATCAGATGCAAGTAGTGGTAACAAACCAAGATTACTCTACAAGATAAATTAATACATGATGCAAAAATAAAGAAAACCTTATTCATTGCATAGAAAGCACTCCCTACACATATGTCAAAGACAGAGAACAGCTGTGCTAACATTTCTCTTGTGCACTTGTGGAGTCTCTCCTTAACCTTTTCCCTTTGATTTTCCTGTACCAATGAGAAACAGCAAAACAGCAGTGGCAAGTATTACAGTAGCAATCAGATTTGCATGTCAGAGCTGTCTCAGGGATAAAGTGCTAACCTCATCATGATGAGGCACAAATCCCGAGAACTGAAGTACATCCTTCTTATAATCTTCTAGCTGCTTGTCAAAAATGATCTTACTTTTATCAAATATTTTTCACACAATCATATTAAGTAGACTGATAGTTATGTTAAATCAACTGCCTCATACTGTTATAAATTATAAAAGATTTAAAGAGGATCAATGTGACGTACTTCATCATTTTGTCCATAAAGTATACAGTGGAGTGCGGTGGAAAATGAAAGAACCTTCGTTTCTAACTTCGAGACCACTGGGAAAAAGTTCCATGTTATTAAAAGTAGAACATATGGGAAAGAATTTAGTGCGATAAGATAAAAAAAAAAAAATGTAAAGCTTGTGCATGAAAAAATAAAAGGAAACATCATACCATTAGGAATATCCTTCAGACGTGTTCCTTTTCCCTGTAAGAAAACTCAAAGGATGAAATTGTAAGGTTTAGTAGAAACCAAAAAATTGTATAAGTCAGCTACCTACCTGCCATTAGATGTAAAGAGGCAAAATAATAAGAATAATAAGAAGAATAATGATGATGATGATAAAATAAATACATTAAGGCAAATATTGTTGTGGACTAAATTTTGTAACCAGACTTAAATTTAGATCCTTCAATTAAAATTATGAATACAGATGAATGATCAAGATTCAAGTCTGGTTTAAAATTTATGTCCACCATAAATTATCCATAAATTAATTAATAAACTTTTCAATTACCTTCTTGATCGCAAACTTTTCAGTAAATTCCACAGGTATATTCTCACTATCAGCATCGTTCTTCTGTTCTGCATGACAGTATGAACTCGATCAATCAAAATTGCACTATTATACTGTCTCATGAGAAGTTCTAATAAGACTACTTATTCAATCACCTCGATTTACATCGTTCTCGTCTTCAATGTGATTTTCCTCTTCATTAGCCATGCTTATATCCTTTGACCTGCGTGTCACCTTTCCTCCCTATTTGGAACTGAATCACTAATTCAACAAAATAAACAGATTAAAATTCATTTTAATTTAGCAAAAAATAAGATGAAATGCAAAAGAAAGTGGCAAACCCTCAAAAATAAAAAGTAATTTGGGGAACTGAATTGAAAACTAAGTCCATATGCCTAAGGTGGCAATTGTAATCTACTCGGTACTCATTGCTCGAGTACTCTTCATATCCAATCTCTCTTTTCAAATGTAATTTGCTAATAGTATAGAAAGGTAAGGATACTCACACAAGATATCTCTAATGCTAGATCCTGTCTCTTTCCTTCGACATTTACAAGGACTCAAGGAGGCATCTGGTTTGTCACTTTCTATTATCTCGTGCCTTGTGGAGTGTGGCAATGCAGCCAGGTGGAAGACATGGTTTAAAGAGACGGTTCGGCTCCTCTCCATTGTTCAAAAATCGTCTATGTTAGGGAAATCGTTGATTCTCAGATCGTACGGTTAGTATGACTTCAAACCAAATGGCTGCCTCATTTGGAACCTTGATGAGTTGTATAAACCATCCGATCTGAAAGTAACGGTGTATGTGTCTATGAGCAAACCATGAATTGCTTTCTAATGGAAGAGTACCCAGCCCATAAATGCGCGCGTAAATCGAGAAATTGAACCAATATGCTCTACAATTGTTGACCTTACACCACCCTACAATTTTTTGAAAAGATGTCGAATGCTTATTTTTTAATAAAAACAATTGAATATTAGCTCCAGGCAGTGTACACCGGTAAAATGTTTAAATGACATAAAATATCGGGATAAGAATTAATTTAACAATCTTATTATGCAATAGGAATTTATCACTTTTCTCATTCGCTTAGCCAATAACCATCTCATTTTTTTAGGAATAACATCGTAGTTGTTGCATGACATAAGGATTTTTTTTTTTTTGAAGAAAACATAAGGGTTTTTTTTTTTAAAAAAAAATACAACTATAGAAAAACACAATATTATTTTATAAACTGTGCTTTTTGGCATTTAGTTCTTTTAATTTTACAAAATACAAAAGTGTTATGCTTTTTTTTTTTTTTTCTGTTGATGTACATGTTTCGATTTATTCTATAATATTTTCTGAATCCGCCTTTGCAGATGGATTTTATAATAATAATCTCTCTGTGTATCTTCCCCGACCATCATTTTCGGCCTTGCAATTTAGCGGGTCTCAATGAGTTTAGGGAGAAAAAAAATATGACACTGCAAAAAATACTTATATCATCTCTTTTACTCTACGTACTAAAGACTTTTTAAAAATAAAAACACAAACGTCCCTCGATTACAAGCTCAATGTACATTAAAAAGAGAAAATTGTATATTGCTTATTAAATTTACAACACCTTTTTTATTCCAAAAAAAGGAGTCCTCAATAATAACATATCTTTGACCAGCTCAATGTTAACAATAGAAAACTACTCGAAAGAATTTCAAGAGCTATCACTAAGATCACCCCACCTTACGTTGTACTTTGCTGCAAGGTAGTGGGCCCCAACAGGTCCCCTGCTTCCGTATGGATATAGCTCAGGCACCACTTTTTTCTCCTCCAATTCTCTCAACAATGGAGAGAAGATAGCCCATGCCGCATCTAGTTCGTCACTCCTTATGAAAAGTCGCCTCTCTCCTTCTATTGCATCTAATAGTAGCCTCTCATATGCATCCGGTATCTCTCTAGGATACCTAAGAAAACATCATACAAATAATTACCTTGCATGGTCTGTAACCAAATTTATCTTTTGTTTCGGGTATACCTTTATGAACAGTTAGAAACTATAAACATTTCTAATGCATCGCTACAACCGTATAAGAATTTGTTAATCCTTCTGTTGTTAACTAATTAACTCTTTTAAACACATAAGAAAAAGGGAACCGACAAAAGAAGAAACCCCAGAAGGAAGAGAATTGAATCCGGCACAAGTAAAAATCATCGGACATAACCAAATATGTAACATAAGTATTATACTATGCTCAAAGCCCTACAACAAGTTAATTATTATTCAAAAAATGCAGTATGCTTGATAATATTTTTTTCTTAAAAGAATATATAAGAAAAGTTGGAGAGAAAGTAATCTAAACAAAACAATGAAATGAAGAAATATACAAGGATGGATATTGCATACCTCTCTGAGTAAAGAAGGTTTAAGTTGCTGCTGTCCAGACGCATGCTCAAACCAGGTACTTTATTATTTATTTTGAGATATATAGCTTCATTAGGTTGCACACGTATAACAAGCTCATTTGTTGCCTTATCCAAATCAGTCCCAAATTTGCGCTTGTATAGATTACCTGGCACATGCCTGAATTGAACTCTAATCTCTGCACTGAATTGCCCACAAAAGTTACTCGTATACTACAAATTGAGCTGTCAGGTCATTTGGCTACCAATTGTAATCTAAAGGGACATCATGCCTAGCATATTAGAACAAGAGCAAGCAAAGAGGAAAAATTGCCTTGACAAATGCGTCATTTATCTTGTAATGTTATGCTTACAAATGCCTAAATTTTATACGCTTAGCATTCCTCCTGATCTTCAATCTCTCATAGATGTTAATCATGCGCAAAATTACTATAAATTAGTAAAGAAGGGTGGGTTAAACCTCTTGTTCTGGTATCATTGAAAATAATAATAATAATCTGCTTTGGGACTAATAAGCACAGAGCAAATGTTGATTTTGTTGTTATAAAAGAAAATAGATATAGCTAGATCATTACTAAGTTGGGTGGTTGGGACTCTTGGCACATAAAAAATGATAATGCATTCAATGTCATACTTAAAGAAAATTTGTACAAAAATAGATCAAGAGTATGTTCAAATTGATTGAACAAGTGTGTTTTAAAGAATGCATCGAATTATGTATACACAAAACAAAACCAAAAAAAAAAGGAAAGAAATAAGAAATGCTTACCCTCTCCTGTGTAAGGCCTTGCCAGCTTTCATCAAGAAAGGCACACCATCCCATCTGGCATTGTCAATGAAAAGTGCTGCAGCAGCGAAAGTAGGGGTCAGACTTCCCTTCGGCACCGTTGGGTCATCAGTGTAAGCCGGAAAAGATTTACCACCCTTTGTGTGCCCCTTGTATTGACCCACTACAACATCATCTAGCTTCAGTACCCTCATAGATCTCAAAACTTTAACCTATACAAGATTATGTTGTAAGAAAGAAATACTATTATTACATTAGTAGTTAAATACTAATGTTTGCATTAAGAAAAATATGTATGAAGTTGAAGATTCATTTTCCTACACAGTAACCTTTTCATTGCGAATATCTTCTGCATCTAAGCTAACTGGTGTCTCCATTGCAAACAACGCCAATATCTGTAGTAGGTGGTTTTGCATTATGTCTCGAATAATCCCATAGTGGTCAAAGTAACTGCAAATTAAAGGAAAAATCATGTCAATCTGATGATTAAAAGAAAAGTTAGCTGCAACTCAACTTTTGCAACAGTATTTCAAAATCTATAATCCAAATGAACAGATCTAAGCCATAATACCCATATAAAATTTTATAGTTTTTCTAATTCTTTTTACAAAGGATGAAGAATTCATAAAATTTTCTAATTTAATAACTTTTCAAGTTAACTGTAATAGATTAATTTTACTGTGTTCATCTCTTGGCTCTTGATATTGCAAAAAAAATGAAAACATATTACAAAATTTTGGGGGGATGAAAGGCTTGTGAAGAACAAGATCAAATGGTTTCTATTAGTTGCTTTGATTTGAATTCTGAAATACTACTACAAAATTGAGATTGTTACTAATATGTGGCACTGAAACCCCCATTAATTAAATTAATAGCGAAATAAATAACGCAATGGACTAACCCGCCTCGGCCCTCTGTTCCAAAATCTTCTGAAAATATAAGTTGCACATTTCTTATATAGTTTCTTGACCATAGAGGCTCAAAGACTAGATTAGCAAAACGAAGAACCGAAAGGTTTTCCACAAGCTCTTTTCCCAAATAGTGATCAATCCTGGATTGAAATAATCACATGTCATTTATATAAAAATACAAAAATCACATTAAAATGTAAATCTCATTTAGATAGGAATACAAAACCACATAAAGTATGTGAAAAAAGAAATACAACCTGAAAATCTGCTCCTCGGTCAAGTACATCTTTAAGCATCTTGTTAGTTCACTAGAAGATTCTGAGTCACGACCAAAGGGCTTTTCAACAATGAATCTGGTCCATCCCTTTAGAGATGAAGCTGATCGGCTTGCTCCTCTTACCACATCAACAAATATGTTAGGAGGAATTGATAAGTAGAACAACCTGTTTGCTGTTTTCCCCTCCTGTCAAGCAAGCAGCTTGTTTGGTACTTTAAGAGAGAGATTATAACAATGTTTTTGGAACAGTATTGAAATCATTACCTCTTTTTCTTTAAGCTTATTATCTAATTCACAGAAGTCAACCTCAGAGCCATACTGTCCCGAGTGATAAAAGCACCTCTGCAGAAATTGTTCCATCTTGTCGCTACAGTTCTCCCTGAAAGAAATTGAGTACATGTTTGCTTTTTGTTCACTTTTAAGAAAAAATAAATGTCACCTAAGTTATAACAGTATACTTGTCTCAGCTGATATGCTCTATCAAAAGTGGAGAAAACTAAAACATTACCTCTTATCGACTCTGCATGTCAAGGTTTTGCTGATGGTGTCTCTCAGCTCATCATCAGTTAACTTACTGCGAGCATAGCCAAAAACTGTAAAATGCTGCACCAAACATGCATAAGTAAGCTGAAATTTTTATTATATATATACAAATTTGAACTATAACATTCCACATTTCCACTGTTATAGTGGGTACTCAAAAAGGGAGGAATCAATTGACAATGGATTAACTGAACAATCTTGACAACATTTCTCAAATAAAAAAAAGGATAAAATATAACTTTGCAGGTTTGTTGTTGGCGTTAAAATTTGGTTATTATTCAAATTTTCAGCAATTTGTGTGTTGCTTGATACTTCTTCAAAGGTTGTTACATACCTGTTACAAATTCCAAGTCATAAAATGAACAGTAAAACTTGTTAAAATCTTACCATATTTCATGTATATATTATGCACAAAAAAAAAACATGTTCTAGATATCAGATTTCACACTAAAAATAATAAGTTACTTTTTACAGTTGTCTTGATTGTGTAGTAAATCCACAGTCAACGGTTCCCAATCATTTAAGCAGATCACTCTGTTTAGAGAAATAAGTATTAAACAAAAGAACCTGAGGAAGATAGTCTTCATAATATAGTGCAAAAAGTGCTGGAAATATTTTCTTCTTGGCAAGATCACCAGAAGCTCCTACAACTGTAATGCTAACTGTGTTCTCTGTCAGCTGGGACCCAATGTCAGGCCCCTTTGGCACAGGCATCTCTTTGCCATCTACAGTAAAAGATGATTGATTACATACAGAGAACATAGAAACAATTTACGCAATCAAAAAGAAATTATCCTTAAAGCACAAAAAGTAACGCATGATTGAATAATTGCATACGGTGAAGTCTATAACACTGTTCGAGCTCAGATAGAAATGATCAGTATGACCAGAATAGGCAATGTAGCAATTGATAAAATAAAACTGTTTCTAGCAGCTAAAAGTTTACCAAATGTGTGCCTAAAAGGCAATGTAGCTATTAATAAACAGAAATGTTTCAGGCTACTAAAAATGACCAAATATGTGCCCAAAAGCACCCAATACTCAGTCTTGCTATTACCAGTAGCACTTTAACAGAGTTGCTAACAGTCATTTTTCGGATTATTGAAAGATGACTAATTTAGACATGCTAAAATATATATTTTTTTTTACTATTTCAAGGTCATCTTTTAGAAATCCAAAAGAATAGTTAAAAAAAATTAATAATATAATTTGATGTCGTACAAGATTTTGATGTTGAGAACGTATTAGACAACCTTAAATCAGTTGTTTGGACATTAAAACAATTAAAAATTAGACCATGTCCGTTAACGTGGTACATTACCAAGACTCCACTCTACTCAAGTATACCTTGTTTCTACCTGGCACAGCACTTGTGTTAATTTTTACTTAAAATGCACTATTTATAATAACATATACACCTTCATTAACTAAGAACTTCTCCTCGAGTTCTGTGCCATTCGTTTTGCATTCATCCACGATAAAAATTGCAACTAGTGGAATGGAACAGTGGATAAGAGAGAGTGAGAGTAAAAGAGAGAGAGAAAGGAGGCGCACACCATCTTTCCAAGAAGCGCCAGCGAGAGGAGATCCGTTGGAGGATTTCAATGGCGAGTACCTCCAGCACTGATTCCTCCGAGGGGTAAGTGCTACGAGCTCGCTAGATCCAGAGAAGCTCCTCTCATGGCGAGATGAGAAGGCGATGGAGAGAGAAGAAGGGAGTTGGTGGAAGCGCAAAATCGTCATCGCAAAAATGAAAAATCTGTGTCCGATTCGAGAGCGAGCAAAGAGTAAAGAATGAATTTTGGGTAAATAAAAATATCCTTTATCCGTTTTTCTAAAAAAAATATCCTTTATCCAAACTTCGAGAGCAAAAGCAACAATGGTACTCCGATCGAGATAGTGATTGGCTAGCAAGTATTAACCCATTACTGGGCCCACTTGTAAGATTTTTAGTGAGGCTTTTATTGGCGGAGTTGAGAAGAAATTATCTCGGCCGTTGGTTGGAATCTTTTTGGATGAATCACGCATACTTAGAGATCTAGGGGAATTTATTGAATTGTTCAGACAAATTTTAACTGGTTTCAAATTAAATGATTCAGATTCAATGTAATTTATATTTCACTGACAAACAAACAGAAATTGGTAGATGTACGAACTGAAGTTTGATTTGGATCGTCCGATTTTAATCAATTAATGATCATAAGATATCCATATTCATCTGATAAAAACCATCCGAATGAAGACACTCATGCAGATGCAGTGTAAATGTAGTCTAGCATAATATTTGATTTATCCTTGATGAGTTATAAGTGGGGAATTTGTTAAAAATATGAGTAGACATGTGCAATGTGTTGTAAATATATTAAATTATCTTTTTGTTTATTATTTTTTAGGATGTGAAATGTGGTTCAAATTGTTTTAAAACATATAACTAAAATAACTTATGATACATAAATAATAATACAATATTTAGAGATATTATTTATTTATTTATTTATTTATTTGAGAAATGAAATGTAACCAACTTAAAAAGATAAATTAAAAGCCATAAACACGTTGGAGAATGCATTACGGCATATTTTGTACATATTATTTGATGTATCATTCTGATTTTTACACAGATATACTAATGTGAGTCGATATCAAAATTTATGTTCATAAAATGACGCCCAAATTCATCAAAATTATGAATACACGAATATTATAAATTTTATTTAATATACCATTTAAATTTAGCAGAAACGACAGGCTTATTTCCAGTAATGCTTAAGGATTATTTATCAGTTTTGGGGATTATTAAATGTGAAAAGTGCTTTTTTTTTTTTTTTACAAACATAAATTGACGGACACAATGCGTTGTCATTACAAGATGCAGATTTCATACGTAATATTTGAATCTCATTGATTGAACAAAAATAAATTTCGTTGCAATAAAATGGTCAAATTTAGAAGTTAGATATCAGTTAACGATTTGGGATGTCAAATGGGACCAATGCATTAAAATACGAACCGATTCACTGGGTGTGTTATATAAATGCATTCAAGCAGATTAGTTTGCTCAAGACTCAAGAGTAGATGTATTTTCTAGAATCAGCACATATATTACCAACTACGAATTTTGATGATATTTCGACAGTAGCTTTGTGTCCATTTTGATGGTTTTAAGGTATAAGATGAATGACTGCAATTATGAATAGACATATAACGAGTCGTAAATATATTGCTATGCATTTTTATGTCGAATATTTAAGATTTTTTTTATTTGATACATGAATTTATGTAAACGTGGATTAAAAAATTAAGAGATTAATTGTTGGTGATTTGAGATTCTCGAATTGGGTCCTTGTTGTTTGAAAATATGAATATGTATGTGTAGCGTGTTGTAAATATATTTCAACAGATTGTTTTTAGCATAAAAATATTTTTTTTTTATAGAATTATCACAAAATGAACTTATATCCAATTTATTGATGTTACTTGTTACTTCAAGAATATATACATGTTTCGGCGTTGTGGGACTTGTTGAAACGGGAATTTATGCAGGCAACGGCTGTGAGTGTACTCTACAAGATTTATATCTTTACTAATGTTAGATTCGAATAGTTGATCTTGTTTTATTTTAAAAGAGATATTTTCATAAAATTTTATGATTTTTAGAGCTCAATGTGATACTAGACCAAAAGGACAAAAAAAATAATGAATTTAGTTAAATACGATAGATTAATTCTAATATGTTCATTTGACCTCTTGATCTAGTAACAAATGACTCCCAAAATTATAAAATTTTTTAAAAATATCTATTTTGAAATTGAAAAAAATCAATTGTTCGGATCTAACATTCCAATTTTAAATTTTGAGATAATAACAATAAAAAATAAAGTTGTACCCCCAAAAAATTTTGGCATTAGAATACTCTTCGTGAAAATATATGATGAGGGTTCCGGTGCTCCATATTTTGGGTGCCCAATTCTCACGTTAATTTGGAATATAAATAATAAAATGAGATCGGTAGCATTCAAAATATTGGGCAACCAGTTCGTGTATCACGCACTATTAATTAGAGATCATATGTTGATTTCTTTTCACGGGGCCCTGAATAGTGAATAGGTTAAATAATGAGTAGACGGGAATTGATTTGCCCACACCCAAAATTGATTTAACGCTTCTTTTTAGACCAAAAACCCGCAATGAATTGAAAATATTACAAAAATTATGATATTTCTCAACTATACTCTCAATTAATTAGGGGTGTTTTAGTTCAAAAAAGTTTAATTTTAGGAGTGTGCAAATGAATTCCCTAAGTAGACGCATGTAATATGTAATAAATATGTTTTCGTAGATTTATTTTCATTAGAACTGTTGTATTTTTCGAAACTAGCATAATTTGTCTCATGCATGTCTTTGATCCTTTGAGATTATTTGTCAGTTTGGTAATTTCCGAATTTCAAATATGACCTAAACGTTGTTCAGTTTAAAAGTTTTGGAGATTACAATTGGAAATAAAAAAAAAGGAATGCCCAAGAACTATCGAGCAAGGAATTATTTTAACAAACTACAAAACAAAAAAATGGCCGCCCTATCCTTGTTTTTATTCAAACAAACCAGGAAGAAATGTTGAAATCTAGGATCTTGTTCAAAGTTTGAAATAATTTAGTTCAATCAGATACACATAACATTAAAAAATTGAAATTATTCTTTGCAAAAAAAAAAAAAATATAAATTCAAGCTCATGTTCTCCACAAAGAACTTAATTAAATACTTACAAACTATTTCCATTCAAAAAAGCAAAATAAAATGAATGCAAATGGATTCCTCTAGAAAAATTAGCATCAAATGAAAGATCAATCCAATGTTGACCAAGTCAAACAAAAATAAGATGCATTGACTGACTTAAGGTCACCTCTGCTCTAGTCTCCTTAGTCTACACGGCGCTTTCGTTCCCATTTCTTTATCTTCCCTTCCCTTCAACTTTCCCTTCCCCCTCCATTTGAATTTGTCCCTTTCATATCTCCTGTTCATCCCATCTCACACAATAAACAAATAAACCAATACATACCTCGACCCCACTCGCTCTTGTACACGTGGCGCAATATCATCATATACTTGATTTCAGCTGTTTGGATCAACACAGCGGATCTGTTCCCCGTAAATTTCACGGTCATTCCCTTTCCCTTGGCAATCCCTCTCGTCTTATTTACTCAAAAAAAAAAAAAATAAAAAGAAGAATCACTCTCATCTTTTACACAGACTTGGTTCGTAGTAAACCAGAACACTTACCTTCGTCAATTCACACGCAGGTACACGCTGGCCAATAGTATCCTCACACGTGTCAATATAAGTCTACTACTCCTTAAACCTTGTTCTTTGAAAAAGATATCAGAGCGACTTCTCCTGTCATTTTAACGACTTGACTAATAAATTATAAATGTCTCCCCATCTATACTCCGCTCTCTTGATAGTGTGAGTGTGTATATATATTCACAGTTGTGGTTCGCACATCACAACAAAATTTTGAAGTATTTTGTTGTGGTTTGGATAGTGAAAGAGAGATGGAAACACATAAACAGATTGTGTCGGTGCTCTTCTTCTCCTTCTCTATCGTATCAATTCTCTGTTTTTCAAATGAATTTGATCTCTCTTCTATCATTTCCCTCCTTTCTGAAATGGGTCAGTTGATTACTAGACGAAACATGATTCTGCTGTGCCATTTCATATTGCTATTCATAGTTAAAGACGCGGGTTTGCTCTCTCCTCGGAGAAATGATTCAAGCGTGTATGAGGAAAAGAGAGTGGCGCCAGTTGTGAAAGAGCATGAGATTGAAGTGAAAGGAGTTGGCTTGAAGAAGAAGGAGCTCAGAGAAAGTTATATTGGTAGGTCTATGGAGATGGTTGTAATGGAGAAGAGAGAATTAGTCAGTGAGCGCAATAGAGAGGAGAAGATAGAGGTAATGGAGAGCAATGGAGTTGAAGAACGGGAGGACCTGAACGGAGAGGAAGTTGAGGGAGTGGAGGAAGGGAAGGAGATATGGGAACTAATGGAGAGAAGGGGAGAGGAGGAAATGGAGACAGAGAACGTAGGAGTGATAGTTTGTACTGGAGAGGAGGAATTAGAAAAAGAGAGTGTAGAGGAGTTCAATAGAAAGATTGAGGAATTCATAGAGAAGTTCAAGAAGCAGAGACTATTGGAGTCTCAGTCTCTGGTTTTGGTTTGAACTAAAAGAGGTCTTATTTGTATAAATGTTCTTAATTTTTTTTATTTTCACATTCTTTTTTTTTTCCTTCGTTGAACTCTACTAAAATGAGGTGCTTTGATGATATCAGTCATGTGTGTTAGAGCAAACTAAAATTATGGCAATATTGTAGAAGTTCAATTGCACTTGCTTCCCCTTTCATTTAAACTTTTCTCAAATATTTTATACAGCAATGAGCGCTGTTGCAGTTTCGTCAATTAAACATTATTTGTTGAATTCCTTAACATCAGTACAAGTGATTAGAACTTCAAAGGGAGCAGATTAAAAAAGGGGAAAAAAATAAAGAAACAAAAGGACGGTTCTGGAAAGAAATAAAAAATCAAAATGTTAATTTAAAAAATGGTGGATTAAGTATAAAGATCCTAACTACTACAGTAAAGAGTAGGGGTGGGCGCGGTATACCGCGAATACGCGAAACCGTTCCGTTCCGTTCCGTTCAAACTGAACATATTACGGAACAAAATTTCATTCCGTTTCGCAAACGGAACGGTTAACGGAATGCGTTTCGTGATTCGTTTGAGTGAAATACAGTGTAAAAATAGCCATTCCGCCACGTTCCGTTGAACGGAACGAATAACGAGTCGTTCCAGTCATACCGTTCACTGAAACGGAACGGAAAACGGAACGACCCATTCTGTTTCCGTTTTCAACGTTGCCCAGGTCTAGTAAAGATAGGTGTTACTGGTTAGGTATACTGAGACCACACTTCATCACCTGGCACCTGATCACTCTTCTTTAGAAAGAAAAGTTACATTTTCCATAGTATGATGGATAGTCAAAAACCTCACAATGCACAAATGCTCGGAAAATATGATTCTGGATCTAAATAAAAAAAATGCCATGACCAACTTTTGACTTGGTCAATATTTGACAATGGAGTCAATTATGCTCTAAGTCCACCAACACATGAGCATAAATCCTTTTTTATGGCTGTTAGCGTTGTCTATTAGGAATTAATGCCACTTTTGCTGCACGAGACCATAAAAAACTTGATAATACTCATTTATTCATAGTTAAATTATTGGGAAGATAACATAGATTCCTTTATCAAAGATTTGCTACACCTTTGGATGCCTGCTGATCGTGGACACTATACCCACTTCAGTCCACAGACCTTGATGCTCGTATTAGTATTACTGGGGAAAAATTGACACCTCTGTCTGTGGTTGCCGTGTCTAATTGAAAATTGCGACTTTCTCTGATTGCAAAGAAATAAATTAAGTCCGAAAACTAGATATTTGTTGCTTAATTGCATTAATATAAACTAGTACGCTATGTGGGCTAAATTTTGGGTCCACAATGTTATAATATAAAGTAGAATGTAACAAAATAAAGGAGGCTGAGACCGAAAAATTTATGGGCTTTTTAGTTCGGCCTTTTTTTTTTCTTTTTTTTTGTGGATTCCCTTCTTTTTTCGTTTCCATTCTGTAGAAGTTGCAGACTTGCAGGTCGTAAGCTCTTCTTGTCTATGTTGAAGGAAATATGTATTCTATATTGGAATTATCTATGGATGACAGATTTTGAAAATATGTTCCCTCTTGTTGACACATTAGAACTAATTTTAGTACTTGTGTTATGTGAAAGAAAAACTAATACAAAATCAACAGTGCTTTTTCGAACTCTAAAGATTGTTGTAGAAGATTCTATGTTGTTCAGTTTTCAAAAGACTGACAGAGCCAGTTTTATTCCAAAAAATGGTAAAAGAGCACAAGATTAGAAAAGGAAAGTGAATTGAAGAACTCTTTCGGTCACAATTGTTTCGTACTTACCTCCTATCTCAGGCTTCATCCAGTCTTTCCCTGTTATCTTTCTCCATCAATTTAATAGTACAGAAAACAGAGAAAGAATGGTAGAATAACAATACACGCCTTAAACTGCAAACATCTTTTTCCTGCAAGACTGCAACCCAATCCGGAAGCAGCCCCACTGTAAGGGCTCTGTATCCATCATGTCAACTTCAAAGGCCCCACATGTCAGGCCTCAGAAAGACACCAATTTCGTATTTAATGTATCATCTATCCAGTTTCTATAGGGCTCAAACCAGACTGTGTCCTTCCTACCCCCACGATTCTAGCCGATTGACCGACATTCAACCGAACACTTGAAGGGACTCATCTCAATTTTTGTAAAGAGAACAGCATGTCCCAGTTAATTACTTTTCTTTCAGGTATGACATGGATTATGGATTACTCTGTTTGCGGGTATAGCTCGCTAGGACAGACTGACATGTTACTATATATGTCAATGGGGAATGAAAATGGAGGGGATTTATTATTTAATGATATTGGTCCAACACAGATGCATAAAACTAGATGCAGAGGAGGTATCAGTGAGTGCACGGTATGTCTCAGTGATTTTGTACTAGGCTATAAGATCAGCACCGACAGCACGACAGCTTGTGACTGTGTCTTTCAGAAAAGTTATTTTGATAATAAATGGAGAGACTTTTTCATGTCCTTTGTGTGTTTCGAGCTTTACTGATTTGTTTCAAACAAAGTTGTATGTTTCTAGTTTCTTGGATTATTAGATGCAGGTTAATAACGGTAATAGTACTAGTTATAGAAATTAATTTTACAGAACTAAAATATCAAGTTGTTTTTTGTTTATATCATTCTACCAATCAGTTATTCCTGCGGCTGATCCAAAGGAATATTAGTTGGACAGTTAGTGCCAAGAGCTAGATTCTGGGGTTGCTATGGGAATCAAACCTTTTGTTAAAAAACCTCGGTGAGAATATTTGTTGGTTGTTACTTGCCACATGAATGCATTATTTGGTGGCACCGATTTATATTGAAAATCAGGTTCAATCATGTAAAGATTAATCCCACATTTATTCTTCTTCTTTTCTGAGAATAACTAGATATAACAGGAGTTTAATTTCTTCATTGACAAATCTCATCCGGTGAATTTTTTTTTTTCAATCAATTTAGTTATATAGAGAGATGCTATATATCTCAGTTGCTCAGATAACAGCAGCCAGTAGGCCCTTGGGCCAATTTTGAACAATAGGTCATGAACTTGAGCAATTTATTATTGCAACGATTTTATTCACCAAAAGATAAATTATTGTATCAATATTCTTTTTGCCCAAGCAAAACTTATTAAAAGATTAATAATGTACATCTTCCAGCAAAGCTGACAACAAGAGTAGAACAAAAGAACTGACGAAGAGAAGTTATTTACTTTGCCTCAGAATACTGCCACAACGTCTCAGTACCACAACAATTCACATCTAATAACTCTTCCAAACGAAACATACACCGCGAAATGTAAACTGACAAATGAGAACTTGCATCTCTATACTGCCACCATCACATTATACTACAAGACGACTCTTCCTCACAAAAGTACTGGCTACCCTTGTACGGATCATGCGTTGAGGGCCCGCCATAATACCCCACTGGAGGCGCAGCCACTCCATAACCATGGACCGTTCCACATGTGCAGCACCTATATCCCCCATAAAACCCTTCATAAAGGGGTCTGAAGCAGCAACTAGGAGCTGCCGGAACCATTGGACCGACTGCACCCACAGGGCCCACCGGCCAACCTGGCTGGTAAGACATCTGCGGGTATCCACCAACTACACCAAACTCATTCCTTAGTGGCTCCAGTTGAGCCTTTTGCGGGATCGGTATAGGCTTCAGATCAAATTCGACATGTTTCGGCTTTCCATCTTTCGGCTTGTCATCTTTTGGGCTATCAGCATCAGGCTTGCCATTCTTGCCTTTGTCTCCCTTAGGTTTTTCATCTTTGGGTTTGCCATCCTTGGCCTTATCATTTTTTGGTTTTTCATCTTTCGGCTTGCCATTTTGGGCTTTGTCGTCTTTCAACTTGTCATTTTTCGGCTTCGCGTCATCTGCCGGCTTTGAATCTTTCGGCTTGTCTTTAGGTTTGTTGTCCTTGATTTCAATTTCTTTTATGATCTTGCAAGCCCGGCAACAGAGCCAACTTGAGACTTTATCTGGATTGAAAGGGCCAGCAATTGTTATAGTTTTGGCCTTTTCATCATAAATGATTGCCTTGATATCCTCTTTCTCTGAAAAGTGGTAATATAACAAGCATTGTAAGTGTTGAACTGAAATGTAGGTCTTTATTAGCTTTAAAGAAAAGGTACATAACAAAAAAGAGAATTTGCAGGGGATCATTTGTAAAAGTTGCTAGTTTTATACCTTGGAGCCTGCAAAGAACCTTCTTGATCTTTTTGTAGCAAAGGTGGCAATCAAGGTCAACTTTCAGGATCAGAGTTGTTATCTGTGAAAAAAATGAGATTAGAAAAGTGCATTCAACGTGGGAGTTGAGTATAAAAGTCAGTTGCCAAAAATGAGGCAATCATGAATATAATTTACTGTTTTCAGTCCAGGAAGGAGGTATTCAACTTGGTACTACACTGAAATTGAGGGGCATTCATTGGAAGAAGTATGTAAACATGTGAAATAATGCTGATGGTCAATTGAGTACAATTGCTTGAACCAAAGCATATTTTATCTGTTATTAAATTAATTATACCAGTTTTAGGTTTTGACCAAGAAAATACCCCAAAGTTTCTAAATTGAAACTGTATATTTGGGTAATATTAAAAACTTTAAGGCATCATTGTTTTTTTCTAATCAGTAATATAAAAAAAAATAGGGGGTTTGGGGATTAACATGGAGAAAGCGACATCAAGGATGAATGATTAATTGAAATAATGAAGAGATCGCAAAGTGAAAAGAATAATTGAAGATCTTTTAGTCCTTCAATGACATCACAAACAGAAACACAATACTTCAAACACACACAAGGAAAGTTGGCACTGCATAATGGCTCTTAAATTTTGGGTTTGAAAACTAACCTAGGTGCGCATATGAAAACGAAAGTTAATGGTAGAATTAGACGAGAACACCATACACATACACTAAAGAGAAAATCACACTTACGATCCATGCAAGAGCAAACTTATTTCTTAGACAAAAGACCGCTAAACGAAAGTAATAGAACTCCTAAGTACTCTTAACTCATACAAAATTTGCAGAACTTAAGTTAAATTAATCAGTAAATATGCTATACTAAATTAAACAAACAAAAAATGCAGAAGAGAGATTGTGGGCTTGTGGCGACGTTCCTTTTGGCGGGGTGATTCATTATTTCCCAATGCTAGCAGCAAATTATGTGTAAAATTGATACTAAGGAAAATGTAACAAAAGAAGCACCAAATAGAAAGAGAGAAAAGAGGAACTAACCTTGTCTGCCATGGAGTTGGTGGTGACTAGAACTCTTTTTTCCTTCCACTCCAAGCGGTTGTTAGAGAGAGAAACAGAGAAGGGGTGTATAAAGAGGAGGAGAGAATGGGAAGTTATTAAGTTATTTAAAACAGCGAACAGGCACGAAAGTCCAATCACATGAGGCCACGTCTTTTGGCCGCATTTAGTTTTCCTGCCATTCCCTTAATGCGGCTCATTAGTCATTAGCTGGTTCCATGTGCTGCAATATATCCACCGTGGTTCAATAGTTCATATTCGTACTTTTGGGATTATTGCAAATAGACCATTCTCTATTTTAAAATTTGCAAACTAATGGCAGTGCCAAAAAGAAAAGAAAAAAAAAAAAAAGAACGACGTGTCTTCATTATTTTCCTTTTTTTGGAAGATTACAGTATTATATGTGCTTTTTTTTGACAGATCACTTTATATGCCAAATTTGGCAAACAAGTTCTTTTGGTGACGCCACAAATTCTCTTTTCTATTTTTGGTGGTTAAAGGAAAAAGGTGCAATAAAAAGTTATTACTAACTGTGGCGCCACAATATCATGTTACCGTATATATTGGACAATGGGTATATATATAGTCTTCATCTTAATTGGATGGACATTTAAAGTGGTGCCTTTTAAAATTATAATGTAAACTTGTCCTTATATAATGAACATTTAATAAGGATTTTAATATCACCAGATCACCTACATGATTATTATGATTGCAATTACGTATAATCTTGTCATATCAAAGTACTAAAAATGTACTTTACATAACGTATCTTGATATAAATATACATGAATTCTGAAACTTAATGGGGGATTATCAAAAAACGCTTATGCTTGTAAGTTGTAATGATGACATTGCTCCAATTGTCTAGCCTTTACGCTCACACCAGCTTGACCACACTATGGTAGAGAGATGCAAGGACAATAACAAAGTACTTACATATATTAAAGATATTAATGATAATTTTAATTAAGCAATTCACTTGATAAAAACTATATACCTAGCAAACAATATATAGTTCCAATAGTAAAATCAAAAAGGAAAATACATTGTTTTACAGCAGTTACCTAAAAATCTTCAACTATTATTCATCCCTGAAATTAAATGGCCTTTATCTAATCATCTTACCAACTTAAATAAAATCTTAATAATAAGGATATTTAATATTTACTAGATAATAAAGCAGAGGGTCAAGGTTAGATCGTAATAGGTAAAATAATTGGGAAAAAAAGCAGTTAGTAATTCAATTTTCGTTCATCAATGCACTACCAAAACAAATAATGCACTGTACCGACTGCATTCAACTCGAATATTTAACAAAAACTTAAGGAAATGAGAGTGAGAGAGATTTCCTGAAAATTTTTGGATGCAAAGTTTCAGGAGAAAGTGGAAAGCAAGTTGGAGAGCAATGCTCCGTATATCCAACTAAAACAAAACAAAGGAACTACTACCGACTACACTAAAATCCAGCTGTCTTATGGGATTTCATAAAATTTTCCACCGAGCAAACATGGTATGGACAAATTCTGAAATTGGCGGGGCTCATTAGTCTGGTTTCTTCTTCTTGTTATGTAGTTCTGTGATGCATAATATTAAATGATTGCCAGCAATAAGGACATTGTAGAAAAAGGTACACGGAAATATCAGAATTGAAGTGAAACAAAATATATATAAAAATCAGATGGATTATATTTACAATAAATTTATTTTATGGTTAAACGAACAGAGATCATATATTGCTTACAGAAAATATTTCGCGATTTTATATTTTAATTTTTATAAATATTTTATTAATAGTCATAATTGTTATCTGAATATTGTTAGAAATTTTAATTAGTCTTGTCCGATTTTTGAAAAGTAGAAGTCAATTATTTTTGGGCCATAAATAATTTTATGTGGGCACAAACTCTGTTTTCCCGGTTCAGAGTGTGCAGAGCCGTGACCATTTCATCAGATCACGTGACCACATGGGGTCATAGATAGTTGTGGACATAAACAATCAGATATTTAGATATACTTTTGACCGGCTTCTTGATAGAAAATGTTCATCTTTCTGAGAAGGGATAGACGAGCATACAGTTTATAACATCCTCCATGCTGTACCGTCTTTTTTCCTCCAAATAGGAAATTTTGAGTTAATGAGACAAGATTTTCTCTTTGATATTTTGAAACAATAAATCATTATATCTGTCCGTTCAGTATATAATTTTGGGAGTGCAAGTTAACATTATTTTAATTTAAATCTATTGATGCGCACATCTCACCCGTGTGCTTCCTTCTAAAGTAAGATTCAATTTCGTCTTTAAACTAGAAATGTTTTTCAAATTTTGCTATAATAATCAAGTCTTTTCTGGAGCAAAATTAAATTTATGAAAATATATCATGCAACAAATTTTAGACACAGATAATTTTTTTTTTAAACACTTAAAAATATATACAATGAAAATAATATGATAAATCGTGCAAAGATATATGAAGAGGAACAGAAAATGTGTAGTTCTTTAGGATGTGTTTGGTTGTGCCGTGAACAAGGGACAAGAAAAAGGTAATAAGACCCACCCCTTGTTCTTTGTTCGTTGTTCCTAGTTCTCCAAAATTGAGGAACTGGGAACTAGCCCCTGTTCGCGAACAGCGAACAACGAACAGTTGTTCTGTGTTTGTTTCCCACTTGTTCCCATTTGTTCGTGAACAGCTTGTTCACCTACCCTTCCAAACACATTAAATACATACATTTTAATGAAAAGAAAAAAAATATAAAACACATGAATCGTGCGTGCCTAAACATACACATTTTCTTATGAGAAAGAAATATACAACATGAGCCGTCCGATCAATATCGGATGGTTGATAACATGGATGATGAAACATATTTGGGAGATTAGAAATACAAGCAAAAGATGCCCTCAATATGTGGGCAAATAAGAAATTTAAATATTGATATTATTTTCATTTCATATAGAATTTTACATGTAATAGGCAATAAAGATATGGTAAAGTCAATAATTTATTAGTCTTTTTTTTAATAAATAGCTAATATGGTAGTACCTTAATATTTTTCTAATAAAAAATCTTGATCTTTTAATCTGAAATTAAAATCTAGACCACTAATATGATCAATTACAGAAATCAATGGTCCATAATTGATATAAGAATTGTTTACACCCTTTTATATGACATGTTTATTCCTTTTATATGAAATGTTTACTTTTTTTAGGTGCATTTATAAGTAGTAGAGATAGAGATTAATCCTCTTCATGTATTTTATAGTTTAATTTTTAGATTACCAATATAAAACCATGTTGCTTACATTATACCATTGTCTAAGTGGAGCAGCCGAACAGGTAAAAATTCTTAAATTTCATTTATTGTCAAGTTTATCTCCAACAGCCTGCAAGTACTATAACAATGAAGTAAAAGCACAAAACACAAATTTTTTTAATTTTTTTTGGGGGAAAAGGCAGATGCATGCAATAATGAATAATCAAAATCAATTGTTCGCTATTTTATGCCATAGAACCGCCAACAACCAAGCATCATAGAAGAATAACCAGCCAAAAGGAAAGAATCTCGTGCATTTACCAACATGTTTTCATATTTCTTTTCTTTGTTTTTATTATAATGTTCCTTCTCTTTTATAGATTTTAAGTAACTCCAAGGGGACAAAGATTACTAGCAAAATGCTAACAATACAATTAAATGTTTTAAGACTTTAAGAAGTGGCAACGATTCTAGTAATAACATTTTACATGAACGTAAGTTCTCCTCGTAGTTTTTAATTTTTAAATATTTTATCCTGTTTGGAAGCTCTAATCTGCACAAGATGACATGTCTAAATTCTGGAAGCATTTAAATCCAGGACAAGTCAATAGGACTCGCTGGATGCTTCCTAATCCTACCTTACCAACATTAAAATTTCTTTTAAGTTTAAGATATTTTGCAAATAACTTCCAACAGTTTGTAATAATCTCGCATCAACCTATAATTTTTCGTTTTTTTTTTAAAAAAAATGAGTCTGTATAGTTGGCACCAAACTAAATGAGGTTTCTGTACCGCTGCTTCCGCTTCTCCGACTAGTAAGATGTTGTTTCTGGGTCCGGATTATTTGATGTACTTATAATCAAAGCGTTAGATTTTTAAAATAACTAGGGCTAATCGATCGAGCTTTGTTTGAAATTTGATATATTAATATAAATTTAAAATGTTATTATTTAATAATGGTTGATTATGAATAGATTGTTATGGTTGCAACACAAAAGAGATATGAAAATAGAAAAGGGTAAAAAAAAATCAGAAACAAAACAATGCGGTGCCAAATTATTGTCTATCGGTAAATCGAATCAGTTTTATGAGTAATAGCATCTGACACACAAATAGTTATAAAGTATTACGTTACAGAAATCGAAAAAAAATGCTATTTCACAATGATTGCAGTGTCGGACTACATTTAACTAAACGATTCCGACACCCACACATCTTTATTTATATTTTTTTATTTCTGATTTCGTCAAAGGATGATGTTAACACATTGATCTGACGGATTCATTTAACATCAGACGTTTCGAATAAAGAGAACGAGATCTTATAATTCACTTCGTAACAATAAGAACTCGAGTTCGTGTTGGACTAAGCAATAAATGACAAAATACCACTAACTTTTATTGTAAGTTCGACCAAATCCCTTATCTAAACTTAGCTCTGTAATAATTAAAATTTATTTAAAAAGTTCATCCACTTCGTGTTAATTCATTAGATGTAAGGAAGCACAAGTAAATGGACATCTTTAATCACACAATTCTAAAAATTATGCTCTGGGCCGCGCGCGATGCCATAGGTTTGATGACAGCCATTATATATAGCTCAGAAATAAAAAAAGGAATATTAATCAAGGGGATGTCACTTGTTGTCACATATTTTTTTAATTAATATTTTAAAAATTAATATATAAACGATGAAACTAAACTGTCGAACTTAATATATTTCACCAGAAATATGTACTTGTGGATTTTTTTTTTGTTTCTTAATACTATATCAATAATTTACACAATAACTGATCAAGTTAACTGCAGTTAACAAATTTGAATTATTTTTTGTTGATACCCTTGAACTTATATAAAACAAACTCAATAAATTATAAAATTTTAAATGTCATAAATTCCTTTAAAAGAGGAACGAATGTAGTTTGAATTCTTTATTTTAATTTTAAATTATAAGAAAATATTAAAAAAATTGTGACAAGTGACAATCATGACACCGAAATATCATTGTATCAAAAGTATCCTCATATCAATTATACCAATGAAGTGAAACCATTTTTTTCCGTGTGCGACAATGGACATAAGAATATAAGATAATATAAAACTCATACTGACACTGGACCTAACAACTAGTATTCTAATTAGTACAATCATATCCTCTGAATGGTAGGCGGCATAGTATTATCACTCAACAAATTTTATTATAAATCGGTGGAGTATGCTTATAGATTCTGTACCAGTAGAGTATCAAATTAATCTTATATTAATATGTTAAATTTAATTTTCGTTGAACTTTGTCGTTCACTAATCATTGTGGGGGTGTTCTGGTGGGCATAAACTTGGCATTTTGCAGGGATGATAGGTGGCTATGATCGGATAAAACAAAAACGAAAAAGGAAATCAACATTAAAGAAAGCAATGTTGCAAGTTTAACAGGTAAGAGTTGGATCAAATTTATTTACTATAGGTCATTTAAAAAGTTCTTTTTTTAAATATCATTTTCAGTGTTTCAGCCAATTCGTGGATGAAGAAGCTAGTAACACCAACCAATATTCGCAGACAATCAATAGTAAAAATATTTATACATTGCATCAATGCTTTATATAATTCTTTTAGTAATCCTGAACTATGTGCTGACATAGTGACGATAGTACATGATGTCCCTTTCTCTCTGTCTCCACAATTCGAAACACAACGCCATTTATAATGCCAAGCACATGCGCATTTCATGTATTACCAGTCAGTTACTTCTATGCCCCAGACTACCATCCACAGTGCAACAATGAGAAGAAACATTATTGGACCAAAATTAAAGCATTTGATATGTTCTATCAATACTTCAATAGGCAGTTAACTAAATTTAGGGAAAGCCCCTATTCCCTACTGCAAGCAAACCTTTCCTACTAAATTATTTATTTTATATCAATTATCAATTTAAATTAAAAAAAAAGTATTATAAAAGTCGTGCAGATCAGAAACATAGAAAACATGGAAAAATATCGGGTCGCTTCTCTCCGGGACCCACGTGACAAAAACGAGTCGCTTCTCCCTGATGAATTAAATTCAAAATATTATCAGGTGTAGGCCTTTCTTTAAGCCCAGAATTACAAAAGAAGTTTGGATTTGTACACATTTGAGCTTTAGGTCGAATGATATCTGGACTGCTTGTTAGTTCGGGTTTTGGCAGAACAAATACAGTTTGAATTTATAAAATTCACACAATCACACTAGGCCGTTGTATTGCAGACATACAAAGATACAGCCATACAGGACATACAAATTGGGCGCAAAATGGACCAAATTACAGAAATAGCCTCTCTTTTCCACCGTAGTATTCAATCGAATTTACGTCAATGCCAATGTCTTGCAAAAAGGAACCAAACATCAGAAGCATGTTTGTTTTGAATGATGGGGGAAAAATGAACTCTCGAAAATAGTATTACTATGATTCTGAAAATAATGCGCCATGTTACCAAATCAAGCATAATAATATGAAATTTTGCATCATTTGTAGTACAATAAAAGCATATATTTGCAACACGGATAAAGCAACAGTCAACAGAAACGGCCGATATCAACGGCTCAGATCCACACCAAAACAGAAAACCATTGCACGGTAGGCACCACAAGGCTCCCATTATTCATACACACGTATAATTGTTTGCTATATTATCAAGGTACCAAACAAGAAATAAAGTGTAACAATCACTTGCAAAGATCTTCTTTTCAATAGTAAATGGTTGTGCAAGCACTACAACAGAGACTCAAGCATGCCTTTTTGCAAATTCCTGACTCTGGTGGCGCTGAAAGTCTCTCTGGTCGCTGGGTTTGTACTTTCGGTCGGCTGCTTCCTTCGGTTTAGGTTTGATTGTGTTATTATTTGTGTGATTCCACTTGCTAGTGGTGGAAGGCACTTTCAGCTTCGCTTGAGGAGGCGCACCGTGGGGGCCCAAGTATAAAGTCTCAGCTTCTTTTATTTTAGACTGAAAAAAGAACGACACAAACCTACTTGTTCTAGTCATATGATATACCAATAAGACTGCCATGATTCAGTCAATCGTCCCCACAAGGCACATATAAAACCATAGAAAGTAGCATTTATTATGTTTTTTTCTTAATAAAATAATTGCCTCCACAATTCCAATTTAGTGTCATAACTCATAAACTTCTTCACTCTTGTTATTACATTAAAAAGTTTGTATGTAACAGCATATCAATATTAATTGCATCAAACTTCAATTATCACTTGCTTTGTCTAAGGCAATGAACAATGTCCTAAGTACTAAAAATTCAAGCAAAAAAAAAAAAAAAGTTCTCCCTATCTAATCATTTGGCTCATTGAATGCTTATGTTTATTAGAAAGTTCGTAAGGTATAACAGTATTTTTACTGGTACATGTTCATACAAGCTTTAAGAATAGGTGGTGAAAACAAAAGAAAGATTGTGAAGAATATGGAAAACCTTTGGAGGAGGTTTCTGATCAATTACTCCTGGTTCATCCCAGCTGTCATGTTTAGATTCACTGACTGTCAAGCTAGGAATCACAAAATCATCATCATCTGTCATGCAAAAATAAACCCTGATAGTAATCAGTAATAATTGTAAGGATGATTCTATAACTCAAATCTAAACAAAAATCACCTAACTAATTTATTTTCAATATATTTCAGGAATAAAAGCATCAATGTATCAGATAATCATCACAGTCACAGCATATTTGCACAAGTTTTCTGGAACAATCAAAGTTGGTACCAAGTACTGGCAACCAATTTTTTCCTTCAAGTAATCCCATTTATCCCACCAATATGCAATAAGTCGATGATGAAAAGACCAAAACAAAACAAATAGAACAAATGAAGCAGGAGATTATTGTTTACATCCATCAAGTTATTCAAATATACAACTACTTGCAATAGTACAATACAGAAGGTTTAATAAGTTATAACTCTTGATCAAGTTAATTGTTAAGTTAACATCCCTCAATCTAATTAAAGATTCTACTTAGAAAACAATCTAATTAAAGATTCTACTTAGAAAACATATCAACTAAGCACTATATATTGGCCTTTTATACGCTGACCTACTAGATATCAAAATTACCTTAATCAGACATCAACTCTGATTCTATAAATAAGAGACAAATTCTAAAATAATAACTTCACCGACTATTGAATTGCTAGTAAGAAAAAATGTAAGAAATCGTGAAAAAGATGCCAATACCCCAATCGTCGATTTCTGAGACGGGTGGAGCGGGTTCAGTCGCAACGGGATCCATGAAGCGAAAGCGAAACGACCATCGATTTCCCTTCCTATTGAGAATTCAATCTTCTGAATTGATCGAATTTAAGAACAAAAAGAGAATCCGAAGAGGGAGTAGAGTGCGGAATGAAGAAAACGAGAAGAATAAATCTCTTCTGAGGAAGGTGATGGTGAAAACGAGTAGAAATGATCGAAATTTCTCAGACGACGAAAAAAATAAAAGGAGAAATCCTCAGCCGTAGAATAGTGCTCTCTTGTGTAAAGTAATGTAAAATATTGCATTTGGTTGAGGAATCTCTTTTTTTAATCTTAACGGTGGAGATCGTGCCAGCGGGATGCAATCGACGATCTGTACCGTTCGAATCTGCCAGCTGTCGGACCCGCAGAGAAGTGGAGGAATCTCGGGTCGAATTCACATCCTCTGCCCATTGCTTTAAGATGGGCAGAGTGCCCATCTCGGATCGTCAGCCGTCTGATTTAATCTCAACGGCTAAAGGAGCCCCGTGCATTCCACCACACCCGAAAAAAATTATTGGCCCGAAAAAAATGAACCGTCCAGATTAGAAACGCACTAAACTACATCTGCACGGGCTTGAAACGCACTAAACTACATCTGCACGGTTGATTCGTCTGAAAACGAAAAAAATAAATAAAAAGAAACCAACTCGGTTGACTTGGGAAGGTTTTAAAAGCCCACTAGGGCCCGTGTGTAGGGCCCAACGGAATAATAATTTTCTACTGACGTCACAATCCTGCGATCAACAGAATAGTTTATCCTTGAGAAAGCAAGAATATTTTCCAAAAAGAAAAGAGGAAACAAGAATAAATGTAATGACGCTTTGCATATTTTCCGAAGCTACAATTTTAATATAATTGTTATAATCATAATTTATTCATTATAAATTCAAAATTTAAATTTCAAATAAAATATATGAATCGTTAATCGTGTTAATCGTATTATATTTCAAAGAAATCTATTAGCATAAAATAAAATAAAAATGAATAATTTTTATACTATCGAAAAGCAAAAAATAAAAAGTAAAAGCGACGATTTATGAAGATTCCATTGCAGTTTTGAGCCGTCGGTTTTTTCCATTTTGGATGTGTATGGCACAAACTTAGAATTTATGATTTCGTATATAAAATTATAAATATATTATTTTAAGAATTAAAACACGATCAATGCTTCAACTTAGTTGAACACTTGAACTTATTTGCGAAAAAAAAATTGCAGTTATCGTAAAGTAGCAGCAGCAGCAACAAGTGTTGCACTAGCAAATCAAAGTTAGTTCTAATATATTTGTTTTAGTGCTCATGTTGCTTTGTTTTTTTCATCTCTTGATTATCGTACGGAATGAATGATATGCAATCAAAAATCAAAAATCAAAATAAAAAATATAGATAAATTTGTGTGGGTGTCAGAACTAAATTTTCAAATTCTTACCGACACGGCAAGCTTTTTTACAGTTCGGTAAATATTTTTTCCACTTTGTAAAACTGGAACTCTGTAGGAAATTTTGTTGCTGACCCTTAATTCATCTGTTTGACCCGTTTCAGTAATTCAACAGTAATTGGGATCGCAATAAAACTCTTTCCCTTCTGTCCCTTTATTTTTTTTTATTATCTCGGAAAAGGTCGTAGTCCATTCTGTCCCTCTCTCTTCTCCAATCAGGTTCTGACTCCTCACCTCCTCTGGCTCTATCGCTCGCACCCCTCGTCTCCTCTCCCAACCCTTCTCTGCGGGTGCACAGATGGGGAGATAGATTTGGAGTTGAAGGTGGTAGCTAAGGTCAGTCCATGGCTGCGGGTCAGTCAAACTCAAGGTCCTCTCTCTCGCTGAGATCAGCGCCTTTCCCTCTCTCCCCCGACTCCTACCACGGAGTCCTTCTCATCTATCATTCCTCTTTCTCCCGCCAGCTCTGCCGCTTCATAAGCCTCTCTCCATGTCTCCTACTTGGAAATGAAATCGAGGCAGATCCCTGGTTGAAATTCATGGCGAAATGCACAGATCTAAGGTTCATGAATTTTTTTTCCCTTATATGATCCAACGAATTTTGTGATTTCAAATAATTTGTGCTTCAATTTTGGAGACATCTTTTGTAACTAACATTTTTTTTTTGGGAACTTCTACTTGTCATGGATTAATTCAGAACCTTTAGTTTTTATTAATATTTTATTTGTTTAATTTTTATTTCCTATAGATTTTTTTTGTCAAATTTTTATATATAAATTTTACTTATTGCAACCAAAAAACATTAAAGGAGCAGAGATTTTTATTCCAGGAACATTAAAGAAGGAGCAGAGATTATTTAGTTTGCAATTTTGGGTCTTATTTTTTTGTACGAATTATCTTAATTTGTTAATTTGTTTGATTTTTTATGATCAAGGCGAAAATTTTCTCACATTTCTTGATTAGTGATCCAAGAAAAATAAATATTTAAGTACTGGATTTATATATTTATACATCTTCAAATAATATTTTAACAAATTATTGTACCTTTATTTTTGGTTATTTAAATAGATATAAAGATTTTTGCATAACAGCTGTGAAATTATTTTCAACTATGTGTATACTTTTCATAAATTAATGGCGCAATCTATTAGTATAGAAATGTGTATAGCTTTAGGAATTTAATGCCGTGGGTGCCTGTCTCAATAAATTGTTGGTGATGCCATTAATATAAAAACACAACTAAATCAAATTTGATGAGCTGTCATTAATAAGCAGATGTTTGGAACGTTTCTGACCTATTTTAATTCCTAGCGCAATTTGCCAGAAAAAAACGCTAGAAAATTAAATATTTCTGTTGCTTGCCTGTGTTATAGTCAATTGAAAAACGCTAGAGAACATCAATGCCATATAATGCCAAGTTGTGTTATAGTCAATTGAAACTCCTTTCTGTCTATATAAACTTCCAAATAGAGCAAGTTATTAGTTGAAAAAGTTATTATATTGTTTGGATGGATAAATAAAATTCTTTATCATATTTGTTACTTACTATTCTATTCTAGATATGTTCTTGAAAAAAAAAAACTTCATTTCATGCTTGATTTTGTTGTGTTTTTTTTAGAAATTTCAATCACAAAAATATTTCCTTTCTCTTACTATTTTAGATGGTTCTTCTGGCGGGTGATCAGACGGTTCGTCAGTCTTGAAGGGTTACAGGCATATAGATTATATTGCTGCTAAGAGGGTCAATGTTAGACTATTAGAGAGATTGATAGATTTCTAAGTCATTACCAAGGTGCTAATGGTCTTTTGAAGTTAGGTTTTCGAGCAACAGGATGTATTTGCTGTTAGTTATGCTACATGCTTAAGAAAGCATGGTCTTGATGTTAGTTATGGTTCTTGCTGGTTTAGAAGGATGCATTGGTTCTATTATTATTATTATTATTATTATTTTGGGTAGATGCCATGTGACAAAATTCCCAGTTTTTTCTTTTCTCCTTTTCTTAGTTGTTGGATGTACTTTTAAAAAAAAAAAAAAATTGTTAGTTTTCTTTGCAGTATGTGATTTAGGTAGCAAACATTGGGCTCCACTCTAAGGTATAGGATTTTGGTGCTGGTACTGGTGGCTCTCTTCAGTAGCAACATGGTATTTCCTTAGAAACTTAATCGCATTTTATTTCATGTGTTAATGAAAGGAACATTACCAGTATGGTTATATTCAATTACCCTGCAACAATAAAAATTCGAGTCTCTCTATGGTCAATCTTTCTCTAGAATTCATTAATTTCCAGTATTGAAAGACAATAGGTGAGTGCTGACAAAGAGGAAGAAGTTGAACTTTTTCTTTTTGATGATTTTATTGCAGTATGCCACAAGATGGTATATATGCAAGACTAAAGGTATAACAAGATGATATCTGTAGACAGCTCAACTTGCATAGCTACTCTTTTTAGATGCAGCAAAGATTGATGTTTACTTAAAAAAAAAAAAAAAGCAAGGTGGTACATATGGTGATGTTTAGATTGTAAAACTATGTTATTCGTAGAAATATAAGGTGTACCAGATATATTTGAAAACAATTTACAATATTTTGAGAGCACATTCCCAATGTTTCCCCTGCTCATTTATTTGAATATTCAAGGAATATCTTGATTATTGCAGCAAATAGACTCAACTCTTTGACCTTCAAAAGAGGCTTGGGTAGTTGGTTAGGCCTTTTTTATATACAAATAAATTATATATAACATCTCGGCATTAAAAGCCGTCTGTAAAAAGAATATATCAACACTTTTGTAGCTGGTAAGTGATAGTCCCGTCCGTGTCCATATTTATGTTTGGAGTAATCATGAAAATATTAAAGGATTTTATGGAGATAAAAAATAAGAAAGTTGAAGTTTAAAGGTTGCCATATGGACTATGAAAAGTTGTCATTGTTATTAATAAAGAAGGGTATCAAAGAGATAGAGATGAATCTCGGTAACAGAAAAAAAAAAAAAAAAAAACGCATAAAGAGCCTTAATATATGGTCTATTGGAATTTGCATTAAATCAGGGATACAAGGATTTTAAATTAATTGGAAAATGAAAGCTTGCCATATAGAATGCTAAGAATTCTGACTTAAAGAATTTAATGACGTTTCAGATATAGAAATATCATGACACATTATACTTTTTTTTTTTTTGAGTTTACTATATGTTGATTCTGTATATTGTTTACATCTTATTTTGACTCTTGGTTTTTAGATTACATGATTACATCACACCTCTCCTTTGTGTGGTCTAATTGGTTTGGGAAACTAACGATCTCATTTCAATAAAATTAACGAATTTAAAATTCAGCCAAAATTTTGTAGTCATTTCCAAATAAATAAAATTAAATTATAGAACTAAAATATATAATAATCTCAATTATACATAACATAATAATGAAAAAATAATAAAATTTAATTTTTAATAAAAACTCATGTATCGAGCGAAGCTCGATGTACCCCTAGTATAAATTAACTTGTTTGTGGATCATTCTTTTATACGAACAGGAACAAGAATAATTGTTTGGAATATCCATAAGAATATATGATATTCCGAATCAATTCTTTTTAAGCAATGAATCTTATTTTAATCTTCAATATGGAATATAAAAGAATTTAATTGAAAAAAAATAATTTTACTAAATCAAAATTATATTTACATTTCTAAATTGATTTTATCATCATCAAAACAACATGTTCGATTAATTTGCAATCTATTAATGTTTTTGTGCGACCATATTACAATTTACAAATAAACCAATCTTTTGTGGATCACTCTCTTCAAATGCATGTGACCACACAAAAAATGAAAGTATTCAAAAAAAAAAAAAATGAAAGGGCAATAAAGAGGCGTACATGACATGCCTCATGAAGTGGGTGCAAGTAAAGAAAGAACCTCATAACTCATAAGCACAGAAAATTTATGAAAGCAAAGAAAAAAAGAAATGACTAAACCAATTCATTCTCTTTTTACGCAGTCAACATCTACTTATTTAGATTCAATGACAAAGAACAAAAAAATTATGCAGTCAATTCAAATTATTACAAAAATATCTCTTTTTATGCAGTCAACATTCAAATTATGCAGTCAACATCTACTTATTTAGATTCAATGACAAGAACAAAAAAATTATTTAGATCCGATGTCAGTAAAGAAAAATATTTAGGTCTGATGGTCCGAATTTATATAGATTACCTCTTTTTATGTTTTTTGGTTGAAATGAAACCTTGTGGTCATATAGCATTGACGACAACACGATACAACATGACACGAAGACAAAAATGACGAGTTTGTAAACCTTGGCAAGGCTGCAGAGGATCCGAAAAAATGTCATATTATAAATTCTATGATTTGGACTAAACTTAGGCTTAGTAATCTTGAGACACACATGTCATCGACAGGTGCTGCTTGAGGGGAAAATTAACTCTTCAGTCACGCGTTTGTACTATCTACTTACCTCCTAATTTTTCTCGTTGTACTAACACCCTAATTTTTTTTCTCTTTTTGCTTAAAAGTTAAAAACCCTAGCCTAATTTAATGGTTTGCACCGGGTCCATTCCGGCGTGTCGTACAAGAGAACTCCAGACTTGCGGGCTCCCTTTCACCAATAATGCAAAATAGGACCCCACAAAACAGGTGGTCGCGGTCTTCGAGTTATCAAATAGTTTTTTCGTACCATGCTTTTAAAGTTTCATCTTTCAACACTCTTTACTACCATTTATCTTTGTTTCATGAACATGGAGTTTTCCGTGTGGCGGGTTTCTTTTTCACAAATACTTTACTAACAGCGCTCCGCTACATACATTCGGATCTCTGTACTCATTTCAACGGTAACCTCGTGGAACTTTAACTGCACTCGGTCCACTGGTCGAAACAAATTCCGACTAGTACATTGTTGACATGGTCTAATGTGAACCAGGTCCACCTAATAATTTATCACTTGTCTCTCTCCCCGCAGCTATCCACCCCAAACTTCTGTGTAGTACAAGTGTACAAATTTCCACATTCAAATACGTCCAAAACTAAATTCAAAGCTTCTCTTTAAATCCTTTAAATCCTCACAATGCACCAATCCCCGTCTCAGTGCAACCATGCCTCGTCTCATTCCTTACCTTCTCTTATCTCTCCTCCTTCTCTCCGCCGCCTCAGCCCACTCCGGCCACGACGACTCCGACTCCGACGCCGCCTCTAGCGATTCAAAGCCGGACCTCCGATCGAAGGATCTCATCCTCGTCAAGATATACTGCCTCATCATCGCCTTCTTCGGGACCTTCATCGGAGGCGTCTCTCCTTATTTCCTCAAGTGGAATGAGGCGTTTCTCGTTTTCGGAACCCAATTCGCCGGAGGAGTGTTCCTCGGCACTGCCATGATGCATTTCTTGAGCGATTCGAACGAGACCTTTGAGGATTTGACGACGAAAGAGTATCCCTTTGCGTTTATGCTCGCCACCGCTGGTTTTCTGATAACCATGCTTGCTGATTGCGTGATTTCTATGGTGGTGTCACGTGGAAGGAGCGTGCGTGATGTGGAGCGACATGGTGTCAATGAAAACGGAGGTCAGGCTGCCCAAAATAAATGCTTTTTCTTTTTCTGTTTCTATTTGCATTTATCTTTTGTTCGTTTGTGGCCTTGTTGGTACTGGACCAAACACCAAGCTGTACTTTCTGTGGTGCTTTGATTTGTCCTCTGAATTTAATGCCGTTTTCTGAACCCTGCTTATATTAAAGTAAACTAATTCGATATATCTATATCTTTTATTGCAGGAGCTTTACAAGAAACTAAGCTTGAAGAATTGAATGGAGGCTTAAGCAAACCTGCAGTGGTGAGTTTACAGCCTTTTCAAAATAATTTATAAAATTATAAATTAATAAATGAAAATCAAAAGATGTGAAAACGTGCTTTTTTATTGTAGAAATAATAGAAAATTTACTTCTCTTAGCTTTGTCTGAAATGTTTGAAAAGTTTTGTAATTTAAAAACATGTTATGCTAATATTGGCATTCAAATGGAAAATTTGAAATTGAGTGCGGTTAAAGTGCAAAAGATATTAATGTTCACACTATCAGGCTGGTACAACTACCAACCACAGTTTTAAGCATCTTTTTGCCGAAACAAGTAAACAGAGTAATGAAGGGGAATCTGCGTAAGGGCCACCAAATAAGCAAATAATAACTTCAACTTTTCGGATGAACCACCTCAACCCAAATTTTAGAATTCAATAAAAAATATTTGGTTGTGTGTGTTGGAGTGGGGGTTGATGAAATTGTGAACTAATCGTATTAGTAACTAACCAATGGAATGCTAAGTTTATGGGCACAGCTACAATCCGACTAGATATCTGTAAAATTATAACCTTTTTGCTTGGATAGCTAATTGTTTTGCTTATGCGTTCTTCAGCAAAATTTTAAAACTAAATGCAAAGTGGTAATATATGAATAACAGGCGTCACTCTTTTAATCGTTACCATTTGATTTTATAATGATTTTTTAAATTTATAATGAAATATGATACCTAAATAGCATTTTGAGGTCAATTTCAATTCTTTTGATATAGGTTGTTGATGAACAATCAGTGGCATCTTTGCTCAACAATGCAAGTTCACTAGGAGATAGCTTTCTTTTAATCGGTGCTTTGTGCTTCCACTCTGTTTTTGAAGGGATAGCAATTGGAGTTTCCGGTAAGTCAAATTCTATCAAACAATTGGAATTCTATAACAGAGATAACAGCCTAATTTTTTTTTATTATTCCAATAGACAATTGAAGTTCCTGTCATAACAGAGTATTTTTCTAGCTAATGTCAAACTAATTTTAGATTGCTTTTTCTGACTTGTTTAACCGTGAAAGCTCCTTTGGAAGCTTGGGCGTCCACTAACAACTTTAAATTCGTTGGTGCATTTCGAACTGAAAGCTACCTATATTGTACCAAGTCAAGCTAAGATGTTAACAATCTTAACCTTTTCCACTAAGATATTTGAGCGGTTATTGTCACATTATTATCATCTCTTCTCAAGTTAAGACCAAGTATTCTTTCCACTTGCATTCATTTTGCCCAAATCAACCAATGTAATTAATTCAGATCTGAACAAGTATTGTCCTAAGTCAAGAGTCAAACATCCGTCATATTTACCCGGGGTAAATTTTGTGCCACATATTTTGGAGCTATTAATTATTGTTGATAAAAATAGTAGAAAACTTTGGGGAAAATCTGGCTTAAGCTGGAAGCTGTTATATGGCCTTGACCTGCTAGTGTATAAAAAAGAATCGGTCAACTGGAGAAACTCTGGCTTGGTGTAGCGATTAGATGAATATTAAATGCACGTGGTACTTCGTACCAACTGTGCGTCTGTGCCGATTTCTTGTAATTCAAAACTTATGGGTGTCGTTTGGATCACGTGGAAATAGGTCTATTCTCCGAATAGCCTAATCCGGGACTAAATTTTTCATCCAAACGCAATTACCAATTTCAAAAATAGCCAATTCTAAAAATAGCACTATTTTCAACAACACTCTTCCCAACAACACTTTTCTCTCTACTTTTCACACTTCCCAACGCTATTCCTAAACTCACCATCCAAACAACATTCTTAGTCCCGGAATAGCACTCTTTCCACGCTTCCCGAAATCTCACTTTTTCCTTAAATTTGGTCCCGGAATTGCTATTTCTACCTATTCCCCACCCATCCAAACGACCCCAGATGTTTTCATTTTCCTGTTTCTTTGCCAGTCATAGGCTCATAGCAATCATTATTTATCATTATCCTGTAGGATAACAGCCTTCTCAACATGAATTATTGGTTGACATTAATTGCTATGGAAAGTGCTTAAATTCGTTTTTGGAGTGGCTAATCTCATTACCAAATCTATTGACATAGTTGCCTCTCTATTGGCCGAAAAAGACTATAGAAAATTGATGTACTTTGTATATATCAGAAAGTATGCAAACGAAAGGCACCAATAGAAATCCTCATCATAACTTCTCTTAGTTGGATATTTCAACTAAAATTTTTAAAAGTTTCCATCTCAATAGAAATCAAGGTCACTGCTCTCAACAATTCTCCCATGCTGCACCAGAAAATTTTATCACATAATTAACTCAGTACTAATACCTACAGTGAAATCTTGGTTGCAGAAACACAAGGAGACGCATGGAAGGCTCTATGGACAATATGCCTGCACAAGATCTTTGCAGCCATTGCTATGGGCATAGCACTGTTACGCATGCTCCCTAACAGGCCACTCCTCTCCTGTGTCATCTACTCATTCGCCTTTGCTGTCTCGACCCCAATCGGAGTCGCGATCGGGATCATAATCAATGCCACCGCACAGGGGCCCGTAGCAGACTGGATCTATGCCATATCAATGGGCTTTGCGTGCGGGATCTTTATCTATGTCTCAATTAACCATCTGCTGGCCAAGGGGTACAAGCCTCTCAGGGTCTTAAAGATTGACACACCGGTAAATCGGTGGCTGGCTGTGGTCTTGGGGGTTGGCGTTATTGCGGTTGTGATGATTTGGGATACTTGAGAGTAAAATTGTGGGATATTTAAACTGTTCTATTTCTCATAGATTTTTTTGCTAGAAAAGTTGATAATGAAATTAAATTTTTTGCTAGTTTCCAGATGCTTACTAGTTTACTAATATCCTAGTTTTCAGTGTGTTGTTATTATTTTTTCTTACTCTATATTATGCTGCTTGGTTCATGAGTATGAAAAGTTTGCATACAAGCATATAATTGGGTAAAATTGTAGACATTAGGGGAGACTTTTGTACTTGCTTATAGCGGCAACATATCTACCAAAGCTAAAAATTCTTCTATATAGCTACAATCTAACATCCAAAACATAAGTGCTCAGCTGAATACAAAGGAGAATATATTACACAATAAAAAGAGGAAAATCTTCATATGTGCGTGCATGTGTTCTGAAACCAAACCTAGCTCTAGCCGCCAGACAACTACTAACAGATTAGTATGCATAATTGTAAGCGAAATCCGAGTTTCCAACCATGGCATTCAAAACCTGAGACACAACAAACCCGCTACCCACGACCACAATCAGAATCAGAATTGCTGTAATTGGATTCTTCAGCAAAGCAACAATCGGCTCTAGAACAGTATAGGCCATACCAGTGCTAACTGTCAGCGCATAAAGCGCGTACCTTCGCATGTTATCCCAAAATTCTTCTACAAGAGGCCCCTCTGGTCCCAAAGCCAAGGCCTCTCTGTGCCCGTCAAGTCCTAATACAAGAAACGCAATGCCGAGAGAGGCACCGCCAATCAGAAACCATCTCGGGATCGCATCGGGAAGGTGTTGCACTTTCTCCTCTGTTTCTGGGATTTTGGGTTGGGTTGAATTGATCAGCTTTTCAATTTGCACCTCATTGGAGGATTCTAGCAAGGTGGGCTGCTGAGATTGAAGATTTGTGGGTTTTGATTGGGATTTAGAGAGGGATTTGGGAGGAGTAAACTGAGCTCGAGTGATTTGAGAGGATTTCAGCAAGTGAAGAGTGGGTCTGGTATTGAGGTTGGGTTTTACTTGAAATGCATAGAGCTTCATGGTTTGTTACTTGCTTTGTTGTGATTGTGTAGAACTATCGACTTTGGAAGAAAGAAGATGAAGTGTTGGATTAGGATAAACTTTCGGGTGTTTTGTTTTCAGGAAAGGATAGGATTGGGGCTTCTGTGGTTGCAGAAATTTCAAATAGACCAAAGGCTGCATTAAATACATAGAACAAGTGTTAGTTGATTTGACTAACATGACTTGAATTTGCTGGATATTTTTTAGGTAATTTTGGGTCCAAATATTTAATTAAGGGTAAAATTTTCTGGACATTTTAGAGGTAATCTTCTTCATTAAAAAGATAGGCGTACTTATCTAGCCCGTTGAAACGAAAAGGCGAGTCTCGCTTGGGTCGTTTTGTGGTTTATGGGCTTCTTAAGTTCAAACTGACATTTTTCTCATCACAAAGTAGACATAAGCCTTCTTAAGTCTGCATGACTGCATTCAGTGAAATGTTGCAAGATTATAGATCCTCACTTTGTAGCAATTTTCAGTGTGACTGTGACATAATGAAAATGCTAAACTTTGAAAAATACAAAGATATTGTTTGGTATAAATGTCACAAATTTAGTTAATCACACAAGCCGATCATCTGAGTGGGATTTTACTATGTAGTTAGGCTAGTTTACTATTTTAGATTCTTATTATTCATTAAATTCTTAACAGATCTTAAATTTATATTCTATTAAATATAAATACAAGTTAATAAAGTGAATTCTCTTCTAAATTTACACACGGATTCCAAAAATTGTTGAAAAAAAAATCTTTCAATTTATTATATATTTATACATTATGGACGGACTATCATGTTATGACATACCTGAGAGTCTTAATTCACCTAAAAAAATAAATTCAAAACTGGTCACACTTTTGAGAAAGGATACAAATAAATCAAATAACTGAACTAGCTCACAAAAAAAAAATCTAATAAATGGAGTGTGTATGCGGTACCATTGGAGTGGCTTCTATACACAAATTACATGGGAAAACTAGACTTGTTTTTCTACTCAAATGACGCAAATAGTCATCACATGAGAAAGACCACTCTACCCCTCTCTCTCTCTCTCGGTTTTTGACCTCTTTCATCTCTCTCTCTATTGCATCACTGCTCCCAAGTCCCAGCGGCGCATTCCCATTCCCTCTCCCTCCCTCCCTCCCTCCCTCTCTCTCTCTCTCTCTCTCTCGTCTCACCAGGTTCCTCCTTCTCACCTCTCCTAACCTTCTCCTACCTTTCTCAAACCGTGAGAGAGAGAGAGAAAGAGAGAGCTCTACAGAGCTCTTGCTCCGACTTCCTCTCCTCCTTTCCCCTTTTATCTCCCTTCTGAGTTCTGACTTCTCTAAAACCTCTGTTTTCCTTCTCCTCCCCTCCATTTGTTCTGCGTGCTAAGGTACAACAGGCCTATTTTTCTACCTTTTAAGTTTTAACCCCCTTATCTATTGTTTTGCCACAAAAAAAAAAAAAAAAAAGCTCGGTGTGACCTGGCTTTCTTGTCCTTTTAACAAAGGTTTACAACAAGTTCATGGAGGGTTTCCTGCTGAACCTAAACCCTTTCCGATTTAAGCATCCAAAACCCTGAAATCACCAAATTTGTCTCTTACGAGGATCTTGTAGCTTTTATTTCCTGCAAAAATGGCGGAAAACCCGGTGGATTTCGTGAAATGGAGAGAGGAGTTTGTCTCTCAAGAGAGAGGCAGTAGAGTAGTGCATTTCTTTATGGAAGATACCAAGGGGGAATCTCACCTAGCAGTGGTCGGAACCGAGAGGAGCCTCCGACACATGCTCTATGTCGCATCAGAGGACTTCTGCATGACCCATTTTGGGTTTTTCGACAAGTCAGGGGCCTCAGCGCTTAAATGGCGCTCGAGGCGAGAAGCAGTGGACTGGCTTTCTTCTCTCATCCCCATGAAAAACTTGCCAAAAAGTAATTTCTCATAATTTGGTTAATGTTGAAACATTTAGAACTCCATTAAAAATGAAACTATTGGTAGAAAAATTACGGTTGCCAAGGCGGACCTTAAAGACTGTGCAGCAGAAAGCTGGTACAATTCTGGAGTGTACCAGCAGATACTAGTTCCATGTGGTTGGTCCTAGTGTTCTTGTAGTTTCGTCTTGTTTTGTACGCTCGTAAAGGTTAAGAGAGAAAATAAGACAATTTTGATGTATAATTCCAGTCATGTCTCCTAAATTAGGATTTGAGAAATTTATCGTCACTATACATGTCTCCCCCACTAATCTGGGCATTTAGAAGGTCTATTTTCAGTAAATTATATTCTTTGTGTGAGGCCACAAGGTTATTCAACATACTAGATGCTTTGTTAATAGAAGCAATTTAAATAAGGCGGGAACTAATGGGAGGGTTAAAAAGGTAAATAGGTTACTCATTAGAGCTGTAATTTAATATTGTTTACATTTAAATTTCAGGGACTGAGTTGAAGGGTTTTATCAAGGACCAAAATGACTCACCAAGCAAATTAAGGGTAATCAACTCTTCAAATTCTTCTTTTTATATATTCTTTAATTGTTTATGGAATTAATTACTCTAGAATGTGGGCTACAATTTTGGGTATATTTCATATTCCTGAAGTCCCTATTCCTATGCGTAATTCATAGAGAAAATTTTTTGGCCCAATGCACCCATAAAATTACTCTTAACACTATATTGCAAATTGTCACTCCATTTTTAAGATTACTTTAAATATTATATCTTATTTTAACAGGATAAAGATGGAGGATCTGACATAGTATGGTCAGGGGCATTTTGGATATGCGGGAAGCAACTATATCATTATCAAGCATTCTGTCGCAATGGCACAACTATATCAGTAAGCACTTTCCATAAAATTTGGCCCATTTTAACTTGTGAGTTGGGAAAATCACAATGCTGGATCATTGCACATTATAATTAAATCTCGCATTTAACCACACACAAATACTGTACAAGTGTACATGCATGCTCAGCACGTGTCATCAGCATTGTCTCTGTATCTAGTCTCTATTTATTGTGGGTTACGAAAGTATTTTCTTCTACAAATTCCCCCCCCCCCCCCCCCCCCCCCCCCCCCCCCCCCCCCCCCCCCCCCACCCCCCAAAAAAAAAAAAAAAAACCAAAACAAAACCCCAACCACAACCAGTGTTGGTCCCTCCGCCGGAAGAGTAAAACTTCAAACTGGTGGACGGTTTGGGAGGCTGGCATCATGGCTAGATCTCCTCCTCAGCCATTGAAGGTAATTTGTAAAAGCTAAAGGGGAATACAGGAAGGAGAGAGCTGTCAAATTTTGAGGATTTCGTAATTTTACAAAAACTAGGAATTTTTCCATAAAACTTCTGTTAATCCATATACAACCTCTAATATCCAATATTAAGCAATTTGATGATTAAATAATTGTCGCTCCGTATTTGTTCTTTGTTACTTCTCTTCTTACCAAATTAACCTCCTTTGTTGATGGCAGGCTCATTCTTTCGCGCTGATTATGTCAGAAGAAGATACCCGCTATCTTGCCTATTTAGAAGACATGTATGAGGACAAAAAGGGGCAAAAGAAGGTTAAAGTCCGTTGGTTTCACCAAAACCGAGAATTTGCATGCCCCATACCTCCTCCAGCCCCACATCCAAGTGAGGTTTTCATCACCCCTTGTTCTCAGGTAATATTTTCTTTTTCTCTTGGTCTTTGGTCATTGACGTGAGATTTAGCAGGATTAAGGCTCAGTTGAGCTCAGAGCCAGTATATAACTTGGTACTCACAAAAGGGGGAAAAAGCTAATAGATTGGTGATTTAACTAAACAGTACTGGAAGTTTTCAGTTGGGGCTAATTTCTTTCTTTTTAGACAACAAGGGCGAGCTTAGTCAGAGTTGCAAAAGAAAATTTTCTCTGGGGCCTGACCCACTTGTTGTATTCATTACACCCAACTTGATCCTTAAATTCTCCCTCTATGATAAACACTTTCTTATAATATTATTTGTCTACCTTTCCTTTATATGGAATCTTGTTTCATCACTTCCTGTGGTACTCCTGCTACTCCACCTTCCTACTTTTGACTATTTGATTGCGGATATTAGATCAAGGGTAGGGGTTTAGAGATTCGAGTGCATTAACTTGCAACAGCTCTCTGCTCGTTTCTTAGTTTGTATATAGTGTAGGATGAAAATATTAACCTAAGCTCCCCTTTAAAATCCTTAATACTTTCTACTCTCAGAAATTGGTGCATAGAGGAGAACATAGAAAGATCTTAATAGTTTATTTCGAGTTGGCCTTAATGTTCAGTTACAGTCATCCCTCCTTGTTTTGAACTTCTTGTTTATCTAATTTTGTATTAACCTTTTGTCCTTTATTTTACCTTAATAAAGCTGTAATTTTGGTTGTTGTGCTCTCTCACGACCTTTTCTTTTAGCTTTCAGTTTATACTTCTAGTATTGCTTAATTGAAATGAAACAATAGTATTTTGGGAAAGAGGCTATTGGGCATTTCCTTCAATACCAAGAGTTTCAAACTGGTAACAACTGGTTAGCTGAAAACAAAATTGACCAAAAAATGAACTTGATTACAGGTGATAAGTGTCGAGTGTGTGGATGATTTGGCAACAGTTCTGACACCAGAGGACTATGAGAGGTGTTTGAATTCTCCCCATCCCTACCCATCCTCCCTCTCTGGCATTCGCCTCTGCTTTCGTCAGTACAGCAAGAACAAGTTTAAGTACTTTGACCTCCGCACCTTGCGCGGCTACTACAACCAGCCGGCTCTCCTCCGACTTAACTCCATGTCAGTAACTGAGCCTGGTCCCGGGCCCCGCAATCTCCATCGCCGACAGACTGTGCCAGGATGTGGCAGTGGCAGTGGGACTGGGACTGGTAGTGGGGACAACAATACAGGTCCTAGGAAGGTGAGGTCGGGTTTGAATGGAGACAAGGCAGGTCCCAGGAATCAAATCAAGCCGCCTTATACTGAGGGGCAGAAGATAGAGGTGCTTTGTCAAGATAGTGGAATTAGGGGTTGCTGGTTTAGGTGCACTGTGCTGGAGCTGTGTCATAAGCAGATCAAGGTTCAGTATGATGATGTGGTGAGTCCTGATGATGGCGAGCAACTCGAGGTATGAAATCAGAGTGTGTGTAGTGTTGTGGGGTTCGAGGGTGATAGCTGGTAAGTTTATATAACAGTAATCTTATCTCGCCTGCAATAGGCATCAGTAATATTTTTACTCAGGATATAATGTGTGCTAGACCTAGTGAGATATCAGGTTGTACTGACCATTATCACTTCTCTTGATTGCGGATATGCATTGAAAAGGGCTCTAAGCCCGAAGTAACTAGTTCTGGCAAAACTAAAGTAAAACAAAAAATAAATAAAGTGAAACAAATTATGAAAGAAAATATAATAAGGTATTGGTATTGACAAAAAGAAGAAGGAAATAATGGTTCTTTTGTTGTATGGGTAGTAATCTGGTTAGCAGCATCCCAGTTGGAGCTGTGACCTGTAAAATGCTGTGACTCGAAAGGCAAGAGTTGGCAATTACTCCTGAGGATCATTCTTGTAATTGTCTTATTCTTTTTTTTTTTCTGTGTTCAAGGAGTGGGTGATGGCATACCGATTTGCGGACCCGGACAAGCTGGGCATGCGGAGCCAGGGGCGCCTGACGATCCGGCCATCTCCTCCATTTGAGGATTCAGTTGCAGGAGTAACTCTAGCTGTGGGAAGTGCAATTGAAGTTTGGCGCAATGATGCTTGGTGGGAGGGTATTGTGGTGAGCCTTGGAAATAATGAGGAAGATAGGCTTCATGTTTATCACCCTGGTAATTTACATTTCTTTTTTTCAATTCAGTCCACAATTTGTTCACTGTTGACATTGCACTCTGACTTCACCATTATAGATAATTTTACTGGGACAAACCATTTAATATTTTGTATAGTTATTATTTGATTGGTGACTTTGACCTTGTTGGGTTTCATTTCTAGCCTACTCCAACTTGTTTGTGTAGTTATTATTTGTCCTTTCCTTTACATCTTATATGGTAACTGCAAATACTTGTTCCCAACAAAAAATGTTAATACCAGGGTTGATGATCATGGACCTGACCTGATGGATTTGTGAATCGTGTTCTGATCCACATTCTCTGACCTGCTAATCTTCAATTTGGGTTAGGGATCATGACATGACTGACCTATTTCTGATTCTCTCAATTCTTTTTGGAATTAAATACAAGTTGTGAACTGTGTGCTTGTTCAAAATACTTATGGGGAACCTGGTAGGCACAAGTGTGAATTCGGGAACTTGAATTGTGAACCTACATCCTTGCTGAACTCAACCACAGCCTAATCCAAACAATTGACTCCCCAGTTAAATTACCAATACCTTAGGAATTTTGTGATTTACTGTTGGTTGTTACGTATTAAGTGATCTTGGTCTGTATATAGGTGACATATAGTAAGGTATGTTTCATTCGGTACTTCACTGGTGGTAATGAGTAGTTGATGGTGGTGGTCATTTTTCATATAATTTTTTCAGTTCTTTTATTTTTGTAGCTGGAAGTAATTTGATTGGTTGGGTTAAGTATATTACTGAAGGTAGACTTCTGAAATATTTATTTTTGTCCCAGCGGAAAATATATTTTCGGTGTGCCAGAGAAAAGATGCTAGGGTTTCACGAGAGTGGATCCATAACCAATGGGTTCATATTGAGCCCAAGCCTGAAATCTTAGCCCAAATCCCTCCAAGCCCTAAAGCTGCGGGGTCAACTAAGCGGGCTGAATCAGGCAGCTCAGCCATGTCTGGTGAGACGAAGGATGGTAACAACAAGCAAGTGGGGCCTGGCAGCAGTGAGCAACCATTGGTCATGACAGGATGCCAGAAACAAGCCAATGAAAAGAAACGGTCTCGAGATGAAGCAATGCTAGACTGATGATTGGAATTAGAGTTTAAGAATGTACATAGGTGAGGATATACTGGGTTCAGTTCTGACAGAAAGTGCTATTAATATAGTTAAGCAGGGTTAAATGTGGTATAAACTATAGGATTGTTTTATGTTTTAGCCTAGTCTGTTTGATTTAGTCTTGGAGTTGTTCAATCTCATGGTGCCTATTGTGTTAAAAGTGTGTAGTTAATGTTGGGAGCTTTGTTAATTAAAGTTTACATCAGATGAGCTTAGTTGCTGCTGCTGTCATCTAATTTTTATATTATTTTGATAATCTTGAATTGCCTCTTTTCTGGTTGCAACTGGGTCTTTTTGTTTTCTTGACACCTGCTGTCAAGGCTTTCGGGAAAGAAAAAACAAAAAAAAAAAATGGGTCTTTTTGTGATCATATGATGTTGGCCATTGGGGTTGACTTTTTTTTATTCAGAAGCATGTAAACAAAGAAGGTTGAGAACAGAAGCCGAAATCAGTTTTTTGAACTTATTATTTCTGAAAAAGATGGTTGTATACCATTAACTCTTTATTTTTAAATATAAATAAATTACATCTGCATACTGTTTGGACCTACTGCTGAATTTTCGGTTTCTACTTGTCAAACATCGTCCATTCCAATATAACTTTCTTTTTATTGCTCTTTTAATCTGCCCTTTTTTTTTAATTGCTCTATTGAGGTGTTGAGTGCCGATTTGATGTTTTACCTTACTCTTCCACGCTTTGGTCCATAGGGATTTCAACTTGCAACCTGTCTATATTTAGTGCCTAATTTAACGAGTACCCAAAATGAAGTACCAGCATCTCTCTTACGTGTTGTTTCAAAATACTGAAGGCTTCTTTCAGAGTTTCCTCTTTGTGTTTATTATCTCAAAGAATTCACAATTTGATTGCCCACTGGCATGTGCCTACTAGTAATATTGGTTGAAAGTTATGGTTTAACCAATCGACCATCAACAACCAATCTTTCGCTTTCCTTGTATCTTTTCCTTGTATTGGAAAAATCCAATTCACTCAAAATATGTGCCTTTTTGGCAGTTCATTCAATTCGACTTACATGCATCTCCATCATTTGCAACCGGAAGGAGTTGATCCTATTTCCACACCTACGCTGTTCCATGCCTCTTACCAGTGTAGCAATGAGTGCCATTTCTAATTAGGTCCCTCTCTTCTTCCCAATTTTAGGCACACTTCCTCTCAAAGTCAATGATTCGGATTTACTTCCTATGTTCCTACTTATCATTGTTTCTTCCAAAAAACAGATATCTCATATCTATATCATTGTATTAGCGATAGTCTCTGGTGTGTTTTGAGACTAAAGGGGATGCCATTTTTAACCGCCTTCATAGGGCTTGTAGTGACCACACAAATAATTTGCCAGATTAGTGTCAGTTGTGTAGTCGTGAATAGTGTTATAACAAAATATGTCACACATCAACAAACTAACACCACCAAATAGGGACGTAAAAAGGACAAGGAAATGTGTATTGGATACCAATGAAGATACCCTGTTGATACAACAGGAGACTTTAATGTGAAAAGAAAATTGCAAATAGTGCCGATACAATATACATATTCCCTTTTCATATTTTGTTTTTCTTTCGAAATTATGCGTATTTTGCAATAGTAAATTTTTATTAACCGACACATCCAGTCCTCTTCAATGGCGCTGATTGACTCATTCATAAATTGCTTTGATTGAATATCATACAAGACATAAATCAAAATATTAGGTATAGGATACCTCGTCAACACCTTCTTTTGACAAATTAACAACCCTATCTCAACTAAAGCAAGAAAAAAACCATAAATAGAGAACTTTTAGACAAATGTTGTTAGCTTTATGTATCAAAATTTTAAAATTTCATGTAATTTGAGTGTCATTTGACATTCCATCAAATATACAGTAAATATGACCATTGTAACTTTCGACACCTTGAAAAACAGTGAACTTGCGTCAAATTTCTTTATTTTTGTGGATATGATGTGCATATAGTATAGATCATATTTAGACTATACGATTTAAAAATTATAACCCATATCATTGTCGTAAAACTAATTCATAGCCAGTAAATCTCTCATATATATTAAACAATTAGGTACAAATATGAATCAATGGAGGTATATGCCCCCAGGTTGTGTGGTTTATTTACACAGTGTATAAACTACATTCTAAGCCATTGATTTCCATCAATGTAATTCCGACCAAGGAAAGGTCTTGCCTCTTGGTAAGATAGTGATCTTGCCCATTTCACTCTGTTACTCAAACTGGCACCTGCCCCATGACACTTGTATTCGCCAAAGTATGCCGTTCTGTCCCAAAAAATGGATATATAAATTACTAGCAGTTTAATACACCGCAGGCTTCACTGAAGTTGCAAAGGATACAAAATTGGTTTGATGACTTGTATATATATAACTTGACAGGCACTCAACATATCCCATTTATAAAATTTGGCTGCTAGAATATAGAGTTATTGCCCGACTACAAGTATTGATCGATAGATTTTACTTATGTATAGTTATTTTACTTGTGTAAATACTGTTGTTTTGAAACAGCAAGAAATTCCCATTTAAATACAAACCTTCTTCTAGAAGAATCGCCCCAGTCGCTCCATCCGTCGGGTAAAACAATCCCATCAATTCTGCTATAGGCATAGACGACTCTAGCATACCTCCCCCATGCCCGACCCAAATAAAGCATACCTGATCCAGTGAGCCGGCAGTGTAAGAAAGAGAACCCTGAGTCTTGTGCAGGAGAGTTTCTCTGTGATGCTGCCACCGCACCATAGCTTGTTGCCACTGCATGTAACGTGCATCCCTACATCATTTGAGTGTCAGATTAAAAATTTATTCTTTATTCACATAGCTGATTATGTCCCAGAAAAGATTTCACAAGGTACCAGCCCAGTACCACCTTAACCAATGTTGCGCCCCAAAAAAAAAAAATGTGCTCTAGTAGAAAGTGAAAATAAGACTCAGAAACCAGCTGATGTAGGTTCCACTAATGATATTATACCAGTAAATACTATTACAAGTGCCAAACATGACCGATATGTATCAGCACGTATACCTACTCTGTGATAATTGATATCCTGCCCCAGCTGAAGTGCCAGGTCCAGAATCAGTAGGGTTTATAGGATAGTTTTGAACCAAACCCTGAATCATTTGAAATTAAACATTAACAAATGGGAACATTGTTTCCCATTGTTTTTTATGTGATAGCTAATAACAATTTCACAACTATAGAGCCAAATTAAAGAATATATATGTACCTGATAGAGTGACTTAGCATTGCCAAAAATGAAATCAATAGAGCCCTGGATGAAACAGTGGAAGAAATAGTGTCTCCCTTGGTGATCGAACAATGTATCTTGAGTACCCAAAATATTGCACCGATACAACACAGCCTTGTCTCCTGACAGCCTCAGAGCCACTGCTTGCTCCCCAACTGCTCCCGGCTTTGCTGGTGGTGCAGAGTTCTAAACCATAATTTAGTTAATTATGTTGCTCCCCAACATTGAAATTTTTTATTGTTTGTTATTTTGAGTTAATTTCTGTATAGTGGAGGAAATAAACATTCTGTTACCGACTCTTTCATTCGATCTGTTTTGAGAAGAGTGAAAAATATGCTCAGAAGAAAAATGAAGGTAAAAACTTTAGAAGGTTTGCTGTCAATACCTCTGAAAGAAACAATTTTGTAAATATACCCGTTTGGATTTTCAAAGTAAATTGGAACCTCTAATACTATGTCATCAGTAAGAACTAATCAGAATCTTTGAACTATTAACATGAACATCTTTCCTTATTTAAGTATTACATTATCCTTGTATGATAACTTCTGAAAAAAAGTAATACTTAATTTTGATAATATTACATAAAAAATAGCTATAATAAGGATAATAGAAGAATTACCTCAAATGTTATTCCATTAGCACAGAAATAATCTGCCTCTACTGCGAAAGTGGCAGAGAAAAATGTGCCGACAGGATTCCCACTCGAGTCCCGATCAGAAGCTTTTGAGTGCCATGTAATTTTAGTTTCTCCTTTTCCAGTTCCAATCAATGAGACGTAAGGCTTTGTTATTGGTACAGTTACCTTTTCTCTGCACGAGTAGGTTAATAGAATACTAATAAGAAGATGAAAAATAACAAAACATTTTTTGTTGAAATTATAAAGCTGTTAGATGTTAGCATAAGTGCGCAACTTTTCCCAAAATAATGACAACTAAAAAGGAAAAATAGAACGGTGAGAAAAGAATACAAACATGAATAACAACTGAAGGATAACATGAATCAAACAAAACTGATGATAATTGTACAACAAGCAGAGCTACAATTCCAGTTACCTCGTTTCATCAGAATTCCATCAAGAAAATAAAGAAATGACATATATCCATGAAGCACTTTCACTTTTAACGAAATAAATGAAAAAATTAAGAAATTCCAGAACTTGCCTATAAATGCCTGGATAAATTATTATCTTGACCCGTTCTGAATTCCCATTTGGTACCATATTTATTGCACCTTGCACTGTCCTTGAGTCTCCATGGCCATCTTTCGATACAACTATAACACGGTACCCTGCCTGGTCTTTTGAATTTCCTACTGCTGAGTACTTCTCTATACTTAGGTCATCCCAGGTGATGAAGCGACCGTACCGGTTTGCAAGAGATAAACCGGTATGCATCGTCATGGCAAAGATAGAGAGAAGAATGAGAAGGGATGGAAGAAATGCTGCCATGGGTTTTTGTGACGGTATCTAATATGGAACGTTACACTATGTGTGCAGACAGAGAGAGAGAGAGAGAGAGAGAGAGTAAAGAGAGAGTGGGGAGTTAGGGAAACAGAGAATGCGAGACGTTGAAGAAGTGGGGTGTATTTATTGTCAGGAGCGTGGGCTTTGGTTGTTTCAGTTGGGATATTTGTACAAACCCCCTTTCAGAATTTCATTATTCGCAAAAAACATTTTGTTTGTATAAAGTTTAGAGTTATAGTTAAATATCTAGTTATATACCATTGTTATTACTATCTCAATTTTGGATTCACCTTCAAAGCTTCCATTTGATCCCATGGCTACATTAATAATTTTAATGCACTAAAAATCATTCATTTCAAATTGAATTGGATTTTTTTTATCGGTTAGAATGATGATCATATTTATCGGATTTTTCATTTAAATATTCTACCATAAACTTTATAGCGGTATATTGTGATCATTCCATACTTTCAGTATTTTTGTCTAATAAAATAATTAAAAAAATTAAATATTTTCTATAAACTCAAGGGCTGGTTAAACATTATGGGTTGAATATGGATTTGTTGTATATTTTTTCCTAAATTACAAATTATAACGCAGATAATTGCTCCAAGAAAAATTATCTGTGCTTGAAGCACTCCCTTTTAATCTAGCCAATCTCCCAATTTTCTGTATTATGATCTATATAATATAAGCGCAATATTTAATGTATAAATATTCGTTATAGAGTTAGAAGTTCTTAATTGCTTATCCTTATTATCATAGTTACATGTCATCATGATATCATTAATGTAGATGTACTTATGCAACAGGCTTACATTCAGTTCTGCCGCTAATACAAAAGTATAATTACAATCAATTTCAAGGGCACGCATGCATAAATCTTTTTCACGAGCTTACTTTAAGAGATTAACTAAACAGGGTTACGTATGCAAAAAATTTTAGCATATATAATTTTAATTTGTGTACCGAATATGAAGGGCTTGAACGGTCGTGGAAGTTATAGAGACAACAATAGAAGGAAAAATGGAGAATGTTGACAGTTAGAATATTTAAACAATTTTTTGTAAAATAGCGAAAGGATAGTCATGTTTAATGCGCCTCCATATTAAAAATAAAAATTCTTTTATAAAGCTAATTGATTAACTATAATAATTAAAAAGAGGGAAGGGGGTTGTTAGTGTGTAGTTAGGAGAAAAAACGGTTGAATCTAGCTAATTACTTTTTTCTACTCGGTTATTGGTCAAACACGGAAATCAAATCAAATGAGTTCCATAATAATATCAAAAAAAATAAAAATGAGTTCCATAATCTCTTTTGTTTATTAATTAGAAGTTAAAATAGTCATACATGGGATTAAGAGGTCATTTTTGCATTATTATAAACATAATTCTACTGGATAGAAAAGACTACAAAAAGTGTTTTTAGGACAGAAATATTTCACAATATGGGGTCTAATTTTGAAATAACATTCAAGCTACATACCATGTCATTTGTTATTTATATTCCAAGCCTAGAATATATATGAACTCAAATTAGGAATGTTTTTTTTTTTCCCTCCTCAACTTGGACATTAGTTGATTACTTCTCCAGTAGAATAAAGTAAAATTAAGAAATTGGTTATATTTCGTTATATCTTTATCTAACTTACCTAATCTTTGCGTCTGTCTACTCTGTTGACTCCATCTTTAACACTTTCAACTTCAATAACATAAAAACCATACAAATTTTCTTTCTTCTCCTAATAAACTACTGCTAAGCTTAGTTGAAAACAGAGTTCCTTTTGACCTATAGTTAATGGAATACTAACCCTATTGTCCTAATTCAATTAAGACCAAATAACTAGCTAACTGAGATTATCACGTCAATAATTGACTTCTTTAGTTTTCTTAGAAAATGCTTTTGACGGTAACGTCTTCTACTATAACTCTTTTAATTGTAATGCATCTTTTTCAAGTTTAACAAAAGCAGAGAGGGGGACACTCCGTACAAATAAGGACAGATACACTGAGGTTTTTGTAGACCGCATCTATATACCCGGCTATAAAAAGTTAAAAGTCCAGAAAAAAAAAATCTGTTTCAGCTGAAAAAAAAAATTTGTAAATCTACTAATAAGAAGATTCAAAATTTTAACCTGAATTAAATATACATATTTAAATCTGTAGAAGATTAAATAATATCAAAGCTTGAAAAACAAAGAATATGGTAAATAAAAGTATTTTTTTTATAAAAAAATAAAAAAGATGTCATCATCAATGACAACTTTTTTGCCTTTATATGCATATATAATTGACACAATCCTTTAATGGAAACAATGTATAGAATTCTTAACATTTTTCGATGGATATTTATTGAATTTTAAAATTGTAGCAAATTAGATACAATATCTATTTAATGGAAAAATATCCACAATTTTTTTTTGGATAACACTGGTGACGGTAAATGGGATTACCAAAAATTTCATATTTTTAGCCGTCTTTTTTTTTCGATTTTATAGTCGAAAGAAAATATTAATTTACTTTACGAAACATCATAACCCATTCCGTCCCTGAAATCATTATACCAAAATTTTGAACATCCATTTTGGTCAACTCAGCAATTTTCATGTACTTTTGTTTTTTTCTAATACATATCCATAGGCACACAGACACAGTGACACACAATGTAAATACACGTGTACCCCCCAATTCAAAACTCATCTAAGTCTTTTCTTATAATTTGATCACGTCAATATGTACGGATGAAGGAATCATACTGTTATATATCAGTTTTACATGTTCAGCCTTCGGGTTGGTGGTATCTCTGCCCTTCCCCTTTCTCAAAATCTCCCCTTGACTTGCTTTAACTCTTCTTTTATAATATTTTATTATATTGGATTCGTTGTCAACTCATTATAATTTATATTGACGTTACTATTTTGCAACCACTCCAAAATTAAGGTCCTTAGGTTCACAAAAACAATAAAAATCTGCTTCACAAACGCGCGGCTTTCCTCCATTAGGTAAAATAATGGAGAGATCCCTTAAACAACGAGTAAGTACTTTTGTGGTCTGTCAGTGTTTAATTATTAGAACAGGTGTACGCCTCAGTAGTATCAGATAATGTGAGTTTCTATTAAGTGATAACTGAAGTATCTGCAAAGAAGCATGTTGGTTTTATGTGAGAAGTTTGACATCGTGAATAGTTTTATTCTTGTTTTCCCTTTTACAACGTTTGCCAAATAAAATACACTTATGTATTTATATTTTCGAATTAGTTTGTAGCGAATTGAGGAGTTTGAAAACTTTTACATTTTTTATGAAAAATTTACATAGCCACGAATTTAAATTGCTATAACCGAAAAAATATAAATCGGATTGGACGATATACCCAAAATCCGACCAAATTGGCCCATTTTTATTAGCCCAAAATCCAACTTCCAGAATTTTTTTTTTTTTTTTTTTTTTTTTTTTTTTTTTTTTTTGTGATCAAGCATTTGGTGTCAAATGTTTATTTGTTCATATATGTTCTCTGTTTTAACCAAATTAAAAAATTAGAAACACTTTTGCAATTCCTCACAATAATTCATCAATAAGACAAAACACCTTAGAGCCTTTCATGTTTTATAAAATGGAGAGGAACCGGCCCCTGTTCAGTGTGAAACAAAGCCACTTAACAAGTCAAAATCAGTAGTGGTGCAGTATTCACCTATATAGAGAGCACTACTAATAGTTCATTATCATAATTGCAACGCAACTTAGCATTGTATGCCACCAAGTTTAATCAGGTCAGGACTGTTAGGCAGAAAAGCATTTGTATTAGTACTATTGTGTGAATTTTGTGCCATTCTAAGTTACTTGACAATGATATACGTCAGTAGATATCAGGGTCGGTTTGGAGGCATGGGAATGCCCATGGGTTGAGATTTGGGGTTATCCGTCAATTGCTAGTCATAAGCAACTAATTACATATGTTTATAGTATGTATATTCATCTATAAAGAAAGAACAAATTAGGTAATTTAGTGGGGTTTGTATAAGGTAACTTATGGGTCGGACCCAGCCTGGAAGAGATGATCAGATAGGTCCCACATGGGGCCAGAACATAAATCAAATAACTGAAAGGAAATATTTCCCAGTAATAACAGATTATGGTCAAAAGAAAGATAAAGGTTAAGTTGATACCTGACCAAGGTTAAATATCTAGCCTAACCATCGCTTTCGATTTCAATATGGCAACAAGGTGCTACGAATAGACATTGCTTTAGTTTCAGGTTAATATATGGCATCATGCAGCATCAGCATGATAAATGGTTTACAAGTGTGTGTTATATCGTTTTTTTAATTGTTTTCTCAATATTGACTTCTTGCTGAGGATTTGGTTAAACCTACTCATAATTTACAGCCTAAAAGCAATGAAACTAGAAGACACGATTTTTTTTTTTTTTTTTGAAAGTAGGCTTAATAGAAGACACGATTAATAAATTAAAACAATGTATGATCTAACGAAGCCAAAAGGTGATTAATTCTGTTCGGCCATAGCCCACAGGTGAAAACATAATTTTTTTTTTTTTTACTCAGTAATTTTTTTGAGTAATTATAAAGAGACAGTTTACAGGTCTGGCAGGCTCTAGCAGGATGGAAGGTTATAATCAGGTTTTACATAAGCAGGAAATTGGAAAATTCTATCCAACAAGTGATTGTAAAGCTCATCATTATAACAGAAGGTTATAATCATTTTTAATTTGTACTTTTTGATGAAAACTGACAACTGCTTAAAGTTCATCTAGCATTCTAGAAGGTCTTCAAGCAGATACGAACAAAATAATTAATTTGTCTTTTCATTCATTTAGGTGCGGTTTGAAGGTTGAATTTTCTCTGGTCTTATTTCTATTGCTTTATACTCTCCTCCTACTCTTCCTTTTACAAATCAATACCAACACGTGTAACAAATAAGTAACTAGTGATATGATGATGGGAGAGCTAAGATTTTCTGCTATTTGATATTAATGCAAATTTAAGTACGTATTGCTAGTCCCTTTGTTCAAAAATTTAAGAGCAAAAGGACTGCCTATCAGCAGTAATTTCGCTTAAAACTGACCCAATAGTCTTTCATTGTTTTTGTACGCAATTTGTGGCCAATTTCTATGTGTCCTTAATAAATAAATGTAACAAACTCAAACCAAAGCACATAATCTGTGTAATGTTTCTTTAAGAAATCACACAGAATTTTAGCGTGCTTGTGATGTAGCAGCACTCTTTCATACTTGCTAAGCAACATCATTTTTTAGTGTGTACTTGTAGATATTACCGTGCTGTACAGGTTGGATTAGGTGAAAGATAAATTATTACTTATGAGACTAAATTTATCTCATTCTGACCAATAGATCCTTCCAAGTTCCAATCGTTATAGTCCTTATTAGTTACTCAGGGGTCGAATCGTCTATATTTGACAAATATCCTTCCAACCATTATAGCCCAGCCACTCTGATATCAGAGTAAACATGAAAAACTGAGGTGTGCCATTTCAAGTAGCCCCCAGATTGTTGGGTGCACATATATAAAAGTACCAGAAATATTCAGTGCTATTTCCAAATAGAAGAATATGCCTGCAGGGTGAGTTTTATAGAACAAAGTTTTATGCTGCATGCAAATATGTACATCCATTAGTTGTCTGTTACTTGCAAATACAGCAAAAAATGCTGATCTAATTTACAAAATATTAATCAAGTTCTTGACTACAAGAGTGAAGGAAAAAACAAAGAGAGTGGAGGTCTAGCTAGCATGTGAGTAGACGTGAGTGCAGTCTATGAGATTGCTTCTGGTAAGCCCATCTGTTACCCCGAGAGAGATCCTTAATTTTGTACAAGGAAGCTTCAACGTCAATTGGAGAATACACTATAACATGAGCCATTGATTTCCATCTACATAATCCAGAGTTATGAATGGTTTTGCCTCGTCAGAAGTTAATGATCTTCCCCAGTTCACATTGCTTTCCAATTTGGCTCCTGCTCCAATGCATTGATACTCGCCAAAGTATGCAGTACTGTGCCATAATATAGGTGTAAATTTTCTTTGTATAAAGGGTTTGGAAGAAAAAAATGAAGTATTTCATTGAGGGGAAAGAAATATAGATTTAACTCTGTTTTATCATATTTATAACAACTATAACATGATTCCATTAAGCAAGATTTATTTGCACAGATTTAACTCTGTTTTATCATATTTATAACAACTATAACATGATTTACTGTAGATACAGCAGTGCAAATAAATCTTGCTTTGAGAAAAGAAAATAATGATAAATGAAGATATACCTTCTTCTAGAGACATCATTCCAGTCACTCCATCCAACGGGTACAATAATCCCATCAATCCTACAATGGGCATAGACAACTCTGGAATATTGGCCCCATGCCCGACCCAAATAGATCTGACCCGACCCAGTAATCCTGCAGTGTAAGAAAGAGAAACCTGTGTCTTCTGTGGGAGAATTTCTCTGTGAAGCTGCCACTGCACCATAACTCCTTGCCACTGCGTGCAGTGTGCATTGCTACATCAATTTCAAAATTCAGAATTAAATGACATTGTTTTGAGGAGATGCCAATTTGTACCATAAAGGAATGAGAACAAACCAATTTCAGTCCAGTATTGGGATACATGCCAGTAAAGGGAATGGAAACGTTTCACCAAAACGAATTTCAATACACCACTTTAGAATTATATTGGAACAAACCTGATATGGTCCAGAAAGACTGGTCCATACCAGTGACTCTAAAGATAAAACCCATTTCTGGTACCAACAATAATCCCCAAGTTCAGGCACCTATAATACCTCATATTCTGAGTTTATTGGATAAGGAAAAAAGTAAAAAAAATAGTCATGAAATCAAATGCCGTTTCTTTCTGACAAAAACCAAAAATTGACAGCAACATATTTTTAACAATGGCTGGTAAAGAAAAAGTACAAATGGCATAGTTTGTCAGAAAAGGTTGTAGAACAAAGCAGTACCTGATAGAGAGACTTAGCATTGCCAAAGATGAAATCAATAGAACCCTGGATATGGCAGCAGTAAAAATAGTGTCTACCTTGGTGATCGAACTGTGTATCTTGTGTACCCAGAATATTGCACTGGTATAGCATGGCTTTGTCGCCTGAAAGCCTCAGTGCCACTGATTGCTCCCCTGCTGCTCCCGGCACTGCTGCCATTGCAGTGTTCTAACACATAAATTAGGTAAATACTAATTAACAAATAATTTAAATTTTTGCAGGTCAGTATTAAAAAATTTATTATATCTATTTTGCTTATTGTTCTGTGCTGTTCTCTAGGAAAAACATGAGTCCGTAAAGTTTATATAATCAATATTTGCTTGATTCCTGTACTCTTTTCCTTGGCATGTTTATAATTAAATTAAGGTGACCCAACTCGGAGTACTATTAAATTAAAAAATATATTTATTTACTTCATTCCTAATTAGCTAGAGCCAGGCTTTGTACATAGAGAAGAAAATTATAAGTAATAATTTCAAGGATATTGCAGCTGCATGTGAAAGCACTATTTTTGGGATGGTTAAATTTCAATTTAAAGTTGATTAGCCAAAATATAGTGGCGCTTCATATATTAAATATTCTGCCCCCTTAAGCACAATTTTAGCTTAATTAGCGTGATTTTTTTAGTTGCCCTTATTAAGTAGAGTACGGTTCCAATACTTAAACGTTTTTTCGCTGCCTCATCTGCCACAGATCGTGAGCCATTCAATTGATATTAGATAAGCGGACCAGATTGTTCTTTGTTTTATGCCTTAAAAAAAAACCACTTTCTTCCTTGATCTCTCCCTTGATCTCTCCCTCTCCGTGAAGGACAAAAGAAAGAACGAAAAAAAAAAAAAAAAAAAAAAAAAAACTTTGATCTTCGTCTCCTCTCTGGTGCTCGCCATCGAGCGCCCTTCTTCATCTCGATCTCGCTCTCCTCTCCCCGACTGTCGCTCGGGCGTCCCTCTTCATCTCCTCTCCCTCGGCGTTGCTCGAGCCCTCCTCTCCTTCCCATCGATTTTTCTCTCCCCTCCAGTCGAGCTCTCCTTTCCCTCGGCGTTGATCGACTCGAGAATGTCTTCAATTTCAATCAATGATGAGGTATGCTTAACTTTTGTATTAATTTTGTGAAGGGGTTCTGACATGGCTAAGAAATATCCTCTAATTTTGTGAAGTAAGGGGTTCTTATGCATTCATATGGTTTCTGTGCATTTCCATGGCTAAGAAATATCCTACTATTGCGTTATTTAAAATGATGACATTTTCTTATTATGCTATTTTAATTAGAGGATATGTTTGTTAAAACAGTTAACACAAATTTCTCTCCTTAATCTTGCACGGTTAGTTTACAAAAATGATTTTAGTAGTTTAAGGAGTGGACTTGTCAGAGCATATGATTTTAGTAGCATATGTCAGAGCACTGTGATTTTTCCTAGAGTTGTGAAACAGAATAGAAGTGGTCATTTACACTTGAAAGTGATAAGTCTAACACTTGAAAATAATAATAATGACATTTGCAATTGTTGCATCTAGTACAAAATATGATATGTTTGTCAGTATAATTCTACTTTTTAATCAATCTATCATATATATATTTTTGTATGTTAGGAGCTATTGCCATCCATAGAAAATGAAGAGTCTTTGAATGTCATGGAATTGAGTGAAGATATTGCTAATGAGGTGGAGTCTGAAAGCAATAGAAATGAATCAAGTAACACCAATCATATTGATCAAAATAAAGATGGTTCAAAACTTTTCAAAGGCGTGACATTCACATCTCTTGAAGAAGCTGAGGAGTTATACAAAGCTTTTGCTAAAGCTAATGGATTTACTGTTCGGAGACGAAATACTCGTGCTGGTTGGAGAGGAAGAATATCAAGTCGACAATTTGTGTGTTCTTGTCAAGGGTTTTATGTAGAGAAGAAGGAAAAGGAGTTGTCAATTGCAAAAGAGAAAGACAGAAGAACATTAACACGCAGATGTGGATGTGAAGCCATGTTAGCTGTCAAATGGGACAAGAAGAAAAATGTATGGATTGCACACAAGTTTACCAATGATCATAATCATAACATGGTAAGTCCTAAAAGTAAATGCTACCTTACATCCAATAAGTGCATGCCAGCAATAGCGAAGAACCTTGTTGAAAAATTTAATGAGACTGGTCTCCCAATTGGAAAGGTTACTGCAATATTTGGTGACATGGAAGGTGTAAATTTTAATGAAAGAGATTGTTATAACCACATGAGAGATAAAAGGAGGAAAGATCTAGTTGTAGGCGATGCACAAGCTGTAGCAGAATATTGTAGAAGAAAGCAAAACGAGAATCCTAATTTCTTTTATGCTATAGATTGTGATGATGAGGGCAGGATGATAAATTTTTTTTGGGTAGAAGCTAGAGGACGTCTTTATTATGAGAAATTTGGAGATCTGGTGGTTTTTTATACAACTTATCGAACCAACAAATATGAGATACCATTTGCTAATTTTGTTGGAGTTAATAACCACTTGCAATCCATGTTTTTTGGTTGTTCATTACTTCAAGATGAGCAAGAGGAAAGTTTCGTGTGGCTTTTTACAACTTATTTAGAGGCAATGCATGGAAAAGCACCAATTTCAATTCTCACTGATCAAGATCAAGCAATTGGAAATGCTGTCAAAAGGGTCTTTCCTACTTCCTAGCACTACTCACCGCCTATGCTTGTGGCACATCACTAATAAGTTTCCGACAAAGATTGGCACTTGCAAGAAGGGATCTGGATTTCAAAAAGAAATTTCAAAGTGTATTAGAGAATCAATCACTCCAGAGGCATTTGAAGAAGATTGGAAAGCAATTATAAAGATATACAACTTGGAGGGTAATACATGGCTTAATGGATTGTATGAGATACGACACTCATGGATCCCAGTTTATAATCAAACTATATTTTTCGCAGGCATGAACACGACACAAAGAAGCGAGAGCATGCACTCGTTCTTTGACTCATTTGTCAACAATGGCACCACATTGCGTGAGTTTGTGCTGAAGTATGAGAAGGCTTTAGAGAGTCGTTATTCAGATGAGAAAGAGGAACAATATGTCTCCAAATATAAGTTTCCAACAAAAGTCAAGTCCCCGTTGGAGCTTCATGGAGCTAAGGTATACACAAGAAAAGTCTTTAACTTATTTCAAGTTGAGCTTACTGAAGGCATATATATGCGGACAAATGAAATTGGGGTAAATGACAACTACACCATCTATGAGGTATCATGCTTTCAGAAGCCAGAGAGAAAGTGGGTTGTACGCATCAAACTTGATTCATTAGAGGGCTGGTGCGATTGTCATTTATTTGAGTTTAAGGGCATCTTGTGTCGGCATATTTTAGCACATTTTTTGTTGCATAAGGCCACACTGGCGTTGGGCAATGTTAGAACTTAGGTGTTGGTTTTAAAACTGCTGAACAATTTCTATGTAGTAGCAGCAATAGTGTTGTCTGGTTGGATGGAGACGTGCCATGAAGAAAAAAAAAAATTGCTTCCAGGAACAACAGGGATGAAGATTGCAAGTAGGTTGATGGAGTGGTTGAGCAGATGTTGCTTTATTTTATGATTTCAGTGATTCATTTTGCCGCAGGTTGCAAGTAGGATATGTTAATGCAGTGGAAGTTTCAGTACTTGTAGCGTTTTTCAAGAATTCCTGTTTGGGTTGTACCGGTTCAGTTGGCACCAGCTTAAAAGGTGCTAGATTTCAGCAGACTATTATACTACTACAAATTAGAAAAATCTAACACATACTTATTAGAAAGTGAATGGATAAAATATTACATATTACAAGCAGCCATTACATATTATAAGCAGCTCCTACTTGTTTCAGCTCTACTATATACTGGTACCAGCTCAGCTACTCTACTACACGCTGGTACCAAGCATGTGTTTCTAAGTGAAAGGAAAAAAAATGAAAAATAGAATGTGCTATCTATTTCACTTAGAAATAAGTCATCACATATTACAATCAACAAAAGGTAACAAAATCCATGCAAATTGAGACAACAGTATAGAATCTCTAAAACATGAAATAAAATTTCACATTTACAATGAAGTCCCTCAAAATTGTTATATAGTACACCAAGCCATCTCTGTCGGCAACTGTGTTAGTTTATCATCCATATTTCCTGTCCAATATGTCATTAATCATATATTAGCATTGGAAGATATCTCACAGTTCTGATAGTTAAGAAAAAAAAAGATTTCACTTCTATGTTGCCATAAAGACCAGCAAATTGTACAAAACCAATGCACTAGAAAAGCTCTTTCTCTTTGTTGGTAGCTTACATGCAAACTGCACTATATCTTGAATGTTATTCTAATTGGTGTAAAAAATTTTGTACCAATAAAAAATCATATCTACCGATCCACAAGTATGTTTTATTGCCACACCAGTATTCTTCGGCCTTTTGTTCAAGTTCATCTAAATCAAAATATGTTTCTCATTTTTTTTCAAAAAAGAATATAAAATTACCATTAAAGTTCTATAAAATCAACAAAAGATGAGATTTTTATCTACTGCTGCTTATAGGATTCTGTTATGGATGAACAATAACCATTTATAGGATTCTGTTGCATCAATACTACTGCTTTCAGAAAAAAAAAAATTAAATCATACCTAATCGTGGTGAAGTATGGTTTGAGAGAGTTAGAAGTGACAGACTAATAGCTTGAGCGGCGGGGAGAGAGATGGTTTGAGAGGCGAGCTCACATGACGAGGACAAAGAGAAGAGCTCGGTTCGGGGAGGGAGAGGCGAGATTGCCGACGGGGAGTGACAGGCGAGATCGCCGACAGGGAGTGACATGCGAGATCGCCGATGGGGAGTGAGAGGAAAGATCGCCCACGGAGAGTGAGAGCGGAGATGGCCGACGGGGAAGGGAGATCGAGGGTTTTATTTTGTTTTTTTTTTTCTTTTCCCTACGGAGCAGTTCATTAAACAAACTGTGATCTGAACCATTCATCAAAGTTGGATCTTACGGTTCACGATCTGTGGCAGATGAGGCAGCGAAAAAACGTAGGCACCGGAACGGTACTCATCACTAGACCAGTTATAGAATTACCTCAAATGTAATATGCCTAGCGCAGATATAATCTGCGTCTACTGCAAACGTGGCAGAGTTAAAGGTGCCGACATGTTGCCCAGCCGCATTAAGATCAGAAGCTTTTGAGTGCCACGTGATTTTAGTATCTCCTTCCCCAGTTCCAATCAAGGAAATATAAGGCTTTGTTTCTGGTATGACAACTTTTTCTCTAATGAAATCAATAATAGAATAAGAAATTAAGAATTAACTCAAAGAAAAAAAAAATAATAATATGAGGAACTTGCCTATAAATCCCTGGGTAAATTAAGATTTTGATTTGCTCCGAATTCCCGTCTGGCACCATTTCTATAGCACCTCGCACCGTTTTTGAATGGCCACGGCCATCTTTTGACACAACGATAATACGGCTTCCGTCTTGATCTAAAGCAATTCTTTCTTGCGGATATTGTTTTGTTGTTAGGTCGTCCCAAGGTATGAACTGTCCAATAGAGATACCAGTTTGCACAATCATAGTTAAGATAATCAAAAAAATGTATAGCGCTAGAGAAAACGAAGCCATATGTTCTTTTGCAAATTAATGTACGTAAGATGTGATATTATGTGCAGTGATAGAGAAAAACAGGGGAGTAACGGAGAGAACAAAGAACCATTGGAGGTTTGGAGGCATAGATATTTAATATGTTGAGATATTTATATAACACCGAATTTGTTAATATAGGCATTATTTTTTTTGGATAAGCTAGATAGTGAATATAGCATTACTTAATTATCCTTGTTGAATAAAAAACGGCACTTTACCTTTTTAGAAATCTTATTTGCTTTTGGTTATATTATTTTTATTATTTGTTTGAGGCTAATTCTTTTAACAAGTGAGCCTAATATTTTTTTTTTAGAAAAATTAGATCTCTGTTATTCATTCTAGTTTCTTAGGTACTGTCAAGTATCAAACAAAATCATACGTTTAACAAAAAAAAAAAAAAATAGTAAATTTTTGTTTTCTGCCATGTAAGATTTCCTATGAAGAATGTATTGAATGTCTTCATTATACACACCCGACCCGAACGACGGAGAAATCACACGGATGTATTTCTGGTGACAATCTCTCTAATGGACTTTCCGTGTAGATATCTATGTAGTGGGCTTCTGACAGTCTACTGATCCTATCATCTAAACACTAATATAATCTGCGTGATTTTTTTGCGCGTATCTTGGCGCTAACCAGCGCATTGCATCCTATCCGTCCGATCTCCTCTATCTGTTTCAACGGCGACTTCTCTAGGCGCGCATCTCCTTCGCTCCCAAAACCCTACAAACACTCCGAAAAGGCCGTATATCTCCTTCGCCTCTCTGTTGCCTCCATCACCGCTCTCCATGACTCCATCGTCTCTCCTAGACACCCCCCTCTATCCCTCTCGATTCCCGGATCTCTCTCCTTCTCCAAATCCCTCCATTCCAAGGCGCTGCTCCGACCCTCCGTTTCCCGTTCGCCCATCCTCCTCCCCCCCCTCCGCCTATCCTCCCGCCCTTCCGCCTCCGCCGAAACAACAGCGCCGCCGCTTCCTCAGGTGGTCAAAACTACGATTTAGACCTCTAGGGTCAAGATGAATCGAGGTTTGTGAAGTTGTGTTTCAGTTTTGTTCCTGTTCCTTTCAGTAATTTTCATAATTTATCTGATATTATTGTGGTGATGAAACGACAGCCCCTTCTCATATTTGTTATTAACATGCCGAATCAAATCACCTCAATCGACAAGGTTTGCCTGCCAGTACTTTTTATACTGTATCATCTCAGTATAAAACAAGGATTTCCAAATGTTGCTTCTATTTAATGAATTTCAAATTTGGGTCTGATTCTTTTTGCTCTCTTTCTTTACTTTGAGTTTCCAACTTTCCATTTGCAGTAAATACAAATCCGTTAATAAACATTCTATAGTATCAATGTTTATTTTGGAAATATGTTTTAATATTTGTTTAGACAAAGAACAGCTCTTCTTTTCATTTATCAATAATTTTAAAAAAAACTTTTGAAGTTATAAAATACCACTATCATTAGATTTTGTTTGTAACAGAATGGAAAAATTATGAGAGGGACTAGATTAGATAGCTGCTTTGAATATTCAATGAAGGGATGAATAGTTGAATACTATAAGTACTGATCATGATATTCTTTAATATTCTGTAAAATTGTTTTGAAAAGCATATTGGACATGTTGGCTGTTATATGTGACATACTGACATGTAGTAGTGCATATCATTATTTTCAGATCTATGCATATAAATATAGGTTTATATTTATTGAGAGAATTGTTGTATAACTATGTCTAAGATTATATAAATATTTAAGTATAACTTTCAAAAATTAAATTCGCAATAATTGTATATTAGCTCATAAATAGTAATTTGTAGAGGGAGGTATTTTTAAAAATGACAAGCTGTTATATCTGTCAATATATGTTATTTATTAACTCTGGTATTAATGATTTGATGGAATTAAATGTGTAATAGCTAAGGCAACTAAATATTGTGAGCTGTGATTTACAGTTTTTATACAGCCTAAGGGCATTTAAATTCTTTATTTACTCCATAATGAATGCTTTTAATTTGGGATCTGCTACTAATTTTCCTCTATATAACTGAGGGTACTAGAGTAATATTTTGATATACCTTTCCAGTTGAGTCTTCCTAATCTATATTCTTGCTTATTACAGGTATTTGTGCAGCTGTTTTTGTAATTCAAAAAATTGTTACGAAAATTTAAATGGTAGATCTAAAAGTAATTCAGAGTGGCGGATACTTTGAAGCATTATGCAGTAAAGGCGCTGGTAAATACATTATCTGTAATATTCTGGTCCGTGTCAGTAGCAAGAAAGCCATCTCTACTCAAATTATCAGGTGTTAGATAACAGGTAACAACAACTTTGTTTTACTAAATTTTCAAAGAGTAGCTTAATATTGTGTATATCGTACAACTATGAGCATTTTTATTTTTCAAGGACATAAAGTTACCATACATGAAATTTTGGTTATATACCAGCAATTATTCTCTTTTAAATGAGAATTAATTTCCTTTAAGATATCTATTGATTTGTATTAATCTGTCGAAAATTTGAGAGACCACAATATTACATTCACAAAAGGAATTAGAGTTATATTTAATTTTATTCCAATGCATTTCATCAAAGTGCTATTATACAATGTGCAGATGTTGAGAAATAATAAGCATTGAAAGGCTTTGTGCTACTGAACATGACTGGCATCAGGATCTCAAATTTCTTTTTCTTCCTTATGGGTTGGTAACTTATGATTTTTATTTTTAAATATTCCACTAGCAAGGAGAATGTTTTCTTCTGGCTATAGCCACCAGCATCTTAATCTTATTTGTGTTTATTTCATATTGTCATGATTTATGGAATTTTTTTATTATACGATTTTTATTTTTATCTCTGGCACAATAAAATACATAAACATAGCTTCCAAGGTAATCGACTTTGTTAGGAACCATTAATAATTTTTTAATAAGCATATGTTTATTGTATAAAAGTATCCAAAAATTTAGGTAAACTGACTTGATTGTTTATTTTACCCTTTATCATATTTTTGAGTAATGATAAAGGGTAAAATAGAAAAGTTAAGAAAATTATATATTAATTGCAAGTCACAACCAAATTCACTACTTTCGTGAAGTAACTTTTGATGACCCTTACAAAATTTTCTTACTGCTAATGTTACTGATGCAAATAAAATTTCAATTGGCTCCTATAATCCTATTTGAAAATCAACCCACTTTCTCTTCTTTTTTTTTCCTTCTTTTTAAAGGTAAATTTAGACTATTGAACAAAACCAATTGAAGTTTTCAAGGAAAAGCAAAAGAGTACTCAAGCCTTTAGGTCTGACAATACTGAGGTAATGCATTTTATGCAATTCTTTACAGATCATAAATCTGATCTGATATGAAAAACTTTGCTGACTCCAACTTTAATATTTTTTAACATTTGAACAAAACACTGCTAACTCCAAACTAACTCTGAACTTTAATATATAATCAAGGCTGAGTCGGTGATCCATTCTGTGTCAAAATTGAGCAGTCCAGATGAATTTTTCGGGTTTCAGGTCATGGAGGTTAGGCCATTTAGAGGTGTCAGTAGTAACTGGTAGTGCATTGTTTGAGTCAGATTAGTTAAAACCATCAAACTTTAAAATTTGGGCCAGTTTCTCAAATTTGACACAACCAGATGCCAACCTGGCAGCATCCTACTGCCAACACAATTACATATTAATTGTAGATGCTCGACTGATGTAGTGTTATATTCTTTTGTCTCATTATTGTATGAAATGATAGGAGAAATTTAAGACTGATATACTTTGATTTCTTCTCTGAAAATTATGTATTGTTATTTATCTTTCTGACAGCGACAAAAAAGAATCGAGTGGAGGACAATCACATCAGTTAAAGTGATAAGGCAACAATAGAACTAAGAAGAAAGCTTGCAAAGGTACTTAGTTTATTAAAGATGTATTTTTGTATGTGCCATCAATTTCTTAAGGTACTTAATATTTGATCCTTTTGAAAATAGACAATGCATGAGTTTCATTTGGAAATACCCCAAATTGATATGTTTTTGCGACTTACCGTTCTTCCTGCTCCAGCTCCAACAACTCTCTCCCCTGGTGATTACTGAAGACAGTGAGGTCGTCATTGGATAGTTTAGTGAGTGATTTGAGAAGAAATTGGACCACTAAATTGGAGTTATTTGGTGCATATTCGTTGCCTTTTCTTTCCTTTTGACAGTCTCAATTGAGCAAGACTACTACCTTACAGGCGATAGGAATTTTGGATAGTGTGCACTATTTTGATTAGATTTAATTAAGCTTTAGATTTGACTGTGTTGATTGTATCTTTTGAATAACTAATTGCGTATAGAGATTAAATTGTTTCTCCGCCACTTTTACAGTGATATACACAAATCACTTTCGTCAATGAGGCAATGCCTCAATTCTTACCACAGTAAGTTGCACAAACACCATGTACTTTTTAAGTTTTCCGTAATTTTAATATAACTTTATATTGAAGAAAGAAAGAACCTTACAGACGAAGTAATAAAATAACGTAACCTATAAAATGCAATTTATATTTAAACAAATTGTTCATGATTTTATGATGTCTTTAAAATTATTTCCTTACAGGATTGAATATGAGAATGTCAAGCCAAAATGGAGCATATCGTCTATTTGCTTGATCAAGCTTCTTATTAACAGATCATAACTTAATACTATTTTCGATAAATCAAAATCACGTTATTAATATTCTACTCTAATTTAAAAGACTAATTTCAACCCAGATTAGATTATTATTTCTTTGGTTATCGTTTTACAAGCATCCAAATTTTTGCAGTATGTTCCAACCAAATAAAATTATATTATATATTATGCAACTAAAATTAATAGATAATTGAATTATACATAACATACTATCAAAATTTTAAAAAATTAATCTATTATAAAAATCATATATCGACCGAAAGAAATCGTGTTGATTTTTTTCTTATTTTCTTTAAATTTAAAATTTTGATGTTCTTATATACATATCTTCTTTTTTAATTAAAAAATGCAAGATTGAGATGTAAAGATAAAGAATAGTTAATATTCATAGATGTTGACTTTGTCTAAGGAAGAAGCACGTAAAATATATCTGAAAATTAAATTAATTCATCTTTACCGTAGATATATATATAACTAGAGGGGAATATCGAGCTTCGCTCGATGTAGATGTCTATAATAAAAATATTTTTATTATGTTTCTATAGTTTAATTATGTTCATTTTTTGATATATGGTTAAGATATATTTATCTTTAGAAATATAGTTTAGTTATTATAGGTAATTTGATTTGATTAAAATTAAAGAGTTTGATCAATTTAAATAAATAATTATACGTGTGTAAATATAGTTATAATTATCTGAAATAATATGATTTATATTATGTTGATATTATTCATGAAATTTAATATGTTTATAAATGACTTAAATAAAAAAATGTATCGTAAAAAATCTGATGTTCTTTTCTATTTTCAATTGAATGAATTTAATTTATATTTTGTAAACCGAAATTAGGATGGTGATGAAGCGAAATTAAGGTGGAGAGGGACTCTAAGCCACACAAAAGAGATGGAGACATGATGAAAATTAAAATAGAAAGGGGTCACAAAAATCAGAAACAAAACAATGTATTACCAAATTATTATCTGATGTTGAACTGAGTCACTTTTATGAGCAATAACACCTGACACACAATTAATTACAAAGTATCACATTACAAAAATCAGAATAAATGCTATTGCACAACTATTTCACAATGCTTGGAGTGTCGGATGATATTTAACTAAAGAATCCCGACACCCACACATCTTTATTTATAATATTGATATCAAAAAATATTAAAATTTCAATTTATTGTGAACTCATGTATCGAGCGAAGCTCGATGTCCTACCCTAGTACAAAATTAAGAGACGTAATTGCTGAGCCGAATGCACAAGGAACGTGAGCGTCCCTTTAACTGGGACAACCAAAAATCGATATTGTTTGTGATAATTCCAATTTTTATGCAAAACCTGAGCGCCCGACGTTGAACGGTATTGATACTACGCTAGTCCCAATATTTTATGCAAAACCTGCGTTCCAATTAGATGTATTCATGCTTGTGTTTCAGATTTTATTTTTCTTACTTTTTATCAATTTATAACCATGTGCTCAAGACCTCTAGATGGGATGAAATTATAAAAAGCAACAGAAGAGGACATTATTGTGCAAATTAATTATTATTTTAAAGGTTCATTGACGGTTTAAAAAACTTGTATAGAATCTTTCTAGAGCAGCCAACAAAAAATAACAAAAAAGTAAATCACAGAGAGATTATGTCAAGAAGAAAAGTTTGAAATGTCTCAGTTAATTTCCCCAAAAAAAGATTTCATATTATAACTATTATTATTAGTATTAGTATTATTAGTATTGTTGTTGTTGTTATTGTTAATATTTTACTTTTATTTTTATTATTATTATTATTATTATTATGAGTGTTAAAATAATTGTCATTAGCTTTTTCCTTATGTACAAGCTAAAATACAACTCAGTAGTATTTTGAGGTGATTTCACATGCCATGCATGTAGTAAATGCATCCTAAAATAGATGTTGTCTCCCATATATATTCTTTATAATTACACTATTTCTTATTAGAATTAATTTTGTAACAATTATTATTTTATTTTCAACATAGCATTCTAATCATAAGACAATGTTTTCAGTGCTTATATTAAAACTAACATTTGGGGGGCAAAAATAGAATGAATTCGATTAAAAATGGAATTCAAATATATATTTTTTAAATTGCAATTATAAATACAACAAATATATATTTGAATAAAGGTATGTACAAGTATAGATAGGTTGGAGTGGAAAAAAATTTGTCGCTTTAAATTGATAAATTGATAATTTATCAGGATACAAATACACAATGATATGTTATTTTGTCTCACACAAATTAGATGACTACATCAGTACAAATAAAAAACTTAAAATACGTGTAAATGACAAAAGGCATGATTAATGCAATCTTATTGCGTGTCTTTGAGCAGCTATAAATATGGATTGTAACACTTTCATCTATCTATAAAACAACGTGTTCGAAACAATGCATTGCTTCACGAAAAACACCTCAACCAAATTGAAGATTTGACATTTTCCATAATCGATGCATTACATGAACAAAATATATGATAAGAAAACATAACAATTATTAGCTAGGGTGTTGGTGAGAACTAAAATTTAGTTTTTATTCTAATTATGTTGGATATCTATATTACATCCCCTTGAGCATCTCTTAATTTGAGTTAATCATCATAAATGAGAAAAGACTTGAACTTTATTATTATTATTATTAGTGTTAAAATAATTGTCATTATTTTTTTCCTTATGTACAACTCAGTAGTATTTTGAGGTGATTTCACATTGATGCATGTAGTAAATGCATCCTAAAATAGATGTTCTCCCATATATTCTTTATAATTACACTATTTCTTATTGGAATTAATTTCTTATTAGAATGAATTTTGTAACAATTATTATTTTATTTTCAACATAGCATCCTAATCATAAGACAATGTTTTTAGTGCTTATATTAAAAATAACATTTGGGGGGCAAAAATAGAATGAATTTGATTAAAAAAAGGAATTCGAATATATTATTTTGTAATTGCAATTATAAATACAACAAATATATATTTCAATAAAGGTGTGTACGAGTATAGATAGTTTGGAGTGGAAAAAAAAATGTCTCTTTAAAATGATAAATTGATAATTTATCAGGATACAAATACACAATTATATGTTGTTTTGTCTCACACAAATTAGATGACTACATCAGTACATATAAAAAAACTTAAAATACGTGTAAATGACAAAAGACATGATTAATGCAATCTTATTGCATGTCTTTGAGCAGCTATAAACATGGAATGTAACACTTTTATCTATCTATAAAACAACGTGTTCGAAACAATGCATTGCTTCACGAAAAAAACCTCAACCAAATTGAAGATTTGACATTTTCAATAATCGATGCATTACATGAACAAAATATAGTTATGATAATAAAACATAAAAATTATTAGCTAGGGTGTTGGTGAGAACTAAAATTTAGTTTTTATTCTAATTATGTTGAATATCTATATTACATCCCCTTGAGCATATCTTAATTTGAGTTAATCATCATAAATTAGAAAAAAAATTGAACTTTATGACTCTTGTGTGATTTAGGGCAATTTGTTCTAGCGGGTATTATTCTATTGTTAGGTCGTCCCACAAGATGAATTTGTCAGGGTATTATTCTATTGTTAGGTCGTCCCACAAGATGAATTATAGTATTGTTGAATTGTTAGAAGAGTATGTATTTATTATAGTATTGTTGGAATATTTATAAAACATCTCATTGCGCATTCGTTATAATTATCGTAGTTGAAAAAAAAACAATATTTCACTTTTTCATTTTGGAAAGTTTATATTACATGTTTTGGTAATATTATTAATTTCATTTTTCACTAATATAGAAAAATATTTCACTTTTTCATTAATATATCCATTATTCATTTTATTTTCTTAGGTACTCTCAAGTATTAAAATAACTTATTTGAGTAAACAGTCAAATACTTGATGATTGTGTCTTAATAAATTTATTATTAAATCATAGTCTAAAATATACTTTAGGTGTGGATCGTCCAACTCATACTATTACTATTTCATATTGGACTGTAGATCTAATGCCCTAAATGTATTCTGCATATGACCTCATAAATACAAAATTTATTATTTTAATAAACTTTTTTACATTTCTTTATTTCCAAAAGTGTTCTAATTTAATATTTGAATATGTTAAATGATAATCAACCGTTCAGATATTGGAAAAAAGTTATAAATTTTATCTTATTTTAGGGTATATTTCACTAATCCAAAAAGTTATAAAATTTTGTACCATATAAAATTTTACAATAAAAGAATATAATTGAATATGTTAAATGATAATCAACCGTTCAGATATTAGAAAAAATGTAATATTCACCACCAGTGCTTTAGCAAAAATGTAATATTCACCACCAGTGCTTTAGCAGAAGTGCAAACGTATTTCATCAAAAATTGATGGTTTAAAGGGAAGTTGATGGTTTAAAACAAACTTGTATAATTACTTTCTAGTGCAGCCAACAAAAATTAACAAAAAGTAAATCGGGGAGAGATTATATGAAGGGGGAAAAAATTAGAAATGTGTCTCGGATAAGTCTCCCAAAAAAAAAACTTTCAAACATATTATTATTACTTTATTAGTAATTTAGTATTCTGAATATTAAAGTAATTGTCTATAGACTTTCTTATTCACATGTTCCTTAAGAAAAATACAACTCGTTAATATTTTGAAGTGATTTCATGAGAATGCATCCTAAGATAGTTACTGTCATCCAAGTAAATATGTTTTAATTATACTATTTCTCATTAGAAGTACTAATTCAACATATCATCCAAACTCATGTTACATTTCAACATATAATGATTATAATATTATTTCTCACATGCCTTGGCAGGTCGGGTTGGATTTCATCCAAACTCGGATCAAATAGCCTCAACTCATTTATATCCGTTTATAATCTTTCATTAACATCCATTATTGTAGTTTGAATTAGAAAAAACTTGGTAGGATTGTGTCAGGTCACGGATGGATCTAAGTATCTGAGCCAACCAGAAAAGAAATGATCAGATATATTGGTCCCTTTGTCCGATTAAGAACAAGTTTTAAAATTTAAAAGAGTAGCATATTTCTGGTCAAAAAGAGAAGGAAAGATGAAAAAAATTATGTCCCGGCCTAATCAAGGATGAATGCAAGGGAAGTTGGATGAATTTTAGTTGATAAAACCTTGGTCAGGCCCTACTTCAAAATCAGTGGAATAATTCACATTTCACAACAATTATCAAAATCTAACCATTCAGCACAAATATTAAAGCTTCCCCGCCCCCACAAACTGTCCAGTGTGTTGTATCTAATGGTCTTAGTCTACTACCTTATCAATTCACATGGACTACTCCAAAGGAAATAGATTCGGTCTGCTGAAAGGTTTCTTCAACATGCAACTCCAAAACTCATCATTATATGACAAACATTTACAAACAGGTAGACGTATACAAAACAGCTATGGGAATTGAAGAACTACAAGTGAACTTTCTGAAGAAAATTGACAGCTATTCAAGTTTCTCCTTTATCAATCTAAGCGGTCCCCAAAGCAGAGACCAATAAAATTACTATAAATATAAATCAGGTCAAATTCGTGACAAGGCCAAGGATTTTCTGGCCTTCTGTTCGACTGTTCCTCCCTTCGTCATTACAAGGCCAATGATTTTCTGGCCTTATTTCTATTGCTCCTTTTGTTATCATGCTCTCCATTCTGCAATCAAGATAAATAGATAAACAAATATATAGTGATGATGAGAGTAGTTGAAGGTCCTAAGTATTCCTAGTTCCTAACAAAATGACTTTTTGATTCAGAAATATGAAAGCAATTCCATTTAAAAAGGTACTACTCTAAATTCTCTAATTTCATTTGAGTTGGCCCTATACTGTACTATTACTATTCACAGTTTCTAACATACATCCAGTGTGACCCAAACAGTGCACAATTAAATCAAACCTAATAAAAATAAAGCACATTAAAGAATTGGAACAATGGTTTCTCAATAAATCATACTAGCAAATAGCACCATTTTTTTCTTTTTTGGATGCGTGCTTGTAGGTATACCAAGCTGTTGAGACAAATTCAATTAGTTGGCAAATGAAGCTAATTAATTAGGACTGAGAGTTAAAGTGTGTCATTTAAAGTAGCCCCTTGATTGTTGGGATTTCATATACACAAATAACACATTATTAGTGTGGTCTTCAGACAGAACGAATTATTGATTGACAGCAACTGCAAAACATGTTTGCTGAGAGTATCTGGAGCTTGAGTGCTTAATATGAATTGCAATGAGAGAATTGGAGGAATCCTAGTTGTTGCTACCTTGAAGTTATCAAGAGGAGGTGGGTCAAGGTTGAGCATGCGAAGAGACATGCGAGCGATTTCTGAGATTGCTGCCTGGCGGACCTGCTCGTCATCTCCAGATAGATCCTCATAGGCAGCCTGAAATGCCTCCTGCCAGAAGCTGGGCAATGGACCCCGCTCACTGTGCATGTATGCATCCCACATGTGTCTAACCAGCTTCTCTCTGTCCTCAATTTCCTGCCATTTTTTAACCTCATTTAAACTTAATTTTTAGAAAATAAATAGTCGAAGAAACCCAAACCAATCAAAGAAATGTAATTCCACAACTTAGAACAAGGAACCATACATACCAGCACATCTAGATCTTCACGAAGAGGGGTCTCGACGAGGTCATCGGGGGAGAGAAGAAGGCCATGGCGGCGAGAGGAGAAGTTTAGGGTTACAGTACCAGTGAGCATAGACCAAAACGCGAGGAGGAGGATCGCCGCCAGAGCCCAAGCCTTGTACTTCCCCTTCCCAAACAGCCCCGCCGCGTCTCCTCCACCTCCGACGACCGCCGGAGACGACGATCGGAGCGACTCCCTGTCGTTCTCTTTCATCGCATTTGGTTTTTTCTGGTGTCGGTGTTTGGAATTGAATGAGGTGAAATGTTTTTAAGAGAGCGAGTGTGGAGAGTGTTATAGTGCCGAACTGTCGATAAAAGAAGAGAGGAGCTGGTGTGGGGAAACGAGGAATGGAATGAATGGGATGTTTGTTTTGTTTCGACTTCGTACTGGTTGGTTATTTTTATGGAGCGCCAGTCATGCACCTCGTTTGGTCTTGATGGATCATGGAAGGGTTGTAGAAAATATCCCACGATGTGTCTGTTATTCTGTTAATGGGTCTCTCTGCAGTCTGCACCAAATTGCATTGACTTCTATGGACAATAAATGTTTTATATTATCATATCTAAAAGTTTGATTCTTATTACAGTTTTACTTTTTAATAATATTGAGGTTTCGAGTTACATTATTGCAAATAATTTCTAAGCAAATACAAAAGGATTAAAATAGTGTAATTGTCTAGTTAATTAATATTTAATGGTAACTAACTTGCAAAATCAGGTTCCATATAATGTTCCCCTATAATAAAATGGTAACTAAATTGTGGATTACAGGAGAATCGAAATCAGGTTCCATATAATCTCCCCCTATAAAATTACACCCTTCTATTATTGCTGCGTGCGAATGTGCTGTGGACAAGAACGCATGTTTTGTGAGAAAGGACAGGTGAATTGGTGAAATCAACGCTCATCTCGGGTTCCATGATGTGCTCCAGGGTTCCTAGAAGCTGTCAAACGGATTATCTCCGCATTGTATGATGTTATATTAGTGTTAACCAGTCAAAATATTTTTTTTTTTGTTTTTGAAATAAGTGGTCAAACCACCACTTTTCTTTATTAAATTAAGAAAAGATCACCCTGATTACAAACATAAATCAAAACAAAACATAGGCAGAGCCTGTTCAAGAATCGGCACTGGTACCCCACAATCTCATGTACCAGTGCCCCTACATTATCAATGAATTATCACAAACCAAAAACATAATAACCAGTCAAAATTTTCAAAAGAAAATAAAAACATAATAACCAGTCAATGTCGCAATTATATTTATTTCCTGACGCGAGCCAGCAACGCTTTTATTTGCTTAACTGTATATTATATGATATGATGAATGTAATGTTATCAATAACCACTGAAAAACAGAAAAGGGGGGAAATATCAATTAGCTAACTCAAAGTGTGTTGTATTTGATTAATAACTAGAACACGCTACCAAGTTAACGTTACGGTAACGAGCAAAATACAGTCCCCGCAAGGAGATGAAAGTAGTCTATAATTTATATGCTACGATGAAGTGTAAAATCATATCCCCACTTTAGTGGCACTCGTTAATTTATTATCGTAATTATATGATTTTTTTTTCCCAACTTAAACCCCTAAAGTCGTTTGCGATTGATGTGCTTGTAGTTGTATAGACAAGGACGCATATGTATTTGTATAGACAAGGACGCATAACTTCCTTGTCGTCATTGTCAAATGGCACGAGATCAATAATAATCAACAAGGGACCCATCACAGCGAGTACTTCTCATATTGGGACCTCAGTTTGGCAGGGCTAAAACTAAAAGATGGTATGAACATTCAAAATTATTTATTTCTGAATTTGACCCCGTCTGGTTTGCTTCCAACTCGGCCACTTTAGTAGTCAGGTTGGGTATTGGTGCAGACAGACCTAACATGGCACCTTACTATAAATAGTGGTAGGTATTAAAGTTTTGATTAGGAAGTACTGTGCTAAGAATTCACGGGTTATGGATCTAAATCAATGTTTGGTAATTGGTATTTAATTATTTATGCAGACAAGGAACACAGGTACACAGCAACGTCTATATACGTGTCAATCATTCATTGTTATATTATAATGAGCTAAGTAATTTAATAGATTTATATGTCTTAATTTTCACACTTTTACGCGACTCCGCATTTTGATTTCTTCATAATTCAAATATAAAAATCGATAACAAAATAAAACCATTAAATATGATCTAAATCACTTGCATTCTTGGCTAGTGAGTGTAACATTTCCACTTTATTTTGATGAGTATAAAAGAGCATAAAATATCAATCATCGAAACTCATCCCCATTAGCTGATATGTAGGAACATCTTGATGTCAATCATAATATAGTTGAAATGCCACAAAATTTTACACTTACATAGGTAAATGGAATAGATCACGTCTTATGATTTGATACTTTATTATTTAATTATTTTCAAACTAATTGACTTTATTAAGATTAAAACTTGACAGAAGAAAAATAGAGGAAAGTGTAACTATTCGGACATATAAATGGAGTGGATTGTGGATATAATGAATTTTCATTCTTCAAACAATCAAATCAAACCCCAAGAAATAACTGAATATTACAATTGCTTCCTATTAGCAGTCTACCTGACTTCTAAGTCAACCCAATCTGACCCACCAGATAAGTCAAAATCCCTAAGCTTTCAGATATGCTGATATTACAGACAGGGCAAAAGGAAAAATAAGTAAATAAATAACAAAAACCCACAACACTAGTTTTAAGTACAGTTTCACATTGTTCTCCTCACTATTGAAACCTGTCTATTTTAAACATAAAACTGTCTTCATACCAAAGGCCTAGTATACTGTGTCCAGCAATGCATCAACTAACCCAAAATCCAAGGCCTACAGAATGCAAGACATTTAGTAACAAATAAAAAATAATGACATTTGCTGATCATTCTGATCAATATGTCATAAGAAAGATGATTTTGGAGGAAATATCAAAACAAAACAAAATTTAAATCCATTAACAAAAAAAATAATAAGTTACCTCGCCAGCAGTTAAGAAGCGATCCCTTTCAGTGTATCTCTGCACTTCCTCCAAGGATCGTCCCGTGAAAGCAGAATACATCATGTCGATTCTCTACAAGGAAAAATGATTTTGATTAGGGAAAATAATGTTTCAGCAATTATCTCCAGGAAGTTCATGGAAATATGTCAAATATTATTTTGGTAGAGATGTTTACATGACGGTTTTGAAGACCAGCATTGACTTGGTGGTGTACAGCCTCCGAGTCACCCTAAATTATTATGCCAATAAGAATTAAAAAGTAGTGGCATAAATAGTACTAAAATTAAACATAAGACTATAAGCAAGCTAGGAAATCTGTATTTATTGTCACACTTCCATGTAAATTGCATTAACATGACAAAAATTCCAGAACATAAAGGGAACCTTACTTCTTTTTATATATTTTTTTTTTAAGTTCTCGAAAGCACAATGCATGAACCAAATCATAAAATAAAAAAGAAAAAAACATAATCATACAAGTGTAAAATATAAGTTGAAAAATAAAAATAATTACAGCATCAATAAAGTAAGAGATCATACAACACATCCGGTTTGAGGTTGATGGATCATAACTCTAGTATTAGGCATTGCATACCGCATCCCCTTCTCACCTCCAGCTAACAAAATTGCTCCTTGACTGGCTACTGCCCCAAAACCTACTGTACCTACCCTTGGCTTTATCTGTTTTATTTGATAATGAAGAAAAAACAGTAAGACAGTTTGCTCTTAGGGTTGATTTGCTCTCCTTTTGGTTTGACTGTGGTTATTGAAATTTTGATTGAGACCAACAGTATACAGATACTTATTTTTAACTTTTGATTTTCAAAATTCTTTCAATACATACCCATTTCATACAGTCATATATTGCAAAAGTCGAATATATACTTCCGCCAATGCAGTTGAGGTAGAGCTGAAGTGAAGAAAAAACTTTTGGTTAAACAGACAGGCAGACAGGCCAACAGAATAACTAAAAATTGGTAAACTGCATGGGCATTCAACAGCTCTTAATTGCTTTCTTGGCAACAACTAAATGTCATAGCAACACAGTTTGATAAAGATATAAAGTAGGAAATCAATCATGACTGGCTTTGAGTATATTATCAATCAGGGGTGGAGCACTTCATGGGCCACTGGGATATGTCCCGCTGCCAACACTGTTCAATTTATAAACACATGAAGGGCAATAAAACTTTTTGTGGCTCCTCTGCATTTAGGCTTAAATAACCACCTCCATATGTGGTATGAACTTTGAAGCTTATTTGATTAAGAAAATCCCCAGAATCTTGGTTCAAGCCCCACTGATGTTATCAACAACTGATATTATGCTATTAATTTTATTAGCATCTGGTGCAAAAAAAAAAAAAGCAGGAATGTAGATTCAATACAATAAAATAAGAATTTAAAGGTCCGAATTGCAAACTTGGTGAGACAGAGAGGGAGGGAGGGAGGGGAGAGAGAGAGAGAGAGAGAGAGAGAGAACAATGCATAACTAAGATGTCTGAATGCACATCAATGGCAGCAAGAGTAAGGAGTTGCGATATAACACGTTGAGCAACTTGGGGACTGATAAACTGTCCAATGAAGATTGTGCGGTTCCTGAACAGAACAGTAGAGAGATCCAGATGACCATCTGGTGTTGTCACGACTGGCATTATGGGAGGGTTGTCTCCCTTTGCTGCCACTACAGTACCAGCACCATCACCTTTCCAATACCTGTCACATCATTAATACCTCAGACCTAAGGATGGAATGTCTCAACTATACTTTTATCTTACATCTCCAAGTTTCTGGTTTACAATACTAGGTTTTGGGGTTTATAGAAAGACTCTTAAAATTCTAAACATAGGGGTTTAGAATTCTAGAATTTACAGATTACAACCTACCACTCCATTCTAAGGCTTATTGCTACCAGTGTTCCCCACAAATTTTTAATAATGAACGTGCCAAAAGGTTGGAGGACAATATTTCACTACAGTAATAATCAGGGCACACGGATACTGCAATGGCACATGTCAGCACCACTTGTTAATCCCTATTTACTATTTACTATTTATTATTATTATTATTATTATTATTATTATTGTTGTTATTATTACTACTACTACTTTATTTTCTCTATATATATTTTTTTACTATTATTAGCCCTACTTTTGACATATACTTCTTTTTTCGATGACTTGGTGACTTTGTTGGGTTTCTTTTCTAGCCTACCCCAACTTGTTTGGGACAAAAGGCTTAGTTGTTGTTGTTGTTGTTGTTGTTGTTGTTGTGTAATTGAATATTCTTGTGGGCTAGATACATGTCCAACTGACTAATAAATAGAATAAGAAGAACGCGAGAGTAAAGGTCTCAAAGAAGAGATTTACATGGAAGAACTGTGACATTGTAAACTCTTCTCAACTTTCAAAGAGCCAGATATATTGCTATTCTGAACATGCGAACCTGAGTTAAAAAATACTTGAGTTATGATATTGTAACAGAGAACTCGAAATTATATAATTATGTATGCCTGGTATATAAAAGGGGCATGTGGTGTGGCACAAACTCAAGATGACTTGAATAATGCATATTTACTGTTTTGGTTTATCCTTTAGTGATCAGAATTTAATTTTGAAGTACAATTAAGCCTCAAGTTACTCCTCAGTAACCTAACTGGCACAATAATTCATTACAAAAATCAGCCTGCACCGGGCAGTCATATCAATACAGCCATACAGGAGCAGATAGGAACAACATTGGTACCACACTGGTATGGCAACAGTCAAAAGCCGAACGATGCTCTTACCCTCTCTTCAGTTCTTAATTAAATTGAAATACACCACAATACCACATCATCCTGTTTTATTATAGAAACAGACTCATATATTGCTTGGAGTTTGGATCAAAGCTATACCTCCAAATACAGGCAACCTTGAATTGGCAAGCTTAGAATTGCATCTGAAACAATAATAAATATGAGTAAATTTCACAATACTGGGTCATGATAGAAATAAAATTTGAGGTACGTAACAGTACTGACATGATACCAGTAATCCCTAAATTTAGTGCTAATTCATTCTAAACCCACAAAATAAGTGCAAAAACCTTTGCACACAGTACATTCGGTTCCAAAAACAATTCAAGAATAAGCATTAGCGCTTCTCTCCTTCCCCATTAAATACACCGAAACTTAACAAACCGATGAAGAAGCACGCACGAACCTAATAGAGGAATGAGAAACTGATCGGGTAGGGATGGAGGCTGGGATAGAGTGGAGCGATGCTGAGGTGGCAATCGGTGCCATGGGAGCGAGAAAAGGCGGAGGGAAGCTCAGAGCTGAGCTGAGTGAGTACGCAGGGAAGTCAAAAGAGTAGAGAGCTTCGGTTTGGATTAGACCCTACTTGGACTGGATTGGGCTTAATGGATCTAAACGGGCTGCAAAAGTTTGTTATAATTGATATATTCGGCCTGTTATTTTGATGAAAAGTGAAAACCGAATAGTTGCGAGGTCACGACACGAGTAACAATGGTCCTATTCGCTTGAACTGCAACCTTGTTAAGGCTGAAAATGAAACATGTTTCGACCGTTCGATCGTTTCGTTTCGTCCGAAACGGAATGATAACGGTTAAGGATATTGATTTCATTTCAGCAACAAAACAACTAACGCAAATAAAAATCAATTTCGTCTATGTAACGGAACGGTTAACGAAACGTACCGATTTCGTGATCATTATTTCGTCTGTTTAGTTTTAGATTCTACAGCATTGTTATTATTTTGATTGAAAAGCGAAGAAGGCGGAGACAATGAGAATGGTGTCGATAAAACCTAATTTTGCGCCTGCGCCGCTTACCCCTTTCTTCTTTCTTTGTCTCTCCCTTTCTCTTCTTCGATCACATCCCTCGACGATATCACTCCTCTCTCTGTTGCCTATCCTCTTCCTTTTAGATCTTTTAATTTTGTTTAGGTCGGATTCCAATGTCTCAAGTTTTGGGTATCGTAAATATTGTAAATGTTTTAAAGTTATATTTTGAACATTTTAAAAAAAATCAATTGTCCTATTCGAACGGTTAATTTTCAATTTTATGAGAGATGTGTATTCATACAAGTTTATAATTATGGGAGTTCATTTATTATTTGACCAAGAGACAAAAAATGAACAAATTTAATTAGTTATGATCGATTAATTTTAATTATATTCATTTTTTTACCTCTTGACAAATTATACAATGAACTCTAAAAGAATATTAAAATTTATGGTAACACGTCTTATGAAATCAACAAAATCAACGATTTGAATTGGATGCTAAAATTTTAAACTAAAAATTATAATAATTATAGTTGTGATATTTGTGGCACAAAATATTTTTTATTTATTTGATAGAACAATAAACTGTTAATAAGAGCCCACAACATATACATCTACAAACATCATGACACTTTTAATGTAAAAAAAAAGAAGACACGCACAAAAAGAACATTAGAGATTTCCAATACCAATTTTCAAACAAGTTCTCCCTGCCTTTGGATTTATTTAGTAAAAAAGTTATATTTTTTTATTGGATAAAGAGATAGATCATAGCATCTTTTCTTTAAAGTAAACATTTACATTGCTTGGACTATGTGTTTCTTAAAAGACAGATTAGTACTTGTACGACTAATACTACTAAAATATATTTTTTACCTTATAACTTAATATGATTGCGAACTCTTTAAAGATCATCAACGCATAGTAACCAGTACTTAGCACTTTAAATTATAATGAATTTCATGATAAAAAAAAAAATGTCAGTATCAATGAGTGTGTTAATCTAACTATATTTTTTGTTGGAGTTTATTGTTGAGGATTATAGCTGCATATGAGATAGTTTCAGAAATTTAATGCCAAATTGTTCTCTCCCTTCGGTTACTTACCCGTAAAATGAAAAAAGTTTGCTACGAATCTCAATTTGTAGTTTTCACCAATATCTTAGCTAATATATTTTTTACTAATGTAGTTATGTTTTGTTGTTCCCAAATAGCCTCGAATGGAAATGACATCGATTAAATTATTTGATAGAAAATGTCAAAGATCTTTTCTGGTTGCAGTTTTTCCGTGAAAAAGATTGCATTTATAGCACGCCTTTTGTATTTTAAGTTTTTTTTTAATGTATTGATGTAGTCATCCAATTTTGATGATACGAAATAACATATGATTGTGTATTTGTATTCGTAATAAATTATAATACTCTTTTGAAAGAGACAATTTTTATTCCCTTCCTAACTATCTATATATACTCTTAAAAACCTTTATTAGAATATACATTGTTTGTACTGACAACGACAATTACAGAAACATAATATATACGAATTCTATTTTTGCAATCAGATTCGTTCGAATACTCTTTTTTAATTATTATTATTGCTATTATTATTATAAGAAATTAACCACTTCATACATTGGATTATGATTAAGATGATATGTTGAAATTTTTTGAAAATAATATAATCATAATAATTGTTACAAAATTATTTCTAATAAGGTATATTATAATCAAAATACTATATGAATTTGGATGACATACATTAACTATATATATAAGGTTCATTCTCTCTACAATGCAAGGCATGTGAAAATAATCACCTAAAATTATTCATGAGTTGTCTTTTCCTTCAGGAATACGTGCATAATAAATTCTATTAACAACTAGAGGTCTCATCGAGTTCGATAAATGAATTTTGATCGTATTAAATTTAATTTTGTTCTATAATTAAGTTATATATAAAATGAAGATAATTAAATTTAGTATGGTGGGGTTAAATTATCCAAAAAGAAAGGTACAAGGATGATACAGTGTTACGGAAGGAGGAGGTGGAGGAGAGAAAGATGGAGAGAGACTCCGAGTAACACAAAAGAGAGATGGAGACATGGTGAGAATGAAAATAGGAATGGGTAAAAAAACAATCCCGACACTCACACATCTTTATTTATAATTTTGATGATTACTTTAAAATTAAGAATAATAATAATGTTAAAAAATAAAGTGGAAGGAAAAAACAAAAAGTAAGGGAGAGAAAATTCTCTTCGATATTTTTTATTCTGTTAAAAAATAAAATTTGAGGTACGTAACAATACTGATATGGTACTAGTAATCCCTAAATGACTGATACAGGATTACTATGATGTATGGACCAAAGCTTCATACTCAGACACGATTTAGTGCTAGTTCACTCTAAACCCACAGAACCCACAGAATAAGCGCAAAACCCTTTTGCACACAGGTACATTTGGTTCCAAAAACAAATTCAAGAATAAGCATTAGTGCTTGTGTCCTTCCCGCGTAAATACACGGAAACTTACAGAACCGATGAAGAAGCACGAATCAACCTAATAGAGGAGTGAGAAACTGATCGGGTAGGGATGGAGGCTGAGATAGCGTGGAGTGATGTTGAGGTGGCAATCGGTGCCATGGGAGATAAAAAATGGCGGAGAGAAGCTCGTAGCTGAGCTGAGTACACGGGGAAGTGAAAATGTATAGAGCTTTGGTTTGGATTAGACCCAACTTGGACTGGATTGAGCTTAATGGATCTAAACGGGCTGTAAAAGTTTGTCAATAATTAATATATTCGACCTGTTATTTTGATGAAAACCCAATAGTTCGCGAGTTCACAAGTAATTATGTGAGTTAATGGTCTGATTCCTTGCACTGCAACCTTGTTATACGATCTCGATCACACGAGTGATGAGGTTGGCTTTGATCAAAATGATTTTTACCTGGGATTTTATTTTATTTCATTTCATTAGAATTGATTTTTTTGATATTTTGTTAGGTCCAATAACATAAAAGTTCTGATCAATTGGCATCAAATCCATCCATTTTGAGAAAAAAAAAATTCTAATAAAATAAAACAAAGTGAAATATCACGTTAAAAATATCAATTATGATCAGGGTCTTTTTTTAATCAGTTCGTTCTATAACTTTTTGTCAAATGATCTCACGAGTCGCGAGAGACCTAACAGATTTTAATAAGGAAATATATCAGTTAGTAAAGTTGTTGCTAAAATTAGCGGTGAAAGAATCGTAAATAGAATTATTGTGACGTTAGTGATGAAGGTTTTGCTAATATTGGTGGAATGGTGGTGAAAGCGTCGTGTGTAATGTTTTGTTGTATATTGGTGAAAACAGTTGAGTTGATGTTCTAGTTTAGTTAGCTAATGTTGGTTGTTGTAGTATGGGTGATGTAAAACTTGACAACTACAATTAAAAAGCTCTAAAAATATATATCATAATCAAAATTTTTTATTGGCTTGAGGATCGATTTTTGAAAATAGCAAAAATTTCAGTTACCGTTAGAAGCAATTGTCTGCGTTCATTTTTAATATGATTTTTGCAAATACGTACGAATCAAACACAGAGCCATTGCAAAAAAGGTTGCTCGATATATCCATTTTTTTAAAAAAAAATTAGCTGCATGTTTTCCTACAATAAAAGAAGAATTAAGAATTTGTTCAGAGCATCATGTTCTTACAAATATACATGCACAAGTTTGACCAAAAAGCTTCCCATTGCATATTTGCATTAACAACACAACAACACTCGCTATGGAACTTTTCAACCAGCAGAGCTCTCGATCTATGATTAGCGTTACTATTTTTTAAATTAATCGGGACGCAAATATCACATACTAAAAACATCATTTAACTATATACATAAATAAAATCTAATTTGTACAAATTGACATATTTAAACCACGTGGGAAATACCATTGATAAAAAACCAACATTCGCGGCATGGATAAGTATTTTTAAATATAGCTGTTATTTTTTGTCAGTGCTATGCACATGCCTAATTACCGAAGTTTAATACATTGTCAAAAATATCATTAACCACATGTGTGAAATCCAATTCACATATTTTCCTACAATTTAAGACCCATTTTATGGTGACCCAATAAATATTCTCAAGTAGCCAACAACAAATTCATCTAAAACCTTTCGGAGTTTCTGTAACTTTTCTCACCTTCGAAAAATGTTTCACATGAATCAGAACGTCACAAAGACACAAAACCTTTGCTAAAACTAGCAGCACGGATTCCTTCACAGACTAGGAGCGCAGGAGAACCGGACTCCAGTCTACAAGATACAGTATAGAGTCGCAGAATTCTCTTCCCTAATTAGCGATTAAACCTACCTTCCCAGAAGGATCACGAAAGAAGCTATCTCCATTACCACAAACAGGACCCTGTAGTAACTTAACTCACGCATACTAGACTTGTCTATTTTTCATACTGTAGACGTTAGACTATTAGACAAAAATCTAGATAAGCCAACGGGAATTTTAATTTAAGCAAATCCATGTAGCGAGATTATGAGATCCTTCACATATCGTTTTTGAGTTGATAATGAAACGATAGCAGGAGAATAGAATGTTAATGTTCAATTTATCTCCGACTATTTTAAAGACGTAGATTAACATAGATTCAAATTTATTGATTTTTTTCACATAAACGCATAATTTTATTTTACAATCAGAATTGTTAGATTTAAATTATAAAAGTTAAAGATCAGATATAGTTTAAATTTATTTATTTAAAATTTAAAAATTTAAATTTTAAATACAAATAATAAAAAAAATTCAAAAAAAAGCGAATTGATTTTGTCTGATATTTACTTACCTAGTTAAAACTCAACAAAATATATGTACTTACTTTACTTGTTACCTATGAAGTCAAAATCAGTCGTACACGAGAAGGGATGTCTCCAGTTCTAAGCAACGGAGATGATTGATATCATGACAATTTCACATCTATCTGCTTGACGTGTCCCACCGAGGCACGACTCCTCGCTTGCCCCTCTCTAAAGAAGCACAAAATTCTAATGCACATCTATCCACCGTACAATGTTGCCATGTCATCGATCCGTGGCCTCCAATCCTACGGCATTCATTCGCTGAAGCAATGAAGGAAAGAAGTGGCGTCTCTCCGCCAAAAATCCATTGGTTGCTCCTGGCGTAAACCATACCTTGAAGAACCGCATAATTGCTGTTGTAAAGTCAAGGTTGTCGTGTTGCGAACAATCCACGTGAACTCGTAACAGACCGTACAATATGGACGCAACTAAACCAGGCGGCACCACATGAGAATGCTTATCCTCTCATTCCCCTAGCTCGTACGGAAATGGTCTATTGAAATTCACAAATTCAAAAAGTGTGGGTCCCGATAATTCGTCACACACCATTGAAAATTTACAATAGTCCGGGACCAGAGAAGTATTGACCTGTGTTCCTCGTTCGAAAAGATCCGGTCCGAAAGCCGGTTCCCGGTTCATCTCGAACCGGACCATCTTCGTTTTATTAACACCTCACAATAGGCAAAACGAAATAAAAAAGGAGAAGAACAGAGAGAAAAAAACAGAGCTAGTAGGAAGGAAGAGAGAAACAACACATCGTGCTTTGTATCGAGGCGATTTCCCCATAGAGAAAAAAATCAGGAAAAATCAGAGAAAAAAATCAGGAAAAATCAGAGAAAAAAAAAAACAATTGAGAGAAGATTGGAAAACAATAGAGAGAAATCTCGCTTCTTTGTAAGATTAAAGAGGCGCAATCCTGCCATTAAGCAATCATCATACAATCCCTCAAGTGAATAGATACAGCGTAAATCGTAAATCAATGGATGAAGAGTGGGAGAGAGCAGTGGAGGCGGCGCTACGCGGTGGTGGTGGCGCCGCGTCGTCGACACCGGCGGAAGGCACCTCCGCCTCTTCCTCGCCACCTCGAAGCCTCACTCTCGATGGCGTCGTTAAGTGCCTCCATGGTCGCCTTCCCTCTCCTCAAATCTTAGAACGGTACCAATCCCTTGAGCTTCTTTCTATTGCTAATACAGGCGTTTCTTCTCTTGAGAGGTTCCCACGGTTGCGGAGCCTGACCCGTTTGATCCTTTCTGATAATCGTATCTCTACTGGGTTAGAGCACCTTGTGGCAGCGGGTCTAGATTCGCTTAGAGATCTCGACCTATCCAATAATCGGATCGGGTCGGTGGAGGATCTAGCCCCGCTAGCGCGGTTGCGGCTGGTTTCTTTAGATCTATATGAGTGCCCTGTTGCTAGGGTAAAGGATTATAGATCCCGGGTTTTCGGGTTGATCCGGAGTCTGAAGTACCTTGATAAAATGGATGCTGATGAGAATGAGAGACCTGAATCTGATGAGGAGGATGATGATGAGGAAGAAGAGGGTGATGAAGAGGATGGGGAAGAGGATGATGATCCGGGTAGTGGTGAAGTGGATGGGGAGGATGTTGTTAACGGGTCAGATGTCCATCTGGCGAATGGGAATGGAGTTTTAGATGGTGGGATAATTCTGAATGGGGATGAAGATGATAGTGAAGCTGAAGAGGAGATGGATAATGGGTTGGTTCCTGAGGTTGCTAATGGGTTCCGGGTTGTTCCAGCCAGGCCTGAAGAATTGGATGAAGATGAGTCAGATGAGGAGGTGAATTCAGGGGAGGAGATAGATGAAGAAGACGATGAGGAGGAGGATGTGGTAGAGGTACATGATGTTTCTGATGATGAAGACGATGATGATGATGTGGATGATGATGACGAGGATGAGGATGATGATGGGGAGGAGATGGATGATGGAGATGGTGGCGGAGAGATAGACGGGCATGAGAGAGGGGAGGAAGAAGATGATGAAGATGGAGAGCTTGGGGAGGAAGATAATGGAGAGGGTCTGATGGTGCGGCAGGGTTTTGAAGAGGTCGAGGACCGGGGTGCATATGATGAGGAAAATGCTGAGGATGATGATGAGGTATAATTTTCTATCTAACCACTTTTTACTAGCAGCATATATTTGTTTGATCTCACTGGTATCTTGTGTTATGTGGTTTGGAAATGTTTAGCTGATGATTTTGCAAATTTGCTAGGAATTCAAATTCTTCATATTAAAAGCTAGAAAATCATTAGTCATAATTGAGGTTCTATTGCAGTAATTATGGTTTCTCATCACAAGGGATCATTTGGTTTGTTTCTCTTTTGGGAATTTGCATCTGTGCTGTAGTAAATTTGGTAAATTTGCATTTGAACGAGCTTTTTTATTTTATTCATTTTACAACGGTTTAAATATTTTGGAATATCAGACTAGTTAAATTTAATGTAATACAAAAGTTTTACAGAATGGCCTTTTGTCACTTTTTTCAAGATATTTCATTTGTTGAATGAAAAGAGTATTATGTCTAGTAAAACTTGTTTATTTATATAATGATTCCTGTTGCATGTGGCATTTTTGCCTTCGGGTCACCTACCATTTAAAAAGTTCCACTTATCGATGTCTTCTGTCATGCACAAGTCATGCACAAATTCAAGAGTCGAACCCTATATGAATTTCTGTCATATGTGAATCCTGCAAATTTCAATTTGTACAGTGTTGACACTTGTGAGTTAAAATGCATGACTATTAGCGGTGGTGGAAGTGACCCAAGTGACTGTTTTAATTACTCTTATGTGCACTGTTTAGGACTGTTCTTTTCTAGCTCAAAGTCACTTATAGATTATAAAATCTGCTATTAACTTTTTATAAAATACAGTTTGCATGGGAGTTTTTGTTACGCAGATTTGCAACCAACTTGTTTGTTCTTGCAATTTTTTCACAAAATCACATATTTTGGTTATTGCAATGTTTATTGCTTTAGATTTCAGTTTACCATTCTTTGAGGAAAGCTTTCTATAGTAAATTTTGAAGTATTGCTTGATTATTAGTTGCTAAGAGTGCTTATTTACTCTCTATTTTCAGAACTTTCTATATGCTTTTCTTAGATGATGCATTTTGTATTATATTGTCTTATCTTTTTTTCTTCTGTTTGGTGCTTAAATTTGCAATTAGCTTTTTTCGTAACTTTGTAATGCTAATACCAAATTGCCTGTCAATTGATAAAATTTAGACATTGTTATGTTTCTATAATTCATGTCACTGAGTTTAACCTGTCATTATTTTTCTTTTGAATATCTAGATTTTTTTGGTTTCTATCACATTTATGTAAATTACAAAGTTTATCACCATTGTGTTAAACGTATGCTCGAAAATTTTGGACATTCTGATTTCTGTATTTCATACAATTAGACATTTTTATTTAACATGAATTTGTAAATTTTCAGGATGAGGATACAGGACATGAGTATGTTCTTCAAATCTCGCAGCAACCTGATGAGATTGCAGAAAGTGATTTTGACGCAAATGAGATTGAAGATGAAGAGGAAATAGAGGAAGAAGATGGACTTGACCAGGTCGATCCTCGCCCTGGCACCAGCAAAGCAGAACCCTCTGCATCACAAATCAACAAGAGGAAGCGAGATGATGATCATGATGATGGCGGTGATGATGGTGATGATGATGACGGTGTTGATGATGAGCGTTCGGTTAGGTTTAGGCACTAGTTTCTGTAAAGAATGGTGGGTTTTTTTCTAAATTTTCTTTTTTTCTTCTTCCCTCCTTTTTCTCATCCTATGCTCCATCTTAGAAGAAAAAAAAATGGAGGTTTTGGAGGGAGAGAGGTGCTACTGCTCTTACCTGTAGTCTTTGTTCTTCTTTTCCCTCCTTTTTTCAAATGTTAGTATTTTCAAAAGTTTAAAATCTCGTGTGTTCATGGAATGATGGATGGATTTAGAGCGGGCAAGTTCAATTCAAAAGGTACTAAAGTAGCCGTTAGAGTTGCACCCTTTACCCGGGGTTCTTTTTTTGAATTTTTAAAAATTAATATTGGTGGCAAGCTGTTCTTATGATGGCCAAGTCTGGAGCGATGGTACCTTTGATCTTTCTTGTAATATTTCTGTGTAAATGGAGAGATCTCGGTTGAGGAATGATGGTGTGTGCTTTGGGGGTACAATTTTGGGTGCATTTACATTCTAGCATTACTAAGGCAAGTTGGCAAAACGAATAAAAAACTTCACAAGAGAAGAATAGAGAAAAAGCTCCCTTCTCTGGAGAATTGTCTGGTAAAACAAATCAGCTGCGCGAGCAAAATGTGCCAAAGCTTTAGACGTGGACAGTGTTATTGCTGCCACGTGTTAATTAACAAATAGGTATGGACCAATAAATAAGGCGGTATCTGCTGGTTTGTGCACCGCCTGGTAGTTTCACCGCTCCTCAAATTAGTTATTTAATTTATTGACAGCGCGCAGTGGTGAGGAGAAAGAATAGCAGCGCGTAGTTTCTGACCTCCTCTTGTTTTCGTGTACCTACCTTTTTGCTTTTCACCTAGCTTAACGCACTACACAGTCTACACTAGTCGCTTCTGACAAGTGGGTCCATGGAGACATTGTCAGCTGACGCGGGTGTGAAAAGGGAGATTGTTTGGTGGCGACGCGAAGCAATTTTAAAAGGTGTACAGCGAGGACCACTATGGCTGGGTCGGTGGGTCCTGTCAATTAATGAAAGGAGGTGGCTGGTGGTCCGCATTTGGACAAGAAGTTCGCTTTCATTGGCTTTATTCGCTGTCTGCTGAGCAAGCCCATACATCACGCTGATTTGCTTCTTGATTTGAAAAATCTTCGTGGTGATAGGCTGGCAGCTACTATTTTTTGGTTTTGCGTCCATATGCACCTGTCATCTTGCCTCTGAGCGACCCGCTACAGAAAGAGCTGTACATATTAGTAGAACGAACATGTAAGCATACATTAGGGTTTAGGGCGGCTGATAATCATGACTACGAATTAACATTTGTTAAGGTGTTGAAATCATGGAATTTTAAGATACAAAAGATGACATGATGTCTTGACAACATTTGATCAATTTACAACTCGAGCAACTGTGTTTTCTGTTTCCAAATAAATATGCTATAATACTGAACTATATGTTTACTATTAGTTATGTAAGTATATTACAATCATATTTTATACATTTTGAATATAATTTTATTATGGATTTATAACACTTTTAATTAATTGATGAACAATAAAATATATATCAAATCTCATTTTTTTTTAAAGGATGATGATTACGATCCTAATTAAATCTATATGACTATAAACCATATTTTAAATTTATATTCTAAAATAATTAATTAATCAAAATAAATTATTGCCAACTCAGTAGTCTGCCGACATGTAAAATGGTCTCATTGTTGGGGCTTAAAATTTGTTATCAAGTTACCAAAAAAGCTGGCCCATATCTCTGCTGGTTTAAACCCAATAATGGAATTTTAATTTCTATTCAGGACCCAACGGGCTTCAACTCAAAATGTTGGGGATAAATTTGCATCCTTGTATTTTATATCAGAAATGATAAAAGTGCCATTGTTAAAAAAACAATCGCGCGCCATCGTTGAATAAAGCATGTATTTGTTACAAATATTTAATTTAATAATCACAAGTGTTCAATTAAATGCGTCAACTAATAGTTTTATATCGGGGATGATAACCGTCATCCAACCAAAAATCATCCGCGCCATCCAACTCTCCCCTCCCCTCCCCTCCCCTCCCCTCCGTCTTTTGCTTTTTTTCCGCGCGTCTGGGTGAGGCGCCCCTCACGCGCCCTTCTGACTTCACGAGTCCTTCCCCTCTAACACCCCTTCCTTTTTCGCTAGCGACTCTTCCTCCCTCGCGCTACCTTCCATCATCCCCTCCTTCCTGGCGATCTATTTTCCCTTTCTCTCCCTCACAGTTTATCATGCCTTATAAAATGAACATATACAACAATAAATTGAACAGATACAAAGATAATATAAACATATAATTAGAGTGTATACATACAAGAAAAATGATGAACATACATAATAATAAACTGAACAGATATATCAACTAATTGAACATAATTAGCAAATAAACTGAACAAATGTAACAAATAGTGTTGGCTAATACAAAAAGTAAAAGTATGCAAATAAACTGAACATAAATGACAAATAAATTGAACAGTTATAACAACTAAATAGAACAAATACAGAAAATAAACAGTGAACATAAACTGAACAGATATGACAAATAAATTGAACAAATACAAAAAATAAATTGAACACATATAACAACATAGATAACAGATACAAAAAACAAAGTGAACAAATATAAAAATAACTACATAAGAAATAAAAAGAACAAATCAAAACAAACAAAGTGAATACATAATACAACAAATTGAACAGATAAAACAAAATAAACAGATATAAAAATTAAAAGATTCGAAAATCAACTAAATAGAACAAACAAATTGAACACATAAAATTTTAAATAAACATCTAGAAGAATCAGTGAGAAATAGAGAAGAAAATCACCTGTGAGCACGAGAAAGAGGAGAAGACAGAAGAGATGGACCGGATGTAGCGCGGAGAAGGGGGAGGGAGAGAGGGGAAGGTGCGCTCGGTAAGAGATGGTGAGAGGAAGGTGCTTCAGAGGAGATGAGGTGCTGAGTGAGGGAAAGTGTGCTCGGATCGGAGGGAAAGGAAGCGTAGGTGAGGGGTAGATGCGCTCGGATCTGATCAGGTCGCTGGTTGATGCGGAAAAATGAAGGGAGCGATTTCGCTGGATGGCTTGGATGGCGAATCGCTGGATGGTTAGAATCAATTTCCGTTTTATATTATATAAAATCGTGCGTTAATCTTGGAGAGATGCGCGTCAGGGGTAGAGTCGGAATTTTTTTTTGAACCGAACCAATTCATGAACCCTTCTAATTTTTTCATGTGTTTTTTGTCCGGTTCGTGACCCCTTCGCTTCCCATTGCACCTATTAATAAAATTGAAAGCAGTACTTAATAAATTGAACATTTATATGTAAAAACCTAAACATTTGTACTTACAAAATTAAACATTTGTTCTTACTAAACTAAACACTTGTACTTATCCAAATGAACATTTTTGCTTATAACATTTATATTTTTGTATTGCAACTAACTGAACATTTATACTCAATTAGCAGAACATTTGTACTTTCTAAACTAAAAGTTTATACTTAATAAACCGAACATTTTTTCTTATAACATTTATATATATATATTTTTTTGCAATTAACTGAACATTTATACCCAAATAACGAAATATTTGTACTTATCTAACGAAACATTTAGGTACGAAATAAAACTGCGCTGGTGAAGGACCATCGTTGAGGGAGTGCCTCAGCGATGGCGCACGATGGTAAAAACCATCGATTACAGTAATCAATTTCCATTTTGTATAGTTGTATGTTTAATTTAATTTTGGAAAAATAAAACGACACTCCATCCCACAAAAATTTCACGCGCTCGAGGAACCTCCACCCCTCAACATTTTTGTGATTTATTCGATTAAGGGAAACAAAAGAAAGCCTTCAATCAAAGCATTTTGATCAGACTCCCGGTTAAATCCCGTCATATCTCAATTTTGAAAGTTTGAACGATCGATCCAAACCGCACAACATGATCTCCATATTGAAATCTCCTTGCATACAAAATTTTACATTTTTTTGAATTTTTTTGCTATTTTTTTGGAAATTTAGAAAATCGTTAATCTAATTTGCTCTGAACCTTCAAAAATTGCTATTTTAAAAAATCTGCAAAAATATTTAAAAATTTCAAAAAAATGTAAAATTTGGTTTGCAATGAGATTTCAATAGGGAGATCATATTTGGCGGTTTGAATCGGTCATTCGAACTTTCAAATTTGAGATCTGAGGGGATTTAACCGGGATTTCGGTCAAAGCACCTTGATTGAATCATTTCTCAAAAAAAAAAAAAAAAAATTGTTACTCCAAGGCAGAATTTTCGCATTAGCAACATGTTATGACGCCATCGTCTTTACTCGTCTTCTTGCGAAAGGAAGTTTTATTATATTTTTACCTGTTAAATAACAATCCAGAGAAGCCACTAGATAACTCGTTACTCGTTAGTTTAGAAAAAGAAAAATAATAAATAAGATAGCGAGTTAAAATGGCTTTCTGGCTTTCTTGGAAATCGGTGAATATTTTTTTAACAGGGGGCGAGAAATTCGCGTACCTTGCGCCGCGTGCACTCTCTTCCTTTTATTTATTTTCCGTAAAATCGGATCGGTACGAACTAAACTAAACTGTACAGAATTTTGTGCAGCAAGTGGCATCGTATGCACTGAAGAAAAATAATTCAACTCAAAACAAGAAGGTTGAAAACAAAAATATCAGTCACGCAATTATTTATATGAACATTGCATCGGAGGGGGTAAAAAGATTCCACCGAGCACCTAGTTGTTTTAGATGGTCTTTAGTGTAGCTTTACTATTTTTATTTTACTGGTAGGGGTTTTTGGATTCTGTATAGTTTTTGGCCTGCCTATCTTTATTAAACTCATTATGTATTAGTACCGGGTAGATGTAGCTGGTTTGCTTTTCTTGGTGGCTATCCTGGACAGTGTTTCTGTTGTATTACGTCTCCCCTGAATGTTTAATGCATTGCCTACGGGCTTTTATTTCAAAAAAAAAAAAAAAAGAGGGGGTAAAAAGAAAGACAAAATCTTCTTTAACTTTACTTTATTTTTTTATTTTCATAGATTTATTTTCTTACTTTTTAATTTTTAGATTTTCTAAGTTTCTTTGACTAGTACATATTCTGTACCAATAATTTACTTACTCCGCTAAAACTGTAAATGGCAATTCAAGACTCTTTTTGTGATTTTAACTAATAAATGGTTCATAACGCATTACGCAATTAAAAAAAAAAATGGAAATTAAATTTATGAGATTTGTAAATCAAACGTAAGAAGTCAGATTTGAGATCAATATTTTTTTTAAAAAAAATACGATACGCATATATCAGATGATTTCACACTGTAATGTTCAACATATTTGAGTAACATTTTTAATGCTCTTTGATTCAAAAAAAAATTTCAAAACTCCTTGTAAATATGCTCCGTTCACGTGAGATAGTGGCAAGGACACTATTTTAATTATATCAAAAACAAATATATTATGGTGTAATCTAAAATCTTCGAGTACCATCACTTTATTATAGCAGATGTACATGGCACGACCCTTTTCATGCTTTCGCAATAATGTTCAAAGAAAATTCGTAGCAACAAAAGCTACCAACTGCATTTATAAAACGAATAATTGACTAGAGATTAATCAAGTTCCGAAGCATTTCGCATTCCGAATCAAAGAATCAGGTACCTCCTTGCAAACATACAAGATATTATTTTCGGATAAACTTGTTAGTTGTTACCACAGAATCCATATCTCAAGACCTCAACAAAGTTCCGAATGTATATCTCCAATTCACAGTTCTTTGAGATTCGTGTCATCAAAACCTCTAAAATAATCAACAAAACCAACTTCAACTATAATACTCTTCCAGAGTTCAGTTTGCATCCTCATCCACTTCCAGTCTTCCACTATCCAATCACAGTCAATTTTCATCGCACACAGATAAAGAGAGAGAGACTGAGACAGAGAGGATAAGCACCAAAACACTGAGCAAGCATGGGAGTAGTGATACTAGACGGCTCCACCGTACGATCCTTCGTGGCAGACGAGGCGGCGTTTGCGCGTGGGGTCGACGAGCGGTTCGCGGCGCTGGATCTAAACGGCGACGGTGTGCTCTCGCGCGCCGAGCTCCGTCGCGCGCTGGAGACCTTTCGTCTCTTCGAGTCGCACTTTGGCGCTGACGTCATCACTCCTCCTGCTGAGGTGTCAGCTCTCTACGACTCTATCTTCGAGCAGTTCGACACTGATCATAGTGGGTCCATTGACAGGTTCGTTTTCACCAATTAATGAAGAAATTAGTACTTTTTGTTGTTGTATTTTTTTGTAATTATGAAATTAATAATTTTGTTTTCATGTTTTGTGCTTGGCATTTGACAATGATATCAGGAATGAATTTAGAGAGGAGATGAAGAGGATCATGCTGGCGATTGCGGATGGATTGGGATCGTCGCCGGTGCAAATGGTGGTGGAGGATCAGGATAGCTTGTTACAGAAAGCAGTTGATCTTGAGGCCGAGAAGCTTGCGGGGCCCACTGGCAGTGGATAAGGAGGATGTGAAAGATTAATTAAGGAATAAAGAACTAAGTGAAGCATTTTCCTTTTTCTTTGTTTGGAAAATTTAGCTTCAAGTACTGGACCGACTAGTAGTGTGCGTGAAATTTTACTGCAGTTGTTTTTGTATAGCCGTGTTGTTACGAGGAAATAAAGATTTTAATGCAGCTGTCGTTTAAATTTTAACTCAGAGAAGAGTTTTTTTTTTTTTTTTTTTTTTTTTTTTTTTTTTTTTTTATCGATGCATTAAACTGATTTTGGAACTGGAGAGTGACTTCTTTGGCTGCAATTCATCCAATCAATTTTTGAAACAGATTTGAAATGCCATCCACCACGAAGGGGGACATAATGATGTTTTATTCGCGTTTTATACTTTTATTGCTTGATGCTTTACGGATATTCCCCTTATTTTATGCTCACATTCATGAAAAATATATCTTTTTTTTTTTTTCAAAATGGTTTTGGGGGCCCAATATTGAATGAATCTGATTGGCAAAAAAAAAAAAAAAAAAAAAAAACGTATATATTCTTTTTTTTAAAGGGAAAAAAATGATTATTAATAATGAAATTGCACAGAGCGTATGCTATTCTCATACAAATTAGATGACTATATCAGTACACATAAGAACTTAAATATGTGTAATTTTTTTTTATGAATAAATATGTGTAAATGACAAAGGCATGCTGAATACAATCTTGTCACGTGTTTTTGAGTGACTATCAGCACAAATCGTAACATTTTCATATATCTATAAGATGAAAATAATGCGTTCTAAACAATACAATGCTCTTTTTACGAAAGAACTTCAATTAAATATAAGCATTGACATTTTTATTTATATAACTTTTTGATATAATTTACGGTTGATGCATTGCATTATCAAAATTGTACTCATTATTTGCTAACTTACAAACAAAAAAAAAAAAAACATAAATAACAAAAATTATATAAGATATTGGCGAGAGCTAAAAATATTGTTTTGCAATACCAACACACTCGAATATATATAGTTTTTGTTTTTCACACAATATTGTACAAGTATTGTGGTGGATTATGTTTGTTGAATGCTAAAACAAATTAATTATGACAACGAAAAACATAAGGAAACCACTTAAGTAGAATCCAGGTATCAATACCGCTTCATATATCAATCTATAATAAGCATACTATATCTATTACGTGTGTTATGTGAAACATTAAAATATTTCATCTCAAAAAAATTATGTTTTCCAAATATGTGGATGGAACCACGTCATTCATTTCCCAAACACATGCTTTATGGGAATTTTTAAAAAGATTTAACTATTGTCACAGTGTCATTATACGAGATGAATCGAGTGCTAGTGGAGTATGTCCGACAATATACAATAATAAATAGTGTACAGATGCTAATAATATCTTATTATTCTCTTTTATAAATAACGATACTTCCTTTTATTTAGGAAATACTAAGCAAGGTGAAAACAAGATTTCAATGTTATATTAGATAGTATAAATTGAAGGTACACGTAACATAAATATGTTACGTACTTGTGCATATGTCTATGCCTATTTAGGCTTGGGTCAAAATAGTTTTCGCACATGATTTTATTTAATTGTAATTAATTTTTAAATAAAATTTTGATAAAATAAACCTAGATTTGTTTATTTTGATCGAACGATTTTAATTACATGAAAAAAAATGCTCTTTGTTAAAAATGAGACCAAGAGACGAGGAATAAAAATGCTCGTTCACTAGGGCTGCATAAAAACGTGTATAACGATCACGAAATTAAACGCTTGCATTAACCGTTTCGTTTTATGCCACGAAATATATATATTTTTTGTGTTAATTGTTTCGTTTTAAAAGACGATCAAAACGATCAATTTTTTATCAATTAATTTTTATACACGTTTTCCTTTGCATGTACTTGTATTCAATTCGCTGCTTTGACAATTAATTTCTATACATGTTTCCTTATTTCGCATACCTAATTGACCGGTTTGATACTACAATATTCTTGTTTTATCAAAATTTATTCATAATTAAAAAATACATAAAAAATGATATAAACAGTTAAACGAAAATAAACGAAACGAAAGAAATCAGTTTCGTTAATCATTTCGTTTAACAAACGAAAGAGAAAAATAATTTCCTTAATAGTTTTGCATAGACGAAACGAAACGATTTGCGTTTTCACTTTACACAAAATTTTGATGAAATTTGTCCACATTGATCTCCCGAACCAGCCCACGTCAAATTTGATCAGGCCCATTTTGTTTCCTCATCGCATGCTCATGCGCTACAGAAAATTAAGGAGAGAGCGGAGATAGAAAAGGCTCCATCCATCCACCGGACCACCACTGCTGAGAACCCTGTCGATTGGGGAGAACGGGAACTATCCTAGAGACCGTATTTTTCTTCTAGTTTCTATGTTGGTTCTCTCTTAATCACTCTAGAAAACTTTGAGCTTCTCACTGTAACCAAAATTATCCTAATCCGACCTCTATCTCCATAAACCCTAGAGCTTGTTCCCCAGTTGGGAAGTTCTGCTGTTCATTTCCTATTGTTGCTTGCTTGGCATATCCATGGCGTCGGGTAAAAGGGAGAACGACGCCGCCAGTAATGGTCTCCCTGATCAGAAAGAGCAGGTATTAGTTCTTAATTTTGGTGAATCCGCACCAATTTTGCAATTTATTAGTGTTTGTGGTCTGGATGATATTGCAAGTTCTTTGGTTTTAATGGAAATTGTCAATTACGTAATTAATTAAGCAAATTTAAGTTTATACTAGAAAAAAATTCTATTAATGATCACACATTTTTATGTGGTAATAGAGCAGTGACCTTGCCTTACAACCTTTCCTTGTTAGTTCTTAACATTTTGATTTGTGATATGAATTGTCACCTCCATTTCAGGTTGATGCTGTCGCTCTCCAGCACCAGAATCAAAAGCTTGTACAACAATTGGAAGCCCAAAAGGCTGAGATGCATGCATTAGAGGGGAAATTCGAGGAACTGAGGAACATGCAGAGTTCCTATGACCTAGCTATGATTTCTCTCAATAAAATGTGGAATCAGGTATCAAATTGGGTTTATTACTAGATTTTGTGGCACTTGATGCAACTAATTATATGTCAGAATCAGTTCTAAAATTATTAGTGCAAATTACTTCATGCATCATGCATATACAATGTCTTGGTACATAAAAAGTTGCATCTGTACTCTTTGTTAGGGATTGAAAAGTTGCAAAATGTTGACCAAAACAAATTTGTCTCTTTTCTCAAAATCTATAGAACTTTTCACTTGAATGTGTAACATTCTAACAGATTGAACATTTGTCTTGCTCTTTTAAATGACTTCTATTTAAATTTCTTGAATTTGTGGCATATAGTGACAGAAAGTTGGTGAAAACTATTCCTCCTTGTGACATGAGATAATTTTCAAAATATTGCAGTTGGTTGATGATTTGGTGCTTATCGGGGTACTGGCTGGTCAGGGAGTCGATTCTTTGGGAGCGTTGAACCACGAAGAATTATCTGCAGGTACTATTTATTGGGTACCTGTTTATTTGCCTTTTTTTTTTATGGATACTTCTGATGATCTAGCAATTTGCATTTGTGCCTATATACCTCACAGAGGTTCTGTAGCTTCTTACAGAAGTCTCTAATTTTCTCGTAACAGAATGCCAGGACAAGGACTAGCATTCAGAACAGTACTGTTCTGCTACTCTGTCCAAAAAGGCTGCATAACACTGTTTCTTTTCCTTCTATTCCAATTCCTCATCCAAATGTACCCTAGTGATCTTTTACATAACACCACTTTATTTAATTCCATTTTGAGTTAAAATGGTAACTTTGAACATATGTTGCTTGGCTGTACATGACATTTCAAAGGTAAGGGTTGTATGGTAGGGGTTAGAGACTGGGTTCATCAGGGTTTTGTGATACTGGTATAGAAATAAGGGTTGGCTACCCCCGATATATATGTGATTTGATGGTAACTTCAGATAAAGGTTTACTTAATCAGAGCATGTGCATGTATAAGAGAAGAAAACTGAAGGAGAGTACCTGTAGGGTTAGTTTTATGCTTGTATTTAATTGGAAATTCTTTTCTGTCTTCCTTGCTCTTGGTTTTGGTTTGGTTACCTTGGAAAAGCAAACATATTTGCAAATATTTCTAAACAAGCAGAAATGTAGGTACCAATATGCCCCCTTTCATGCCCTATTTCTATCTCTTGGTACAAGTTTTAGTCTAAAACAGAAATTTGTAATACAAATTTGAATTGACAGCCCAGAGATTTGATAATTGAAATGAATAAAAGGTAAATAATGGAAACCAGGCCCAAATTGGCCAGAGGACAAGAAACCCTATTTTGCTCAATAGCCATTTCATTGCTTCCATTTATTTTCTCCCTCTTTTCAACCAGAAGAAGAAACCTTAGCAATAGTGTCCAGTTGCCTATTGTCAGGCCATTCGCAAGATCGCTTCCTGAGTTCAAATCCACTTTAAGGTGCTACATGCTGGCTGTTTTCCTGTATTCCCCAGATTGTTTTTTCTATTCTTTGCGAGTTTAGTGTTAAAAGCTCTAGATTTTTTTGCTTAGGAGATCTGATATGTTCGGATATCATGGCCCTGTTTACATTTTGAAGTGTGGTTCATCAGGAATAAGGCAGTAGTAAATCCAGTAACTATGATCAGAACAAGGAAAAAATTGGTTCAATGGATCTTATAAAGTCAATTTATCTGCTGTTGTTTTTGTTAATTTTCATGAGGGGAACAGAAAGTACCACTGTTGGTGGTTGGTGTACACTTTCAGACATTCAAAATAAAGCAAAAAAATCAATATAAAGAACTCATAAATTACATTTACAGTCATTCACCAGTTAGTTTTATTTGCACTAGAAACAAATATAACAAGTCCTGGTTTTGTTTGGATGTTTAATAAAAACTTTCTGTTGAATGTAAATTTTCTTTTTGTTTGTTTCTGTTATTTGATTATTGTTCATTTTTTTTTATCTTGTAGATGAACTCGAGTCATGCCCATCTGAGGAAATATTTCTTTTGAGGCTTCTAAAATTAGGCCCAGTAGAGAAAAAACTGGCTAGTGATCCGGTCAAATATGCTAAGGAGGCACTGTCTTTGCGCCAATCAGTAATAATGGATTTAATGAGAAATTTACAAGTGAATATTGATGCACTGTGGTCTAGAAATGAATGCTTAAAGTCAGTCTTAAGTTCGAAGCTATCTCCAGAAGGTATGCCTCTTAACCGGCCATTAATTGTATGGCAGTATGAGGTTTGAATTAATCCTTCTTCTACCATGTACTTAACTTAAATATAATTAATGGGCATTGGGTCTAATAATCACGTTGCCAATCAAGTAGTGGGGGGGTCTTAGATTCATTGGTTCTGAGCCTTGTATGTAGTATGCCAGTACAGGACTTCTTTTGGCCATAATGGATGAGGATGGTAATAAATCTGGCAAGTAATTCCTCCTTTAATGGCCTTGAGAGTAGCGCATTGGAAAATATGTTAGCTCCTTTTTGCATCTTCTTTTAGTATATATTTATTTAATTATTTATTCATTTTGTTAGATGCTCTTGTACAGCTTGAAAATCATAATGAGTACATAAGAGGGGTGGTTACAAACATGAATGATGCGATAAACCTTCTTCATCAGAGGCACAAAAGTTACACTGATGAGATTGAAGCTAATTCTGGAATCAGTTTGACAGAAGTATCTGAAATTAAACGGCTTAGAGGTACCAATAATGTGAAAAGAAAGTTTGCTTTTTACCAAAAAGTTTCAAACTTCTGGTTTTGTGCACTGCATGATAAACATTGGAGCATTAATAATTTTAAGAAATTCTAGCCTTTTTTGTTGGTTTGGTTTAATTATTTCATAATTACCAAAACAAAAAGAAAAGAAGCCAAATTTTTTTTATTTTTCTAACTTCAAACAAATCAGAACCAAATTAGCTACTTGCATTGGTTTGAAGAAAGATAAATGTTCCGGTAACACTTTTTTTTAATGAAGGTGATTTGGAGGAAAGCATGGCTGACCTTGAAGAAAGCAGGAGAAAATTAGCAGTTCTGCAAATGAAAAAACATGGCACCTCTGTATTTAATATTCCATCTGTTACAAGTATGGTTAATGGAAATGTTTTGCCAGATAGGTCATCAGATAGTAATAATGATAATAAATCTATGGGTTGGAAGGAGCTTGAGGAAGCTGTTGACGAGGCTAAGGTTTAATCCAGATTTTTGTTGCATCTCTATATTTTATTCCAGAAGGAGTCGGGTTTTGTTATCGACTGTTAGCCATATTGCAATATTATTGTTTCCATTTCAAAGATTCATCAAATAATGATTAAATTTCCCCAAAACTAGCAAATGAAATTCTGCCACGTGGTAGGAAATATAATGCCAACAGGTCCTAGTATTTGCATTCAAGAACTGTTTTGGTTAAATTTATCTTTCAATGAAGAAAATGTGCATTGCATGTACATGTTGGAATTAATGTGCATAGTTAATTTTATTGAAACTTCCACTTTTTATGACCGGATAATCCATGTTGATTCTATGTATTGGCTGAAGGCACTTCTGGTCCTCAAAACATGTAAAAGAGAAAGAAAAAAAGATAATATGAATGTATAGTGAGAATATATATTATTAACCAAGTACCCCCCCTCCCCGCTAAATTTGTGGTTTCTTATACGTAGACGTGCATTTTGAATAAAAAGAGAACACATTTTTTTAGAAAAAATGTTATGCTTCCTGAATGTTTATTTACATTAGTTTCTAAATCTGTCTAGACATTGGCGACAAACCGCCTGTTTGAGCTTCATGAGGCACAAGAAGACAATCTGATCCTATCCAAGCAATTGGAAGATCTTCAAGTTAGTACTCTTTAGTCAATCATTTTTATGACGTTTTCTTCAATGTTCTTCAATTTTCATGGACCTCAAATCATTACTTGTTTGGTAGAGTTGTTACACTCTTCAATTTCAGCACTGGCCAGCTAAAATGAGACAGTTCTGAAAAAGAGTATTGTGATAAGCACCTTTTTACCATAACTACACTGGTGCATTTTTTATGGGAGAGAATTCGAGCTTACTATCTATTCATATTTTTAGGTCACTCAACTTCTATTTATTTAATTATAGCTACTGGGAAGATGAAATTTATCCAAAATGGGTTGCTGTTTCTAATTTAAATTCACATTATATACTTGTAATTGTAACTATTTTTTCAGATTAAGGTTATAGTCATAAGCTTCACATGTGAAAATTTCAAATTTTTAGAACCCTTATAACACAAAACATTGTTTTTTTTTAGTAGTTGTCATATTTTATTTGAATAGTTTCAATTGCTGATTGATTAGTTCATAATTTCCGTATAATTTTAAAATGGAATTTCGGATAAATGCTGAATTTCAGTTACTAAAATTGGATAATTTGAAGCTGTGACCAGTAATGGGTAAAGGCGAAGTTGAACGGTGTTCCATAGGATTTTGTAGTTACAAACATAATAGCTTGTTACTAGATGTTGATTCCAGCGACCAAACCATGTGATAAGCATTATAATCTTTTTACACACAGGAACAATTGAAGGACGAAAAGTATGTGACCTCGTCAAAGCTTTACATCCTTCTAGAGGATCGGCTGAGGCATATTAGTACAGAGATCGAGCGATTCAAGTCATTAGTCAACTCCTTGCAGGTATTGTGCATGCATGCTAAAGGTCTTTGGCAAATCCATCTTATGATAGCCCCCATTGCATACCAGTACAGTCTTGTTTAAAAATTTAATAGGCAGTGTTAATTCGTAAATGTTACAACTTTCCGCAATATATAATACTGTTGTATTACCATACTTACATTTTGTTTTTTTTTTCTTTCTCAAATCCTGTTGTGGGACTCTGTAGAGCGAGAAAGGCTTGTTGCTACAACGAGAAAAGGATTTGAATGCAAAATCAGAGTTGTCTGACAACCTTAAAGTGTCCATCAGCAAATATGAATCTAGGATCGAGGAACTGGAGCATAAAATTAAAGATTTCTTTATTGAGAGAAATGAACTGGAGATGAAACTGGAAGAGACCTTGCAAGATTCAGGTACTGAAGGCCTTCCCCTCCCTAAAAAACACAGACAGAGACAACAATCAACCCCGCACAAATTGTGGGCATATATTATATGTTTTGGGATGCAGCATGAGTATATCTGATAGTGATCGGATTGTTGTGAACACATCAATATGGCAGTTGTCAAAATCTTAGATACCACAATTTAGTTCTATTAGTTTTAATGTACAACACAAAAAAAGTGCTCTTAGACAATGCTTAAAATCGACTGTCTTAACAAAATTTTAAAACCAAGGATAAATAAATTGCAAAGCTGAAAAAAGTGAAGTTACAGATGTGTTGTTCAAGTATGATTTGATAATTTATCAGTAGTAGTTAAATGCAGAGTTGCAAATATTAAGTCGTCTGAAAAATGGTAAAACATGCATCAGATCTCATCAGCTTTTATATGCATGATATGCAGATTACATAAATTCCATTGATACCGTCATTTTTCAGATTTTTTTACATCGAGATTTTCAGGTTGGGATTTAAGAATCCTAACTCTATATATAGTATTTTGAGCTCTCAGAAAATGAAAGACACGTAATGTATATATGGAGTGTTTCAGTTTTCAACGAAGTTAGAATACGCAAAATATTGGTGGTTAAGGGAGATATTATGAGTAATTGAGAAGAAATAAATAATTCAATTAATGCATGCTAGGATGAAAATGCTAATAGACTCAGTTCATATTTATGTTCAGTTTCCATACTTAAATCAACATTATTTTTACATTTATTTCACAAAACATTAAAATATGATGATGGAAGGATCTCTATTGCTGTTTACTCTGCATTCTGTGATTGTGTGCTCGATGTTAACTGTATAGGTTCAAAAAAGTAAATTAATTAAATGAAATGCAGATGGCTTTTCTGATGCATGATTGTAAGCACATTGTGCACTTATCTGTTTGCAGTATTGTATTATATGGGCATGTTTGTCTATGAAATGACCTTTAAAATAGGTAATTGCGGGTGCGCTAGTTTAAAGGATCATGAGAGTGGTTGGTTAATATTTGTGCATATTGGACCCACTTAGGCCCTGATCACAATGATTTTTACTCGGGATTTCATTTCATTTCATTTCATTTGAATTGATTTCGTAAGATTTCATAGGATTTCGTTAGACCTAATTACATAGGAATTTCAACCAAATGACACCAAATCCGCTCATTGTGATCAAGAATTTTCCAATGAAATGAAATGAATTGAAATCCTACGTTAAAAAAAATGGATTGTGATCAGGGCCTTATTTTTACATGGAAACAGCCTTGAATGTGTTATGAAGGTCACTTATTTTTACATGGAAATTGCTAATTATTTTTTCTCATCTAATATTGAAGGCAAAAAGGATTTTAAAGATGAAATTGGTGTTATGGCAGCAGCTCTTACAAAGGAATTGGAGATGTTGGAGAACCAGTTAAATAAATCCAAGGCTGCTGCTTCTGAGTCGTCTTCCTTAAGGGATGAAGCTGTTTCCTTAAAAACTAAATTGGCTCAGAAGGTAGAGCTCAAGTATTTTGCTTCATTCAAATATTGGTTTCCTTTTCAGCAATATGAAATTTACTTGTGATTTTAGGTTGATGAGCACAGGACTCTCTCTCATAGATTCACTGGACAAGAAATTGAGATCAAGTCACTGAAATCACTGGTATAATAACTTTATGCCCTTGGTTTCTTTATGGTTGAAATGAAGGAAACTGTAGTCCCAAAACGTCTCCTAGCAACGATGTTCTGGAGTCGCAATCTATTTTTCCGGGATTGCATTGTGACTTCTTCTTTTTTTTTTTTTGGTTTAATCAGAATCCATGTATGGATATTTGATGGTATTGCAAGAATCATATTTGGATATTTCTATAATCAGATTGTGTATGGATATTTTGTGGAATAGTAAGGAGGTAAATTGGAACAATTTCTTCATTATATCTCAGATTGAGGATTTGGAGAAAGAAAAGCAGGTTGCACAAATCATGTTGGATATGTACAGCCAGGAAAGGTTTGAATCTAGGTATGCAATAATTTTCTTTGGTGTTGGAATAGAAAGAGCGGTTGTGAGAATAACTTGTAGCTGTTCTTACTAGTCTTTTGTCATATTGACCAATGTAACAAAATTAAAGGAAGCCTGATAATTTTGTCCAGATCATCACTACCAAATCAACTACAACTCAAGGCAAAGTAAATTCTGAACATGCTGTAGTTCTAAAAAAAATCTGAAGAACTTTGTTATATGAAGTAGAGAGTTAAGAATATTATAAGAGAATACTTGACAACTAGGTTATATATCTATACATTGGAACATTTGGCAAGTTAGTTTTGTCCAAAACTCATGTCCTGAAAAAGTTTATCAAAGATCATTACTGAGCAGCAGGTCAGAGTATACTATTTGACTATCTAAATGCCCCTTTTTTTACCTAGTATACCCTCTCTTACTATTGTTTAATAAGTAGTCCGTTTATAGTTGTACATCTAAGTTCTTATTTTTAATAGCTTTGCCAGTGTTGTATTGACTATGCTGTCAAATTAACACCAATCGAAGAGTTAACAGAAAGAAACCGGATGTGCCTGTTGTAGTGACTGTTGTTAAATTTGTTTCTTGCAGCAGGACAATGGAGGAGATGAAAGAATCTGAAAATAGAGCAATTCAGCAAGCGGAGGTTTTGAGAAACAGTCTGGAGGAACACAACCTTGAGCTCCGAGTTAAAGCAGCAAAGGAAGCTGAGGCTGCATGTAAGTTGAGGATGTCAACAGCTGAAACTGGGATAGCTGACTTGCGGGCACAGTTAGATGCTTCGGAGAGGTACAATTGACATGAGATGACTTATACTACAAAAACAACAACAAAGCCTTTAGTCCCAAACAAGTTGGGGTAGGCTAGAAATCAAAGTCATCAAAAAAATAAAAATAGGAGCAGCAATAGTAAAACCTACGTCCTCACCCGTGAGCTAAAACTATGACCTAAAACCTAAGACACTAATCTTAAAATCTTATTTCCTATGTGATGGTTCCGGTACATGGATAGTTAATTTTCCATACTCACATATGAGATGACATACCTATCATGGATTTTAGTCTCTTATTTTTATAAATATACTCAGTTGAAAATCTACATGGTTATGTTTCGTGTCAACTTTATCCATAATGAAGTATGACAACTATGGGTCATTCATACTTGTATGGTACCCTTAACTTGGTTCAGTATCATTACAGACTGGCCATTATCATAAATTAGGCTAGAAAACCAAATACTTAAACTTAGCCTGGTACCAACAAGTGTTTTAGATACCTTCAATAGGGGTTATATGGACAATTATTTCTTTTAAACAAAAGCTTCTCTCTATCTATCTTGTAAGGATGTTTGTGCTGAAAATTCAAATTGTGCTGTATACAACAACAACTTTTGTCCCAAACAAGTTGGTGTAGGTTAGAAAAGAAACCCAGCATAAAAGTCACCAACAGCTAAGTCAAATTGTGGTGTATGAAAAAACGTTTTAACTTTGCAGTATTCATTTTATAGGGATGTAATGGAGCTCATAGAGGCTGTAAAAATTAAGGATGCTGAAGGAGAGGCATACATTTCTGAAATTGAGGTTAGGTCGACTGTTACATTGAGCTTTGCATGTATAAATAAGCTTGCATGGAAGCTCCATTACTCATTATATGCTATTCAAGAAAACATTTGTTTTCCTCCTATGTCATGATATGTTGACTTTGAGTATAATTGCATTGGACTACAGACAATTGGTCAAGCATATGAAGACATGCAAACACAGAACCAGCATTTGCTTCAGTTAGTTGCAGGCAGAGATGACTACAATATCAAGGTTGATTTATGTTTCACTTGGGTTTGCTTCGTGGTTTTTAATAATTATATTATATGAATTGTAGTTTGATAGTTTGTCTTCAAATGACAGTTAGTATCGGATAGTGTGAAAATGAAGCAGACTCAAGGTTCTCTTCTTTCAGAAAAGCAATTGTTGATTAAACAACTCCAGCAAGTCACTACTTCCATTGAGCCTTGCAAATCTAAAATCACACGTGGCGAAGAACAGGTAAGTCTGCTTTGCTACCACCCCAACATTTCTCTTTTATTGGGGGGATCTGTCCAAGAATTATTAAGCTTTAGAAATTAAACAGATGAAAGCAAGCATAGCACAAGCCAATAGAACTTTGTCAGAGAAACGGCATTTGGTTCTTAGCCTAGACAAAATCATGCTGGAGTTGTCCGATGCAGAGAAAGAGTTGAAGTGGCTCAGGTCCTTTGTGGGGTCCAGTCAGAAAGATTATGAAGAAAATCAGAAAAGAGTCTCTGAGTTAAGATTGGAGCTAGAGAGAGAGAGGTATATTCACTATTAACTACAAAATTTATCTGCGATTTTACCTTTTTAATTTGGCAAGGAAGGATTACAGAACAGTGTTTGCTGTTAAAGTATTGTTGGTGTGGTGTGGTACGAAGCAATATTTGCAGAGATGTACTTTATTGTTGGTGTGGACCTGATCGAAATTTCTCTCCTTGATTTTTTCGGATATTGAAATCACAAAAAATACAAAGCTAAGCATCTTAAATTAATTATTTGTGTTTGTCAATTCCAGAAATGATAGAAAGAAGTTGGAGGACGAGCTTGAAGAAGTGAGGAGTGAATTGGCAGAGTTGAGTGTAGAAAATGAAGAGGCTACTATTAAAAAGCTAGAAGAAGAGGTAAAGGAGTGCAAGGCTGTTCTCAAATGCGGTGTATGCTTTGATCGCCCAAAGGAGGTAATACTAGGCTTTTGCAAATTGCATTATGTACCTTCCCATAATAAGAAACTGCACCTAGTATGTTTGGGATTTTTCTCTTTAATCATCTGGAGTCTTTGGGATTAAATGTACAGTGCCCCTTTGTATCACCTTTCTCTTAGCCGATTTTCTTTATCTGACTTAAAATATTAGCTAATTAAAATTTGAAATCCCATTCATGCTGGCTCATATGTTTATTTAAAAAAAAATTGACTTGCTTGAGTGGCAACTATTATACCGGTGGGAGTAGTTTGGTATGGGAAGGCAAAAGTTTCTTGACTGACAAAGAAGTGGTACATTTTTCCATTTCATAAGGGAAAAAGTGAGAGGAGTGTGTGAAGAGGGCAACCCAGAAAGTATTAATTACTTTTATTTTGTAATTCACAAAATTGGCCAGCTCTCTGCATTGTTTTCAAGAATAAACGTCCCTTTTTCAGGTTGTGATAACGAAGTGCTTCCACTTATTTTGTTCACCATGCATTCAAAGAAATCTTGAGTTACGTCACCGCAAATGCCCTGGCTGTGGGACCCCTTTCGGCCAAAATGATGTCAGGGAGGTAAAAATTTGATGTTATGTTAGTTGTTGTACAAGTGATATTTTGTTTGCTCGAGTCTCTGCCTATTGCTTGTATCTTCTTGTTTTGTTCTTCCAGCTTTGTATCTGTATATGAGTTTTTAATAATGCTCATGACATCTCACTTTTTTTTTTTTCTTCTTTTTCTCTCTCTTTTTTGTTGTCGCGCATCTTAGTAGCCTAGAATCCTTGTGTAGGTTCGAGCAGCTAGCTAGAAATACGCTTACAGAATATGAACAGCGACAACGCTGACATTGTTGACATTTATGTGAGCCTAACAAACGATTTAGGGGTCGTTTGGTAACACTGATCAAGAGTTATAGTACTTTTGGGTAATCTATGTTAATAAATTAGTTTACTAATTTAAAAGTTAGACTAACCTCGTGCATGCCATGCCAAACGCACCTTAAGTGAAAGGTCATTCAGGGTTTAGGTTTATTAAGTGAGGTAATGAATATATTTTAATTAATCATTATTAACACTAGAAAGATCGAAGAGTCACAAAGAGGAAAATCAGCGGCTCAGATCAAACGAACAAAAATTAACGGGCAGAATCAAAACATTGCGGTATCTATAGTTGCCCAAACAGTGCTGATTCATTCCCTCTTTATATCTATTATCTATTATAATTATTCAACTGGTTATGACATCGCCTAAATGAAATCAAAGAAGCCTGATAACAGGATTTAAGTTGAAGACTGTTCTTTGCAAACTAATCATTAATTCGTCACAGATAATCCTGTTATTGGAAATTGAGCAATGAAGAAAACAATTTTAACACATATACCTCATTCGGTGGCACGTCCAAATTTCTATTTTAATATTTCGAATGTGTTTTTTGTTTGAACGTTCTGAAGAATATAAGGTACTATTTATAATTAACAACCAATTAGTTTTAGTAGTGGTAGTTGTAGTTCTGTGTGGTTTTTTCTTAGGTGCAAAATCAATTTTTCTTACGTTGGCAAATCCCAAAAGTACCAAAAATAAATTTGCTAGTCGTTGATTAAACATTGATGGAACCAATAGATTATTACATCATGTTATGCATAAGTATTATTTTCCATATTGTATCATTTTGATCCAGAAACAAATTCTATAAAAAATATATATTTTTAATTGATAAGAATCTACGTCAATTATCATAAATAATAAACAAATTATATTTGATACCCCTATCCTGGGTTAAATTTTCATCAGATATGCCACGTCACTGTCATGTTATCCAAACTTCTAATCGCAATCGCTATCCAATTTCATTTCCTAGAGAGAGAGACCATCAATCCAGGTCCCAAACCAGCATCCTCTCCATTCTAGATTTGTCTTAAACCGTTGGCCATCTCTACAGTACTGGATCTGTCCAGTATTGATCGACCTTGCGCAACCTCTAGTCCAGAACTGGATCACTATCATTTCACAAAAGATCGCCTCCTTTTCTTTCCTTTCTACTCATATTTTGTGTGAAGTGTAAACTGTAAACCCCAGCCATGGCGCTCAAGCTTCTACCTCCATCGCCATTTCTCCACTCCAAAACCTCTTTCCTTCCCTCTTCTCTCGCTCACACTAAATCCCTCCCCACTAAACAATTCCCCAATCACAGTACAGCTACTAAGGTAACAGCTTCACTGATTGAAACCCCAGTGCTTTGGGCTGGTAAGCTGTGCGTGCAATACGCACTGATTAAGGCTGGGCTAGCTGGCTCCGAAGCTAATCCCTTGATTTCTTCTGAGCTTGGTGGAGGATTAGGTACTGTGGATTTTGTTATTTCTATCCCCTTTTGGGTTTTTGGTGAATTGATACTAGAAGAGATTAGATTGCAATTAGTGGTAATTTGATAGAAGACATGAATTGTTCTCCTCTATTATAAATGGTTTAGAATAGCTGCCCAAATTATATGAGAGATGGCTATATAAATATGAGTTTCTGGTTTCTACTCCACAATACTACTTGCCAAGTGACAGTGACACTACTTAAAACTCATTTGCTATTCTTGGTTCAGTTGCAATTACTATTTTTGTCAATTTTAATTTAATATACTAGCTACCTTGTTTCAGAAACTAATAATGTCTTGTAACAGCACAAGTTGGTTCGATCTATCAATTGTTGCAGTACAAATCCTAACCATTTGAATGAGCCGATTAAGTCTGGTGTTGGTAACAGATGGAATTGTTGGTCTGTTACAATATAAACTGACAACATCCTAATTACTTGCTTATGAGAACTTCAACATTTCAAATATCTTAGTTCCAGCCATCAGAGGACTTGTGCTGAACTTTTTTTTGTCTTACCCCTCAGCCTTCTTTTTTTTTTTCATATTGAATCTAAAACTGAGCCTACCCCAACTTGTTTGGGACAAAAGGCTTAGTTGTTGTTGTGTATTGAATCTAAAACTGATTTAACAATCTCTGTCTCCCCTCTCTCTCTATCTATCTCTCTAGATGATGTTGACAAAGAAGCAAGGGAGAGGCGAAAGCTGGTGAGCAAATGGCATCCTACCACAAAAGGTACCCTTAGGAGAAATTACAGGGTTCCTTCAAAGGCTCAAGGTCAAAAGGTTCTCAAAGCCATCGCCACTTTACTCTCTGAAGATGACCATTTTGTTGATGCCGCTTCTCACAAGGTATTTCTTATCTCAATGTAACTACAAACATTTTTAACAAAAATTCTGTTGCATTTCAACTTTCATGCTTAGTTTGTGAGTCACATTCCTGGTTGATTGCTGTTATGTGTTAAGCAATTGATATGATTGATATTTTTTAATTTGCGACTCTCATTCTTTCCAGTTCTTTGTTTCTGGGCTTGTTTAGTATTAGTGCAAACAACTGAAGCTAAAGTGCTTAAAAGACAATTAAACATATCTGTTAAATAAAGGATATATTATTCGGAACTTTTGGTATAGTCATTGTGCTTTTGTGTTTCGTAATATATTGGAAGATTACAAAAGTTACTATGTTGCATTAACATATTGTTGTTCCTCGGTGCATCTTTCATACAGGGTGTTCTTTGTTTAGTTTTTCACCATCTGGCTTTTTATGCTTTACAGGGATGCAGGATAAGGAGAGAGAGTGCGCATGGGGAAAGTGTGTGTTGCAACAATGTGAGAGCCCTGTTTGATGAGTTGCCGACGCCTCATTTGGTGGTGGAGATAACTGCTTTCCCTGCAGGTCCACTTACAGAAAACGATTACGTCAAGGCAGAGAAGTTGGAGAGGGTGCTTAGGTCAGGGTCCTCTTCGATTTGATATTGTCTTGGTGTGGTTGAAGCATGAACATCTGTCGAATTAACACTCTTTTTTTTTTTTATTTCTATCTCCTACCCCTTTTGGACATTGGCTAATCTCTTGTGAGCTCCTGTATTTTAAGAAACAGTAATTGATGAGCAAAATGCATATGGCCCCCTCAATTTTCTATTTTAGTCTAAAGGTTAAATTTCCCATGTTGGTGTTTGATCAAGTAATTTTTTTTTTCTAAAGTTTGTTATTGTATTTATAAATGGATTAAAAATCATGGTCAACACTATCATCACAAGTACTGATGCTGAATCAATTGATAAAAGTGATCAATCAGTCTGTGCATAATTTGTTCAAGACTATCATCAATTTTGATTGGAAAGTCTGGATCAGAAAATACGACTTGAATTTGTTATCCTATTGCTATCTCGTGGTAGACGCTTATATCCAGTCCTGCATTTTTTTTTTTTTTTTTTTTTTTTTTTTCTAAAGCATTTCCAGTAAGGCCTTGAAGCAGCTTTTGTTGCCTAATATAAGTAGATGATAATAATAACGTAGAATTTGGAACAATATGATCGAAACAATCATAAAAGTATAATCTGTGTATTCATATTACACGAAAGGGTTTATTGTAGGCACATAGAGGCCATGGTATTGGTATATATCTCTGTAAGGTATAATATACCTTTTACTTTCAGTTTAATATTTCAATTTTTTCTTAACGGGCCTCCTAAGCACTTCCAAGTGCTCTTCTCTGCCTCTGAAATTACCAAAATGGCACCGTGCTGTCAGCAAAGCCCGCCAACTGCATTTCCTGCTTTCATAGAAGAGAGAGAAACACAGTGAAAATGCTGTCAGCAGCAATCCATCCAATGATTATTTCCCCCCCCCCCCCTATTCAGTTGCATGCCTATTATACGACGCTGATCTAAATGTATTTTTTCCCTTAATATACACCACAAACCGTGAGTAGTCATATTTATTGATTCCATGTATTTTGTTTCAAGTAGCAAAAGAATGTCTAATTGAAAACAAGTTGGCTGTTATTGCCAGATTCTGAGTCAATTGGTATGCACATTGACCAATAACATGAATTTACAAGGGAATCTAATATTTTTTAGATGAATCAAGTGGATATTGATGATTTTTTATTTTTTATTTTTTTTTTTGGAGGAACGGACCCATGGGCTTACTTTATAGAAATAGTTAGAGCTGTCTACACATACATACTAAATCCAGGAAAAAATAAATAATAGGGGGAAAAGAAATAAAACATAAAATATTGATGAATTTACTATCATTTGTTAGGCTTTTGACATTTACCTATCCTGCAGCTCAGAGCTGAATTTACCAGTACGATGCTATATTCCAATTCATGTGTGGCTTAGTCTAGTGTCAAAATCTATTATAGTACCTAGAGAAGTTTCTTCTTTGACTAAGTGCCATTAAAATCAAGGCAATATAGCAAGTAGCCAACTTGTGCTTCCAAAATCCAAAGTGTCTTTTTCATTGGAAAGTGAAGCAAGGTATTCAACTCCAGTGCACCTTTTTTGACTTGTATCGCTGAGTCTTATTATACGAAGTACAAACACTTTGTTTACTCAATTTTCATTTTCTGGGTCAAAGTGACAGCAATTCGGTACAACTGCTGATTAAAACAAGATCGTACTTCCTTTAATTGACGACATAAGCCTCTACTTTTTATATAAATGAAGTTGCTCGTCCGAATTAAAAATCTTGTATCCAAGCACAAGCCTAGGTTGAGGATTAAAAGCAGACAGATGCTTCACAAAATATATCGACATAAACTTAAAAGACGTTGCTTCAAAAATAACCACCTCAAGGACTAGCAGGAGTGACTACAACAAGAGATGGACAATAATGGCATAAAGATGTGATGATTCAAAATCCTACACCATTTTATTTTAACAGAAACGTCTACAGACAATAATGGCAAACTCCATTTTGTTCATCACAGACAATTAACCAGTCGGTATCTCTTCATACAAGGGAAACACAGAAAAGATATTAAAACAAAAAACAAATACAATATTTTAAAGACAAACTGGCAAGTCTGCAGATGTCCATCAATTAGTAATATAGAGATATCAACAAACATTTGGTTTCTAAAACACAAATAAACATAACTTCATGTCGAACTACACATTACAATTCTGTTCTCTTAAGAGCCTACAACGGTACAAGAACAACTTAAATGCCTACTAAATCATAAAGCCAAGGATGAATTGCCAAAGAGCATGTTACCATGCCCCATTCCCATGACCCCATTCTCATGAGCCATGGCGTGGGTCCGGTAATGCGACCCATTTCCCCAATTATTCCCAATTTCCTTTTGTGAGAAACCAATATTTTCTTCCTGATTCGGTATGCTCATATTGGTTGACACAGTTGTGATGTCAGAACCAATTAAGGTAGCAGATGAAGTAACTTCATATAAATGGTTAGATTTTGTGTTGTCACTGTTTTCCTTCTTTTTGTTCAGGAACCGACCACCTGATCCCCTTGCTCGGTTCATTGCATGGCGATGGCGTGACTCATGGAGGTATGGCTGTGAAAAAAGAAAGAAACTATTAACTACAAAGAAAGCATATTATAAACAGTTCTGAATTGTCAATATAGACAAGTTAAAAGAAAATATTATATAAGACAGGAGTACAATATTAATATATAGCAAATCATACATTCCAATAACTGTTTATTTTTGTCATTTAAAACCCCGTAGGCCGACTTTCAAATATCTTCCTTTTTTTTAGGGTCGAATTCGCATATCTTCAAATCATCGTATATTTAAATTCATTTTATGTGTTTTCTTACTAATATACACTTCTTTTTGTCTTTTTGTGACCATCTCAGAAGAAAAGGACAACCAGAAAATGACAAAAGGCATCATGTTTGACAAATGGGGGAGACTTGGGACAAGGTTTAGATAATAGAATGTATACAAGGAAGGAAACAATGACCCAGCAACCAACTACTTCTGGTTGCTTCAAAAATAGCATAACATAATTATCATAGAAGTTAAACATATTTCTGCACCAAAAAACTTACCAAATGTAGAAATTTAGATTAAAACAAAAGTAAAATCAGAATTAAGAAAATAAAGGCCAATCTTTCTTTGCCAACTACATTCCCACAATTGTAACTGATGCTATCCGGCTTAGGCAAGACCCTTAAGCTTCATTGCATCAGAAATTAAAAAAACAAAAAATGCATGTATTTATACCTTGCGAGCTTTGATGAGCTTGTTTTGAGCCTCCAACTTAGCACGAGCCTGCCTTCTTCGAAGGATTGCATTGTATTGCTTCGGGTTTACAAAGACGGGTTCCTCCATTGGGTCAAGCAAAAGCGGGACGCGAGGCGGCAATCCCACAGTCACCATTTGCGGGTGACTCTAATAAAGAAAAAAAAAAATATTTATCAGGTACTTTCTTCTCCCCTCCTTGGCAGAACAGGCAGTGCCACCTGGTCAGTTTCTTCATAATTATTATATACCTCATGTACCAGCTGATCAGTTCAACCACCAGCATGATGTTACCAAACTGGGTTCATAGCTTCACGGACTTCACTCATTCGAAGTCCAGCTATTTATGGGATTTTGGTAAGACCCAACTGTATCCAAAGCAAACTTTTTTTTTTGAAACACATGCAAAGCAAACGACCCGCTAATATTGGACTAGCAATGAATATATAGAAGAAATTTGAAATAACATTTTCTCTATATTTAAGGTTCTGTGCTTTCCTATTAGAAAATTTGAGTACTGTGGTACCAAACCCAGTTTCAAGTTAGGGTTTTCCTCACCTTCTTTATGTGAGAACCAAACAAAAATAGTGGATGTAGTTAAATTAAACCAAAAAAAAAAAAATACACGTAAACTCACCAAGGAACTTGATCCGTATGGGGCTAAGAAACCTGCAAAAGTTGCATCATTGTAGGGAGGATTCATGCAAGCCTGAAAGAGCACCAAACCTTAGCTGCTTTTTCTCATTTTCTACCATGCAATATAAAAAAAGTAAAAGTTCAAAATTCAACAAGAACTCACGTAAGCTGGAGCGAAATCAAACTTCTGTGGAACAAAAATGGCATCTCGACTTTCCATGGACAGTCCTGATTGGCCCACATAGTTCCCATAATTGCTATCATCGCCTATGAAGAACAAGCATCACAATTTAATAATTGTAGCCCGAATAATGAAGTCTTATTTTCACGATTTACTCATGCAGTTGCTTGTGACAGGATCCATGCACAAACTGAAATCAACAGATACATCCTGGCTCTGCAGAATGTTCGAACTTGCATGGAACGGCAGTGTTCCTAATGTTTTTTTAAATATAAACAAATTAAATAACATGTAGAGAAAAGTTATACCAGAGTGTGTCTCATTCAGACTTCCTTCGCTGGTTCCAGAAACCTCTTGTATGGAACGAGGGCTTGACTGAGTAGAACAAGAGTCCTTATCCGGTGTTTTATGAACTAGCTTGCTTATCTGGCAGGTCATTTATGTAAGTAATTGACATGAAAGTAAAGTCATGGGTGAAAGGAAATGGAATTAAGCTTACCAGATTCGGTATTATGCGAACTGAATTGCGATCCATTTCTTCTAATTGATGTTTTGAGTAGTAGATGCACAGATGTTTTCTAGAACATCTAATTAATAGTTCACTTCATGCTGAAAATAATTAAGCACAAACAACAGTAAAAAAATGTCTAAAACAATAACAGGTAATGCTTATTTCAGGGAAGTAACATTTGGGTTGGTTATTGCTTATTGGATTGAAAGTTGGAGCTACCTTTATGTGTTAAATATTGCAACTCTTTCATGTCCAGATTGAAAATTGGAAATTCTAATCCCAGAAAAAAATCAGAAATTCTAAAGAAGGGCTAAGAGGAACACATGTTCATAAGCACAGTAGAATAAATTGAGAGATATACCTAAAATAGCTTAAACCGAATTATTCTAAAAAAAAAACCTCAAAACTCATATACCACTTGATTTCCAATAGATCAAACTAAACAAAACTAAACAAACAAAATTCATCCCCTTGATGAGCACTGAATGAAAATCCAAACTAGGACCCCTCACCCACTATATCAAACCCCATCCAAGCTTATAAACAAAACCCAGTTTAAAAATTAGCGAAAATCGAACAATTAAGCTTGATCTTACAAAAAGCATTTAACGCAGCTGAGAAGAGAGAGTGAGCATGAGATCAAGAAACGGATTGAGAGATAAGGTAAATCTAAAGTTAGATTCCTTTAGCAGAGCTTTAAATTTTTACCATGTTAGAGAGCAAATCTTTTGTTAGATTCTCAGCTTCTCATCCCTCACCTCTTCTTTCCTCTCCAGGCTCTTTTGGCTGTCTCTTTTCCCTTTTCGGATAGAAAAAGAGGAAGGATTAATTCCTTGGAAGAAAAAGAAATCAACTTTTGCGTTTACACCCCTGCACGTAAATGGTTTATGTTTACATTAACACCCCTTATAGATAAAATATCTATGTACCAGTCCATGTGATGTCAAGATGAATAGATTAATAGGTCCACTGCTTGGGAATCTAACTTGTAAACACTAAACAAGCGCAGTATCTTAGAAAGATTGTATAATACAGTTTATAATATTCTAGTGACGAGGACAAATATTTATAACTTAATTTTATAGTGCTTGCGTATAAACTCGCACTGCAAAAGTCATACCGCCGAATATGTCCATGTAAAAAAGCTCAAATTTAATTACAAGTGTGTAAAAAGTTATGATGCTTCTGAAAACAATAATTATATATTTCATTAAATATTAGGAAGTGCAAAATTTTAGTAAACTCAAATCATTAAATGTTTTATCATTCACTACGGAATATATAGTCAGGGGCGAAGTTAAATAGAGTGAATGGGGTGCAAATGTCCCCATTTATTTTGCCAATTACATCTATTTGATTTGTCTTTTTAGTGATATATGAACAATTCTCTTAATAAAAATACTATTTGAACCCCATTTAATGTGATAAAAATCTTATTTTTGACCCCATAATTAAATTTTATGTGTGAATATGATAACATATATTAACATTAAAAGTAAACATATAATCTTGAACCCCATTAACATATTTTCTGGCTCCGCCACTGTATATAGTATAACAAAAATTAAAGATGGAAAGTTTTGGCCAATCTAAAATTAAAGTAATCCCATCTCATCTTTTTTTTTTCTTCCTTTTGGAGCTCTCATGTAATTTTTTGTTATTCAGAAATGGCCTATTCTGTTTTTTTTTTTAAAAAAAAAAAAAAAAAACTTTTTCACTTCTAGAGAAAGAAGGTTGCTTCCGATGCAAACTTCCCGTTCGACACATATTAAATTGTGAACGTATGCCGTATGCAGGAACATTCTACAAATATAAATTGTGCATTGCACTGCTTCGCAATATCTAACTTATGTTTTCAGAAAAAGAATAAACATATGTAGATGCATACATCAATGTATGTCTATGTCTGTCTTGTCTATGTCTGTATGTCGTGACTAGTACGATTAATATTAATACTTCAAATCATTGATCTCCGAGACTCCCGCAATTTATTTCCATTAATTGTACCTCCGATATTTCAACAACAGCAACATGTTGGTTGACACCATATTTCAGTAATATAAAGTGTCCTTCATCAACTCGATCTGTCACGGACTCACGGATATCTAGGCATACTTTTGCATTGATCAAATTGAAAATATGCATTTTAAAATGAATTGAATATATTTTGTGTTTTACATCAGTCAAACTGTTCATATTTTAATAAGTAGAATATATGCATGATTTTACATTAGTCAAATAAAAAATTAAGAGCAATGGAATACACGCCGTTGCTAATTTTCAAATGTTCTTTTATGATTTACCCCAAAAAAAAAAAGTCCTTTCATGAACAAATTAAAACACAATAATTAATCTTTCTAAAAAAAAATCCGAACAACTTAATTTTATATATTTTTAAATATAAAAAGTTCTTATTGTATTTTTTCCCCAAAGTTTCTTAACATTTGCTAGAAGTAAAATTTGACATTTTTTTACTCGTAAGTTGTTAGTTAAAGCATTTATTTATTTATAAATAAATGAATATAATGTTTAGAAGTAAAAAAAAAAAGAGGACAAGACCCATTAACTGTATTTTGTTTTAGTGGGGAAATTTCAACAATACTCAAAACCTATTATAACAATAATAATTAATAATTATTTAATTAACAGTTATGGGGTTGGGCATTCAGCCGGGAGATGCGAAGCAATTCGTGCGTTGATGAACCAAATTTGATGTGACGTGTAAGCATTTAATTGTGCTGGTACAGCCGCCTATGTGGTGGGAGCTGACGCCTATTCCAGTTTTCATTTTACAATTTATTTTTACCTAATTAATCTGTACTTTTCTTTTCTAGTAGGCAGGTAGGTGGGACCCACATTGAAGGCTCACATAACCTAACTGGTTGGACGTCCTTATCAGCACTGGTTTTTAGCTTCTACATTAATTGAACTTATTATTACTGGATTGTTAAAAGTCTATGAATAGGAAGTTTTTTTTTTTTTTTTTTTTTTTTGCAGAAACCCGACTGGACTGTGTGTCCCTCTTTTGTAATATGTTACTTTTATTAATAGAAAGGAACCGGACTAGACCCGGGCTTTTCATTCAAAAAAAAAAATAACATCCTAGTACTTTATTTGTTCTTATTTTGCATTTTTCATCTAAAAAATAAAGTACTAGGATGTTAGTTTGTTGTTGTCGCGATAGTTATAGAAAGTTCTTGTATTAGTTGTAATTACGCTCCATTAATGTCACACGATATGCATTATTTGATTTGAATTTTAAAAGGTTACAATCATAACATGTTAGATCTAAATATGATGGATTATATTACATATCACAATAGTGTCATGACACCTATGTGACAGATTAACCATCAATTATATGTATTATAACTATTTGGTTAGGACATAAGTGGACGGATCAAAAGTGCTCTCAAGGTCGTTTGATTTCGGAACATTAAATCAATTAAATCATCATTTTAATATTTATCAATCTGATCTAATCTAATGTGTTATTTGCAGGAGTACTGTGGTGCAGTAGTGCAGTACGTATCAAGCGGAGAGATGACATTGGTGTTTTGTACTTGGATAATGTTCTTAGTATAAGGGTTATGACGATTGACATCAATCTGATTGATGTCTTGTGTTCTTAGTATAAGGGTTATGATGTTCTTAGTAAAGGATTCTTAGTGTAGTGATGTCATAAAAGTTTCCAATGCCTTTTAGATGGGCTTTAAGCGAGTAATTGGGCGAAATTTTTATATTGGATTTCTAGAACCATACACGTATCAGACTCAATAAATACAGAAATTTATATAAATACTATGAGAATGACTACGATACACCCTAAAGCACAGATCATGTGGTGCTTTAGAGTCATTTTTCAAGATCCAAAATTCAAATGTTCGATCCAAACTGTACAATATGTTCTTCATGTTGAAATATCCTTAGAAACAAATTTTTACATTTTTTTGAATTTTTTTACTATTTTTTACATATTTTACAAAATCACTGCAAATGGATGGCCCACAATGTTTTAAATTCGCGATTTTGTAAAATATGTAAAAAATAGCAAAAAAATTCTAAAAAATGTAAAAAATTGTTTCTAAGGACATTTCAACATGAAGAACATATTTTACTATTTGGATCAGACATTTGAATTTTAGATATTAAAAACCGACTCTAAAGCACCGCATGATCTGTGCTTTAGGGTGTATCGTAATCATTTCTCTAAATACTATTATAATAATGAAAATATTTATATATATAATATTGATTATTTTTTCGATAGGTCTTATTGCAATATCAGATTACCGAAGTCGGCAGCAATATCGGACTATATATGGATTACCGATATTGTTTTGTTTTGTTTTTTTTTTGTATTTTTTTCAATTTAGCCCTTGTCTTTTCCATATTTACAAAATAAAATTATGATGATTATATATTTAAGGACTCAAGTGAAAAATTAAAAAAGCAAAAAGAAAAATCCAATATTGGAAAATGAAAACTCATAGTCCGATATTTTTTTAAAACTAATGTCCGACTTTCGAAGTCCAATATTGTTATTGGATTTCTAAAGTTCAATATAGCTATTGGACTTTCACAGTTCGACATTGCAATAACGTATTTCAAAAAAATAATCAGTAATACTATCCAAATATTTGATTATTATAATATTAATTTCTGTCAATGAGTACGTATGTTTGGAACAGAAAATTTAGTTGTTCTTGTTGGTATTGATGTTGCCAATGAATATGGAGAGACGAAAAGAGAGAGAGGAAGGAGGAGAAATCATGCATGCCCCCTATTGTTTTTTAAAATGTTCTTGTGAGTAGTTGAAATTTAAATATTTTTTGATATAATTAATAGATATATAATAGATGACTTGACCTGTCCAAGCCATACTAAATTAGTATATATATATATATATATATACATTTTTTTGGGTTCTAACTTTTCTAAACGTAGTCTCCTTCCTACTAATTTATTAAAAAATAATTACGGACAGTTTGTGGAGGGAGTGAGGAGAAACCATGCACCTATCATTTTCACGTGAGTAATTAAAATTAAAAAGTTGGTGTTTATAAATTACTAGGCGGGCACATCAGAGCTTCGCTCGATACATGAGTCTTTATTATACTATTTTTTTATTATATTTTTATAATTAAATTGTGTATAATTGAGCTTTGCATTTTTTTTTTAAATTCTGTAATTTAATTTTATTTATTTAGAAAAGATCACAAAATATTGGCTAAATTTGTGATGCTTGTCAACGATGACCAAAGACATGATGCTTGAATAACGTACATTTAGTGGAAGGTTTAGATCCTTTTAAGTCTTTTGCACTTCCTTCTCGATAAGTTTCCATTTAATAACGTTTAGTTTCAATTAATATTTGCGCATTGCTGTATTATATTTAATATTTTAATTATAATATAATTCACTTGATATAAATTTCCCTGAACTTTAACGCCCCTCTCTTTTATTTACACTTGTACCCGAATTAATCACCATCACCAACTATATAAAGAACAAATCTATTCTACCTAACTGAAGACGGCACAACCTTCAGCATCTACAATATCCAAACAAAATTATTCCTATACATTGATTCATTCCTCAAAAATAAAATTCAACCAATATAAAAGTAGTTCTTTACATAAAGTGCATCAACGTTGTTCAATTATATGAACATTGCCAAAATGGACGCCTTTGCACTTCCTACTGCATATCAACAATTTTTTGCCCAGGGGTTACAGCTCAGGTGAATAGCCCTCTACGCTCTCCTTCTTCTGTCAGTCCTTGCACAGTAGATTTTTCTACTATTTTAATTCAATTGAACCTAATTCGCTCCATACGATTATTTTTATAGATTATTCTACAATTCCTTTTTCTTCTGGATAAACTTTCCACAATAAAAGATATTCATTTTGCACATCTAATTGCTCTAAGACATTAGAGCTGATCTACAAAAAAGAAATTGAGTTCCTGAAAACATGAGATATATTTGGTATAATCTTCAAATGCCGCAAAAATATGTCCAATTTGCAACTTAAAATTACTTGATAGCATTTCTATTGTCCAATACAATAGTTCACAAATTAACAGTTTTCACTAAAATATATTTGCTATTACAATAGTACTATAAATGTAATCTAATCAGGAGACCATGCGATCAGCTGCATCCATGCAAGTCCTAGCAATTGAAATTCCTGTAAAAGAATATTTTTTATATCAATTAAAAACATTAAATATAATTGTCTAGTCAATAATTTTTATTCTAATGAACCTAAGATGCGGCAAGACTAACATATATCTTAATTCTTTCAAGTTTCAACCAAACCAAAAACAAATCAATTAGATGTACTGCAGAAGGTCATTGAAGAAGATAAAATGAATTGTGTTGCACTAAAGAGACAATCGCATATCATATGAATGAATAGTGTGTATCAAATTGGAACTGGTGGTAGCTATCCAATAGAGCAATAAGATTTAATTCAATGAATAGAAAAAAAAATAGTGTTAACTAAAAATATTTTGTTTCGTGCAAAAGTTAAGACAATGATTTTAGAATTCTAAATTTTTGATATACGAAACCGTACTTGCAGGGGTATTATGTCTCAAACAAAAGGGAACCTTCTACTTGCCTAGGAATTATGCCAAGTTCACACTCTGGATTGACTTAATGATTTTGACTCAGTTGACTGGAGGTTTCTCTCAAACACACTTAAGGCCATGGCCTTTCCTGCTAAGTTTCTGAATGGGCTTCTACTTTGGAGACTCTTGAATTGTCTCTGGCATGATAGTAGAAATATAAATACATGAGCAAATTCAGTTTTCATATATAAACCTGACTACGATAGTAATAGAAAAAGTTATGCACAAATAGTGATTCTACCTATTTAAAAATTAGTTGCCACTTATTCTTATTTGTATTTCCTTTTTCTACAAACCTCTAAACATATCTTTATGACTTCATAAAATATATATATATATTTCAATTAATTTCAAATCAAATCCCAATTAGTTATTAGACATATGCAATAATTTCATTATATTTTAGATGATACTGAAGCTTATTGGCACTCAATTTTACCTAAATCACTTGTACGTCAATGCCACTTATGCCCTCATATGAAATTTACTGGTAAGTAATCACACTCATAATAAAAAAGGAATATGCCTAATTTTCTGGTTATTGTATGTAATTCTTTATGAAGAAACTATACTGACGCTTACTGGTAAGCAATTTTAGTATGCTTTTCCAATTATGCCCTTCAAATCTAATTTTATTTTTTCGAGCTTTTTCATTCTACATGCACACCATTAAAGGAACTTGTTATTTAAAAGTAATAGGTCCAATTAGTAACATTTAAAATTCACACCAAAGTTAGTAAATCCTTTGTATCAAAAATACATCAGGGAATCATCTTATACATAGGCACATCCTATTGTCTATAGATTGCTTGCTAAATTTTGGGTTATCTAGCCATTTTAGAAGTACTTATTCAAAAGACATCTTCAGAAATATTATTTTGCCCTTGTATCAATTTTGTGTCGGTACCATATCAATGGAATTGTAAGTACTGTTACCATATACCAGAACAGTTCATCAGTTTGTATCTATGATTTATTATTATTTGAAAGCCAAGATAAATACTCACAAATGGCTACCCTAGCAGGATAAGGAAAATTTTAGGATTCGTGATGCAAATCCCATCTTTACCATATAAGTATGGATTACCATGTGTGGGCAAGATAAATTAGTACACCAATATAACACTGATCGAAGTTAGAAATAGATAAGTGTCTATTGGAATTTGAGACATGAAGAAATATTCTGTATTTCTATAATTTATTATTTTTTATATAAAGCCAAAAATAAATACTTACAAATGGCTACCCGAGAAGGATAAGAAAAATTTTAGGATGGATTACCATGTGAGCTTTTCAGGCAAGAGCATGTAAAGTTTCCATCGATGTTAATGCAAATTCCGCTGCATGGATTTTTATCCATAATGTAGAATTCATCCATATCTGTTGACAAAAATCCATAGCAAATGTATATAAGGGTCTCTAAATATTCTAACAAACTTCATTACAGGGTCTTTAATATAAGAACTTGCTATTATTATGTGTTCAGCTGTGAACCTTTCCGATCTCATATAGACATTCTTCCTTAAAATCACCATTGATACGCCGATAGATATTAACAGGGCCAATCCCCCGGATTGCACCTCCTTAATTTTAAAATTTCCAATGCTCAAATTGTTAGAATAAAACTATGTAACACTACGCATAGAAAGCAATTGCTGGCTGAAGAAAAACTATATTTCAAATTAATATACCTCTCTGTCGACTTATACAAAATTCTTCCCCCATATGTTGCCGTCTCTGGGATCAACAGCATCCCATATTCTTAAGTACACAACAATGAAGAACTCCTTGAATACTATTTGTAATTTTCGATATCGGGATAAGGGTAGACATTGTCACCTATACATAAAAAAAGAAAAAAATATTTTAGCTCGACTATCTTAATTTCCATTAGAAATTTTTGTATTACAAAAACATCAGCACTAATACCTCTGATAATAAAGAATATAGATAAAAAATCTCAATTGGAAAGGTACAGAACATACTTTCTCACATACCATCATATATATAGACATAATAATAGCAGACCCAAAATAACTGCATTCATTCTGCAGTAATTACAATTTTAAATGTATTTAAAACAATAATAATGTCCTTAGGCAATGCACAAACCTGCCAATCAAATCTCAGAAAATTTAATGCCCTTGACTATTTCACTTAAATTGAATCAAATCATTAATATCAATATAAATAAATAAGATATATAGAAATAAATCTACATTGGTAATTTGGTATACACAAATAACCCCTCTACAGAAGGCTTACACATTTCTTTTTTTCAGTGTATATTTCTATATACATAGGACCCAAATCTTTGCCAAACAATTTCAAATATAGCAATTCCAGTCTAGCTAATAGGCACATATATAATTGATATCCACCAAATAAATTGTCTAAAGTAGCATAATCAATCCTTATCCTTAATTGTTGTTAGCAATTTAGTGTATAAATTCGATCTATATTCTCAAGTAAAATGAAAATATGACATTAAACCAAAGGAACAAAAACATACTCGATGAATAATAAATAATCAATCAATTAATTTAAACCAAAATAATTGTAAATAATCACTCAATGGTCGATCATGATCTTTAACATCCAAATTTCATGAGAGAAAGAAAGAGAGTACATTAAGCGCTGCTTCTATTTGGACATAAAAAAAGACTAATTCCTCTAGTGTTGTTAAGTTTTTTTGAAGAAATTTTTTTCTTATTTACTGGAGGTGTGCTATCTCAGAATTACATACCAGTAAAACAACAAACAATCAAAGAAAGTTATTACAGGATGAAGCTCTCCTATCCTACCCTAACCATAGATGGTGAGCCATCTCCTAGCTTGAAGCGCAATCTCCATTAGCACTGACATAAGGTTTCTGCTCTAGAGTAGTTAAGTTATTTACACACTGTTCTACAACTCACAATATTCTTTTGAACTTTAAAAGTGAGGCACAAATATGCATATGTTTTAATCATTACAGGAACATTTAGCAGTCTCCTTAATTTCATAAACTTTTTCAACAATTTAACTATGCAAATCCTAACAAATTCACAACATATCAGTACCTGCTGGCGCCATTTTTCTTTTGTTTGATTGTTTCTACATAGTTGTCAAATCACTAAACAAAGCTTTCATTTAATTCACGAAATACAGCAATTCAATATCTCATTTTCTAGAGGACATGAACAACCTTTCATAAGAGCAAAACATAATCAGTTTCATTTGTTTTCACACAATAAAAATTTGAAAAGATCATTTAATAGCAAAATTCATATAAAAATCAATACCAGTAGTAAGAGAGAAGAAGACGATGGTGGTAGTAAAGAGGCGGCCGCTATTGGGGGTGGGCGCGGGTGGCAGAGGAGGCAGAGGCATGAGAGGGATTGACGATTGTGGAGATGGGGAGGAGGCCGCGACTTTTAATTCGAAGGGCACTATGGGAACGGTGACGTCGAAGAAAGGCGATGACTTTTTTCTTCCTGTGATAGGCTAACATGGCGATTATTCTTTTTCTTTTGGTTGCGATGGGCTAACATGGAAAGGAGAAGGACAGGACAGCACAAATTGGGGAAGAAAGTATGCGATTCAAATTACGCTCCTACTAATGGAACGGGTCACTCTGATGACAAAAAAGTTCGATGCACAATTTTTTTTTACAGAGTTACCATTTCAAAATCGGAAAAAAAATCACCACACATGTAAAATGCTTAGCCGTGTCGTTTTCTGCTTAAAAAAATTAAGTCTGATACCCACACAATTTTATTTATAACTAGAGAGCTAATCAAGCTTCGCTCGATATTTGACTAACAAATAAATATGAAATATGTTATCATTTATAAATTTGTAATCATAAATTAATTTTTTTTGTTTGTATTTATGATGGGAATAATTAAATGTGTTGTTTAAATGTAATATTTGTTTGGTAGCATTTTTTATTTTGGCTGGAAATTAACTTATGTGAGATTTGAGGAATGATGGGATTTTAAGTAAGTTGTTTATTTGTATCTTCTTACGTATTTATAATATGAGATGTGCAGACAAAATGGTCTGGGAAGAGTGTGAAAATAGAGATTGTAAATTATTTTTTTCTTTACTGCTATAATTATTACAAATGTAATTAAATTTGTAATTAATATGAATATTTTTAAAAAATTTCAAATGTAAATTTTGTTAAAGAAACTATAACCCTGAAAATACTTCAAAAAAATGATGTTATAGTTTGGATTTCTATGATATGTATTAACTGGCTTATAGAATTTGCATGTGGTGCAGATTGGATAATGGATGCGGCAGAGAAAAATGCAGAAGGGTAGGTTGTTATAGGACATTTAAAAAAATCATAATCAGTGATATACATGGAGGCATTTGGGTATTTGATGTAAAACTTCTAAGTAATTATATAACACATTATTGGTGTATTTTAACTTAATTGATGTTTTAATGCAGAAGATTTATTACCCATCACATGCGCAAAAATTTAACATAACTTTCATTTAAGTAGCTAAAACGGTCAGAAAAATGAGAAATAACATTAAAAAATTTCTTAAAAGGCAACACTATTGCTTACAATGCCTAAATCCTTGCATGAAACAAAGACAATTAAACTTACCAGAAAAACCAAATTGTAGCGTACAACTTAAAAATTGAAAACTATACATATCTAACAAATTTTGATCGTCAAAACCAAAACCAAATCATATAACTAATTATGCCGATCTTCATCAACATCCCTCCCTTCTCTGAGTATAAACAATACAAAATCAAATGACTAATCAGGTTTGTAATTGTACCAGGCCCTGTATCTGTCACTTCATTTTGAGCAGTGATAATATTTCTCGATTGGATCTTGTGTCAAAATTAAGTATTAAATGAAAATAGGTTAATGATATCAGTATAAAAGGAGGTAGAAATTCATCTTTAATATATTGATTGGGCAGATATCGATTAACAAAGGGAAAAAAAACCAGCTTTATTCATATTAACCCATAATTAGAGACTATAATGTGAACCTATTTAAAAATGTAAAAATCTGGAGCAAGGTGATATATATTTATGTAGCTTGATCATAAGATGAATTTTATGTAATAACTTGCTTGATTTTTTTAGTGTGTTTTGGTTTTCAAATAAATTTATGCGCCTCGTACATCAGCCATATCATCGTAAGGATCATCTGAATAATTTTATAGTAATTATATCAAAAAATTATGAATAGTTACAAAAATAAAATAATTAATATACGTAAAAATAAAATGCTCTTGTTCTATTACATAGATCGTTTGGTTGGTCAATGTTTGGAGCATTTCAAGAAATTAAAAATAGCTAGAATTTCAAAAGTATAAACAACACCAAAGCTTATCATCAAGATCAAATACAATGAAATAGTAAATCAAGAGCATCTAATGTTTACAATATCACTGCCATTATTCAACTCAAATAGTCATTTTTGTAGAGAGGAGCCTTTTTATCTGGTATGAAAAAATTGGAAGTATGTAATGGATCATGCCCAACTCTGCCATCTCTATAACATCAGCGCATACTAAGTGAATCATCAACCAATCTATCATATCAAAGTTTGCAGTACTTTGGAGTTCAGACATATATAAAGAGATCTATAAAAATATAACCTATCAACCTCTTAAGAGATGGCTAAGAGAATTTAAAAAGTATTGAACGCTATTTCTATATTCAGATACATCTATATATAGATATATAAAAGGGGATGAAATTGTAATTGCAATGACTGTTGGTGTCCGTTACTTTATTAATTCATTCCAACCAATTAAATTGAAGAAAGATTATGCATGAAACGACAAGCCTTTTAGATTTCCAAAAACCATTTAATGAGCCGTCACAGAAGAAAATAAATTTCAACTCCCACACTGGACCTAAAACTTTATTAATAACTAATGCAAGAGCTAAAAAAAGGTACATGAAAAATAAAATTAAAATACAATCTAAATAGCATCGTTATACATCATATATGTGACATCTTAAAAATTAAAATATTTACAAAAACAAACTTAATCAATTGCTCCGAAGTGCTAGGGAAAAAAAATGCAAAATAGAAAAAGTTTAGATAGAGAAACCTTAAGTATAATAAGTCAATTTGATTAAAAAAATACAAAAATATCTTAAAAATGAGAGCTTACTGTTTTCAAATGGTTAAAAAAAATGAAATAATGCGAAAAATGATAAATTTGACAACCAAAAAATAAAACAAAAGGCAAGATAATAGAGAACTTAGTTATTGCCTAGTGCATCCCATCTCGTTCTTTAGTCCACGTAATATGTATCAAAATAAATCAATAAAAACGAATAATAAGAAAATATCTTACCAATATGCTGAAGTGGGTTATGGCCTTATGGGGAGTTGGGGGCATGCCGGCATGATCTCTCCTGCAAATCCTTCGTGACGTGGATTTCCAAGTGCTTCCTCATATGGTATAGGACAAATTGAAGGCCCAATCGAACTATCCATTTCTCTACGTAACTTAGTCCTGTCAAATTTCCTATGAACAACCAAGTGAAAGCAACAATGGTTTGACCATTTGTGCATGGTAAATAGGCCTGTCAATACCAACGTTTTTCAACGTTGTTCCGTTTCGTTCCGTCCAAACGGAACGGAAACGGAAGGATTTTAAGTTTCGTTTACAAAAACGAAACGGAAACGGAAGACCAAAATAGAGAACGGAACGGAAACGGAACGCGAAAATACGAAATTATAATGGAAAATAGAGAACGGAACGGAAACGGAATGGAAAATCTGTTTCGTTTAGCGAAACGGAACGAAAACGAAATATGAAATTTCTTACGTTACTGAAACGGAACGGAAACGGAACAGGCCTGTTTCGCTTCCGTTTCGCATGTTTGACAGGTATAATGGTAAATATCAAAAGGAAAGAAACGGAGGGGACTACGAGCCTTTTTACTGAGACCGAACCAATAAAATAAAAAAGGGACGGAAGGTGAAAGAGAGAATTATTGCGATGTCAATTATTCTCCAACTGCCGAAATGGGTCACAACGATGATTAAAAAAGTCGGCAACATAATTTTATACAAAGTTTCAATTTCAAAACAGAAAAACTATTTACCTCACAAATCAATCAATTGTCAAATAAGTTGCCGTGTCGTTTTCTCATTTTAACAATTAAATCTGACACCCACACAATTTTATCTATATTTTAGATTTTGATTTTGATTTGATAAGTTATAACACAGACTTGACCCCCTCCAAGTCAGTTTAAATTAGTAATTCTTTTCCTCCGGTTCTGATTTTCTAAAAGTGCTATTCTTCGTGCTAGTTTATTTATAGAAACTGTCTCACTACTAACTTATTTATAGAAGCTATGTTAATATGTTATATCTAGGATCTAGTTGTCATCTTGAAATTAATATATGTTATACCATTAATTTGTTGGTAATGAATTTATTTCTAAAGTTTGTTGTATTATATCATCGTTGTTTATTTAAGAACTAATATCGCCTTTCGATACACAAAAATTATTCGATATAGATTAGAACTGATTCATCGATTTTTTAAAGATTCATGCTGGACAAATCTAAAATCTACGTGGATGATGACAAGTACTCGATCGTCTATTAACCCTCAAAGGAAAAAAAAAAAAAGAAACAGAGAAGTACTCGTCCATTAGTTTCCTCATGTTGGAATCCTTACTTCGTACGATCACATATGCATTTTTTTTAAAAAAAATAGGTAACTTTTAATTAGGTATTTGTCGGATATAAATCTAGCACCGACCCCATTTTTCTCGTAAATAATGTGTATTGGAAACTATGGCAACTCGAAGTCGAATGATATTGATTGGGTTTTGTTACCCCTCGAAACCACGAATTAATTGTTTAAATCAGATCGATCAGCTGAAATTGAAAATAAAGCAGCTGACTAAGCGCAGTAGCGCCCAGTGAATTTTAACCAAAGTGTGGCACGACAAACACAAGTAGAGGTCTAACTTAAAAATTTGAATAATTTAAAAACGGATGGCATACCTCATTTGAATATCCAATCATGAGTTTCCTTGTTCCTTACAAATTTCCAGATAGATACCGTCATATCAAATAGGAAGAGGTATAAATAACTGGAGTAAAATTCCTGACCTAGCATAACAATCTTATAAATTTCATGGTGCAGGAAAAAAAACCAAAATATGTTTCAATAAATCCTCGAGCATATTTACATAAAAAACATAATTTTAATAATAAAACGCGATATAATTTGTAGCATGCATATATATATTAAATTTTTCAATATATTTCCATATGATGATTTTAGTTAATTTATACTAAATTAAAGTTATATCTAGCCCCATCTGAATCCAAAACCGAAAAGGAAATGCCCGTTTTCATGATATGATGCATTGATAAGAATGGAATCCCGGGTGTAATAAAGTAATACCGTAGATCCACTTCTGGGGGAAGCACATAGCCAGCATGGCAGCTTCCAGGAATCCCCAGTCAAAAAGTTGATCCATATACAACATCCACTCATCCCCCCCATATGCGGATCCAGTAAGCCGATTGTGCGTAGGCCTGCATAACGTCTAAAACGAAGACGAAAATGACTGGTTGCGTTAACCGTTGCGTTATGGGACGAAATTATTTTTGTCTTTGCGTTTTGCGTTCCAATCACTAAACGCAAGAGAAAATCCTTGCGTTAACCGTTTCGTTCATTCAAACGATCAAAAACGATTTAAACGGTTAAAATTTATAACCGTTTTCACGGAGACAGAATTGAAGAGAAAATCACTAAAATGAATAGAAGCACTACACATTCAACTTTGAAAACAATACAAACTAATATTCACAAATGAATAGAAGCATTACACATTGAACTGTCAAATTTGTAAACCTTGATTTTCTTCACAAAGTAAGACCTGAAATGGAAAAGGTAAATGCAGTCAGTACCATATCAACTTATGTTCACATATTCTAGTTGTATCAATATGCATTCTCAGAAAAGAAGAGAGAAACTGATACTATAATCCAATTATGCTTCATTATGGTTTTGAACGAACTTAACAAAACACAAAAACAAAAAAGAAATGTAATTTAGAAACAAGAACAATCCCTCTAGTACTTATGAATGCCTTCTGAGCCAATTAATTAAGCTGATACTATAATCGGATACTTCAGCATTCTCTTGCCAAAAAAAAATCATGAAATGCTTTAAACAACAGAATAAAAAGAGGGATATAAAGTACATCGGCTAACCTCAGCCAAATTTAGCAGAAATCGTAATTTGATAAAGCTAGCCTTGAAACAAATAAGTAATGTAATGTATAAAAACAACTGTTCCAGTCATCCCTTACAGCAATCATCAAAGATTTTAAGTTTAATCCTATAGTTAAGGAGAGAAACTTATGGTAAAAAGAAGATGGAAAACTTTGTAAAAAAACCCAACTTGAAACTAAACAAAAGCACAACATAATTACAACACAGAAAAACCTAATTATTTAGAAAACCAAAATCTTCTTTTTTTTCATTCACCTTTAACCAACCAGCAAAAGAAATTTCAAATTAGCTCAAAAATCTCTTCAATTAAAATCCTTTCTCAGCAGAAATTTCAAATTAGCAGTCAGTTGTCAGCACAGAAGAAGGTCGGAGAAGAAAGAGAGACGAAACTCAGGGAGGCAGTGAGGAGAGGTGGCTGTACTTTGAGAGATGGCTGTGCTTCGAGTGGTGGCAGTGAGGAGAGGTGGGAGTCGAGACTGAGGGACGTAGTGCTTCGAGAGGGGCTGTGCTTCGAGACTGACTGAGGCAGTGATGAGAGGAGGGAGTCGAGAGCGTGGTGGTGCTGCCGAGAAGGTGATTGGATCTGTTGTGGGGTTGAGTGAGGAAGGAGGAAGAACGGTGGTGGAGAAAAAGAGTAGGTGGTGGATCTGCTGTCGAGAAGGATTTTGTGAAAGAGAGAGGGGGAGAAGGTGGTGGATCTGCTATCGAAATGGGTTTTGCGAGAGAGGAGGAGAAGAGAGAATGAGGCGGAGAAAGAGAAGTGCTTTCGTTCGGCGCAGAAACCCTAACTCAGCGCACACCTTCGTTCCTTGTTCTCTCCGCCTTTTTGTTCTCTGCAATCTAACCAATACCACTCGGGTAGAATGTTAAATGAAATAAACGAAAACGAAACAGACCTGTTTCGTGAACCGTTCCATTCCATACACGAAACTGGTTTTTATTTGCACCGACCGTTTCGTTTTTGAAATGAAACCAAAAACCTTGACCGTTTCGTTCCGTTTCGGACGAAACGAAACGAAAAAACGATCGAAACGGTTACCGTTTTCAGGCCTAATTGTGCGGAAGTGCGGAACAATTTAACTCTAGTGCCCAAATGAGAATTACTTAAAAACAATCAAAGTCTTAAGCAATCAAGCAATCATAGCACTATCGCTCTCACCCTCACCCTCATCCTCATCCTCACCCTCACCTGGCGTGATTTTAAATCCTTTCCCTCTGATCCCCTGTACTCTTTCATTCAATCAGATCCAGTCTCCCTCACGCGCCTCCCCTCACGCCTCCCTCTACTCCGCCTCTACTCTCCTCATCCTCTACGGCACCACCTCCTTCGCGCACCTTCTCACTACTCTCTACCCACAGAGTTGGAGAAGTGAATGAGAGATCATTTCAACCACCTCTTCGTCTGTCGCATCGTCGCTCTTCGCCTCGCGCTTCTTCGTGCTCGGCTAGAGAGGAAGAAGGAAGACGATTAGATCTCCGTCACCCTTGAGATCTCTCCCTACCTCTCCATCTCTTCTCTCTTCCTCTTTATCTCTCCCTATCTCCACATCCCTTCTCTCTAGTGAGAAGAGAAAAGTCATTCAGATCTGGTTCTCCTACTATAAGAGAGTAAAATAACAAGTGCAGGGGAGTAAATAAAATATTACGAGAGAGTAAGTAATAACTCTTTGTGTAACTTTTTAGGGAGTAATTAAATATTACGAAGGGAGTAAATAACTAGTATATGAGAGTAACTAAAATAGTACTTAGGGAGTAAGTTATAACTCTTATGTATAATTTTATTAGGGAGTAATTAAACACTATGAATGGAGGAAATAATATGTACAAGGGAGTAACTAAAATAGTACGAAGGAGTAAGTAATAACTATTTGTGTAAATTTATTAGGAGTAATTAAACATTATGAGGGGAGTAAATAACTAGCACATGGGAGTAACTAAATTAATACAAGGGAGTAAGTAATATCTCTGTGTATGCCTTTTATTAGGAAGTAATTAAACACTACGAGGGGAGTAAATAACGAGTACAGGGAAGTAACTAAAATAGTACTAGGGAGTAAGTAATAACTCTGTATATACCTTTTATTAGGGAGTAATTAAACACTATAAAGGGAGTAACTAAAATATTAAGAAATTGTATTTATCAAGAAGAAAGGTAGGACAGGAGAGACATGACGGGAAGTGGAGAGAGAGGGAAAAGGAGGGGAAGGAAAGAGGAGAGGGGAGGGAGAGGGGACTCAAATGAGAGGGAGAGGAGAGGTGGGTGAAGCACGAGGGAGAGGAGAGATGCGTGTCGGAGAGGAATCGCGTGAAGGGAGGGGAGGCGGGTGAAGCGTAGGGAATAGAGGTGAGGGTGAATCGCGTGAGAGAGAGGGTTCACGTTTTCCATTTTCGAAAAGAAGAGTTGAGCGCACTTACCTAAAATGGTTATTGATTGCGTGATTGCCTTAGAGGCTGATTGCAGTTATCAGCGCTGTGCCCAAATTGAGTGAGTCCAATCATAAAATGGGCCGAGTTCAAGTCTCCTTCCTCAAGCCCATTAAAAGCCCAAAAATCACCTCACGAAAGGGGAAGAAGAATCTCTTCGGTTCCTTCGTTTCTAATTTCTAAAGCCTAGCCATTGCTTGAGAGTCGAGACAATCGAGGCTCCGCTGGGGTCAAAATAAAATACGACCTCTCTAATCAAAATCAACCAGTCAGCGCCAATCACAATTCACAACAACAAATAAAACAAACACACGGACACAGAGAAGAGAGGAACTCACCAAAGAGCCAAAACGGAGTCGGGTTCGGATCCGAGAGGGATGGCGTCTTGGTTCAAGACGCTTGCGTACGGCGCCGGAGGCATTGCTGTCGTCGGCAGGGCGGCGCTCGTGTACAGATCGCCCCCTATACTTCGAGTCATTTTTGAAATTCAAAATTCAAATGATCAATTGGAACAGTTCAAATTATTCTTCATATTGAAATATATTTGAAATCAAATTTTATATTTTTTTTTTGTTATGAATATATTAAAAAAACAGTATAATTGAATGCACTACCTCCTACCTGCCCTCCCAAAACCTAACCAACCAAGGATTACAGTAAGACAATTTCTCATACAATGTGATGCTGTGTTACGCTTCCAAATACTAGTTCAATTGCGGGAATTATTGCTAACGCTGTGGTCTCTAATTTAGAGAACAGGTGGATGTGGAAGTGGAATATCTGGACTTCTCTCAGTTGCTTCTACTATTCATTTATTCGTGTTGCTGCTATTATTACATATATAACATGCTTTTAACAGAACAATTAGCAAGGAGAAATATACCTTTCATGCAAGGCTAGCTGTTCCATGTGCAATCAAACGGCCGGCATAGAGACTCCATAGCATTTATTCCTTACCTCCCAAGTACCGGCTTTGGTGTATTTGATTTGTACAGTGGAGCGTTCCTTTAGAAGCACTACTGTCTCCTAATTTGTTTTTGGGATTTTTTTTTAGATTTCTGTGTTTTTCCATGCTTGACAGTCTCTGTCTAGCCTGTCAAAAAATAATAATAATAATAATAATAAAAGAAAAGAAAAGAAAAGAAAGAACTTTAATTTGGACTCAGGCTAGGCGATCTGATTAGCGCAAATTTTGGCACCCTGTCGAGGAAATTTTTGGACTATTGTAAAAGAATTCTCGCTCTTCATCTCTACTACTTATAAATGCACGTAACGCATAGGTGTTACACTCTAGATCTAAATACTAAACAATTTTTTCTGCCGTTGGATCGACTTGATCTATGGTTGGATGTGTATTGCTAGACGAAATACCAGTGTTATTTGGTTTTCGTCTAATTAAGAAACAAGACACAACGCACTTGACATTTTTAGAGCCTAATTAATAATGAAAATTTTTAGAGCCCTTTCTATTTAGAGTTGCATCTTCAGATTTGACATTTTTCTATGAAAATATACAAGATAGTATGCCGTGCATGTATTTTTTTTTTTTGCAAAGTCACAACGTTTTTTTTTTGGGTCATTATTAAATACGAACGAACCATGTAAACTGAGAGGCATAGGGCGTACCTTAAGTTAGTAAAAATGGAGAGTGATGTGTGAGCTTATATACCCAAAAGTAACCTAAAAACAACCGCAAGCGTACGGTAATTCGTTAGTGTACAGTCGGGGTCGTATCCACAGGGACGGTAAGATGAGTACTAAACCTTACTTATTCACAAAATGTAGACGGTAAAAGGAAGAGTTTCGGGCTTAATCAACAAGTAACAAAAATAATAAACCAAAGGTAAACAGAACAATAGCAAGTTTTGGTGTTTTAAGAGGTAAAACAAGGTATAAAAATGTCCTAGGGGTTCGGTTCCACCTTGGTTAGGCTTCGGGCTGTCAACGGGCGTCGCTCTCGCGCCGCACCGTCGACTCGTGCGTGCCTGGAGATCCTGTGCGACCGCACAGGGATCCCATGCGATCGCACGGCCCTAGGTTAATGCTAAAATGACACGAAAACTCAGCTTCTGACTTGTGTGGGACAGATCTAGCCATACCTAATCTCCTGAACCTCAACTCTCGTAATTTTGGTCACAGAACCTGGCATGGAACCTAGTCTAAAGCCCCCATTAGGTAATTAACCCTCAACTCTCGTAATTTTGGTTTAAATACCTAAGTCCACTTGTTGGTTCTCTAAGGCATCTACTAGACTCTCGCCTAAGCAGAAATTTGTCCCTCTCGGGCTTAAATTGGTCACCTCTCGGCTCCTACCTTGGACACTTATTTGGTTCAATTATACAATCTACACCTTTTGCCTAAATTAGATGCGGCCGTTCACCTAATAGGAGGTTCAATCAAGTAATTCAACATAAACAAGCATAAACATTAAGAAACCAAGCAAGTAGTACATAATAGAAATCAAGAAACAAGTCAAATCAACAAACCTAACCTCAGTTTCAACTAGCCCTAGAACATAACTAAATTTAGCCTAACATAATGCTAAAACAAATAACTAAAACAAGGGAAACAAAAGATACAATCTCCATGGAAACCAAAATAGGAAGAGGAAGGCGAAAGCCCCTTCTCGAGCCTCTTCTGACTTCTGGATTCGTCGGGAGGTCACTTTGGTGGAAGGATGGGGTGAAAGGAAGTCGAAACGGGGGTTTCCAAGGCGGCAGGGAGGTGGTGCGGTCGCACGGGACCCCTGTGCGGTCGCACAGGGGCCGCAGGAGGTGGATCGGGTTAGGTTTCGGTTGCGGCGCCGCCAAGGAAGAATGGGGAATGAATGATGCCCTAATTTCGGCACTTAGGGCGCCTTAAATAGAGGTCGGGGTAGGGTTTGGAGATATGTGCGGTCGCACCGAAGGCCCGTGCGGTCGCACCCCAAGTCATTGGCCCAAACTTGAGTCATGTGCACCTCTCCAAGGCCCAAAATAGGCCTGTGCGGTCGCATGGCATTCCTGTGCGGCCGCACAGGGTCATCTGAGGCCCGATTTGTGCGTTGGCTTGTGCCGAATGGTGTCGTTTTCGCTGCAAATTAGCTCCAAGTTCCTACAAATCAAAATAAAACCCAAGCAGTACCAAATTTCTACAAAAATAAACAGAAAACAAGTAAAACTAAATAGAATCAAGGGTTTTGAGTTAAAGTTTGGGTAAAAGTCTGGCCTAAAACCATATATAAATATGTGACATCAAATCCCCCCAAGCTAAAACCTTGCTTGTCCTCAAGCAACAATTCTAATTCGAGAGGTTAGACAATACCTAAACCTTAACTTAATCTCCTTGAAGGCCTACAAGTTGCAAGGTTGATTTAATTGATTTGGCTCAAGTTTCATACATGAGTTACAAGGAGAGTGGTTGTGAAATTTAGCTCAAGAATTTATACTCAAAATTTCCTAACAATTGGTTTATGCCACACTTGGTCCTCAAAGGCCGAATTTTCAATCTCAATGACCCTAGCTCCTCTATGATAAACAACATGCAAGACCAAGATTGTTTGCCCGTTCTTTTCCATGCACTACACAATTTTGCCTTGAGATTTTTCTTTTTGTTTTTTTTTTCGTTTTGTTTTTGTTTTTGTTTTTGTTTTTTTTTTCTTTTTTTTTTTTGAATTTATAAGATACAATTTGCCATTGTGGCAGCCAAGAATTTACATAAAAGAAAGGAAAAAGAAGAAGATAGCAAGAAGACTCAAAATACACGCTAAAGATACCCTTTTGAACAAATCCATGTAGAGTACAAATCCGTTCACTCGGCAAAATTTTATGGTCTCGTCTAATAGCATTTACCACTGTAAAAGCAACCAATTTTTGGGTTTTATCCATTTGAATTCAAACCTCTTTTGGACCGTTTGTTTCAAAAACCAATTAGGAGAACACCTCAAGTTTAAATTCTTGCAATAAATCTCACAACCAAATTCAGTTTAAATCATGTATCAAAACTCAGACCAAATCAACAAATTACCTTTCAACTTATTTACATGCAAATTATATGAAGTTAAATGCAACTAAAATGATGCAACCACGTGCCAGGAGGGCTGTGCGGTCGCACATGGGTGTTTGGGTACAAAATCAAGTGGCAGTGGGCTGTCAGAGGTGCTGTGCGACCGCACAGGGACTTGGTGCGACCGTACCGGCCCTCTGACAAGCAAAAATATGCCATGATGCAGTCCTAGATACAAGGTTCCACGAAATTCCTTCAATTCTCCCCCCAAGCTGAGTATTGCAGTGTCCCCAATGCAAACACACATCACAGAAAAGAAAAAGAGAAGAAATTTGGAAACATACCGGAGCGGCCGGCAGCGAATAACTGCAACCGGCCATCTAGTGGCGACGACGGTGGGAAGGGCGAGGTAGCAACTCGTACACCACTTGCTCCACAATGTCAAAATGGTCTTCGTGACATGTTTCGTTGGGAGCGGTATTGTGCGGCGCTGAGTCATTGCAGATTCGTTGCGGCAGCGGTGCGGCGACGGTGGAGCGGTGTGCGACGAGCGGCATAACTTGCGGCGGCCTTCGGCAAGGGCTACGATTGTCCGATCAACTCCAAATTTGGACAAGAGATGTAGGGAGAGATGCTTGACAAATGTGGCGAAACGGTTTTGGTTCCGGCCGGCAAGTTTTTGAAATGCAGCGGGACAGCAGCTGCTTGTGCGGTGCTGAAAACCACGGCCTGAGACTTTGGTGCGACCGCACAGGGTTGTGGTGCGACCGCACAGGGCTCCAAATCCTCAAGGGTGCTCTCGGGTTCATCAATTTTCATCCCCTGGGGTCCTGTGCGACCGCACAAGGATCTGGTGCGACCGCACAGTGCTTTGGAGCTCTGAAGTAGTGATTTTCGGCCATGATTTACCCATCCCAAGCGTGCATCAACAGTGATTTGGTTGTGTTCGTTGTGGCAATGCAGCGTGCATTGTGCGGTGTGCGTTGTACGGATCGGTCGGCTTGCATGAGGTCGTGTCGAGTCAAGTGTCCCTTGTTCTTGACTCATGGTGCTCTTGCGCAAGTCGCCCGGGGGATATCCGCAACCACTAAAATCTGAAACTCCATAACAAACAACAACCAATAAGCATTAAATTTTCTCCACAATTTTTTTGCATTTTCACTTTTTCAAATTTTTTTGTGTTTTTCAATTTTCTAAAAATAAAAGTAAATCCTAACAATCCTAAATTATCCTACATATTTTTTATGTGTTTTTTTTTTTTCTAATTTTCCAAAAATAAGAAAATGAAAGGAGAAGAGTAAGAAATCCTTGGGTTGCCTCCCAAGAAGCGCTTGGTTTAAGGTCCTTAGCTCGACCACCTCTCTTGTCATCTTATCTTCACTTTGCGCCCATGTAATGCATCGTAGTTCACCCAAAAATGGTTGAGTAAGACCCTTGAGACATGCTTGGTGTACTCTTTCTTGGTTATCCTCGTGGTTGGTTCGATTGTGATGCAATACTTGATGTGAGGTTTGCTGCCCTTCATTGCATCGGTACTCCCCAAGCATTCTTCAAGTTGAGGGCTCAAGTCGATTTTGGTGAACTTGTCATTCGTCGCATCGGATGCCCCGACCTTGAGAATTGTATCACCATCTTCTTTCTTCTCGAATTCATCATTGATAGAATCTATTGGAGGATGCTTCAATTCTATCTCACCATTCGTCTCATAAACTCCGATTAAATTGGGAGAACTAAAACTTTCTTGTTCCCTATCACTTTGCAACAGTTGAAGGAAGCTTTTAAAGCCTTGATCTGCCTTGTTTATTACTAGTCTCTGAGGAAACGGCAAAGGGGGCATGAACCTTGGATCGGGCTCCACCGGACCACGTCTTTTGGCCTGTTTTTGCCCCTGTGCGGTCGCATGAGATTTGGTGCGGTCGCACAGAGGTTCAGCTTCTTCTGGTGCAGGGCATGGAGTCACATGGGGCTCAACTTGAGGGCAAATAGCCTTGGTGCGGTCGCACAGGAGGTCTGTGCGGTCGCACAGGGGCTGTGACTCAGCCGAATCGGCCGCCATTTGCAGTCCTTCATAGTTGGTTTCTCTCCTGAGTGCCATAGCCTTGATTTCTTCCCTAAAATTCACTTCTGGCTGACTAGGGAGTTGCTCGGGTGCCCTTTGAATTGGCCCCGCTTGTTGGGCAATGTACGCCTCCATCATTTGCTCTAACCTTGTGATAGACCTCAACCTTTCATCAAGTTTATCCAATTTCTCGGCCACTGAATAATTCAACTTGCCTTGTTCATGCATGAAATTCTCAACAATGGGAGCAACATAAGGCACAAATGGTTTCCTTTGAAAGTTTGGGTTCCGATTATTGTCAAATGTGGCATTGTGGATGGTTGTGGCATTGCTGGTCTGTCGGCCTTGAGCGGGTTGTGGGAACCAAATCGGTGGCTGTGCAACCTGACTTCTTGGTTGTGCAGACACACAGTGAGCTTGTGCATGCCATGTTCGTTGCTGCTCGGGGCAAACAGGGGGCTGTCGGGGCCAAATTGGTGGCTTTATTGCATGAGTTCCTGCCTGTGCGGTTGCACAAGGGTTTGGTGCGGTCGCACAGGGCTGCACTGCACTGTCGGCGCGTTGCATGTGCCAGCCTGAGCATTGCATGTTCCAGCCTGAGCGTTGCTTGCACCAGGCAGCGGTTCAAGTGCCATGTCGCATAGCCCATGCGGTTGCTGCTTCATGCTCTCCCCATTCTTCTCCATATGTCGAATTGGATATCCCCATGTTGTATGGCGAATGGCTCGAGTAGTGGGCATGTGGATTTTCGTGTCGACTCCATCCTTCCTTGGATTCTTCCCTTCTCATGTTTCGCTTGCTCTTCAATTGGTTCTCTAATCGACTCACTTTTCTCTTCAAATCTTCAATTTGAGCTTGTCTCATCAAGCGGTCGACTCTCTTGTTGAGTTGGGCCAAAGAATCCTCTTCATCACTCCAATAATCCTCCGTTTCTTGCTCAAATTCCTGAAAAGAATGAAACATGGTGATATGAAGTATTTTTATTCTTTTTGATTAAGAAAGAAAATAAGATAAATGATACAATGTCTAGTCTCTTGCTACTAAAGTAAGTTCTAATATCAACACCGTCCCCGGCAACGGCGCCAAAAAGCTTGATGTGTGAGCTTATATACCCAAAAGTAACCTAAAAACAACCGCAAGCGTACGGTAATTCGTTGGTGTACAGTCGGGGTCGTATCCACAGGGACGGTAAGATGAGTACTAAACCTTACTTATTCACAAAATGTAGACGGTAAAAGGAAGGGTTTCGGGCTTAATCAACAAGTAACAAAAATAATAAACCAAAGGTAAACAGAACAATAGTAAGTTTTGGTGTTTTAAGAGGTAAAACAAGGTATAAAAATGTCCTAGGGGTTCGGTTCCACCTTGGTTAGGCTTCAGGCTGTCAACGGGCGTCGCTCTCGCGCCGCACCGTCGGCTCGTGCGTGCCTGGAGGACCGCACAGGGATCCCATGCGATCGCACGGCCCTAGGTTAATGCTAAAATGACACGAAAACTCAGCTTCTGACTTGTGTGGGACAGATCTAGCCATACCTAATCTCCTGAACCTCAACTCTCGTAATTTTGGTCACAGAACCTGGCATGGAACCTAGTCTAAAGCCCCCATTAGGTAATTAACCCTCAACTCTCGTAATTTTGGTTTAAATACCTAAGTCCACTTGTTGGTTCTCTAAGGCATCTACTAGACTCTCGCCTAAGCAGAAATTTGTCCCTCTCGGGCTTAAATTGGTCACCTCTCGGCTCCTACCTTGGACACTTATTTGGTTCAATTATACAATCTACACCTTTTGCCTAAATTAGATGCGGCCGTTCACCTAATAGGAGGTTCAATCAAGTAATTCAACACAAACAAGCATAAACATTAAGAAACCAAGCAAGTAGTACATAATAGAAACCAAGAAACAAGTCAAATCAACAAACCTAACCTCAGTTTCAACTAGCCCTAGAACATAACTAAATTTAGCCTAACATAATGCTAAAACAAACAACTAAAACAAGGGAAACAAAAGATACAATCTCCATGGAAACCAAAATAGGAAGAGGAAGGCGAAAGCCCCTTCTCGAGCCTCTTCTGACTTCTGGATTCGTCGGGAGGCCACTTTGGTGGAAGGATGGGGTGAAAGGAAGTCGAAACGGGAGTTTCCAAGGCGGCAAGGAGGTGGTGCGGTCGCACGGGACCCCTGTGCGGTCGCACAGGGGCCGCAGGAGGTGGATCGGGTTAGGTTTCGGTTGCGGCGCCGCCAAGGAAGAATGGGGAATGAATGATGCCCTAATTTCGGCACTTGGGGCGCCTTAAATAGGGGTCGGGGTAGGGTTTGGAGCTCTGTGCGGTCGCACCGAAGGCCCGTGCGGTCGCACCCAAGTCATCGACCCAAACTTGAGTCATGTGCACCTCTCCAAGGCCCAAAATAGGCATGTGCGGTCGCATGGCATTCCTGTGCGGCCGCACAGGGTCATCTGAGGCCCGATTTGTGCGTTGGCTTGTGCCGAATGGTGTCGTTTTCGCTGCAAATTAGCTCCAAGTTCCTACAAATCAAAATAAAACCCAAGCAGTACCAAATTTCTACAAAAATAAACAGAAAACAAGTAAAACTAAATAGAATCAAGGGTTTTGAGTTAAAGTTTGGGTAAAAGTCCGGCCTAAAACCATATATAAATATGTGACATCAGAGAGTTTCCAATCAATTAATTTAACATTATTTGTGCTTTGTAATTGGTATTGTCTTATGATTTAATTTATTTTAAATTTAAATTATTAAGTATAAAAATTATAATTATTAATTAGAAATGGTATACCGTCACTTTGCCACAAATTTTAGTGACTTAATTTTTTTTTGAAGGTCAGTTTTAGTGTCTTAAATTGTCATTATATTATGTTTAATGGATATTAATGATGCTATGTCCTGACAAACAACTAAGTTTTTGATAAAATCATGAAACATTCAAAAAAAAGTTGTATACCGAAGTGTTTTGCGAAATGATTAAGGTAATAAAATTTCATTTCAAAAATATTAATTGCTCTCATATCACACTCACACATGCACTCAATATATGAAATTATCTTAATTTTTACACTGAAGTCTTTCTCTGTATTGAATACTGCTACCTTCAACACCAATCATGACAACGTTGATCTTAGATATTGAAAATAGACAACATATCTATGTCAAATAATATGTTTACATATTAAAGTCCGCCCGCACATTGAGCGGGCACTGCTGCTAGTACAAACAAATGCACCATACGTGATACGACCAATGATCGATATGTACTTCTGCAAAGCTATGACGTCTTTGCTTTAAAGGAAAATGTTAAAATCAGTCGTTTTTTCAAATGTACTTATAAGGAACGATGTTACTATATCGGGCCATATATACTTTCTTAATACAACATAATTCAGCTTGGTCTTGAAGTACATGCTTGTTTTTTTACGTGGCATGAACAAAGCAATGCACTTACATGCATGTCCTTTTTTTTAAAAAATAAATTTGAAACTACATTTTCCTCCGTAAATAAATTTAGCTTGATTTTGCATGCTACATTTTAATTAATCCCTCATGCAGTTCGTTTCTGAATTATTTTTCTTATTCTTTTGTTAGAAAACATGTGTAATGGGATTTTTTTTTTTTTTTTTAAAAAAAAAGAAGAAGTGATACTCATGAGATCGTACGTACACTTTACAAAAGGCTGAGAAATGGGGTGAATGTAATTAAGAAAGTAATGGGATTTGTTTTTCTAACAGAAGAAAAGAAAAAACAAACATAATAATTCGGAAATAATATTGGACTGCTGCACGAAGAATTAAAAATGTAGCTCAAGCTAACTTTATTAGATATGACAAAAAGTAGTTGCAAGTTTAATCAAAGAAAAGGACAAGTGACTTGGTATATGTTCATGTATTATGTCTCGGAAAATCAGGCTAATGGATGATTCTCCCTCTCTTCTTTCTCTCTTTCACTAACAAACAGACCCTAGATCCCAATTATAGGCCAACAAGAATACACATTTATATTTGAACCACCAAATAATGTTCAAGCAATTAATTGAGAGAAACCAAATTAGCAACAGCATCAACAACTATAAGCGCCTCTATATAAACAGATCACTGCCTCACTGGCACCTTGCATATGTCCTATAAACACATATATTCTAGACATACAAATGGAACTCACCAGAATCCAAAACCTAAGCCTTGCGTACATCAGTAGTTTCACTCTCAGGTGTGCTGTCGACCTAGACATCTCAGGACACATAAAAGCATACGGTCGTCCCATGCCTCTGAATGAACTCGCTCGCTCCATACCAATCCCGCCTGAGAAGGACTGGATGCTTGGCCACCTCATGACACTTCTTGTTAAGCAAGATATATTCGTGCAATCTGAAGCTGGATACCTGCTTACACCTGCCTCTGAACTCACTCTAACCGAGGGATCCAATGTGGGCGCCTATGTACGTCTCGTTACTGAAGCAGAATTCATCAAAGGTTGGGATAGACTGAGCGAAGTGTTCAAAGATAAATGCACCTTTATGGAGAAACTGTCTGACGGAGAACAGTTCTGGGAAATTGTAAAACGGAAACCAAAGTTTGGTAGTGACATCTGACATCTCTCTCTCACACACACGTATACGACGTACATGCACGCACACACACAAACATACACAGTAGCCATATTAATTTATAGTTTTATACATGGTTTTATACTAATTAAAGTAATACAGACTATAGCATTTCTTCTCACTTATACTTGATAAATTAGTTTGGAAAACTTATATATCACTTGTACCCGTACACATATGATTACATTTAGCTATCTGTGGTGACTTTTTCGTCATTTCTCGAAGAATGATTGGATTTCCTCAAGAACAAGAATAAGTCTTAGATTCACCCCTCACGAGCCTGAGTTCGAGTGCTGATGCCTCTTAACGACCAGAGAATATCGACTAGAATCCATTATCGTAAGGGTTTATTAATTTGTGGATCCTTTCTTTCCAATAGGCGCAAGCCCCTATTGTTAATTACCCCGTGGTTTCCCACGAGAACCTCTGATTAAGAGATTCGAGAAATTAAATGTAATAGGCTAGAAAATTGCTATTTAAATGATTTTTGGTTTAGACAAGGCTCGATTGATGGCACCAAACCTAATTAGACGGGACACAATTGAGGGTACAAATGATTTATTTCTTTTGGGCTTAGACCAGATTCGATTGATGGCACCAGACTTAATTGACGGGGCCTAATTGAGAATGTCTAAAATGCGTATAAAACTAAGACTATCTAAAACTAAGAATATCTAAAGTTAAGGATAACTAAAACTAAAATTAAAACTAAACCGTTGTGTGAGATTTTTCGTCATTCTCGCTGAACAACGGGTTTCAACGGGATGGAAATACCCCATGAGATTCACCCTTCACGGAACCGAATTCTAGCGCAGAAATGCCTCTTGACAACAAGGGACATTTGCGAGAAATCGCCTCTGTGAAGGTTTATTATTTGTGTATGGGTCCGACTTTCCAATGGGCGCAAGCCCCCATTGTTAATTACATCGGGACGAACCACGAAAACCTTTGATTAAAGGGCTAAAAGAGATATGCTAGGAATAAAGTCGTAAAATGGTTTAGGTCAGACTCGATTGACGATACTAGACCTAATTGACGGGACTCAATCGAAGAGACAATGCTAAAGTTATTTCGTTTTATCGTTTTGGGGTCGTTTCGTTTTGTCATTTTGGAGTCGTTTCGTTTCGTCATTTTGGAGTCGTTTTAAAGATATATTTCGTCTTGGAGTCGTTTGATAATTCTCGGGGCAACGGAAGGCCTTCTTATGAGAATATGTTCCTGGGGCAACGGACGGCCTTCTTGTAGGAACGAAGTTTTGTAGTCCTCGGGGCAACGGATGGCCTTCTTGTGAGGATAGGATTTTGACAACCTTCGGGGCAACGGGTGGCCTGTTTGTGAAGGTTGGTTCCCGGGGCAACGGATGGCCTTCTTGTGGGAAAATATTCTCAAACTCAGACATATCGCACACAGCTCAGTCCAAGGGAGATAAGTCTTTCAACTCTCGGGGCAACGGGAGGCCTTCTTGTGAGAGTTGGTTCCTGGGGCAACGGGAGGCCTTCTTATAGGAACATAAGACGATCAAAATATTTCAACTTTCGGGGCAACGGATGGCCTTCTTGTGAAAGTTGGTTCCCGGGGCAACGGATGGCCTTCGTGTGGGAACAATATTCTCGACCCTAGATATATTGCGCACAGCTCAATCTAAGGGAGATAAGTCTCTCGACTCTCGGGGCAACGGGAGGCCTTCGTGTGAGAGTCGGTTCCTGGGGCAACGGGAGGCCTTCTTATAGGAACACGAGACATATTTCAATTCCTGGGGCAACGGGAGACCTTCGTATAGGAATTGTCTTTCTCAAATCTAAACATATTGCACATGGCTCAGTCTAGAGAGATGAAAATTCACAACTCACGGGGCACGAAGAAGCCTTCTTATGAGAGTTGGATATTTTCGGGATTCTTAGGCAGGGAGGCCACTTTATACGAATCCAAAGCTTTTGAATATTTCTAGGGCAATATCAATGACCACTAGAGAATGAATTTTTAAGCCTTCCAAGGTTGATCTCAACCCCGGTGAGGGACTTTTCCTCATGTGAAGAGGTTTTGGTTTGGCTTCGGGTTTCGTGTTTTGACTTTTATATTTCTAAAATTTCTTTACTTGGGGAATTTGGTGATTTCTTTAGGAATTGTCTTTCTCAAATCTAAACATCTTGCACATGGCTCAGTCTAGAGAGATGAAAATTCACAACTCACGGGGCACTAAGAAGCCTTCTTATGAGAGTTGGATATTTCTGGAATTCTTGGGCAGAGATGCCACTTTATATGAATTCAATGTTTTTGAGTATTTCTAGGGTAATATCAGTAACCACTAGAGAATGGATTTTAAGCCTTCCAAGGTTGATCTCAACCCTGGCGAGGGGCTTTTCCTTAAACGGAAGAATTTTAGTTTAGTTTCAGATTTCGTGTTTTGTATCTTTGTTGTGATTTATATTCTTCTTCTTCTTTTCTTTCTTTTCTATTTCTATTTCTTTTATATTTCGTGTTTAAACTTGTTTTCTACATTGTATTTGTTTTGAAAGTGCTTAGTCTGAAGATATGTATTTGCAGTTCTTTTTATTTGAAACTATTTTATATTTTTCTTTTGGAAGCTTTATTTGAGAGAATATTTAGTGCGTTTATTATTTCTTTGAGAATTTCTTGAAGTTTATTTTTATAGAGAAGTCACTTTGAAGAGGAGAGGTGTATTTGCACTTTTATTACAATGCTTTCTTCATTATTATTTCTAATTTTCTTTAGAATTTATTATTTCTAATTTTCTTTAGGATTTACGATACTGGTTCTACCCTATGACCTAAATTCTACTCTATCGTGTTTCGAGAATACTTATTTCAAAATATTTTGATTATGAAAGATAATTCTTCTTTAGAATATTGTTTTGTTTGAATATACTTAGCTTTTGTTTTAAAGGAGTTTCGTTTTAAGAAGGTTTACTGTAATATCATTTACAAAAGAGATTTAATATGTGTATTATTGTTATAGCATTTTTGGAATTAATTGTTATATGGAAAGTATTTTAAATCGACGACCTATGAACTATCCTAGGATATTAGTCTATCTATTTATCTATTTATTTAATATCATTTTAATATTTCATTTGTATTTGTGTGGGGCGTTCTATTAAATAAAACAAAATTTCTAAAGGTTTGAACTCATCTGGCGCCTCTTGATTGCTCCATGTTTCCATGTCAGCATGTTATATGGTGTGTCGAGTGAGGTGGCCGCCACATCAATCTTCATTTGGTGCCATGTCATCGGGGAAGTGTGTTGGCGCGCTCAGTCAGCAAGACAGTCGAGTTTGTGGATTGTGAGTCGACAGCAGTTCAACACGGATATTGCATTCCTTACTCCTTTTCATTTCTTCACTGTTGGGCCTTTGCGCCTGGGCTACTAGACTTTCTAATGTTTTAGACTCGTCATTCATCAATATTTTTAGGAACTACAATTTTCTAAACACATTCTTATACTGTTATTTATTACTTACTGATCTATATCGGAATTTTATTCACCAAGTCCTATATGGGAACTTCAGACATGAACATATTATTCTTCGTATAAAGCAAACCTACCATTTCATTCCCAATCAAAGCACATGGTATTTGTAGTATATTTTTATACGAAGCTTCATAATTGACTAAACAGTTTTTATGGTGTCAAGGTCAGTATGGGACTAGGGTCAAGATATATACGTATTCTTTAAACCTATTTGCAGTTGTCAGAACTAAACAATTCTTACAGAACGTATCTACGTGAGCTATAGTGAATAGGCTCAGAAGTTACATAGTACATTTATCGTTTTTGTATCTATATATGTGTCATTTCTAACTGGCGTAGAGCGCCAACTACTATTATTCAAATATCATGTATCTAGCCTTGGTCGCATTTATAACCAGATCATCACAAGTGTCATATTTTCATGGGCAAAAAAGTTTTAATTATCATTATTACAAAACAAATTTCAATAAAGGGGTTATACTCATAACATAAACCACAATATAAACCTTTTATTTCTCTCTTCAATAATGAACCTGTAATAGTGAAGAAACCAAGTCAGTATGAAAGAAATTCTAGGTAATTAATATTACTTAGAACCCTGATAAGAGCATGCATGTTTTTTTTTATTTTATTCACTTTGGCACGGGCATTTCTAGTAATCAAATTAGATGTTTCAATTATTTTGCACTTTGGTTTTACCCTTCTGACAGTTTCAAATCAGATGCTACCGAGTGCTAGTTGAGGCAGTAAGCAGTTATAACTTTTCAAGGGTGTTAAAAAGTATGCAACAATATCGCAATTTAATGGGCATTGACTTTGGTATTTTTCCTTTTTATATAACAAACCTTGGGATTTATATTTTTCACCACGGGTAGGATATCTGACTTTGAATATCATCTAATATATGCACGACAACTTTCGAGAAAAATAACATTAATTCAGTAAATGGCTTAGTAGAAGGGGTTATGTGACATGATACTAGCAAAATTGTATAGTTATAACTACACCATCGACTTCATCGGCAACTCACAAGAATAAATACACTTTGCCCCTTTAGATCCTAATTCTTTTATTTATTTCCTTTTAGTAAAGGCTGGTCAGGGCTAAGCTAAATTAATCTTCTCTTATAACATGTCATTGAACTTCAATTGTAAGCAATAGACAAACAAGAAGGGTATACCTGAATGAAATAATATGAAGTCCCTGTACTAGATTATTTCCATGTAACAATATGACTACAGTGAAAAGCAAACGTATAAAGCTATGACCAAATTCTTGTTTCCTATAGTACCCTTATTCTCTACCATATTCTGTGTATAACCTGAGACACTATCACCTACAAATTCTTCATAACACCTCATGTACTGTTATATGTTCGATTTGAGTAAGTGCATGAATCTTAAGAGAAGGGATACTGATAAAGCTGATTATGATATGAAATTTTAGCAAGACCAAGGAAAACAACTTAATCTTCTATTGTGGACTGACAGTCTGAACTTTGTACATTACAGGAAAGATATAAGAAACTTCAGAAATGACTTATATAAGTCTCATATGATGTATTACTCAGACAATTACCCATTATTTTACTTAATCAATATGAGAAACAATGTATACTCAAACAATTAACTGTTATTCCACTTAGTTAATACAGGAAACAATTCTTTCAGCCGATCTAAACTTTGATTTATGCAATATTTGGATTATTCTAGCTAGGCTACTCAGTATGATAGGATATCAAGTATAAATTCTATACTAACAGATCACAGAAATACAGTATAGGACATTTCTCCCTTTTCTAATAACAATTCAGATTTCATATAGCATAAGGGATGATATGATCTAATCTTGGAACAATACTCCCTGACTTTTAACATATCTGAAATGTATATCAAGAACAACTAATTTCGTCAAAGATTAGTTAATGTTTATACTTCTAGATCCTAATTACTGTAAAGAATGCAAGAATAGGTCTTAATATGCAAAAATGTGATATGATTATGCTACAAATCGGCCATTATAACCCCATAATATGTTGATTTGGGGGAATAAGAGAGAATCAACAGAGATGACCGTGTCTCTTCCATTGATTTCTCTTGAGAAAGAACAGATTAGTAGAGTTTACCATGTCCCCTCTGCTAATCTTTCTTGAATTGAAGTTGTGGAGAAGTGGACCTGGTCCCCTCCTCCGAGGAATGCAATTGTATAAAATCCCTATCTGACTATGATGCATGTATTCCTAATTACTTACTGGTTATACAAAAGAAAAGAAATTGACAGAGGTGACCTTGTCTCCCCTGTCATTTCCTTCGATTCAAGAACTAAAGAAAGGAAAGAAAGCAATGCGATCTGACAAGAAAGCCAACTCCAATAGTCAAAAACTCAGATCAAAAGACATCAATTTTCATTCCATTATACCAGAATGATCAAATTAAGATAACCAGAGGAAGAATTCACCTTATTTTCTCTTTTTCTCTCCTTTGAACTTGCGAAATTACAAGGATCTGAACTGCCTTTCTCCTCTACCAGCTTAGCTATTCTCTTCTCTAATCTAACTCCTCTCTAATTTCTACTTTATTGTGTATCTAATGCACAGCACATGTGCTTCCTAATTACAATCGCAGTGAAGAGAAAAAAAAAAGTCCCTAATTCTGTGTCTAAATGCCTCTTTATAGGCAGTGGGGAAGAGGATACCTCAGTGTGAAGCTGGTTCCAGCTGGCAGTTTGTTAGCGGGAGGAGGTTTGACCCGCTTTGACTCGCGTATCTGCAACCGTCGCCTTCCAGAAGCTTCTGATATCGGTGATTTGACTGAGGTTTGACTAGCGCTCCCTTCTTCTGGGCCATCGGATCAGCTTCTTCCCTCCAAGCCTTCATCAGCGGCTGTGATCAGCTCTATCTGGTGGGCTTTAGTGTTTGACAGAGTCGTTTGAGGTTGGGCCAGTATCTCTGTCGCTGGCTGGTGGGCCCCCAAATTCGTGTGTGCTGTTCCGACGCCTTCAAGGGCGCTTTGTCATTTTTTATTAATTTTCTGACAAATCTCAGCCCTCCACGTAGCCGATCCGACGACGATGCAACCTTTGATGCGCCTTTTGCGCTATTGAAGCCACCTCACCTCTCTTCGCCATTTGAATCTCTCTTCCTGGTTCGATTTAGGGTTTCGAAGCTCCAGCTAGGGTTTGGTGGGGATTCGAGGGAGGTGGTGTGTTAGGGAGGAGACACCTAGGGTTTCGGTTTGAGAGTTCGACGGAGGCGACAGAGGCGGCTAGGCTCTCGATCTCTCTCTCTCTCTTGTTCCTCCTCCGGTGAGCTTTCTTCTCTCTCTATTTTTCTTCCTCTCCTTCTCTTTGGGGCTCTCCGCCATTTTCATTTTGTCTGAGTTCGTCGAGAGAGAAACAGAGGGGTCAAGATGGGGTGGATCTTAGCGACCTCCCATGATCTGCTGCAACTGTCCGTACGCGTCGACCTCTTCGCCTAATCCCTTGATCTTGATCGTACGATTTAGATTAAAGGTGCATCTCGGATGATACCTAGTACCTTAATGCTCTCAAATCCATCCGTTGGTAATCAATCGGATGGCCTAGGAAGGTTTATTTGATAAAGCTCGGTTTTATGGTGTGCTAGTATTCCCAAGTTGTGCCTCATTTGCACCCATTTATTCTTAATTACGGTCTACACACCACTTGAATTTTGTACACATCAATTACGGTTATTTGCTCAATTTTACCAACTTGCTTTGTTTCTAACTTGCTTCCCATGATTCTTTATAGGTGGTTTTGAATCTTGACGGGTTTCTCTTCAAAACAAATCACCTTTGCTTCAAGGTATCCATCGAAGCGTTTTTTCCTTTTCCTTTTCCATGACATGTGTAGTACCTCTCGTCTTTCACAATATGATGATTTGTATGATTGATATGTAGTCTTGTGCATGTATGGTTGTATGTCATTGTGCTTGATTATTTATTTCTTCTTTCTTCCCATGTATGCTTGTGACATGTCTCGGACGGGGACTAGGTCTTCGTCCAAAAAGGAACTTATTCTTGAGCTTAGTGAAAGGGGACACGGTCCACTCTCGCTAGGTTTTTCAAGACGTCAGAATTTTTGGCAAATCTCCTCATTACAGGGGAGGTGCTGCCGAAATTTTCAAAATTCTCAATCGTCCAACTAACCTTAATTCTCCTTCCTGCACAATTTTATGAGGCCAAACAAATGCCCCTCACTTGAATGGATTGCGAGACTCTGTGACTGTCAAGCAATCTATTCAAGTGACATGTCATTCTGTCTCTGACTCTTCTTCATTTGTTTTATGCAGCTCTTTCTCACAATGATTCCTTGGTTTCGTTCCCCAAGATTGAAATTGCATGAGCCCAATGATGACATGATTGATGCTTATGTATCCGAAGCCCGCGAGAAAGGTGCCAGCGAGCTCGAACTAGCCAATTTAAGGGCTTGCATGCTAACAGGACGAGACTTCTCCACTAATAGGATTCCTCGCAATGAGGCAACCCCCATACTCTCAAGAGATGTATCTTTGCTCCCTAACCAGGTTCCCCTACATAAAGAACTTGACGCCATGATCTATACCAACTTTCCTCATAGACAAAGAGCACCCGAGGGAGGACCCGATGCGGGTAAAGCAGTCTTAGTGAGGCCCAAAGAGGGATACAATCCTAGAAAGGACACCGTGAGAGCCTTGGCGCCTGTAACGTCGGATAAAACTCCTCTCCCTATACATCCTTTGGGCCTTTCTATGCTAGCAGGGTCTATTCCTTCTTGGAATATCAAATCTAGCCCCTGCCAGGAAATCCCCCGGATCACCAAGAAGCAGCGCTTTTGGACCCAATTCTGCATGCGCAACTACGGTGACCGTCTTCAAGCGGCCGGGCTTTATAATGCGGTCCCTCTCGTTCTTTTTGCATACCCCAAACATGACAAGCTTCTTTGTGCTTTTATGAGTAATTGGGATCATGCCTTTAATGTGTTATTGGTTGAGGACCGTTTCATGATGATCTTCATGCATGAATTTTGTGAGTTGACAGATTTACCTCTTTTCGGCCGGCTCTATGAAGAGTATACTCCCAGTGATCCGGATTTGTTCGGGTGTTCTGCGAGTGGGGAGTTTAACTACCCTCCTTCTACACGTCGTTTGTACCAGATTTATATCGCAATTTGCCTCAGGAAGATGAAAAAAGGAAGACATGGAGTCACATTTGAAGCTTGGGTGAATTATTTCACTGATGCCGTGGATGAGACCAAGTATTGGATCACTATATCAAATCCCTTGGGCACGGGTCATGATTCTATCTACGAGGGCGTTACTTCTTCTGATCGTAGTTGTCTGACCTCTCGCTCGGATTTAGATGATGAGACTATCCTAGCCGCCTTCCTCGCATGGTGGCTTTGCTATTTCGTCTTCCCATCTGACCCCATAGGCATGATTCGTCCCGACGTGTTCATCATGGCGGGTTATATGGCCCGAGGAGAAATGACCGGTGTAGCAGGCCCGGCCTTGGCTAATCTCTTGCACTCTCTCCGCTCCATAGCTATTGCCCCAGATCCTTCCAATGCCAATGCAGTGGTACCTCTTCATTTTCTCTTTGGATGGATCTATGCATATTGGCCTTCTACATTCACTTCTCCTATGTTGTCCAAGAGTCTGAGGGATGAGTTACCAAAGCTCGCCGACTTTGCTGAAACGGGTGTGTCTAGTCATTATAACATGGGCACGCTGCATCACATTTTCACCAACAGCCGGTCAGTAATTAGGGGCTTCGGCGTATTTCGCCAAGGTTTTCCATTACATGAGTCTCATCTTAGAGTGACAGATTCGGTAAATGTTGAGACTGGGGAATATTCCATCGTCAGCCACCCTTTCGGAACGGTGCTGTTGATTAGTTCTCGAGAAGGTTTTATTTCTTATCGCCGAGGATGTCGTGTCATTGCCGAACCATATTACCCTGCTCTTGCTGGCCATCAAATGGGGCATGCTCAATTTATACCTCGTCTTACTCTCCCAAAGCTCAAGGATGATAGAGATTCTAACTTGGCCATGCATGCTCTCCTCCACAAGACCTTCTTTCGATTGGGAACTGGTACTGAAATATGGATCCCTTATGTCCATCAGGTGGTTCAAATTACCATTGAGTTTCATCTTTGGTTCAAGGGTATGGTGGATGCTTATCATTGCTTCACTTTGAGTGATCTTCGGTGTTTGTTGTATACCCCTCACCCGGCAGGTTGTCGACCAAGTACAGGCAATCTCCCACGAGGAAGAGCTTCCATGTCTAGTTTTCGGGGTTTGAGTGGCTCTCGAACCATCCGCTCTTTTTCTATCGAGCAACTCATGCACTTTCTTGAGACCAAGGAATCCGATCATCCCTTGGGTATGCTTCTCTTGCATTGTCTTCTTCTTACATAACCTTCTCATTTACTTTTGGAATAAGACCCTTATTTTCCTTTTCTCTCTTTTTTTTTTAGTCACCAATTCCAAGGACTATGAGTCTTCATTGCAAGATGACCATCTCCCTAGAAGCAATCCAACATTTTCTCGACTAGCAGGTAACATCAGTCTTTCCTTCTTTCGATTCTCTTTCAATTTTCTTTTGCCCTATCTTGCATCGGCATCTCATTTTCTTTTATGACAGGATCTTCTCCTCTTTCTCCTCGTTATCCTCCTTCTTCTCAAGCTGATTTCTCATCTCCTCCTAGAGAAACTCCTATGACCCCCGTGGTTCCTGTTACTCCTAGCGCTGGTCTCATCTCACCTTTGGTGGCATCCTTATTTGGCCTATCTCCCACTAGTGCACCGGGTCTTTTTACTCCTCCTTCATTCCCTTCTCCCCGAGGCGACGTTTCAGTCACGCCTGTAGGTCATCTCATTTCGCCTTCCGTGGTGTCTCTCCCAAAGGAAACTCCTATTCATGAAGAATCCTCCTCTACTCCGATGGTACCTCCATCACGAGTTTCAAGTGATGAGATAAGCGCTTGGGTGAATAGTGTTCTATATCATGGTAATCATTCTTTTCAAATCTTTCTCTTCTTCTTTTTTTTCGCTTATTTTCCTGATTGCTAATCCCTCCATTGAATAGGTACAGCTTCTATGGAGACGGATGAGGAGTACTTGCCTTCTTCCTTTTCTGGAGTCACTCCTCCTAACACTTCCGACCCCGGCATGAGAGGAGAATCTGATTCTGTCACTGTTGCGCGTGTCAGTGCGCTTTTGGAGGAAGTCTGGGCTATCGGTGTTCACACCCCTGTTTGGTTCTATGCTCACCCCTTTGATTCTAGTTGGCTAGAGGGTCTTCCTACTAGCGTCCACATTCCTGAATTGAAGGTGTTGAGAGATTCGCACATTCTCCCGTGTTTGGAACTCCTTCCTCTTCTCAGATCTGAAGTGACAAGTGATCAATTCGCGCAACTCGCAACCCGCCAAGAGTATTGGGCCCGCGAGAAGCTTGAGGCAGCGCGTGTACTTTATGATGTTTTTGCCAAGCAAGGTGAACTAGGCCCGCACATTACTTCCCTCGATTCTCAATTCATTGCTATGCGGGCTAGTCAAATAGATCACATGGCGATAGCTCAAGCTCGTCAAGAGGTGAGCACCTTTTATAGAAGGGAGGATGAGGTAACTTCCGATGCGGCACAGGCTTTAGCACGTTGTGGTGAGGCCGCCACAGAGTATACTTTGGCTATTTCCGAAGCTAGGGCTTTGAGACAAGATATTGACGCCAAAGTAATTGAGGTGTGTCGCCACTTGGCTGAAGTGGAAGCCACCTTGGAGACCATTCGGAGGAGCCTTGTGAATCCCTAATGCACGCACTTTCTCAAGCTTTACCTTTCCCCATCTTACATTTATCTTTAAGTTGGGTTGAACGTTAGGGTAATCTGTGTTGGCCTTGTATCTTTTTGTGTCTCCTTTCTTTTTGCACCGGTACTTGCTTTAAATGTCTCACATCGCTTATTTTGGATGTTGCTTTTGAACATTATGCTTGGATGTGAATGTGCATTTTCTTCGTTTGCCTTGCTTGTTATTGTGTCACTTTTCTGTATGCTAGCTGTGTTTGTACCCCTTCATAACGGCCGATCGATCTCTTTCTGTTCTCTCCTACACGTCTCCTGGTTGCCCCAACATGCTCGGCTAGTGAGCTTGCCCCAGTGATTAGTTGGTGGATTGGCCCCGATGTAATTGGCTGATAAACTTGTTCCAATGTGGTTGATAAATTTGTCTTCAAATGTACAGACCGTGAGCTTCTTCCATGACAATGCTTGCGACCAAAGTAACATGGTGTTGGTGGGGGTTGTGTGCCCTCAGATAGCTTCATAGGGCGGTGCCTTGATGCCTTCAGACGCCACACAGGCTTTTCTTCATTAGGCATAGGTGTCTTGGAGGACCACTAAGGCTCTCCTTGACACGGCTTCGCGTTCTCGGGGTCCCGAAAGTCCCTTCATCGACCGCGGATTTGTGGGGTAAGTTTTCACCTTTGTGCATTTGGGGACCACACAGGTCTCCTCAGCACGAATTCCTATCAAAACTACCTTTGGCTAATGGATTTTGTGGAGCTGGGAACTTTATGGAAGGATTAACTTATGGAGCCATGAAGGCAAGTCATCCTTTTCTTCACCCTCTCTTTCTCACCCTCTCATTAGGTATAGGCCCTCATTGTAATGTCTCTCAATCGGCATTGGCGCATTGACACGGCATTGACGTACTGACACGGCATTGGCGCAGTGAGCATAAGGATTTTAGGATTTACGTAACCCTTCGTGGTTTTGGGTTTTGAAACTTTTTGTTGGGGCTTTGGCCAACTTTATTCTCATGATATGCTTTAGAACCTATTGAGGTCTCTATTCATCTTTTTATTCATGTCGTATCATCTACTTTATTGTTTTATTGTTTTATGGGTTTTATCAAAACGATTCAGAATGGATTTTTGTGAAATCTCAAACTTTTAGTCATAGGACAACAAGAGGAGTCAAAATGGCTTAATTTTGGGTTTTATTAGGTCTCGCAGCAAGAGGTTTAGATTTTATTCATGTGATGCAGGTTTTTGGAATTTTGGATATATTGAGTCTCACAATCTCAGAATCACCTTACTCTTGCGGCACAAGCTCTCCATCTTCACACTCTTCTTTCTCTTTTTGTAACTCATTCAGCTTTAATTGTAATGCTTTTATCGTTCTTTGAAATTTGTCATTTTGTTGTTGTAGAGTAGACGCCTCTTGTCGTGTCTCTTCAACCTCCCGACGCAGCAAAGCCATCACTCGGTTTTTCTTCATGATTTCACTTCGCAGCAACCCATTTTCTTGCTTAATTCTCTCTTCTTCATGCTTTTTAATGTTAAGTTCATGTCGCAAAGCCTCATTGTCAATTAACAATTTAGCCATTTCTTGACCTGCTTTTTGCTGGAAGTACACACCTCTCTGATATCTCCTCTTTACTTCTTCTATTAAGGACAAATCGTCTATAGCCATCTCTTTTGGGGGTACTATTCTTTCATTGGCTTGTACTCCATGCCCCAATTGAAATGCCTCATCTCCTTCATCATTTCCTTCTCCTATATCAATCACATGACACTCCGCAACTTGTGTCATCCATGACTCTTCAGGAGGTGTTTGGAACCCCAACCCTTTTGTGCGTTTTATTTTACCATCTAGACCTTCCACCACTTGAGACTTGCCATTCCATAGTTCTTGAAAGGCCTTTGCTTTTCGCCTTGAGATTGGGTCCAGGCAATGGGTCTTTTGGAATAGAGGGATCAACTCTTTATTGTAATATCCAACCACTTCGAGTTGTTCATAATCATCATCTTCTTCAATCAACCACTTCTTCCATTCATTCGAGTCTAATCTTTGACCTGATGGATCTATATCCCCCGATTTGTAAAACAGAATCCCTTTGTGTATCACTATTCTCCCTTGCACCTTTTCCGCCTTAGGAGGTACATAGAAAGTTTTCAATTCTCTAACCTGATGTACTTCCCTTGGTGTGAGGTCTTTGAAGTATCCAGTCGGAACTTGTTCAATCATCATGGAATCTTCACTTTCTTCATCTGAGCTTGACTCGTATGCACGTATCACAACTCTCCGCTTATCATCCTCTCTTTCTGATTCACTTGTTACATCATAACTGTATTCTTGATTCCATTCTTCTTCATCATCATCATCTGCCCTTATGTAAAGCGGCCTCTTGACCATACTTGTGAGCTTGGGCCTTTCTTTTACAACTTGCACTCTTTCCCTTATCATACATCTTCCTTCGTCGCTCTTATTTTCTCCCCTTCTTTGTGATCGAGCTTGGGGTGACGTGCTTCGTTGTGAGGCCGGGGTGAAATACCGCTCCATTTCCTCCAATTCTACCTCATGTACCCCGTAAGATTGGATATCACCCTTAATTGTCTTTTTCACTCCGCCGTGAACATATTTAACACATTGGTGAAGTGTAGATGGCACCAGATGATTTTCATGCAGCCACGGCCGTCCCAATAGAGCCCGATAAGAAGTATCGGCATCTATAACATAAAACTTTACCAATGTCTGAAGCTCGCCGAACTTCATCGGGAGTGTAATTGCCCCAAGCGCTTGTTCCGCTTTCTGATTGAACCCGTGAATGTAGATATTCTCTTTTGCAAGAGCCTTTCCAGCTAATGCCAAGTAATTCAGCGATTTCAAAGGGAGGATGTTGATGGATGATCCTGGATCTACCAACATTCTATCAAGTTGACTCCCATTAGTTTTACCGGTGATGTAAAGAGGTTTGTTGTGCTCGGCCGTGCCAAATGCCATGTCTTGTCTCGTGAATGTGATTTGCTCTTGTGGATCCACATAGAGCACTTCTGTCATGCACTTTTCGGCCACATAAGCTTGGTATTTCTCCGGGTTTTTGAGCACTTCCATCATTATGTCTCTCAATTCTTGAGACATCATAAGCGCCTCGAACACGCTTATCAAGGCCGGGGTGCGTCTCAAATGGGCCAAAATGTTATATTCCCCCACGGTCTCTTTTGCTTTATGACTAGGGCCAGATTCATCATTCATATCTCGCCCTTTTCCTTTGGCCCTCTCAACCTTTTCATTTTCTTTCGGTGGTTGCCTTTCAGGAATGTAAGTACCCGAGCGCAAATTTGCATGACATTCCTTATCCTCAAACATGCCCTTAGCGAAGAGTCCTTCATAGAGCACTTCATCTTCTTCATCTGTGTCATAATAGTAGACCACGGAATCTTCTTCTTTCTCACTTCCTTTCTTTATTTCACTTTCTTTTCCACTTTCTTTTTCTTTTTCTTTTTCTTTCTTATTTTCTTTCTTATTTTCTTTTTCTTTTCCTTTCCTTTCATCATCTTGCTTTTTCTTTTGATTTTTATTTGATTCCATGGTCTTTGACACACAATTGTCGACTTCCTTGGACTCCTCGCATCGGATTATAATCACATTACACTCCGCATCATCACTTCTTCGTTTCGCTACCACATTGGCTTGCACATGTGGTGCTGGCTCTTGCTTGAATTGTTCGGGGAGAATCAAGTCACCCTCCCTTATCATTTTCTCAATGATGTTCTTGAACACATAGCAATCGCTCACGGGATGCCCCAGCATGCGATGGTAAGCGCAATATTTGGGATCACTTGTCTTATGTTGTTCCCCAGGTCTCTTGGGTGGTGGTAGCTCAAGTGCTTTTCCTTCTAACACTTGTTCCAACAAGGCCGCCGTCTTTTCTTTCTTAAATGAGTATGGTCGACTCATTCTTTCAGCCAGAGTGGCGGCAGGGTGATTACCTCCATTATTATTACTGCCCCTGCCCCGAAAGCCGCCACCTTGACTTGTGGAAGCTTCGAAGGCCCCTTCAATTTTGAGCGGGCCAGTCCCTTTTCCTCGTGGAACATTGCCGCTATTGGCATTGTTGGTATTGTTGTTTTGGTAATTTCTTGGTGGTCCCATGTGTGTAAGCCTTGCCACCCGAGAGATCAAACTCTCGTATGAATTCACATCACTTGCCAGGAGAGCCCGTTTGAGCCAATCATCTAAATTGCGAAGCAGAAAATCCACTGCCTCCCTTTCTGGCACTTGGGTTGTACACTTGATGTTCATATTCCTCCATCTGTTAATGTATTCCAAGGCTGATTCTCCCTTTTGAGGTTTCTCATTCGCCAGGTCAGCCATGGTAGCCTTGTATGTAACCATTGCAAACTTTGAACGAAAGGCATTTTCCATCTCTTCCCATGTGCTTATGGAGTCATTCTCAAGAGATAGGTACCATTCAAAAGCTGACCCGGTCAGGCTTTGCGGGAATTGTCTCAACAATAACACCTCATCGTGAAATGTGTTACCACAAGCATTTCTAAATTGGATCAAGTGTTGATCGGGAGTAACATCCTTCTTCCCCGTACCATCAAAGAGGTTGAATTTGGGTACCTGGTAACCCGTGGGATATGGCACCAACTCGTATCGCTTTGGGTATGGCCTACCACACTTCTTCTTCACGGGGAACAATTGACTTGCCCCGGCCGCTTGCAATTGTTGATTTATCATTTCTTGTATGGTTTGCTTTGTCACTTCACTTGCATCCATGCCAATTCGAGAGTTTGCCCCAGGCGCTTCGTCTTCATGAGGAGCACACTTGTTCTTATCTTTCCTTTCTTTTGAGGGCCGCCTCTTATGCCTCTCGTCTTCTTCATCAGACGACTCATAGCGGCCTCGACCTTTTCTTCTTTCTTTGGACGACCTTCTTCGTGGTCGTTTCTCTTCTTCATCTGAAGATTCATATCTATCCTTTTCCTTTTCATTTTTGTAAACTCGCTCTTTAGGCCTTTCTTCTTCAGAGGAAGAACTCCCCAAATCATCAAAGTCCTCTAACAAATTCTTATCCCCGAGGAACTTGATTACTTTCTTTATCATCTTTCTACTTTTCTCTTTGTCTTTCCTCATTTTCTCAATTTCTTTTTCATTTCTTTCTATCACACTTTTCAAATGGTGAGTTTCACCTTGATCCCAACGGCCATCACCATCTACTTCATATTCATCATCCTTCTCTCTTTCATGTTCATTGTGATGTTCGTCGCGACTCGAGGAAGCATCATCTTTCTTTTTCTTCTTATCGTGAGGGTCCGAAGTGGATGCATTTCCATCTCCAACACCCACCATGTGCACAAAAGCATGCATCTCATACTTTTCATCAACCTCTATCATGTTGACCCTTGCATGTATGACGGGCATTTTCTCACGCCGCACCATGCATTTCTTCTTACTCAAAGGTTCCTGGTTATCAACCTCCACCCTGAGTGTCGATTTCTCCTTTGGTATCCACATCTTTTTTATCACTTGATTCTTTTTCACTTGCCCCAATCTTTTCTTGACTGGGGTATTATTTTTACTTTCCACTTTTGGGCCCAAACGCTCTTTGACGGGAGTGGTATCCCTCTCCTTGTTCTTCTTTGACCCGAGACGCTCATGGACCGGTGTTCGAGGAAACACAAGCCGATCCTTGATTGAGGGTCTCGTTTTGGGGCTCCTTCCCCGAAATTTCTCTTGATACTCCATTGGGAACTCTTCCAATGTCTTGAGTTGTGCCTTAGGAGAATTCTTTTTCACTAGACGGAGAGGTGCAAAGGGATTGCTCACCGGTATCAATGGCCTCACCTCCAACTCCTTTTGATATGCCCTACGGACTTTTCCAATGGTTCTCCCGTCACTTGGTGCATGCTTATACACTTTCCTCACCAAGGTTCTTTGTGGTGGAGTGTTGCGTCTCTTGGGCGAATTGACAACCTCACGGGCCCGCTTGCGTGGCACAAGAGCCCATTCTTCATTTTCTTCAATTGTTGGGACTTCCATGACCTTGGAAGTCTCTCCTTCTTTTTCTTGCACCCTTTCCACTTGCGGCTCATCTTGCGGCACCTCCACAACGCGAGCAAGTTGATAGCTTCCATCTCGAACTTGAACAATTGGAACATATGAGAACCCATAGGGCATGTTGCCCCACATGAACTCGTGAGAATAGCAAATTGGAACACCTCCAATCCTGAACATTCCTTCGGGCTTGGACATGTCAACGGTTGTGGTAGTGAATGCCATTTCCTACAACAGAAATAGCTCCACACGTTATCGTTAGCATTGTCTTTCAAAAATTTAAAGTCCCAGATTTCATTCATTCATTTTTTTTGTTCGACTCATTCTCTATAAAGTTTTGAACCAGCCCTAAAGATGAAAGGAGAAAATAGTCCCACCGGGCGTGCCAGAGAATCTGTGTGAGATTTTTCGTCATTCTCGCTGAACAACGGGTTTCAACGGGATGGAAATACCCCATGAGATTCACCCTTCACGGAACCGAATTCTAGCGCAGAAATGCCTCTTGACAACAAGGGACATTTGCGAGAAATCGCCTCTGTGAAGGTTTATTATTTGTGTATGGGTCCGACTTTCCAATGGGCGCAAGCCCCCATTGTTAATTACATCGGGACGAACCACGAAAACCTTTGATTAAAGGGCTAAAAGAGATATGCTAGGAATAAAGTCGTAAAATGGTTTAGGTCAGACTCGATTGACGATACTAGACCTAATTGACGGGACTCAATCGAAGAGACAATGCTAAAGTTATTTCGTTTTATCGTTTTGGGGTCGTTTCGTTTTGTCATTTTGGAGTCGTTTCGTTTCGTCATTTTGGAGTCGTTTTAAAGATATATTTCGTCTTGGAGTCGTTTGATAATTCTCGGGGCAACGGAAGGCCTTCTTATGAGAATATGTTCCTGGGGCAACGGACGGCCTTCTTGTAGGAACGAAGTTTTGTAGTCCTCGGGGCAACGGATGGCCTTCTTGTGAGGATAGGATTTTGACAACCTTCGGGGCAACGGGTGGCCTGTTTGTGAAGGTTGGTTCCCGGGGCAACGGATGGCCTTCTTGTGGGAAAATATTCTCAAACTCAGACATATCGCACACAGCTCAGTCCAAGGGAGATAAGTCTTTCAACTCTCGGGGCAACGGGAGGCCTTCTTGTGAGAGTTGGTTCCCGGGGCAACGGATGGCCTTCGTGTGGGAACAATATTCTCGACCCTAGGGGGATGTTTGGATGTGTATGGAATAAGAACAAGAATAAGAACAAGGGCTTGTTCTTGTTCTTATTTCTTGTTCCAACATTTTCATGGAACAAGAACAAAGGCCCCTTGTTCTCCCTTGTTCTTATTCCCGAGGGTGTTTGGTACCTTTTGAACAAGAACAAGACCCCTTGTTCTTATTCTTGTGTTCGCCAAACATCCCCTAGATATATTGCGCACAGCTCAATCTAAGGGAGATAAGTCTCTCGACTCTCGGGGCAACGGGAGGCCTTCGTGTGAGAGTCGGTTCCTGGGGCAACGGGAGGCCTTCTTATAGGAACACGAGACATATTTCAATTCCTGGGGCAACGGGAGACCTTCGTATAGGAATTGTCTTTCTCAAATCTAAACATATTGCACATGGCTCAGTCTAGAGAGATGAAAATTCACAACTCACGGGGCACGAAGAAGCCTTCTTATGAGAGTTGGATATTTTCGGGATTCTTAGGCAGGGAGGCCACTTTATACGAATCCAAAGCTTTTGAATATTTCTAGGGCAATATCAATGACCACTAGAGAATGAATTTTTAAGCCTTCCAAGGTTGATCTCAACCCCGGTGAGGGACTTTTCCTCATGTGAAGAGGTTTTGGTTTGGCTTCGGGTTTCGTGTTTTGACTTTTATATTTCTAAAATTTGTTTACTTGGGGAATTTGGTGATTTCTTTAGGAATTGTCTTTCTCAAATCTAAACATCTTGCACATGGCTCAGTCTAGAGAGATGAAAATTCACAACTCACGGGGCACTAAGAAGCCTTCTTATGAGAGTTGGATATTTCTGGAATTCTTGGGCAGAGATGCCACTTTATATGAATTCAATGTTTTTGAGTATTTCTAGGGTAATATCAGTAACCACTAGAGAATGGATTTTAAGCCTTCCAAGGTTGATCTCAACCCTGGCGAGGGGCTTTTCCTTAAACGGAAGAATTTTAGTTTAGTTTCAGATTTCGTGTTTTGTATCTTTGTTGTGATTTATATTCTTCTTCTTCTTCTTCTTTTCTTTCTTTTCTATTTCTATTTCTTTTATATTTCGTGTTTAAACTTGTTTTCTACATTGTATTTGTTTTGAAAGTGCTTAGTCTGAAGATATGTATTTGCAGTTCTTTTTATTTGAAACTATTTTGTATTTTTCTTTTGGAAGCTTTATTTGAGAGAATATTTAGTGCGTTTATTATTTCTTTGAGAATTTCTTGAAGTTTATTTTTATAGAGAAGTCACTTTGAAGAGGAGAGGTGTATTTGCACTTTTATTACAATGCTTTCTTCATTATTATTTCTAATTTTCTTTAGAATTTATTATTTCTAATTTTCTTTAGGATTTACGATACTGGTTCTACCCTATGACCTAAATTCTACTCTATCGTGTTTCGAGAATACTTATTTCAAAATATTTTGATTATGAAAGATAATTCTTCTTTAGAATATTGTTTTGTTTGAATATACTTAGATTTTGTTTTAAAGGAGTTTCGTTTTAAGAAGGTTTACTGTAATATCATTTACAAAAGAGATTTAATATGTGTATTATTGTTATAGCATTTTTGGAATTAATTGTTATATGGAAAGTATTTTAAATCGACGACCTATGAACTATCCTAGGATATTAGTCTATCTATTTATCTATTTATTTAATATCATTTTAATATTTCATTTGTATTTGTGTGGGGCGTTCTATTAAATAAAATAAAATTTCTAAAGGTTTGAACTCATCTGGCGCCTCTTGATTGCTCCATGTTTCCATGTCAGCATGTTATATGGTGTGTCGAGTGAGGTGGCCACCACATCAATCTTCATTTGGTGCCATGTCATCGGGGAAGTGTGTTGGCGCGCTCAGTCAGCAAGACAGTCGAGTTTGTGGATTGTGAGTCGACAGCAGTTCAACACGGATATTGCATTCCTTACTCCTTTTCATTTCTTCACTGTTGGGCCTTTGCGCCTGGGCTACTAGACTTTCTAATGTTTTAGACTCGTCATTCATCAATATTTTTAGGAACTACAATTTTCTAAACACATTCTTATACTGTTATTTATTACTTACTGATCTATATCGGAATTTTATTCACCAAGTCCTATATGGGAACTTCAGACATGAACATATTATTCTTCGTATAAAGCAAACCTACCATTTCATTCCCAATCAAAGCACATGGTATTTGTAGTATATTTTTATACGAAGCTTCATAATTGACTAAACAGTTTTTATGGTGTCAAGGTCAGTATGGGACTAGGGTCAAGATATATACGTATTCTTTAAACCTATTTGCAGTTGTCAGAACTAAACAATTCTTACAGAACGTATCTACGTGAGCTATAGTGAATAGGCTCAGAAGTTACATAGTACATTTATCGTTTTTGTATCTATATATGTGTCATTTCTAACTGGCGTAGAGCGCCAACTACTATTATTCAAATATCATGTATCTAGCCTTGGTCGCATTTATAACCAGATCATCACAAGTGTCATATTTTCATGGGCAAAAAAGTTTTAATTATCATTATTACAAAACAAATTTCAATAAAGGGGTTATACTCATAACATAAACCACAATATAAACCTTTTATTTCTCTCTTCAATAATGAACCTGTAATAGTGAAGAAACCAAGTCAGTATGAAAGAAATTCTAGGTAATTAATATTACTTAGAACCCTGATAAGAGCATGCATGTTTTTTTTTTATTTTATTCACTTTGGCACGGGCATTTCTAGTAATCAAATTAGATGTTTCAATTATTTTGCACTTTGGTTTTACCCTTCTGACAGTTTCAAATCAGATGCTACCGAGTGCTAGTTGAGGCAGTAAGCAGTTATAACTTTTCAAGGGTGTTAAAAAGTATGCAACAATATCGCAATTTAATGGGCATTGACTTTGGTATTTTTCCTTTTTATATAACAAACCTTGGGATTTATATTTTTCACCACGGGTAGGATATCTGACTTTGAATATCATCTAATATATGCACGACAACTTTCGAGAAAAATAACATTAATTCAGTAAATGGCTTAGTAGAAGGGGTTATGTGACATGATACTAGCAAAATTGTATAGTTATAACTACACCATCGACTTCATCGGCAACTCACAAGAATAAATACACTTTGCCCCTTTAGATCCTAATTCTTTTATTTATTTCCTTTTAGTAAAGGCTGGTCAGGCCTAAGCTAAATTAATCTTCTCTTATAACATGTCATTGAACTTCAATTGTAAGCAATAGACAAACAAGAAGGGTATACCTGAATGAAATAATATGAAGTCCCTGTACTAGATTATTTCCATGTAACAATATGACTACAGTGAAAAGCAAACGTATAAAGCTATGACCAAATTCTTGTTTCCTATAGTACCCTTATTCTCTACCATATTCTGTGTATAACCTGAGACACTATCACCTACAAATTCTTCATAACACCTCATGTACTGTTATATGTTCGATTTGAGTAAGTGCATGAATCTTAAGAGAAGGGATACTGATAAAGCTGATTATGATATGAAATTTTAGCAAGACCAAGGAAAACAACTTAATCTTCTATTGTGGACTGACAGTCTGAACTTTGTACATTACAGGAAAGATATAAGAAACTTCAGAAATGACTTATATAAGTCTCATATGATGTATTACTCAGACAATTACCCATTATTTTACTTAATCAATATGAGAAACAATGTATACTCAAACAATTAACTGTTATTCCACTTAGTTAATACAGGAAACAATTCTTTCAGCCGATCTAAACTTTGATTTATGCAATATTTGGATTATTCTAGCTAGGCTACTCAGTATGATAGGATATCAAGTATAAATTCTATACTAACAGATCACAGAAATACAGTATAGGACATTTCTCCCTTTTCTAATAACAATTCAGATTTCATATAGCATAAGGGATGATATGATCTAATCTTGGAACAATACTCCCTGACTTTTAACATATCTGAAATGTATATCAAGAACAACTAATTTCGTCAAAGATTAGTTAATGTTTATACTTCTAGATCCTAATTACTGTAAAGAATGCAAGAATAGGTCTTAATATGCAAAAATGTGATATGATTATGCTACAAATCGGCCATTATAACCCCATAATATGTTGATTTGGGGGAATAAGAGAGAATCAACAGAGATGACCGTGTCTCTTCCATTGATTTCTCTTGAGAAAGAACAGATTAGTAGAGTTGACCATGTCCCCTCTGCTAATCTTTCTTGAATTGAAGTTGTGGAGAAGTGGACCTGGTCCCCTCCTCCGAGGAATGCAATTGTATAAAATCCCTATCTGACTATGATGCATGTATTCCTAATTACTTACTGGTTATACAAAAGAAAAGAAATTGACAGAGGTGACCTTGTCTCCCCTGTCATTTCCTTCGATTCAAGAACTAAAGAAAGGAAAGAAAGCAATGCGATCTGACAAGAAAGCCAACTCCAATAGTCAAAAACTCAGATCAAAAGACATCAATTTTCATTCCATTATACCAGAATGATCAAATTAAGATAACCAGAGGAAGAATTCACCTTATTTTCTCTTTTTCTCTCCTTTGAACTTGCGAAATTACAAGGATCTGAACTGCCTTTCTCCTCTACCAGCTTAGCTATTCTCTTCTCTAATCTAACTCCTCTCTAATTTCTACTTTATTGTGTATCTAATGCACAGCACATGTGCTTCCTAATTACAATCGCAGTGAAGAGAAAAAAAAAAAGTCCCTAATTCTGTGTCTAAATGCCTCTTTATAGGCAGTGGGGAAGAGGATACCTCAGTGTGAAGCTGGTTCCAGCTGGCAGTTTGTTAGCGGGAGGAGGTTTGACCCGCTTTGACTCGCGTATCTGCAACCGTCGCCTTCCAGAAGCTTCTGATATCGGTGATTTGACTGAGGTTTGACTAGCGCTCCCTTCTTCTGGGCCATCGGATCAGCTTCTTCCCTCCAAGCCTTCATCAGCGGCTGTGATCAGCTCTATCTGGTGGGCTTTAGTGTTTGACAGAGTCGTTTGAGGTTGGGCCAGTATCTCTGTCGCTGGCTGGTGGGCCCCCAAATTCGTGTGTGCTGTTCCGACGCCTTCAAGGGCGCTTTGTCATTTTTTATTAATTTTCTGACAAATCTCAGCCCTCCACGTAGCCGATCCGACGACGATGCAACCTTTGATGCGCCTTTTGCGCTATTGAAGCCACCTCACCTCTCTTCGCCATTTGAATCTCTCTTCCTGGTTCGATTTAGGGTTTCGGAGCTCCAGCTAGGGTTTGGTGGGGATTCGAGGGAGGTGGTGTGTTAGGGAGGAGACACCTAGGGTTTCGGTTTGAGAGTTCGACGGAGGCGACAGAGGCGGCTAGGCTCTCGATCTCTCTCTCTCTCTTGTTCCTCCTCCGGTGAGCTTTCTTCTCTCTCTATTTTTCTTCCTCTCCTTCTCTTTGGGGCTCTCCGCCATTTTCATTTTGTCTGAGTTCGTCGAGAGAGAAACAGAGGGGTCAAGATGGGGTGGATCTTAGCGACCTCCCATGATCTGCTGCAACCGTCCGTACGCGTCGACCTCTTCGCCTAATCCCTTGATCTTGATCGTACGATTTAGATTAAAGGTGCATCTCGGATGATACCTAGTACCTTAATGCTCTCAAATCCATCCGTTGGTAATCAATCGGATGGCCTAGGAAGGTTTATTTGATAAAGCTCGGTTTTATGGTGTGCTAGTATTCCCAAGTTGTGCCTCATTTGCACCCATTTATTCTTAATTACGGTCTACACACCACTTGAATTTTGTACACATCAATTACGGTTATTTGCTCAATTTTACCAACTTGCTTTGTTTCTAACTTGCTTCCCATGATTCTTTATAGGTGGTTTTGAATCTTGACGGGTTTCTCTTCAAAACAAATCACCTTTGCTTCAAGGTATCCATCGAAGCGTTTTTTCCTTTTCCTTTTCCATGACATGTGTAGTACCTCTCGTCTTTCACAATATGATGATTTGTATGATTGATATGTAGTCTTGTGCATGTATGGTTGTATGTCATTGTGCTTGATTATTTATTTCTTCTTTCTTCCCATGTATGCTTGTGACATGTCTCGGACGGGGACTAGGTCTTCGTCCAAAAAGGAACTTATTCTTGAGCTTAGTGAAAGGGGACACGGTCCACTCTCGCTAGGTTTTTCAAGACGTCAGAATTTTTGGCAAATCTCCTCATTACAAGGGAGGTGCTGCCGAAATTTTCAAAATTCTCAATCGTCCAACTAACCTTAATTCTCCTTCCTGCACAATTTTATGAGGCCAAACAACCGTCTATTTGAAATTTTATTATAAGGGTGATTTTGATTTTACGATCCTTGGCCATTTAGGGGCTTGTAAGAATCGGTTCTCGGCCACTTAGGGACTTGTGAGAACAAAGGGATTTGGAATTCTCGGCCATTTAGGGGCTTGTGAGAACAAAAGGATTTGGATTTCTCGGCCATTTAGGGGCTTGTGAGATCACAGGATTTGGGTTTCTCGGCCATTTAGGGGCTTGTGAGATCAAAGGATTTGGGTTTCTCGGCCATTTAGGGGCTTGTGAGATCAAAGGATTTGGATTTCAATTTAATTTGATTTAACTTGATTTTTATTTGGTTTGATTTGATTTATTTCAACTTATTTTTGATTTAGTTTGATCTTTTATTTGATAAGATTTAAGTTGGTTTATTGAACTTGATTTGGATTTAATTTGAGTTAATTGATTCAGTCACATTTTAAGTGATTTATTTGATTATGTTTTATGCTATTTATTAATTAATTTATTTACTATTTATTTACTATTCATTTATTTATTTGTTGAATTATTTGATTATCATGGGTTGATGATTTATTTTATGATTTATTTATCATTTATTTATAATTTATGATTTATTTAGTATTTATTTCTAATTCATGATTTATTTAACATTTAACATTTATTTATTTTTACTTAAAATTTATTTATTACTTACTTGTTTGTGTATATTTTATTTATTTATTTATTTATAACTTTAAGATTTATTTATGGTAATGTTATTTGATGGTTTATTGTGATTATTACTTATTCATTTTTATTTATTATTATTATTATTTAATAATCTTATTAAAGTAAATACTACCAATTTTATTTTATTATTATTATTATTTTTTTATTTAATTATACTTAAAAAGAAAGTGATAAAATTACTTAGAAAATTTATTAGAGTACTTAACTATTTTCTAAAAATTTAGAAAATTAAATTTTTATAATAGAAATACTTCAAAAATAGAGAACTACTTAATTTAACAACATATCATATGAAAATAACATTGGATTTGGTTTATTTAGATTTTTAGAAATTTTTGGGTAGTTTATTTGAATTTTTCTGAGATTCCTACTAATTTTGGTGAATTTTTGAAGTTTTAACAATTTATAAAACTAAATTTTAATTAGAAAATACTTTGAAAATACAAAAGAGGCACAAAATGACATAATTTTATACCAAAATACCAGTAAATCTAGATTCTACAGATTTTTAGGATTTTATGGATATTTTATTTGAATTTTTCTGAGTTGTATACTATTTTTAATTAATTTTTGAAATATAAATTAATTTGGAAAATTGTGATTGGGCCACGTGGACGTTGACTGGGCGCTGATTCAGCGCTGACTGCCAGAGACGTTGGGATTTCATGTGGCGAGTGAAGTGAGCTGCCACACGCAATCCGCCACAGATGATCCGACAAGGTTTTGGCGCTGAGATTTCGTCGAAGGGAGGTTAATTTTACATCGAAGTCCCTGTATTTATTTTATTCATGCGAAGGCCCTCTGAAGACGGATAGTCGGCGATCTAGGCCGCCATTGACGTCGATGTTGGCCTCTTTGTGCTCATTATACTGAGGAGAACAAAGCTATGATCCCCACTTGGGTTAAGTCGCATTTATTCGATCAAAAGACCATCATTTCCCACAAACTGAGCTTAGGAAATTATTCAATTTGGTCCTTCTATTTCTGTATTGACCTTTTCCGGCGAACTAGGCCACCTTAATCGTCATGCCTGGATTCTTTAGAAGCACGAAAGAGAGTATAATATGAAAGGATATTCAATTTTATTTTTTATTTGTCCAATTTTAATGAATTTACTTCATCCCTTCTGTGACTTCTGTCGGATTTCTTCGACGAAATTCCGACGATGGAGGCCACCATAGCCCACGATCCAGGGTTCCTTAGCTTCGTGGTGATCAGGGGAATCCGCTGGTGCCCTTGGTTAACCTTGCGTCAGCTTCATTTGGTGAGAGAGGCACGAGGACAGGGGGGGCATTTTTGTGCACTTTTGTTCAGTTACACGTAAAATAGTTTATAGCAATAGACTTTGTTTTGATGTTTAATTTGGATCACATTGAGTTTACTTTAGACATTAAAATCAATATAGGCCGGATGGGCAAGCTTTTTTGTGACATCCACAATTTGCAGATTTTGTATTAAACCATTACACTACTTGCTTTGGACAGTTTCTATATTTTGTTTGCTCAATTGCAGTAATACCAGTTACAGAGAGTACATGTTAAGTGTGCAATGATAACTACTACTCGACCAAAACTTTCTGAGCTGAGCTCAGAGAGTGCTTTTAGCCAAGTCATCCTAATTGCATCTCTCAAGCGCTAGGCGCTATTGAAGTGCAATCAGGGAAAGTTATTAGTTAGATCTCTCAAGCGCTAGGCGCTATTGAAATCTAAACTAATAATCTGATAGGAGCTACATTTTTTTTTTAGGCCAAACACCATGAACTGGTGGTTGAACCAGAGAAGAAAGAATAGAAAATGCCTTAAATCAATGCTTCAAAACGAGCTTCTTTTATTGACACGAATGTAATTTACAAACCAAAATCGCTCAATTTCTACCTCTTTCCCTCTGTCCCTAGCTGTTTGATCTAATGCCCGTCTCTCCTTTCACTGCTTATGCTCAATTGAGCTTAATTAAGTTTGTCTAACCTAACAACCCTTTGCGGCTACCTCCTCCCCTCCTTTCCTATCTTCAATTTCGAGTTTATATAGCCCGAGACCTAGGGTTTCATCCCATGGCCGAGAGCTCATCTCCATCGCTCAATTTCCATCAATGGTCGAGATCTAACTGTTGTTAGGGTTTGGTTTTCCAAAACCATGGGCTAGAGACCGTGGTTTTCGCATTCGTGGCGTTGGAGAGGGCCACGTCGACGAAAGAGTCTCGATTTCACCCTCTTTACCGGCTTCTCGCGGTAAGAAACAAAATTTTCCATTTTTACAGAGGAAGGAGGAAGCTCTGACAAGTGTGGGCCCACATGTCATGTTTAGTTAGAGATAGAGGGATGGATGAGCTTGTTTCACCGTGAGCCAGTGAGGGGTTCAAAATTTCAGAGTTTTCGGTTCATACGCCGGGTGCAAGCAAGATTTGAGGCGAGATGGAGGATTTTAAACGCAGCGACGTCGCATCCCCCCTGGGATCCGCTGCAATTGGTTGCACGCGCCCATTCCTTCCCTTTTTTCTGGAATTTTCTTGATATTTCATTTGAATTTCCATTAATTAATTGCTGCCAAATTTTCAATAAATCATTTGGAAGCCTTCCCAAGGGTATTTTTGAATGAAATTTTATGGGTAGGTTCATAAAAATATGAGGAATTTAATGGTTCAAAGATTTTTGGGAAATTCCTCATGGATTTATTTTTGGCAATTTTGTAGAGTTTTAGGGTTTCTTTGCAAAATGGAGGGTTTCTATTGACATTTTTGGTATTTTGAAATCATGATAATTCATCATAATTCCTAGGGGATTTTTGGGTAATTTTTTTTTTTTGAGAATTTTTGGAGTTTGTTTGGTATTTTTCATGGATTTTTGGACTTTCTTGCATTTATTTGTCATAAAATGGGTTATAATTTCATGCATTTTAGCATAATATTTTTGGGTTAAACAAATGCCCCCCACTGGAATTGGTTGTGACAATTCTGAAATGGGAACAAGCGATTCCAGTGGTTTCTCTTGACCGTTTTCTTGACTAATCCTTCTTGGATCATGAAGTTCCATTCCTTTGGTACTCGTCAAACTTGTGCTTGGTCAACTTTCCATGCTCAAGGTTTTTCCATGAATTTCACACACTTTCCTTTGATTTATGTGGGTATTTTGGCCCACACTTTATATTTGTTTGCTTGGGTTTATCCGCACCACGATTTAGGCTGAGGGAGTTTGGCTCACACCTGTATTTCCTCGGGCTTGGATATGGACTTTGCTTCCAACTTCCATTTCATTTCTCTTCTGACATCAACCTTGAGCGTTTTAATTTTCCTTGCACCTTTTTCAAACATTTCCTACACTATATTTTGGCTGGTGGATTTTGTGGAGCTGAAAAAAAAATTTGATGGAAGGAATGACTTATAAGGCCATAAAAGACAAGTCACCCTTTTTATTTTCCTCACCCGCTCATGCTTACCCTCTCATTAGGTATAGGCACTCATCATAATGGTACTCAATTGGTATTGACACGGCATGGGCGCGATTGATGTGGGGTTTTGGTGCCCTCAGATAGCTTCATAGGGCGGTGCCTTAATGCCTTCAGACGCCACAAAGGCTTAATCTTCATTAGGCATAGGTGTCTTGGAACACCACTAAGGCTTTCCTTGACACGGCTTCGCGTTCTCCAAGACTCGAAAGTCTCATCATCGACCGCGGATTATGATATAAGGGTAAATTTTCACAAAAGCGGGGCAAGTCTCTTTTCAAAAACTTACCCCTTTTATTGGCTAATATTTTGGGTTTATTTTGGGAATAAAATTTATTTATGATGGAATTTTGGATTTTGTTGAAAATTTATTGGCTAAGGTTTACAAAAAGGTTTTGTTTTGTTTTTTTTTTTTTTTTTTTTTAGATATCATTGGAATTTTTGCTTTATTGATCTTAATATATATACATTTTATTATACATTTCTTTTCTTTTTTGTCAGAATAAAGAGAAGATCATCATCAAGTGTAGTACTTCTTCAAGTATCGGCCATTGATTGGTGGAATTGCACACTTTCCTTCCTTGTCCACTAATTTGTAGGACCCTCCTTCATACACCTCTTTGATGATGTAAGGCCCTTCCCAGTTTGGGGCAAATTTTGGACCATGGTGTCGCCCCAAGATGGGCCTTCGTAGGACCAACACTAAATCTCCTTCCTTGAAAGCACGAGGCCTTACCATCTTGTCATAGGCTTTGGCCATTTGTGTTCTATACAGCTCCAGACTTTGTTGAGCCATTAACCTCTTCTCATCCATGGCATCCAATTCTTCGAGCCTTAAGCGGGCCCGCTTTTCCATAGGTAAACCTGCATGCATGGCTACCCTGAGAGATGGTAATTCAATTTCCAACGGCAACACCGCTTCCGTCCCAAATGCCAACGAGTAGGGAGTTGCTTGAGTGGGGGTTCTATAGGTCGTGCGATATGCCCAAAGTGCTTCTTGAAGTTTTTCATCCCAATTCCTGTGATTATTCCCCACCGTCTTCCTCAAGAGCTTAATCAAGACTTTGTTAAAGGCTTCAGCTAGCCCATTTGCTCTTGGATTGTAAATAGAAGAATATTTCCACTTTATTTTGTGTTGCCTAGCAAAAGCATAGATCTCACCACTCTTGAAAGCGGTACCATTATCAGATATGATTTCCCTTGGCGTACCAAAACGGTATAACACATGGTTCTTTAGAAACTGAATGACATCCCTACTTCTCACTTCTTTCAAAGGAACCGCCTCGGCCCATTTAGAGAAATAATCGGTAATTGCTAAAATGAATTTATGCCCTTTTGAAGATGGTGGATCAATGAGTCCAATCACATCCATTCCCCACATATCAAACGGCCAAGAGGCCACCGTTGGATGTAATGGATTAGGATGTTGGTGTATGAAATCACCGTGTACTTGGCACATGTGGCACTTCTTTGCTTGATTTTCACAATCCACAATCATGGTTGGCCAATAATATCCCATCCTCTTGATATGAAGCCTCATCTTAGGACCTGATTGATGAGCTCCACAAAAACCTGAATGCACTTCTTTTATGATCCTTTGAGCTTCTTCATATGACACACATCTCAACCACAATTGATCATAAGACCGTCTATACAACGTGTCATTCACATAAACATATCGAAGAATCCTCCGTCTCAATTGTTCTCTCTCGGCCCTTTCTGTAGGAAAAATTTGATACTTGAAGTAATCCACAAAAGGTTTCCTCCAATCCTCCTTTTCATCTATTTCTACCTCCATGGTTTCATCTGGGTCCATTAACAAATCCGCTTCCCATTCCTCCAAATCCACAAAAAGATTGACATTCATTTCCTTTTCAATTTCCAATAGATAAGGTGCAAGGGATCGTCGATTTCTTATGATGATTTGCACTTCCTCCCCATCAGGCTTGCTCAACTGAGTAGCTACTCGAGCCAAAGCATCAGCCATGCCATTGGAAGCTCTTGACACCTTTTCAAAAGTGATCTTTGAGAATTTGGCCATTAACTCTTGAGCTCTTTCATGATATTTCACTAATTCGGGCTTCTTCACATCAAATACTCCTTCAACTTGATTAAGGATCAATTGAGAATCTCCACACACCTTCATCTCTTTTATATTCATGCCAATTGCAAGTTCCAATCCAGCAATCAACGCCTCATACTCCGCTTCATTGTTTGTGCATGGCTCAGTCAATGCTATCGAGTGGCGAAGGATGCCTCCTTGAGGTGTAACAAAAACCAAACCCACCCCCGCTCGAACTCGAGGTAGCTCGGGCCTCTTGGAAGGTTGTATAGCGGATGATCCATCAAAGAACATCACCCATTCCGCTTCTTTCTTTTCTAAACATAAGCTTTGTTCATCTGGGAATTCACAATTCAAAGGGGAGTCATCGGGGACAGGATGTGCCGCCAGAAAATCAGCCATCGCTTGCCCTTTTATAGCCTTTTGAGGGGCATAAGTAATATCAAACTCCATGAGAGCAATGGCCCATCTTGCCAATCTTCCCGTTAACATGGGCCTGGTCATCAGATATTTCAATGGGTCTACTTTTGATATCAATGTGACCTTGTGGGACAACATGTAATGCCTTAGCTTCTTCGTGGCAAACACCAAAGCTAGGCAATGCTTTTCGATTGGACTGTATGATTGTTCGGCTCCAACCAACATGCGACTCAAGTAGTACAGAGCATTTTCCTTACCTTCTTCATTCTCTTGAGCCAAAAGTGCACCCAAAGATCCGTCCAAGGCCGTAGTGTAGATGACTAACGGCTTTCCTTGAATAGGCGCAGCGAGGACAGGAGGTTTGAGGAGATACTCTTTTATGTCCTCGAAAGCCTTCTGACACTTGGCATCCCATTTGAAAGGTACATCTTTCTTGGTCAAGTGAGTGAACGGCTTAATTCTTCCAGAAAGATTAGCAATAAACCTCCTGACGTAAGCCAACTGCCCCTGCAGAGAGCGAAGTTGTTTGAGAGTCTTTGGGGGAGGCATTTCTCTAATCGCCTTGATTTTTGCGGGGTCAATTTCAATGCCCCTGTGTCTCACCACGAATCCCAGAAACTTTCCAGAAGACACCATGAATGCACACTTCAAAGGATTCATCTTCAAAGCATATTTCCTCAATCTTTCAAACACCACTCTTAAGTGCTCAAAATGTTCATCAATTGATCGGGCTTTAACTACCAAGTCATCCACATAGCACTCAACTATCTTGTGAATTAAGTCATCAAATATCTTGGTCATTGCCCTTTGGTAAGTTGCCCCTGCGTTTTTCAATCCAAACGGCATCACCTTGTAACAAAAGATACCTATTGGCGTCCGAAAGGATGTGTGCCTTTGGTCTTCTTCATCCATAGGGATCTGATTATAGCCTGATGACCCATCCATGAAGGAATACACCACAAAAGAAGAAGTGTAGTCGACTATCAATTCAGTCACGGGCAATGGAAAGTCATCTTTTGGGCATGCCTTATTTAAGTCTCTAAAATCCACACACACCCGAATTTGTCCATTTTTCTTCTTTACCGGCACAATATTAGCAACCCAAATGGGATTTTCTTCTTCCCTGATGAAACCTGCATCAATCAACTTCTTCACCTCTTCAACAACCTTCTCTTCAAGCTCGACCCGCATGCGCCTTGGGGCTTGCTTAACGGGTTTCACACTAGGATCTATCTTCAATTTGTGAGAAGCCAAACTAGGGTCAAGTCCTGGCATCTCTGTGTAATTCCACGCAAAACAGTCTTTGTACTCCATTAAAAGTGCCTTCAATTGCTCTTGTTTTTCCAAAGGAAGCGATGCACTTATGAATGTCGGCCGTGGATCATCTTTAGTACCTAAATCTATCTCCAGAAGCTCATCAATTGTGTTTTGGCCCCCTTCCTCCAATTCTCGAGGTGCATTTTTTGCAACCTGTATGAACTCTTCCTCGTTTTCTTCTGGTTGTGACTCAATGGGCGTTATACCCACCATGTGACACTCAACAAATAGGACCTCCTCTCGAGGCACTTGAAAACCTAGCCCTTTGGTCTTCTTGAGCTTTCCATCTAGTCCTTTGACCCACATAGACTTTTCACTCCACAACTCTTGAAATGCCTTTGCATTTCGCCTGGAAATCGGCTCCAAACAACGGGCCTTTTGAAATAGACCTATTAACTTCTTGTTATAGTGACCCATTACTTCTATTCTTTCACATTCATCGTCTTCTTCTTCTAACCACTTCTCCCAATCATCAGAGCAAGCTGCCCCATCCGATGGCTCCACACTTTCGGCTTTGTAGAATAAAATTCCCTTATGAAATACCATCCTCTTTTGGACTTTCTCCACTTTAGGAGGAACATAGAAAATTTCCAAATCTTTTATTTGATTCACCTCTCTCGGGGTAAGTTCTTTAAAACAGCCCAGTGGGATTTGCTCTATAGCCATTGAGTCTTCACTTCTACCAAACCTCTCGTCAGAGTCAGTATCATATGCATAGATCACCTTTCTTTGCTTTTGATTTTTATCACTCGCCCCGCAAGAATTTTCACTTCGATCCTCTTCTTCATCTTTTATATAGAGCGGAGTCTTGACAGCACATGAGGTTTTGGACCTTCCTTTCAGGATCACCCTTTCGTTGTCATCCTCATTTTCTCTTTCAGCTCGCCATCTCATTCGGGGAGAGGTACTCCTTTGTGAAGTTGGGGCATAAAACCGCTCAATCTCTTCTAATTCCACTTCATGTGCCCCATAATATTGTGGATCTCCCTTGATTGTCTTTTGCTCACCGTCATGTATGTATTTGACACATTGGTGGAGGGTGGATGGCACAAGGTAATTCTCATGCAACCATGGTCTTCCTAACAAAGCCTTGTATGATGTATCGGCATCGATTACATAAAATTTGACCAAGGTTTCGAGCTCTCCAAACTTCATAGGAAGAGTGATTGACCCCAATGCTCGTTCAGAGTTTTGGTTGAACCCATGGATATAGACGTTCTCATCCAACAAACGCCTTCCTCCCAAAGCCAATTGATTCAATGATCTCAAAGGCAAAATGTTGATGGAGGAGCCTGGATCTACCAACATTCGGCTTAGTTGATTTCCATTAGTTTTGCCTGTAATATAGAGTGGTTGGTTATGCTGAGCCTTTCCCATCATTAGGTCCACATCTGTGAATGTAATCTGACTTTTGGGCTCCACATAAAGGGCCTCAGTCATATGCTTTTCCGCCAAATAAGCTTGGAACTTCTCGGGTTCTTGCAACACCTCCATCATTGTTTCTCTAAGCTCTTTCGACATCATTAACGCCTCAAATACACTGATCAGTGCAGGGGTGCGTCTCAAATGAGCCAAGATATTGTACTCTCCAACATTTTCTCTTGCCTTTTGACTTGGCCCCGGCTCCTCAACAGTTTCTTGCCCTTTGCCTTTACCTTTGGCCTTTTCATTCTCCTTAGGCGCTTGCCTTTCAGGGATGTTGGTGCCAGATCGAAGATTTAGGTGACACTCCTTTTCTTCAAACATACCTTTGGCAAAAAGACCTTGATACAATACATCATCTTCTTCTTCCTCAGAATCATAATAATAAATGACAAGTTCTTCTTCTTTTCCTGTCCCCTTTAATTCTTCTCCTTTTGTTTCTTCTTGATTAATTTGCTTCACTAGCTTTTGCACTTGGCACTCCTCATGATCAGATTCTTCAGTTACCACTATAATGGCATTGCACTCCACATTACGTCTTTCATTCCTCTTTTGAAATACCGCATTGGCCTGAGCATGAGGAGCTGGTTCTTGCTTGAAACTTTGAGGTATAATAAGATCCCCTTCCTTGATCATTTTCTCGAGAATATCTTTAAAGACATAGCAATCTCCAACAGGGTGTCCCAAGACCCTATGGTAGGCACAATAAGTCGGGTCATTCACCTTATTTTGTTCTTCCGGCCTTTTGCAAATAGGCAACTCTATAGCTTTCCCCTCCAACACTTGTTTGAGCAAGGCCGCTGTCTTTTCTTTCTTGAATGAATAGGGCTTACTCAAGCGCTCATTCAAAGGTGTTCGAATCCAACTACTTCCACTACTTCCACCACTATTGTTGTTTTTATTTCCTTTAAAACCACCATCTCGATTAGTAGAAGCTTCATTGGCCCCGGCTATTTTAAGAGGACCTTGAGTTTTATTGCCTTGATCATTTCTATTATTATTATTGAATCGGGCCTCTTTAGGTGGCCCAATATGCACCACTCTCGCCACACGAGTCACAAGATCTTCATAGGTATAAATGTCACTTCCAGATAACGGCCTCCGAATCCAATCATCCAAATTTCTTATCAAAAACTCTACGGCCTCCGCTTCGGGCATCTGGTGCGTGCACCTTATATTCATGTTCCTCCACCGATTGATGTAATCCAGTGCTTTCTCTCCTTGTTTTGGCTTTTCAGAAGCTAGGTCGGCCATACTAATTCTTTGTGTCACCATAGCAAACTTAGATCTAAATATCTCTTCCATTTCATCCCATGTTTCAATTGAATCATTTTCAAGGGAAGAGTACCATTCAAATGCGGCACCCGTCAAACTTTGAGAGAATTGCCTAAAAAGGAGAGCTTCGTCACAAGAGGTATTGCCACACGCATTCCTAAACTGCACCAAATGCTGATCAGGAGTAATTCCCTCTTTTCCTGTGCCATCAAAGAGATTGAACTTTGGCACTTGGTAATTAGAAGGATAAGCAACTTGCTCATATTCTCTTGGGTAAGGCCTTCCACACCTCTTTCGAATGTTAACCAAACGGCCCGCTCCTGATGCTTGGAGCTGCTGATTTATCATATCTTGAATGATTTGCTTGGTCGGCTCTGATTTTCTTGCCCCTGTCCGAGATCGTGCCCCAGGAACTTCATCTTCCTCGGACTCATATTTAGACTTACTCTTCTTTTCTTTAGAATGCCTTTTATATCCTCTTTCTTCTTCTTCTTCTGAAGACTCATACTTGATCTTATTCTTCTTTGTTTTGGATGATTTTCTTTTGCTCTTCTCTTCTTCTTCATCAGAAGTCTCATATCTGTTCTTACTCTTTCTTTCTTTTACCATTTTCTTTTTGCCTTTTTCTTCTCCTTCATCAGAAGACCCATATTTATTCCTATTCTTCCTTTCTTTTGAAGCTTTTTTCTTATGTTTGTTCTCTTCTTCTGAAGAGGAGGAGTATTCTTTCTCAAGCTCTCCGAGCAAATTCTTCTTTTCCAAAAGTTTGTACATTTTCTTAAGCAATTCCTTATCTTTCTCTCTTTCATCCATTAGTTGAGACATCTTCCTTTCATTTTTCTCCAATATACTCATCAATCGAGTATCCTTCCCTTCCATCCATCGATTTTTATCATCATCACTTTCTTGAGCGCTCTCAATTAGCACCTCTTCTCCTTGGGGAATATTGTGACTTGAAGACGTGTGATCTTTATTATCTTTGCCATCCTTTTTGGTCAAAATGACTTCTTCGTCACCGGCCATATTTACAAAGGCATGCATCTCATTTTCTCCACTTGTTCTAATCATGTTCACATAAGCATGAACCACTGGCTCCTTCTCACGCCAAACTAAGCGCCTCCTTTTGTTTTGTGACTCTTGACTAGCCACTCCGACCACCAAATGAGTCTCATCCTTAGGCACCCACATTTTCTTGGGCTTTGTTTCCTTCCTTAAAGGTCCTAAACGTTCCTTTACAGGAGTGGTAGCTCTTTCACCTCCTTTCCGCCCCAATCTCTCCTTCACAGGGGTTGATTCTCTTTTTTGCCCTTTCGGCCCCAACCTCTCATGGACTGGTATACGGGGGAACACAAGTCTTTCTTTTACCGATTGCCTCCTTTGAGGATTTCTGCCCCGGAACTGGACCTGGTATTCATGAGGAAATTCCTCCATTGTCTTCAACACAGCCTTAGGAGAATTCTTCCGAACCAGTCTGAGAGGTGCAAATGGGTTGCTGACTGGGAGATTAGGCCTCACCTCCAACTCATTCTTATACGCTCTTTGTACTTTTTTGATGGTCCTTGTGCCTTGGGAGACCGGCACATACACTTTTCTCACTGTTGCGTTCTTTTGAGGAGACTGACGACGACGGCGCCTCCTGGGAGAAGATGTTGATCCTGGGTGGGCCCTCTTTTGAGGTACAAGAGCCCATTCCTTTTCTTCAATGGTAATCTCAGTAGGAGTTTCAAGAACCCGAGAAACCACCACTGGTTCATCTTGAGGTTCTTCAACAACATGAGCAAGTTGAAAGCTACCATCCTTTACTTGCACTATAGGCACAAAAGAGTGCCCATACGGCATGGTCCCAAACATGTACTCATGCTGGTAAACGATCGGTACTCCTCCAATCCTGAACATTCCCGAAGGCTTGCTCATGTCGACTGGTGTAAAAGCCATTTCCTGCAAGCAAACACCTCGAAATGTTAAGGTTAGCAATGTTTATTTAAAATTCTAATGTTTACAAAACAATCTTCTAGCCTTTTACATTCAATTTCTCAAATCTCAAAGATGAGAGGAGAAAGAGGTCCCACCGGGCGTGCCAGAGAATCTGTGGTGACTTTTTCGTCATTTCTCGAAGAATGATTGGATTTCCTCAAGAACAAGAATAAGTCTTAGATTCACCCCTCACGAGCCTGAGTTCGAGTGCTGATGCCTCTTAACGACCAGAGAACATCGACTAGAATCCATTATCGTAAGGGTTTATTAATTTGTGGATCCTTTCTTTCCAATAGGCGCAAGCCCCTATTGTTAATTACCCCGTGGTTTCCCACGAGAACCTCTGATTAAGAGATTCGAGAAATTAAATGTAATAGGCTAGAAAATTGCTATTTAAATGATTTTTGGTTTAGACAAGGCTCGATTGATGGCACCAAACCTAATTAGACGGGACACAATTGAGGGTACAAATGATTTATTTCTTTTGGGCTTAGACCAGATTCGATTGATGGCACCAGACTTAATTGACGGGGCCTAATTGAGAATGTCTAAAATGCGTATAAAACTAAGACTATCTAAAACTAAGAATATCTAAAGTTAAGGATAACTAAAACTAAAATTAAAACTAAACCGTCTATTTGAAATTTTATTATAAGGGTGATTTTGATTTTACGATCCTTGGCCATTTAGGGGCTTGTAAGAATCGGTTCTCGGCCACTTAGGGACTTGTGAGAACAAAGGGATTTGGAATTCTCGGCCATTTAGGGGCTTGTGAGAACAAAAGGATTTGGATTTCTCGGCCATTTAGGGGCTTGTGAGATCACAGGATTTGGGTTTCTCGGCCATTTAGGGGCTTGTGAGATCAAAGGATTTGGGTTTCTCGGCCATTTAGGGGCTTGTGAGATCAAAGGATTTGGATTTCAATTTAATTTGATTTAACTTGATTTTTATTTGGTTTGATTTGATTTATTTCAACTTATTTTTGATTTAGTTTGATCTTTTATTTGATAAGATTTAAGTTGGTTTATTGAACTTGATTTGGATTTAATTTGAGTTAATTGATTCAGTCACATTTTAAGTGATTTATTTGATTATGTTTTATGCTATTTATTAATTAATTTATTTACTATTTATTTACTATTCATTTATTTATTTGTTGAATTATTTGATTATCATGGGTTGATGATTTATTTTATGATTTATTTATCATTTATTTATAATTTATGATTTATTTAGTATTTATTTCTAATTCATGATTTATTTAACATTTAACATTTATTTATTTTTACTTAAAATTTATTTATTACTTACTTGTTTGTGTATATTTTATTTATTTATTTATTTATAACTTTAAGATTTATTTATGGTAATGTTATTTGATGGTTTATTGTGATTATTACTTATTCATTTTTATTTATTATTATTATTATTTAATAATCTTATTAAAGTAAATACTACCAATTTTATTTTATTATTATTATTATTTTTTTATTTAATTATACTTAAAAAGAAAGTGATAAAATTACTTAGAAAATTTATTAGAGTACTTAACTATTTTCTAAAAATTTAGAAAATTAAATTTTTATAATAGAAATACTTCAAAAATAGAGAACTACTTAATTTAACAACATATCATATGAAAATAACATTGGATTTGGTTTATTTAGATTTTTAGAAATTTTTGGGTAGTTTATTTGAATTTTTCTGAGATTCCTACTAATTTTGGTGAATTTTTGAAGTTTTAACAATTTATAAAACTAAATTTTAATTAGAAAATACTTTGAAAATACAAAAGAGGCACAAAATGACATAATTTTATACCAAAATACCAGTAAATCTAGATTCTACAGATTTTTAGGATTTTATAGATATTTTATTTGAATTTTTCTGAGTTGTATACTATTTTTAATTAATTTTTGAAATATAAATTAATTTGGAAAATTGTGATTGGGCCACGTGGACGTTGACTGGGCGCTGATTCAGCGCTGACTGCCAGAGACGTTGGGATTTCATGTGGCGAGTGAAGTGAGCTGCCACACGCAATCCGCCACAGATGATCCGACAAGGTTTTGGCGCTGAGATTTCGTCGAAAGGAGGTTAATTTTACATCGAAGTCCCTGTATTTATTTTATTCATGCGAAGGCCCTCTGAAGACGGATAGTCGGCGATCTAGGCCGCCATTGACGTCGATGTTGGCCTCTTTGTGCTCATTATACTGAGGAGAACAAAGCTATGATCCCCACTTGGGTTAAGTCGCATTCATTCGATCAAAAGACCATCATTTCCCACAAACTGAGCTTAGGAAATTATTCAATTTGGTCCTTCTATTTCTGTATTGACCTTTTCCGGCGAACTAGGCCACCTTAATCGTCATGCCTGGATTCTTTAGAAGCACGAAAGAGAGTATAATATGAAAGGATATTCAATTTTATTTTTTATTTGTCCAATTTTAATGAATTTACTTCATCCCTTCTGTGACTTCTGTCGGATTTCTTCGACGAAATTCCGACGATGGAGGCCACCATAGCCCACGATCCAGGGTTCCTTAGCTTCGTGGTGATCAGGGGAATCCGCTGGTGCCCTTGGTTAACCTTGCGTCAGCTTCATTTGGTGAGAGAGGCACGAGGACAGGGGGGCATTTTTGTGCACTTTTGTTCAGTTACACGTAAAATAGTTTATAGCAATAGACTTTGTTTTGATGTTTAATTTGGATCACATTGAGTTTACTTTAGACATTAAAATCAATATAGGCCGGATGGGCAAGCTTTTTTATGACATCCACAATTTGCAGATTTTGTATTAAACCATTACACTACTTGCTTTGGACAGTTTCTATATTTTGTTTGCTCAATTGCAGTAATACCAGTTACAGAGAGTACATGTTAAGTGTGCAATGATAACTACTACTCGACCAAAACTTTCTGAGCTGAGCTCAGAGAGTGCTTTTAGCCAAGTCATCCTAATTGCATCTCTCAAGCGCTAGGCGCTATTGAAGTGCAATCAGGGAAAGTTATTAGTTAGATCTCTCAAGCGCTAGGCGCTATTGAAATCTAAACTAATAATCTGATAGGAGCTACATTTTTTTTTTAGGCCAAACACCATGAACTGGTGGTTGAACCAGAGAAGAAAGAATAGAAAATGCCTTAAATCAATGCTTCAAAACGAGCTTCTTTTATTGACACGAATGTAATTTACAAACCAAAATCGCTCAATTTCTACCTCTTTCCCTCTGTCCCTAGCTGTTTGATCTAATGCCCGTCTCTCCTTTCACTGCTTATGCTCAATTGAGCTTAATTAAGTTTGTCTAACCTAACAACCCTTTGCGGCTACCTCCTCCCCTCCTTTCCTATCTTCAATTTCGAGTTTATATAGCCCGAGACCTAGGGTTTCATCCCATGGCCGAGAGCTCATCTCCATCGCTCAATTTCCATCAATGGTCGAGATCTAACTGTTGTTAGGGTTTGGTTTTCCAAAACCATGGGCTAGAGACCGTGGTTTTCGCATTCGTGGCGTTGGAGAGGGCCACGTCGACGAAAGAGTCTCGATTTCACCCTCTTTACCGGCTTCTCGCGGTAAGAAACAAAATTTTCCATTTTTACAGAGGAAGGAGGAAGCTCTGACAAGTGTGGGCCCACATGTCATGTTTAGTTAGAGATAGAGGGATGGATGAGCTTGTTTCACCGTGAGCCAGTGAGGGGTTCAAAATTTCAGAGTTTTCGGTTCATACGCCGGGTGCAAGCAAGATTTGAGGCGAGATGGAGGATTTTAAACGCAGCGACGTCGCATCCCCCCTGGGATCCGCTGCAATTGGTTGCACGCGCCCATTCCTTCCCTTTTTTCTGGAATTTTCTTGATATTTCATTTGAATTTCCATTAATTAATTGCTGCCAAATTTTCAATAAATCATTTGGAAGCCTTCCCAAGGGTATTTTTGAATGAAATTTTATGAGTAGGTTCATAAAAATATGAGGAATTTAATGGTTCAAAGATTTTTGGGAAATTCCTCATGGATTTATTTTTGGCAATTTTGTAGAGTTTTAGGGTTTCTTTGCAAAATGGAGGGTTTCTATTGACATTTTTGGTATTTTGAAATCATGATAATTCATCATAATTCCTAGGGGATTTTTGGGTAATTTTTTTTTTTTGAGAATTTTTGGAGTTTGTTTGGTATTTTTCATGGATTTTTGGACTTTCTTGCATTTATTTGTCATAAAATGGGTTATAATTTCATGCATTTTAGCATAATATTTTTGGGTTAAACACTATCATAGTGAAATGTAAATAAAAATAAAAAAGGTATATATAGTACAAAAAACAGCAGTACATGAATTGATAGAGGAATTTATACACAATATTTACATTGGAATTTCGAATCATCCAAACTAGGCAAGTTGTTCAACGAGGCAATGGCAAGCCAGACTAAAACGTTGATCAGAGAATTAGTAACAAGCTACCCACATATATTTGATGGCTTAAATAGTCTGGTAGACGTTGGTGGTGGCACCGGAACTGCAGTCAAAATTATCACCGAAGCATTTCCAAGACTGAGATGCACAGTGTTTGACCTTCCACATGTTGTTGCAAAGGACTTGAAAGGCGACACCTTTGATGCAGTTGGAGGAGATATGTTTGAAATGATACCTCCAGCTGATGCAATTTTTCTTAAGGTTTCCTCCTTCTTAAAGCATCAGATTTAATTAGTAAAACATTGTTTATTACTGGTATTTGTTTAATTTTCAGTTATATAGTCAGACGTTACCAGCAGAAGTTATGTATACTTCCACCATAAAATGATTATTCACTGTTTCTCTACAACATGTTTCTAGAATGTCCTCCATGACTGGGGCGACGAAGATTGTATTAGGATACTCAAGCGATGCAAAGAAGCAGTTGAATCGAGCAAAAATGGTCGCAAGGTAATTGTTGTCGACATCATTGTAGATTCTGAGAATCACGACCCAAAAGCATTGGAGACTAGTCTTTTTTCTGATGTTCTTATGATGTGTTTATTTGGAGCGAAGGAACGTTACATGAAGGAATGGCATAACATTATTCTTGGGGCAGGCTATTCTCACTACAACATATATCCTGCTCCGTTGGGTGTTAATTCTATTATTGAGCTCTTTCCATGAATAGTATCGTGTTAAATGCTCTGTAGCTTGGATATACCGTATTGAGCTGTCATGCTAAACATATATATATAACAGTTGAGGGGAGAGTAATGTTTATTATGGTAAAAATAAAAATAAAATGAGATGCCTAATCGGCATAAGCAATATGTAGCTGTCTACGAGATTTATTGTATATGCCTGAGATTTAACATAAAACTAAATTATTTGAGTTTTCTTAATTTGAAAACTTTTGTAAATATCTTCGCTTATTCATTGTCTATGAATCCCAACCCCCCCTCCACAAAAAAAAGTCAGTAAATCTTCTAAATTTGACAATCAAGTTTAAATAATAATTTGCCAATTTATGAAACTTTTACATAAGTAATTTGTTAACAATTATTTTGTTTCCAAAAATCACAAATGAACTTTAAAAAATATTGATGAAATTTCACTTCAATGATATAAAAATTCAGGCACCTCAACCAAGAAATATAATTCATTGCTGTAATTTGAAACTTAAACAAATGGCTCTCGGCATGGAGACAAATGCTTGCTTCAGCCTCGCAAAAAGCCTAGGTTCTCTCTCTTCAACTAGGCTTGACAATACCGTGCCGTTTCGTATATTTTTCGTTCCGTCTAAACAAAACGAAAACGAAATAATAGATGAGTTTCATTTTTGAAATGGAACGAAACGGAAATTTTGTTTCGTTAACCGAAACAGAATGAAAACAGAACTGCCATGTTCTGTGGCCACTTCTCACGTTTTACACCCCTAAGTGGCATAATTGTAAATTAGCAGAATTGTAAATCTGATGAATTTGCAGCCTATAAATAAGGCAGCTCACCTTGTATACTCATTTGGAATGAGTATATTCAATATTTCTCAACATGTTCAAAATCTCGTTTTTATGCACCAAAAAATTAATATAATTTTTAAAAAATGCATGGTAATTTATAAACTCAAGGTCACATAAAAAGTTCACTATTACATTTTTCAGAGTAATAAACAGTATCTGGTACTCTGACTAGAGACCCAGGTCACCGTTACAATGATTTCTGTTTAAGAATGTAAAAGCCATTGGGGCATATTCAGACTTTCCACTAAGAGTGTGCTCTAGGAGACGAGAATCGAGGGGACGGAATGGGAGCGGAAGAGGCTTACCTGCTCCAGCGCCTTCTTCAGTTCCTTCTAGCCTTCTAGGTGAACGGATGGAAACAGAAGACGCAAATGTTTAATTGCAGAAGAAATTTATCATCTGGGTGTAAATATGGAAACGGAAAAACTTTTTTTTTTCTACCCATAGTACCCTTCAAGTCCTCGGTCACTGACACTGACAGTGGTCCCCACGACGAATTAGTTTTCCTCGGTACCTCTCCAAATTCACGCTAAATTGAGCATCGCTATATGGCCTACATGCCTTCCAAAATATTGTTAGACTTGATTGATCCCATGGGATACAAGTAGGGGTGAGAGAAAAACTCGTAACTCGTGAGTTACTCGAACTCGACTCGAGAAAAACTCGTTGATAACTCAAGTTAACAGGACTCGAGTTCTAGCAACTCGAGTTATGCCGACTCGTGAGTTATATTTGGCGAGTTCGAGTTAGGCCCAACTCAACTCGGCTCAACTCGAGTCGGCAGCATATACATGCCGAGTAAATAAAAATATTGTATCAGTGTATAGTCCAAAAATTTTAAGTGTATAGCCTAAAAATTATAACCGTATAAACCTAATTCTCGTCCCCAAATAACTTTCCTTCTCAATGCACAGATGAGATATTTGTTTGTATGTGCAGAAATTTTTATTTTGAGATAATTATTGCATCTATTTACATATTCACGAGTTGTAAACCGAGTCACGAGTTGACTCGAGTTACAAAATGGCGAGTTCGAGTCAGCTTGGATAGCTCGGAACTGCCTCCCGAACGAGTCACGAGTTGACTCGAGTTGTAACGAGTTCAAGTTCGAGTTAGGCTCAACTCGCTCGAACTCGGCTCGTATATAGCCCTAGATACAGGCATGGTTGGCAAACAATGTGGTGGTTAATTACAGTTTGCTTGAGCTGCTATTTATTGTTTTCCCTGTTTTATTGGATAGTACTTAATGTTTTAATTGGGATGATTCGATTAATTGATTAATTTAGTTATGAAGTGGCTGGATCAACTGATCATTACCATTAAAGCCGACAGCTTGTCAGACACACATTCAATGAAACACAATAATCGAGATTTCTATGATTTTTTTCTCGATCGATGATTTTCTTTGCGTAATCTCTTTCAAGTTGTGTGATGAAGATTTGAAAGAGGGTAATATAGTCATTTCATATTTTAAAAATTAGGTGTCAAAACTTTAACATCTAATAAATTTAGAAAGCTTTATTGATTTTCTTATCTGTGTCGGTATTACAATACAGCTATATATATATATCCTCAATCACTCTGACGCACTAAAGGAAACTAATCTAGCTATATCTAATTACAATCAAACACTGATACACAATATCTAAATAATATCTAGACTATATATCTGCATATCTTCATACTCCCCCTCAAGTTGGAGCATGCAAATCACAAATGCCCAACTTGCATGTAAGATAATCAAATTGAAGTTTTCCAAGTGCCTTAGTAAAAATATCAGCGAGCTGTTCATTAGATGCCACGTGACATGTAACAATCTTGCCCTCATGAATTTTGTCTCGCACAAAATGACAATCAACTTCAATGTGCTTGGTTCTCTCATGAAATACAGGATTAGCGGCAATGTGAAGTGCAGCTTGGCTATCACAGAACAGCTTCATCGGTTGCTCATGTGCTACTCCAAGAAATTGCAAAATTGACTTTAGCCAAGTTAATTCACAAGCAAGCGAGGCCATGGAACGATACTCTGCCTCTGCTGACGACCTTGACACCGTATGTTGTTTCTTTATTTTCCATGAAATGGGTGAACCACCTAATACCACAAAATAGCCTGTCAGTGATCTTCTAGTAATCGGACAACTAGCCCAATCAGAGTCACATTACCCATACAACTGCAAGTCATTCTCAGCTGGAAGAATAATTCCTTGTCCTGGATTCTTCTTCAAATATCGCACGACCCTCAATGCTGCAGCATAGTGAACCTGAAGAGGAGCATTCATGAATTGAGCCAAAGTGTGCACAGCATAACACAACTCAGGTCGTGTAACTGTGAGATAAATTAGTCTTCCAACCAAGCGGCGATACTTCTCTGCATCTTTCATGAGATCACCAGTTGCCTTTGCCAAGTTATGATTTTGCTCCAAAGGTGTCATGGCTGGCTTCGCACCAAGAAGCCCACATTCAGCTATGATGTCAAGGGTGTATTTTCGCTGACTCAAGAACAAACCAATTGGACCTTTGGCTATCTCAATGCCTAGAAAATACTTGAGTTGACCCAAATCTTTCATATGAAAGTTGATACACAAGTATTCCTTGAACTTGTTTATTGCTTCATTATTGTTTCCTGTAACCACTAAGTCATCCACATAGACCAAAACGGTCAGACAAACATCACCCTTGTTGTACACAAACAAAGAGTAATCTGCACGTGACTGAGCAAAACCATAACCTTCTAGCGCAGCAGCAAGCTTTGAAAACCACATACGTGGTGCTTGGCGCAGTCCATAGAGTGATTTCTTCAAGCGACACACTTTATCAGGGTGAGAAACTCCAAAACCTGGTGGCATTCGCAGGTAGACTTCTTCATGCAAATCACCATACAAAAACGCATTATGCACATCCATTTGGTGCATTGTCCAGCCCCTAGCCACTGCTACTGCGAGCACAACTCGAACAGTAGTCATTTTCACCACTGGTGAGAATGTTTCTTTATAGTCTATGCCTTCCACCTGTCGATTTCCCAACGCCACCAGTCGCGCCTTGTATCGCTCAATGGTTCCATCTGAGTTGTATTTAATCTTATACACCCATTTACACCCAATGGAAGTCTTTCCTGGTGGCAAATCCTCCACACTCCATGTATTATTTCTTTCGAGTGCCTCTATTTCAGCTAGCATCGCATCTCGCCAGTTTTTGCTTTTCATGGCTTCTCCAAAGTGGTTAGGCTCTTTTTCCTTGGTAACTGCGCTCAGGAACTTTCTGTGATTTAATGAAAACCTGTTACAATTTACATAATGAGAAATAGAGTAAGGAGTACCTGAGGAGTCGGCTGATGTAGAGTGAGCATAAAAGGGATCAACATGAGCAGTGTAACAAATATAATCACGCAATTTAGCTGGTGGATTTCTCACGCGAGTAGATGATTCCCTGGTCGTGGCTTGAGGTTCAATTGGGACATCTACAGAAATGGTGTTTTCATGTGAATCATTTCTCAACAAATCTACTTGCTCTTCTTCATTGTTGAAAACAGGATTGCTTTCAGTAATTACATCATTGCTCCCCCTCACTTCAATATCTTCTCCATTATTTGAGTCATACTCACAATCAACAAAAACTTCCTGAACCCTTCTGTGTGCTCTCGTATTCACCTCTGCATCACTTTCAATTTTCTGCTTGAAAGGAAAAACACTTTCAACAAACACCACATCTCTAGATATAATAAATTCATTTGTCTCCAAATCAAGGACACGCCACCCTTTCTTTCCAAATGGATACCCCATAAACACACACTTGCGAGCTCTACTACTGAACTTATCAGAGGTTGAAATTTTAATATAACACAAACAACCAAAACACCGTATAGGCGCATAGGATGGTGGTTTGTTAAATAACATTTCATATGGAGTTTTATTGTGCAACAGTGGAGTGGGTGTGCGATTAATCAAATAAGTGGCTGCCAAGATGCATTCTCCCCAAAATTCAAGTGGCACATCAGATTGAAATCTTAGAGCTCTGGCCACATTCAATATATGGCGGTGTTTTCTTTCTACTCTACCATTTTGTTGAGGAGATCCTACACATGAGGTTTGGTGTATTATTCCATGTTCAGTGCAAAATTGTTTCATAATTCTAGATGTGAACTCGGTTCCATTGTCACTTCGAATGAACTTAACCAACTTTTGAAACTGAGTGCAAACCATTTTGATAAAACCTTGTAATAACCCAGCAGTTTCACTCTTGTCTTTCATTAAATATACCCAAACAGCACGTGAAAAATCATCAACAATTGTTAGAAAATAGTGTGCACCACAAGAAGAAGCAACTCGATAAGGCCCCCAAATATCACAATGAATTAACTCAAAAGATTCATTTGCTTTATTCAAACTAATAGGAAATACATCTCTTGTTTGTTTTGCTTTTAAACAAATTTCACACACATGCTTTGAGCTACTACTATCATTCTTAACACCAGAAATAAAAGAGGTTAGCTGGAATGAAGGATGTCCCATCCTTTGATGCCATAACTCATGATCTTCTTTTCTTCTCGCATGACACACTCTTCCTGATGCCTTCGGATGATAATAGTAGATTCCATTTTTATGCTCACCCACACCAATCAACGTCCTCGTAATGCAATCTTGTACCACACATAACTCATTAGTAAAAGTAACAAAGCAATCATTATGTTTGATCAATTGTCCAATAGAAATGAGGTTGCAATTTAGAGAGGGCACATAAAGAATCCTTCTGAGAACAACTCCTGGCAAATACACTGTGCCTTCATGTTCTGCAATAGCATGTTCGCCATTAGGAAGTTCAACTACAGATGGAGCCACTTTGCACACTTCTTTCAAACAACCAAAGACCCCAGTCATGTGATGAGAAGCCCCACTGTCTAGTATCCACGACACACCAGAAAACTCACCATGCAATTTTTCATTTGAAGCATTTGCATTAGGTGAACTTGTACTGGCCAAGATAGCTTTTATTTGCTGCACCTGAGCATCAGATAGACCTGCAACTGAGCTTGATGAATTGGACGCGCCACCTTCCTGTGCAATGTTGTTGACACTCTGCACAGCGTTTGCTTGTGCACGGCCCCGACCTCTTCCTCTGCCGAAACCACGTCCTCCTCTTCCTCCACGTCTGCCTCTGCCCCATCCTTCTGGATAACCAATAATCTCAAAACAGTTAGAAATTTCATGGCCAATCTTTCCACAGTGAACGCAAGTCGGCTTCTCTCCTGTCTTTGTTTGAAAAGATTCAGTTTTGTTAATCTGCACAGCAAAACCGACTGCATCACTTCTTTCTTCACGTCCCCTTGTAACTGTTTTGTGTCGCTCCTCTTGAATCACCATAGAGTAGACCCTATTCAAAGTAGGAAATGGATCCATACTCAAAATATTGGTTCGGATGGAACTGAAGCCTTCATCAAGACCCATCAAGAATTGATGAATCTTTTCATTTTCTTTCTCTTTGAGGAACATGGCAGTCAAGTTGCATGTGCATCCACGACATATACACGTCGGAGCACTCACATAACTACTAAGTTCATCCCACAGAGTCTTGAGTCGTGTGTAGTATTCAACTATCGGTTGGCCTTGCTGTTTAGCACCCGCAATGTCTGCCTTCAACTGATAAATGCGTGGCACGTCACCAACTGAGAATCTGCCCTTCAAATCATCCCAAAGCTCTTTCACCGTCTCAAAGTACGCCACACTAGGTTGAAGAGTTGGATCAATACAATTGAAGAGCCACGACACCAGCATGGAATTACAACTACCCCACACGGCTGCCTCAGCCGTAGCAACCGCCGGTTCTGTAATCGTGCCATCAACAAAACCAAGTTTATTCTTGGCGCGCAGAGCATTGCGCATGGCCTTCACCCATAGATCATAGTTATCGCCTTTGAGAATACACGAACTAATGAGCATCCCAGGACTGTCAGAAGGAGAAAGATAAAAAGGAGAATTATGACCAACAGATGTCGTGGAAACAACCTCCTTTGGAACTTTGTTATCATCATCACTCGTATTCCCCATGGCCGCCGTAATGGAATTGAAGATAGAATTAGGTTACGGCTCTGATACCATAATAAATTTAGAAAGCTTTATTGATTTTCTTATCTGTGTCGGTATTACAATACAGCTATATATATATCCTCAATCACTCTGATGCACTAAAGGAAACTAATCTAGCTATATCTAATTACAATCAAACACTGATACACAATATCTAAATAATATCTAGACTATATTTCTGGATATCTTCATAACATCTATGTTCACTCTCTAAAACTAGAGCAAAATACCATTATTTCTATTCCGTCAAATTTATTTTTTCTTCCATTCCATTCCATATTTCCATTACCTCTTATTCTTAATCAAATTCTAGTGCAACGTCTAGGACGTCACTTTCTCTCAGCCTTTCCTACGTCACTTTGTCCTATCAAAACTATGATATCTTCTAAATTCCTAGGGGTTATTGTAGAAAAACCACGAAATGCCCAATCCCAAAATCCAAATCCCATCATATTAGAACAACTAAAGAATAAATGATCAATAGATTCAGCTGTCACAATAAATACACTTGTACCCTCCTTGTCTGTTAATTATTTATGCGTTTTATATATTGCTTTGTTTGAGCCAAGTTTGGATGATTAAAAAAGAAAATTAGAGGTTGCACCAAAGAACAGGGAGGCCTGCGTATGCAGAAAGTTTCTAAATGTACACTTTAAAAAACAATAAATAAAACAGCGATAACATGAAATCTCCGAAAATGTGAAAAATCATTTAGTTTAATGGGCCAATGTACAGTGTATTAAATTCGGAAGGATTGATTTGTGGAATGATAAGCGGGTTGATGAGATGCATCAAAAAGTCTTCCTTAAAAGTTGGAATCAATTTTTCTAAAATTTTTAAAAAAATATTTAAAAATTTTGAAAAATGTAATATTTGGTTTGTATGGAGATTTCAATAGAAAAAACATATTAAATGGTTTGGATCGATCATCTGAAAGTATATTCAAAAGTTTTGATTGCAACTCATGGAGGGCTTTTTGTGATGTATCTCCTTGTAAAAAACTCTATATGTATTATGAGGAATGCTAAAATACTACGCGTAGCATGGATGGGTCTGTATTACGCGTTCATTCTCAAATTTTATGCTTTAAATAATCAATCCAAACCATTCAATATTTTTTCATATTGAAATCTTATCGGAAACCAAATTTTACGTTTTTTTTTTAAAAAAATTTTACTATTTTTCTCAGATTTTTGAAAACTTCTATTATTGAAGAATAGAGAATTAATTAGATTAAGAATTTTCTAAAAATGTTAAAATAGTGAATTGTTTTTAAAAAAATATAAAATTTGATTTCTAACAAGATTTCAATGTGGATAAGATAATGAACGATTTAAATTTAAGAACGAAAACGTAGCACAAAGGACATTCATGCTATGCATAGCATTTTAGCGACCTCATATTAATATAATATGTTCAATATATATCTCCATATACTGATTTTAGTTAATCTATACTGATTTAAAGTTACATCTTGTCCCATCTAAATCCAAAACCGATAGGAAGTTGGATCCATAAGCCTATGGTGCGGAAGTGCAGAACAATAATGGGCCGACTCAAGTCTCCTCACACAAGCCCATTAAAGCCCAAAATTTACCTCATCTTTCGTGAGGAAGAATCTCTTCGGTTCCTTCGGCTGTGCTCCAGAAATAGTTAGTAAAGGAAGAGAAAGGAAGGGAAGGGTTGGGAGAGTAGAGTAAACTCTTACACCCCGATTTGAAGGGTACAAATTTGTGTGAAAATAGAGTAAACTCTTTCCATTACTCTCATTCCATTGTCGTTCTGGAGCAAGTAAAGGAAAAACTTCTCCTTACCTTCCTCTCCTTTCCTTTAAAAAGTGATTCCTGGAGCAGACCCTTCGTCTTCCAAGTTCCAAGCCTAGCTATTTCCTCGAGGCAATCGAGGCTCAGCTGGGGTCAACATAAAATACGACCTCTCTAATCAAAATCAACCAGTCAGCGCCGATCACAATCACAATTCACAACAGCTAATAAAAACAAACACACGGAGAAGAGAAGAGGAGGAACTCACCAAACAGCCAAGACGGAGTCGGGTTCGGATCCGAGCGGGATGGCGTCTTGGTTCAAGGCGCTCGCGTACGGCGCCGGAGGCATCGCCGTCGTCGGCATGGCGGCTCTCGTGGCGCTCCAGGAGAAGCTCGTCTACGTGCCCGTGCTGCCCGGCGTGGCGCGCGCCTATACTGTTACTCCGGCGAGGTTCCGGCTCACCTACGAGGACGTCTGGCTCCGCGCCTCCGATGGTGTCAGGCTCCACTCGTGGTTCATCAAACACTCTCCTAACCATCGGGGTAATGTAGTGCGTTAGGATTTGGTGTGATTGTTGGGTTTTCGTTGTGTAATTGTGTGGGTTTTGGATGTTGGTATTTGGGGATCCGAGCTATTGAATAGGGTTTTAGTGAAATGCGGATGGTAGAGAGATGGGGATGAGTGGAGGTAGCTTGATCTGGTCCAATTCATGCAATTTAGGCTGTAATTGGGGTTTGATTGTTCTGTACCTTGACTGTGGTGGTTAAAATTGGTAGTTAGCTTGAAGTTGGAATGCAGTTTGCGGTGTTATCTGTGAATCTCACTTGTTTTGTTTAATGCAGGTCCTACTATACTGTTCTTCCAAGAGAATGCTGGCAGTATCCTTATATAATTGTTATATAATTGTAATTGATGTGGAAATTGTTATAGGTTGTAGTATTATATCAAGTACAATCAAGGTGTTATAGTGATGTATTGTTTGCCAAAAGGTCTATTTTTTTTTCTTTGAATTCCTTGACTAGGCTGTCTTCTGTAGACATTGCTCACCGTCTTGAGTTTGTACGCTTAATGATGCAGAAGCTTGAATGCAATGTATTTATGCTTTCTTACCGAGGGTATGTTTCTGTTGTTTATATTTCTTACTATGGTTTGGACATGCTCAGGTTCCCTTTTGTTTACTATGCGGGCCCTAATTAACTTCTAGAATACTAATATTGTCGAACCTCAGGTGGTGACCTAATCTATTTGTTGTATCGAAAGACTGACCAAGTTTACATGTTTTTTTCCCCTCTTCTCTCAAGAAGAACATTTTTGTCCTTTTCCTTAATATTTTTCTCTCCTAAAATAACACCGTTAATTCAATCTAGGTACGGTGAGAGCGATGGTTCTCCCTCCCAGCACGGCATCACAAATGATGCTCAGGTTATATTCTTATTCATTTTGTGTTTAACTATTCTTGGCTGCAGCATCGACTAAAAAGCATATCAATGTATTAATTTGATTGATGTTACTCTCCTTTTTTTTTTTGTCCTTTTACCAGGCAGCATTGGATCATTTAGTCAAGAGAGACGATATAGACACGTCGAGAATTATAGTTTTTGGGAGATCCTTAGGAGGCGCTGTTGGAACAGTCCTCGCCAAAAATAATCCAGACAAGGTATCCCTTTTTCCTAATTTGGAGTTTATCATTGTACAAAGCTACTAAGGCTATGGTATCAAATTGTCAGAGTGCTTGCAGGATAATTTATGATTTACAAATTACACTTAATGTTCTTTTCATCTCAACTGATAACGCAGTTGATATTGTGATAACCTTAGGATCACTCTAAAGTTAATACAAAGGTTTAAGCCAACAGAAAATCACCTAAACCCTGTAAAACTCGGAAGGCTATCTTCAAAGCCATTTCATCCAATCCATAAATAGCATTCTTATAATTTATTACCCACAAGTAGCTTCAATTAGCTTAGATCGGACTTGGTTCAATAGGAAAACAAAGTGGCTAACTAGAAGTTGTATATTGCTTTAACATTAGAAAATACAAAACAGTGCACTTTGTGCAAACTTTACATCATAAGGATATTATGGTAGAAGAGTACTGGCAGCGCATTTGGACATTATTTTTTTTCTTTAATTACAGGTGGCTGCTTTGATATTAGAGAACACTTTCACATCGATTTTAGACATGGCTGGTATAATGCTTCCTTTTCTGAGGTGGTTCATAGGTGGAAGTTCAGCTAAGGGTCCCAAAATTCTTAACTTTGTTGTGCGGTCTCCTTGGAATACTATTGACATAATTGACAAGGTATGTTTTATTAGAATAATTTGTATTTAAGGATTTACTGTATCAATGTAAATTGATACTGTTGTGATTGTAAGAGCAATTGTATTTGGTACAGAAATCCTTAGCTTGATTCTCTAAAGTTCCATATTCATTTAGTTGATCTGAAATTTCTAGAACATTTCATGAATCAAGAGTTGTTTTGTTCCAGGTCAAGCAACCAATTTTATTCCTCTCAGGATTGCAAGACGAACTGGTGCCTCCAGTGCACATGCGGTTATTGTATGAAAAAGCAATAGAACGCAATAAAGACTGTTTATTTGTGGAGTTCCCTAATGGAATGCATATGGACACATGGTTCACTGGTGGGGATCGCTACTGGAGAACTATTAATATCTTTCTTCAACGTTTTGCCCCTGATGGTACTACACTGTCTATCTCTCCCACCCCTCAAAAGAAATAATAAATAAATAAATGAGAACCCCAAACCAATAGATAGTTTGGTTGTTTGTGATAAGGAAATCAATGTTACAAGTTATAACACTTGGTTAAGAATTTCTAATTATAAAATAGGTGCATCACAAATCAAAATTATAAATGGATGTTATATGAGAGGTGACAGAGAGAATGTATTAAACTCAAGATGATATGTTGGGCTTGTTTAAGTGATGCTTTGACATAAAAAGTACATATTAAAAATATTGGAGAAAAAGATGCATTGAATTTAAAATGGTACGTTGGGTTAGTTTTTGTGATGCTTTGGCACCAGTTGCAGCCCCACAAAATTAATTTCTTAATAGAGAAGCAGAGTTGTTATTTGCAAGTACCTTGCTAGGGTTACGATAAAGTATGGTACGAACTGGTCCATATAAAATAATAGATGGGGTTTTTTTATCAGTCTTATCTTTTTCATTCTTTGTGCTTTATACTTAACAGAACTATACCATATTTACATCTTTTTTTCCTTAACAAAAACATGTTAAAAGCCAAAAAGAGCAAAGAAGAGACCAAACTAATAGAAAATCAACACTTGATGAGAACTAAAATCCGGCTGTTATCTAACCCGACTGAAATGATTGATATTGGTGGTATAACTTGTAATTTTTTTGTTGTTTATTTCCTTATAGATAACTAGCAGAACGGCAGTAACTTCAAAATGGTTGTTGCTTTAAAGCATGTACACAATCTTCCTTTATTTTCATCTGCTGTGATTATTCAGTTGTTCAAGATAATTCCAGTTTAGCTTTTTGAGAAACCACCAATAGTTGATATTGGTGTCTCTTTTAGCTACTATTTACATAAGGGTTACGATCTCAGCACCAAAATCTAGAAGAGTGAGCAGAAGATTTTGTTTGAATTGAGTCTTGATTTTTGCACTTCGACTTTGATCATGTCATGTCAGGGTTCTGGCCTTCTTTTAGCAGGGTTGGAATACACAGCATAATTTGTAGATTTGATCCACCAAGAAATTGTGTGATTTCGATTTTCTTCGTGTACTTGTATTGCTTACAACTGGTTCTTAGTAAAGAGGTTTTATTTGGTAGTTAAATGTTTGGTAATTGTAATATTTAACTGATTACCATTATTTTTTCATTTATTGACCAACTTGTTTATCAGTAATTCCACAGGTCATTTGTATAGAGACATCGTTGTTCAATTTGTAGTAGGTCCGTAAGTGTAGTCAGGAATAAACTTGTGCTGAGAGATGAATAATTAGAAGAAAGCTAGGAAATTAATTTTCATGTATGGCAAATATGCCATATGTGAAGGCATAGATGAACTTGTGTACCAGATATATCGTGTGTTAACTAAATATGTGTTTTTCTTGAATACACTAGATAAACCATAGGAGATTATTTGAATAAAATTTTGAGGCACCTGAAAAGCAAACTTTCCACCTGTATACGCTAGAATGCTTGATTTCTTAGGGCTGAGATCAACCGACTTGATTCTAAGAATATACGTGTTTGTTTGAACTACAGCCTTCTAACTTGATGATACTACCATAGATTTTTCAGCCAGAGAGGGAGGCTTTAGAATTCGTGCTTTGATAAATCAATCAATCAATTTAATTTGTTTGGGGAGAGGTCCTTATATGTTGTAGTTACCTAAATATGACTATGATTTATATTTATCTGTCCAATTTAAAAAATGAATATACAGTGTTGTATACTAAGACAAGAATGACATTTTATCCTTGTTAATTCGTGAAACTTTTTAACACTTTCATCCATAGTGAGAAACAAATAATTTAATCTTGCTTCGCGTTTCATTTTTTTTTTTTTTCAGAAAAACCATTTCCAGGCCGCGAGGTGTATTCTCACGATTGTCTTTAACATCAGACAACTCAATTAATTTGCACACAATTTCACCACTGCGTAATTTTTTTGTCGAAGTAATCACACTTCTTTGTTTTTTTAAACAAATCAAGGCTATTTAGTAAAAAAAAAAAAATGCACTTGTTTTTGGCTTGAATAAATAAGACTATAATTTCTAGCTTATCAAAGTGTGCAAATTTGTTTTATTAATATATATATAAATCGGTCAATAGTGCACTTCTAAACCATATGCTTCCATCAATTTAGAGACAAGAAAAAGAGCAACTGTAAATTCCTTCAAAATTTTTTAGTTTTCTCTTTATCGTCTTTCCCTTCAGCCTTTAGTCACCTTGAGGTCACATAATTTTTGCTGGACCACATTATCAAATGATAACAAAAAGAGCGATAAAAAATTTTAAAACTAACAAAATTTTTAGTCACATAAAAGTAGAATGCAAAAAGAACCTCCCATTTCAAGCAAAAAGCATGCCAGAGCATGGTTACAGGAAAATATAGACTGGCCGTAGTATTAGACAATTCCCAATCATCACTACTGCAGCTCTAAACAGCACTTCATGGTATCATCCCATGATTCACGTTTTCTTGAGGACAATACACCAATTGGATTTGTCATAGAACTGGTCCACTACAGCTGCATTATTTATACCAGAAACCAATCTGAAAAGGGAAAAAAAAAGGGAACAAATAGTATAAATATCCAGCAAAATAAATAAATAATATACTGATATTATCGAAGTAATATACTGATATTATCGAAGGAGTAGGACTGTACCTTTGGAGTTCACCTTCAGCAAAAACGTGGTAATACCGATTATACACCACAGCGCCCTTTTTATCATCTTTCTTAGCAAAGCCATTTTCCACTGCAACTGCTGAGGCACCGCTGACCTCAGCACGATGGTATGGCAAATGCCATGGCACAAAATACTCCTGCTGTGTATTGTCACTACTCTCACCAATTCCAGAGGAAGGCTTGCCGTTCATCAACTGATTCTCATCCTCTAACCCTTGCAAAACAGCTTCAGTCTCTGGTATTCTCTCTAAATTCATACTAGATTGATTGCGAGTTGGGCTTATGCTCTGGTCAACCCATTCATCATCATACTTGGTGAAGAGAGGCGTCCACTTACCAAGAAGCGATTTGTCCTCCTGCTCCACGGCCCACACTGTGATTAAAACAAGGCCTCCTTTTTTAACAACCCTTACTAGCTCCTCTATTGCCTTCCTTCGCCTCATTTCAGTGCTTAAATGGTGTAATACAGCAATTGAAATGGCAGCATCTCCAAAATTATCCCTATACGGTAAGTTAACTGCATCTGCTACCAGCACCTCATGATCCCTTTTCGAACAAATTTCGATCAAAGAAGGGCTTATGTCACACCCAATGTAGAAACAATCCGGGTTCAGTCCAAGATACTTCCCATTACCGCAACCTGCATCAAGGATGACAGATCCAGGGGTAAGAGAGTTCAAAAAGGCAGCTACTTTGGGCCATTTGGCAAAGCGTGTCGAGCTGAAATGAGGTGCAATTGCATCATAGACTCGGTGCACAAAATTCTTTTCAATTTCTGGGGTTGATTTTACACTTGAAGAGCACATGCATTCCTCGTGAGAAGGTGTATTCGTATCTGATGTGGACATGTTGAAGGAGAAAATAGTTCTTGAAACTGGCTGGAAGAATCTAGTAGCAGATGCGAACCTACTTATCATGCAAAACAAACACTAAATCTGCAAAAGAAATAAAAGCACGATAACTTCAGATAATCTTCTATGGCTGATAAATTATAACCAAGTATTATAGATTTTGTGAGCACGCTAGAAATAAAGGGCCTTTTGTTGTGCAAGAAAGAAAGCAAAATCCTAGAAATTACCAGAGACTCTTTTCTATCAACCCTTTTCTAGTGTTGGCCCGAGCTTGTACCAACATATCACAACTCCCAACTTGAAACCTAATTATATAACTATCAAGTACTGATTCTGAACTAGGTATGTACTTTTCAAACAGGCTTTATTGAATGAAATCTTTACCACCCATGTTTCTTTTCTTAACCGAGGTTCGCTGAACTACCTATCTATTATCAGACTGCAAGGCTCTTGAAAAACAACCAAATTGTCAACGAATAAAGAAACACGTTAAATTATTAATTGGCACAAGAGTGCACAAGTACAATCACCCGCTCCCCTGATCTATTGCTTGCCATTGCAAGTACCAGTACCAACCAAAGAAAATCTAATTGCATAAGCTGGTTTGTAAATGAGACAGTTTTAACACACCATTTCTATATCTAAAATCTACCAAAACCAAAAGATAAACAAACCATTAATGCTCAAATGAAAGAGCACGAAGCCACATATATGTTCTCCGATAAAAAAAAAATATGGAAAGTTTGGGATACTGAAAAATTCTTTGCTTCCTCTTTTTCTCCCTAGATTTGATCTGAAGAGCAGCGAGCTGTGGAGTGAACAGCAAGAGAGAGAAAGTGAGAGTGTGAGAGAGGGGTGGGCTGTGGAGGCGACACACGCCAGAGGAAGAGAGGGTTTCAGGTTTCAAGTTCAACTGAGACTCGGCAAGAGCAACACGACAGACATGGGACTGATTTTGGGCCGAATATAAATTGGGCCTAAACCAACTGATTTTTATTGGGCCGAAACAGTAACAACAAATTTTACCGATTTTTTTAATATTTATTAAATTTAATCGGAATTTAAAAATTATTAATTTAATAAAAATTGCTATTGTACTGTCAGACGTTGAAAGCCGAAACTAATATTAGACTTTGAAACAACGACATTATGACGTTAGAAAAAACCTAAAAAAATAATAATTCAGTTGTTTCAAAGAACGATATTAGCAAACATATAATATGAAAAATAATTAATTTCGTTACTTGTAATAACGATATTAGTAAAAAAAAAAAAAACACAGAGAGCGATTTCAATGTTCCAATGTCCGAAGTCAAGAAAAGACAAAAAGTATTTCTTCACATTTTTTAGTTAAGCCCTTGTACTTCTTATATTTAAAAAAAATTGATGTTTGTAAACTAATACTAATTAATAAGGTAATACGTATAAAAATATAATAATTATGCATATGGAATACATTTATATGTTATACATGTTAAGATATAATATAGAGGGAGAATAAATTCAATCAAATACATTTCACCAGAATTTCAGTTAAATTTCATTAGATTATAATTTTGAAAGTTGAAATGACCGACCCAAATCGTACTATGTTGTCTTCATATTAGAATACCCTTATAGAGCAAACATTATATATTTTTTTATAATTTTTAAATCTCCTTGTAAAGAAAATATTACCTTATTAGTATTATTTTACAAATATAAATAATATAAGGGCTTAATTAAAAAAATAAGAAGAAATATTTTCCTACATCCTACAATATCAACTTTCTTTCGTCTTTTTATTGACTTCGGAATTTAGAACACCAAAATCGCCTTTTTGTGTTTTGTCTTTTTGTAATATCGTTATTATAAGTAACGAGATTAAACATTTTCATATTTTTTTTTTTTTTGAAGAACAGACCCTCAAGAAGAGGATCCTGCATTAGTATTACCTAAATGCCAGAAAAAAAACAACATCCAAATCGAAAAACTAAACCTGCCCCTTAGTGGGGACTTCTACCAAAACGCAAAATAAAAACTAGTTCAAACAAGTTATCAGTACTAAACACCAACAAACTGAGACTAGAAACAGCTATGGAAACTTCACAAACAGCTCCTAAGTCTGGCCTATACTGGAACCACCTGCTTCACCAGCATCAGCAGCAGTACTTGCATTGTGAAAATCCTCTTCCATACCTGTTTTATTACCTGTCCAAAAAAAATTAAACTAGTTCAAACATTTTCATATTATACGTTGCCTTAATATCGTTATTTGGAACACCGAAATTAATATTTTTTTTTTTAAGTTTTTTATGTTGGAATTTTATTTATGTGGCCTATATTATTAATTCTGGACCAAGTTCATTTAATGAAATTAAACTAAAGGGTGCATCAAAATTTGATGGAAATTCTAATGGACTAGATTCATTGTATTTGATCCCAATGGTTGCCTTAGATTAATATATATATAACTCATTAATTTCTGCTAAAGGATGTGGTTCATTTTACCCATCTCTACTAAAGGGTGTGTTCATTTTTACAGATTTCTCCACTAATGAAAACATAATAAAATTGAGGAAATAAAACGCCTAAAGAAGACCATCATTATGTCTAAGGAAAACTATTGAAGATCAGTACTAACGTTTCCGCCTAACGATTTACGAATTCTGCTCTTCATAATTGTGAGTTCTAACTTATGATTTCTATTTTATATGAATTACGTGATCTTGGGCTGCTAATTAAGAAATATTATTATGTTTAAATATTTTTACGTCTATCATTTGGTATCAGAGCAAAATCGTAAATTCATATTAACTACAAACTTATTTTATGAGTATATAAATTTCCTCGTAATTTAGACATACGAATTTAAATAAGAATTGGTGTATTGAGTCTTCATCAATTTCCTTAAATTTTTTCGTGTTGGTATTTTGGGCATTAGAAAATTCTAAATAATTTTCTTAATCTCGTGATTATTTTTGAGTCCCAAATAAATCTGATCAGAAAAAAAAATTATAAATTAGAGATCATAGATTAGTGAAAATGACTAATATCCCGCAATCATTAAGTTTCATTGCATTTAGTTATTTCGTTTCTTTAAGTTCTTATGTTCATATGTAATTCTGACGCAAATATGGATTAAATGAAACGGAAAGGCGCATATAAATTTTGAGTGCTAATGCTGCTATGGCTTAAACGATTAATGATTTGTTTAAACCTCTTACTTGGGACATCAACCCCTTCATCTTGAATATTTTTATTGAAGAAGGATCAAACTTATTTTCGTATTTTACGAATATACATGGATGTTTTCTCATGAGTTACATGTATGCAGTTTGACAAATATTATGCACTTATGTATACTTATGTGGTTAATTTTGACCGATTAATCCTTATGTACTAATCTGGGATTTAAGCATATGCACTTACGTTACTATGCATTTTGATTCGAGATTAATTCGGATATTAATTATGTGCCCATATTTGCACGATATCCAATATCCACTTAAAATTTTTGGTTTTATTTTGAACGGACGCCTTAAGAAATGGTAAGGATAAATTTGTGCACCATGATTTTATTGGAATTTTCTTATCCCGCTAAAGTAGGTTGCACACTAATTTTATCTCTGTGATCCTATTTTGGTAAACTGGATATTGATTATGTATCTTGATTCCTTATTCTTTTGAAATTTATGAGTTCATATGCACTTATTTACATCAAGCAGTCTAACGGAAGTTTGCTATAAAGTTTGCATATGAATAACTTAAACCATATTAAGTTACTTTTAATAATTTGGTCGTTATCAATTTTAACAACTTTAATTGTAATTACCATTTTATTAAAAGAAAGTGTGTGATATGTTAAGTTTATGTATCACCATAAAGTTTTACATTTAATAAATTATGATTGTCAATTTTACTAACTTTAATTGTCATTTTAGTTTATTAAGTGAAATTTCATTTATGATTCAATTTGTTTCTGCCCAACGGTGATACAAATTGATTTTATGGAATAACTATTTATGTCAAAACTGAAATTTCTTATTATTAATTTCAGTTTAATTAAGTATTATTCCTCATAGTTGTTTAGTTAAATTATGTTATTTGTGGTATTTTAGTTTATGTATCACTGTTATGTTTATATTTAATAAATATTAAGGTTGTCAATTTGAACAAGTTTAATTGACATTATAGTTTATTAAATAGAATTGCTTCAAAGACTTCAATTCAAATCTGCCCAACGGTGATATAAATTGAAAATGTGAAGAACTTTATGTTAAAACTGAAACATTATTTGGTTTTTTTATTATTCGTTTCGATATAATTTTATCACGTTATGTGAATTTTAGTCGACTATAATTACCACCTTTATTTTTTCTGAAATTTTGTAGCATTGAATAAAACTAATTGTTCCAACTTGAAAAGATTCAATTGAGATTTGTCTTGGTATTTTTGAAATTAAACTAGACATTATGAAAAGATCTCGCTGCAATCATCAATAAAGACAGCGATGATGAAATACTAATTTTGCTAAATTATATCTCAATTTTGACGAGGTCATAACCAAGTTTGGATATTAAGAAAATATTATAAATCAATGCATATATCTCAGGGTTAGTGGGAGTAAATTTATCATTCTCATTTTGTACGTAGATGATATTTTATTGGTCCGTAAAATATTCACAATAGGTTATTTAATTATGCTTGTATATATTATGATTATTTTTATGGAAGAGTGCTAAGCAGTTTATAAAGAAATCTTCCTCTATACAAGTAGAACTTTTGTGACATGTTGCAAGGTCACTTATTTTATTTTTGTAATAGCGCGACTGCTATTTTGTGTTTTAAGAACAACAAATCAAGCGACATGTCTAATGAATCGACATTAATATTATGTTGTTATATACAAAGTCAAAGATATGATAATGGTAATACAACATATTAATTTGAGAACTATTTAAATTCTCTCTCTAAAGTATAACTACCCATTTTTGCCGGCATGGGTTCGGTTACTAAATTATAATTTTGTTGTATTAAATTATAAATTAAGTAATGATGTAAAGCTTCAATTATGACTTTGACTTTGAATTTATGAAATTTGCTTATTTCTTATGTTGCGCATTATGTTTAATTTAAGCAAATTTACTCAAGTGGATCGAATGAATTTTATTAACCATTTGTTGGGAAGAATGCCAATTCTATAATTAATAGGGATCAAATAACAGTTATAGTTATTTCGATTATATTAGTTTTGTTTGGTATTTCTAACTGAATAAGGTTTAAGATTATGTTGGCCACTTCTGAATTTGTGTTTCATTATGATGATTTAATATAGGCCAAGTGGGAGAATGTTAGAATTTTTATGTGGCCTATATTAATTAATTGTGAACCAAGTTCATTTATGAAATTTAATTAAATGGTGCATCAAAATTTGATGGAAATTCTGATGGACTAGATTCATTGTACTTGATCCCTTTGGTTGCCTCAGCATTAAATACTCTTTATCTGAAATTAAAGGCACCTTTTCACTAATTTAGTCATTAAAAAAGTTCAGAAAATAAGAGAGAAAAACGTCATTATATGCCATCATTAGGGCTGAGGAAAACTCAAAGAAGATCAGTACTAACGTTTTCGCCTAATGATTAACGATTTATGCTCTTCAATTTGTAAGTTTTATACTCAGATTTTGTTATTTTATATGATTTACGGATCCTGGCAATTTGTGTTATTATTTTTTAAACACGTTCATTAATGTTTACGTCTTTCATTTTCTAATATAAGACTTCAAAAGTCCGACATTACAATAATAATATTAAAATTTTGATTAAATTAATAAAATCTTTACAAATCTGATGTAATTTAATAATATTTTAAAAATTCGACAAATTTTATAATACTGTCCAACAACAAAATTTACATCTCATATCTCCATTCTTTTTTGTTTTCGTTTGAAACAGTTTGTCGAGAGCTCAATATTGTTAATAAGTTAATATAACCTGCTGGGAGATCATCCTCTTTCCTTTACCTTCATCCTCGTAATTGTTGCCTTGTTGGTCGATTAGAATGAGTGCCCAACATCTACTACGATCATCCTCTTTCACCCTCATTCTCACCCTCATAACAGTTGGACAATTAGTATACAGCAGTTTGGATAATAAGAATATGAAGGTGGACAACTTAAATATGAAGGTAGATAATTATAGAATATAACAATATATGAAGGTGAACAATTTAAATTTGACGTAAACAATTAAAATATGAAAGTGGAAAATTAAAAAGAATCTGTCCGGGTATATGGAGCGATAGGGAGAGAGGGGCTTAGTCATGGAGGGAGTAAAGAGGTAGGGGGGACGGGGGTGAGAGGTGGTCAGGTATAAAGGAATGGGAAAAGGGAGACGAGAAATGTTTGAACATGAAAGCGTCAGAGGGTGAAATTGTGAAAAGAAGAGTGTGAAGGTAGAGAATGGTGGATTGTCCGCGATTACTTGTTTCTTAGATTGCAAGTAGTTAATCAGTTCGGAGATCATCAAATATCATTCCGTCCATGTCCCGCCGATGGCAGTGAACTTATTGAAGATCCTCGCTTGCATTCTCACAAGTTTCGCATGGCTATGGCCTATGGGCAAACACTTGTTATATGTTAGTTCGTACAGGTTCATTAGTTTTTCGTTTGCACTTTCTCGTTCATTTTTTATGGGAGGCATGTACAAAATATGTCGTTTGCTATGGCTTTTTTCAAAGAATGGGCAACAAATTTTGATTGGTCTCTAAATTGTTCAACTATGATATTTTTGATAGCTCGATTGTTAGAAAGGAAAATGTAGAATTTGTTTTTGGAAAAAAAAAATGCAGGAAAAATATTCAATGCATTGATATCTTTTAATATGCGCTGCTGATAGGCATGCACAGCTTTATAATCTATATCTATCTAATATAAAAAAGAGCTAACATTTTTTATTCTGAAGTTATGTTGCATCACCTATATGTGGTCTTGGAGTTTTAACTTACATATACATGAATTTTGATCTCTTCATTAAAGGACACATACTTGGTATATTAAGGAGCATCGTAGCTTTAGACCAATATAATTTTTCGTGTGCTCCTATCCAATAATTATTACATAAAATAATCTAATATGTTCATCAAAATACACATTTTTAACATTTTGTATATATTTGTATCTAAAATTCTCTAAATACAAAATTTTATTTAACAAAAATTGTTTTTGTTTAGATATTTTCTCTTGTGTAATAAATCCGAAAAACAACTATAATTTTCGTATAGTATGTGCTTATTCTCATTGACTATAAACAAATTACATTTTAATGATGCTGATTCTATATCAAATATTTTCTAGCCATTAGTTAAATTTTCTTACCGAACAATAAATCTAAGTCGTTGAATGTATTTTATTAATTTTTCTTGCATACATATAAATTGAAAAGTGGAGCAGATTTTAACTTCTTATATGCAATGGTATGTTTAAAAAAAACTTACTTTTAATATGCTTAATTACGCTGTATATTGAAATGGACAACCTGCTCACCAAAACCATTTTCATGAATTAATAACAACACCCAAATATAATCTTGTTTGGCCAGTCGGTATTGCAGTGCGGATCGATAGATTATATCACCATGCGTAAACATAATAACATCATAAATGGCATATAATCGTATATCTTTTTAAATTATTAATCAATTACGGATCATTTATTTTTACAATCTGATGTCAACAAAAATCTGCTGTATCTTTTTCCTTTTCTTTTATTCACATTTTTCTTTTCTTTTCTCCTATATGCATTATTTCTTTTCTTTTATACCCTATACGAATCACAATATTTTTTTTCTTCTTCTCTCTCAGGGAAAAAAAATATTTACTTCTCTTCCTAAACCGCAAGATTCCTGAGTTCAAATTAATACAATATTCATATTTTATTATTATTTTTATTTATTTTATACTATTATGGTATCAGCAATAAATTACGATTTATGAATTAAGGACAAATTAATATCAACATAATCTATATTTAAACTCTTTATAAAGTGGAGAAAAAGCTTATGAGCTTAAAAAAAATCAAATGGACTTGATTATACATGGCATTTTCGCACATAAAATGCAAATAATGAGCGTTCTGGACAGAATTGGAACATTTCAAGTGATTGTACCTTCGATTTAAGTCATTTGATAATAATAATTTATATTTAAGCTCTTCATACAGTGGAGAATAAATTTATAAACTTAAAAATTCAAAATGATTGGATTATACATTGCAATTTCACACATAAAGTACAAATAATAAGTGTTCTAGACAACATTTCAAGCGATTGTGCATTCGTTTTAAGTCATTTGATCACAATAATCTATATGTAAGCTCTTTACACAGTAGATAATATGTTTATGAGCTTAAAAATTAAAAATGATTGGATTATACATGGCAATTATGCACATAAAATGCAAATAATGAGCGTTCAGGACAGAATTGGAGCATTTCAAGCGATTGTGCATTCGCTTTAAGTCATTTGATCACAATAACCTTTAAGCTCTTTATATAACGGAGAATAAGTTTATCAGCTTAAAAATTCAAAAGGATTGAATTATACATGACAATTTAACACATAAAGTACAAATAATGAGCGTTCTAGACAGCATTTTAAGCGATTGTATATTCGTTTATGACACTGATCAGGATGCCATGTCATGTGCAGAATCAGCAAAAGATCCATGTCATTCATTCAAAGAACATTCAAGGCTATTAATTAGTTAGTTGGGAGTTATTTTGAGTTTTAATTAGTCAAAATTAAGTTCATAATCTGTTATGATATTTTGTGTTGTGTTTTGTGGTCTTCTGGGATGTTATAAATGTGTTTGGGAATTAGTTAAGATGATGTATTAATGGGTAGTTGGTTTTAATTGTAGTAGAATGATATTTAAGCTGAAAATCAGAATATAATAGAAGTTGTTACGAATTGTACTCTTTGAATTGAGTTTATCTCCTCTTTTATCCACTGTTGGGTTGAGTTCTTACTCCTCATTGAGTAATGTATTAGTACGCGTGCTGGTTTCTCTAAGTCTCCCGATCCGAACGGAGTCAGTTTAAGCCATTTGATCACAATAATCTATATGTAATGACGCCGTTCGGATCGGGAGGCTTAGTGAAACAAGCAAGCGTAACGATACATTCACTCGAAGAGGAGTAAGAACTCAACTCTCAAGAGGAAGAAACAGAGATAAACTCAGAAATTCGTATTCATTCAATAATCTTCTATTACATTCTGATTTTCAGCTTAAATAGCAATCTATTACATTTAAAACTCACTACCCATAAATATATCATCTCAACTACTTTTTCTAATACCAAAACACATTAATAACCTCCTAGAAGACCACAAAAGACAACACAAATTACAAAACAGATTATTAAATCATTTTGACTAATTAAGACTCAAGATAACTCTGAACTAACTAATAAATAGCCTTTGACTGTTCTTTGAAAAGATGATATAACTCTTTTGCTGATTTGCACCTTACATGGCATCTTGATCGGTGTCATACACTTCTGCTGCGCTGAAACTCGTCCTCGAGTTTAGCTATTCTTCTTATTGTGATCTTTGTGAATTTCTTGAAAATAAAACAACTAAACCAGCACCAAAAGAACTGCAGAAGATGTCGTGGTTGTCAATTTGTCATGTGTAAGGAATTTACTAGCTCAAACAATTAAAAACTCAAATTGGGCTCACCACATTACCGCTGTGATTTCTCAAATTTCTTTAACATAGGATTACTTTCCTTCTGCGATTTTTTTTTTCTTAAAAATTCTTCTCCATGTAAACAAAAAGAATATTTGCCACTCACATATCGTGCACCATAACTCATAAGAAACCAGAATCGAGTCGTGCAATCCACAAAAAGGTAATCTCGCACATAGCTCTGCTATTTGATCAAAAACAGCACAAAACTGAGTATTGCAACTACTCAAAAATGTGAAATACGTTGAATTTGTTGGCATAGGGCTCAGTTGCAAGAATGGATCGCTATATTTTGAACTCATGATATCAATGTGAGTTAAATGCAAAGTTTTCAGCTCAAACAATGCACCTATTGTTACCAAAGAACTACTCTCCAAGGTCGAACTCTTTGCAAAGGTAGTAGAACAGGTCGGGGGCAGCGATAAGTCATCAACAACTTCTTCATCAATGATTATAGGACTGTCGAAAGACACCACATTTGTTTCGGGTTCACTTGTCCCAATAAAGACATCATCATCATCGTTGGGGTATTTATCAAAGATTGGCGGTGAATCAAATGATACATTTTCATTCACAACACATTCAGAAGAATTATCAATTCTCAACTGAATGTTTTTATCTATGGCCCATTGGAAACAAATGCTCCTTTGGGTATGGTGTCGATGCCGAGCCGCTTCAGAACAAGACACCAAAGTTGATTTGTTGTCGTGGAAGGGGTTGCGCTCTTCATCTTTATCACTATAACCCGAGTCTGCTGAAACACGATTCAATGTAACGTATTTCATTCCAGAGACTTGCACGTGAACAAAATGATTGTTTCTCTGCTGTAGGTGAGGTGGAAAAGAAACATTGTCACTGGAGATGGATTGTTGTCGGCGGTGACAAGAAAAGTCGATGTAGCTCGATGAATCGTGCCTCGGTCGGCGATCTCGATTCATACGAGTGTTATTTGTGGAAGAACCGTGCCTCGGTCGGCGATCTCGATTCTCACAAGTTGAGCTTCTCGAAGAACCATGCCTCGGTCGGCGGTCTTGGCTTCGATTAGCCTCCAATTGCGTAACACGCTCATGGAGTTGTTGTACAAGCTGTCTCAGCTCTCGCATCTTTGTAACGCACTGGTCTTCGCCTCCATGGTGGATGTTTTGCTGTCTACAACGAGCAGCCATCAAACCTGAAGAAGCTCTGATACCAAATGACGCCGTTCGGATCGGGAGGCTTAGTGAAACAAGCAAGCGTAACGATACATTCACTCGAAGAGGAGTAAGAACTCAACTCTCAAGAGGAAGAAACAGAGATAAACTCAGAAATTCGTATTCATTCAATAATCTTCTATTACATTCTGATTTTCAGCTTAAATAGCAATCTATTACATTTAAAACTCACTACCCATAAATATATCATCTCAACTACTTTTTCTAATACCAAAACACATTAATAACCTCCTAGAAGACCACAAAAGACAACACAAATTACAAAACAGATTATTAAATCATTTTGACTAATTAAGACTCAAGATAACTCTGAACTAACTAATAAATAGCCTTTGACTGTTCTTTGAAAAGATGATATAACTCTTTTGCTGATTTGCACCTTACATGGCATCTTGATCGGTGTCATGTAAGCTCTTTACATAGTGGAGAATATATTCATGAGCTTAAAAATTCAAAAGGATTGGATTATACATGACAATTACGCACATAAAATACAAATAATGAGCGTTCAGGACAGAATTGGAGCATTTCAAGCCATTCTGCATTCGTTTTAAGTCATTTGATCACAATAATCTATTTTTTTTGAAAATAGACTCCCAAGAAGGGAGACCTGCATTCATTACAACAATCTATATTTAAGCTTCCTATAAAGTGGAGTAAGTTAATGAGCTTAAAAATTCTAAAGGATTGGATTATAAATGATAATTACGCACATAAAATGTAAATAATTAGCGTTCTAGACAAAACTGGAGCATCACAAACGATTGTACATTTGTTTTAAGTCATTTGATCGCAATAATTTATATTTAAACTTTTTATACGGTGGACAATAAGCTTATGATCTTAAAAATTCTAAAGGATTCGATTATACAGGGCAATTAAGCACATAAAGTGCAAATAATGAACGTTCTGGACAGAATTAGAGCATTTCAAGCGATTGTGCATTCGTTTTAAGTCTTTTGGTCACAATAATATATATTTAAACTCTTTATGCTGCGGAGAATAAATTTACGAGATTAAAAATTCAAAAGGATTAGATTATATATGGCAATTTCACACATAAAGTAACAATAATGAGCGTTTTGGGCAGAATTGGAATATTTCAAGAGATTGCGCATTCGTTTTAAGTCATTTGATCCCAATAATCTAAATTTAAGCTCTTTACACAGTGAAGAATAAGTTTATGAGTTTAAAAATTGAAAAGGATTGGATTATACATGATAATTACGCACATAAATTGCAGAAAGTTCACGGCAGAATCGGAGCATTTCAAGCGATTGTGCATTTGTTTTAAGTTGATCGCAATAATCCAAATTTAAGCTCTTTAGACAGTGAAGAATATGTTTATAATCTTAAAAATTCAAAAGGATTGGATTATACAAGGAAATTACACACATAAGGTGAAAATAATGAGCGTTATGGACAGAATTGTAACATTTCAAGTAATTGTGCATTCGTTTTAAGTCATTTGATCACAATAATCTATATTTAAGCTCTTCATACGGTGAATAATAAGTTTATAAGCTTAAAAATTCTAAAGGATTGGAATATACATGACAATTACACACATAAAGTGCAAATAATGAGCATTCTAGAAAGAATTGGAGCATTTCAAGCGATTGTGCATTCGTTTTAAGTCATTCGATCACTATAATCTATATTTAAGCTCTTTATACTATGGAGAATAAATTCATGAGCTCAAAAATTCAAAATGATTGGATTATACATGACAATTTCACACATAAAGAACAAATAATGGGCGTTCTGGACAGCATTTCAAGTGATTGTGCATTCGTTTTAAGTCATTTGATCACAATAATATATATGTAAGCTCTTTACACATTGTAGAATAAGTTTGTGTGCTTAGAAATTCAGAAATATTGGATTATACATGGCAATTAGGCATATAAAATTCAAATAATGAACGTTCAGGACAGAGTTGTAGCATTTCAAGCGATTGTACATTCGTATTAAGTCATTTGATCATAATAATTTATATTTAAGCTCTTCATACAGTGGAGAATTACGAGCATAAAAATTCAAAAATATTGGATAAATACAAGGCTATTACGCAAATAAAGTGAAAATAATGAGCGTACTGGACATAATTGGAATATTTCAAGAGATTGTTCATTAATTTTAAGTCATTTGATCAGAATAATCTAAATTTAAGCTCTTTATACAATGGAGAATAAGTTTAGGAGCTTAAAAATTTCAAAGGATTAAATTATACATGGCAATTACACACATGCAAATAATGAGTGTTCAGGACAAAATTGGAGCATCTCAAGCTATTGTGCATTCGTTTTAAGTAATTTGATCGCAATATTCTATATTTAAGCTCGTCATACAGTGGATAATAAGTTTATGAGCTTAAATATTCAAAAAGATTTGATTTTATAAGGCTATTATGCACATAAAGTGAAAATAATGAGTTTTCTGTACAGAATTGGAGCATTTAAAGCGATTTATGCATTCATTTTTAGTAATTTGATCAAAATAATTTATATTTATGCTATTTATACAGTGGAAAATAAGTTTATGATCTTGAAAATCCAAAGGAAAGGATTATATATGGCAATTTCGCACATAAACTGCAAATAATGAGTGTTCTGGACAGAATTGGAGCATTTCATGCGATTGTGAATTCCTTTGAATTTATTTGATCACAACGATCTATATTTAAACTTGTTGTACAGTGGAGAATAAGTTTTTGATAACGAGCGTTCAGGACTCAGATTTAGAGCATTTTAAGTGATCGTGCATTCGTTTTAAGTCATTTGATCACAATAATATATATATAAGCTATTTATACAGTGGAGAATAAGTTTATGATATTAAAAATACAAAAGGATTAAATTATACATGACAATTTCACACATAAATTAATAATAATGAGCGTTCTGAATAGAATTAGAACATTTTAAGAGATGTGCATTCGTATTAAGTAATTATCACCCAATAATCTATATTTAAGATCTTTACACAGTGAATAATAAGTTTATGAGTTTAAAAATTCAAAAGGATTGGATTATAAATGGCAATTATGAGTATAAAATGCAAATAATGAGCGCTAAGGAAAGAATTGGAGCATTTCAAGCGATTGTGCATTCGTTTTAAATCATTTGATCGCAATAATCTATGTTTAAGCTCTTTAGATAGTGCAGAATATGTTTATAAACTTAAAAATTGAAAAGAATTAGATTATACATGGCAATTACGCACATAAGGCGAAAATAATGAGCAATCTGGACAGAATTACAGCATTTCAAGAAATTGTGCATTCGTTTTAAGTCATCTGATCACAATATCTATATTTAAGCTCTTTATACAACAGAGAATAAGTTTAGTAGCTTAAAAATTCAAAAGGATTGGATTATATATGACAATTTAACACATGAAGTACAAATAATGAGCGTTCTGGACAACATTTCAAGCGATTGTATATTCGTTTAAGTTATTTGAATACAATAATCTATATGTAAGCCCTTTACACAGTGGAGAATATGTTTATGAGCTTAAAAATTTAAAAGGATTGGATTATACATGGAAATTACGCGTATAAAATGCAAATAATGAGCGTCCAGGACATAATTAGAGCATTTCAAGCGATTGTGCATTTAGTTTAAGCCATTTGATTGCAATGATCTATATTTAAGATCTTTAGACGGTGCAGAATATGTTTATAATCTTAAAAATTCGTGCATACTATGTTTATAATTTTAAAAATTCAAAAGGATTGTATTATACAAGGCAATTACGCACATAGGGTGAAAATAAAGAGCATTTAGGACATAATTGGAGTATTCCAAGCAATTGTGCATTCGTTTTAAGTCATTTGATCACAATAATCTATATTGAAGCTCTTCATACAGTGGATAATAAGTTTATAAGCTTAAAAATTCTAAAGGATTAGAATATACATGACAATTAAACACATAAAGTGCAAATAATGAGCGTTCTAGAAAGAATTGGAGCATTTCGAGCAATTGTGCATTTGTTTTAAGTCATTTGATTCCAATAATCTATATTTAAGCTCTTTACACAGTAAAAAATATGTTTATGAGTTTAAAAATTTAAAAGTATTGGATTATACAAGGTAATTATGCGCATAAAATGCAGAAAGTTCAGGACATAATTGGAGCATTTCAAGCGATTTTGCATTCATTTAAAGTCATTTGATCACAATAATATATATTTAAGCTTTTCATACAGTGGACAATAAGTTTATAAGTTTAAATTCAAAACGATTGGATTATACAAGGCAGTTACGCACATAAAGTGAAAATAATGAGTGTTCTGGACATAATTGCAACATTTCAAGTGATTGTGCATCCGTTTTAAGTCATTTGATCACAATAATCTTTATTTAAGCTCTTCATACATTGGAGAATAAGTTTATAAGCTTAAAAATTCTTAAGGACTCGAATATACATGACAATTATGCACATAAATTGCAAATAATGAGTGTTCTAAACAGAATTGAATCATTTCAAGCGATTGTGCTCGTTTTAAGTCATTTGATCACAATTATCTATATTGAAGCTCTTTATACAATGGAGAATAAATTTATGTGGTTAAAAATTTAAAATGATTGAATTATACATGGCAATTTCACACATAATTAACAATAGTGAGCGTTCTAGACATAATTGGAGCATTTCAAGCGATTATACATTCGTTTGAAGTCATTTGATCACAATAATCTATATTTAAGCTCTTTATACAATGGAGAAGAAATTCATGAGCTAAAAAAAATTCAAAATAATTGGATTATACATGACAATTTCACACATAAAGTACAAATAAAGAGCGTTCATGACAAAATTGGAGCATTTCAAGCGATTGTGCATTCATTTTAAGTCATTTGATCACAATAATCTATATTTAATCTCTCTATAAAGAGGAGATAATTTTATGATCTTAAGAATTCAAAAGGATTAAATTATACATGACAATTTCACACATAAAGTAACAATATTAAGCGTTATGGATAGAATTAGAACATTTTAAACGATTGTGCATTTTTTTAAAATCATTCGATCCCAATAATCTATATTTAAGATCTTTACACAATGAAGAATAAGTTTATAGGTTAAAAAATTTAAAAAGATTGGATACATGGCAATTACGCGTATAAAATGCAAATAATGAGCATTCAGGACAGAATTGGAGCATTTCAAGCGATTGTGCATTAATTTTAAGTCATTCGATCGCAATAGTTTATATTTAAGCTCTTTAGACAGTGCAGAATATATTTATAATCTTAAAAATTCAAAAGAATTGGATTATACATGACAATTATGCGTTTAAGGCGAAAATAATGAGCATTCTGGATAAAATTGAAATATTTCAAGCGATTATACATTCGTTTTAAGTCATTTGATCACAATGATCTATATTTATACCCTTTATACAGTGGAGAATAAGTTTATAATTTTAAAAATTCTAAAGGATTGGAATATAAATGACAATTACGCACATAAAGTGCAAATAATGGGCGTTCTCGACAGAATTGGAGTATTTGAAGCGATTGTGCATTTTTTTTATGTCTTTTGATCACTATAATCTATATTTAAACACTTCATACTACGGAGAATAAATTTATGAGCTTAAAAATTCAAATGATTGGATTATATATGACAATTTCAGATATAAATTACAAATAATGAGCGTTCTGGACAAAATTGGTGCATTTCAAGCGATTGTGCATTTGTTTTAAGTTATTTGATCATATCAATCTATATTTAAACTAGTTATACAGTGGGAAATGAGTTTATAATCTTAAAAGTTCAAATTGATTAGATTATACTTGGCAATTACGCAAATAAAGGACAAATAACGAGCGTTCATGACAGAATTGGAGCATTTCAAGAGATTGTGCATTTGTTTTAAATCCTTTGATCACAATAATGTATATTTAAACTCTTTATATGGTGAAATGAGTTTATAATCATAAAAATTCAGAAAGATTAGATTATACATGGCAATTTCGCACATAAAGTAACAATAATGAGCGTTCTGGACAGAATTGGAACATTTCAAGCGATTGTGCATTCGTTTTAAGTCATTTGTTCCCAATAATCTATATTTAAGCTCTTTATACGGTGGACAATAAGTTTATGAGCTGAAAAATTCAAAAGGATTGGATTATACATGGCAATTACACACATAATGTGCAAATAATGAACGTTCTGGACAGAATTGGAGCATTTCAAGCGATTGTGCATTCGTTTTAAGTCTTTTGATAACAATAATCCATATTTAAGCTCTTTATACTGTGGAGAATAAGTTTACGAGTTTAAAATTCAAAAGTATTAGATTATACATGGCAATTTCTCACATGAAGTAACAATAATGAGCGTTCTGGACAGAATTGGAACATTTCAAGCGATTATGCATTTGTTTTAAGTCATTTTCCCAATAATCTATATTTTAGCTCTTTACACAGTGAACAATAAGTTTATGAGTTTAAAAATTCAAAAGGATTGGATTATACATGGAAATTATGCGCATAAATCGCAAATAATGAATGTTCAGGACAGAATTGGAGCATTTCAAGCGATTGTGCATTCGTTTTACGTTATTTTATCACAAGAATATATATTTAAGCTCTTTAAACAGTGCAGAATAAGTTTATTATCTTATTAATTTAAAAAGATTGGATTATACAAGACAATTACGCACATAAAGTGAAAATAATGAGCATCCTGGACAGAATTGGAGCATTTTCAAGTGATTGTGCATTCATTTTAAGTCATTTGATCACAATAATCTATATTTAAGCTTTTTATACAGTAGAGAATAAGTTTATGTGCTGAAAATTTCAAAAATATTAGATTATACTTGGCAATTTCACAAATAAGCTGCATATAATGAGTAATCTGGACAGAATTGGAGCATTTCAGGCGATTGTGCATTCGTTTTAAGTTATTTAATCACAACAATCTATATTTAAACTCGTTATACAGTGGAGAATAAGTTTATGATTTTAAAAAGTTCAAAAGGATTGTATTATACTTGACAATTATGCAAATAGAGTGCAAATAATGAACGTTCAGGACAGAATTAGAGTATTTCAAGTGATTGTGCATTCGTTTTTTAAGTCATCTACCCATGAGCCAATGAAATTAAATGGTCCATCGATTATTTTCCAAATAGTAATTAGTCGACACATTGGGCGGACACAATGAAATAATAAGAAAAATCAATCTCAATATCGTTACAACTTACATGCATTATAGTAGTAAATAAATAAAAAAAGCTCATAAATCTTTTTTACAAGTATAATGCTTGTTCGTCAAAAAAGAAAAAGAAAAAACGGTTCCGCTGCCACGCTATTTTATGACAGATGCCGCAAGTTTCCAACCGTAAGATTAAAACAAAATGGATGGTTGTGATTGAATATTAATAAGTGCCTTTTATTGTTCTTTACTTCTTTATCACTTTTTTTGCGCAGAAGAGAAAAGATGGATGGTTGTGAATTGACATAGTTAATTAGGATATTTATTATTATTATGATATTTAATAAATTAGCATACACTCTTAGTCTTTTATCAGATAATAAATTAATTAAAATATTTAGAATAACGCTGAACAAAACAGTTTTCCATCGACTATCCGTACAGGAAACTCCAAACTGAATGCACTGGATAGACGCCATAAAAATAAAACGGAGAGAATATAAACCCTAACCCGGACTCGTGGCAATTTCTCCAATTTATTTAACCCACTCTCTTTCAAGTCCGCCTCTCGACTCCAGCGTGTTGTCATCTCATCTACACATTTACCCATCGACCACCGATAAATCAAATATAAAACAACTTTCGAACTTTCCAGATTTTCTACCTCAAGTACGCAAAACAAAATACTAAACTTCAAAAGCACTTATACGAAAAAAGTCCTTAATCTTTCCCAAATAATTGTTCCCTCCCTTCGCAATTCACACTCGTCTATCCCTCTCTCGCTCTCCTTTCTTTCAGCACTTTCAAAACCGCCTCTCAGATCTTCTGTGGCCTGTTCGTGTGGTTTCGTCGTGTCTTTTGGAATGGATAGTGTCGCCTATAACCCACGCACTGTCGAGGAGGTATTTCGAGATTTCAAAGGACGACGAGCTGGAATTATTCGAGCACTTACTACTGGTATTGTTTGCTTTTTTTTTTTTTCCTGAATTTTGTCTTGATTAAGCGCCAATTCTGTTGGGTTTTTCCTTTTTGGAAGATTTGTTATGTGATTGGATTCAATAATTTTGGGTTTTTTTTGTTTGTGCAGATGTAGAGGAATTCTATCGGGCATGTGACCCTGGTAATTTTTTTTTCTTTGCTTGATTAATAGATTTAGATACATGGTTTTCAATTTTGGTTCTATTGAGTTTGTCTTTCTACGAAGAATTTCACTTGGTAGTTGGTAGTGATATGCTTCTTCTAACCTTCCAAAGCACCTACCTGAAAAAATGTGTTCATGCAGGTATTATTTGTCTAAAGTTGAAGTCCATGCAATTTTTCCTTTCAGAACTGAATGTACCCAAAGAGAAAAGTTTATTTGCATTTTCCAATTATGTAGCAATTTCATTCCACCAGTTCTCTAGATTTCAGCAAATTGCCTGATATACCCCCACATTCAAGGGCAGTACTAGCTACTTAGAATACAATCCAGAAATATGCAAAACCCTTGATAATGCAATTGTGCATATATAGTTGTGGCGACTTCTTAATTTCATCTCAGAATAGTACTGAGATAAGACTTGTTCGATTAGAGTTGATAATGAGCAGAGAATAGTATATTTTTAAGACCTAATTGAGTACAATTACCTTGCAGCACCGATATTCCCAGAACATTGTACTGAGATAACGTTTGGGCTATGTTCCTTTATGAAAGCTAGTAAAGTTTGGTTTCTGGTTTTCGAAGCCATTTATCTATTTTCTTTTTTTTTTTACTGAAATTATTGTTTTTATTGCAGAAAAGGACAATTTATGCCTTTATGGTTTCCCGACTGAGCAGTGGGAAGTGAACTTGCCAGCTGAAGAGGTACCACCTGAGTTACCAGAGCCAGCTTTGGGCATTAACTTTGCTAGAGATGGTATGCAAGAGAAGGATTGGTTAGGCATGGTTGCTGTACATAGCGACGTGTGGTTGCTCTCTGTTGCATATTATTTCGGTGCCAGGTTTGGCTTTGACAGGTCTGACAGGTAATTATTATCACTCAGTTGTTAAAGAAAGTCAGCTTCCTTTCCTGCCTTGGTGTTTTGTCTATTCATTCTTATGTCAGTTGTAACTTGGGACTACTGCACTCACCTGTTTCAAAAATTACAAATATCAGTTGGTTTCAAGTTTCAACAATGATACAGTTTATCAATGTCCCCATTGAAAATTTGCTAGGAAAAATAAACTTAGATATTTGTTTTGTTTTTAATCGGCATACAATTTTGGTGTAGACAGAATAGTACTGATTGGCAGAATATTGTGTAATATGCCAGCTAATTGTTTTTTTTTTTTTGCAAATTAGGATTTATTGAATTGTGATATTGTGTAATTTTCAGGAAGCGTCTTTTCAGCATGATAAATGAGCTTCCTACAATTTTTGAAATCGTCAGTGGGAAGGCCAATGTTAAGTCACAACCTACCAACCACAGCAACGCCAAATCAAAATCAAATTCAAAACCGGTATGACATGAGATTGTATTGTAAGTATAGTGTGGTAGTTTTTATCTGCAGACTGCATTACTTGTTGATAAGGAGAATTTGAATAATTTTTTAGCTTTTACACAATTACAGTACAGTGCGGAAATCTTTTGCAGTAAGTAGCAATTCGTGTTGGGTGCTTTTTATGGGTTTGGTTTAGATCTTCTTGATTGTTGTTTATATTCTCTAGTTACCATGCAGTCCTTGTCATAACAAAGAGGCTCATTGCTTTGCCTTGATATACACACAGACTGGCAATAAACGAACTCTTTGACTGTTCAACCTGATCTAATTAAGGCATGCCTGGTCTATGGATGGTTCCAGCCTGGCCCACTGTGCTTGTAATTTTTGTTTGAAGTAAAAATGTTACTGTACCTAGTGGCCTAAATTTTTATTTGGAACTTAAAAATAAAAATATCTGCTGCATAACCAAGCCAATTCAAGTATCGTACCCATTCATGCTGGCACTTTATAATATTTATTGTACCGACATAGAAGGTGCAGAATTCTCACCCGAAGCCAGCAAAGCCACCAAAGAGGGAAACCAAAAAAGAAGAAGAGGAGGAAGAAGAAGAAGACCAAGGCGGCTTGGATGAAGAACGAGGTGCTGAAGAAGAAGATGATGAAGAAGATGAAGAAGAGCATGGTGAGACTCTCTGTGGCGCATGTGGGGAGAATTATGCTGCTGATGAGTTCTGGATCTGTTGCGACATTTGCGAGAAATGGTTCCATGGGAAGTGTGTCAAGGTCACACCGGCACGTGCTGAGCACATCAAGCAGTACAAGTGTCCCACTTGTAGCACCAACAAGCGTACCCGTCCATCATGATATAACTTTAAACTAAGCATTTGGTTCTGCATGTCTGGATTCTGGGGTAATGTTGGCTTCTGTAAATGTAAGAAACCTTTTGAGTTGTAGCCCAATAATACCAGCCTGGTTTTAGAGCTTTCGTAGAATATGTTGTAGGTTAATTTAGGTTCTTTTTTTTTTTTTTTGTTAACTTTCTAGTCAGGGTTAGAGATTTATCTAAAATTCTGCCTATGTAAGGTTTTGTATTTGTTGAGTCGAGCAACACTGTTTATCTATAGTTTGTTTATGAATTAAAACTGAAGGGATTTTTAAGCGATCTTCGAATTTTAGTTCTGCATCATCGGTTTGAACGTCGGAGACAAGTGCTCGGGCTTTAGTGAGAAGTTTTTGATAAAAAAATGTTTAAGCGGCTTGACGTGAAGGCAACTATGCCTAGCGTTTTTCCTGTTATTGTGAATTTATCGTACTTGAGTGTTATTTTATTTATTTATTATTATTATTGTTTTTAAATTAAGATCCGCAAGAAGGGGTTCCAATTAACACCAAGAAAAAAATCCTGAGTCACAAGTAGTGACTCTACACCAAGAACAATAACCATCCAAAAAATTAGAAAACATCCTGAGTTCCTCTCCCATCTAACCAACAAACTACCAAGTTCTTTAAAACTATCAGGCAAAACCGCAAACGTAAGCCAGTAAAACAGAATCAATCTAGCAAATCTTCATCTGAAGCTTTCTCAGCATGTCCATCTGATACATCGTGATCAGCTTCTGATCAAATTCCAGTACGACGAGGTGCTCTCTCGACTCTCATTCACCATGTTCTGCCGTGTCTGAAGTGACTTGAGTGTTATTTTATGAATGTAGTTTGTGTGGCCTTCTCTAATTCTTTTCCGTTTCAGAATAAATGAAACATATATAAGAAAAATAAGAGATCTATAAATTTCTAAGGGAAAAAAAAAAAAATCAAAGAATAAACTAAAATGACGAATCAAGCAATTTACTACTTTATCACGCATTACTATTACATGTTGACTTCATCGTCGTGATGGAGAGCATAGAAAAATGACAATAAATAATAAAGAATATAAGCAATTGCCTTATTTATCACACTAATTCTCTATTACATTTCGACTTCTCATTCCGATAGAGACAAAAAAAAAAAAAGAATAATAATTATAATAAAAGGAAGTCAGTTGTGTATCACACTAGTAGGTTAAGCTGTTCTGGATCAACTGGAGGCTGGAGCATGCAATGCGACCTTTTTGAACTTATCAAGCGAATACTTTCTATATACAGCGTTCAAAATGCTCTTCGGAGCCTGTGAATGTGACTCCACTAAAATTTCTGTGCATTCTCTGTAACAGCATCAGCAAACCCAAACAATATTAAATAGAATCAAGTCTAAGCAGAATCTCTACCATTGCAAATTTTTGTGCCTAATTAAAGTGTTATTGTATAGAGAGAATTGTTTCGGAAGGGGTCACTTCTTATGGGCACTCAAACTGTCTGAACATTGTTTCTCGTCTCGACATAATTTGTCATGTTATCTTTAGAAATTGAAGAAACTATATCGACTTTGTATACATGGATATTTATAAATTTCTTCATACGGATGAGATAACCTTAATGGAAACTACTTTTAGAATATAGAAAGAACTTCATCTGATAAAAAAAATTAAATGAAGATTCAGATATGTTGTTGCCAGTTCTAAGTCCAAACCAGCCTCTTCTAGTTTCAACTTCCATAAAACGGCAACACTACACCCACCTAGACAGACACACACACATATAAAGAACCAGAATGGTAAATAAATATGTAGAATTAAGCTAATTGTAAAGTGAGAAGAGGCATACAACAATTGCAGCTGCGAGTATTTGGTGCAGCACTGGAGTGCCTCTGTCCAGACGGGATATTTCTTAAGGGTACATCTTGCTGCGTGCACACAAGAGGCAGCAATCAACGAAGGGCACATCTTAATTAGTGAGTGTTGCGTTAATGCCAGCTCAGAAAAGAAGTATATCATGCGCTCTGTCTACAAATTTACCAAGACAGAAACGGCAAAGTAAATAGACTATATGAAAAAACAATACATATAAAAGGATAGCTCAACGTATCATTTACCGCCAGAAACACCTGAGATTATCAATAGATAGATAATAGATAATAGATAATTTAAAAAAAAAGAGAGAAAATACCTCTTTGTCTGTTCGTTCGACGTTTATATATCTAAGCAGATATGTATGTGTGGTACGCACATTAAGAGACAACTCAAGTCTTTTCAGAATCCTTTCTTTCATTCTACGAATATCACTCATGCTATATCTTGGCATCCATATGTCAGTTAGGTCATAAAGTTCAAGCTATTAAATTACAAAGAAAATAAATAAATCGCTTAGTTATCTTTTGTGCTTTTAATCCACGGTATTTTACCATGTCATGAAAAACACCCAACATTTTCAGTATTTTCAACTGAGCATACAAATTGTGATGTATATAAGAGGTAACTGTTAATTTGGTGCCATAATACAGAGAGGATAGTTATGCGTCGACCGCAGTAATTAAGTCACCTTTCCTCAGATTAACTTTGGAACTTCACTAGGACAAGGTAGCGTGCGGTTTAGCTAAGCTAGTACAAAGCAGTTTAATCGGGTCAAGGCCAAGGAATCCAATTTCTTTTGCAGTAGGCAATAACTGACTTTGCCAATAATTCAAAACATTAAAAGTTCTTTAACACATTACAGAGAAAGAAAAATAAGAAAAAATGATAAATGAAAAACAAAAGATATGGGCTGTAACATACCAGCGGGTCGAAAACCTCATAAGTAGAAGCTATAAGCAAAGCACACGTGCCGACTAGCTTGGCTTCCTCCATTGGTACAGTCTCTTTGGAGATAAACCGATCAAATATGGAAACAGTGAGGTGGAGGGTTTCAGGACTTAAGCGGAGCTTTTGATGCACTTCTACAATTAAATTAACCAAAGAAGCTCTTACTCCCGGTGTTATGCTTGAGTATGAGGTCAAGTAATTGCATAGCTGGATTTTTCCCTGCAAATGCACGAGGAGAGAAAAAAATGATTTTTACATCCAATCTAGCTACATGGTATATAAACATCTGCATTTTATGCTAGAATAGGCCAGATTAATTAGGCAAGATTTATAATTTCACTATAACATGACAACCCATGAAAATATCAAGATGCTAACCCAACGTCCCCTGTTTAGAGACTATCTGGTATGTTCCATTGATTTCATAGCTACAAAGGAAACAACATATGCATTGTACTGGTATCAGTCAGATAGTTTACATCATAAATTAAGGTATAACATGCTTTCTTCCTGTAAGCTTCTGTTTGATTTAGATAATAACCAGTGATTTATGGGTTTTTCTGTAAGAAAATAAGAACATAAAAAAATGCAAAAGGAGAACATGCATGATTTGCACTACTATTCAAGGCATACCAATAGTTCCTGTTGGATCTTATCTAGGAAGAGAAAATAACATTTCTCCATTAACTAATGACCTTCCAAGAGACGCAAAGAAAGTAAGCTATACCTCTCGAGTTTCATTTTGATTTAAATTAGTCTTATTCTGGGAACTATAATTGATGGTTGGAAATTTGAAGAGAGAATTGATGATGCTACGTGGGTTTAACCAGCGTTGGAGTAAATTGCACAGAGCCTCCATTAGTCGCCTCTTATTTGGCCTTTCCTCTTTATACTCTGTACAAAATATCACCAGTTACTCAAGGTTAGTCTATACTTTATTATTTTTTTCTAAATACGCCTTTGTAAAAAATGTCTTTTTTGACAATGAATCTTTTTCAAAAGAAGTTGATACGTTCTGTGTTCTAAGTTATGGAGACATAAGAAACGCTGTTTTCTTAGCAAATTTTTCCTCAAATAATAAAAATCGTGGGTGTCGATTTTTTTTTTCCTTGCGTGTCGAGTATTTTGACACACCATTAATTATTTTTCGTTACCTCTTTTTGTCTATTATTGTTCTTCCTACATGTCGAGCCTTTTGACATACCATAAATTACTTTTTTTTTTTTAATTTTGTCTCTTTCTTTCTATTTTTATTATTTCCAAAATAGAAATTACAGTCATATTTAATTTTTTAATTTTCTTTTATATATCTTTTATAAGTATCGAAAGCATGAGCATAACACATTATATACATTTTTTTTTTAGTTTAACACTAATTAATTTTTAACATAATTCAAGCTGCTTGAAAAAAAAAAGGCAAACAACGACCACATATAATCTTCATATAAAGGTAGCTTTTATAACTTATATTTATTTTTTTTATCTTTAGCCGGAAAAAGTGTATATGTTTGTGCAAAAATACAATATAGAAAATATTTAAAAAAGAAGGAGACCATAAGTCATGCCAATTATTATTTTTAAATTAGATTTAGGAATTAAACATATTTGAAAACCTAAAATAGTTCATGCCTAATTATTATTTGGCATCTTCAACCGTTTCTTTAAATTTCTATGCCATAAATTTTAAACATTAAAATTGATATAATATCATATCAAATAATATAACTACATAATAATAATTTTGTTATATAATCATTGCAAATGATAATCAAATATTAAAATTTTAAGAAAATCTTCATATAATGAAACTCGCTTTGTTAAAAAAAAAAATTTATAGTAAAATGTCAGAATTTTCGTATTGAGAGAATTTATGGCATAGATTATAGGTAAAATTTCTGAAACATTCATCAAGGGTAATCCTGACATTTATTTCCATTAAGAGATTATAGGTTTTATCACCTCAATTTTACATCTAAATCCAACTCTAATTTATTTTCAAAATCAAAATCAAAGACATAGGCTTTGTTGCTCCAAAACCCTAATTTTTTTTTTAAAAAAAAAACACACACACACACAAGATCAAGAAAGATGATATTGATTTTACCTCCCTGTTGAATCGGTTCCACAACAGGCACCACCATCCTTCACACTTTTTGTTGGATATCAAATTCAGGAAACTCGTGAAACTGCTACACAAAATCGCTTTTCGCAAAATTACAAGGGAAGAAGAAGAAAGAGAGAAATATCTCGCTTGTAAATTTGTAATCAATTCGGCTTCTGTTCTCTTTTTAAGGAGAGCAGGGCTTCTATCTCTGGCAGTCGGCGATGTTTGAGAGGATCAATCATAGATGATCGTTATATATAATTTAGGAAAGTTCTACGCTTCTAATAATGTTTTTTAGTCGAACTGGATAGCTTCGCTTCTAATAATGTTGGTCGGAGTAAAATTTAGAATGTTGATATATAATAATTGAGATTAAATTTAGTTCCGCACCTGTTTTCTGACTGTTGTAAGTGTAACTACTCTTCTTAGTAATGCTATTACTACTATTGCTACTAAAAATAATAAACGAGTGATACTTTAAAAATCACAACTATTCATTCACTCCCTAATTATACACGCAAATTCTAACCTTTTATCTACCTCATGCATTAAATTTCAGTCTAGCTTTCAATTCTCACCACCTATTTTATGATTTTGAAATATAATGCTCACTTTGCTAGTTTTCACGTTCAAAACACTTCAATTATTTTTGGCCAATTTTTCTTTATACATAAAATTTGAATAGTAAGTATTTTTGTGCAATGCTAAGTCTTTTATTGGCGCAATATTTAATTGTGCATTGTATAATAGTAAGTACGTATTTTTAGAGAATATTCGAAAATTTAATGTTTAATATAAGTCCCACTTATTATTATCTTACCACTTTTGTAATATAAGCTAGTTTGAAATATTGAGATTAAATTTAGTCCCCCATCTGTTTATCTGACTGCTACTATATATATAGTCCTGAGACCACTAGTACGACTATTAGCCAAACGATAAACAAGTGATACTTTTAAAAAAAATTACTTTAATCTTTTCTATAAAATTCATCACATTCAGAGTACTCATTCTCTTCCTAATTATACACATAAATTTCTAACCTTTATCTGTCTCATACATGAAACGCTCTAGCTTTCAACTTCCATATATGTTATGATTTAGGAATATACTACTCACAATTCGAAAGCACTTCGATTATTTTTGGTCAATTTTTCTTTTCACTAAAATTGAACAATCAAGATTTTGTATGAAATGCTAAGTGTACACAGTACACCGTTCCAATATTTAATGTGCACTGTGTAAATTTGAGTATGTATTTACAAATATATATATTCGAAAAGTTAATGTTCAATATAATTGAGTATCTCTATACTCACTTAGTTTCTTTGATCGCTTTGTAATATAATCTAATGAGATAAAAAATTTTCACTTTTGATCATTAATAGTTTATTTCGTTCTAAGGTTTTAAAATGTGGTTCCGCGGTTTAGCATTAGAGATAGAGCAGGGCCGATAAAAATCATCCCCTGAAATTAATCCTCATTAATTATCTAGCGTCTTCATTAATGGAAAACGCGTTTTTCGTTTTTGAAAATCCAGCGCCCTCATCCTCCATTTCGCTCCCCTTCCCCGCCCTTCTATTTCACTCCATTCAACAATTACGATATTAACTTCAACAGTTACATATTAACTTCAACATTTACATATTAACTTCAACAGTTACATATTAACTATTGATGTTGAAGATACCAAGCTAACTGTTGAAGCTAAAACTATTGTTGTTGAAAATACTAAACTAACTGTTGAAGATATTAACATATTTCTTAACTGTTGAAATACTAAGTTAACCGTTGAAGATATTAACCTATTGCTGTTGAAAATACTAAGCTAACTGTTGAAACTAAAACTATTACCCTTGAAGATACTAAGCTAACTGTTAGTATTCCAACAATCTAACTACAATACTTAGCATAAGAGGATTGAGATGAGAAGAGCGTAGCCTCTGGATGTCAACAGAAAAGGAAAGAGGGGATGAGATGAAAATAGCGTAGGCTCTGGATTTGAATAGAAAAGAAAAGAGAGGATGGGATAAGAAAAGCGTAGACTCTGGATGAGAATAAAAAAGGAAAGAGGGGGATGAGGATGAGCGCTAGCGATAAACGCGTGACAGTTATTAACGTGTTAATTGAGAGGATGAGGGAATGATGAGGATGATAGAATCTCAAGGATGATCTTAAGCAATTCCGATTAGAGATCGATTTAGCATTTTTGAGTTTTATCAGTGATGAAAGAATTGATAAAACAGTCATGCTATGTCATTAAGTCATAATAAGCATGCCATAACTACCTTCTGGTTCTTTTTAATTTGTAATTTAACTTTTTCATAATTTTTTAATACAATTGCTCTTGGCTTCTAGCAACCAGCCTTCGAAAAAAAAATAAGCATGCCATAAATTCAATTATATTTAACATAATCTATTCATAAAATCATAATATAGTTATACTGATATTAAGTGTTATTTCATCATTAACAAACACATGTTTTGCACAAAATAAAATTTTCATATAGATACATTTGACAAAACACCAATACTTTCTTTCTTTTTGGGTCAAAAATAATTTTATCGGTGAATTATCCAAGATTTATAGGTGATAAAATAGTTTTATCGCGAACTGTATTGTTTTGAAACTAGAATATAATCATATCGTACGTTTTTTTTCTCTGAATACCGATAAAATACCGCATTTAAAAACCTTATTTCATAGTCATTCGACAATAAACTATATTGTAATATTAGTGCCAAAGTTAGGTCACCTTAACACTCTTATTTCCCCTCTTTTGGCATCAATGAATGCAGGTACATCCTTGATGGGTTACTGTTTTCCAAAAAAAGAAAAAAAAAATACTGAAAGCCAGTATGTTTGAATAAATAACAATATTATAAACTAGAAGTGCAAGAAGATAGAAAATTTAATGAAAAATGAGTAATGCTAGAATCAAACACGTTTGATGTCAAACGCGATTCTAGACTCAACTATTGGAATTTGAAATTATTGATCCGAATCTCTCAATATGATCTTCATATTGAATTATTCTTAGGAACAAAATTTGTATATTTCTTTTTCAAAATTTTTAACTATTTTTTCAGATTTTTTTAAAATTGAAGGGTCCAAAATTAATTAAATTGAAGATTTTCAAAATAAATAGTAAAAAAAATTCGAAAACATTATAAAATTTTATCTCCAAGAATATTTCATTATGGAGAACAAATTGAATGAGTTCAGGTCGACCGTTTTATTTTTCGAAAATTGAGATCCCGTTTTAATTTCGAAAATAAATAGTATTTTTCATGAGTAATGTTAGAGTCAAACACGTTTGACACTTGGTCCAGCAGACACGTTTGACTCTAACATCATGAAAAATACATATATAGGAAAAGAAAAACTAAAATGTATTGCTTCCACGTCCATCCGATCTACACAAGTTAAAACAGATCGGCCGGAATAACGGATATGAACGTGATGCGCACTGTTCAATATACATATTTATTTACGACCGTCCGATCATTTTTAAGACTGGTACGAATCAGATGCCACGAGGCAGAAATCAGGAAAAAATGCATTGCAATTGCTCCGTCAGCTCTCTCATCCGGTCCCTCCATCTCCATCTCTCACTGTTCTTTGTTGAAACTTGAAATCCCCTTTCTTCAGTGAAAACAAAAACGTAGCTACAATCGAATTTCATTTCCCCTTCTCACTCTCTTTCGTTGCGCAGCCCTCTCCTTCCCTTCCTTCCTCTTCCCCACACTCGAGCTCAACAGAGAAGCTCCGTCGTGCTCTCTCTCTCTCGCTTAGTTGACACTAGGCTCGATTCGGAGCTGCCTTCCCCCTTGATTCGACAAGAGGAAGGTTTCTCTTTATCTCTTCAAATTGACATTAATTTCTTTTGGATTTTAAGGGCTGGTCAGAGTCTTATGCTGGAAAGCTGAATTCGGGTTAGATCTACCCCAATTTTACCTGAAATTTTGCACGATCGGTTGTTGTGTCTACTGAATTTCAAAAATTGAATGGTTCAATTTTTTAGCTTTCTAGCATGGGTCAATTTTGCACCTTTTGGTTTAGTTTAAGACTGAAATTGAAACTAAATTCAAAACTATTTCATTACTTAGTTGGTAGCACATGTTTTGTTATGTTAATCAGTGCCATGACTGGAACAGATAATTTTCTAATACTTGGGCAGTTCTGTAATATAAAGCCCAATGGTCATTAATTGTGATGCAAAGGAGGGTCATAATTCAAGGACATGCTGTTTTCAGAAAATAGAAGTTCATGTATAGAATTTGGTTATCTTTTCTGTGATGGTCTCTGTAGCTGATTAATTGTTTTATTTTTTTATATTATTTTTCATAAGAGGTTTCTTATTCACTTCTGACTTAATTGACAGAAATGATATTATTTATATCCAACAAATATTTATATCCAACAAAGGTTGAAGTTATACCATCTTGAACCTGTATCAATTACATCTCCAGTATTAATATGAGGGATATATAAAAGATTAGAATTATATAAGCTCGTCAATCAGTCTTAGGATAATGTGATAAGAGCAGAAACGAAGGATATTGCCAACCGGTTAGGCGGCATGCTCCAGTTCGATTTTTATACGCAATTTATCATCTAGATGGTCCAAACATTATCAATTCTTTGTGACAACCATGAAATATTGATTTTCTGGTAGGCGACTATTGTCATAATTCCAAACCAACAAATGAGAGCCTAGGAGTTAATACATTTAGTTCTTAGTTCATGGATCAGATATTCCTTAAGAAGTGATAGTAACTTCTCTTCATTAGTTTTCTTACCCCAACTTGAGTTTCCCTATAGTTTTTTTAACTTAATAGCTTAGATTGGTGTCCATCAACACTAATGCTCCATAATTGAACATCTTGAAATTTAAACAGGCAATAATAGCCATTATTTGGTGATATGAAACTTTGAAAATAATCATCCTTTATATTGGATTGGAACAGAAATGGAAAAAAAAAGTTACCTGTTTCCTGTCTCCAATACACTATAATACATGATGATTATTATTTTCAATGCCTAAACTGCATCCAAGGGTGACATTTGGTGGTTAGATCACCACAAATGGCATGTTTCAATTCTGAGATGGATGATGTGGGTGCATAGTACCTGTCCTTGCTATTAAAGTTAAATGGCTGATGTGCTCTGTGATTGCATAAACACCTCGGTAGTCATGTTAATACCTGCAGTAACTTGTGACTACCTCTTAAATAACAATTAGGCTAATGACCTCAATACCATATTTGTGCATAACAGTCAAGGCAGTGGCATTTCACAGGTGCAATATTGCCCACTTCTTTGCACATCTCAATTCATTGGATTAATTAGGCATAAAAACATAACGCTATGGTTAACATGGCAACAGGAAAGCAGTTCAAATTGGTTACGACCTATACAGAGAAAGAATAGAAAGTTAAATGAACAAGTAATTCAGTACAACATTCAAATGTTATATTCAATGTATCTGATCTCTTTTTCAGCTGCCAGCTTGAATTTGAAATATAGTTTGAAGGACTGTGAAATGATACTACTTTTAATTTATACTACCTCAAGATACCACTGATTTTCAGTTCCAAAACTTTTTTTGGTCAATTTCAAAAACACACAGTGGGTAGTGTGTTGTCAGGAATACTGTCAATTACTAATCTTGTTAATGAATTTAATGGCTGGCAAGTTAAGCAAAACGAACAGTAATTAAGATGATCATCCGCATTCTTTTTCATTAATTGTGTGCATATAAATTTTTGACAGATGTCTTTACAAGAAAGTTTGAACAGATTCAAGCAACAGCAGGAGAAATGCCAGTCAACCCTAAAAAGCATCTCTCGTGCCAGTGCTTCATCATCCAATACAAAAGTCGCACAACCACCACCACAGAAAAAGCCTCACACAGCAGCCTCGTCTTCTTTAACAGCAAAACCAGCTGCTCCTATAAAATTCTCGAATGACACAGAGAGATTGCAGCATATTAACACAATTCGAAAATCTTCTCATGGGAGGAGAATGAAGCTTGTAATTGATCTACTTTTTGAGGTAAAGTGTTCGTTATTACTTATTAGTAATTTCAGGTTTTGTATCTAGGTTTAAAGCATTTTTAGGAAAAGAATACTGAAGGAAAATACAATTTACGGTTCATTCTTCTTGTACATCTATGTTGGGGAATCAATCACCTCGAATGACTATTGTTACAGAGATCAGTCATACTCTCATAGATCTTGAATATGTTTCGCTGACTTGTATCTTAAAAGGTTGTGGCCAATATGTTAGATACTGGGTTCTTGTAACTATGCATTCTACTAGAATTTGACCAGCTTTCAATTTTGTCATACAATATATTGAGTTTTAGAATGTGTGTTCCTTGTCATCTTTATTCACCCCAGTGGATTATTTTACATTATTATTGTTTTTAATGATTTTCAGACAAGAGAAGCTTTAACTGCTGAGGAGATCTATAATGGATGTTATGTTGATATAGCCGACAACAATAATGAAATCTATGATAGCCTAAGGAATAACCTTAAAGTATCTTTTGATGGAAAGCGCTTTTCTTATAAGGTAATTACTTGTTTTTTCTTTGGAAAAATTTTGTATTTTGTTAAATCTTCTCTACGAAGGAAATTTTAGTACCAGGCTCTATGCCTGATTTTGATAGATTGCAGTTTTGATCTGTTATTAGCGTCACCGTGCACTACCAATTTCTACATCAGTGTGTTTTCAGGCCAAATGAGAAGCAACAGAAACCTCCAGATAATGTACATTTCATAAATAAAAACAGAAATGAATAAACTTGTGAACTTCCATGTGTTTAATAAAACAGTGATTGCTTTAGATCTGTGCAAATTTTAGTATGTCTAGCTTATTTGTTTTTTTTTTTTCTAGCTTATTTGTTTTTTTTCTTTACCATATTATGCAGGCCAAACATGATCTGAAGGGGAAAGATGACTTGCTTCGTCTGATAAGGCGCAATGTGGAAGGCCTCCCAGTTGTTGACGTGAAGGATTCATACACTTCTGTGATGGATGATTTAATGGTATGTCATATGAAGTTTTGCTGTACCTATGTGGATGTTATAGATTGCAGCAGTGCTTCCATTTACAAACTATTGGACCACCTTTGCAAATAGCATTGTATCTTCTATATCTGTTAACTTTCTTCAAATCATGTTTTATTTATTTTTCAAATAATTACAAACTGAAAAATAAGTAAAGTCAAACAAAAAATTAAAGGGAAAATTAGATTTTTGCCACTTCAAAATTGTGAAATTAGAAAAATGCCGCCTCGAAGTTAACGCATTGAAAAATGCCACTTTAAATTCAACTAAATTAGAATTTTGCCACTTTTTATTGTATTAAATACCCTCTCCATACCTAATGTTTCGTATTGACCAAAATACCCTCACATATCCCTCTGTCTCCTCTTAAATACTATTTAATCAATTCACCATAATTATATAAAACAAAATTTATACCTAAGGGAAATAAAGATTTCAATACTCATCAATGGAATTACCTCAACTGCTCCTAACGTTTAGCAATTTTATACGAATTTATAAAAAATCTCGATTTACAGAAGAACCTGAAGATCCAGAAATTGAAAAAAAAAAAAGATAGATCCAATAAAATATACAAACCGATTGAAGAGGACTTCACACAAATTACCCGTAAATAATAATAGTAATAATAAATGCACTTTTTCCATATGAGGACTTCACACAAACGCCGCCAATTTCCATGGAGGATTGTCAGACTAACTTTATTTTCAGATGGACGAAGAGGAATGAAGAAAGGACGAGGAGTTTTATGTCAATACTAAAAATTAAGTATAAAGTGGAGTACTTTATACAGTACAAATGGCAAAAATCTAATTTAGTTGAAATTAAGGTGGCATTTTTCAAAGAATTAGTTTTGAGGTGGCATTTTTCTAATTTCGCAGTTTTGATGTGGCAAAAATCTAATTTTCCCAAAATTAAATGGTGGGTAAGTTACACCCTGATATCTTTGATATTAACTAGTCAGAGTCTTGGCAGTAGTACATACATTTAAATTACCATATAAATAAGCTTATCGGAGTTCTATTTTCAGTTTAGGCTTAGTAATAGGTAACTTTACAGGGATTTAAATCTTCTCATTTAAGAAAGACAAATGTTTATCATCTGACTTGTGCAGCAGTTGTGAGTGTATATGCAAATAATCCAAATTTATTGGTTTTTATTTGCACAATGAGATATTGTAGGTGTTGTTTACAAGTACAATAAAACATTGGTGATCATCGGAAAAAAAAGAAAATTATGAATCTTCCTTTTCAATATGTTTCTGGTTTTGTTTTTGTTTCTCACTCTTTGGTTTTCTTACTACATTAGGTGTTATTTACATTTACAGTAAAGCCTTTTGGTGTTCATTGCAAAAATAATTTACGAATTTCACTTTTTAATATATTTTTGGTTTTGTTTTTGTTTTTCACTCTTAGTTCTTCTTAACAGATTCTCGGTATATACTAGAAATGTGTGGGTATAATATTCAATTTGGAATGGTTTAAGGTCCCTTATTCATGTCTCATTTCCCTTTTCACTAAATTTTTAGTTTCTTCTTTAAATTCAATTTTATTTGTTTGTTGCTGCTGCTTCTTTGATTATTATTATTGTTATTGTTCTTGTTGTTCTAATCTTTGTAGTTGTCAAATTAGGTACTCTATTTTGCTTTGCGCGCATGTTATAGTTTTGCCAAGTGATGGTCAAATTTTTCATATTTTTGAATTATGTGTTATGTGTTGGGTTCTGTGGCTGGCAGACAATAATAACTTATGAATTTGTTTGTCTGCTTTGCAAATATTGGGAATGTTTCTTTTTACTCACACAATTGTGTAAATCATCTTTGAAATTTCCTGTTATTGGCTACATAATCTGGTGTCGTTGTTGATGGTCGAATTAACCTGGTAAATGTTTTCAATTACCTGATGTTTTTGCAATCTGGTAGGATCAAGTCAAAATATCTGATCTGTTATTAGTATCTCCATGCACTACCAAGTAAATGCCTGAAACATCTGAAAGAAACCCCAAAGGAGTATTTCAAGCTTGAAATAATGTTCAGAATCTAAGGTAAGATTTTGATGAAATCTGTGTGAACTTCTCACACTGTGCACTGATGTATAATGCTACTAGCATTTCAAAACTTAACAACAATTCGGACAGCCTTAAAAATATGCATCTTCTTTACTAGCACCACTGTTAATTTGATAGATCTATCAAAATTGCTTGAATTCAACCTATTTCATGGAACTCCTCACATGTAGGCTTTGAAGGCTGAGAACCTTGTCTGGCTCCTCTCCAACATGGATTCACAAGAAGACATTGTTTACCCCAATGATCCGAAGGCATTGCTCAAAACTGATGATGATGTCAAGCAGCTCTTTCGTGGCACTGACCTGCCGCGTGACTTTGTCGACCTTGAGAAGGAGTTGGTGAAGATGGGCATGAAGCCAGCAACCAAGACGGCCGAGAGGCGGGCTGCAGCCCAGGTGCTCGGCATGCCGATTTCCAAGCCCAAGCCCAAGAAGCGCAGCGAGAAGTTCAATCGCCGCTCCAAGCTCACAAATGCTCACATGCCTGAGCTCTTTCAATTTAATGATTAGGAAAGTGTTATATGGAAAATTAGGTGTTTTTCTCTACTGCAGGTTGGCCTGTGGAGGGACTTGTGTTCTGTTAAAGTTATCTGAATTGTTATCTTATTGAAGCCCATGGACAGAGTCACATGGCACTGTGTACGGGTTAAATAAGTTATTCATGTTGTCTATTGTATAAACTGCTCATTTATAGTTGATAGAAAAGATATTTGAAAGCAGCTGCGTTTTGTACCAGTATGTTCATGTATATTTCATTTGTGATTGGGGATGTTTGGTCGGTTTTGTTGCTTTGTTGTGTTAAGACAAAGCTTCATTTAAATGTTACTAGCAGCAGTGCCCGCTCAATGTGCGGGCTGACTTTAAAATATGATATGTGAAAATGAAACTATCCGAAACTAAAATTAATAGATGGAAGAAAATAAAAATTGTTTTTGCAAGATGTTAAATTTGTACAAGATCCATTGCTTCCGTAGCTACTGGTGAGAACAAGGGAAATATTAGTTAAACAAAATCATGTGCCTAGGTGAACAGCTCCAGAGAGTCATGGATATATTTCGTTAGATATTATAAGTTTTTTTTAATTAATTCTAGAAAGAGTCATGGAAATCCCTCTATGATTGCAATCAAAGAGCTTGATAAATATGAGGAAATGGAGGTATTACTCGCGAAACAATTGAGTATCGGTGTTATTCGAATTCTGACAATTGTATACTAAGTAAAATTAAACCATATATGTATTGCACATAGTCACATAAGGCAATTAATAAACTACTGCAAAAGAAAAGTAAATTGACACCAAAATATTCTTATAATTTAGATTATGTAAGAACAAAAAGACGACAGAGATCAAATGTAGAACACATAATGATACATGAAATGTCTATATACTATGCTTTGTCTTATTGACTAAAAGAACCCTATGCATTTTTCTTCACTAATCATCTTTACAAGGGAAAAGAGTCTCCCTTTCCTTTTTTCTTGTTTGTTTGGAAGCTAGATGTGGCCATGTGATCCTAAGCTTATGACAAATTTGACACAATGTCGTCTGACAAGGACCAATTTCCAACTAATAAGTTGTATACAAACCCTGCCATCTCTTGCACCCGTACATGCAATAAAAATGAAATAGTTAATCTTATAAAAAAGAATAAAGGCAAATTTTTATAGATAGGTAGAGACCACTTTTGAGTCTCACCCCCACGTTTCAGAACCACGGATTACACATGAAAATACAGATAAAGGCTTTGAGAACTAACTAAATTGAGAATGTATTCCGCACCAACAATGGTAGTAGCATATGCCCTCATGGTAAGGTTGATAGTCTAAATTGCCACTGGACCCCTAGGACTACAAGTGCAGAAAGAGATCATTTGCAAGAGTCAGATGGTTCGCAACATGCTCTATCAGTCGTAATTTTTTAAAAAATTCATTTTATTCTAATTGATTTTCAAATGCAACAGCAGCAGTTACAACTGTTTACAAATAAATGGAAAATAAAGAAAGTAATAAATACAAAGGAGATATGGAGGAACAGCTTCAAGGTTTAGAAGAAGCACACAGACTCATTTTACATGGCCATTATAGCAAGGTATATGTACCGGAATGAATTTTACTTATAATTTTAAGGTCTCTACAGTTTACATGCCTTAATAAAACCTCTTTCCATCATAATAATAAAATACGTAATAGAAAGGATATATGAATTTAAAAACAAAGACAAAAGAAACTTAGGATCATACCTTTTATGAGAGAGACCATTCTTAGTTTGTGTGCTTTCTTTTTTCCCAGATGTAGTTGCGATGAAACAAAAATGAATTTAGGTTTTCATACATGCAACCAACCCTGAACTGTACTGGTACCAACCCTGATTTGCAATTGAAAAGTGTTGTTATGTTTTTCAATTGATGTTCTTAAATATTCATTCTAGCACTGCATGAAATACATGATGCAAAACATCAGACTTAATTATTTTTTTCTAAGAGTAGTTAATTCAAAAAATCCTAAACTTGTTTAATCCTACTCATATTAAAAGTAAGACAATTGGATAAATCATTCAAACAGTACACATATGTTTAATCAGGTGCATCTCAACTTATTTTCACAGCACAAAATAAAAAAAATACAAATTAACTCACGTTCAGTCGCTCAAAGTGTCCTTGTGCCAGAGAAGAGACCTTTTATTCTCCAAGCGTTATCAAATATCATCAACTTGATATGTCATTAGCGAAAGCAAAAGAGTAGTATTGACAAATCGAGAGGCGAGATCACCATTGAATTTAATTTACCTTCTACTTGGCACATCTGAAACTTTATATGGGACAAATGAGAAAGGTCAATAGAAACGGTACACACATAGTTGGTAAAATCATATATGACTGATCAGGCACGGAACCAGTACACACTTAAACCAATCAACAAAGCTGGTGTAACACTTAAACCAATCATCAGGCACAGAACCAGTATAAGCAAAAAGAAAGTAGAGAATGAGAACAAACTATTACCTAGTGTAATACTCAAGCATTCCTTGCAGATTCTCAGCAATTCCCTTTCCTGATAAACTAAAGAACATCTCATGAATTACAATGAGAAAAATTAAAATGAAGAAAGCTATCTAAATAGATGTAGAAAACTGACCAAAATTACTTGCATATTTTGGGCATAAAAAAAGTCAATCCCTTTCATGATTAATAAATCTGTTCACAAGGACAAATTCTAAATTATTATGCAAGAGAAATATGTAACTCGCATGGCTATTAAGAAACCATGGCCTTAGTTATTTCTAATCCAAGACCAAAAATAACAATGAGGGGGGAAATTAGTTGATCTGCCTAAGGAGGATCCACCCCATGGTCTTGAATCTCTGACAAGACAGCGACGTCCCTTCTTTCATTTTCTAAATCAATGAGCAGCCTAAATTGAGATCACCAATAAAATGAATTTTTTTTTTTCAAACAATAATAAAAAGCAAAAGAGAGGCTGTAACTATGTACTGTCTGTAAAATTGAAGTACTTTACCTTAAAATTAGTCAGTCCATTGTTGCTTTGCAACTGCTACCAAGGTTTTGCTTTCCTTTCAGGAAGAAAAGAAGCATGAATCGGAGCAAAAATGGAGGCAACAGAAGCAGCAAGTGTGTTGGAGTTAGGCATGGCAATTGTTCCTTTGCGTCCTTCAGTTCTGAAATTGGAAACAATTGATTTGTCTCCATCGCCTCTACAGGGCACCGTGTCTAGGGTTATGGATTGACAAAAGGAAGAGGCAAAAGCTTAAATCGGAGAGAGAGAAGGGAGTGGCGCTAGTATACAAACCCTAGCCGCCTAGCGAAGCAAAAGAGGAAGGAGATCCATTTTTTTGCGAGCGCCAAATGAAATTTTGAACTGAAAATTTAGAATAGAGAACAAACCTAGATCTGATTTTAGACGGCAACCTTCTATTCTCAGGGCACACGCGAAGAGGGGAAACGGGGGTAGGGGAGGGGTACCACATCACCACCAGTTGCTTTCCTTTTCAGAGAAATCTTGGAGGTTTTGCAATGCGAATAAAAGAGGAGAAGAGGGGAGGGAGAGTACAAATAATATTTACACGAAAATATTGGTTAGGTTATACGGAGATAGGAACTTAGACAGCGGCAGAGAAATGAAATAGGTTATACGGAGAAATGAAATGAATGAAATGGTTATACGGAGAAAGGCAGCGGCGGAATGTGGATATCGAGAAAGCTCAGGTCCATATCGAGACTCGCCCAACTATGGAGAACCGTCTAGCTGGAGGAGGAGAAGAAGCGCACCGACAGGGGGCGGAGGAGCGCGACGGAGGAGAGCGGCGGCCATGGTTGGTGTGGAAATTGGATTGGGGAGGGGAAAGAGAAGCGGCGACCGAAACCCTAGCGAAGATTTGACGAGCGGCGCTGGCTCTCCCTAGCGAAGGAGATCCATCTTGCAGGAAATTTCCATCTTTGATCAAGGAATATCATAGGTTTGAGGATTTGAGCGCTGTAAAATGAGTGGAGCGCAGGAAAAGGAAAGAGAACAAAAAGAAAAAAACGGAGAATTGATTCGCGTCAGAATCGAACCGCTGACGCGAAGCGTAGCATTTTGCTTAAGAACCATTCCAGCGCCTCACCAGTTTCAGATAAATAGCTAGCTTTTTATCTGATATTTAGGCCTTGTTTGGATGGTTGGGAATAGTGGGAATAGCCACTCTTCCCACTCTTCCCAACAACACTTTTCTCTCTACTTTTTCACACTTCCCAACGCTATTCCTAAACTCACCATCCAAACAACCTAGGAATAGCACTCTTCCCACTCTTCCCACTCTTCCTACTCTTCCCACTTTTTCACACTATTCCCACTATTCCCAACCCATCCAAACAAGCCCTTAGATCTAAACCGTTGATCACATTATATTAATAAAATCAATGGCCAATATTTGATATTAAGGATTGAATACAATCTTTATCTGATTTTTCTTACAAGATTTGTTAGGTGCATTTATAAGTAGTAGAGATATCGGAGAATTCAGGAAGCAAATTGACATATTGGATAGAGTGTGCTGCCTTACGCGTCTCAGATTGTACGTCAAGAGTTCAACAAAAAGACCTCAATTCCTAACAACACACAATCAAATAAAAACTTACACTGCACGTTAACACACAGACGCATATTAGGACTATAGTCGTGTACTGGTACTGGGTCATAATCAACACCGGATGCGACGGCCCTAAAAGGATTCGGTGCTAGGACATGATGATGCTATATAATTGTTCCTCCATAGGATAGTCGAAAATCAGGTTGCACGATGGCTCTTGATTTTTTTTTTTTTTCTTCTTTTTGTTTTAGATAAAATGGATATAGTTTCGAACTTATATTAAAGATTTCAGCCGAATTTTGAACGTACATCTCTCATTCCAAATCCATTGCTCTTAATTACTAGACCAAAGACTTGTTCAGAATAGCTGCAGGAAATGTAGACGCTGTATAAGAGCTTTGGATGCAAGCTACCAGAGTTACTTAACACATGCCATAAACAACAGTTTTGAACCATGCATCCGGATTAAGCATAGTATTACCTCTTTATTGCAACCAGGCATCCCTTATTTATGGGAAAATTGGATACATGCCACCCTAAAACTTCTAAATTAGAAGAATGCCACCCAAAACTTCACTCTCAGAAAAATGCCACCCCAAATCAATTATACTCAGAAATTTGCCACAATTATACAATTGTAATACATTCTGAAAATAAAAATACTATATTTTGAGATGTATTTTAATATTTCCCAATATACCCTTCTTCCTCAAGTCCCAACTCCCAAGTCCCGTTATCTCCTTGTATCCTGTATATCCCTCATCTTATGCTCTCCTCTCTAACCAGACCGACGCCCTCTACTCTCTCTCCCCTCCTCTACTATCTTTCTCATTCTTTGCATCTCGTCTATGGACGGGGACAGCCTCTTAACATCCTCCCTGACCCTCGCAATCTCTGATCGCACGTCCTAAACTTGACGTGCAACGGCTTTGCTTGCCTGGACCTCTCAGGTGCCTCCCAGCGGCGGCGAGACGAAGATGGTGGTGGGTTGAAGGAGGTCTGCCGGAGGGCGATGTGGATGGCGACGAGGCGATGGTTGTCAAGGAGAAAGGATTGGATTTGATGGTCGATGGCAGCGAGGCGGTCTTCGAGTTCGAGAGCAGAGACAGAGGAGGAGGAGGGGTGGTGGTAACGGTGGCGGTCGAGAAGAGATGGCTGGTCTCGTAAGTCAACGACGTGTGGGCCCGTTGTTTCCCATTATGTGTTTGCCATTATTACTATTGCTTTGCTTGGGAAGTGTCTTTGTCTTTGCTGGAGGGAAAAAGTTCAAAAAGGTAACGTGGGAGAGGGAGAAGGAGAGGTGGAGGGATGGACAGAGGAGAGAACAATACTTGAGGAAGAAGGGTTTTTTGGAAAATATTAAATTACACATTAAATTGTAGTGTTTTAATTTTCAGAATGTATAATAATTGTATAATTGTGGCAAATTTCTGAGTATGATTGATTTGGGGTGGCATTTTTCTAAGAGTGAAGTTTTGGATGGCATTCTTCTAATTTAGAAGTTTTAGGGTGGCATGTATCCAATTTCCCCTATTATTATTCCTTTGTCATTTTTCAATGTTTATGTTTAATAAACAAATTTTGAGAAAAATATTTTTTTCGAAGATAATGTTAATATAGAAATATTTGTTGTCTCACCTTTTTTTGTTTTGAAAAAAAGAAGGTAAAAGGTGAAAATCAGGTCGCAAATTTTATAAACGGAGAATTAAAAAAAAAAAAAACAGAAAATGATCACAATTCATAAGAGTAATCATCTGGTGAGAAATAAAATATAAGAATATGAGGAAAAAAAAAAAAAAGGGAAAGACTATCAGAAAACCAATTACTTCTTTCCAACAAAATTTCCTCTGGCAAGGCGTGACCATCGTTGATTCTTTTAATATTTTGGTAAGCAAGGGCCAGTGGCACGCTGAATACCGGGGGTTTCTCGGCACTGTAGTCTTTAGGGACCAACGACCATGTGATGTCTTTTACTTTTAATGGTTATTCTGGATTAGAACGCTATTCTTCAATTTTTTTTAAAAAAAAAAATATATTCATACTTCACAGTATGACACGATTAAATATTGCTATCATCAAAATCCTTGCTTCATTTCCTCACTAAGAACACCTTGCCGTAGTCCTACACGATAAAGCAATTTAACTGGACTGTTAACTGGTTATAAAATTAGACATCCAATAGTTTGATTTTTATCTATGTTGGCAAACAATAATTATCAAGACAGCGGTTACAACCAAGGTGAAAGAAACAGAGACAATGATTCAAAGTAAGCTTTTGATTCAGAAAATTGGAAAACAAAATAATCAATTCAGAATATTACACCCGGATACAAATATTTAATTATTAGGATACATTTCGAAAAGTTTTTAATTCATTAAAACCCATACAGATGCAGAGTTGCAGACACCTAAGTACTAAAAAACAAGGGGAAATGCCGATTCAAAAGCAACTGTAAACCAGCCCACATCAGCACATCCAGTACAAGAGCCGAGGACTGTGATCTTAGAGGAGAAATAATTTGGTTAACTGTAATTAACAGAATAGCAGAAGCTCCCTGTCACCTTTTAGTCTTTTACCATCAACAAATGCCCCTTTTAAAGTCTTACCGCATTAGGTGAAAATAGTTACAAATGATACAGCCCAAAATTGCATCTGCTCAAAACCAGTGCCAAACACTACTGGACAGAAAAATTCCGCATCTACAGATAAAGAGACCAAATTAAGAGCTTTAATTTCTCGCATAATAACAAAGACTTTGACTTTTACATGCCAATTTTTTTTTCAATTATATCCAAGCTCGGTTTATCTGTCTCTGGATGGACGAAGGTATTCATCTGTCACTAGTAGATGTTATTATATCCAAGTTCGGTTTATCTGACTAAGTTTTATACCTTTGATTAAGCATACCAGTTTTCAATTCTTATAATCTTTATATTAACATGCTGGTCAAAAAATTTGAATAATTTTACAATAGAAGACCAAAAAAGTATCAGAAAACACACCAAAAATACAAAACAAGCACCAAGACAAATAAACATGGTCAAAAATTTAAAGCAAAACACATAAAGCACAATTCAACACAGCAACAACAATTAAAAAAGAACATGAAAACTTTAACTTTAAAAAAAAAGGTATATTTACCAGAAAAACAAATGTGAGGAAAATGATTGTTGGAATAAACACCAAAACGCATAAACCAACTGCCCATTCTCCACAAAAATGTTTTGGCAGGAAACTCTTTCGGCATGAAATGCACAAGTTTACAGCATAACACCGATACACACAATTCCTGCTTGTGTTTAAATAAAGGGAAAACAATAAAATCCACAAACATTGCTTAGTACAAGCCAAAAAACATTTGAACTGCAACTAGAAATAGTTTTGGAGATCAGATGGTAGTGCATGTATGTATTTGCTCATCACTTATCAGTAGCATTCTATGGATCATAAATCTTCATTTCTCCCAATCAAAATTGAAAAAAAAATATATATATATATATATCCCTGCCCACAAAATTTTAAAAATTCAGGGCTGGAATTCTCAAAACGAATGTGAGGAAAATGATATTGATTTACAGTATAAAGCAATGTTGATATTAAGAATATATAGATTTACAGTATTTTGATATTAAAAATATATAGATCCAAATTAGCAACACAAACAAAGAAGGGCACATCAAACAAAAAACAGTGTAAATTTTACAAGAAAAACAAATGTGAGGAAAATGATTGTTGAAATAAGCAGTAAAATGCATAAACCAACTGCCCATTTTCCACAGTTTCTTATGGCAGGAAACTCTTTCGGCATGAAACGTACAAAGAAACAACATAACACCGATACACACAATTCCTGCTTATATTTTTAGTGAGTTAAGAACAACCAAGTTTCTGCATATCATGACTAATGAGAGCTACAAAAATAAAAATTAAATCCAATTAAAGAGATATTTTCGGAGATCAGATGGTAGTGCATGTAAATATTTGCTCATCATTTATCAGTAGCATTCTATGGATTGTACATCATCATTTCTCCTACTCATAAATTTGGAAAAAGAGAAGATTTCTTTGATAATAAAATAAAAATAAAGAGTCAGATAAATCCCTTAAAAACCTGCACCATCCGTGTAAAACAGATCTATAGCTATGATTATAAGGTTTCTTCATCATTCTCCCATAACACAAGCAATAAGCTTAATTTTAAAAACATCCAAAGCTCTCATCCTATAATATTGTGTTGATGCATCAGAAAGGAAATATAGATAATAATTTCCTTGAAAAGGTGCATAACATCATAAAATTTAGGTGAGTTTACTGACCATTCACAGGGTGCTTGCAGCGACATAAGCTGCGGCAAGTGACTGGCTAATTAACCACCAACGTATATTTTTGGGATTGGCATACTTGGTTGAGGGGATGAGAGCATAAAAAAGGTAACAAATCAACAAGTAACAAGCTAATAAAAAAAGTTTCAAAAAAAGGATTCCACGTATTATGTAGTTTTGAAACATAAAACATCAGAAGAAAGATCCCATGTCTTTTGTTATATTCAGTTTGAAATAATAAAAAAACTGGTCAATTTAACCTATTTTTTTTACAGAAGACATAAGCAAATATGCAATTAATAAACAGAAGCAAGGTAGTAAATCTATAGAAGCAATTGGACCTATTAGTAAATTGACCTACGAAGCATTTTACCTAGCAAACAAATATGCAACATACTGTTTGTGCAATGCTTTAAAACTATAATTTTTAAGCATATAATGCTCCGCTAACTCTTTTTAAAATGTCTCTTCAATAAAGCAAGCACTGGAGACAATAACAGATCCACTGCTCGTTTGTGAAGGTTTTTGTTTCAATTTAGTCATCATCCGACACAAAGTTGGTATTGAATTAACCTATTTGTTTTAAAGATGACTCAATCAAACAATTAATTTTTTCAATGACAATATAACAACTGAACTCTATAGAACTAGTTCAATCTAATAAGACTATACCAGAAAATTTGATTTTAGTTTAACTGCTCTAAACAATACCTTGAATTGCATACATTGTTTCACTTGTTATCTACTTAAAATGTCCCATCAATAAAGCAAGCACTGGATACATTAACGAGAGATCCACTGCTCGTTTGTTGATGGGTTACAATTTAGTCATCATCAGACACAGAATGGTGACAGCACCAATCTGCTGTGTAGATGACATGAATTACATTTTGGCCTTTTAACCCTACAATAATTAAATATTATTACCCAAGTCCCAGTGCTACTTATGCCTCGTTGAAAATTATAAGAATGCAGTAGAAAGATAAATACCCATGACCTAAATTCACAATTGTAGGCTAGATTGCACAAACCAAAATTACAAAAATAAGAAAAAAAAATGAAGGAATTAACGCAATTAGCCCTATCAGAGTAACTATGACATGTTTGAAAAGCTTCATTTGGAAACGGATTTCCATAGCCTTCAATTAGATTCATCACATAGGGCACAACAAACGCTTACAAAACGCATACAAAAACTCCAAAAGTACTAACTAAACCTCATGCAACCTGATTGATTCATAGAGAAAGGTGAATAAGTGAAGAGAGAGAGACCTTGGAAATCCTGCTCTTAAATTCGTTAAAACCCTAACAAAATCGCCGCCACCAAGACAGCTTCGAATCTAAATCTGGTTGCGAGTTACATATTTATATTACCAAAAACATTCGTCTAGTTTAGGGGTTTAAATGGGCCCAACACTCCCCGTAAGGCCGTAACCTAAGCCCATTAAGGTTATCATCTTGTGGGCCCATTTATTTAATTGGGCCGAGCTTTTAATCTTACCAATTACCATTTAACTATCCACTGAACAAAACGGTAATTACTATTTACCATCCAGCGATTCGCCATCCAAGCCATCCAGCGAAATCGCTCCCTTCATTTTTCCGCACCAACGAGCGATCTGATCAGATCCGAGCGCACCTACCCCTCACCCACGCTTCCTTTCCCTCCGATCCGAGCGCACTTTCCCTCACTCAGCACCTCATCTCCTCTGAAGCACCTTCATCTCACCACCTCTTACCGAGCGCACCTTCCCCTCTCTTCCTCTCCCTTTTCCGCACTACATCCTTTCCATCTCTTCTATCTTCTCCTCTTTCTCGTGCTCACAGGTGATTTTCTTCTCTATTTCTCACTGATTTTTCTAAATGTTTATTTTAAATTCTATGTGTTCAATTTGTTTGTTCTATTTAGTTGATTTTCGAATCTTTTAATTTTTATATCTGTTTATTTTGTTTGTTGTATCTGTTCAATTTATTGTATTATGTATTCACTTTATTTGTTTTGATTTGTTCTTTTTATTTCTTATGTAGTTATTTTTATATTTGTTCACTTTGTTTTTTGTATCTGTTATCTATGTTGTTATATGTGTTCAATTTATTTTCTGTATTTGTTCAATTTATTTGTTATATCGGTTCAGTTTATGTTCATTGTTTATTTTTTTATACAAGTCGACATGTTTGTTACATTTTTCTATTTAGTTGTTATAACTGTTCAATTTATTTGTCATTTATGTTCAGTTTATTTGCCCACTTTTACTTTTTGCATTAGCCAGCACTATTTGTTACATTTTTGTTCAGTTTCTTTGCTAATTATGTTCAATTAGTTGATATATCTGTTCAGTTTATTATTATGTATGTTCATTATTTTTCTTGTATATATACACTCTAATTATATATTCAAATTATCTTTGTATCTGTTCAATTTATTGTTGTATATGTTCATTTTATAAGGCATGATAAACTGTGAGGGAGAAAAGGGGGAAATAGATCGCCAGGGAAGGAGGGGAGGATGGAAGGTAGCGCGAGGGAGGAAGGATCGCTAGCGAAAAAGAAAGGGGTGTTAGAGGGGAAGGACGCGTGAAGTTAGAAGGGTGCGTGAGGGCGTCTCACCCAGACGCGCGGAAAAAAGCGAAAAACGGAGGGGAGGGGAGAGTTGGATGGCGCGGATGATTTTTGGTTGGATGACGGTTATCATCCCCGGAACAAAACACACCTTATCTATTCGTTCGCAAATTCTCTCGGCTCCCGCGATTTTAATTTCTCTTTCTTTTTTTTTTTTTTTTTTTTTTTTTTCATTTCATCTCCTCCATTAGTTTAGACAGCAACCAAGGCCGCTTATTTTCGCTTGATTTTTCTTCTTCTATGCAATGTCGATTCGGCTAACCTCATCACCTCCATCTCCTTCTCTTCAGTGTCTGAGATTGTTATCTGGCTTGGATGCGCCTCATCCCTCTCTTTCCTTCTTTCCTTCAAGGAGGTCGTTCAAGCGGTGTCAAGCTAAGAAGAAAGATAACACGAGTTTCACTGACCGTATTTTGGACTATATAGAAGGTACTTGTTTAACCTGCTGAACTACTTTGTATAGGTACCTTGCAAAGAAGTAAACTTAAGTGGGTCCTAACATTGCCTACATTGATAATCTCACATGATCACATTCTTTGATATGTTCAGACAACAATTATAATCTATAAAGGAAGATAACATAGGCTAAAATTGTGTGATAGATGAGGGGCAGTGATGGAACCAGAAAATTTATTAAGGGTAAAATTGTATAGCTAAAGCATGATTTTTTTTGGTTTTCTTTTAAGTTCAGAGCAAACTCAATTTATTTTATTATATTGTATTTCTTACGATGAAACTTCTACAATAATAAACAAGTAATAACTGATCTTTTGACTACTAAGGGAACTTTTGTGGAAATGCAATGTATAGTATGCGTAAAAATTATAGCACTATAAAACTAAGGCAGATTAATAATAAAATTTGTCGAACACTTAAATGGATAAATAATGTCTATTAACCCCTATAGATTTACCAGATATAAGTTTTCATTTGTGAAGGTTTGAGTTAGAGAAACAAAGATTTATCATTAAGAAGAGAGAGGAGATGGGCTTATAAATTTGGAAGATTGTGTTCTCAAACCTTTTGGACAATTGATATCTAATATTTAAAACTTATGTGCCAGATGCCATGCTTTGTTTTTCTGTGATAAATTTTGATTTCAAAATAAGGAATGTTTTCCTTAATGTGATTGCAAAAGGCTGTCAATTTTTATTGCTAATAGTGAATTTTATTCGAATCATGTACATTCCAAGATGTAAAAACAAAGCTTCATTGCATCTTTTCTGACAAACCAGGCCCCAATAATACTAGTACTAAATTAACCTGATATTTCCAAGATCTGGGGGTAGCAACCCACCCTCCCTCTGTCCTTGGGTTTCACCAACTCATGCAATTTAATATAATGTTTTATATTCTTCTTCCACTCAGCAATGGTTTTTAAAGGAAATTAACAATCAGAAATTCCAACTTTTCATATCAGATGAATAGAAGGGTTGTTATGCAAATATAACTGATAGTAAGATAAAATTTTCGACATTTTACTTCTGTTGGATTCATGCATACCTTAGGGATACTTCCTATAGTTTTGGATGATCTGTTTTGCTGAGATTTTGCTTGCATACCAGAACAAAATAACAAGTTAATTTTTAGCTGGTAGGAGTTCTGAATAGATAAAACTGAAAGTATAGACTGATGTGCAAACTAATATGGTAAGGTGGACCAAAATTGAGAAGATGGTATGGGGCACCAGATCTGCTGCCTAAAGATGGAAGTGGTAAAGAAGTTCAAGAGGATGATTCTTCAGGTACTGTATGCATACTCATAGAAGTAAATGGAATTTCGCTACAAAATTTTGAATGATCATTACATTGACCTTTTGGTTCAAATCTTCAAATTGAACAAAGATGGTGGAGAAATTCGGGATGCTGTCCTGGTGACTGATGGTGAAAGTGAATTGGGGCAGGTGAGTACTTAATGACCTTTTCATTAAAAACAATAAAATTTAGTGATTTCTAGACACAGCTAACTTTCGCTGGTAATACAATTAGAAAAAGAAAATTTTACAGTGATCTCCTTCAGTAATCTTGTTCATATATATTATCTTTTCAGATGGTAATACTTTTGCTGATAGTTAAACGGACCAGAATAAAAGCACTAGTTAAGGACAAAAGAGCAGCTCTTGATGCTTTTGGTACTTACGTTGAGGTAAAGACACTGGATTTTTAATCTATTTTATTTTATTTTATCCAGGGAATTACTTCCACCTTGCAATTTAGCAATGTGGGAGTTTAATTTATGTTTTCATAATTTCTTTTCAATCATCGTCTTCGTTTTTCTAGCCTGTGGCCAGAGATGCAAATGAAAAATCCTTTCTCAAGAAAGCTTTAAAAGGCGTAAATTCCATAGTTTGCACCGAACATGTAAGTGACATTACCTGCTTATACTGAATTTTTTTTATGCATTTCCATCTTTTTTTCATGAAGGATTTAGATTAGTTTTAATATTATTTCGGCACCCGCTGATACTGAAATTGCATCAGAACTTTAGTGGTTCATTTTGTCAATTTTTCTACCAACTTAGATGGCCCCAAAACTTAAAACAAACTAGAATAAATTGCTAAAAACAAAATTGTCCAGAAACATCAACCTTGAAGATTCAGACAAACAACAATTTTGGTCAAAACAATCTAAATATCATGTAAACTGTCTTTTTCCAGTTCTCTTGGCAGCTTCATTTTCCTGACTTGTGTTAATTTTGGCTTTATGAAGCCTTAAACATCATGTTCATGAAAACGAAAGGCTCTGTACCATTAGTAAAAATCCATTCTCTCTTTGAGAACACTAGACCATTTAAATGGTTGGGTTGCAACAAACTAGTCCCTTTATCTATCCTTTTGGCTTTAGCATGTTACCCCTTGCCTATAGATTTATACATGTCACTATGAAAATTTTCAATTACTAATAATAGTTTTATTAATAGGATGGCTTCCTATCTAAAGTAAAGGATTTGAGGGGTATAGAGCACATTGTTATGCTATCTCAGGTTTTCTTTTTCTAGAGTTATTTTCCCTTTTAATAGGAAGACAAACAATATTCTCATATTATTCTTTCTGAACCTTTAAAGGTTAATCTAGCATAATTGCATGAGTGTTTATTTATGTTGTTAAGGGTGCAGCTAGCGGTGTATAGAGGCAGCACTGGGCTTCAAGCTATGATAAATGGAAACTTGAAGAAAATTGCAGAGAGAGATGAAGAACTTGTTATTTCATCTGGAATTCCCTATACAATCATACGCACAGGTTCTTTGCAGAGTACACCTGGTGGTCAGCAGGGTTTTGGCTTTAAAGAGGTTCGTGAAAGTTTTTAATTCCAATTTTGTTGTTGTTAGAAAAATAGTAAGAAAATGGGTCACTTTATCGGCCATAAAGTTAGTAACAAGTAATGCCAATTAACTCCTCTGGGATGTTACCGTGACTTTACAAAAGTATGGCGACTGTAAATTAAATTTACCTAAGAGCTAGGCAATTCAAATTGGGAGTACAGTGACAGTAGTGACAGTATAACGCATGTTGATACATTCATATGTTCATAAAGGGGGTGGCAGAGAAAGGAATGATAAGCAAAGAGGATGCAGCCAGGATCTGCGTGGAGGCATTAGGCACTGTACCTCAAAAAGGATTTATCTTTGAGGTTATTCACAAGACTTGCTTAGTTATTTTTACTTTAAAGAAATTTCTTTTGAATATATAAATAAAATAAGGGAATGCTGTTTCTCATCTAGCAAAGTTTCGCCCAATGTATAGTTCACTCCTTTTGTGCATAGAATCGATTATGTTAAAAGAAGAAAAAAGTGGTTCACACTTTATCTGCATAGAAAAGGATTAATCTTAGTGGGCATGATAGGGTAAAAGAAAATATTATTAAACCACCATATAAATGGAATTTCATATAGGTGGCCAATGGCGAGGAGCAAGTTCCAGACTGGAAAGCATGGTTCGAAGAACAGCTCAAGATAGCTGAACAGCAACAATGAAGTGAGAGTACCACCGAAGAAATGCTCATGCAAAAGGACACGGAAACTTTTCATTGGTCGGAAGGCCTCCGTATATATTTCCCATCTGTGTACATTTCCCACACCCAAAAAAAACAGAAAAATCCATCACATAGATTCCTCTATACCTTTTGGTTACATAAATGGAAGCACGTTTCGTTGTAACATTACAAATTAATATTTTACTTGTGACATTCATGGCGTTCCCGTAGTTTACTAAATCATGCTGTCGTGCCCAAAAGGAGAAATGTTGATTTCTACCAAACAGCAAAATTCATGTAGAAAAGTTAAGAAAATAAACCAAAATTTTATTCGCTCAATTCTTTTATGACAAGACGAGCTTCGTATAAAAGCTACACTTTCATACCTTTAATAAATACTGCTTTAATAATACATAAACAGTCGTCTAGCACTTCGTGATAAACAACTGTTTGTTGAGGTGCTTGCTTCCTTCGTCGTGTTTTTTTATTTCTCCACGTCCAGTTTGAGATGACCACGAAAATAATTGATCAGAACTCTTCAAGCAAAAATAAATGTGTGATAGATGTACGGCAAAAACTGCTGTAGATTTTAGAAATCAGAATGGTATAAACAAATTAAGCTTGAATGTGCTATAGGTGTACGGCAAAGAGGGCACTCTGGCTTCTCATTGCACCAGTCCATTATGCAATTCCTGCAAAATAGCAGCATATTAAAATACTACGATACGAATCTCGATGTCTGAAGAAATTACTAAGTTCGGTCAACATTTTGGACAGTTTCAGGTTTATTGCAGCTTATCACAGCATTCTTATTGTTATCTTGCTCTTTGTTATTTAATTGCTGAACTTAAGTCTTATTTAGCACTAAAAGAGATCTCAACTAATGGTTCAGGTACAAAGATATCCCCAAATTATTCCCTTTCAGAGGCCCTAAGCCATGCCAAATCAGTATGTTTGCTGTCTCAGTAATAGTAAGGTACATCTTTCAATATGCACCAGTTTAGCAGCTGTTGTTCAAACAGAAGGCATCATAATATTTCTCTTTGATTCTCATCTTTATTTGTGGTCCTTGTGTTCTTTTGTGTAGACAAGCAAAATTTACAAAAATTAAGTAAAAGAACAGCTGTGTACCAACAAAAGACGTGTCCGCAGGGAGTGGCGGTAGGATGTTGCCTAGCACCGAGGCATAACGTGCATTTACTCGTGACATTCTGGAAATTAAAATGTAATAAACTGGCATTTTGTGCATAGTTTGTAACATTTAAAATTAAAACAGTATGGGCAAGAAAATACCTCCGTGACAGAGCCTTTACTGATGTCATAATCACTTGCAATATTTCCATCTTCGTTTAGAACCGGCACACCCCATGCTGATTTTTATTAAAAAATAGACTCATACAGTTTAAATAAGCAGCCTTGTACATTGAGTATGATTATTATTTATTTACTAGCAATGGTAACTGAAAATGCATACGACTCCCAACTAAATCAATATTCTTTAGTAGGCCATAAATAATTAGTTATCATATATGGGTCCGATCAGGTGTCTACAAATACAATAGATCAACACACAAAATTATCACTCAAGAATAGTGATTTTGAATACATATGGGATCATTTTAGTGTTGATCTTTTTGGATGAAAACATTAGACCATTCCAGTACACAAAGGTCTTATTTTACAGAAAATATTAAATAATTCTAAATAAGTCAATACTTTTATCAACAAGGGTTCTTGTGTTTTCCATTAATAAAGGCCAGCTTGTACACATGTTAACTAAGCAGCAATAAAAGAACAAGAAGTTGGCACAAATTCACAATTCTGAGTTAGTTCAGCTAATGCTCAGCAAAACCTAATCAGGTACAGTACTAAAATGCAACATTTAAATGCTTGTGCAAAATAACAGCAACAGCCATATATTACTAGCCATATATTACTAGTAGAAAATAGTACAGAGAAGCACGGGGGTTTAGATTAGATTTAGACCTCTTGAGGAAGGCTGGTTTGCATGTGAAGATTGATTAATAGAACTAGCAATGGATGAAAAATTGGTTCGACGAAGTCCTTCAGCTCCAAGAATACACAACTGAATTAACAGAAAAATACCCAACAATTGGTACCTACAAAACACAAGACAAGGGTTGAGGTGATATTGATTTCAATTTGAAATTAACTGTAAAATACATTTGTTTATATTCAATAATGAAAAATTAACTAAATTACCTAGGCCTTTGGTTCAGCGGCTTGCCAATGAATACATAACGAATGCCAGCTGCACGTTTTGATAAATGGTAGTATAAACCTGAAACATTTGAAACATATAGGTTTACACTTTCATTCAGCTTAGGAGAACATCCACATAGTGCAATATAAATTTTGAACTAAGGGAATTAATGGTCACCTTCAAAGTAAAAAAGCATGAGGTTTGTGCGAATTGCCAGCTGTAAAACTTCCTTAGCAAATGGCAACAACTACAGAAGCATCGAGTCACTTATAAAGTAAGTAAATTCGTAACTCATCCCTCAAGATCTATAATGAGAATTCTGACCTGATACCTATTTGCTAAATGTATTGTTTTGACCACATATATAACTGTCAATAAAAGTTAATCATATACTTTGGCCCCATATTTAACAGTCAACAAAAGTAAATCATACAAGCAAGCTCTGCTTGGTTATTTTGTATCCTCATTTGGTTTTCTTTGTTTTTTTCCACTGCCTGTTTATTTTAACTATTCTTATTGACTGTTTATTGACTAGAGTAGAGACCAAATCTGTTTGTATTTTAATATTTAGTGCACTCTGTAAGAGTGTATGATATCATTGAAAATGACCTAAAAAACAAAACAAAAAATTGAAAGTTTTAATAGTATATATATCTAACATTCACCAAAGATGGGTTATTTCGACTACAATGCACAACTTTAGAGCAAATGAAATATAAAAACGCTTCAAAAATCGTGGTAAATTCCTAATTATGTCTGGTAGTTCTGTTGTTAACTACTAATAAAGAACAAAACAAAACAAGAAGAATTGGAAATTTGAAGGCTACCGAGGGCCATTTTCTAAGAAGTGATAGCCACAAAGCACGAATTCTCCCTCGTAGCCCTGACAAAGCTGTTGATCTATTTGCCTCTTGCAAAGGAGATTGATCAGCTGAGACAGATCCTGTGTGACCCTCATACTCGCCATCGTCCAGTGCAGCACCTCGAGCTAGCATTCTAGAGCTGCTCATTATCTTGTCTTTTAGACATAAAGGTTGTGATTTCCAAAAGAGAAGAAATAATAAGATAAGCTTCACAAATAGATACCTAATTCTTTCACCAAGGTACGGAATGGCAGTCTGGTAAATGATAAAAAGAATACGCCTGGCAGGCGTAGGCGGCAGCCCATTTGTACCTGCCACCTAATACAATCACAGCAAAATTCAATTCATATTTCTGCCAGCGACACAGAATTGAGTAGCATATATAGAAGAAAAAGAGACAATCAAACCTGGATTATGTCACAATATTCTTCTCCTAATGTTTGTTGACCTGAACCAGTTGTTAGCAGATAATAAAAGGTCTGACCAAGCAGCTTTATCTGTACACAGATGAACATCAATGACCTTCAGTAAAACAATAACATTTTAAGTACAAATCAACATGACAAGCAGCAACAGCCAACATTTTCAAATCTGACAAATTACAATTCTTTTCTATGTAAAGGAAACCACTATGCTGGGAGAAAGTGCAGCCTAACCTCATCTTGATACGCACTTGTAATCCTGGAACCTGGAATCCAATGAAACGCAACCCACTATTATCATAATTACTCGATAATTCTTAATTCAGAATAATTGCTACAGATTATACAACTAAATTAGAACTTGACCGAAGAGATGACGAAAGGCATCGCGGCACGCCTCTTGTACATAAGCGGCGTAGCTCTCGTCCTTATCCGCCGCTCTCATCATCTCCGGCTGCGCCGCCGAGGGAAACCGTCTCTGGGGCCGCGAGCTCGGGCCAGCTTCGCTTCCCCTCCCACTCCCGCCGTGGCTCGATACCTCGCTTGTCATGGTTCCGACAAACTAAATATCGGAGGTGGCGGAGAGTTCAGTCGGGTTTGGGCTGAGAGACAGTGGAGAGGATGAGAATTGGCAAGAGAGAGAGAGATGGAGGTAGAGGGGTCGGAAGGGAAGTCGTGGAAGTGGAAGGATAGAGGGTTTGGAGTCTGGAGTTTGGATATGCATATTGATACAAGAGAATTTACTGTAGTCCCTATACCGTTAATCGTTATGGTCTATCAGGGGAACCGTATCCTCTGCTGACCTGAAAAGGTCAGCAGGCTGCCGACTCTTGATTCGAGCCGTCAGATCTAATCTCAACGGTTAAATTTTTTTCGGACCTATCAATCTGGTATTATTCACGGGGCACCCATCATTGATCGGACGGTTCTGATTCAAGGTCAGCACCCTGCCGACCTTGAAAGGTCAGCAGAGGATGTAAATTCGTCTATCAGGGTTTGGGCTGATCACGTTGGCAAAAAGCTTTAGATTTACTCGACTCAGTAACATGTTACATGTGTGTTCATCCGTGAATTATTTTTTTTAATCAATGCTATTTACTTAGACATATCATAGTCGGTAGAATTATTATTTTTTTTTTTGAGTCAGTAAGAATTAAACTCGTTATCTTTGGATAAACAATAAAATCATTGATCAACTGTACCGAATTCTCACGTTTTATATTTATGTGTGACCTTTTTTTTTCGAATGGGATCAGTCCACTTCGAATTTGATGTGTCGGTAATTTGAAACTCGCTGGCTCAATTCGGTACGCAAGCAGCTCGAAACTGACATGAACAGGTTGATTATGATTTTGTGAATAATAGAATGTTGTGTATTTAAACTAAATATTAATCAAAAAAACATAAAACAAAGTTTATATTTTTAATATGGCCGATAGATATTTTTGTGAGATCATCTCTCTCTATCGAAGCTAATTGTGTACAGTCTCAACTTTGAAGTTCACAAAAAGATATTATCATAATTTCTCGGAATTCGTTTTGAAAAAAAATATTTGTCACATAAAACCAAAAATTCAAAAAATAAATTATTTTTTAACAATTTATATTTACAAAATTCTGGGCACAAATAAATATTTATCTTAAAACATGAAAGATTTATCCAATTAAAAATAATACAATAAACCACCATTACAAGTTGGATTTTTTTTAGGAGTTTTATTGTGCGTTAGATATATCAAACACAGCCTTTTAAAATTAGCATGAGATGCCCTCATACGTGAGCAAATAAAGAAACAACATAATGTTAGACAATAAAAATATATTGCTAGTGATACAAATAGATGTGTTATTCAATTCGTTTCTATATTAGATGAAAAAACCAAATAATAGTGTTGCTTTGTCTCGCGAATCACATCCAACCACAGATCAAACCGATCGAACGGTAAAAACACCTAGCGTGTAACACCTGTTCGCATGCGTGCATTTATAAGCAGTAGAGATGAGAAGAAAAACATATAACATGAGAGTCATCCGATTAAGATTGGACCGTTGAGCACGTGAATCATATGATATCACCGAGTCTGGAGACTTAAACCAATTTTACATATTTATGATCGAGCTTTTATTTCCTAATATGTTTAAAGATTAAAATTGTAATCTCTATCTCTACTACTTATAAATGCACGCATGCAAACAGGTGTTACACGCTAGACCACGCATGCAAACAGGTGTTACACGCTAGGTCTAGGTGTAAACATGTGTTTTTACCGTTCGATCGGTTTGATTTGTGGTTGGATGTGAATCGCGAGACGAAGCAACACTATTATTTGGTTTTTCATCTAATATAGAAACGAATTGAATAACACATCTATTTGTATCACTGGTAAATTAAGCAATATATTTTTATTGTCTAACACTATTTTATTTCTTTATTTGCCCACGTATGAAGGCATCTTACGCTAGTAGTTTATAAAACATATTTTCCGCATCAAATTAGTCGATCCAAAACCATCTCAATGCCATTATACATCAAAGTTTCATGGAAATCTAAAATTTTGTTATTTCTCGAAATTTAACATTATTTATTTATTTGGATTTTCGTTTGTAGCTATTTTATACAAAAATTTTCTTGTCTTTACAATTTTTAGGGCAAATTTTGTAAAATCCAAAAGACAGTTAAAGTTTCTTTTAATAGTAAATTTTGATTTTTTTTTTTTAAATGAGATTTTAATGTGTAGGGCACAACGAGTAATTTAGATCGGCGTCCAGATAAAAATAAATAAATAAATAAAAATTGAACCGTCACTATTTCGGTTGAATAATCAAGGTCCGTTCTGTTTGATTATAAATCTATAATATATAAACACCATAGTAAGGACTATTATGTTGCTGATGCTTTTTCTAAATCTCTAATATAATATTCCTAGGAGCCCAGGTCAATTAATAGCCAGATGATGTCAATTAATAATACAGGTCCCATCGGTTGAATAATCATGGTGGTGTTTCATATATATCTCAACAAGTTAAGATTACAATGTTGCTGCTTTCGGCTGTTTGGAAATTTGTTGCAGTTAGTAAATTTTATTATATTCATCTAATTGCTTTGTTATGAGGATTGTTGTAATTCGTAGCACGGATGGGTCTCGTACTACATATTTGTTCTCAAATTTTATGCTTCAAATGACCAATCGAAACCATAGAATCTCATCTTCATATTGAAATCTAATAGGAAATCAAATATTTATATTTTTTTTCCCAAAATTTTTTTTATTATTTTTTTAATTTTAGAAATTCATCGATCTAATTAGTTTTGAGCCCTCCAATAACAATTTCTTTAAAAAAATTCAAAAGAAAAAATAAAATAAAAAATTTGGTCTTCAATGATATTTCAATACGAGAAATATATTGAATAGTTCGAATCGATCATTTGAAGCATAAAATTTGAGATTTGAATCTGTACGAGTCCATCACTGCTACATGTAGTATTTTAACAATCCGCCTACGTTATTATGTAATAAGTAATGCATAATTTAATGCTGACATACCTTGCATATATCACAAAACTATATGCGGATTGTCGCCAACTTGTTCTAAGGTGTGATTTGATTATAGAATTAAAGGGATTTTCTAAATTATTTCTTTTTTGTAAGTATACGGTCAAATGTAATGCAAATAAATTGCTAAAACGTCTGTACACGTTATTGAGTTAATGAATAATTTTAATAAATTTAAAAGGCATTTCATAACCATAAATATTAAAACAAAAAAATAGTTTTAATCAATATTTAGGTTGCATTTAAGTGTTGAGCCCTTATTTTAAATTATTTGTATAGAAGTTCACATTAAGAAATTCTTTTTGCTATTTTCTAAACATTCTACAATAAGTTTAATTAAGCCTACGGGCGTTTAATATTTCAAAAAAAAAAAACAATAAGTTTAATTAACTAATGAATTTCACATGATAAGCATGCAATGGATTTCACATGACAACATGCACATTGCATGCTTCAACATGAAACAAATAAAAATGTGTTCTTTAGAACTCCGCAGTTCTAATTAGATATAAAATGTACAAATTTTTGTAAAAAATGCCAAATAAACTTACAAAGTAACTAGCTATAAATTATACTAAAGTCGTGCATTAAAACATTAAACAAGAACTAAGAAGTGGTTAAAATGTTGGAGAAAGCTGAATGTTATTTTGTTATTTCAAATTTTGCCCGTCTTAACATTAAACTATAGTGCATGAACTAAAGTTTCCCGTCTCTACACAATTTGGTCATATGCAATAGACAAAAAATAATATGATGAATAGAATTTTGTATGAGATGTACTTCTCTAAAAGAAGAAAGACTTTAGATAGCTCGTCTTTTTTTTCTTGGAACAAGCTTTAGGTAAGTCATTTATTGTTCTCAAGTAGTTGTGTCTATGAAATTTCAATATTTTGTTTGAATTGGTATCTATTTTGGTTTGTAGTCTATCAAAATTCAAGCGGATAAAGATTTCAATTTTAGCAACATATCTCGAGAACTGCATCGGAGGAGTATACGTCTATAGACATTTGTTCAATAAACAACTCATAGCATTAGTGATGATCTAATTAAGTATCTTCGGGTGGATGAATTTTGAAGAAGATTATTGTTTTTTTACGTTATACGGGTGCGGGTATCGTATTGGATACGGTGCAAGTGCGGAGATATGTCATTTTTTTTAAAAAAAATAAAATAAGACTGTATATATAAAATAATTAAAATAATATATTTTATAATTAAAAAAATTAATTTATGTATTTTGTAATTTGGTGAATTTGAAATCTTTTTAACACATTGAAATATAACACTAATTTTTTCAATAGCTAAAAAATTAAGCAAATAGCTCATTCAACAATTTTTTTTTAATTTATAATGCTTTAACTGTTGGAGATGTCCTAGAAGTCAATATTTTAATGACTTGATTTTAGTTTATATTATTGATGATATCTGATCATTTGTTCCTTGAGTTTATTATTGACAGATCATTCAGGTTCAAGATCTAAATTGTGGATCTCTGTGTTTTATTTTGTTAAATGATAATAATAAATCTAAATTATCTATATACGTGGACTTTTTCGTCATTTCTCGAAGAATGATGGGTTTCCTCAAGAAAGGGAATAAGCCTTAGATTCACCCCTCACGAGCCTGGATTCAGGTACTAATGCCTCTTAACGACTAGAGAACATCGACTAGAATTCATTCTCATAAGGGTTTATTAATTTGTGGATCCTTTCTTTCCAATAGGCGCAAGCCCCTATTGTTAATTACCCCGTGGTTTTCCACGAGAACCTCTGATTAAGGATTCAAGGAATTAAATGTAATAGGCTAGAAAAATCATAATTTAAATTATTTTTGTATTTAGCAAATGATTTATTTATTTTGGCTTAAACCAGACTTAATTAATGGCATCAGACTTAATTGACGGGGCACAATTGAGAATAAAAATTATTCATTTATTTTTTGGCTTAGACCGGACTCAATTGGTGGTACCAAACTTAATTGACGAGACACAATTGAGGGTATAAATGATGTATTTCTTTTTGTCTTAGACCGGACTCAATTGGTGGTATCACACTTAATTGACGGGATACAATTGAGAATATCTAAGTACATCTAAATTAGAACTATTTATTTTAAATAACCAAGAACATTTAGACTAAAACTATCTAAGATTATCTATCAAAATACCTAAGAACATTTAAAACTAAAACTATTTATTTAAAACACCGAAGAATATCTAAAACTAAGAACATTTAAAGCTAAAACTAAGAATCTATAAAACTACTTATCTAAGAGTATCTAAAAACAAGCAAATTATTTGAACTTTTGGATTTCACTATAGGGGCAACTTTGATTTCACGATCCTCGGCCATTTAGGGACTTGTGAGAATCAGTTCTCGACCATTTAGGGGCTTGGAGAACAAAAGAAATTTGACATTCTCGGCCATTTGGGGGCTTTGAGAACAAAAGTATTTGAGATTCTCGGCCATTTAGAGGCTTAGAGAACAAAGAGAGATTTGAAATTCTCGGCCATTTAGGGGCTTGGAGAACAAAGGGAGAACAAAGGGAGATTTGAAATTCTCGGCCATTTAGGGGCTTGGAGAACAAAGGGAGATTTGAAATTCTCGGCCATTTGAGCGCTTGGAGAACAAAGGGAGATTTGATTTAACTTGACTTGATTTGATTTGGTTTGATTTGTTTTGATTTGATTTAATTTATTTGATTTCAAGATGCTTTATGTTTAATATTATTTATTTATTATTTATTTATTGTTTATTATATATTAATTTATTCTTTATTACTTAAAACTTGTTTATTTATTATTTATTTTTTATTTAATTATTTAATTATTATTTATTTGTTATTATTTATTTACATATTACTTTAAGATTTAATTATTATTTATGATTTATGATTTAATTAAAAGTTATGATTTTATTTGTTATTTGATGATTTATTTATGTTTTATTATAATTATTCCTTTAGAAATCTTATTAAAATAAAGGGAAATTTCTAAATACTGCCAATTTAATTTTAACTTTAAATATACTTGACAAGGAAACCATAAAATTATTTAGGAAATTTTAATAAAGTATTTAACCATTTTTCTGGAATTTATATAATTCATTTTTTTATAATAAAATACTTCGAAAATAAGAAATTAATTAATTTAACAAAATTTCATATAAAAAAATCTGGTTTATTTAGATTTTTAGAAATTTTTACTTGAATTTTTCTGAGGTTCCTACTATCTTTGGTGAATTAACAAAGCTTTTGGCAATTTATAAAATTCAATTTTAATTAGAAAATACTTTGAAAATACAAAAGGGGCAAATATTGACATAATTTCATATCAAAATATAAGTAAATCTAGTTTCCACAGATTTTTAGGATTTTATGGATATTTTATTTGAATTTTTCTGACTTTCCTATTATTTTTAATGAATTTTTGAAATTTGAGATGATTTGGAAATTTCTGATTGGGCCACGTGGGCGTTGACTGGGCTGGATGACGTCAAGATGACAATAGGAGGCGCTGACCGCGTTCTGAATTTCGTATAACGAGTGAGTTGACCTGCCACACGTTATCATCCACAGAAAATGCGCAAAAGCCGCGAGTTTAAACCTTATCTCCGTCGAAGGTGGCATTTTTGCAGAAAGGTCCCTGGATTTTCTCCGACAAAATTGCGGCGACTCCGACTGCCATATCAGTCGATACTTGGTGTGTTGGAGTCGTGGGAGCGGGGAGAAGAGATTGATAGACTTCGTTCTCGCTGAGGAGTCATGTAACGCCACGTTGCACCTGAGAAGTCCCGAGCAGCCATTAATGGCATACAAGGCTCTCCGGCCATCTTCATGTGCCAGAGGTAGGTTTATTTTACTCAAAGGCAAGCATGGAGGACAAGGGTGAGGTCAATTTTGCTTGGGAGAGCCCTGAAGCAGGTGCATGAGACTGAGGTAGCTCGGTTCCACTCTCGCCTGATCTGAGTATCTGAAGTGGGGCCCACAGAGCAACTTTCTTGTGCCAGAAATCGTTTAGAGAGATTCAGGAGATTGAATTTACATGATTTGTGACTTCAATTTTATTCAAAACAAGCCAATTTTGTGGGGGGATGGTCATGGCAGAAAACGAGTACTTTTGCACTTTTGTTTGACTTTGAACTTTCATGTAACTCAAGTTTCGATAATTGAGCTGGATTCAATACCCAATTTGAGTCCATTTGAACCTGTTTTGAGTGTTTAGATCGATACAGAAAGTTAGAGCAACTCTTTTTACACCTTTTCCAATTTTCAGACTTTGGTTTTATGCGATTATGCTACTGATTTGAAGAATTTTGCTTTGAGTTGTTTGTTTGCATGTAGAATCACTTACAGAAGTTGAAATATGCTCCAATAATGCATTTAAGCTAGCAGAAAGCAACCTTTTTATTTTTTTTTGGAGTATTTGATTATTTATGCAATTTTTCTGTCCAATTAATCAATAAATGAGAAAACCCCTTTTAAACTTATCTTTGAGCTCTGAAAACTTGCAGAAATGCTTATTAATAAATTTATAAAATTTTTGTTTAAGCGCCTTTACAGAAAGGTCCAAAGTTTTATACATTTCATTTTTATGTTATAAATGCCCTTCATGCTTTACTGAATCATATAAATGTGTACAAAATCTCTAAAATAGAAAAGTTTATTCCCTGCTGTCCATGAGATCAGTTTTGTGCTGTCCATAAGCACCTTTTGTGTTTTGGTCCATGAAAACTCCATTTTTTCTATTTATTTCAACATCTGTCCATATTTATTTATTTATGTTTTGATTTTTTTTTTTACAATGTTATTTCTATTAAAACTTTATTCCACATATTATTTTCATCAAAGCACATAAATCTAAGCAAATTTGGGCAGAGTAACGACTTGACAAAGGGATTCATGACATGGTCCAGCCATGTCGATCCAGTCAGGGCCTTGAGAACTGGGTTCTCGGCTGGATCAAAACTGATGTGCATAGAGGTTGAGAACTGGGTTCTCAACCTTTGGATCTGTGTTCTGGACAATTATCAAGTAAACCGGTTTAATATTTATTTCAGACTATTTACCATGCAACACAATTATCACAACACTCTTTCAACACAAAAAATTAAATTTACCATCCTTAAAGTAGCAGAAGAGACTGGGTCTCAAACTGCACCAAGCACATTCAAAGCACAAGAATTGGGAAAAGAGGAAATTCAATTTAAAAACCGAAATGCAAACTCATAATAACAGATTTCAACATGAACTCAATTTCATTTCATTCAATCAGTTACGAGTATACTTACCTTCCTTACCTTTCTACTTTACAAAACTTGAATCTCTTAATTCTGCCCCTCTTCCTCTTTACGGAACTTTTTGATGAAATTCCTCTCTCTCCCTCTCTCTCTTTTTTAATTAAAATATCTAAACTTAATCTAGACTGCAGGCTCCCTCCTCTCTTCTTTTCATCGAACTTTGGGGCTTATATATGCGGAACTCTAGGGTTTCAATCAGTGGCCCGAGAGCAATCACCACCCTCCAATTCCCATCAACGGCTGAAAACCAGCTGTTTCTAGGGTTTTCTTTCGTCAAACCATGGACTCGGCCACACAATTTTGGCGTCTGTGGACGAAAAGGAGGCCACGTCGACGGAGAACGACGATTTCATCTTTTCACCCGGCGTCAGCACGGTAAGAAGTACAGTCTCCATTTTTACAGAGGATGGAGGAGAAGCTGACATGTGGGGTCCCATTCCAACGGATATTGAGAGACATTGAGATGGGTGGACTTGGTCCTTCATGAGCCAGTAGAGGTTCAAGTCTTTCGGTGTATGAAACAAGCGCATCCAAAATTTCCTCACGGACGCATAATTTTTAAAGGGATCAGCGACATTCTCCCCCGGATCTGCTGCAATGGGTCAGACGCGCCAAAACGCTGGATTTTTCTGGGATTTTCTTGCTTTTCCATTTAAATTTTTTATTAATTATTTGCTGCCAAATGGGAATAAATCATTTGAGGGCCTTCCCAAGGGTATTTTTGAATGAAATTTTATGGATAGATTCAGAAAAATATAAGGAGTTTAATGGTTCAAAAGGTTTTGGGGAAGTTCTCATGGAATTATTTTTGGTAATTTTGTGGAGTTCTGGAGTTTCTTTGCAAAATGTGGAGCTTCTGTTGATATTTTTGGTATTTTGAAACTATGATAATTCACCATAATTCCTAAGGGATTTTTGGGTATTTTTTGGGAATTTTTGGGATTTTTTCGGTATTTTTCGTGGATTTTTGAACTTTCTTGTATTTATTTACCATAAAATGGGTTGGTGTTTGCCTCTAAAATTCGGCAAATTTAAACAAGCCGATAGAAGACGTCAAGATACACGAGAGAACGCTCATATAGAGCTACTCGAATGAGAATGATGATGTTTATTTGACAAGTTCAAACCAAATCAATTGCAAACGATTTTGGACTTAACAAGTATGTCAAAAGGGTTAATACCATGATGCTACAACATAAGCTATTTGGTCGGGCCCACAAATCATACAAATCCATACAAAAAAAATGTGTGCGAAATACATGTGAAATACGTGCCAAATACGTGTGAAATACATGTATAAAATCATACATAAATCAATAAATACACAAACAAATACAGGCCGTATTTAATTTACAAAACAAATTATACAAAAATTTCGGCCCACGACGGCCCACATTCAATCCAGCCCAAAAGGCTACTTGACTCGACCCAACCACAATCGATTCCGATTCAGACTCAACAGCGAATCGACTCGAACCAGACATGGTTCCGACACGCATCCGACCTGAACCCCGACACGGCTCCGACTGAGCCTAAATCAGACTCAGACTCGACAGGTGTCACCACCCCAGTGGACAAGACAGTGGTCCCCACTGTTTCCGTTAAAGGAAATAAGAAAAAGAAAAGAAAGTACTGACAAAAGGAGACACCTCCTTCTCCGACGAAGGTTGATCTTCCTCCGCCGCTACACTTCACCACTGCCTGAACTAATAGCACCGCCGGAAAGGCGATGAGCTCACGATCACAACGACACCAAGTTCGACGGAGAATGGTGCCTGAAATCACACAATTTCAGAAGAACGAGATTAGTACTCGAAGGAAATATTAACCAAATTCTTCAAAATTAAGATGAAATCGATGAAGCTGAGTACCTGAGAAGTTTCTCTGGGGCTCAAAGAAGAAGCACTACAAGCAATTTGAACTCAATTCCGCTTGAAGCAAGTCATTGCACCCATGGCCATGGCGGAAAAGCTTGAATGTTCACTGTGCAAGCAATGGGAGTTGCTACAGCTCAAATTGTGGGTGAGAATAGCTCCACGAGGGTGTGTAGGTGTTGATCACGCACAAGAAACAGAAAAAAGAGAGTTAGAGATGCTTATAAACATGATTGACTCTCGGAATGGAGATGTCCAGTGAACGAGATTGAATAAAACAGTTAACTGGAGATAATTTGTTGTTCTTCAGTCTATAAACTGAAAAGTTAACTCTAGCCCTACTAATACAGTGTACCATCGACTGTACCAAGCAATTAAGAGGAAGAGAGTTCGCTATGTCACTGGGATTATCAACCAATGATATGCAAATGGTCCAGCCCCTCTCCATAGAGAATTAAATGGCATACAGAGCCAACATAGAGTGCAAAAGCATGCTACAATGCCAGGGAGCACCAAGTCTTCATCACTTTACAAATATGCAAAGCATCCAGCCACTCACATGAGTATCAAGTGCAATGAATGGTCAGATACTAGCTGGAGCCTACAACTATGCACATAGATAACTCAATAAGAAGAGAGAAGTGACAGACTATACCTGAAAAGGTCCCTCATGCGTGTCATTCCTTGACCCATGGGCAAATCAGGTATTCCCACAAAAGACAAGAGAATATTGCTAAATAAAACACTAAGAGAAGCATATTCAATGCCACAATTACCCCTAGAATTGCTTCTCCAGAATGTTGCACAAGAGTTATACAAAGATTGGCAACCAAAATCAGCTGAGTTATATGCTGGCCAAGGATCAAGTGTGCATAAAACACATGCCACTTTGGTATCAAAAATCACTTGAGACCTTAGATTAAATGACAAAGCAATAAACTGCCAAGTCTTAGCTCATCACTGGCCATATGTGGGAGGCACCTATCTGAGGCAAGTCATGGTCAATGCCACTACCTACCTTCTCCAGCCATCTGACAGGGCAAGTGTGAGCACAACTTGTCAAAATATGACAAGTGTTGACTCAAAACACTAGCCTACAAACAAGTAAATCAAATTGCCCACAGAAATACAACTCACAGTTGTATAAGAATTTGATTGAGCCTCATATCAAAATCATTGGCTCAAATTTACTACCAACAACCATCAAATAATGCTAAATAAACCGAGCAACCTAAATGTGAGTATCAAATGCCACATGACATGGCAGATGATAGCTCAAACAAAAAGGTTCAAAGCCTTTAGCTGTAAAAGCCCACAAAATACCTGAAATGACATATAAAACCATGTCAAAATCATTAAACATGATGCATCATTAAACATGATGCATAAAATCCACATGTTGTGCTGTGATACAGTGACTTACCAAAATTGCAGTCACAAAAGATCATGCACAAAGAAGGAAATTGATACCTCATCAATTCTCCCTCCAGAGAGAATGTACCAGCATTCAGAGCACATGATGCAAGCTCTTAGGCGCATAAGTCAAACAGCCAACACAAAATGGCACAATGACAACCTGCCACCTACACAAGAAACAGAAAAGTCACTTAAACCAAATGAGTGCACCCAATGGATGCACCTAGTGACTCCAGTAAAAGACAAGAAGAAAAAAAAGGAAAGAAATCAAACCTGCTTCTTCTACATTGCAAGTAAACACAGTGGGGTCATCATATTGATCAATGGGCCCCATGGGCAGCCTCACTCCCCAGAAAACACAACCCAAAGACTATATAGTCAAGCATACATGAAATTTGAATCCAAACACCAAATGGAGAGGATCAAATAACCTCTCAATACACTGCCAAGCCTCAGATATAGGCTCAACAGCTATGCACAGATGGAGATACCATCACAAGTGCATCCACACCATCAAAGTCCAATGAACCATGGATCAATGACACCTGTCCAGGCCATGTTTTGGCGCCAATACAACCCCCTTCTCCAAGCCAAAGAAGAAGGACAACACCCACAGATAAGCATGACAAGTGGCCCCATGGCCCACCTGTCATGAAAACAGTAAACACAAGTAAATTGGAGTAAACCTAGCTGACTCATCTACCACCTCAACACCAATGCCAAGTGTCAGAAGACCATTGGAGGGTGCACAGAAGATGTAGAAGAAGAGAAGTGAAGGAATACTCACAAACTGAGGCGGCAAGGAGCAAAATACATCTCAGGCCCTCATCCAGACCCAAAATTCTGAGAAATTGCCAAGTGGCAGCGTCAAATCAAACCCTAGAAGACATCAACAGCTATAAAAGAAGCTCTCCATCGACTGAAGAAGGGGAGGCAAAGTGCTATATTGAAACTCTGTCCAATTTTCAACTTAATTTGATTTCTGTAAAAGAAAAAGAAAACTAGTTAATTTTTATTCAAGGTAATTGCTAGAAATGTAATCTTTCAATCGAAATAAAGCTTTATATTGTATATATTTACTTTGTTTCTATACTTATGCACTTTCATACCTTGTTCTCACTGCATGTATCTAGTATAACATAGTTATAAGCATGTTTACTTCAGTGGCTAGTATAGTTACTAAGTTTAAGCATCTAGATAATCATATTAGCAAGCCTTCAGTTGCATCTTGCATGAAAAACACATAGAAATGCACTAAGTATCCCTCTGTTGATTCAAATAAAAGTATAACTAACTAAAAAAATGATAAAAACATGAAAATATAAAGCATATACCTGTACAAAATCCCTCTTCTCTTTTCTGTGCAGCAACCAGGTGGCAAGTTGAAGCAACCAGAGGAAGAGCTTGGAGAGAAGAAGGGTACAAGCCCCTAAAGCTTGCTGTATAAGGGGATGAGAGGGGTCAAGCTAACAGGTGTGCTAGCCATTGAGCAGTCACCTTTGATCTCTCTCTGAACCATGTTTTGAGCTCTCAATGGAGCATAGATCAGTTTCAATGAGTGTACTTGCCTCTGAGCAGTCACTCAGAGATTGGTTTGTGCTTCATGGTTCAGTGAAGTAACACAAGTCCCTGTGATAATTAAATCCAATATTCTTGCCTCAGTCAAGCCTTACAAATGCCTCATATCTAAATAAAATACCCCCAAAATCCAACACCAAGGTCACATGAGACTGTCATGCCATGAGGCCACAGCCTATCCCTTCTTGTACTACAAATACCTAGTTATGCTGCCAAAATCATGTTAGGAACCTCCAGATAGCAAAACCATGATCAACAGATATCAAATGACCCAAATCAGTCCAATGATCTCTTGTTCATTCCAAAATAGCACCCCACAAAACTACTATGCTAAGCCAACTTAACCAAACACCTGTCAAGACCCTAATTATCTAGTTATAATGCCCAAATTTGGCTAGACATAGCTAGATGATTAGACCCCAAAGTCAGAAAATGCCAAACTCCGACACACCCAAGTACTGTCCAAGCCAATCAAATTAAGGACCATACAACTCAAGTAGATAGCATTATTGCCTAACAAACCATGATCAACTAGCTAATTAGTGTCCACGCAGCCAAGTTGGGTTTGATTATCACAGGAAATTGGGTGAGTCACGGCTCAAAATTTATACAGCAAGTGTTAGGGGTTTTTACCTCAAATTGCCTCTCAAATTGACTCAAGGTGCCGCTCTGGTTGCTCAGGCAGGCCGCCGATTAGTCTTACAGAGGCTAATTTTGGTTGCAAGCACCTCATCGGAAAATCCCAAATCGAACACAGTCACGCCTCAACAGCCCCAATTAATGAGAGTCGACTCAATCGACCAGCTCAGGGGAGAAGAGAGGAGCGAGGCGATCTCTCCGACACTTCTCGCCGGCCAAATGACTCCCACATGGCGGAGATCGAGTCGACTTTGGAAATTTGACTCGAGTCAGCGTTTCGTCGGAAGAAACGAGAAGGAAAGAAAGAGAAAAGAAAGAAGAAGGAAGAGGAGTGTTGACAGTTTGACTAGCACGAATCTTTGCGTGAATCAACGCCTCTCATTCGTCTCCAACGGATCAAAGGAAGGTGTTAGATGGACATGGTGCACGATACGCCAAGTCACTGACAGTGGGGCCCACAATGTCAGAACTCAGACGCGTCGGCGCACAGATCCTTGCGTGAACCAGCTGACTCGATCGATTCACCTCAGCGACTTCGTTTGATTTTCTGTGGCGCCTCGTGTGTAGCGAATCCCTGACACCCAGAACACGAAACAGCAAATCCCCTGACCAATCAGAATTTTCTAAAATTGCTGAAACTTCAAAAATGCTTTAAAAATAGCTAGAAAGGTCAGAAAATTACCAAAAAATACTAAAATGTTCAGAAAATTACAAGGAGCATTTTTGTATAAGGCTTCAACACCAAATTCCAAAAGGAAAAGGGGGTTTAATTCAACACCATTAATTCCCCTTAAAAATGTCATTAAAAATGTCTTAAAGACTCAATTGACGTTAAAAACACGGAAAATTCAAAAGTTTAGGTGTCTCAACCACTTGGATAACAGGTACACTTGGACAACAAGTACATTTGGACAGCAGGCACTTTGAATTATCAGGGACTGACATTCCCGGTATTCAAAAATAAAATAGGAAGACCTGGCCAGACAAACCAAAACCAGGACCCAAACTCAAGAACATCAAATACAACCCAAAAACATCCAAAACCTATACGAACTCTACACAGCCTTCAAGCTCTGAGATTCTAAGATAGCAAATTCAAGGAACCAGATCCACCAGACCAAAATTAAACATAAACCCCATACTTAGACCCAAAAGTCAAGTCCAGAAATACTTAGACCCAAAAGTCAAGTCCTGAAATACTCAGACCCAAAAGTCAAGTCCAGAAGATAAATCCCAGGGAACACACAACCTCCAGAAAACCAAATAACCAACATGTCTGAAAATCCAGGGCTATTAAACTAAAAGTGCTTAAAGTCCTAGAAACGCAAACAAGACTCAAGTGACCTGAGCTTTCTAACACATCTTAACGCCAGGGTTTAAAACGCTTAAGCCAGACCCTAAAACGCTAAAAGATTAAAAGTTCAAATATGTCAACAAACGACTGAGGCCATAACACGTTCAAGAACTGGAGTTTCTGTACGCTAGGATGCCTGAAGCTCTCAACACGTTCGATAACCATAGCCTCGACACGTCGACAGCAAACCTAAGTCTTAGACACGTCTCAATACTGAAGATCCAGCACGTCCAACACACCGGCTCTTCAAAACGTCACGAGACCAAGGCTTTACACGTTTACACTTGTTTCTCCATACACACGATGCGTCTCGGATATGGGAATAACAAGTCTTAAAGTGATCTAATACCTAATCGGTCAAAGATCTACCAGACCACATTAAAGTGTAGAAAGACTGCATGTGCAGTTCTTTTAAAATATAAACCTTCTTCTCCTCGTAATCACCACAGCACATCATATGCATTCATGTCATCATAAGACGCTTATCCTGCATTCATACTCACTGTCAGTTTACTTTGTTCATCAACATGGTCACTTTAGACGATCATTTAACAAACTTGGACACACTTAATATGCCTAATCTATTAACATCTCCGATCTAGAGGTTCTCTCGACTTGGTTCAGAGGTAATTAACAGTAGGGGCTTGCGCCTACTGGAAGGAAAGGACTTGCAACAAACAATCAAACTATCGAAACTCCTGAGATCACTACGATATCCTCATCCTTTGTCAGGCGGGTATTGGCAGTCGTATCCCAAGGAGTTCGAGGGGTATCTGATCCGTATTTTTTTCATCCTCACGGAGGTATCCATAAATCCTAACCGAGGTGCGGACCCGAAAAAGTGCGAGACAGTTAGTTATTTCATGCATTTTGGCCTAATATTTTTGGGTCAAACACCATAATCTTAATAATTAACAAGGAACATTAATTATCATAAAAGATTAGTATGCAAGTTAAGTGATGATTAAATTCTACAAATCATAGGAAAGGAGTTACCAACTTAATTGCATATGTGTGTGTTATTGGAACATAGCACAGGACTTGATTCTAAGTTTGAGATGGTTCAGTTTTTCCACATGAAGATTGATTCTATAAATATCGTCTACTGTTGATTTCTGATAAGGGCTGCTATACAGACTTTATTTATGTTCTCTTGAATTGTACGGGAAAAAACTGTTCATCAAGAAAATCGTATGTTCCTCATTAGTATACCTAGTGAGTGATGATATCTATTGGGCCCCTTGATGGGGTTGGATTGTTTGCCGGCAACTTGTGCAATCAACTTTAGTTCAAGAAATGTATAGCTGTAAGAATGACACATTCCTATCTTGGACTATATAGTGGTATCATGTGACATAAGAATCAAAACAAGGAAATTATCTATTTCTTATGCAGGGTTGAAATACTATATTTGTGTAGTATTTATTTATGTTAATTGGGAATCATAATGTGGTGCTAGATACCGCTTATGATTTTTAGAAATAAATAACGATTTAATTTTCATGATCAACATGACATAAATCCTCGAGGGTCACACGAATAAAAGGCTCTTAATCAACAGTGCGTTGATATTAGTTTATTTGCATTGAAGAATGCAATATATGATAAGTTGATTAATTAATTATATACCTTCGCGAACCATTATAATTAATTATCCCAAAGGGATCATATGAAACTAATTAATGCAAAGTCTAATCTTACAATAATTATCAAATAGTTGATAATTAATTTTATCTCAACACAATTAATATAATTATGAAAATTATATTAATATAAATGTACTATATGATTATATATATCATATGGGTCTTACTTTGATGCATAAATTGGTGAGAACAAAGAAATATGACACTTGGGCTTTTTTGACAATATTTTAGACGAATTTGGAGGAGGATTTTGACCCCTTCCTCAAGTCTTAAGTGGCTTGGAGAGGAGTTATTTGACTAGTCAAAGTGACTTGTACAAGGGGTCATGACTCAGCCTGCCGACGGTATGCCATTTACCGTTTTCCGTGGACATTCCGTCCAAACGGAACGGTAAACGGTATGAAATTTCATTTCGTTCTAGAAAACGGAATGAGAGAGCATATCATTGCCGAAACGGAACGGTAAATGGAACGGGTTATTTTGCTTCCGTTTTGATGTTTTGTGCAGTTTTTAATGTAAAATCACGTTGTTCTGTTCCGTTCCGTCCAAACGGAATGAATAACGGAATGAAATGGCATTTCGTTTTCTCAAACGGAATGGAATGGCCATACTGTTTTCGGAACGGAACGACAAACGGAACGGCAAACGGAACGGTCCATTCCGTTGCCGTTGTAAACATTAAACACCCCTAGTCATGACTAGCTTATAAATATAACCTTTCATTTGGATGAAAGAGTAAGACAATTTTCATCTCCTTCTTTCTCTCTCTTAGGTGTCATTTTTCATAGATATTTTGACCACCATAGTTTGTCTCCCTTGCATGCATATAGGTGCTCATGTGTTGAGCTCTAGCCACCTCTCCTAAATATTGATTTAGAAGAAGAAAGACGAACCATTGGATTGGGTGATTTCAAATGTTTTGCTAGCACGAAATCTTGTGAAGTTGATTAATCCTTTTGTGGACCTAAAAAAGGAGAAGAAGGAGGAGATGAGCACACCATCGATTCCCATGCATTGGATTAACCTTATAATTACAATATTAGAAGAGATAATCAATTCCTCCTCTCTTATGAAGTGCAAAGTTGCTTAATAACTAGATCTTATTTCTTTGTCCCTGTTAATGATTATTAATTAATAATAAAAATTAAAATTGCACATGATAAACTTTCTAACATTAACCATTAACCAATATCTAAATTTTTTTAAAAAAAAGCATTATAATTTAAAACTGGCTTTCGACAACCCCACTAAATATATTTTAGGCTTTTTGGACGATAAGGATTAAAAGATTATCATCACAAATTACCATCGACCCATTAAAGACCCAGTGCGATGAGCTATGTATAATAAATTGAATTGTGTGTTTGGATTAACAAACTCGTTATATTCAAATTAAAATTATAAATAAAAAATAAAGATATGTGGATGTCATAATCATTTAGTTAAATGTAATTCGATACTTCAAGCATTGTGAAATTATAATTTTTTTCAATTTCTGTAACGTGATATTCTGTAACTATTTATGTGTTGGGTACTATTACTCATAAAACTGACTTGATTCATCGGCATACAATAATTTGGCAACGTATTATTTCGTTTCTCATTTTTGTGATCCCTTTATATTTTCATTTTTCATCATGTCTTCGTCTCTCTTTTGTGTTGCAAGCACAACAATCTAATCATAATCAATCATTATTAAATAATAACATTTAAAATTTATATTAATATATTAAATTTCGAGCGAAATTTGATTGATTAGCCCCTAGTTTAAATAAACAACAATCATCGATCAACTATATTGAACTCTCACGTTTTATATTTATTTGTGACATTTTTCGAACGGGATCAGTCCACTTCGAATCTGATGTGTCGGTAATTTGAAAGCGAAACTCATTGGCTCAATTCGCTACGCAAGCAGCTCAAAACTGACACGAACAACTTGATTATGATTTCTGAATAATAGAATATTGTGTAATTAAACTAAATATTAAACGGAAAAACATATTAAACGGAAAAACATAAATCAAAGTTTATATTTTTAATATGGCTGATACATATTTTTGTGAGATCGTCTCTCTCTATCGAAGCTAAAATCAGCTACGACCGACAGATGGACCCATTAGTTACGATTATATCTATAATTTTCGAAATTCTAACAGCCGATCCGAACCGTTCAATACGTTCTCCATATTGAAATTTCAATGGAGACTAAATTTTATATTTTTTTAATCATTTTTAGTATTTTTTTGGTATTTTACAAAATTCTTACTCTAAACATTTATGGACCTTTCAATAACAACGATTTTTAAACTTCTAAAAAAATAGTAAAAAAATTTGAAAAAAAACATAAAATTTGGTCTCTAATGAGATTTCAATATGAAGAACACATTGAACGGTTCAAATTAGCCATTCGAATTTCAAAAATTGAGATATAATTGTAGCTGACGGGTTCATCCGTCAGTCGTAGCTACTCATACAATAAACCACCATTAAAGTTGGGTTTTTTTTTTTAGGAGTTTTATTGTGATTTTTTTAGTCATCCGATTAAGATCGGACCGTTGAGCACGTGAATGATATGATTTCACCGAGTCTGGAGACTTAAACCAATTTTACATATTTATGATCGAGCTTTCATTTCCTAATATGTTTACAGGTTGAAAATTGTAATAGTTTATAAAATATATTTTCCCCATCAAATTAGTCGATCCAAATCATCTCAATGCCATTATACATCAATTTTCATGGAAATCTAAATTTTGTTACTTCTCGAAATTTTAACATTATTATTATTTTTTTTGGATTTTCGTTTATAGCTCTTTTATGCAAAAATTTTCTTGCCTTTACAACTTTTAGGGCCACTTTTGTAAAATGCAAAAGACAGTTAAAGTTTCGTCTAATAGTAAAATTTGATTTTTTTTTTTTTAAAATGAGATTTTAATGTGTAGGCCACAACGAGTAATTTCGATCGGCCGTCCAGATAAAAAAAAAGGAAAAAAAATTCAACCGTCACTATTTCGGTTGAATAATCAAGGTCCCTTCTGTTTGATTATAAATCTATATTATATATAAACACCATAGTAAGGACTATTATGCTGCTGATGCTTTTTCAAAATCTCTAATATTCCTAGGAGCCCAGGTCAATTAATAGCCAGATGATGTAATAAGATGCGTCCAGCTCTAATTCGCTGGGAAACCTTATTATTATTATTTTTTTCCTGAATAGCTATTAGCCGACCTCATAACTCAACTTTATAGGCATGAAATTTATTATTTCTGAGTTGCTTTTTAATTCTTTTTGTTACTTTTGATACGGAAGCACAAAGTCTGATAAAAAGCAACGTTCTCCCACTAGTACTTCTCCATAGACCACAGGCATTAAATACGAAAGGATGTCTCTAATTGAAAGGTCCATTGATTTATTTTTTTAAAGCGGATGGTGGTGCTTATTAGGGGGAATAAAATAGACAGTAGAAAATTGGAAATCCTGATCCTGTGTCGCACAACACAGCATGTAGCGCGGCACAGGGCCGTTCGATTTTGATCAGATGGATAAGTGGGCCCTGTTAACGTAACAGATTGATAGGTTCGAAAAAAACTTAACCGTCCGATCAAAATTGAACGGTCCTGTGTCGCGCTACACGTTGTGTCGCGCTACACGTTGTGTCGCGCTATACGTTGTGTTGCGCGACACCGGATTCGATTTCGAAAATTGGCATCATCCATTCATCCGTTTGAAAGAGCCTATGAAAAGTGTTCTTTTAAATGAGAACATTCGCATACTTTTTATGACGCGAAATGAAAATTTGATTGAACTTTTTTGTCAGACTTTTTCGCAAAATTATGTTAGATCTGAACGTAGCCATGCATATAGTTGAGATCCTATGACCAAATTGTGCAGCGGTAATGGGCAAGAAAATTAACCGCAGACTGACAATAACTCTTTGTACATTTCTAATATAATATTTAGACATAGTTTCCTAAAAGTATTTAATATCAATATATTTTATGTTAAATTGTTGTCGATAAAAATTAAATTTTCAATAAATTTATTTAACTTTAAATTAGAAAAAAGAATTGATTGAATAGTTTTTAAAAATCATACACTACATGCATACAAAAGTAGTATCATTTTAATTTTATTTCGGTATACATTATTATTATGGGGGCGTTTGGCAACAACCATAAGTTAGTGGGGTTTGGGATTAAAGTAAATATTTTTTGATACTAGTGTTTGAGATGAAGTTAGTAAATATTTCTAACGTGACTATTAAATCCGTTGATCTCAAACTCGTTTGGTAATTGTAGGTCAATAAGTTAGGTTACTAATCTAGAAGTTAGGCTAATCTCATGCATCAAAATGCTCCCTATGAGTTACCGATGTCAATTTTTATCATCTCTTGACGACTATAAACATGACGCTAAAATTTTATAATTTCTATAAACATAAAAAAAAAAAGATGACAAACGATACATCGATGGTTCGGTTCCAAATTTTTAACCTTTTGACGCAAAAGTCATTGGTATTGAATTCTTCTCATTTATTATTATTATTATCGAGTGATTGATTTATTTTCTTTGTTTTTTCGTTGTTTTCAAACTATAATCTTATATAGATTAGTTATTTCAGGGTTAATTACCAGATAAGACCGATACGAAGAAGGATATCCACATAGCATTGTCATTGACCACATTCATGGATTACACACTTTTTTTTCTTCTACATAGTGGAGGCAGGATTGAGAATTTCTTCATGCTCATTCGAAATTTATAAGCTCCAATGCTCGATAATGTGTGCATGCCTAATTAGTATACCACTTGTGATACGACTTTATCGATGCTAATATACGGTAAACTAGTTTACAAAACGAGGAGCTAGACTACTATCCTAAAACAAGATGAGTAGAATATGAAAACAGAGCCAAGATATACTAATATGTTAAGGAAATGGTTGGTTTGTTTCATCGTCGTCATGTTTTAAGTGGGTATTAACTAACTGTTAAATTAAGCAATTGGCAAACAAATAGCACGCCAGTTGTTAAAACTTTATGCACGCTGGTATCAGTTCATATGTGATTTAGAAGCTCATTATTTATTTAAAGTTCTTTTCCCTAACCGAATCTATTCAACAATATACAGATGCGATCGTCTGGATATAATTTTAAACAACTTTGCAATCCTAGATTAGTATCCTCTGTTGAGCGGTTGGAAATTACCATTTTTTTTCACATTAATTATATATACCATAAAAAATCTCACAAATCCAGTGGTACCCATCTAAACACTATCTGCATCATTTTCATCCTTAGAACCTATAAAGAAAGAAACTACTCACAAAATTATGAAGATTATTAATTATCAAATCCAAACACTAGGATAATTTTTAATTCACCTAAAGCTTCTTCGAACTCAGATTTTCTAGTTCTTTAACTAGAAATATAATAGGAAACCAATAGTAGCTACCTCAAATATACAACCTAAAATGATGAACTTAATGCAAAATTCATGGGAGTTTAGAACGTTTTATGCATACATACGAACTGAAACATGCTGACTTGATTTTTATAAGCACCCAGTGCAAGTTGGTCTCTATTCAAAATGAAAGATAAAGCACGTACCTTAGTCAATATCCATACTGAAGTATAAAGTCCATGCTTACTTGACATTGAATTTCCCTTTTTGTTGTTATTCCTATTTTTTGGATTTTTCTCATTTGACAAGTAAATTGGTATTATTTTCTATTTTCAAGGCTTAACAGAGACAAGTTTTGCTTTATTTAGGCTCAACCATGCTTTATACTATGATTGCTATTTTCCGTCTCAATCAATTCCATCATCAACCTAACTTAGCTATTAGCTACTTCAACATTATGGATCAGAATATCAACCTTTCCTAACTCAGAAAGGAAATCAAATCAGGATTACCTCTGGATGCATTAATCGCGTGTCTCGCTACAGCTTCAACAGTAGGATTAAAAGCAGCAGTAAAAATCAACGAACCAAAAGACATCTTGGTCTGGTTGCGGCCGCACCCAGTTGGGGACTCTGATAACTCCCGCACTTTTTCAATAGGAATTTAATATGCGTTACTTGCATCTTCAATGGTACAATTTTGAAATAGCACATTCAAAATTCAAATTACATGCGCACTATATCATTCTGTTTAAAAAAAGGAAAAAAAAAACCATTTTTTATCTTTTCTTTTGAGAATAAATTCTCTCAATTAAACAACAGCTAGCAAGCCTAGCATTGTCCAGTACTTTGTTCCTTTCTGGTCTCCAGTGTTAAAACCTAATATGTTAATTAAAAAACAAAGACAAATAACACATTTACGCCAGAACATAACAGAAAACACCTCATACCTATCTATTCTTCCTCTCATCTATATACCAAAACCTAATCTCTGACTCGCTTCTTACTGGTACCGATTGAGTCAGCCTCAGCCGAAGGGGAAGAAGAGGAGGCCTGAACTGATCTTGCAAATGCTGCTGACAGATCAGCATACAACTCAACGACACGTCTAATATTGCTATTCAGCTCCCTAATCAACCCCACATTGCGGCTCAAATTATCTGGCAACTTTGATTCATGGTTTTTATTGATCTCATTAATTAAAAGCCGATTCTGATCTAAGATGTTCTGCACCTGAACAAAGCTCTTTTGAAAGGCTTGTACGACCTTGCCATCCATCTGGGCCCCACTGCCCAGGCCTGAGTAGCTGTCTCCATCCATTTATTTCCAGATTTGGTGTCTTTAAGCTTGCTGGGTAGATTCAAACCTGAAAAAAAAAAATAAACAATTGGGATCTTTAGCTTTGATTCAAGGAAGAAAGGACTCCTTTTTGTTTTGTGCAGAATTCAGGTTTGTTTTCTAAACGAAGAGCTAGAAAAATCAGAAATTGGGTCAGGAGAGAGTGGAGACTGACAAGAAATTTTGACTAAATACAGGTCAAAATTAACAGTAATCAAGTTTCTACAGGAAAAGTCTTTATTATTATTATTATTTCTTTTTGTTTTTCGAGGAACGCAAGTGTCAAATCTGACCTTTTGATGCGGAATAAATCGAAACTCGAAAAAGGAGCAAACTAAACAGAAAGAAATTGTAAATTCTGGTCAGAGAAAGAAGCTAAAAAAGATCAAACTTTTAACAATTGGGAACAAAAAAAAATCACTCCGCACGGTTGAATGCAGCTTTCACACCAAACTGACCATGGTTTTCAAATACCCAAAAAAGGTTTAAATAAAAGCCACTATTGAGAGAACTTTTACAGAGAATTTTACTTATTGTTGGTTTTTTTTTTCTAGACGTACCTTGAAAATCTCCAGCATTTCTTGGGAGGCGATCGGATCGAAGAGAGAGAGAGAGAGAGAGAGAGAAGGGGGCAAAAGGGATAGAGGCCAGATCCTTAGCCAAAGCCAATAGAAAAGTACAAAAGACCTCGCCTGATACTATTACAGTGTTAAAGCGAGAAAACGAGAGAGAGAGAGAGAGAGGCTGGAGTGGCTTTCGGGTTTGGACTTTGGATGTCTTCTCGCACGATATTTCATTATTTTTGGGGAAACAAATTTTATAATATTTTTTATGGCCGTCATTGGTCCAGGACTCCAAGTCTATGCGATATTAATTGTTGCTATGTGGTGTTTTGGTATGTTAAGCAATCATTGAAGAGATTTTCTTGGTGGGTTATGTGGTTAAGGTTGGGTAATGAACTAACATATGTTACAATCTACACGCTTTTGACATTGGGATATTTAATACTAAATTGATATTTACTTGATTTTATGATTTTTTTTTTTAGTCGGCTTCTTACGTATTCAAAGGAGATAGACTGCTTTTGATTACTGTTAAATATCCAATTTTGAAAACCTCAAATGATAGAAACAAAAGATGGAAGAAATAAGGAATATATGTAGAAGTTTATCTGAAATGAAGTAGATTTTCTTCTTACTAACTTTCCAACAAAAATAAAAGAGCAAATTTTCCGAACTTTTGTTGATACGGGGGTCGTCATTTGTATTTTATGTTACATATTATTTTGGACAGTTTTATTATACAATCATCTTTTATAGTATTAAGTTAATGCCTTTAATAATTTTCATCAAAAATACCTTTAATAATGTTCAAACTTTAGCTAACTAAATTTATAACATTTGAAATTTGGGCAAAAAATGAATGTAGTTTAGCATTTCATCAAGTATTTCGGAATTCTCATTCTTAAACTTTAGAACTTTTAATTTTTTGAAATAGCTAGCCTAAAAAATTATAAATTTGACTGAAATTGACATGCATCGTTTACGATTGATGAAGTACGCATATACAAATTCTAATTTTAATTTGGATAAATTTGGTTATGGCATTAAGTTACTTTTCTCGTTATAAAAAGGAAGTTAAACTTTTTTTTTTTCAAACCGTGCAATATGAAATTAATAACAAATTAAAGCAGCCACGTTGACAATTTATATAAAAAATAATGAAAATTTTAAAATAAATTAGTCTAAATGCTGAATGCACACCCAACCCCCAAATAAAAATAAAAATAGTAATAATAATAAGAAAAGGAATCTTCCTTATCGTAAAACGTAAGAAAAATAATAGAAACAAAATCTCCATGCTATTACTCCAATTCATTGGATAAAAAACCTGCTTTATTAGCAAAATTAAATTATTTCCCGTGCATAATTATTTCATTTAGCAACTAGAAAATTATAATGAAAATCGAGCAACGCCAGTTATTAGCTTATTACTTGACTAATTATTGCTATAATTTTCAAACATCTTAGGTTCAAGTTTAATTGATGCAATATTTTTTTAAAAAAATGACAGTTATTACCTTACTTGACTAATTATTGCAATAATTTTCAAACATCTTAAGTTCAAGTTTAATTGATGCAATATGTTAAAAGTCCTATGAATTAATTTCATCATAAATAATAATAACAATAAGTAATAACTATAAGCGGTATCTTATTACATGGGAATTAAATTAACGGTCTTATTAAAATGCACCTAGCCAACACTCCTGAAAGTCTTAAACAGCGGTTTGATGTTTACACATAACCAAACTGGCAGGCGGTTAATTGAACTTTATTCGCGGTGCATGAAATAAAGTATGGTACTATATCTGCAACGCCAATTTTTAAAGTATGCGAGGAGAATAAACCGATGAAGCAACTTCAACAGGTATCAAATTTATCTCCATTTGCACCAACTAAAGGCCATTTAATGACGCACAAAAGGACGTCAACAGGTCCTGTAAAATGCCATTTGTACTCAACTACTCACTAATGGAAATTGATTATCGCCATCTGCTAATTTACCATCGCGCGCCATCGCTGAGGCGCTCCCTCAGCGATGGTCTCTCACCCAGCGAAATTTTATTTCATACCTAAATGTTCAATTAGATAAGTATAAATGTTCCGTTATTTGAGTATAAATGTTCAGTTAGTTGCAATAAAATATATAAATGTTATAAACAAAAATGTTCATTTTATTAAGTATAAATGTTTAGTTTAGTAAGTACAAATGTTTAGTTGGGTAAGTACAAATGTTCGGTTAATTGAGTATAAATGTTCAGTTAGTTGCAATAAAAAAATACAAATGTTATAAGCAAAAATGTTCATTGGATAAGTATAAATGTTCAGTTTATATAGAACAAATGTTCAGTGTAGTAGGTACAAATGTTCAGGTTATTAGATATAAATGTTCAGTACGACTTTTCGGTTTTTTTAATAGGTGAGCGAAGGGGTCACGAACCGGACAAAAAACACATGAAAAAATTAGAAGGGGTCATGAACCGATCCGGTTCAAATAAATTTTTTTCCGATTCTGCCCCTAGTGCGCCTCTCTCCAAAAATGATGCGCGATCTATATAATAAACCATTACTTGACGCATTTAATTGAACACTTTCGACCATTAAACTGAACACATATTATTATTAAATTGAACATTTGTAGCAGATACATGTTTTGTACAGCGATGGTAAGCGATGGTTTTTTTAGCGATGGCAGTTATCATTTCTGTTCTTTTAATTTAAAATTGCAATAAAGGAAACTTGGAAATTATGGGCCGTAGCAAAATTTTTCAGTAATTTTTCCATCAGACTGCACGATAATTTTTTTTTTTGGTGGTATAGAAACCTTGCGTTGGCTGCCAAGACCCAGGCCAAGAGAGAGACCGCACAACTTGTGCGGCACAAGAGTTGTAACGGAAAGATCAAAGATGTGCACGGAATCAAATAGTGACATACTCCCTTTTAATTTGTTATCGCGTGGCTTCGAAAGTGTTCTGGCATCGTTGATCATCGGTGCTTAATTATTTTTTCCTTTAAATTTAAATTGCGAGTTTATTTCCTACGGGCTTTTCCTTTAAAAAAAAATTTGCGAGTTTATTGTCGAGCTCGTTGTACTTTATGAACATTTCGTTTGCGTATACTATAATTTCATTTATTTTTATTCCGGTTTTTTTAATAAAACGAAGTTTATAAACAAATGAACAATGATAGTAACAAATAAGTTTTAATGATTTATGTTTAGCTTTTTAATGTTGTGAGAAAAATATAATTATAAAGTTATGCCGATGTATTATATATGTATATATTTTGACCACATTCAGATTTATTCCTCCCTAAATATGACTTTATGTCAAACCTATTAGACTTTTATTTGTATAAATGTCTTGCGAAATGTCCGAGGTTCTTATATTCATCCTTGGTTATAATCTATACTCATTATCAAATTATTGCCGCGCTGCGGGCGGTCACTTTATATCTGCATTCGTTTACATTCCTTTGACACTAAAATTTTAAGTAAAAATCTCATTCAAAGCAAGCACTTCTATATATATATATATTTTTTTTTTTACGAAGAGAATGCCCGTAGGCAAATTATATTAACAAAGGAAATCATTACATTCCACACGCATTCATCAAGTCTGATATGATCTCCAGTTCTCCACCCATCCTTACTATGAATGTTACCCTAAAATGCCATGAAAATTTGAAAATACTATTGAAATATTATACGGAAGCACTTCTATATAAAAAATGACCAAGCACTTCTATATGGGTGAAATATTTATTTCCTTTGCCTTAATAAATTAATTTATATAATATAATAATACAATAATTTTAATATGTCTTCTAATTATCTGAACCAATCTTCTAATTTAAATATTCAACGAATAAAAAAATATATAAAAATAATAAAAGAGTCTTCTTAAAAATATATAAACATTTTTAAAAAATGAGAAATTTTTTATTCATAAAATAAAAAATACTTAGAATGAAAAATTGAAAATACAAAATAAAAGATTATGATATTTTTTTATAAAAAATGTAACATATGATAATTTATTTGAAAACAATGACAAAGAAATGAGATAATTTGAAAATATGCAGGCCATGGCTTAAACAAGAGTAGAAACGAAATACTAACGGACAGAAATACTAAGTAAGAAGTAATAAAATATAAAAAGATTGATTTGTTCTTAGAAATATAGAGCAATATTATTTATTAGATCCTTAAATCGAGTTTCACTCAATGGGATTTGAATATCGATTTTTTTTTTAAAGATACATTGAGGATCAAGCCTCCCAACTTATTTTAAATTAAATGTCTATAAAAGATCCTAACCGGATTTTGAACATGCGACCTTTCACTTGAATATTGAATTTTCTTAGTTGCAACTATTGGATAGCCGTGATGACCGCTGCATGAAAAATCTGACATCAATCATAAATTGAAGGAATAAAATCAAAATACTTTGTTTGTAGCTCTACCATATCTCTCTATTTGCATAGTCATGTCCTACATTTTGAGACAAAACATTAGAAAACCAACGCATTTACGTAGCAAACTGCAAGCTAGCACCTGTGCTACATAATTACATTCAAATGTTCTTTAATTTAGTTCCACATGATCAATTTCTTTTTACCTGATTAGTGAATGTTTTTCTAGTTTTTAATTAGTCTTGATCACCGGATTGAGAATCCGTTGTCCATCTATCAACGTGCATTAAATCAGGAAAAAAATTAAAAGTTTTTCCCAATGCAGTAGTTTTTTTCAAATAATACATTAAACTTATTCAAGGCATTCTAATCAACATTAATGCGTTGAGCTGATAAACAGACACTCTTGGTCATTTATTGCAATTTCGGCTCGATAAGAAGAAAGTTTCTAGTTTCAAAATGTGCAAAAACAATTTGGGGGGGGGGGGGGGGGGGGTTTTCAACAAAGGATAACGTTTGAAAGTAAAACTTAAATTTTTATTAAAAATTAAAGTTACGTTAGTTAATGAACAATTAATCAATAAGGGAGGTGCTTCAACTCTATAAAAATACTAGAAGACATCCATTGCCACAACCCACATATAATACCATTCACAAAAAAAATTTTAGAAAACAAAAAGAAAAGAAGATGGGTGCCAAGACGGGCAACATAAGTGATAGAACAATGGAGATTTTGTTAGTGGCGTTACTATTTTTCTTAGGAGGAGAAATTAAGCGAGTATACGCGCTTAAGCTTAGACCCCCGCTTAATGGACCCCCACTTGAATACGGTTGGTCGCCTGATAAGCTCCCTTCATACTGTCCTGAATGTGAAACTTTCATACATAAGCGCTTTTGCTATATGAAATGTATGGAGAAACCGGATTTTAGCTACAAGCTGTTTGATGAGTTTAAACGCCGTCCTAATTTATGCGGCTCTGATGGAAAATCTGTGTGTTTTTCGCCTGGGAGAAAAATAAATGCTGGAGGCGACCCAAGTTTGGGACATCACAATGGAGCACTTCCACCCATTACATCACCACTAAGCAGTGTCATTTTGCCATAATTCAACAATGTCATCGATTATGTCGCTAATAACATTATAAATAAGTATATTATTTATTAAATTGAATTGAATATCGTGTCAAATTAATGATATTTTTTTATTACCAAAACTCCGAGCCCACGAAGCTTTATTTCTATCTTAGATTAGGGCTCTATTTTCAGGCCTTTTCGAGAATGAAAGCATGCCGTGAAGAAAAAGTTGAATCAACATGTATTGTTTATAGACACTTTTTTTATATATATGATGTAGGGTTTTCATGCACACATTTCAACCCAATTTAGGTCCTAAATTATCTTTGAATACTTGTATTTTTAGTTGAATTCGCTAATTTTAGGTTACTTTAATTAATTTTTGTGTCAAGAATGAGTTACTACCGTAATTTCTAAAATTATTGCAGATTTTGGACAATAAAGGACTTGGATGAATCCATAAAGTTGTAGAGCTCGTTGCAAGCTTTCCAACGGTTCTTGAATCACCTCAAACGGAGTCTGGATGAAGGAGATATGACCAAAATACTGACAGGACGCAGTGCTGAATTTCTGAAACGGACTGTCCCAAATCAGAACGGTCCGCCCCAACTAAAATCGCCAGAATTTCTAAAAATAGTCCAGAGTTGTCAAATTTAAAATTCTATTGTGTTATGACGGTTCCAAACTATTTCCAGCACTTCCAGAACGTGTTTTCTGCTATTTCCATCATCTCTACACATTCCCAATGCCTATTTAAACATACTTTGAGAGAATTTTGATATATACAAGAGAGGAGTTCCATCCTAGGTCCAAGTTAGGATTAGACATAGATTTATTTGAGAGTTTAGTCTCAAGTCCAGATCGTGGCAGCGTCGAAACAACCGGTTTGTGGCAGAAATTGGGTGTTTCGATAAGAGGCTTCGACATACAAGAGGAAGCAAAGGAGTATTCGGTTTTATTCTTCCTTTATTTCCTATTTCTCTCTTGTTTTGCATGATGCCTTTTAGTTGTTGAGTTGATTGTTCTAGGGCTATGGTTGTAAATTTTTCTATTTAGTTGTTTGTGAATCTTTAGTTAATAATTAAGTTAAGTTTATGTTTTATTTCTTGCGCTTTAATTGATTTATTTGTTGCTTTGCTTGATTAATTACTTAATTGATTATCCCGTTGAACAAAGGCCTAGTTTAATTAGGATACAAAATCAATTGTAATAATTCGTACCATAGCAAACAAACACTTAGGTAGATAATAGATCGAAAGATTGAATCAAAACTTGAGTAATCAACGTTTTAACTTAAGATCGAAAGATAATAAGTTTACCTAGACCCAAAAGATAAACTAAACCCCCTAAATCAAGAAACGAAAGTTGAAATTTAGGAATTTTAGGAGTTAATTAATTAAACCAAAAGATTTGACCTGAACGGAAGTTAGAGTACAAGTTTATTGGTTAGGAATTAATTTAACTTGCATAAACACTTAATTAATAATTAAATATCATGATCAAACAAGAGGTAGAATTGTTTGAACCATAAACCCTAGAATTATTTGACTTGTTGATTATCTCTTATTTAGTTCTTGTTTTAGCCTTAATACTAGACTTAGGATTAGAACTCACCTTCAACCTTTAATTCTTAAAAGAGTTGAACTTGTCTAGCTAGTTTAGTAAAGTAAAACACTAATATTCCACATCGTCCCTGTGATTCGACCCTCAAGCTTTACCACAAACGATTAGATCGGGTAAACGAGGTTTTTATTTTGAGCGTGGTTTCCCCTAGATCAATATAATATATGTTTTTATATTTTTGGGTTTCTAATACATTAATTGTGCGATATGGTGTGAAATTTCTTTAATAATGAGCTGTTTTGTTTGTAAAATGAGATGGACATGTTAAAAATATATTTAATTGGATTTAAATTTTTTGAAACTGACCGTATATATACATTCAAAAACTTAGAATCATAGTATACAAAGATATTTATACTATTTTATAGGTTTTTCCATGTAAAAAATGCTGAACGTATTATATTAGTACAATGATTTACAACCGTTCGATACTTCGGTTTAAAAATGACTAGTGCTAATCTCGCGCGTTGCGCGATTCATTTCTACACAAATATGTTATTGCACATATAATTTTTTTTTACGAAATTCAGAACACTATATAAAAAATACCATGAAAATTGAGAATACTATTGAAATATTATACGGAAGCTACCACAGAAAATCTAGACCAAAAAATCATGCTCTACAAAAATTCCAATCGAATGGCCACAGAAGATCCGCGTGTGTTGCTTACCACTGTAACTCACGCGGAAGTCAGGAAAGCGCAAATAAATATATGTATAATGAGTTAAAACGGTGGAGAGTATATAAATATTTAAAAATCGGAGAGAAACCAAATTCTCCGACAATGGTATAAGTGTGTGGACCTCAAGAAGATGATCGAAGAAATTTTATGACGATTTTTATATTAAGAATAAGATACAATAATGTAACTTTATTTTTAAACCATTTATCGTTCATCAATGTTTTTTTGCCTGCAACGATGCACGTTTTATGTTGTTGGTAATTTCAATTGAGAAGAAAAAAATAAGCGATTATATCATGCACAGATCTTAATGCTGATTAAGCAATAGGTAATATTTTTTTATTTGGATTTACTCCACTTAATTGATTTGAAATTATACTCGTATAGCGTATTAGCGTAGATCTACAGTAAAACGTTACGAAAAAAGAAAGATCTACAGTAAACACTCTCGTAGCAACAAGGCCAGCTATACTTTTTCACTGTGCATCCACTTTTAGGATTGTCAACAGGCAGCAGCCGCAGCACTAAACGGCTAAACGCCCCTACCAACGAGCCATGAACAATTAATGACAACCCAAAAACTGAAAAAAGAGAGATTCAGATTCGGCAGCAGCAGTACTCACAGACCAATGAGGACTCCACCACACTATTCAAAAAAGAAAACAGTGTTCTAGCCACACCAAAGCCCGGGTTCAGGTCCAATTCCAATGTCAAGTGGGAACTGGACAGAATCATGGTGTGGACCGGGAAGGCTCAAGTAGGCCCAAGTAGACAACTTCTTATTTTTTTTTTTTGACGCCAGCAAAGCCCGTAGGCATAGTAGACAACTTCTTATGACAAAGTATGAGAATTTGACAATTTGTCAGCAAGGGGCTACAAAAATAAGATATTTCCGAAAAATGAAAACTGTAATTATGTTAGTCTGTGAGATTGCCATCAGAGAGAACTCCTTAACAAAAAGCTACATTTTTGAACTGTAAGAATATTCTTTCCTCTTAGTAGAATATAAGTTCAATATTATATGGAAAAAATATATTTGTGCCTTTTAATTTCCTACGTACATTTTTCTAGTTAGAACTTGTAAAGTTCTATTTTTCGAAACCAAGTAACAAAACTTATTATGTGCTCTCTTTTTGGTATGTAAAGGTTTTCTCAAAGAGGAGAAATAAAGGAAGATAGAATAACAAAAGAGAATGATCTTTATTGAATGTTTCTCAGTCAATTACAGAAGAGAGAATTGCTCCTTTATATAGACAGGAGAGTACAAGAAATAAATCAAGAACCCAATTGAATTAATTACAAGAAATATTTCTAACTAACTATAACTGAACCAGCGCTGAGTATACTGGTAAATATCAGCTGGCAGTTGTATTCTGTGGCAGCATTTCCTGTGACTCGGTGTGATGAGTTGTATCAACTTTGATATCATTAACACGCCCCCCGCAAGCTGATGGGTCCAGAAACACATTGAGCTTGGACTTGAGATAATTAAACCGAGAGGGAGGCAAAGGTTTAGTCATAATATCAGCAATTTGGTCGGCTGAGCAAAGGAACCGAACACAAAGATCTTTGGAAGCAATCTTTTCTCGAACAAAATGGTAATCGATTTCTATATGTTTAGTTCGAGCGTGAAACATGGGGTTGGCGGCAAGGAAGGTTGCGCCGATGTTATCACACCAAAGGATAGGCGGCTGTCGTTGTGGAATGTGAAGTTCTTTGAGTAGGTACTGAATCCAAAGTAACTCAGTGCAAGTAATAGCTAAACTACGGTATTCAGCTTCGGTGCTAGACCGAGAAACCGTATTTTGCTTCTTAGCACTCCAAGACACAATGTTAGTACCAAGAAACACACAACAACCTGTTGTGGAACGTCTATCATCAAGACATCCCGCCCAATCAGCATCGCTATAAGCATGAATATCGAGAGAAGATTGAGACTTTATGAATAATCCATGGGAAGATGTTCCAGCAAGAAACCGTAGTATCCTCTTTACTGCTGCCCAGTGATTGACGGTTGGCTCTTGCATATATTGGGATACTTTATTGACCGAAAATGAGATATCGGGTCTAGTTAGTGTAGCATATTGTAACGCCCCAACAATGCTACGATACAAGTGAGGATCATCAAATAAGTCACCATCAGTTTTTGACAGGGCAGTTCCAGTGGATATTGGAGTTACAACAGGTCGTGCAATGGCCATGTTAGCACGGGTTAAAATAGTTTTGATGTACTTTGATTGATTTAGGTGTAAGCCATCAGTAGTGAAATTTGCCTCAATCCCAAGGAAAAAATGTAAGTCCCCTAGGTCTTTAACAGCAAATTGCTGTTGAAGGAGAGAAATACAAGCTGTGATGGCATCCTTGTCGGGTCCAGTTATTAGAATATCGTCGACATAGACAAGAATATACAAGGACTGACCCTGATTATGTCTTAGAAAGAGAGACGGGTCATAGCTTGAAGCTTGAAAACCAAGGGATAAGAGAGCCGTGCTAAGTTTATTAAACCAAGCACGAGGAGCTTGCTTGAGACCGTAGAGCGACTTAGATAGGAGACATACATGATTTGGATAGTTGGAGTCTACAAAACCCGGCGGTTGTTGCATATATACCCGCTCGGCTAAGTCACCATGGAGGAATGCATTTTGCACATCTAATTGCCTTATTTGCCAATGTTGAGTGACTGCCATGGCTAGAAGAATTCGAATTGTAGTTGGTCGAATAACGGGGCTGAAGGTATCGAAGAAGTCTACTCCTTCTTCTTGATGATAACCTTTAGCCACAAGCCGAGCTTTGTGGCGTTCTATTGAACCGTCGGAACGACGCTTTAACTTATAGACCCATTTGGAACCAATGATACGCTGATCACTTGGTGCAGGGACAAGTGTCCAGGTGTTGTTGCGAGCCAAGGCATCAATCTCAACAGCCATGGCTGTTCTCCACTCGGGGCAGAGAGTAGCTTGAGAAAACGAAGTTGGCTCTGAGTCTAGGGAGGTAAGATAGGCTACATGATCAGTGTAGGTTTTGGTTTTGCGAGTGTTATCTCGAGTTCTGGTGACCATCGGATGAGCTGGAGGGTTTGTTGTTGGTATAGAGGTGGTTGCAGCGGAAGTTTGAGTGAGATCAGGAGCAACAGAACCATTTGAAGAAGAAAGGTTGTTAACTGAAGTAGGGTCAGGTTGTCGGTCACCAAAATTCAAATGAAGAGAGCCGTTATGCTGTTGTGATGGCTCACGGGCAGTAGGCTGGTCAAGCTGTCGATTAGACGCTCGGTCAGGCGAGCGGTCAGAATTAGACACTCGGTCAGGCGCTGGAGGTGCCCGAAGTAAACCCAGATGCTGCGATTTTTGAACCAAGGATAGCGGTAGAAGTTGCTGGATGTCATGTGTAGACTCTGGTGCAACCATACGTGTTGTATCTCGGAAAGGAAACTGAGTCTCAACAAATTGAACATTGCGGGACACATAAATTTTGTCCGAGTCCAAATGCAAACACCTGTAACCCTTAGAATTAAGGGCATAACCCAGAAAAACGCAGGGAATAGACCGAGGCTCCAATTTATTAGCATTATAAGGTTTAGTATGGGGATAACAAAGACACCCAAGAACTCGCATGGAGGAAAAATTGGGTTGTTTATTAAATAGAGTGAAATAAGGAATTTTAGAGTTTGTGGCAGGAAGAGAGTTGATGAGATAAACAATGCTAGAGAAAATTTCGTCCCAATATTTTTGAGGAAGAGAAGCATGAGACATGGTGGCTAAAGAAAGTTCAACGATATGTCGATGTTTTCTTTCGGCCAAGCCATTTTGTTGAGGTGTATGAGGGCAAGAAGTTTGATGGATTATTTGAGGATGTAGGCGAGAAATAGGCTTGTATTCGGTACCTCCATCGGTACGCAAGATTTTGATAGTAGTACCAAGAAGATTTTCAACTTGAGCCTTAAAAAGAGAGAAGATGCTTGAAACTTCACTCTTATTTTTCAAGAAATAGATCCAAGTGTATCTAGAAAAGTCATCCACAAAAATAAGATAGTAACGAAAGCCATTTGAGGAAATAATTGGACTAGGTCCCCAAACATCCGAATGAATTAATTCAAGTGGAGAAGAAGAATGAGAAATAGAAGTGGGAAAAGGTAATTCATGAGATTTAGCAATATGACAATCATTACAAGAAGTCAACTTGTTTGTGGTACAAGGTAAACTAAAATCAAGAAGCACTTTGTGAGTAGTAGCATGAGAAGGATGTCCCAAACGAGCATGCCAAGTGTTTGCGGAAACACGCTCTCCAAGAAAAGCTTGAGGCAAAGAGGAAGTCAATTGGAGAGGAAAAAGACCATGAAGACTAGGTATTTGAAGAATTGGTATCATGGTGGGGAGCACCTTAAAGGAACAAGACAATTGAGAAAAATCAAGTGAGATATGAGGATTATCACAAATAAGTTTAGAGACACTAATTAGATTTCTTGAGAATTGTGGGACATGAAGAACATCTTTGAGGATAATATTATGAGAAGAAATATTGATGGAAAGAGAACCAATGTTGAGAATTGGAAGTCCCATACCATTACCAACATAAAGATTGTCGGGGCCTTTGTAAGCAAAAAAGGAGGAGAGATTGTTGAGATCATTAGTCACGTGATTTGTGGCGCCGGAGTCGATGATCCACTCGGCATTAGAGGTGTCAGGTTGGGTAGTAGAAGTCTGAACATTAAAAGCTTGATTAGCAGGTCTTGGTACCCAGATTGGATCATTGTCATAGCGGGAATAACAGAGGCGCGCCACATGACCCAGCTTTGAGCAAATTTGACATTGCGGCCTGGAAGAGTTTTGGCCAGTATTGTTCTTCACAGGAGCCCGAGATTGTTGTGGGCCAACAAAATTGTTATTGTTATTGGGCCGAGACTGAGAGGAGCCATTGTGGTTTGCTCGTGGCTGAGAAGAAGTTTGGCGATTTTTATTGGTGAAGTTTCGGCCAGTGTTGAACGCAGCAGGCTGAGACGGCTGAGAGAAGCCATGAATGTATGACTCATTCGTGAGCAGTAGGCCATGAAGCTCAGCAAAAGACATAGACTCCCCCCGATTGGCAGTGGTAATAGAAGTGATGAAGGGTAAGAAATCAGAACCAAGTCCATTTAGAGTATAAGATACCAGTTCATCATCAGGAACCGGTGCTCCAGCGAAGGCCAGTTCATCTGCAAGTTTGCGCATACGCTGGATGAATTCATCGCAAGATTGAGCCCCTTTAGCAGCAAATTGCATCTGACGCTTCAGATCTGTGATTCTTGATCTTGATGCGGAAGCAAAGATTCGAAGAAGACTATGCCAGAGATCAAATGAGGTTGTACATGAAACCACCTGAGCCAAGATCGTCTCTGTAAGAGAAGAGCGAAGCCAACTGAGGAGAAGATTGTCTTGACGATGCCAGCTCAAGAACTCAGGATTGAGTGTAACTTGGCCAGTGGAAGAAAGCACAGTTGTCGCAGGAGGAGGTGAATCAACAAACCTCATGAGATTGTAACCATGAAAGACTGGCAAGATTTGGGATTTCCAGGCCAGAAAATTGTTATTTGTCAATTTTACTGAGACAGGGAGATTGAGTGTGATAATTGAGTCAGTGGGGAGAGGAATTGAGGAAGGAGTAGAGAAAAGATTGGGTTGAAGAGGAGGAGTAGTAGTATCGGAAGTCATGGAAGGAATTTGAGTTGAGGTTGAGAGAGGTTCTGTCGCCATTAATGGCTATCTGATACCATGTAAAAGTTTTCTCAAAGAGGAGAAATAAAGGAAGATAGAATAACAAAAGAGAATGATCTTTATTGAATGTTTCTCAGTCAATTACAGAAGAGAGAATTGCTCCTTTATATAGACAGGAGAGTACAAGAAATAAATCAAGAACCCAATTGAATTAATTACAAGAAATATTTCTAACTAACTATAACTGAACCAGCGCTGAGTATACTGGTAAATATCAGCTGGCAGTTGTATTCTGTGGCAGCATTTCCTGTGACTCGGTGTGATGAGTTGTATCAACTTTGATATCATTAACATGGTATATGAAAAAAATTATATTTGTTTAAGCTCAGTGTCAACAACAAAAAAAATCAAACTATATAAGCATACGATAAATCATTATACCAATATTTTAATACAATGTATTTAATTTTAGTTTTATGATATCTAACTTATGAATAATACATCTCAATCTCTAATAATATCTCACACGCTTGGATGCAAAACAATCGACGCAATAAATCGTATACATGCATTATTCATTGCTTATGTCACTCACCATCCAAAAGCATATATTAATTTCTAATGCAAAAAAATAGTACATAATTCCGTCGGAGGGAGAGAGCAGTGGAGCCGAACCGAACCTGAGCCAATCTCACTGCAAGGTGGGCCCAATAACGCAGTAAAAGTAAAACTCATATTGATTTTGTCTCCCAGATCCCAATTACCAATTTACCATACATCCTTTGTAGCCAGTCACCATCAGTCAACTCAGCTCAGCCAGCTTCGACCCAGTCCCGCCCCCGGTTTATCATCCTTTGTCAGAACAATGCGCTCTCTCTCTCTCAACTTGAACTCTTGAAGCCTCTCCACTCAGTCAGATTCAGACCCCACGCCTTCCTCATCAGTCGTCAAACCTCAATCCCTCCGCTCCGTTCGCCTCTCCACCCCCGCGATGTATTGAGGCTTTTGTACATCGCGACCATATGTCGTAGTTTTACAAATTGAGAAATCTAATTAAACAAATTCAATTTATATAGTGAAATCTAATAGCAAATCAAATTTTATATTTTTTTAAACTTTTTTACTATTTTTTTCGAAATTCTTAAAACCTGCCATTTTTGAAATTTCCATATTATTAGTTGGTTCTAAAAAAGGAAAGTTTTAGAAAATTCGAAAAAAATAGTAAAAAATTTCAAAAAAATATAAAATTTGGTTTGCTATGAGATTTCAACATGTAAATTGGATTGGTTTAATTAGATTTTTCAAATTGTAAAACGATTGACGGATAATGATCGCGATGTACAAAAGCCTAAATACATCGCGATGCACCATAGCATACCTCTATTTATATATATATATATATTCGTAGTAAAATGCTGCACCAAGTATAAGATTAGTTGCCAAAGCACTTGTCGGCAATGGGGAGTGTTCACGGAGTATCCGAGATAGATTCGCAGGGATATTTTTGTCATTTACAGAAATTTAGAGTGTTCGGAGTTCCGATTAATTAAGTTTAGCTAAAAGTGCCTGATTAATCACTCCCCATTGTATAGTGATGACTGTCCGCCTATCAATTAGCTAATTAGCCTTCTATATCAGAACCTTTGTTGATGGAAAGGTCAAGGGTTGAAGTTTTTTTTGGATATGCTGGACAGAGACTGACCAGAAAGAAAGAAAAAGAAAAGAAAAAAGAAAAAAGAAAAAAGAAGAAAAGAAACAAGGAAAAGCAGGAAAACAGGCAAACTAGCAGTTCTTCATAAAAAAGGTGGCTTCAGCGACGATCCAATCATGGATAGCTTCCAATCTTCTCTGCTCAGTCCTGAAAGTTCTATTATTGCGCTCGAGCCAGATTGCCCAGAAGGTTGTTGCAATGACCGTGGATTTGAAAACGCTGGTATTGGCCAGCAGGATATCCTCCATGGTCTGTGCACAGCTGCTGCTGTAGTTTGCTGGTAAAATACCAGTAGAAATGGTGAGTCTTCTCCAGAGAGCCCTGACAACTGTGCAATTGAAGAACAAATGTTCTGGTGTTTCAAGAATGCACCGATCGCACATTACACATCCTTTTTGAAAAGGAATATGTCTTTTTTGTAACTGATTTTGAGTCAAAATTCTGTTGTGTGCAAGCAGAATTAGGAAGCATTTAATAGCAGGTGTTACCTTCAACTTCCAAATGCCTCGCAAAGGAAAAAGCTTCTTCCCTGCCAAAATGAAGGTCCTGTAAAAAGAGGAAGCTGAGTATTGACCATTTGAATTCCATCTCCACAAAATGCAATCATCTTCATTGTTCAGACTCAATTGATTTGCAACCTGCATGACGCATGTTTGCTGGTAAGTTAGAGGCGCTTGCATTAGTCGATTAGGAGTATGTACAGCTTTATGCAGGGAGATAAATTGCCATGCGGGAGGGGGATGGTCGTTGCCAAAGAAAAACATAGTGGAGCTGCCCCAATTGTCGTACCAAAACAAAGTTTGTTTGCCAGAGTTTACTTGTGAATAAGTTGACAATTGGAAGTATTGTCGGATGGAACGAAGATCTCTCCAGAAAAAAGAGCCTTTCTTTTTCCAACCCAATGGTGGTATGTTACGATCATTTTTGGCATAGAGAGAACGTGTTGTGGATGCCCATTGCGATTGAGGTGCCTGATATAACCTCCACCACCATCTTAAAAGGAGTGCAATGTTCTGCAGTTGGAGATTGAGTAGGCCGAAACCACCCACAGATTTTGGAAGGCAAACACGATCCCAGGCTAGTAGGGGTATTCCTGGACGTTGCATTCCTGAGTTTCCCCAAAGGAAATTGCGTCTGATACGATCTATTGTTTTAATTACCCAAATTGGTAATTTGAAAACCGTCATGAAAAACACAGGAATTGCAGACAGAACTGAGTTTGCCAGTACTAGTTTGCCTGCTCGTGACAGTAGTGCCCCTTTCCAGCTTTGCAATCTAAAATGTATTTTGTCTATTAGGGTTTGAAAAACTGCTCGTCCTGGTTTATGGTCAGTGAGAGGTAATCCAAGGTACACAATAGGCAAGGTGTTTACTGTACAATTGAAAGTACTTTGGATTGAGGCACTGTTTGTTGGAGACAGATTGAAAGGGATGATTTCACTTTTTGCTTGATTGATATCTATTCCGGAGATAGCTGAGAAGCGCTGTAAGACCGAGTGCAAGGAAGCTGGGCTGTTGCCTTTGGCTGTAGCAAAGATAAGAGTATCGTCGGCATATTGAAAAACGTAGAAAGGGCTTCTCAATTTGTCCGTTAAGGAGAGTTGCAAGATAGAGGCCAATTCATCAATCAGTTTGGAGAGTACATCAGCCACAAGTAGGAAAAGAAAGGGGGAAATCGGATCTCCTTGCCTCAAGCCCCGTTTATGTGCAAAAGGTGTTCCAACATGGTCATTCAGAACCACTGAAGAGACAGAAGATTGGAACAACAAATTAAGCCAAGAGAGAAAGCTATCAGGAAAACCCCTTGAAGAGAGAATGTTGAAGAGAAAAGACCATGAGACGCAATCGAAAGCTTTTTTGAAGTCTAATTTTAGAAGGAAAGCTGGTTGATTGCTTTGAGAGATCTCATGAACCAATTCTCTTGCTGTTGTGAAGTTTTCAGCCAGCAGTCTACCTTTGATGAATCCTGATTGGGACAGACCAACAAGCATAGGGATATGATGTGCAAGTCGGTTTGCTAAAACCTTGGAAATAAGTTTGGGAGTGTAGCACAGGAGGCTAATGGATCGGAAAGCAGTGACCCGTTCGGCATGTTCCTCTTTAGGTAAGAGGATGATATGTGCCAAGTTTGAGGAAGACAGGTCAAGAGAATGAAGAAAGAGTGATTCAAAAACTCTTAACAGATCTGGTTTGACCAGGTCCCAATGAATTTTGAAGAATTCATTTGGAAAACCATCTGGTCCACATGATTTGTTGTTTGACAAACTCATAACTGCATGCCTTATTTCTGCTTCCATGAAAGGCAAAGCAAGGTCAGAAAGTTCTCCAGAGAGATTGGAGTACAGGTAAGAAGATGAGAAATATGCAGTGGTGACGTCGGTGCCCAATAAATTTTTGTAAAAATCTGTGAAAGCAGCAGAGATGTCTATCGTATTGGAAATGGTCTGTTGCTCTACCAATATTGTGGAAATGTATTTGGCCCTTTTTTTTGTGGATGCGATTGCATGAAAGTATTTCGTATTTCGATCACCACAAGCCACCCATTTTGAACGTGCCCGCTGATGCCATCTAGATTCCATTATGTTTGCAAGTTCATAGGCTCTTTCTCTTGTAATAATTCGGACACGGTGTTCTAGAGGAGTGAGGGGCCTCAATTCCTCAAGTCTGTCCAAGAAACCAACCACCATTTTTGCATTAATGAGGAGAACAGAAATTGAGGAGAAGTTTTGTTGATGCCAAGAACGCAAAGCCTTATGCACATTGATGGAACGCAAGTGTAGGGAAGACATAGCATGTTCTGCTTGTTGCGTGGATTGCCACACATAGGCAGTTAGCTCATTTGCACCGGGGCTATTCAACCAAAATCTCTCGATTCTAAAAGGTCTCGGAAAGGTGCTAAGTTGTCTGCACTTTAGGAGCAAAGGGGTATGATCCGAAACGATCAAAGGTAAAGCCTCTAGAGTGATGTTTGAATAGTCAGTTTGCCACGAACTAGTCAGCAAAACCCTATCTAACCTCGATAAAGTTGGCAATGACTGCATGTTAGTGCGTGTAAAGGCTCTGTTCTGTAGTGGAACATCCACTAGTTGAGTTGAATCAATAAAATTGTTTAACAATTCCATGGCATTAAAGTCTGTATTTAAGGTGGATCTTTCAAACATCCATCTCATAGTATTGAAGTCACCTACCACCGCCCATCTGCTAGGTGCCAATTTGGTGAGAAGTGCAAGCTGACTGAAGAAGACGGACCTTTGTTGTGCGGTGTGAGGGCCATAAACGCATGTTATTAGAAAAGAACTATTGGTACGATTGTCAACTAAGAGTGCAGAGCAGGAATAAGTAGTCGACCAAGAATTTTGGAGAGAAAAAAAGCGTTTCCAACAAATGAGGCAGCCACCTCTAGTGCCAATTGCATCCAAACTGACCACAGTAAAATTAAAGAAAGAGGGAAGAAGAGATCGGGCACAATTGTAATCAAAAGAACTCAACTTTGTCTCCTGAAGACATGCAATATCACATCTCGATGTTCGCAAGTTGTCAGCAACAACTTTCCTTTTTGTGACCTCATTTAAACCCCTAACGTTCCAAGTTAAAATTTTTAAAGGTTTGCAATTCATTAAAAATAGAAGCAACAAAAACAACAAGAATCTGAAAAAGAGAAGACTCTCTACTTAATCAGAAAAATCATCCTCCGAACTTGCATCAAGTTGGAGGCATTCTTCACTTGCAAAGGATCCATCAGCTGGCCTGTTGGGCTTGTGATTGCGTGTTGCATAAGTTTTTTCTGGCCCAAGTTGTTGCTTCGGTGCGACTCTGGCCCTTTTGCTTTTGGGCCGACCAGCTGGCTTTAACGGGCTCACAACATGTCGACATTCACTAGGATTAGCCTGTCTCACAGAGATACGAGAGGGTTGTGCAGAATTTGTTAAAAATTCAGGTCGCAAAGAAGCAAAGCATTCATTAGAAACCCCTATCAGTGATGTAATATCACATGATTCTGCATAAGTTAGGGGTATATCAACAAAGCTATCAGGCTGCAAGGTTGCTATTAAATTATTGGTCGGTTTTCCTTTTTTAGAAACTGGTGTACTTGCTGGCTTCTTTTTAGCAGGTGGTTTGGTAAGCCTCAACAAAGGATTTTTAGTAATTAAAACAGGGTCCTGATTGAATGGAACACATGCTAATAAATTAGGGTCATTCTCATTCAAATCAGTGTGCACTAAAGACACCGAAGTTTCTGGAAACAGGGTTTCAGAGCTCCACTGGTCCCTACCAAGATCAGTAGAGTTTTTGGAAGGGAATAGAACCTGTGCTGATTCGTCACGTAATGCCAGGGTCCTTTTGTTGGTAGTCCGCGTGTCACGTGTTGAGACAGAGGCATGCAGCTCATGCAGGTCCAAACTGGAGAGGATCTTCTGTGGCGGAGATCTTGCAGCCGACCCCTGTCCAAACTGACGGGAGCTGTTAACTGTTCCGTTACCTCTCCCCTGGACTTGAGATGTGGAGGTGAGTCTGTTGCCGTTAGGTAACGGTGGAACCGAGAGATTCCGTTTGAAAGTTGCCACATCTTCTGTCGCCGGTTGCTTTCCTCTATTGTTTAGATCATCGGCCCTCCTCAGGGCAGCCGCTATGTCCTCCGGCATCTCCCTGGGGTCAGCATGTCGGAACATATGCTTGACGGACTTAAGGTTGAGAGTGATAGTTTGTTCTTCGTGGTCTGACACAGGACTTGCCGGGGACATGGATGGTGGAGAGCGAAGACTTGGTCTATTAACGACCGGTGGCAACTGTGGCAGGTCAGCCAACGAGTAGACTTGGCAAGGGAGCCATTTTTTGATGAGAACAGACACCCTGTAGTCTAAGCCTCCGATCGAAAGATTTACTCTATGGGGAATTTTGGCAAGGTCTGGTACGGCCACCGCCGCATCCCAGGTGGCCAGATTGCCTGGTTCATTATGCACAATCGTCCCCAAAAAGTTTCCAAACAATCCTACAGCTTGAATCACATATTCCTCCCTCCAAAGGTGTGGCAAACTAGCAACTAGCCTAATCCAAACCTTGAAACGTGGGATGGCAATCTCAGAATCCAACAATGGCGACCACAGCGCTGCCTTAAAGCCTTTGTTCCACCAATCTTCAGAGAAAGCCATGCAAATGTCAAAAGCTGTAACCTCCTTAGGTGGCGAGACCAAGAATCGACCACCATTGAGTGAACCGACCTGAAGCTGGTTTGCCCGCACCAACCCAGTGGTTTCCACCAATTTAGCTACCTCATCTAGGGAAAGTTCAACCGGGTAGTCAGGTGGTTGAGTGATAACAAAAGCTTTTGAGAGACTTGCCACCTCTTGAAAGAAACGAGTATCTCTCGAGAGAAAACAGTTCACTGATGTGGGACGATCTGCATCAGGAGGCAGAACTGCGGAAGCTTTAGGATCTGTTAGAAGATCTAAGAAGTCAGGCTCCTCACCAAGAACTTGAGGTGGGGGAGAGGGGTGGTTCTGAGGAGGGTGAGATTCTAAGTTGGTTTGTCGGGGAAGAGGTAGGTGGCGGGGTTGAGGTTGTTGATGGCGACTAGGCAGTGTTTGGTTGCGTGGCTGAGCATATTGCCTTGCAAGAGGTTGCTGCCTAGGTTGAGCATGAGGACGGTGCTGAGCTTGGTGTCGAGCCTGGCTTTGTTGAAGAGGCCGAGGTTGAGCATGAGAATGGTGCTGAGCTTGGTGTCGAGCCTGGCCTTGTTGAAGAGGCCGAGGTTGACGAGGAGGTGGACCCCGTCCCCTGAGGCCTGAGTGGTGGGACCCATGATTAGGGCAGTCTTTGTAATCATGGTCGAGTTCCCAACATGCTGCACACCTTCTTGGGTTTGGGCAGGTAGGTGTTGTGTGACCTAGCTCAAAACAGCGGAAGCAGCGGTTGTTCCAATTTGGGTCTTCCAGAGTGGGGGGAAAAGTCAAGGTAGTTGGGCTGTTCGGGGAAGTGATTAAGGTTGGCTGGCGTGGTCTGCCTTTGTGTGGAGGAGGTAAGTTGTTGCGTGGAGCTGGTGGGGCTGGTGGTGGGTTTTGCACAGATATGCCGGAGCTAGGGTTTGCTCTGGTCAGTACCTGGGCAAATGTCGGTCTGCCGCCGTAGACAGAGAGTGCAGCTGCTTGGTGGAGGCGTTGCGGTGGTGAGGAGGAGGGAGCTAGGCGCGACCTGCGCGGGTAGACAGTTTGCCATCCGTCGGAGTCCATTCCCTGAAGTCGACTTTTGAATCGCCTTGTGAGTCGCCTTCGAGGAGCTCTCATTAATTAATTGGTTGTTGGCATGCAACAAACTGCTTCCTTTTTTTCTGGGTGAAGATCCAAGGGTTGAAGTTAATTGGAACGTTCTCTTCTAACTATTGGACCTGAGCAGGGATATTTTAGTAGGAATGTATATGTTGGGAAGATATATCACTAAAATTTAGCTTTCAATTTTTTTTTTAATTTCAATACTCTTATTATTGGTTTAATTAATACTGCGCTAAAAGTCTAAAACTATATCATTCACATCATAATAAAAATTTCAGTAAACATATGAATAATTTACAATCGTGAAACATTCCCCGTGGTAATCACTGATCCGACCTAGGCCTATTACCCAATAACAATCATTGTAATGAAGAAAAACAAGTTCATGAAGAAAAATAATATTGATCTCCCAACATAGGAGGTCAACATTGGAAATTGAACATCAATTTGGCGTTTTGTTTCTGTTTGCTCTTTCATAGAAGAAAGAAATTTCCTTATGGTCCTCAATTTTGCAGGGAAGCAAACTCTATAAATAGTTATTACAGTGTAGTTATAGAAAAGAAATGAAATACTACTAATGATGGCCCTGGTAGCAACGTGGTATTCCCCTAGTGCTACTGATACGGCCATGACAAATGCCAATTGCATGGTGAATAAGGATATCCACAAGAAAACCAGGGAATAAGAGAAGCTCGTCCAAGAACCCCACTTATTGACGGCCTTTGCAACCACAAGCAACATTGTTGCAGATACTGAGGCCGATAGGGCAATAGTGTCGAGAACCACAAAGATGTTGTACTGTGCTTTTTTACGGAGGTTTGCTACTCCATCATCATTGTATGATCCTGGCACATTGAAAGCAGCAGAGAATGCAATTGTAGCGATCAAAACAGATACAATTATAAGATTCGTGGAAGTTCTGTCTATCCATTTTGGTGCTTCATCTTTCCAGTTCTTAAGTTTGTCTTGCCGCTGAGGACTAAATATGGCTCCATAAGCTGAGAGTGTTACTGTTGTACCGGCCTATTGGAACAAATATTAACAATTTAACACCATAGAAAATCAATTCTGATAATTATGATTGATGGTAAAATTTAATTGTATCAGTAAAATACATGTATATTCAGTAATAAACAAACAAATATGTTTATTGATGGCAAGGTACTTGAAATGCATATTTAATTTTAGTATCATTCAATTGTCTGGTGTTATCATTTTTGATGTCTGGGTATAACCATTAAATTGTGCTATAATCTCAAGAAACATACTAAAATGAAGGGGAAAAACATAAAAAATGGTTATTCAAGAATCTTTTTTGTGATTTTTAAAAGGTTCATAAGAACGTAATAAAACATCATTTAAAAAAAATAAAAATTGACTGCTGATGATAACTAATGATATCTTGGTTGTTGGTATTTGGCAAATAATATAAAATATAAGGAGATTTAACCATGAGGGAAAAGCTTCTTAGTGAAATTGCATTGTCCAGTGCTGTCTTGCCATCGTTATTCATTTGCGTAGTGTCTGCTTTGCTTGTTTTAAGAAGATGCAAAAGCACCTCCGAAAAGCCTTTCATGGAGGCAATGTGTAAGGGTGTATTTCCTTCATTATCCCTCTCATTAACTAATCTTTTCAAATCTGAACGCTGTGAAACTAGTTTGATTATGAAATTTAAGTTCTTCAAACCATGGTGATTATGGTTTTCTGTACCAACATGTTGAGCAACAATATGTAGGAAGTTCTGCCCTTGATTGTCACGAAGCTCAAAGGAGTCAGGGCAATGATCGATGATAGAAGCAATGACAGAATAGTGATACATTCTGGCAGCAGCATGTAAGGGTGATGATCCTTCTTGATCCCTAATGTAAACTGTTAAAGGCGCTTTGTTCAAAATAGTTCTTACTATAGTGATATCACCATTGGATGCTGCATAGTGCAAAGGAGTGCTTCCAGAAGCATCTTTTCCATATGCCAATTCAACTTTCCAATCAATTAGCACAGATGTTATCTCTGACAGTACAAATAAAGTTCGTGTACTTCAATTTTCTTAAAACTATTCAAACTGTTTTGAATTTAAACAGACCAACTAGAAGGCTATACATAATTGTTACCTCGACTTACTAGGACAGAAACATGTAAAGCGTTTTGCTGGTTTGGCCCAACGGCAGATGAGTGTGAGCTCTCCAATAATGCTTTTACAACACCAACGGACTTTCTAAACACAGCAAGATACAAGGGAGACATGGAAGCATTATTCACCTCAGCTGATAGCGAAGGGGCTACTGTCATGAGTACTTGCACGACATCTTCATGACCATGCCGAGCTGCCTCATGTAAAACTGTATCCCCATTAGTGCTCCTCTTCATGAGGACTTCGTATGTTCCAACACCAGACTCTTCAGCTAGGAGTACAATAAGGGAGATGATGCGGTGGTTTCCTGCTCTAGCGGCCAGGTGCAAAGGTGTTTCTTGTCTGGAGTTTTGAGATGTCAAAAGAGTATTGTCATTCCGGATTAGATGCTTTGCAAGTTCAAGGTGACCATGTTCTGCAGCTATGTGGAGCACGGTGTTCTCTTCAGCAGTAACCTCTTGAAGTGTGCATGAATCGTAACCATGAACTCTGGCTCCCAACTGCTTGTGCGACCCATTGCTTTCAAAAATGTCTTCAAACTGAATTTCCACATCTATTAATTACATGAGTATTGAATTAGAAAGATTTGAGAAATTAGCCATGACTTGTAACATTATGTATGTATGTATACCCCAACTTGTTTGGGACAAAAAACTTAGTAGTTGTTGTAGTTGTTGATGTATATTTTTTGGATGAATATATATACCATGATATTCGTCATTTGTGCGAGTGATCTCCTCTGTGACTGTGAGCCTTAGCAATTGATCAACACGATTTATGGATCCGGATAGGGTGGCTCGATACAGATCAGGGCACATAACATGTCGCTGACTTCCCTCGATAAGAGGAAGTTCTGTCTCGCTCCTTCCAGGTGGAACCTCGGGTGGTCTGAGCAAGGCTTCCCATCGTCCATCCCTGTCTGCTAGCTGCAAGGCTGCAGAAAGGTTATCGTCTTCTAAATCATTCGCTTTCTGCAGTGCCCTGTCCCAATTGAAAGACATGTTGCTAGTATTTGAGAATTGAGATCAGAGCACCAGAACATAAATAGACCAAATTTATTTTTCTGATGATATAAATCGACCGAATTCGTATTAAAAAAAAGGAGATTAATATTCAAACTTCTTATATTTCTTCATGATGGTTGATATTTTATTAATTTTCTGCTTTGTTTTTCGTAAGTTAAGGATTTGATTTAGTAATATTAAAAGGAAGACACAGAAAGAGAGTCACGGAGACTACCAAGAGCGAATTAAACAGTGGGCTCTTTTAATATATCTTCACTGATTAAGTATTATTTTTTTTTTCTCGAAAGCATTATCTTCACTGAATTAATGTACTAATTAGTTGACATCTTGTACTCTCGATACCTCGGGCGATAACACAGTGTATACGCATAAATGATAAAATGAAATGAAATTAAAAGGGAGGACCTGTGATGGGTGATGTCCTGAGATGAGGAATCCATCAAGGAAAGGAAAAATTAAGTGTTTATTTGAGGGGTATTTAAATCAATTAGTAGTTTAAGTTATTAAATCAAATAAATAAGCTAGATTAGCGTTCAATTTCAATTATTTTATTTTATTTTATTTTTTTTGTATGAAACGATGTATTGCTGTGGAATATAAAGCCACCAGAAAGTGGACCCTAGGCCTGAAAAGCCTACTCATCTAATCTTATATTAATAGAAACATATAAAAAAAATATAAGCAATATAATACCCACATTGATAATATAGACATCGCAATATAAAAGACTAAGATAAAATATACACAATTCAAGTAGGAACACGAACAACTGATACCATCCAGTTCTTGAAGTTTAAATTAGAAAATATGAATATTCGTAATTTATTATGTAAATTAAAATTTTGGACAATTGAAATACTTGATAGTACAGATATAATCATATAAACATATAGAAATACAAATATAAAAGTTGGTGTTATAGATATACAGTCACATAATAATATAAATAGGAAAAATCAGTTATATACCCCTCAAATCATAGCCAATAAAAAATATTCCCTCTAATCTTCAAATTTAGAAATACCCCCCTAATCATCATTCCTATAGTTTGATAATTTTTAATAAATTTTTTAATTCTGAAAAAAGCAGACAAAATGCCCCTGACGATTCGATCTTGCTATTTCTGCTCTGTAATATTCAAAACAAACATATAATATCAAGCGTTTCCCTTTCCCCTGTTATCTACTTATCTTACCCCACCCATCCTAACAAGAAAAGCTTTATTTGTCCTTAATATTAACGGAGAACTTATCTGAAGGATTTACGTATCAGCAATCTTATAATCATTTATTTTATTCAATCAGTAATTTCCAAAGATCTATACCTTAATCAAGGCACCTGTCCGTTGCGTTATAAAGCCAAAGTTGTATACAATTCGTATGATTTAATTAACCATGATTTTTGAGGTCTGTTTTAGAGATTATAATAACCTTGTATGAACCTACAGTACCTCGTGAGATATATCCATGTGCTTGATTGAAAAACTTCCGGTGATAGAGTCAGAAGGGTTCTCTGACAAGTTTAAGGAGAAATAATGAAGATTTTCCTATGAAGGAGTAAGAATGGAAATGTTTGTTTTTTTTTTTTTTGAAGAAATTTATTTATTTATTTTTTTTAGAGAGAAGAATGTTTGGTATCTTATATTTTAGTTCTAGTATTCTAGAGTGAGAAGATGAATCGTGAGGGCATTTTTTTCAGAGATTTATTAATTATATATTTTTCAGAATTAAGAAAGCATTAAAAATAGTGAAAAGGGTAAATCTATGAAGTATTGATGATTCGAGGGGGACATTTTCAAATTTAAAGATTACGGGAAATATTTTCAATTGGCTATGATTGAAACGGTTGTACTACTGATTATCTCTAATTTCTATTTTCTAATGCAAAAAATAGTACAAAATTCCGTCGGAGACTCGGAGGGCGAGAGAGCAGTGGAGCCGAACCGAACCTGAGCCAATCTCGCTGCAAAGTGGGGCCAATATATACGCAGTAAATAAAACTCATTAAAAAGATCGAATCCAATTAAAAATCGTCTCCCAATTACTAATTTACCAACCTTTGTAAGTTTGTAGCCAGTCACCGTCAGTCAACTCAGCTCAGCCAGCTTCGACCCAGTCCCGCCCCCGGTTTATCTTCCCTTGTCAGAACAATGCTCTCCCTCTCTCTCAACTTGAAGCCTCTCCACTCAGTCAGATTCAGACCCCACGCCTTCCTCGTCAAACCCCAATCCCTCCGCTCCTCCTCTGTTCGCCTCTCCACCTCCGCCTCCGCCATGGCAACCTCCTCCTCCACCATCGAGCACTTCGTTCTCTTCAAGCTGGGCGCCTCCACTGACCCCTCCAAGGTCGACACCATGATTTCCTCCCTCCGTGCTCTCTCCTCCCTCCCTTCTGTCTCCCACCTCTCCGCTGGCCCCATCCTCCGCCTCCGCTCCGCCGCTGCCTCCGAGCTCGCCTTCACTCACCTCCTCCACAGCCGGTATGACGCACACTCTTTCTATCTCTATAATTTTTGAAAATATTATCTAATTGGTTGCTTGAAAGCTTTGATGTATACATTAGTTTTTGCTCTTGGTAGGTATGAATCGAAGGAGAAGCTCTCGGAATACGCGAACGATCCAGCACATGTGAAAGTTGTGAAGGAGTGCGTACTCCCGATTGCTGATGATGTCATGGCTGTTGACTGGGTTGCCGAGGGACTGGTCCCTGGACCAATTGCACCGGGATCTGCAATCCGGCTTACCTTTGCCAAGCTTAAAGAAGGTAATTTGCTTTAATTTGTTACTGTTAATTGTTAATAGTTAATACTCTTTGGTGCTGAGATAAGCCTAACTATGTAATGATGTAGAAATGGTTATAATTTGGAAAGCATGAGTATTATGATCCATGCACATTAGCATTGATTTGATTCTGGCTTAAGATTGACTTGAATTTTGTTTCCAGCTTTCTGAATTCAATTTTTTCATCTTATATGGTTCTAATATCAGCTTTGTATGGAATGCAACCAAAATAGTTTCGCAATATGTAAACTTACACTAGAGTTATTATGTGATTGATGCACAGAAAACATAAGGGTGGTTTAAACAATTATCTCTTTACTCCATACAGGTTCAGATGCATCAGAGCTGACATCAGCACTGGCATCAGCAAAAGATGCTGCAGAAGGTGCAACACTAGTGAGTTATGGCGAGAATTTCTCACCTGCTAGGGCAAAGGGCTACTCTTTCGGCTTGCTTGCTGCATTTCCTGAAGTTGATGATCTGGAGAAATTAAAGGGGGGACATGTGGAGATAATTAAAGAGAAGGTTAAGCCTGTATTGGAGAGTGTGATTGTTCTTGATTTTGTGGTGTCAGAGCCACCACCATCATCCGCCAATCTGTGAATTTTTAGGTGCCAAATGAGGTTGGCTTTTGAATTTGGTTTTAATTTTTATGATTCTGGAATAATTGGGGTAAAACTGAAGACCCTTTCAGGTCCGTTTTTTGAAAGAAGGTATGAAGTTGTATCCTGTGCCCTTTTTAATGGAGTGAGTTTGGTAGTGGTGTAACAATTTCACAAACAAGAACCACACAAAGACACAAGAATTTTAACGAGGTTCAGCACCAATTTAGTGCCTACGTCCTCCACACTCACACACCCACGTTTTTCTTTATTGATTTTCTGTTAAGCCTTTACAATGAGGGAGAAGGAGAAGAAATAGACAAGAATTACACATGGCAACATGCTCTTTTGGAAATAAAATTAAATCTAATGATTTCTTTCTAAAATCTTCATTATTCCTTCTCTTCTGACCTATATCAGATCCTCTTTAAATGGCAATCCACCTATACCATGAGCAGCCTTCAAATATAGAAGAATTTGACAATAATTCCATAAATATATTGCCAAATATACTCTGGCGGTACACCAGTTCGGACCGAAATGAAACAATTCGGACCGAAGTGTTCTGAATCCACAAAGCACAATTTTCAGTTTGGTCCGAATGGACTCTGGTTCGGACCGAACAGAAGCTCTGAATTTTAACACTCCCCCTCAAGTTGGCATGTACATATCAATCATGCCTAACTTGCCAATCACATCATTAAACACAGTGCCAGTCACGCTTTTGGTCATTATGTCTGCAAGTTGACTTCCCGATCTTATGTATCTTATTTCAATCTCATTGTCATCAATTTTTTTCTTTAGGAAATGGCGATTTACTCCAATGTGCTTTGTTCTATCATGTTGTACTGGATTATGAGCCATGTCAATTGCTGTCTTGTTGTCTACATGAAGAATCATTGCACCTTCTTGAACTTTTCCAATTTCCTTAAGAACTTTATTAATCCATACCATCTCACATACACCCTTGACTAATGCAGTTAACTCAGCTTCTGCACTTGAGAGAGCTACTACTCCTTGTTTCTTACTCTTCCAGATCACAAGGTTACCTCCAACAAACATAAAGTACCCAGTAGTTGAACGTCTATCAGTTACACTTCCAGCCCAATCAGCATCAGTATACCCTTCAACTCCTAGGTGACCATGTTTCTTGAATTGTATACCTTTCCCTGGACACCCCTTTAAGTATCTCACAATTCTCATAGCAGCCTCCATATGTTCTTCGCTTGGATTGTGCATAAATTGACTAATCAAACTCACTGCATAAGCGATGTCAGGTCTAGTATGTGACAAATAGATTAACTTTCCAACTAGCCTTTGATATCTCTCTTTGTTAGTTGGAATTTGATTTGGTTCTTCACAGAGTTTCAAATGTAGAGCTACTGGTGTATCAACTGGTTTACAATCTATCATACCAATTTCAGCTAGGAGATCCAAGACATATTTTCTTTGAGATAGAATAATACCTTCCTTAGACCGAGCTATCTCAATTCCAAGGAAATATTTTAGTCCTCCCAAATTCTTCATCTCGAACTCTTTTGACAATTGTTCTTCAAGTCTACCAATTTCTTCACTATCTTCTCCTGTAATGATCATGTCATCTACATAAATAATCAAAACAGTTACTTTTCCAATTCTAAACTTGTAGAACAGTGTATGATCCGAGTCTCCTTGACAATATTCATAGCTCTTCATTGCTTCACTGAATCTGCCAAACCACGCACGTGGTGACTGTTTAAGACCATATAAGGCTTTATTCAACTTGCAAACCATCCTTTTTGACTCCAATTTTGAGAACCCAGGTGGCAAATCCATGTAGACTTCTTCTTCCAAGTCACCATGTAGAAAAGCATTTTTCACATCAAATTGATGAAGATGCCAATCTAAATTAGCTGCAATAGATAATAACACTCGCACGGTATTTAGTTTTGCTACTGGAGAAAAAGTTTCTTGATAATCAATACCATAGGTTTGTGTATACCCTTTTGCAACCAACCTTGCCTTATACCTTTCTACCTTACCATCTGGACCATGTTTAATTGTAAACACCCATTTGCACCCCACAGTCATTTTACCATTTGGTAACATTTGAACAGTCCAAGAATTGTTCTTCTTGAGAGCATCCATTTCCAAATTCATAGCTTCAACCCACTTTGGATCATTTAATGCTTCATCTACAGTTTTTGGAATTGGTATACTAAGGACTTCATCACTAAATTTCCTCATTTTTTCTGGTAAATTATTTGAGGTCACAAAATTTACAATTGGGTATTTGATCTATTCATTACCACCAGTTTCTGGTATATACCTTTTCGGTGGAATACCTCTATTATGTCTTGGTGGTAACACATATCTGGGATTAGGAGAACTTACCTCTGGGACATCCCCTGGAGATCTTTGAGCATGTGGTATAGGATCCATTTGTATCACATCTTCATTCTGGTCAGTTTTCACTTCATCCAAGTCATCTGCACCCTCATTCGGGCTGAATCCCAACTGGTTCGGTCCGAAATGAGGCCCATTCGGATTGGATTGAGATCCATTCGGACCGAATTGAACCTCAGCTTCAGTTTCTCTTAAGAACTCCTCTCGGTTCGGTTCGACCTCCACTCTGTTCGGTCCGAATTCCACCCTGTTCGATCCGAACTGAGGACTGAACTGAGGACCACTTCTCTCAATGGTCTCCTGTTTCAACCATATTTCCTTGGTTCTTTCTGTCTCCCCCTGAGGAACATACCCCTCATCGTGATAAAATGATTCATTCTCCAGAAAAGTGACATCCATCGTCACATACCATTTTTTTGATTTTGGATCAAAGCACCTGTACCCTTTTTGATTTAATCCTACTCCCAATGAAACACATTTGACTACACACGGTTCAAGTTTAGTCCTATTCTGTTTTTGAATATGAACATATGCTACACACCCAAAGGTTTTTGGAGGTAAACTCAGGATAGAAGGAATTGAGATAAAGGTTGACAATTTACTTAGTGGAGTCTGAAATTTGTGGAGTATAGAGGGAAGCCGGTTAATAACATAGACTGCTAACATTACTGCACAATCCCAAAATTTTTGTGGTACATTATTCTCAATTAGTAATGCTCTAGCAGTTTCAAGAACATGTCTATTTTTCCTCTCAGCTACCCCATTTTGTTGTGGTGTTCCAACACAGGATGTTTCATGAATAATTCCCTTTTCAGAAAAAAACCCCGCTAAGTTTTTATTTACAAACTCTCTCCCATTATCACTTCTAAACATCTTGATTTTCCTTTCAAATTGAGTTTGAATCATCTCATAAAAATTTTTAAACGCTTTCACAACTTCATCTTTTCCCTTAAGCATGTATATCCATGTCATACGAGTGCAATCATCTATAAACAACACAAAATACTTGTACCCAAGAGCAGATTCAATCGGGGATGGTCCCCATACATCCGAGTGAACTAAATCAAAAGGTTTCTCACTTTTCTTTAAACTAATATTATAAGGTACACGATGACTTTTAGCTTTAACACAAGTTTCACATTGAAAACTAGATAAATCAAAACCACTAAACAAACTAGGTAAAATTTTCTTCATATATCCAAAGGAAGGGTGGCCTAACCGCCTATGCCAAGACCAAACTCTTTCTTCAGTTTTTGATAATCCACTAGTCAAGTTAGTCCTCCCAACCTTCAAGTCTTCCAAGTGATACAAACGACCTTTCTTAATACCACGCCCAATGATCTCCTTCGAGAGGATATCCTGAAAAATACAAAAATCAGGGAACATTAGAACCGCACAGTTCAACTCCTCAGTTATTTGACCAATGGATATTAACCGACTAGTTAGAGAAGGCACAAATAATGTATTGTTGAGAACCAAAGATTGTGAAATCTCTACATCCCCTGCTCCTGTAACCGGATATTCAATTCCATTGGCATTATATATTTTTTGTACCCTTGGTTCTTTTAATTTCCTTAGATCCTCTCTTACAAAAGTCATATGGTCTGTGGCACCTGAGTCAATTACCCACTTATTCAATTCCCTTTGAGTGAGAAAAAACATACCTTGGTTGTCTGATTTACCTATTTTTTCATTAACCTGCTCACTTGTGCTGGCTCGACAAAGTTGTACTCTGCCTTCGTGCTCAGAATTTTCAAGTTTCTCCTCTGTTCGGACCGAAGTCTCATCAGTTCGGACCGAACCATTGCTAATTTGAACCGAATTCTCTTCAGTTCGGACCGAATCCATTTCTGGTTGTGGCTTGTTGACCACCACATAGGCCTGCGCCCTTCCCTGCTGCTTGCCTCTTCTGCCCTTGTACCAGTCTGGGTATCCCACAATCTCAAAACACTTGTCTCGTGGATGACCCGACTTACCACAGTGAGTGCACTTCAACTTTGCCTTATCCTGCCCATGAAAACTAGATGATCCTTTAGTAAACATAACCATAGAGTTTTGAGTGATACCTTCATCCTTGATCATAACTGTTTGTCGCTTGACTTCTCGACGAACAATTCCATAAGCTTGCTCGACGGTTGGGAAAGGTGTGACTTGTAACACATTGGATCTCAAGCTATCAAGACGATCATCTAGTCCATCAAGAAAGGTATACACCCTGGATTTCTCCAAATATTCTCTAAATATCTCTATATCTTCTGCACTCTTCATGGGGTTGGGGCGTCTAAAATCTATCTCCCTCCATAGTCCTTGTAAAGTACTATAGTAATCCTCCAACTTTCCTGTGTGCTTTACTCGAGACACTTGTCTATTCAAGTCAAACACTTGTGCTTCATCATTACCATCATAATATGTCGTTGCAAGGGCTTTCCACATCTCGCTCGCTGTCTCATAGCGCAGGTAAGTAGGCATGAGGGTTGGATCCAAGGAGTTAATCAACCAGCTTTTAACCACCGAGTCCTCCGCGCTCCACTTGCCAAAGGCTGTCTCATTCGGCTTTGGAGGCGCAGGATTACCCGTGAGGTGTTGCATCTTGTCTCTCCCTTTAACATACATACTTACTACCTCGGACCAGATCGAGTAGTTTGCCCCATCAAGCTTAATAGATATTGGCGAGGCAGAAATTTCAGGGTTAGGTGTGGCAGTAGGAACTTGTTGAGGAGATTGGGATTGAAGAGATATGAGTTGATTCATCTGTGCTTGTTGAGCAGCAACCAGCTCTGTCAATTTTTCTACAATAGTTTTGGTTTCGGTTTCGGTGTTGGTGTTGGGATCTGTCATGTCTGCGGTACTTGTCGATTGTCTTGGATCTCTCAATAGTTCAATTCGAACCACGCTCTGATACCATGTAACAATTTCACAAACAAGAACCACACAAAGACACAAAAATTTTAACGAGGTTCAGCACCAATTTAGTGCCTACGTCCTCCACACTCACACACCCACGTTTTTCTTTATTGATTTTCTATTAAGCCTTTACAATGAGGGAGAAGGAGAAGAAATAGACAAGAATTACACATGGCAACATGCCTTTTTGGAAATAAAATTAAATCTAATGATTTCTTTCTAAAATCTTTATTATTCCTTCTCTTCTGACCTATATCAGATCCTCTTTAAATGGCAATCCACCTATACCATGAGCAGCCTTCAAATATAGAAGAATTTGACAATAATTCCATAAATATATTGCCAAATATACTCTGGCGGTACACCAGTTCGGACCGAAATGAAACAATTCGGACCGAAGTGTTCTGAATCCACAAAGCACAATTTTCAGTTCGGTCCGAATGGACTCTGGTTCGGACCGAACAGAAGCTCTGAATTTTAACAAGTGGCATAATCATCTACCTAAAATGTCTCAATCCATAGAAAAAAAAAAAAAATCAGTGCTTTTGTTATCCAGTTGAAACTTCAATTTTTTTGAGAATGCAAATAGTGGATATTTTGTGATAATGTGGTTCTTATTATAATGAACTGAAAATAAAAAGGAGAAATGATGAACACACAACCCTGGAGTTCTTGTTACGATAAAATGGAAATTAAGATGAGAACAGATCAACTTACAACTTTTTCATGACACTTTTTGACCACACTTTTTGAATTTTAAATTTGAAAAAAAAAAACATACCGAAATAATGACCTTGTTTTTTCGTCACGTAGAGTATTTGTTTGCAAGTTATAAACTTGTGAATTCGTTTGATATAAGACTGAGGGAAAAATATCAACCAGCCATCGACTTCTTGACTTATTAATCTTGTATCCAATGAACTCTATATGTAATATTTGCAAAGCCATATGAATTGCTTGTGATTTTGACAGAGATTCATAGTTTACTTTTGTCATACGAATTGTAGAATTCAATTACTAATATAACAGATATCGTTTTCAACTTTTCATGACACGCCACCCAAAAGCTGCAAAGGGACTGCTGCACATTAGAGTTTAATGCTGTTTCAAAGCCTAAAGACTGACCATGAAAATTGTTGCGCGGTTTCTGGAAAATTAATAAGACAGCATTAACAACAAAATAAATATCATTCTTTGTTATCTTTAGGTCCTTAGGTTAATTAATCTAATTCCAGTATGATTGTATACCGCATGGAATTTAGTTTAATGTGGGCAGATAAATAAATTCCGAAGAATAACAAAGTGATCATCAAAGAGAACCCAAATTACAATAGCTATGATGCCAATAAATCTGAACCCATGGAATTGGAAATACGCACATTTGGTTTATCATTATACTGCTCTATATTACTTGAGATACTTCTCATGCCACTTAAACTTTCCATTATTACAATGAATATTATGGGATTGATACATGGAAAGGTACGTTTGGGACCACTCAGTACATATATTACCAGTAATAAAGGCAGAAGTTGTGGACTAACCAAACCCAACTGGCTTGAATCTGGTACTGCCTGGTAGGCCAATTATTACACTGGTACGAGCTTATGATTTGGTCATTCTGGATTATTTCATTACATTAATCTGCCCTATTCTCAGTTATGTAGGCATCCAATAAATTTTCATGCTCTGTAAAAGGTGACAACAAACTCTCTGTATTGCAACTTCTATAAAGTTCGTTTATATCACCTATCTCCTCTGTCCCAGTGAACCAAAATAACTCTCCACAATCCTGCAAATCCGCCATTAGCTCTTCTATGTTAAAGTCCATCGGCAAGGCCTCGATGACAAGGCTTTGGTTGGAACTTATACTGTCTTGGTTATGGGGGAGGTAGAGCTTTTTGCATCGTAGTGCCTTTGTTCTAATCACTTTATGCATTTCTTGGGCCGCGATGTGCTTTTCGTCCGGCAGTTGAACAGTTTCGTCCTTAGTCTCTTCAAATTTATGCTTGTTGGAATTTTGGCTCTCCATTTTTGTTCTCTTACTGAGGTTTGTGTTCCAGTAGTTTTTAATCTCATTATCTGTTCTTCCTGGTAGCCTTCCTGCAATGAGTGACCAACTAAAAAAAAATAGAAATAGTGAGACTAGCTGCCGTTGTAGTTGTAGAAAATTTTTGAACTGAAATCTAATAGTGGACAGTTGGAATATTTTACCGATTGCCAAGGAGCTTATGAAGCTTAATAATGAGTTCTTCTTCTGCATGTGAAATGTTTCCTCTTTTTATTTCTGGTTTCAAATAGTTAAGCCATCTGAGACGACAGCTCTTGCCGCATCTTCTCAATCCTATATTAACAATTGATCAAATAACAGAGTTTTCTCAAGCTAATTTACTATTCATTCGATGAAAGATCTATTTGGAGAGGTTCTGAGTCACCAAAGCTCGCACTGATTTCTTTTTTTATTCATAGAGGCAAGATGTTCACATATTGTCTGACCAAATGTGTTTGCTTATATGTTTATTGTATACTACGTGTTCCCATGGCTTTCTATGAGTAAATACTGTGGAATCACTTTAATTTCTTCTTCTTATAGAATACAAAGAAAAGCTTGACCATATTGTACCAGCTCTCTGAGGAAGATCCCGCCACTGCCCTTCGCCGTGAGTCTTGATGTATTTGCTAAGGAGTTGATCTTCTTGCGAAGACCAGCTTCCTTTGTTCAATCCCACCTTGGAGCAACATGGCTTCCTTCCCATCTCAGTCTTTATCTGACTTCAAACATAAACTATTCTACATCATTGTTCATTGACTTTATAAGCGAGTTAGTGTTGGTTTCTCTACGAGGTGGCTTCTATTTTATAGGAGTTTGCATGTCATGAAGGAAGTTTGTATGTTAGGTGAGATGCTTGAATTCAGTCCATTTATGACTGGTGTTAACTTTTAAGGGTACAAAGCATGATTTTAGGCCCTAAAAAATATTAAGATTTTTGCAGAATCTTGGGAAATAAAATGTTTATGAAAGAACTTTTTCAAAAGTTTATGAGTTTATCTGTTGGAAAAAGGCAATTTGCTAAATTTCCAGTATTTATTGTGGAAATTAACCAGAACTGTACAAATTGGGGATATTGAGCATCCTAAATGCTTTTCCTGGGAAGGTTTTAGTTAAATTTCTTTTTTTTGAAGTATTAGACATTAATACTGAATTACACGAAAGCACTGGTGGTTCCCCTTTTGAAGTATTAGGCATTATTACTTAATAAAATGATAGTACCTTTCTCCTTTCATGACAGGTACAATTATTTGGTTCTGTCTGTCCTTTAGATGGTGATGTGAAAATCTTTATGTAACATGGCCAAGTTAAATTCTATGTATATGCTAGAGAAATGGAGCTATGAATACTGAAGATTGCCAAACTAGTTCTGTATCAGAATATTATTGTAGTGAATCAGTTTCGTACTGATACAAATGTACTTATTGAGTTCCATTCGGTGTAATTTAATAGTGATGCACGAACGATAGAGAAAGATTGATAGAATAGCACGAACAAGAGATATTTTGGTTGAGGATCACACAGATTCTCAATTCTTTGATAAAATTTTATTTCTCTTAAAAAAAAAACTCCCTTTCCTTACAGTAGAATAATTCATATATAATTGCATAATAATCTAAATCCTGATACATTTCCTAATTGAACATAATAAAACTTGGAAATAAATAATATGAGAATAAATAGAAATTGGCTAATTAATACTTGAAAATAAATAGAAAATATTTATTCTTTTGGTTTCCTTTCTTGTATCATTCTCCTCCCCTAAGAAAAGATTCGTCCTCGAATCTGCCAATTCATCCTTTGCTTCAGATGATGATGCATCACTTGAATTGGAATGGGAGACTAGAATCGAGTGGTGTAATCCACAAAAAGGCAATCTCGCACACAGCTCTGCTATTTGATAAAAAATAACACAAAACTTAGTATTGCAACTGTTTAAAAATGTGAAATAACTTGCATTTGCTAGCATAGGCTTCGGTTGCAAGAATGGATCGCTATATTCTGAACTCATGATCTCAATGTGAGTTAAATGCAAAGTTTCTTGCTCAAACAATGCACTCATTGTTACTAAAGAACTACTCTCCAAGGTTGAACTCTTTGCAATGACAATAGGACAGGTTGGGGGCAGCGATAAGTCATCAAAATCCTCTTCATCGAAGATTATGGGACTATCAAAAGACAACAGATTTGTATCTGTCTCCGGTTCACCCGTCACAGTAAAGAATCATCTTCATCACCATGATACTTATTAAAGATCGGTAGAGAATCAAACGACACATCTTCACACACAACACTTTCAAAAATTTCAAATATATTTTCAATGGTGCCATGCCTCATTCGGCGGTCTTGGCTTTGATTAGTCTCCAATTGTGCAACAACTCCATAATCAGAGTTTGTGCCTGCTTCAAAAGAGTTGAGGGTCTCTGACTTTTCTCCTTCTTCTTTGTTTGTAGAGTCCATTCTTGCCTCTGCAAGTTAGCGCTCTAACTCTCGGATTCGTCTTCCCATCGCTGCAATCTCTAGATTTCGCTGGTCTCGGCGGCGCGGCTCTTCTTCTTCAGGATCGACTCCACGACCTCGACCTCCTCGGCCATGACCTCTATCACGACCACGATTTGCATCCGCCATCCTGGTCTCTGATACCAAATGATGCACGAACGATAGAGAAAGATTGATAGAATAGCACGAACAAGAGATATTTTGGTTGAGGATCACACAGATTCTCAATTCTTTGATAAAATTTTATTTCTCTTAAAAAAAAATCCCTTTCCTTACAGTAGAATAATTCATATATAGTTGCATAATAATCTAAATCCTGATACATTTCCTAATTGAACATAACAAAACTTGAAAATAAATAATATGAGAATAAATAGAAATTGGCTAATTAATACTTGAAAATAAATAGAAAATATTTATTCTTTTGGTTTCCTTTCTTGCATCAAACAGTTTTAGGACTCAATATTGCTCTGATTCCGGCCTTGAATCCCTAATGGTACGATTCGGGTCGTCGCTATTAGTCTGGGGCCCAGTTGTGCATTCCAGTACTGAATCAACCTTTTATGACATGTGCAGAATCTTGTCAGTATAGCAATATAAATGCTGGGTAGTACTTTGGGCAACCGATTTTTTACTCAGAGCAACATTTAAGGACAACAATACCCTCATAAAATCAAGCGACATTTTGTATAATTTAAAAGAAGCAAGTTATTTGAAGGGTAGATTAGTCAATTTCTAAATAAATCATGTTGCTTCAAGAAAATGACTGCTGCCCAAAGCGCTACCCATAAATGCTAAACTGATACTTCACTAAAAAAAAAAAAAAAATCCAAATAAACGTTAAGCTGACCTATGCAGTAGCCACTAGTACATATTCTGTTGGCCAATAATATATTAAGTATGTTCTACTGCCTATACGTATACTGAGGCAAGTTTTCTACTTGAAATTAGAAGTTAATTTTATGATATTAATGTGAATTTAAATTAGAGAATTATGCAAAACTGAAGGACCCATTTTGGGAAATTCAGCCATGGTTCTAAAATTATCTTTCCTTTAAATAATGGTCACTGATATATTTTCAGACAGCCACTTTTGCCTTCTAAAATCATCGCTGAAATTAAAAAATAGGGCTTCTAACATTTTTTGAGTTCAACAAGAGTTTCAAGCTCTGGCCTCTTTATTTAAAATTTCCCCTACAAAAAGAGGTCAAAACTGTGGGTTAAAATATACAAAAATCAAATTTTTTCCTTCCCATAAAAGGGTCAGGCAAACATATAGCGTGGTTTTAAGTGACTGAAACAAACTTCTACGTAAAGGCTTTATTGGTTTATTTAATGCTGGCTACATGCAATAAATGCTGGGAACAACTCAAGCACTGCTCCTTTCTTGATTCTAGAGTTTTATAACTTGAATGTACATAGTTTTAGAAACTTGGTTATATGGCTACTCAAATCACGGATCTATGATTGATGTGATTAATTATGGCTAGCTAAATAATGGTATTTATGGCTTTTATGAATTGTGAGCCGAAATTGTGGTTGGCTCGTAATTATTTATTTTTACTAAATCAATAGTTTTCTACGGCGGTCTTTTAGTGATGACCATTGTTAAAAGTTAATTTTATACGACAGTTGTTTATAAAAGATCGCCGCAGAAGACCAGAAAAATTGTTTTAAACAAAGCGATATATAGATATCTCAATAGGTCCCAACTCCTAGCATACTTTTTTCTGGCCAATCTGAATTTCACAAGGAATAATACCAAATTACCATTACCATTTTTTTTTTTTCTTTTGAGGTTTACCACTGAGACCCATGTCTTCAGAACTGACATAGTTTTGTGATTTCTTTGGAAGAAAAGGATCTCTGTGCTATTACGTGCTGTTAATTTTTCCCTCTTTGTTTCTGTTTTGTTTTTTGTGCTTAGCTGCTTAATTGAGGGAGCTTGAAGTGATTTCTTTTCCCAAAATAATCTTCTTATGTTTGTTTCTTTTTCCTTCGGTTTTTCCTTTCTTATGTTTTTCCCTATAACCTTCTGTTTTGGTGCTTAGCTGCTATTACGCATGTTACCAAGTACTTACAGCTGGTACAGACATTGCTATTATGTCACGTGGCTTCTGAAGCAAAAACAAACTGTCCTCTCACATTTAAATATGCATGTCTTTTTGGGGTGTATTATTGTTCAATGTCAGTGTATCTCTCCTAAAGTTCCTCTCACTCAATTCTGCTGGCCCCATTCTTTCCCGGTGAATATTGTTGTTGCACCTCTGGTGCATTTATCAGCATATCAGGTAAAAGTTCTGTTATTACGGTTCCTCAAATTCTTGGAGCTAAAAGATGGCTTAAAATTTTAAACCAGTGTTTTAGGATACATCCTTGATCAAAACAACAATACTTCCACACTTGTGGGTTGTAATCTTTTAAATGTTTGACACAGTTGACCACGTTCTAATTTGGATTTAAATTTGGGATCCTAAACTCCACAATGAAGAAGCTTAGCGTGCTCAGTTGTGTGATTCTGTGACTATCAAGTTTATATTTTATAACAGTAAAAGTCTTCTTTATTGTTTCATAAGAGTGCAAATATTTTAATAATTAATTGTGTTAGGGTTTCCCTATCTAGGAAACAGTACTGGAACTTTTTGCTGATTATTGCTGGGCTAAAACTCTGCATTTCTTTGGAAAGAGAAAGTACAATTTCAATTTATTGCTATATTGGAACAAATCCGTATCCTTTGGGTTGATTTATGGTGTGAATAGTTAGAAAGTATGATTCGGGTCGTCGGGTATAATTCAAGGAGCAGTTTATTATTTGTAGCAAGTAGCTTTGAGGTTAGTGTTGAATAGCTTAGATGTTCTACGAAGTATTTATTTTATTTTATTTTTTAATGTGAATTCATATTAGAATGGCATGTTCAGGACTTGTGCTCGTAAACTCGATAGAAACTGAAGTTTTAGAATATGCAATAAATAATTTGAAAATTCATTCGAGAAAAGACAATTTAAAACATACATTTCGAACTTTCACGAGTTGCTCTTCTTCTTTACTTTTTATTTTTTTTCATCTTAATTAATAACTTCAATTAAGTAAAAGTATTCGTAAAAAAACAAAACTTCAATTAAGTAAATGCAGCATTATAGAAGATAACAAATCATGGAACATTTTCCATGATTTGTCCAATTATAGAAGAACAAATCATGGTACAGCTGACATTTTTTTTGATGGCAGTACTAAATGCTCGTGCTGCTTATTCACAGCATGCTCGATGACAGCACCTGCCACTCCTCCATGTCTACCTACCACCGCTCCCAACTCCGGAATAGCTGCTAAAAGGGTAACTATTAGTATTTGTACTGCTATTATTTACCCTTGGCCATAATTTGGAATGTTACTAACAGCACCGTAAATACTTCTCAGATGTGAGCTAGTGTTAGCAGGCATGCTAAATCCTGTCCCGTACATGGCACTGGTCAAGTTACCTGGGGTGGGATATATGCAATACTTTTGCTATTACTGTCTAATCTTGAACCGGCATGGTTTTGTTCTATTCCATCTGTTGATAACAACTGAGATTTTATCTGCAGAAAACCAGTGCAGGAAGGGTGTAAGACGAAGTTGCAGCAGTTGCAAACTGGCAACTGTAGGTGTAACCTGGAAATGCATGGAAATAAAATGCTACTAGTTTTCAACTAAATGCCTCAATAAGACTAAGAATTATCAATTACGATTTTACGAATTAACACGTGCACAGTCCTCCAAAAAGTAAACATAAGATATCTTGTTTAATTAATTACTTAAGAAAAGTAATGTTAAATAATGAAACACAATAATTCTCTTCTTCGAACACTACTACAGATTTAATTTTTAACGGCAGTTAATAAAGAGTTTTTAACGGCGGTGTCAGGGTGCTGTAAATAGGGGGACGTAAAAGGTTTTTAAAATCCGCCGTAATTGTCCTGTCGCTGAGAAACTATGGGCTCGTTTGGATGGGTTGGGATTAGGCTAGGAATAGCTAATCCGTGACTAAATTTGAGGAAAAACACTATTTATGGGACTAGTAGGAAGAGTACTATTCCGGGACTAAGAATGTTGTTTGGATGGTGAGTTTAGGAATAACGTTGGGAAGTGTGAAAAGTAGAGAGAAAAGTGTTGTTGGGAAGAGTGTTGTTGGAAATTATGTTAGTCCTGGGATTAGCTAATCCTGGAATTGGTAATTGCGTTTGAATGAAAAATTTAGTCTCGAAATAAGCTATTTTTGGGATTAGCCTATTCCCATGTGTTCCAAACGAGCCCATAGAGAATAAAAACACACGACTTGTATAAAAAAAAAGAGTAAATTTTTTCGAAGGTCCCTAAACTTTGTACATAATCCAATTTTAGTCATGAACTTCAATTTGTCCCACCAAGCCGTTGAACTTCAAATTCATCCAATTTTAGTCACTCTGTTATAATTCTGTCTAACTCTGTTAAATTCAATCAACCGATGTGTATAATGGGGAATACAAATCAATATTACACATCTTTTGTTGTGGGTCCAGGCACCCAGTCGGCCAACGTATGATAAAACTAAAAAAATAATATTCTCTCTCAATCGATCTCCTCCTATGTTACCCTGGTACGGGGAATACACAGACGTATGCGTACCGGGTACGAACTAACAAGTACAAATATTTTAATCCGGTCAAACACGCAGGTACGGTCAGCGTACGAGTCTGGTACGCGTACCGAATCCAGATTAAGCGAAAGCAACTCCTCTGGAGGCACGTGTATTATTCAAAAACAGGGACCCACGCGCGCCAGCGCTGCTCCCACGATGTGCGATGCTCCTGAGTAACTGAACGTTATATAGTAATCATTTAACACTTCAATATATTTTGTGGGACTAAACGTTATACTTCAAAACCGGATGTCCATCCATCCTGATATGGCATTTAAATTTTGTTTAAGGTTCCGACTTTTGAAAATCATTTTAAATTGTTAGTGTAACTTGAGACAATTCACATGACAACTCCACTGCCATTAAAATAATTAATAATAGCACCCAACGAATAAGAAATCCCATCATCACCCTTCATTTCTTTTTAATAAACTCTCTGCCATTAATCATCATCTCATTTTCAAAGTCTAGCTTGGAACATTAAATTTAAAATATGAGATATCCAGTGATATATAATTTTATAATTATAGATGTTTTACAAAAAATTTAAATAATTTTTCAAATCTCATAAGAAATTTCATATATGTGTCACATCATATTTTTAAAAAATATAAATAATATTAATATATATATATATATATATATATATATATTCGTCGTATCCGTACCAGAGATTTTTGAAAATTTTCATACCGTCGTACCCGTACCGTACCGGGTACGGTACTCGTACCCGAACCAGTGCAACATAGATCTCATCTCTCTTTCTTTTTTCCCCTGAGGTCACCATGAAGCCCACCGCCTCCTCTTCTCCAAGTCCGCCACATCCGAAACCGAGATCCCTCCTCCTTTTACTTTCTCCTCCGCCTCCCCATCTCCACCACCTCTGTCTTTGTATAAATGGTGAATTTTATCTCGAATAATTACAGCTGAGAAGTAAGAACTAGGTAATTTAGTAATTATGCAATTAGAATGAAGCAATAAATAGGAGCCATCCATTCAATTTCAAAATGATAAGAACAATTACAACTTGAATTTGTCAACAATTTGGTAAAGTAAATCAAGAAAAATATTTCAAGGGGGCTTTCTGATCGATTTTAAGGGGGGATTGTTGCTATCCAAGGTAAAGTCTTAAATCTGATTGCAGAAGCTATAACAAAAAGATATAATCTTTGGACCTTAATTGTTTTTTGTTCGATGTCCGATTTATAATTGTCATTTCAGCTTATACCATAAAATAGCAGCAATCCAAAGACAAAAGGAGCAGTGTGATTGATCGTAGACTATGAATTATGGCATGTACTAAATGTGCTAATTGACGCAAAAAATAAAAAGACAAAACAAATAAACAAATTTTCGTGCCTTTTTACACGAAACTTTTTTATTTCTATGCTCCCATCGTCACACGATTAAGCTTGACTCTGCATTGAATGTATGATCAAACTGAATTCGGTGGAGAAGTTGAGATGCCTTTGGTAGAGGAAAGGAGGCAGAGGAAAAAAAATAAGAGGAGGGATCTCGGCGGTGAAGATGGAGAAGAGGCGGTGGGTTTCATGCCTTGGTGACCTCAGGGGGAAAAAAGGACAGAGAGGAGATCGATTGAGAGAGAAAGAAAAGAGAAATATATTTCTTTTTTTTTATCATGGGTTAGCCGACGGGGCCCGTCTGGATCCACAACAAAAGAACGAAAGATGTGTACATTGATTCGTATCCCCGTTATGCACATCGGTTGTTTGAATTTAACAGAGTTAGACAAATTGGATGAAATTGAAGTTCAATGGCTCTGGAAGGACAAATTGAAATTCGGTGACTAAAATTGGACTATGTACAAAGTATAGGGATCTCCGAAAAAATTTACTCTAAAAAAAAAGGCTAAACCTATTTTTTTTTAAAAAAAAAGACTAAACCTACTATCTTCTCAAGATTTCATGATTTGCTTAGTTATCTTGTGGGTCAATCGATGTCACACTAGTGGTGTCATCTTTGCTCCAACCTTCATCCCATACCAAGTACATACAGATTGAGAAATCTGGAAAAAAAAAAAACATAAACATCTTATTTCTGCCTCCGCCGCCACCACTGCTGCAGCAAGTGGTGCTTATACAAGTTCTTGTTCGACCTTCAATTAAGCAACACCTAGTACTTAAATAAAAATAGAGGACTAATAGAATTACGTACTGCTATAAAAAAAAGTTCAAATAACCCACTAGCGGCAATTAAGTAACACCAGTGAAACCAAAAATTTGCAATGGTTAACAAATTATTTCTGCTTATACATCTCAACCCCCCAATTGCAAATCCTAACTTAAATTTACCATAGGTATAGTCACATACCTTAATATCATGACTGCCATGTCAGACTTCTTTGAAAAATCTAAAATAATATCTTCATCCATTTTCTTTGCTTTTCTGTAGGGATTAATAAGAAACTGTGACAAGTAAGAAAAATAAAATATTTGAAAACTAAGAACAAAGATGCATACAACAAACCTGACATCAACTAATCACAGTCCTAAGTACCAAAATGATGTTAAACAATAAATTGATCCAAATAATTTTGATCAAGTATGCTAAAACTTATTCAACTTCACCACTATATATTTAGGTGATCAAATATATATACACAATATTATGTTTAGCATATTCTCAAAACTTTGGCACTCTCTAATGAAAAAAAATGTCAAACAAATCAACAAAATATATTTCCTTACCAGCCTTTGAATATATAGCATCTTTTGAAGGAGGAAATAGTAAACATATAATTTGGAAACACGATTATTCTCTCTCCTCTTGCTGCCGACCGGATAAATTCTCCCTACCCTTCTGCAGAGGCATGAAACAAATGGAGTGCAATGTCATCTATTTTTTTTTCAATCAAATATTTTTATTATATGGATTATTGATTAAGAAAATCACTATTCAAACACATAAAAATGTAAATATAATTCTATTGTTAACCCAATAATTAAAAATTCAAATTAACCTCCTAGATTTTTGTGACTATGTTCTTAAATTTTTGGCTCTCCTCCCCATCCGGTAGCTATTGATTTAATGAGTTACATGTGAAATTTACAAACTTTGCTAGTATGTCGACGGAGGAGGAGAGATGTCGAGAGGAGAGGTGTGGAGAGAAACTTAGAAAACATTTTAAATGTATAACGAGACGAGAGATCGAGCAGTTTTAAATTAAAATTTTAGTTAGGTTATAGAAACCGTCCTTATCCATTTAGGGAATGGAAAACCGACACTAAATTTCTTAAACTAACTTTCTAAGGACGTTTTTTTTTTCACTATTTTTATCTGTGACTGTTATTTGAATAACAATTACTAAAGGGACTAGCTGTTCTTTTATTTATTTATTTTTTAATTTTTTTTCGAGAAGTGTCAATATTTATAACAAGTTAGGTGGCTAATCAATTAGATGCTTGAATAAGATATGAACTACTACAAGCCTCATTGGCCTATTTTGCACCGTTGTGATAATTAATTAATTAGAGACTTATTAGGATAAGATATCATTGTTATATCTTGGGCCTCTTGGTTATTTAATATTCCAGCAGTGACAAATGTTTTGAAATTATGCTTGACATCGGATTAGGGGTATTTTTTTTTTTTTCAATAAGCGTGATTTTGCCAAGGATCGACCGCACTACAAATATTATTGGTTATAATAGTATTGTTTTATAAAAATATATCATAAAAAATGGTGAAAATTTCGGAAAAAAAAAGAACTTTGGTTTTTACAGAAATTTCTATATAGAAAAGAAATTGAACAACTCGAATTGGACGCAAAAAGATTAGCTATCAAGAAATGAGACCAAAGTAAAATAGAGATATTATTTCGCAAAATACTATATATATATTTTAGAAAAGTTAAAAAAATCCAACAAAATAACTTTACAAATTATTGTAGCCTTGCTCAGAGCGAAAGATCAATGGGGCTGAGGGAAAAGGAGGTGAGGGTTACCTCCTAAAAGACGGAACAACTTTTATTTAATTTAATTTACAGTCTGATTTTACTCCATTATTGCACCTCCTCTCACCTGGCGCTCCCTTCCGTCCTGAAGTGAGACAACACCTCCTAGCCGTAGTCAGGTCGATCACTCGAGTCTTATCTCCCTTTCGCCCCCTTCGTCAAATCAATTTTAGAGCACAACCTATAAAGTCCAAAGTTCAAAAAAAAAAAAAAAAAACACTTGCACTGAATAGGGGATTATTATTGTTCCTCAGGAGATTATGTTAAATAATTATGCATTAATTATTAACCAATAAAATTTATTGACTACGCAGAAAAAATAAAAAACATAGTTGACTACATTACAAAACAATTAGTTGAATAGGAAATAAGTAATTTTGGCATTCATCATAGCACGAAGATCTTATTGTATCAATATAATAATAATAATAATTATGTGGGTTATGAAATAATAAGAAAAACAAGACTTGATTTTAGTGCACTTCTTTTTTTTTTGTATCAATTAATTCGATTCTTGTTAGCTAAACTATATTCATTTACTACGGAAATGTTTTTTGTGTAGCTTTAGAAAAATCTTTTCAGCATCATAATACGATTGTAAGATTCATTTGTATTGTCCCAAAATAAAATTCAAGTGCACATTTTTTATTTTTTATTTTTTATTTTTTGTTGAGGATAGGATCGGGGAATGCCAGCCTGCAAATCATTCATTAAATAAAATAAAGTTTGTACGAGATGAAAGAGAAAACAAATAAAATTAATCAAAAGTTGCAGGCTATATATCACATCGAGCTACACAAATTACTTGAACCCAAATTTAAAGTATCTTTCATAGGATAAAGTCGTGCAAATTAAATTGACCTGACAACTGCATGAATATATTTGGGGCTTTTCCTTCAAAGATGATGGCATTTCTAGCTTTCCATATTCTCCTCAGTGTGGCCAGCCATATATAAGTGCCAAAGTGATTACCCGTGTGGAGTCGCACAACACCCTATAAATGGAATACTTAAGAACGGATTGTCCAGTAGTATTCAGACCAAAAGAGTTAGGGAAAGGAGTAAATTTGAAGAAACACTAAATTGTTCTGCAATAATGAATATAATAATTGACAATTAGGGATATAAGGTCAATTGCTCTAATTGTAATGTTGGAATTTACCTAAACATATTTGTGGTGTTTTTGACAAGAACGTACGAGAAGGATTTACCTATGAACAGAGGAATTTATATCAGCAAGGTCCATAAATTTTTTTTGCAGAAAATATATGTACAACATAACGTGAAATATAGACATAGTATAACAATAATTTTCAAATAAATAATTCTAAAAAAGTATAACATAAAAAAATTATGAAAACTTAAATATATCTATAAAATCAACACAAAAATCCAAAAAAAAAATACCAATATCCAAAATAATATTCAAGACAATAAAAATAAAAATACAATAATTCCATACGAATTTTATTTTTTGATAATTTTGCATAATAGATTCATTAGGAATCTCTTTGAACATTTTTCTTTTTTTTATATATATATATGCTACGAGACAATCATTCATTCAAATATCTCTCATTATATTATAAGTTTTGCCTTAATAAGTGTCATTGCAAAGGAGGGATGAGGTTATTTATCAAGAACTAATGCTATCTGGGTCCCTATATAATTTTTCAAGAGTCGCTATGTGATTCAAAGCAAACACAATTTGTCTACCTGGATCCTTCAAATTTTTAAGATTGGTCCCTAACTCATTATGTAATTTTTTTTCTATATAAATTATTATCATCTCAATGTAAAAATTTTTTTTGAGGTGGGTCCAAGACCCACCAAAACCAGCGTGGCTTCGCCACTGCCTATGAAGGCGTAGTAAGTAGAAAATGTTGGAAATATAAATTTAATTAAGACTTAGTCGAAGAATAAGTTATTAGTTGGATATTAAAGTTTGTTTTGGAAGTAGTTTAGTTAAAATTCGTAGCTTTTATTAGCTGGGGAAAATGAAGGTATTAAAGAAGCTAGGAAATTGTGTTTAGTTAATGAAATTAGTTGGGATGGTTATATATACATGTAAGCTTCATTTGGAGAAGTAGAATTTAGAGAGAAATATGTTTGTAGGAGAAAAATATCAAGTGTTGAATGAGAAATTTCAAATTTCAAATTTCTCTTTTATCTTCATTTTTTCACTAATATCCACATAATCTCGTATTAAGAAGACGATCCTATCAGAAAACTGGAATGGAAAATTATCCTATTTTGTACTAAATAAAACTTAGCCAATATATATAGTTATATACCTTGATCCGTGAATTGAGATTAATTATAAAAAAAAAAATTAAAACTGTTCCGGAATGATCCGCTCTGATCCCATATGTATGCTGTTTCTTCTTACTAGTCTGAGACGTGAGAAAGTGATGAGACCTCTTGCCCTTTAATGCCTTTATAAAGCGCTGTGCTTGTGTTAGTTTCTTAACCAAAGGAAGTAACTGAAACATAACAAGTAATATTGCTAAAAATATACTCCAGAAACAAATGGAGTTACTTTCTTACAATATGCTCACGTTTGCTTTCGTCCTCGCCACCTTTCTCTCACTTTTAAAAGCTGTCAAAGCGTTCCCAGCTGCCAAGCCTAGCATATTACGACTGCCACCCGGCCCGTGGCAGCTTCCTGTTATAGGAAGCATTCACCACCTTATCATTGCTGGGTCGCTGCCATACCGAGCCTTACATGACATGTCCAGGAAGTATGGTCCGCTCATGCTTCTCAAAATTGGGGAGACTCCGACCGTCATTGCCTCATCTGTTGAGGCTGCCACGGAGATTTTGAAAACTCAGGTGACCACTACACTATAACACAACAATATTGAAAGTGCATAAAAACCGCTTTGCTGCCCTCAAAAACAAAAGTGCATAAAATAAGAATAGACTTTAACTTAGAATGTTTTCAATTATCAATTATGTGTTAATTTGGTTCATTTGAGTTAGGGACGTATACAGGATTATAGTATAGGCTGGCCCGAGATCCGAATCTGAAACCTAAAAATTAAATGTCATATTTTATTGCAATTTCTACTTCTGTGATTGTGTAAATATTGTTGCTAACGTCTAATCATATATTGATTTATTCTGATTACATATTTTTTTTGGATCATTAATTATATTTATACAATTCAACAATAGTAATTCCAATATATAAGTATTATTACTTTTCTTTAATCTTTCTTCAAATTTTATATATTTTAATTCCTTGTAGTATTAGCATACGTACGTCCGAATGGTGCTGTACGACCTAGTAAATTTCTATGAACATGCGTCCAGATAGTATATATCAATTAGATTAGCTTCTATTTACGACGTAAGTCCAGATTGAATAAATTAAACCATGTAAGAACAAGGAAAGAGGGAAAGAGGACCAAAAAAAAAGGCTAATTTTATGTTGTACCAACCTAGTTTGAGTAAAACAGAAATCAGAAAAATAAGGCTGCCTTTTATGCAGATCCGAATAGTTAGTGAGTAATTCAATTCATCCCAACTAGGGGTGGGCGCGGTATACCGCGAATACGCGAAACCGTTCCGTTCCGTCCAAACGGAACATATTACGGAACAAAATTTCATTCCGTTTCGTAAACGGAAGGTTAACGGAATGTGTTTCGTGATTCGTTTGAGTGAAATACAGTGTAAAAATAGCCATTCCGCCACGTTCCGTTGAAACGGAACGAATAACGAATCGTTCCAGTCATACCGTTCACTGAAACGGAACGGAAAACGGAACGACCCATTCCGTTTCCGTTTTCAACGTTGCCCAGGTCTAATCCCAACTATATAATTAATCAAATTTAGTTTAGGCGAACAATTCTAAATGCTGGAAAAAAGGAGGCCCCTGCTCCCCTAAGGTAATGACAACGGGTGGACACGTGCCCATTGCCGTTTATTGATATTGAACTGCCCTGATTAATACTTGCATATAACATAGTTTGTTCTTGTTTCTACTACAAATGATAATAATAATAAGTTCCAACGACATATATATAACATAGAAATTGATGAATCCTACAAGTTAATCCTTATTAATATGGAGTCTTAGATTTAAAATGTGCTGCTGGATAAGTTAATAACTTGCAATGACGTTTTATAAAATTTAGAATAAAGGCAAAAACTATCAGTAGTACAAACCTGTATTTAGTACGGCAAAAACTCTCATTGTAAGATAAATGTCAAAAATAAAACAACACACTCCCACAATCCTCCCTCCCTTCTTTTATTTCATCGTCAGTAGAGCTTTCCAAATCAAATTTTGTTAAGAATCAAAGTACGCTAATCTTAGCCGAGATATACTATTTCGATTTCATTACAGTTTGTCTATTGCCTTTTATTACAAGATTTAAATACCACAATAAGAAAACATAATATCACAGAGAAGATTGCAGCAGCTGTCTCTTGTCGAACAACCTTCTAGCCTCACGTCAACAACAGATATTGATAGACTAAAATATGTAAGCATAAATACCTGAGTTAAAGTACGTATTTGGTGCATATGTAGGACATTACCTTCTCATCCCGGCCTATTAGTGTCACAACCAACATAATGAGCTCGGGAGGAAGGGACATGTTCAGTGCTCCGTACAGTGATTACTGGAAACAGATCCGCAAGGTTTGCATCATGAGGCTCTTTGGCCCGAAGAGAATCCAGGCATTCAAATCCATCCAAGAAGAAGAGGCGAAAAACCTCATACGCAGTGTCACCACCACCATAGAGGCATCATCTCCTGTCAACCTCAGTGAGTTGATCACTTTCTATTTCAGCAACATAACAGCCAGAGCAATAACTGGCACAACCCACAAGGAACAACTTGAGTTTCTCCGTGTATGGGAGAAGATAAAGCGATTGGCTTCTGGTGACAACTTGGTCGACCTTTTCCCTTCAAAACGGTGGTTCACTATAATGGTTAGTGGAGCAACATATGAGGCCGAGAGATGCCACCGGATTGTTGGGGAGCTATTGGACAACCTCATTATGATGAAGAGAGAGAGGAGTACCATTTCTGATGCTACTGACACTGAAGATGAGGATTTGTTGGACATGCTCTTGAAGATGGACATGGGTGAGGGATCGGAGTTGACTCCTCTCAAGTTGGACAGCATAAAAGTCATTATAATGGTTAATCTTCTTCCTTAATTAATTTTCTCGTCATTTATCTCTATTCGTTTAATTATACAATTTTAATTGTCTGTTCTATTTTGTCATTGTTATTATATTTTTTGCTGAAAACATATATAGAACCTTTTTGGAGGGGGCAGTGAGACTTCAGTTCCAACCATAGAATGGGCCATGTTAGAGTTACTGAGGCACCCGAGTGCTTTGGAGAGGGCACAGGCAGAGGTACGATCTGCCCTTAAAGGAAAGACAACAGTAACCATGGATGATGTAAACGAATTATCCTTCATTAGAAATGTAATAAGGGAGACTTTGCGTCTGCACCTCCCGGTGCCACTCCTACCTCGTGTATCCAAAGCCGATTGCACTGTCTTGGGATATGATATACCAAAAAACACAAAAGTGCTAGTAAATGCTTGGGCCTTAGCTAGAGACCCAAAATACTGGGAGGATGCCGATGCTTTCAAGCCAGAGAGGTTCGAGGTGCAGGCAATTGACTACAAGGGGACCGAGCTCGAATACATGCCTTTCAGTGCCGGATGTAGACAATGTCCTGGCAGGTCATTGGGGTTGGCAAATGTGGAGTTGTGCCTGGCCAACCTGCTTTATCACTTTGACTGGAAGTTCCCTCCTGGGGTGAAACCAAACAAACTGGATATGTCTGAGTCGTTTGCCGTCACCATACGTAGGAAACACCAGGTGTATCTATGCCCTGTCTTGCATGTTCCTTCCGCTGCATAAGTTTCTCTCGTCTATGACTAAATTGGCTCAAGGTGCTATAGCAGTATATATAGCACATAAACACTTTGTGTCGGTGTTATTATTCTATTGAGGTTATAGAAAGCCCCGAAATTTCCGGGCGGTAAGAGAAAGTTAAAGAATGTACAACTTTACAGTGTGTCAATACTGCTGTATATATAGCCTTTAAGGCAATGACAGGCTTTCCTGTGTTATACTGTTATCCCGTATTAAGTTTCTATTTACTTATTGCTTTTCTCTATTTTAGCTAATTTTCTTTGAGTAATTGATAAAGCCATGAAGGTTTCACATCGGTAGATCAGATTTTCCTAATATTATTCATAATATGTTCGACATTTTGTTTTCATCACACTATAATTAATCATCAAACTTCCATTTATTTTTAACATCACTGAGTATTAAATTTCTTTATATTACATCAACATCTACCATTATAAAAAGATTATACGGTGCTAGAATATTACATCACACTATAATCATCGAACTTCCATTTATTTTTAACATCACTATTTCTTAAAAGACAAAAAGTCTTTGTCATTTTGATATTTACTATTTTCTTTAAGATGTTTATTTTATGAAAATCAAAGAGGTATATCCTTTTAGAATGATGAAGTTTATTTAAAATTTTCAGCTTTTTGTTAGTGAATTATACCATAGGATTAGCTTAATAAAATTATGAATATCTAGGTCATGGTTGCGGCGGAGCCACAACTATGCATCTAGTTTAGTTAAGGTTTGCGCTTGTCCGGTGTTAATATAATAAACCTGCTAAATAATTATTTATTTTTTTTTAAATAAGGTCTTTTGTTATTTAACATTCATTTCTTTTTAATTTTCTCTTAAATCGACCCGGTCTTTACTTGTAGAAATTGAAGTCCTTTCTTAGACGATATTAAAGATTATTTTTCTTTCGTCTCTGTATCGATCTTCATGGTATGCTCTAATTTTTTTTTTTATCTAGTAATCTAATATTAGGTGAATTTTTACTTGATTATGATGTATAAATTTATTTCAGAACACAATGCCGAAGAAATCAGCTCCAGCAGTTACGAAATACAATTTTGCATGATCATAACTGAACGGGATGGTAAATAAATTTTTTTTTTTAATGTATGTCACTACGACAGAAATGATTTTTGGAAACACTCAATTAGAAACAGTTTTTAATAAATTCATTTCTAAAAATAGATAGTGGCATTTTCGCAATTGTCAGATGAAATTTTTAAAAAAGGTTTTTTATCAGAACCGTTTTTAAACTTTTTGAAAAAAAAAACACTATAGATTATTAGAAACGGTTTTTTACTAAAAACCGTTTCTAAAAATAGTATTTTTAGAAACGGTTTTTAGTAAAAAACCGTTTCTAATAATCAAACAGATTTGATTTTTTTTATTATTATTAGAAACGATTTTTTACTAAAAACCGTTTCTAAAAATACTATTTTTAGAAACGGTTTTTTGTAGAAAACCGATTCTAATAATCAAACAGATTTCTTTTTAAGATATTTAATAAATTGTTTAGAATTATATGACATATATAAAAATTATTTTAATATATATATTTATAAATATTAAAAATAATAAACTTTTATGATATATTTTCTTAATATGTAATAGCATTATTTTCGTTTTTTATGAATTTTAATAGAATTCAAGAAAAAAAAACGAAAAAACAGCAAGAAAAAAAGCAAAAAAAATCAAAATTGATTTTTAGCAACGGTTTTTAAGTAAAAAACCGTTTCTAAAAATAAATTTTGATTTTTTTAAAAAAATTAATAAAAAAGAATAATATATATATTAGTTTATATGTTATATATATTAAAACCAATAAAATCATCTTATATATTATGATTAATTCTGCAAAAAATAATTTAAGTTTTTTTTTTCATTTTAAGATATTTAATAAATTGTTTAGAATTATATGACATATATAAAAATTATTTTAATATATATATTTATAAATATTAAAAATAATAAACTTTTATGATATATTTTCTTGATATTTAATAGAATTATTTTCGTTTTTTATGAATTTTTAATAGAATTCAAGAAAAAAACGAAAAAACAGCAAGAAAAAAAGCAAAAAAAATCAATTTTGATTTTTTAAATAAAAATAAATCAAAAAGATTAATATATATATTAGTTTATATGTTATATATATTAAAACCAATAAAATCATCTTATATATTATGATTAATTCTGTAAAAAATAATTTAAGGTTTTTTTCCTTTTTAAGATATGTAATAGATTGTTAGAATTATATGACATATATAAAAATTATTTTAATATATATATTTATATATATTAAAAATAATAAATAATAAACTTTTATAAAAACAATCCTCTCAGTTAATCCCATAGCTTCAGATCAATACGAGATAATACTCAACATAACACTTTTTATTGCGCTAGAGAGGAATGACAAGAGGTTCATGCTATATCCAGACAGGAAAAAGGATGCAAACACCCATGTTAACTATAATGAAAGTCACTTGATTTACTACATTTCTCTTTTTTATGATTAATTTTTTATTTTAAAAAAATTCTAAGTAAACCCCGTAAACCTTGTAGATCTCGTCGCAAGCTTTTCGGAAAGTGGTCATATGCCCAAAACGGACGTTCCTATCAAAAGTTAAGCCTCCTTGAAGTTATAGTGTTCCAAAACATCGATTTTTTTAAGTGTTTTCTTTCATTGTAAGCAGCCTAAGTTGAAGGGACACAATTGAGATTCCGAAACTTAATATTTTACCCTATTTTATTACTATACTTTACTTTTATTATACTTTACCATATAACACTACTTTATTACTTTTATTTTACTATTTTTACTATAATATTTTTAGAAAATTTGAAAATAATAACATAAATTATTTATTAAAACAACTATTATTAAATTTTCAAAAGTTAGGTCGAATTTAAAAAAAGTTAAATTGAAAAAATTAAATTGCGCTGAAAAAATATGAAACGCCTAGTTTCAGAATTTAGAATTTATGTTAATACAATTTTAGAACAAAAAAACCAACAAAACATCAAGGAAAAAAACCAACAAAAATCAATTCTGATTTTTTAAATAAAAAATTAATCAAAAAAATAATATATATATATTATTTTATATGTTATATATATTAAAAACAATAAAATCATCTAATATATATTATAATTAAAATATCTATTTTGTATTATTAAGAAAGAAAGAAAAGAAAAAAACCTAGTGTATTTTTACAAACGGTTTTTTATAAAAAACCGTTTCTAAAAATCAAACCAGATTTTTAAAATAGTTCAGCGTCCTGTCTCCTCTCTCTCTCTCGTTCTTCTCTTTAGCTCAAGAGAAACTGTTGCAGATATAATGAATGTCAATGCCATGGGGAATCCAACAGTACATCCTGGGGACATACTGGCCATTCCTTTGCCAGGTAACACAAATTTGGAAAATTGAACTAATGCTAATATGAGTACTCTCTTCATATTGGCTACGTTACTGAATTCATTTTCTTTTTCGAGATTTTCAGCATGTCCATCAATTTTTCCGAAGTTTGCTTCAGATAATGGATTGCTTGTGGCCAATGGCACTTATACAATCACTGCAGGTAACTGTGTGCAGTGCAGCTGCGGCCCAGGAAATCTCAAGTAAATGTTTCTGTTTTCTTGTTTCTTTTCATTATTCTCAAGTAAATGTTTCTGTTTTCGTGGTAATTATTCTTTATAGTGTGGTTAAATGTAAAGCCTTTAAAACTGAGTACCTGATTGTTAATTGCATGAGCTAAAATGGTAAAATGGTAATATCGAATTAGTTAAAAATGGTAAAATGTTTGAATTAGGTGTGTTTGAATTAGTTTGAAACCAAATATTTTTATTTTTACTAATTAAATTTGTTTAATTGAATCAGGTTTTGCATCCGGTAGGTCAACCTTATAGCGATGAAGAGCTTAACACTACTTTAGATGAGTTTTATGCATATTTACATAGACATGTATAAGTTTTATTTTTTTTTATTGTATGTGAATTAGTATATTTGCTACAATATATTTATTTTTTGCTAATAAAATTGTTTTTTTTTATATATGAATTGTTTGTTTTGGTATATAAATTGTGTTTGCTGTGATATACCAATTGGTACAAATGTTTCTGGCTAGCAAAAATGGGGCTAGCCCGAAATATTTTTTTTTATTTCGATTTATTATTAGAAACGATTTTTAGTTAAAAACCGTTTCTAAAAATAATCAAAAAAAAATTAATTCTGATTATTTTTAGAAACGGTTTTTAACTAAAAACCGGTTCTAAAAATACATTTTTAGAAACAGTTTTTAGTTAAAAATCGTTTCTAATAATAATAAAAAAAATAAAAAAAAATAAAATTCGGTTTATTATTAGAAACGGTTTTTAACTAAAAACCGTTTCTAAAAATACATTATTAGAAACGGTTTTTAACTAAAAACCGTTTCTAATAATAATCCGAATTTTCTTTCAGTTTTTGGAAACGGTATTATTAGAAACGGTTTTTTATATATCTTTAGCACCACCAATTTTTAGCACCGCTGCCAAACCGGTGCTAAAAACATATAGAAAACCGTTTCTAAAAATGAAAAGTGGCGCAGTGTGTCTTAGGTTTCATTCAATTATAGTTCCAGAAATTCAATCTAGCTAGTGTATATGAATAGCATCAAAATTGATTCCTGCTTTATATAAGCTTTTGGTGTTTTTAAATTTTTACTATAAACTTCTGCTTAATAAAATTATAATTCAGCTAATTTAAATTACTAATTATGGATCGGCTCAGTTCAAGTGAAAAGGTTGTTCCCTCTTGGTAGCCTCTACCAAGTTTATATATATATAGAGTTTGGCTATGGTGAGTTGCAACTCACAGCCTCTTTGGTGAGTCGCAATCCAGGCCATTGGATCCGCTTCAAGATTCGTGCAAAATAGAAGCGCTGATTGAGTTCAAAATTTCCGTCCGTCTGCGATTTTCTCCATTCCGTCTCTTTTCCTCTCTACTCGACACACTCTCTCTCTTCGACAGAAATCAAAACCCAGGCCATTGGAGCGCCTCCTCCTCTCAAACCCAAACCCAAACCCTAGATCGGAGAGCACGACTCGATCTAGGTCGAAGCAGATCGGAGCGCAGATAGGATCGGAGATCGGAGAGCACGACTTCGTGTTTGTGCTCTCTTTCCTCTCGACTGTTGCCTGCGCCTCTCTCTCGGCACGACTTCGATCGGAGTTGTCGCCTATCTCCCGACCAACTGCTGTCGCCGCCTCCCTCTACCTCCTTGGGAACCTCAACTCTAGAGCCTTCGTCGCCTTCGTTGCCTTCGTGAAAAGGTACTGGTCGAGTATACTGTTGTGGCAGTATTTGATTTTTTATTTTACCAAATCATTTATCAAGCAATTGTCATTCTCCGTGTGCGTATGACTCTTTACAACCTGAACTCTGAAGGAAACACACCTAACAAATTCCTTGACCTTGAGACCTTTGTATAAATTTATGTACTTAAATTAGAATGGTTCAATATGGGAAGGTACTGCACTAAATATGTACTTAAATTTATGTCCAAATTTCATTTGATAAAAAACGTTGTTCTCAGAAAATCTCTTCTTTCAATTTTTTGTCCAGATTTCATTCAATTAATCTCTATGGAAGGTTCAAATGTGAGCACTAGTTTTTCCAAATTGTAATTGTAACGAGTTAGCGACTTTGAAAACATCGTGGACAAAAATGCTAATCCCGGCCGAAGATTTCTTGGATGCAGAAATTTTGGGGTACTTTTTCACTATTTTCTTTTTAATGTATAATTTTTCAAATTGAATGTTTTAATTAAAGTCTTGTTAATTCTTGTAGGTGTCAAGAAGTTGTGGATTCTTTTATTGGTATGATCCACCCGTCCAAGACCGAGCAAAGGCAGTAATTAATGGGCTTCTTGGTCGCTTGAATAATTTGGAACGTGAGAAAAAGTCTCAGGAGTTGAAAGAAAAAAAGCTCATTGTCATAATAGCTATTTTAGTTGCTTTAGTTTTGTACTTGCTGAAGTAGCATGTTAGTTGTTGTAATGGATGCTTATTTCAAGTACTTGAAGTTATTTCAATAGCATGTAGTTGTTGTAATGGATGTTAACTTGTTGTAATGGATGTTAACTTGTAGTGTTGTAATGGATGCTTATGGTATATGCTACTAACGCATGTTTAAATCTACAAGTTTCATGGTACAGAAATAAAAGATTATAATGATGGTGCATGGTAGTGAAATAAAAGTTTATATTTCACTAAGTTTTCACTTGCAAAAAGTTTTCATTTGGGGACTATTTGCAACTAAGACTTGAAAATTCATTGCCCTAGATTTATCACTATCCGAAATTGCTCTAATTTCACATGTTAAGCATCAATTATGAGAATATAACTTTTCCATCAGAATGATCTAAAGGTTGGTAATCATTTGCATTTTTCCTGATTGCCAAAAAGTTAGCCATTGGATTCAAGTATGCAACTATCCAAATATTAGGTTGTCTGTAGAATGCAGGTTTCTATTTTTTAAAAAAAGGAACGATAGTATTACTGAAACTACTTACATTAGGAGCCACAGAGCAAAAAGAAAGGGATGAAACAGCTTTCTCATGTGCATGTAGAGTAAAGACAGTCTTTGAACCAGAAGTAGTATCTGAAGAGGCCAAACGCTTGTCAAAGCACTTAACATGCCAGTAAGAACAAAGATAGAGATGACATATATTCCGTTGTCCCTAAGTACGGCCTAGAGGGGGGTGAATAGGCACAAAAACCGGTTTTAACAATTTTTGCGAAAATAACTAAAATAACAATTCAAGGGTCACACAAGCAAGTAATAAGAGTAAATAAGAAAGAGAGAAGAGACACGCAAACTTGATTACGGAGTTCCGACCCGCTAGGAAATGCTAGCCTTAGTCGTACGTCTCCGGGAGTTTCGCTACCACTCAAAGGGTGCGCTCCGTTCAATTCCAATAAGAACGTGTCTACAAAATCGAACCGAATCGCCTCGTCACAATAGACCTCGAGGTGGATCGGCCTAACTCAATGGAAAGCACACACACACGCTTCCTTCGACTCGAGATTGATGCTCACAACCAAAACACTCAAAGATTCTTGCACTAATGAACTTGGAGTTTGATTGAGGCTAACTAATCTCAATGAGTTTGCTAAAATAATGCTCAAACAAGTCAAGTGAGTGAACTAGCTGTTTTGAGCTCAAAGGCAAGTGTTTTGCAATGTATTCAACAGAGAGAAACAGCTCAATAATGGCTGATATAAATAGAGGGCACAAACAGCTCCAAAACAGACTAATTTCCTCCAGGGCGTTTCCTAACGCCAGACAGCGTTGTGCAACGCCCAAGTTACCGTTATAAATTCCAACGGCTAGTTTTTCTGACACCTGACAATGTCAGAGCGTTGTGGAACGCTGGGTAGAGTTACACAACGCTGGTCAAACTGAGTTGAAAAACGAAAGGCTGGTTTGACCAACTAAGCCTGGCGTTACACGACGCCAGGCACCATCACACAACGCCGAACCGAAGCGTTGCAGAACGTTTGATTTGCGTTAAGCAACAACTCAAAACCAAAACATTATACAACGTTCTGTAACGTTAAATAAATCTGAGCTGAGATTCACCCCAAAACGTCCAGGGAAACAGAACTAAACCGTTGTATAACAGAAGCAAACGTTATACGACTTTTAGTCTTTGGACCGTTGTGAAACGCCAGAGAGCGTTGCCTAACGCTAGGCTAGGGGGAATGCATTGACGCAGCGTTGCCTGACGCTAGATAGCGTTATGCAACGTTGTTTCACTGCTTGTCAGAGATTTTGCAATTTTCAAACGAAATTCAAACTAAAAGACTTGTGTTGTGTGACGCTATATGGCGTTAAGTAACGCAGGACAGAATTTTGAGCATTTAAACAGCAAATTGATTGAGATTAATTTAAAACAAAATTAACCTTAAACTAATGACTCTAACTGTCCTATAATCATCTCTTGAGCTCCACAACTTGTGTACAATATGCCTTGAGCATTTCTTTAAATAAAATTCTATAAAACACTAAAAAGAGATGTTAGACGGGTTTGGTGTTGTTTTGCAAATCGGCAAATAACGGATTAAATTGTTTAGTACAACATATTCCAAGCTACAGAAGTTCACTACCATATTGAAATAAAATATTATACAGGTACCATCATGTACCATCATGTATAAACAAGTAAAAAAAGTAACAAGTAAATAACAGATCCATAGCTCCTTCAGATTCATCAAGTAAACAACTAAACAGAAAGTTCACTAAATAACATATTACAGATTCATCAAATAACATAGTTCATCTAATTAAACTAGTCTCAAATAACAGCGCCAGAAATTAAACTAGTCTCAAATAACAACGCCAGAAATTAAACATAAATTAGTACAGATTCTCCAATGCTCCTTCAGCACCATGAAATATCTTCACTTATCTCCCTTCGCCTAATTAAACATAAATTAAAATCAAATTAGTACAGAAATTATCTCCAATGACCTAATTAAATAGAAATTAAAAAGAAATCAGTAGAGAAATTATCTTCACTTACCAATGGGCATAATTTGAAATAAGACAATATTAGCTTAATTCTGGTGTTTTCGTGAAAAAAAAATGCATTTACATGGACATAATTTGAATGTAGAGTTAGTTATCTTGCTACTATACATAACTTTGTGCATCAGAAATTCATATTTAATTAAATTCTTCAGACTGGAGATAAATCCCAAATGAACAACAGATCTTTAGGATGAAGATACTATCAATAAGCCAAAATCCTAACTCAAATCTAAGTATACTTGTGGACTTGTGGTGCATAAAGAAATACAAGGAAAAGAATAATTAAAATCATTTCAAAGAAATGTTAAAACCATTCGAGTATTCTACACTTGAATACTGGTAGACTTTACAATCGGAAGTCAGAAAAAGATCCACGTAGCTAGGTTTATTAAGTACATCAAACCCGATCAACGAAATACTACATAATCAACCTTTTTGAAATAAATACGAATCGGATCAATGAGTTGATTCATTTAAATCAGAAGGAAAATGAGATAGAAATGGAGAGAGATAAAGAGAGGGAGAGAACCTGAGATGAAGAGAAGAGATCGTGTGGTGGCGCTAGGGACGAGAGATTCCAAATTAGCTCCGATCTGTGATGCTCTCTGACCACCTTCGCACAGAGGCGAGGCAGCGACGAAGGTCAAAACAGTCGAGTCGAGAGGAGAGAGAGAGGCAACCTATTTGTGCGCTCCGATGATCTCCGATCTGCTTCGACCTAGAGAGAGGCAACCTATTCGTGGCCAATCTCTCTCTCTCTATATATATATAAGATTTGGCTAAAATGTTTTTTATAGCATAGGAGAGTTGTGTTTTAGACTTTTGATCCGTCGGATTGTTTTAGGATTCGTGCGATGATCAAATTTATTGGCTCCGATTGAGAGCGCTGAGGTATCGTTTCCTCTTTCTCTCTCCGTTTCATCCATTAGTCACTCTTATCTCTCCCGTCCCACTCCCTATACCTTCTAATCCTCACTCGAGAAAAGCCTAAATGCAACACATTGGAGGGTCGAGACTCCTCTCCTTCGCGATTCCCACCTCTCATCTCGTGACTTCACAGCCTTAGCACCTCGGTTTAGGCCTTTCGTGCGAGGAGAGACGGAGATGAGAAGGCCAAATCGGTTGTGCCTCTTCTGATAGGAACTTCTCTCATCTGTGCGAGGAAAGATGGAGATGAGAAGGCTAGATAGGTTGTGACAGGTACTTTAGGTCTTTCGTTTCACCTGATAATTGTCAATTTTATCATTTATGGTTTCACATTTGTCTCCTTCTCGTCCATGCTTTAGGATTATTTTTGCATAAAAGAGGTCTGGTACAAGTGGCTACTTAATCTCTCTTACTCAATTCCTATTTGAACTCTAATTCCGTGCAAGCATTTGGATGGTACTGTACCAATTGGTTGTGGTATCATACCATCGTGAATATTACTTTATCAATTGGTTCATTTAAATAACTGCTTTAGGTAATGTTAATTTTTATGTTTAAGAGCATTCTTTGCTGACTTTGTCAATTTTTGTTTTGCAGGAGGCATGTCAGCAAAGGAAATTATCTGCCAGTTTGAATGCTAACAGCTGTTTTGTAATTTTTATTCTACTGTGTTACATACATGGGTTTAAGTGATTTTTCATTTTTGTGCAATTCTTGTATTATTAACTGATTGTAACAGACTTGCTATTTTGTGTGTATGTGCATATGAGTTAACATTGTAACGAACTTACTATTCAGTGTTTTTGTGTCATGAGTTAAATTTATTGTCTCAAATTTGTGTGACATCTTCTCATTTTCAACCTTATTATTGTAGTTGTGATCACTTCTAATTTTTAAATAAATATATTGAGTTAGTTCTAGGTGTGACATCTTCTCATTTTTGTGCAATTTCAAATTTGTGTGACATCTTCTCAGCTTTACAAATTATAAGCTTGTCCTGCACTTTAACATAGCTACTGTCAACTAATCCAAATTAATAACCCACACTTCAGCTTTACAAAACAAACCAATCAACTCATAAGCTAATTGGACCACTGTCCTTCGACTGTGACTCTAGTTCTGGAAATAAGCAAATAAAATTATTAAAAATTTTCATAAGTAAAGCAATAAATTCTACTTGTGTAAGTATGCCACCGGTGCAACCAGACCAGAATTTGAAACCTAATTTAAAGAGGAATCAGTGAAACCTAATTTATTAAAATTCAACTATTTATTAGTTCTGATCCTAAGAGTTAAAATCAACCAGACCAGTATTTGATTTTAAATCCATAGAATTCAGAAACCTAATTAATTTGGACTTAATCCAGAAAATATTAATTTATATCTGGATCAAAATTTTAGGGCAGATTAAACCTGGGCTTTAGCCTACAAAGCACTGAATCCAGATTTTATTGTCTCGTTACAGTATTACAGCAAAATTGAATTTCTTTAGATATCCCTCCTAATCGGTAACAAGCAAAGCACTAACAGCAACATAAAACTACTAGTCCTACAAGCTAGTTTACATCAAATTGATCTCTAATTTGTCCCGTATCATTAAATTAATTCGCAAAAGAGAAAATCACACAAATTTGGGGGAAAAAAACGCAAAAAAATAGAGGGAGTACGAGACTTAACCAAGTTGAGAAAGAAAGCGAGAAGCGAAGGGGTCGATTTACAAGCGGACCCTGCATGGGTTTCAGCCGGAGGAAAAATGAAGGTTTCACTTGGAGGGATTTAGGATTTTCGAAGGAAAAAACCAGCAAGAGAAAGGGGTTCGAAGGGAGCAGCTAGATTATAAACTTATAATCTCTTTACAACTAAGAGATAGGAGTCCCTGAGATCTCCATTCGGCTGGGCCTTCTTTTGGTTCATGTTTTTAAATATCAAGATGTTTGGTTACTCTCCTCCAGGATTCCTTTTTTTTTTTTCCGTTTTGTAAGTTTTGGGTTCCTCCTTTTCAAATTAGCCTTAAATTCAAGATGATGTCATGATGATATGTACAAAGCAATACGTATATTTAATGTGCTGGGTAAAAACTAAAAACTAAAATCAATCATTAGTTTCTTGATTTTAGGATCTTTGAACTTCTGGCATTTGTCCAATTGTCCCATTAGAATGGTGTTCATTTATGGATAACTTATAAGATGAAATTACCCACCAACAAACCAGAAGAGAGGATTAGGATACCCCATGACTATTTTCAATGAAATGGAAAACGACAACGAAAGATATATATCAGTACCCTGTTAGAAATTGGGTAAAGATACGATATTATCTGGGTCCCCAAATTTATTGTGGAAATTGCAAGTGTGAAAGTGACATAGCATACCTGTAAATTGGGCCTACTAGACTAGCCATGAGCCTAGTATCAACTATATATGGTTAATGGTTTGTGCATGAGAATCCTGAAAGCCGCTGGCTGCCCCATGTATTGTATCACTTACCAGTTACCAGCGCCAGCTCAGGAGAGAAAGGTGAAGCCTGACTGGAGCAGTCACTAAATCCAGCTAGAATCAGTTGATTTGATTCTATTATGAAACTTTTTTATACTTACTTTTAACTTTTATATTACTCGAAATAATTGAATCGCAAAGTAAATTTTCAGTGTTTTTAGATTCTGCTCATTTACTTACTAGCATTTTGTTGATTTCACAAGACTTGAAATCAATCAGTTGTATTTAAAAAAAGAAAAATATTATGTCATATATATTAAGGGTTGGATACTAGACAACTAGTACAACTAACGAGTTATTTTTATAGTCGACTCGAACGAGTCAAACTAGAATGATTTTTGAGTTCGAACTTAACTTAAATTGATCACCAATGAAATCAAACAAGTCGAGCTTGAGCTAATTTAAATCGTTTCGTCAAAATTGGACGTACAATGGCTTTATCAAAATTGACTGTCATGTATTATCAGTTGATGCATCAAATTAAAAATATAAATACATATGTGTGGGTGTCGAGATCGTTTAGTTAAATATAGTCCGACACTCCAAAGATCGTGAAATAATATTTTTTTTTCGATTTCTGTAACGTGATATTCTATAACTATTTGTCACCGGATGTTATTGCTTATAAAACTGTCCCAATTCACCGACATACAATAATTTGGCAGCGTCTTGTTTTGTTTCTGATTTTTGTGATCCCTTCTTATTTTTATCTTCATCATATCTCCATCTTTCTTTTTTGTGTAGCACTGTCTCATTTTCATGTATTTTTTTCCGTCAATATGGTCCTACCATATTAAATTTAATTATATTCATTTTATATATAACTTAATTAAAAAACAAACTAAAAATTAATATAATAAAAATTCATGTATTGAGCGTAGCTCGATGAGACCATCTAATGATTATAAAGCACATCAGATAGCACGAAATATATGTCTTAGTTGAGAAATACTAAAATAACAAACATTTTAAAATGATTATCGTTAAGCAGATATATTCCCCTGGCCCCAGTCAAATGATTAATACCAAATGTACATGACCAACTCTGGGAGATTTAATAATAAAAAGGATACTTGGCTAAGGGCAACCACTCTTGTATTGCATTGCTTTGTGCTTGTACTTCCCCGATTTTTTCCTGTTTCAGCAAGCATTTTGAAAGCAATAATAATTCAATATATAATTATGTGTACCGTTCCTTTTTAGATTTTTCTTCAACAAATTTTGCGGATGAAGATTAAAGAATTGTGTAAACATACAGAGAACCCCATATATATAATAGTTCGTTATTGCAAGGATACTTGTCAACCGTTTTTTTTTTTTTTTTGTTTAAGAAAAGATATTTTCTGATTATGTCATTATAAATGGTATAATCAAAATTTAATGTTTTGCAATTATACACAAGATTTGCGGAGAAGATATCAAAATAATTGAGATGGGTTTGGCCCACCTTAAACTAATAATTGTGCAAACTACAACAGTTTTTCTAAGGTTTTGTGAAGTAGGAGTCTGTAATAAAATAAGGATATTTTCCGATCAAAGTAAGTTGTAAAAGAAGAATATATTTCTCAAGAGTTGCTTTCTTTTAGCAATTCTGCTCACCTATTAAAGCTTCTAAATTTCTGTCCAAGGCATCTTGCACTAAAACATTTAATAATATTGGATGTACAAATGCAAGGCAGCTGCTAATTAGCACCTAAATTTGGTGGATTAGTTGTTTGTATTTTGGAATAAGATAATGGCATTTATTTATCTATTATTCTCTTCGTGTTGTAGGCTTGTAGCCAGTTAATAGCCTCCATATTGCGTACTACAAATTGCTTAAATCATAATAATAAAGTAGCCTCCACTGTTAAGCATTGCCATGAACCTTTTCTTTCTTCATCAAAGTTCAAATTTTTTTTTTTTTATCTAGTTTTGAAGTTTGCAGACACTTAAGATATTTCTTCATCAAAGTTCTAAATTTTTTTTTAATCTTGTTTCAAAAGTACATTTATTTTTTTAATAGTCATGTTTTAGCTTTTGTATATCCCTAACTGATGCTTGCTAGCACGGATAATAAATTCTTCGACTCTCTAGATATCCATTTTTAAAACTTTTGAGTCATTCAGTGTCAAAAACATTTCATAAAATGTTTATGTTTTAAATTTTACTACTTGGAACCATAAAAAAAATAAAAAAAATAAAAAAAACCATTGATCAGGCTAATTTGGACCGTGAAATAGAACAATTAATACAGTCCTTATTAAGAATAAAACCTAGTATTAAAGTTCAAAATACATTTAGATCCTGAAAACTTTTGATGTGTAGATTAACCGATTTCAAAAACAAGTATTTAAACAGAGACAATAGCCACTCAATGCATTGCTTGTGCGGATTTTGAAAACAAGTATTTAAATGGAGACAATGGCCAAAGTATATATCCATTGTAAAGCACATTAGCCTGCCTCCTATGCTGTTATGCACATGATGAACTTGAAATTTTTGTAGGAACATGTTATCAACTGGAAAAGGTCAAACTTCATTTGACAATTACGGATAGTAATACAAAAAAAAAAAAAAAAAAAAAAAAAAATTGTATAAAGTTCTCCGTAATTATGAAATATTATATACCGACTTTGACACAATTTGAACACTTCTTGGTCACCAATCGAGTGCCAATAAAATTGAACAAAATTTTTTTTCCTATTCAGAAGCAACTTCAAACATTTTTCGATGCATGATGAACCACTAGAAGAACCTGCAGCAACCGAAAAATCAAGCAATAGGAATATATTTCCAATAAGACGCGCCATTTATAATTTTGTTTTTCATCGAGTTAGAACTTAGAAGCGACATAATTTCATAGAGTTTTGTTAATGAAATAGTTAATTGGTTGTCAATTTGTCACAAACCACTACCACAAAAAAGACATTTTGTAACGAGTCATCTGTGACGTTTTAAATGAAAAACGTTATAAATCTGTATGAGACAGTGTGCGCAGAAAAAGGAGTTTTAATCCGTAACATTTTTTACAATCAGAACGTTATAATTTTCCTAAAAAAAAAAAACTGCGTCGAAGAATCTATAATGTTTTTATATAAAACACGTCACAAAATCTGTTACAGATCTATAACGGTTTTTATATAAAAACTGTCATAGAGATTGGAACTCAAACCCTCTCCCTTTATTCAATTTTTAATTTCATTTGGAGTCTGCCTCCTCCCTTTTATCTCTCTCTCCTCGAGTCCCCCATCATCTCTCCTTCAACCAAAATGGTAGAGCCGCTCGACCTCCGCTGCCCCCTGCGACTTCGAGCGAAAATGGAGTCGCTTCTTTTTCAATCTCATCTCTCTTCACAACCTGTCGGCTCTAGGTCAGAGGATGGAGTCTCTCCTTTTTGAATCTCTTTCCATTCTCCCTGCGACTCCTTTTTTTTCTGTTTTTTAATTTAAGAACTGTGACGTTTTTTAAAAAAAAACTTTATAGAACCCTCTCATCTGTAACATTTTTTTATGAAAAAAAGGTCACAGATTCTCCTTTTATGAAGTTTTTTCGCTAATAAACGTCATAGATTCTCGACCATCTATGACGTTTTTTCAATCTGTAACGGAGGCTACTGTAACGTCTCGATTAACGTTACAAATCTATTTTTTTGAACGTTACTGAAAGGCAAATGTGCCGTAGTGAACTAACATTTATAAACATTTAATATTTCTAATTATCTTATGAAGTTCAATTAATTTTTTGAAATGAACCAAATTTAATGTATAACCTTTCTAGTTTACGTAGATCTATCTGTAATTTTATTTTATTCTCCTTTTTTAATTAATATTTAATTGGTAAACATATTTTTCAAATAAAATTGCGACTAGTACATATAAACCTATCACGCTTTCAATTCGCGCACATTACTAACGACCTCTATCATTATCTAAACATAGTAAGCTTGACAATATTCGTCCAAAATTGCCATAATCTGCGCCAGACTGGCAGAGACTTCGTCATGAAGGCATGTCGTATGTTCTTTTTCCCAATTTAATACTCTTTGACCAAAGGACCAGTCTCTTTCAGGGAAGCGGATCGGATAATACTATTTATTCACACCCGCAAGCCCATTAATGGTTGGTTATCCAATTTTGTTGATTTCTTCATTATTTGCACAGGTTTCTACTATATTTCTACTCCAACCTATCCAATTTATAAAACAAATGGGTTATCTTATCGAAACTACCAGTTTCATATATTGTAGGATTTTATATGGATCATTCAAAATATCTGATTTTAATCTGAATATATATATGAAAATCGATTATCCAAAATCCTTGAAATTCTAAAAACATTATTCATTAACAGTAGAAAACAAATTCTATAGTGCTCGTATGGACGCAGAGCTTGGAGTGCCTCCAGCTCCAACACAGCCCGTGTGTATAGCCATTCAAAAAAGAAAACAAATTCTATACAAGAAAGCTAGTAAAAAAAAAAACCAATACCTTAGCATCAACTGCTTGAGAAATTGAAAATAGAAGAATGCTACCTACCTGCCAGAGTATTTCATCAATTAATCTAAAAAAAAAATAGGAATTGGCTTAAACATATATAAAAAAAAAAGTCATTAAAAATATCATACAGATTATATATAGAAATGTAAGTGTTTAAACTTTATTAAACTTGAAATTGAAATCTGTATGATATACTAGTTGTAAATGTGTCGTCAAACAGTTACATTTCTACATAACATTTCTATATATATATAGATATATAAACTTGCATGTTGGACCTCGTGCCGTGTTGAATGAATGAATTGGCTTATACAATGCACGTACATTATGAGTCTATGACATAATGTGTTTGACATGGTGTGCTAAAGGTGTAAGTCGTGTCTGAAACTATTTAAATTTTTTAGTGAAATGTCATTAAAAATATATCAAAATATTTTAATAAAGTCTGAAACTATTTAATTTTTCTGCAAGACGGTGGGACTCTGTACGAACTACATAACTTTAGACAAAAAGTTTCAAAATGATACATCTAAGTATCTAACCCAAGTTCCATGCGGTTTCAATAAATAAATCCATATAAAATTATAAATTCTCCATCGTTACTATTTATGCAAAATTAATGATACGTGTACGGGCTTACGGGGTTGATTTTTCTAATACAATTCAATCCCCTTCAGTACGTTCTCTTTCCGAATAAATTATACGAATGTTCTCGAAACATAGGAGAAGCATGTAATAAAGTCGGACTCTTGAGTCTCTGATCCAACTTGCTGACATCCCCTGTATTAGTTACAGCTCAATTCTCGGTACTTGGATATATATCCGTCCTTTTTTATATATTAATTACAGATCATTAAATGGTAATTTTGAGGAAAATATATCTGCATGTATTTTGAAATTTTGCTGAACTGTGGATATTTGAAGCTTGGGATAAATTTTGCTGAACTGCGGACATATATATTGTCAGATCAGTTTAAAAAAGGACAATATCTCATTTCTTTTCATTAAATTATATATGTATCTAGATTTTAGAATTGCGCACACACATTTTAAAAATAATCATTTGTAAAAAAGTACAAAGCAATTTTTTATTAACACCACAGTTACAATCTAATAATTTTTTAATGTAATAATTACTGTGAACAAATCATCTTCAACTATCTTATATAGAAATTTGGGACGGCTAAGTTAGAATGTTTTTTTTTTTTTTTGCTTAAATCAATTATAGTTATTCATAATTTTAATAATACGATCTTATTTTTTAAAATCTATATTAAAATTAGTCTACCGTATAATTTACGTTGAAATATTCCAAGCATGCAATATGGCAATATTGGAGCCGTTATATTGTGATGATGCAAATGCGAGGTCGACAAATCAACAACATGCCTCCAAGCCTTAAAAAACATCGTTTTCCTTGTTATGTAAAGCGCCACATATGATTGGATTTTCCCTGTTTTATACCTTAGCTTGGAATTGTATCCAACTAAAAGTAGTATTACTAAGTTGTTGTCAGACAAGAAATTAGCTGTTATTTAGTGGATAACAGCCAATGCTGTCATTCTGCACGGCATCAGGAGTTGGCGCCGGATTTATACCATCCAATTTCCGCATCCATTACTGTGTAACCATCCGTGAGGCGGGTGCATCTTCAGTACATTCACTACCCGTCACAATTTGAATTAAATAATTACATCAAGATATTAAAACTTCCGAATGTGACCTGTTCGTGGAAAATCAAACCTGGATAAGTTCTATAAACCGAATTAGACCGACATGTGGGCCCCGTATTTAAGTACAAACCTGGTGGGCTCCTACGCCAGTGAAACAACCTACCAATCTACCATCCACAATTCTCGCCTCTCTCTTTCTCTCTCTAAGCTGCCAGGCTGGCTGGGTGGCACCTCTCTCTCCTCTCCACTCTCCACGTATAAGAAGAAGAGAAGAGAGAAGAGAGGGAAAAAGAACAGGGAAGAGAGAAAGAGAGAAAGGAGAATAGAGAGAGAAAGAGAAAAGAGGAGCAAAGCGAGAGAATGAATTATCATTAACACACAAAGTGGTGCTATATTTATTCTACCTCTTTATTCCATTGCTTTTATCTTCTCTTCTCTCGCAACCGCGGGAGCTCCTCCGTCTTCGTTTTTCTCGTTGCTTCTCCAATTGAGAGACATGAGCCTCTTCGGCCTTGGAAACCGGTTCGAATTTGTGTTTTTTTTCTTCAATTATTCTTCCTTTTATTTCGTAAACATGATGATGTTTTGTCTCCATGAAAGTTTTTGGCGCGATATTTGATCAATTGAAATGCAACGTTTCACTTAATTTTCTTTCTCATTTTCGGATTTTTCAATTTTCATTGATAATTAAGTTGAGACAAAAGATATTTTCATATTTATCTAACCTTTTCAATGATTTTTTTTTCCTTGACCAGAAATCAGAAGACTTTCCGGCCTAAGAAAAATGCACCATCAGGAAATAAGGTTGCTTTTAATTTCTATTATTTAGCACTTATTTGGAGATTAATCATTGCTTACAAATTAAGCTCTTGAAAACTGCATAACTTTTGCTTGCACGCCTCATATGAAATGCGCTTCTCGCCGAGTCACATTTATTTGTGTCAGGAGCAATTCAAAATTTAATTAGAAACATGAGTTAGGATATAATTGGTTTACGGATTGTTAATACCAATTTAGTTGGGTCATATCACAATACTGATGGTTGGAATTAGGACCATTTTTGGAATATTGTAGGTAATACTTGAATTCTTATCAACACATCATTTGTTTAGTTATATTATAGTTAGAAATATTTTTGCACATGCTTTCCCTTTGGAGGAATGTATTTCTCTGAAGAACTTGGAAAATTAAATCCTGCATGCCTATTTATCACAGCATTATTTATCTTACTTTGCACAGAAGTTTTACTAGTTTGTTGATAAATCAATTTTCTGCTCAATAGAAAGCTATAATTAACTTTAATGCACATATACAAAACAGGGTGCGCAACTGAAGAGGCACATAGATGCAACTTTAGGCAGTGGAAACTTGAGAGAGGCAGTACGTCTACCAATTGGAGAGGATCTTAATGAATGGCTGGCCGTCAATAGTAATCCCCTAACCTATTCCCTCCAAATAAAACTGTTCCATCTCTCTGTTCTTTTATATTTTTTTTATTTATCTCCATCTTTAAATTTGGTTGTATAGAAAGAATTTACAAGAAATGAATCTAGTGATGGTAACCATGTCTCATTACAGAAGAGTTGGACACTTGTACTCAATTAATATCTTTGATTCTAGAGAAAGATATTAAGTAATGCTTTTTGTTAATTCTGATTTCCTATTCTTTAATTGCAGCTGTTGACTTCTTTAATCAAGTGAATATATTGTATGGGACATTAATGGAGTTTTGCACGCCAACTACTTGCCCGACCATGTCTGCTGGTCCAAAGTACATTCTATTTCTATATATATCATTCTTCAATTTTTTATTAGGAGGAGCAGATTTGTTAGATACGAAATAAGTTTAATTATATGTGACCTACAACAGTTCCAGTGCACCTATGCACAAGTAAAGAGGATACAAACAAAAGGGATAGGTCCCTGCTTAAAAATTAGTGTGTGGATTGCTGATGAACACTCCAAAATTGTAATAAAAAAAATAGTAATACTATTCTAGTATTACTATGTTTATAATTTAAAATCAGGTGTGAGTCATAATAATTGTAATAATGATTAGTTAAAAAAAGAATAAGAATATCCCTCAAAAGTTTCCCAGAGTAAAGAAAAAGGCATACTGAAAAGATAACTATACATTGATGATAATGTGGTTTACTTTTGTTTAAAAGAAATACACCTGACCAGAAAATACACATGGATTAAAAAAAGAAAAGAAATCAGTTGCGGAGAGTTTTGGTGATGTTTTCTTGGCACCTTAATATTTTAATTATTTAAACTGAGAAGAACTTAGGCACTGCCTCCAGTGCTGATAAGTTTTTTTAAGGATAATTTAGAGTTTGATTCTTGTTGTCAAAATGATGGAATAAAATAAATACAATGCTTAAATTGCCTTTTTACCTCACTCTAAGTTAACTTTAGAATGCAGATGCAAACTTTTTATTCACATGGGTTAAAAATGAAAAACAGGTTTGAATATAGATGGGCTGATGGGGTTCAAATAAAGAAGCCGATAGAAGTATCTGCTCCAAAGTATGTTGAGTATTTGATGGACTGGATCGAGGCCCAACTTGATGATGAATCGATTTTCCCTCAAAAATTAGGTACCGACATTTAAATAATAGATACTGTGTTGTATTTTTCATAACACTCCTGGATGAGCTAAATCATTTTGGCGAGGTAGGATAATGTATACAGTTGAAAGGTTTGTCATCGACTCAACTTTGTACTTCAATCAATGTACACAATTAATTAGGGTGCCAAGATTTGTTGGGGATCCTTAAAGTCGATACTATTTCAATTTTTTAACCGATGCCTTTGAATGTCTCCCCTCTATATCTATAATTTATGGTCCTGTTTGGTGGGCTATATAATAAACAAAGATATGAATCATTATTCAGCAGAATAGGTATCAGTTTTGCTGAATCCCCGCTGTTATGAAATACTAACGTAAAACTCAGCTGTTTCTTATTGTAGATATCTTATTCCTAATTTAGTGGGAATATGGTTTGATCAGACTTCAGACTTGAACATTACCAGTTCTATGTTGAACTTCAATCAGTATATATGGAAAAGTTCCTTGGCAACATTTTTTTTTGTGAAAACGATTTGAAAGATCTTCACACAACGTTGATGCATTTTTTTTTTCTCTTACTTGAACCTTTCAGTATTTTATTCATCAATGCAAATTAAGTTTCAGAAAGTCTCAAAATTCACTTATATGTATGTTATTCTTATCATTTGTAGGAGCCCCCTTTCCTCCAAATTTTAAGGATGTGGTGAAGACAATATTCAAAAGATTATTCAGGGTATATGCACATATTTATCATTCTCATTTCCAAAAGATCGTAAATCTCAAGGAAGAAGCTCATCTCAACACCTGCTTCAAGCATTTCACTCTTTTTACTTGGGTAATTTATCTTCTTTTTTGTTTTAATGATCTCCATTTCTATGCCATAATTCATATGCTTCCTTCCAAAAGCTTGATATGTGAGTATTAATACCTTCTAAAACCAAAACCAAAACATTTTATTATCTGGAATATTTAGTTGTCTATGTGGCTAATTTGGTACTAATTGGTTAGTACTCATATCGGTATTCCACTTGTATTGGTTGAAAGTGAATTATGGTAAAAAAGGTTATTGCATAAACAATTTCTTAGATGTGTGGGAAGGATATAACACAACTAAAGGTTTTGTTCATCTGGTATGTGCAACCGTTCATTTAGAAAGTACTAACACTGGTGAGGCTTCAACATTTCTGTTTTTGGCATGAAAAGATAAAATATGCAATCAAATTTAATAGGTTTTGGTTACTGTTTTCTGTCATTTGTAGGAATTTCGGTTGATAGATAAGGCTGAGCTGGCACCACTTAATGAACTTGTGGAGTCTATAATCCTTGCATACTGATATATTAGAAACCTTGAAATAAAAGAAATGCTTTAGGGATTGCACAGGGCCTTGGTTTCTCTCGGTGATTCTGCCATTGATTTTACTCCAGGTGCTGTAGAGTTGTTTTATTTTCAGAGAGAGTTTCAGTGTAATTAACAGTAGAGCTGTTTGTGTGTTTTTCCGGAAACTAATTTCATCTTATCCAATTATATCATCTTGCTACAAAAGGTAGCACGAGTTTGTATCATAAAATTTCAGTTTATCTTTAACCTAGCAGATTCTTTAATTTATGATAATTTTCCTGGTAATGATAGAAAGAAATACAGTGAATTGCAAAATATATACGGCCTATGAGCTTTAAACTTTTGGGCAAGTACAAATTTATGCAGAATTCTCTCCTATTAGATCAGCTTTTAAATGGCGATAATTGAGGTGTTAAACTAAGAGAAAATTGTTGAAGAAGAAAAACAAGCAATCAACTCACAGACACGTATCATGGATGTGGAAATGAGCAATTTTGTTTCTTTTGAACAAGTACAGTAGAAATTCACTGGGTTACAACCAAAAAAATGGTATTCTAAACATGAAATATATCACAAGAAGGGGATGGAATTTGCTCATAATTTAGCTGTTTGTAATTTCCTTTCAACGCCAGCCATACTATGTGCAGCCATCTTCTTCAACTGCATCTCTCTCATAGCTTTCCTTAGTGCCTCTGCATCTTGCCACCGACCGACATCTCCATACATATTTGTCAGAAGAATATAATAAGTTATGTCATGATATCCAGACTCGAGCAGATCTCTTGCCACAAACTCAGCTAAGTCCAGTCTACCATGCATCCTGCATGCACCCAGTAATGCACCCCATACGCCTCTATCAGGATTCATATCCATCTTTTTTATGAAATCGTATGCCTCCAAAACCTTACCAGCACGACCAAGCATATCAACCACACATGCACAATGCTCCAGGGTCGGAGGAATGTTATAATCTTTTCTCATGCTGCTGAAATGGCTTAAACCATCGTCGACTAAACCAGAGTGGCCACAAGCTACTAAAACAGCAAGAAAAGTGAAGGAATTGGGTCTTATTCCTTCGTTTATCATTGAATGGAACATATTAAGCGCATCATTTGGTTGCCCATGGTTAGCATATGCATTAATCATGGCAGTCCAAGATATAACACCTCTTATTGGCATTTTATCAAATATCTCTCGTGCAAGGTCAATCCTCCCACATTTTGAGTACATAAAAATTAATACATTCCCAACTCTTACATCAGTGTCAAGCCCGTTATTTTTGGCCAGATCATGAACCCATTTGCCAATTTCCAGGGAACCCAAACTAGAACATGCTGACAAAACACTAATCAATGTTGAACAATCAAAAGATACCTTCCTTGCCAACATTTGTCTAAATAATTTCACTGCTTCACTTGCGTCACCATTCTGTTCATACATTGCGATCATCGTATTCCACGAAACTATGTTTCTAATTGGCATTTTATCAAACAGATATTTTGCAACCTTTAACTTGCCACACTTGGCATACATTGCCACAAGAGCATTTGCTGTTGTCTGGTAAGCCACCATGCCAGCCTTAACAGCCAATGCATGGAGACCTTCACCTAAATTTAAATGCCCGGTCCCATGCAAACAAGGGAGGACACTGACAAGTGTAACTTCATTTGGCAAAACACCAGAATTGACCATTTCATGAAAAATAACTAAAGCCTTCTCATGAAAGAGATTCTGTGAATATGCAGAAATCATGGCAGTCCAACAAACCACATTTTTCTCACTCATCTCTGAAAAGACCAACTCAGAATCCACAGCCTCTCCATTCTGTGAATACAAGGTGATCAAAGAAGTCTGAACAAAAGGGTCTAAACTAAAACCATATTTGACAATGTTGCAGTGAGTCATCTTTCCTATTCTGAGAGCAGAAATAACTGCACAAGAACGAATAACAAAGGGAAATGTGTACTGGTCTGGAGGAATTCTGGAACAATGCATCTGTTTGTAGAGAAGTGGCACCACATGGCAGGGACCCATGTCAGCATAACCGCGAAGAAGAGTGTTCCATGCAAAAGAATCTCTCTCAGGCATTCTATCGAACAGCTTGTGTGCGTAGTGCATAGAGGAGGAGAGAGCAACGGCCAGCTGTAAGAGCTTGGTAGGCAAAGGTCGGTGGGTTGAGAGGCCATGAGTGATGATGCGTGCGTGGATGCGTTTGAGGGAAGGAAGCGAGGAAACGAGTTTTGGGTTTAAGAGTTGATAGTAGAATAGAGAGAGGTACTTGGTTTCGGTAGAGAGGGATTTTGCCTCAAATGATGGTCGGCTCATAACCAGGAAGTACCGGGGGTGGATTCTAAGTTGAACGAAGCCGGGCACTGGGCTTGTTTTTTGAAAAATAGAGTAGAAGGGTGCCTGGGTGCGATAAAAATATTAGACTTTGGCAATATCCACGTCGCCGACTCGGAAGTCGGAAGATGGAAATATCATTAGACTAATTTCAGACTTAGGCTTAGCCGCTTAGAATAGATGGACTTTGGCAATATCATTAGATTGAGCGGCCCTTATTAATTCTTTAAATTAACCACTTGCAATTGTTTATGATCTCAAATTGACAAAATTTTATGAAATTGAAAATTAAGATCTCAAATTTATGTCACTATGACCACAATTTCACTTTATAAATTTGGAACAGCTGCCATGAAACTTATTAAAACTCGTTTAAAAAATCGAATTGGATATGATTTTTTGAATGATGATTTGGTTACCTATATAAAAAGGATGTATTCAAAGAGGTTCTCAGGGAAGTAATTATGCAACAATTTCATATAATGAAATAGAGCAAAGGATTGTTAATTGCATTAGAAAATTAGAATTTTATTTTATTATTTTATTTTTTTTGTGTTTTTTGGTGATTGATAGAGAAGTAAAGATTGTGAAAAGTGACAAGATTCATAAAAAAGATGATGTATTTTGTAATATTTCAATTATATATATGCTTAAAATGACTCATTTATTAAAATTATTATTTATTTTATTTTTTTTTATTATATTGCAATTGTGGCTAGGCTAAAAATTATTCTGAGCGAACGCTATGTTTATTTAGTGAAGTCTATGAGGCTAATAAGTATTGTTGCACAAACTAAAAGGAACTTAGCAGCGTTCATGTACCGAAGCTGTAATTTTGCATTAATATTGAGTTATTGACAATTATTCTACTAGAACAAGGAAGCACGATCGTATTTTTCTATAGAAGAAATTAATTAAAATTACTAAATTAGTGAAAATTAAAAAATAAATATAGAGACCCAGGAATATATTAGTAAAAATTAGTAGGTCATTTAAATTGTACCAAATTATGTATTTATATTTTTTTTCCACTTTTTGTCTATATGTTGTAAAAATCAATTTGAAAAAAAAGAAATCACTACTTATGTACTATTTTTATAGTCGTGATACGGAAGCTGAAACTCTATATATTTCTAAGAGCACTACTTTAATATAAGACACTTTCCTTTAGCACAATCCAAATCTAATTTATTACTCATTGTATAATATTTATATTTATTGAGAAGGTTTTAAATGTAATATAAATATAACACTCGCATGACGAAATATGTGCTTTTCGTGAGCTTTGAGCTATTGTCAATAACAAATTGTCTATAGATATGTCTGCACAGAAAATCAGCCAAGGCAAAAATTGGAAATAAAAAAGCAAGTTAATTTACAAATTACAATTCAAGAAATATAAATATTACTGCCAATCACCTAGAGTAGGTCTCTGGCCTCTCTTCTTATTTTAAGCTACTCCTTACCTTTTAAACGTATATAAATTTGTTTCAAAAAAACCGAGTTAAGAGTATATTTTACTGTTCATTAGCGATTTAGATCTTTTAATAGTCTAAAATTAACATTCATGATATGTGATATCTCATATTTATATATGTATTTTGACCGTACTTAGCACCCAAATATTACTCAAATCATTATAATTTTTTCATGAATTGTTGTGTTTTTCTAGATTTTGGTACTGCCGTGGCATTTGATTTGTTTTGTAGGAACTTGGTGGAACGGATATAATAATTGCATAAAAAGGAGAATTTTGGAGAATAAAAATGACTACATGGGTCCATAGCACTGTAGAGCTCATCTTAAGCTTTCCAACGAACTTTGAATCACCTAAATCGGAGTCCGAATGAAAAAATTACGGCTCAAATACTATCGGTGCATTGTGCTGCCATTTCGGTCCGAAATGTACGGATTTCGGTGCGAAATGCACTTCTGGAAAGTGCGTTTTTGGTAATTTTCGAAGAAGGAAAGTGCAAACCGCCTCCCCTTTGCCCTAGCCGCCTCCTGGCCGCCTGGGATGACTTTATATGCACGTTTCTGCCTCCAGAAAGGACATCGAAGCCTCCATAGACCAAAATCTGACCTTTCCACCGCCATTCTCGCGCCGAAAGGCGCGGGTTTTCACCATTCTTCAGTGAGCACGACCTTGACAGCAACTTGGAGCGATTCTTGACACGCGACAGCGGCAGAACCAATCCAACCACGACTCCATAGCCTTGCAAACAAGAGTTTAGCGGAATTATTTGGTTGTATCTCTTCTTCTCTCTTTGTTTGTATCGACGATGGAGTTTGTATCTTATATTTCTTGCATGTTAGGCTAGTTTATTATGTCTTAGGGCTAGTTAGTAGATTAGTTTAGTATTTTGTGATGACTTGATGGATTTATATTATGCTATATGATTTATTTAGTTGTGAATTATTGTTTATGCTTAGTTTAATTGATTGTTTGCTTGAACGTTTACTTGTTAATGTCTGCAGCGTTAATAAGACACAAACTCGACCAAACCTTTAATTGATTAAGTATTTGAGGTAAGCCAATCGCTCGAAAGAGGAGGTTAGTTTAACGACCGAAAGGTGTAACTTTTATTGATCTGAAAAGACTTTAAATACCTCTGGAAATCCAACTAAATATTCTTAAATTTCTAAGAACCAAAACGCGACAGCTGAGGCTTAGTTATTTACGTGGTAAAATCCGACATCAAACCTAAATCAGAACCAAAACGCGACGGCTGAGGTTAGGATTAAGGTCTGGTCGCTTAGTAACCTTCACATAGTATCCTGTAAAAATATCAAGTCGAAACAAGAGTTCTAAGGCGAGTTTTTGACCCGAGCAGTACTCATTTCGGTCCAAAATGGAACCATTTCGGTCGGAAATGACCCTCTGTCTTGGTGAAAATCGTGGACAGAGGTGCCTTAGAGCTAAACTAATTGAACGCACACCCTTAGGATATTTTCTTGCATCTGTTTGAGTCCATAAATCACCAAAAAGAACCAAAAATATTTCTTTTACTTGTTCTTTATTTATTTGTCTTTTTAACTCATAAAACCCCCAAAATAATTGTCTTGTCTAGCTTTCGTGAGGAAGTAAAGTCCGGTATTCAATTTAATCCGTCCCTGTGGATTCGACCCTAAGCTTTACCAGAACGACTAGTGAGGTAAATCATAGGTATAAATTTATTTGACCTAGGTTTTAAGCCTTCATCAATATGTCTTTTCTAAACGATATTTAAATTGTATGTTAAAATTGAGCGGTACTTGATGCGCTTAAGAGTATATATATATATATATATTTTTTTTTTCAAATATTATTAAAATTATTAAGGTAATTTATAAATAATTAATATTCCGCAAATATATTGGTTTGATGGTTGATAAAAACAAACTTGAAATTTAAAATCTAAAACTGCAATATTATAAGTTTCTTTCATGGTGGATGTATTTGTTTTTTTTTTAAAAAAACTTTTTAATAACTATTTCATTGTGTCTTAAATCTCAACCGATTTAAATTCACTTAATGATTTTAATATTTCTTAATTAAATAAAATTTTAAGTTGTATTAAATTTGAGTGGTAGGCCATTGATATGTTGAACAATATAATTTTTTTACTAATTTTATATTATTTGATTTAATTTTACTAATAATAATATTATTAAGATTGTCAAGGTAATTGAGTGTGAAAAGTGAAAACTGAAAACTGAAAAGAATAGAATAAACTGACAATTTTTCAATTCTAGTTTTCTATTGTGGCATTAGTAACGCCTCCAGAAAAGAGAGGAAAAAAGGGAAATAATATTACAATTAACTCAAAATAAATTAATTTTCCTATAACATGTATTTTTTATTTTTTCTTTGTTAACCATGTCAATGTTTTGGACTCCCAAATAAAAAATAAAGAAATTTATGCCTTTGTCCGTTTGTCCGTTTGTCCTAGATTTTTTTTTTTTTTTTTTAGAAAAGCACCCCTAAAGGAGTGCCTGCATCTATTATATTAACAACACATGCAGAGTTTTTACAAAATAGTCACACAGAATGTGACCAGCAAGAAAAGCAACAAAAGAAATTACAAAACTAAAATGTTAATCCACAGTCTGAACTAAAAACAAAATCACAGATAGAGCAGTAACAGATTAAAAACTACTGAGATCAAACTAATCCAGCAGATCTTCATTTGCTTCCTCCACAGAGGGCCCCTTTTCAGCCTGTTGAAAATGCCTTTCCAGACCTGTCTTTACACCTGTCCAGACAATAGTATAAACGTAAGATTGCAACATAAAGACTAGAAGTATTAAAACTTCCCAAGTCTCTTTCTTGTTGGAAAACAATTTTGTTTCTAGTTTTCCAGACTTTCCAAACAAAAGCAGCTAACAGAGGTTTAAAATAAGTTTGTTGATTCTTATTCCCAAGACAACCTTGTTCTCACAAATCATTTATACTATTTGCACTAATAAATAGACCCTTACTATTAAAATTGTTAGAAATATTTCATAAATTAAAAAACACCGGGCAATGCAGGAAAAGATGATCTACTGATTCCTCTTGACCACAATAACGGCACACATTGTCCCCCAACCAACCCCTATGCTGCAAATTATCCAAAGTTAAAATTTTATTTTCTTAAACCAACCAGAGAAACAATTTAACTTTTAAAGGAATCTTCAGAGGCCATACATAATCTCTCTTGTTAAACTTTACACCCCGTACTCATAAAATTGTACATAGACTTCACAGTATAAATACCAGAAGTGTACCAACGCCAACTAATATCATCAGCATTATTATTAAAAAAATAATTTCTGAAAAATTAGTTAACTTAATCTTCTCATCCCTAAGAGCATTTGTCACCCCCTTTCAAGAAAAAATTAATATTCCCCCCATTCCAAATACTACTTACGGTAACTTGCTTTTTCTTAGTCTTAGCAAACAATTCAGGGTAAACACTAGATAAAATTCTTCACATGACTAGCTATCATTCCAAAAATCTGTCATTTCTCCATTATTAACTAATTTAGTATACCCTACCCTCATAACAGATTTCAAAGAGTTCACTTACTTCCAAAAGGGAGAGAAAGAGGAACTAGCTCTATTTATGTATTTGAATTTAATGATTTCTTTCCAGATACCATGCATGATGAAGATATTTGAATCCTAGAATTTCTAATTCTTGTAATATTAAATCAAGAAAAAGGAGAATCACAGCGGAAAGCATTTCAGTTATGGAATTCTAGTATCCCACCGTGTGCTATCTCACGCGCTAAAAAAGTTTAACAGAATTTGAACCGCACCTTCAAAGAGCAAGAACCGACGGTTCTGAAGAAAATCAGACTAACCTGGCCGGTTTTTTCTAGTTCATAAACAGGTGGTTTTCTGGATGAATTTCGATTTTCGGTCCAACTTGGTCGAACCGACCGGTTCGGTCCGATTTACAACATTGATTCAATGATTCCACCTCTCTTTTTCTCTGCCAGTGATTCCTGTATATATAGTAGGCTCAACACGGTCTATCACATTATGTGGTGCCACTGATAATCCAATTTCCGCTTTCGAATTTCGATTAATTTTTTTTTGCCACTCTGTGCTCAGCCGCACGAGTCGAGCGAACAATCATCTCATCTCTCTCTTAACCCAGAAAAGTGAAAACCCTGAACCCCGAAAAGCTTAAACCCCCCGCCGCCCTCCACCCATCTTCTCTTTTCTTCGCCTCCGGAGTCCAAATTCCTCCTCTTCCTCCGGAGTCCAAATCAACGGTGTAAGTTCTCTCTGCTCCATCCCATCCCATCCCTTCCAAGTGATCGCTAAATTGGATTATTATCTATGTTTCTCTACAGTTGATTAGATGACGTCTAGAGGCAGAGGCAGAGGGAGAGGCTTTGGCGGCGGCTACGACCGGATGCCCTCAACTTTCACTCCGTATGAGAATTTCCCGGTTTGTTCTTTAATTTCTTTTTTTTTTATTCAATTCATTTTGATTAGTATATCTCTTGTAGGTTATTTGGTCACTCCTTTTTAAGTAATGCAAACTGTTGTCCCCATTGTCGTTTTAAAAGGTTCCTACTTATCAAATGACCTGGGTTTCTCTTATATGCTAAAAATGGGTTACATTAAGGAAGTAACTGAAGAGTTGTCCCCATTGTTGGTTTGTGTCTTATTAAAGCTTAAGAAATTCTATTGGAGTTGTCATGATTCATGAATATTTCTTTGGCATTAGGTGAATTTTTCTTTCAGATGTTTTATCTCTGGACATTTCCTGAGCAGCTTACCTGAATGTCTTCTTTATTTCTGTAATAGTGTTGTCTTGTCAGTATTTGCATCTTTAAATTTATTACTGACTGGATATTTGGATTTTTTCATTCTTATTCTTCAAGAAAGTAGAATGCTTTTTTTTTTTTTTTTTTTTTTTTTGTTGTTGCAAAGTCCACATAGCCGGTGGCTTATTGCAATATTTAGATTATCCGCTAGTAATTGTTGTTGCATCATATTTCCTTGCAAGGACTGTAGGAGAAACTGCCTATAAGAGCTGTTTCAAATTGAATTTATACAGGCTGTGGAGAGATTTCCGAATGCAATGGATGTTGTACGTTCATCAGATCCTGAAGCCAGAAACATAGCTTTTGAAAAGTCTAAGCTAGAAGATTTTTGGCGAGGCTCTTGTTATCACTTGAAAGAGGATGCCTTCCGGTCAAGTTGGTGATTTTCACATTTAGTCCATAAAACTGACATTTCCTCAATTTACATTGTTACGAATTATTTTTTGATAATTTCTTGAAGCTTCCTGGTAGTTCACTGAACAATTGATTCCTAAAAGCATATTATGGTAAATTATGTAAATAAAAATTACAAGAGGTACTTAAATAACTATAAAAACCTATTTGGGCTACCAACATTTTTTGTAATTATTGTTTTTCTTTTCTGGATTTTAGAAAAAGAAACAGACACTGTGAGGATCTCAGGTAAAAAGCAAAAAACACAGGAGAGGCGTGAGGCTCTTGCATATTATCTAAAGCTCACTCCTTCGAATTTTCCTGTAGAGCTTATCCAAGGTATCATTTAGGAAATGGGACTGATGTGATATTCCTTTATATGGAAGTCTAATTTTCGTTTCTTTTAATGCATATCTAAGCAGCCCTAATGGATCATTTATACTCGAATCATAAAAAAAAATGGGGAAAAGAACATTTTTTATGCACGTGTAAATATTAACTTATCATTGAACAATCATGGTGAAGCTAACATTAAGTAAAAGGCTAACGCCATCAATAAAGAAAATTTCCTGAAGGGTGATTGCTTTAGTCTTAGTAACCCAAAGTTCGCGTTTGCTTCTGTGATTGAACCTGACTGGCCTGTTTTCAGAATCTAGCTTAAAAATTTGTTGACCAGTTCACATTTCAGGTTCAAGACGGCCTCAACCGAGCAATAAGAAGCTCAAATGGGATCGGCGCACAGGTTTTTAACTTCAACTTAAATGGAAAATTAACTTTTAATTCTGTAGTCAGCTTTTTCTTGAATATCATCTTGTGACATATATTTGACGCACCTGTTTTCATTTGACAGATGAGCTGTCATTTGACACCTTTGAGAAACTTGAAGAGAAACACAAGGCAAGTTTATATTATTATATATTGCAGATATGTGTTATCAGTTATCACCAGGTATGAGTTTTTGGTATAGATCAGGATTCGCAACCTGCCATTTATGAAAGAAAAGTGTCAGCAAATATAGCTGTAAAAGGAGAAAACTAGAGGCCATTCACTGTGTCCTTTTTACTATCTCTACCAGTCACTTCCTAGTAAACAGTGCAGTTTTAAGCTGTGTATCAATTTCAGGATAAGGACGGAAAAGGAGAGAAGAAGAAACAAGATGAGGATGAAGAAGACGGAGAAGAAGAGCGAGAAGGGGAGGCTGAAGAAGAATCTTCTGATGATGATTACAACCAGGTAATTTTATGTTTTATAATTTATATCCAAAGCAACAAAAAAAAAAAAAAAAAAAAAACACTATCTTACAGTCCCTGAGATTTTTGTTATTTGATACGCAGAACATTGATTTTGATGATGATGAAGATGAGTTCAATATGGAGGAAGCTGCTGGTAAGATCTCTCTTTCACAGGAAATAAGCACAACAGAGAGAGTACAAGTACCTTTTGCGCTGTAACTAGCTGCTAATATTTCTACATGAAAAGCTAAAAAGGGAATTTGTTTCAGAGTTAACCAAGAAAAACAATGGATTGATAACAAAATGGATTTTTTTTTTAAGTGTAATATGCTAAGTATACTTCATATATTTCAGAGGAAGATGCCTATGATTAAACTCAAACAGCTGGAAAAGGAACTTAGCAAGAAGAGTATTTTCTTGAGGTAATTTAAGAGTTTTTAATATCTTCCTAGTAGCACTCTGAGGTATCAGTATCATTGGTTTCTTTTGTTTGAACAATCAAATAGTATAACAATAAAACCTTTAAGCTCAAACAAGTTGGAGTAGGCTAGAAATGAAACCCAACCAGACCAGAGCCGCAGTTCCAATGCAGATAGTAATAATACTAATACTAACGATGATAGTAGTAACAGTACTTATAGCAATAAAGGTAATTATTATTATTTCAATTTTTAGTTTGGGTAGTAAGACCTTAAATGTATTGGTTGACAATTGTACCTATTGATGCAGTAGAATTTCTTTATAGAACTAAGGGAAAGATCTGCAACTGTGTGAAAGTATCTCTATACTACAGAAAGAAAAATAAGAAATAGCAAGTACATAGATGATAATGTAATTTTTATATCTAAACTTCCAGTACCAGGCTTCCAAGTTTCTCGTGCACAAATAGGCATATATCAAAAAGTTATTTGGAAGAACCTCTTTTGTTTTCTGATGGTAGGTATGCTCTCATTGCTCGTTGATCTCACATTTCAATGTTCAGCGGTCAGAAATCAGCATAGTAGTGACATTTGAAATTTAAGATAGTATTAAATTACAGACTGTTGAAATATGAATAGATTAGAATACATCATGTAATTTTTTTCTTATGAAAAGATGCTTTTTTGAAAAGGACATTTTAGCTTTACACAGTCATGCCTGTTTATTATACTAGCAATATGTTTATTCTTTTTGCGTTCCATACGTTGCTACTTTGGTTTATTAACTCAAATATTTCTATCAAAGTCGGATTTTTTGAATTTGATTACCAGACCATATGCTGATTTGCTGTGCTAAATTGTGTTGGTGACCTAGTGTTTGAATTTGTCATCTCAACAACCAAATGTGAAGGGTATATCCTAGAATTAATAATATATTAAATGTGCTAGTGGGAGTTATTGTTACCATAGGTTTGTGCATATTACTATGGAGGGAGGGAGGTTAGGGGCATTAAGCCAGAAGCATCATACTGGTATGTTGAAAAGTTGATTGTGGAGTGGAATTTATGTGCTACGAGTATTGGACATGACACAGGCATTTTATAAGAGATTAAAATGTGTGGCACTGTTTTGTATGTTGTCCGGGTAAAGGAATTTCAAAGAGGATAAGTGAGAGTTTGAGGAAGCAATCTTAGTGCCAAATTACCTTGGGAGGAGAGCAATTTTCTTATTCTGAATCTGAATTACAAAGTGATGTGTAAATACTTGGAAAAGCCAATCAAGGTCATGCCATATTGCCATGTCTAGAGATTTAGGATTTGAGAGTCGTCAAACCAAACCCAAAATGCTCAAGAGTGCTCAAGGGACCAAAAAGAAATAGAAAAATGGTTAAATTTAACAGAGTGCAATAGTTCTAACTTTTAATGGATTTGATTTGGGAAAAAGAAAACTCAGTTAAACTGATCCAAATTGAAAAATAACCAAAATATATGACATACTATATGTATAAAATTTAATACAAGAAAAGCTTGTTAGAGTCAATTAGAGTCATACTTATCCAACTTCTCCAACTTCTAAATTCAAATAAATCGATTTGAAATAACCCAAACTTAAATCTTGCAAGTAATCTAAATCCATGGCTATTTGATTTAAGTTTTCCTCAACTGCCTTCAGACACTGAATTAAAATGCGTCGGCCTAATGCAACAAAATCCAAACCTACATGCTTGAAACTATATATTCCATGCATAATCTAAAGTATAAATTCATCTAAAACGAATTCACGTCTAATTATTATTATTATTATTATTATTTTGAAACAAGATCATTTATTTATAGAGGCATAGCTCACTCTGTAAAATAGAATATCCTTCTTGCGCGCCCAGCGGAAATTGAATATGTTACCATCTGGAGTCTGGACACCCATGTTCACGAATTCATGTCTGATAACTGTATGAACTCGAACGTCTGATGACTGTATGAACTCGAACGAACTTGAAAGTGATTTGAATGCAACTTAACTTATTCAAATACAAACGGGACTCCTTTCCCTTCAATATTGCTTTCTTGATATAAGACTTCAATCATATAATTTGCAATTACATACTATTTTTTTTTTTTCCTTAGATACATCATACATTACAGCCCCTCATGTCCTGCCACACTTATATTATGCTGCATAGACCACAGAAAATCCTACTATCTTCGTTCTGCGTGTTCTCTCTCTCTCTGTACATAATCGCCCAATAGTAAGTCTCGACCTCTTAGTTTGTTATTCAATATCGAAAAGAGATACGCTAGAAATTGATGTTTTCTGCTTCTCTCCAGTTGATGTGGGGGTCCACTGTCAAGCATAGGAATTAGGAATTCACCATTTGTTTTAATTCGTCATTGACATTGTAAAATTTTTCTTCAAATGTCTAGGATACCATGGTTCTGCTAAGCACTTTCCTTTATTAGTCTCTGTGAAAATATGCCAGAACCTAAATTGTAAAGTTGAAAGGGAAATAAAGGTAGATGTACCTATAGAAATACCAATATAATTTTTTTGATAGTATGGCAATTATTTTCTTCTCCTGTCATTTTATTTGTTTAGTTCTACTTGTGAGCAACAATATTAAATTAATATGAGATATTTATTTAGGCGTCATATTCCTGTTGACATTTCAACTGTCCTTTAATAGACTTGAGAACGTTGAAGAGAAAGGCAAATTTTGTTCTGTGTTATTTTATTTTACTTTCTTATTTGAGTTAATTTTGATAAGTTACAATGATTAGGTATTTTGGAAAAACAGAACTTGCAAGGGTAACATAACCCTCGTGTAAAACAGCAGGGCCAGTAGCTGATGCAGTCTTCACTGGTACAGGTACAAACAATACGGGGCAAATATACAGGAGAACAACTCTGAAGAAGAGATCTACAAGATAAGGTGAATACTTGGACAATAATTATAATCTAAAAGATTAAAAATATTTTGCTGTTATTCAACAAACCAAATTTTATGTTATATTCTAATGCGAAATAATGTGTATCGAGGATCTGGTAAATCATTTTTTTTCAAAAATTTGTTATAAATCTTTTTTGTTGTGATGTGTCTTGGTTTCTATGTGAGGGAGAGAAAGAGTTGTCCCTTTTGTTTGGATGCAACCGGAATAAGAAATAAGCCCCAAATTCTTTATTCGGGTGGAAATCAAACAACACAAGAATAAAAAAATTAAACTTATTCGGATGCTTATTCATATTCTAACAAAACCTTATAATATGAATAAGGAATATGAATAAGTCATTGATTATTCAAATTCCTTATTCACCCATGAACCAAACAACTAACCCGTTTAACAATCGAAAAATGTTAAAATAAAATTGTTAAAGTTTAAGAAAAAAACTGTGAACAAAGAAGAAAAATAAAATTGAAATAATCCTCCTGTTTCGGCTCCACTTTTGCACAAGAGCCTCAGGTGCACATTTGCAACATGGACACATGCACGCGCATTCACACACATATATGATTTGCTAGCAGGTAGTCTTGCAGTTCATGTTGGAATTAAAATTTGAAGTTTATGGTGAGAAGTTAGGCTTAGAAAATGACATTACAAATTGAAGGTATGTTCAATTTAAGTATTTACTCTGAATAGACTTGAATAAACCTCTTGCATTTTTCTATGAAAAGATGCTTTCTGAAAAGGACATTGTAGCTTTGTACAGTCATAACTTTTTTTAAAAACTAGCAACATGATGTGCCTTTTTTTCATTTAATGACTATTGATGAGTCATTAGGTTATTTCGCTGAGCATATTGAGTCTTTCTTTTGGCCTCAAATGTGAACATATCTAAAGACTATAATTTTTTTGAGTTCCCAGGGGTAAATACAAAACAAATATTGTATTAGCAACAACAATTTTAACCACTAAGTAGTGGGAACTAACTGGAACTCTTTTGGTGATGAGTAAGAAAGTTTAGATCTCCTTTCTGAAATGGATACTGTTTATTTCAAATTTATTGTGTTTATAGTGACAAGAATGAAAACAACACTTTCTAGAGAGGAAATTATAAATTAGCAAAAATTGTTGGAGAGGTTATGTAAAGTGTGAAGAACATGACAAAGGCATATTCTGACAGTGTACCTTCAACTAGCTAGTTGCTCCTAATCATTAATATACAATTTATCTGTAGTTAATATAATTATATGCTTATGTGTCGTTCGTTCTTTGTATTATTAATTAAAAATAAAATAATTTAATTGGGGAAATCACCAATGATTTACCTGTGGTCGTCTTATCAGGCTAACAAAATATAGAATTCAGTTGTATCATGTGGGCCCCTCCCTTTGTTTAGATTCCTGCAAGAATGTCATCATAAATGTTAATATATACAACAAAAAAATATTTTATGTATCCAAGTGGTGTACAGTTGCCTCCAGTCCATGTTGAAGCTGCAACCAAACTAAACTGGTGGTTCTCCTTTAGCTAACTTTCCAAAGGCTAAATTATGCAGACCACGAGATTTTCACATGACGCTTGTCAAGGTTTTATACGCTGCAACAATTATCTATTGTGCTAGCATATTTTTTTTTTATAGTGGATTTTTGAACTGCAAATGAGAGAGGTACTGGTATCAGCTTCCTCTCTGTTAGCATGTTACTTGTATTGGGTAGAGATCTTGCCTTCAATGTTGCATCTGATGGACCTCTTATTGTTTTTAGTAACCTTGTCGGTAAGATATATTACCCAGGGAATCCAAGTTTTGGCGCTCTGCTGAAATATCATGTCTAAATATTCTAGCTATTATTCTAAAACTCTGCACTTATGGTAATATTGAGTAATCCATTGGACCCTTCATGTTTGAACTAAAACACTGGTTTTCACAGATAGGAATCAGGTAAGGGTACCACCAAATCCTTTTTGTTAATCAGTCAAATTATTTCTTTTAAATCATCATGGTACAGGCAATATCACGAATTAATTAACTTTTTCTATTTAAGCACATCTACTATACCTGAAAATTATCTGGGAACAACCAAGTCACTCCGGCTCTGTACCGAAGCAAATGGTATAGGTGTTTGTGTCATTTACGTGTTTTGTTTTCCTTCTCCATTACCAGACAGTGACTTCAAATATTATTTGTTTCCCTATTCACCATTACTTGTCTCGTAGATTGTAGGTTTGAGTAATATTACAATTTTTGTATCAAGCATAGGAATTATGAATTTACCATTTCCTATTTTGCACGACCTCTTCTCTGCTGATGCTGATAAGTGTTATTATTTTGACAGTACCGATGTTTGGTTATTAAATAAAGTAATTATCCAAAGCTATTTGGTCCTACATTGAGTGCTTGAGAATGCCAATCTAACCCTTAAAAAAAAATTGAAATAGAAAAGAAAGAGTTATATATAATAGACTTGCGAAAGAAAATTAAACAGTGACAACTGTTGCATAATCTCTCTTTCTTAATTTGACAAAATAAAGCGAATTTGAAGTGACAAAACCGAGATGAGCAACATATCGTGACACAAGGCTATAGATTGGTTACTTCCAATGGCATGTTATGTACCTATATAATAGTGCGGCCTCTCTCAAGAATTGCTTTCAGGAGCCATGCCATGCTACCTAGCATCTTGGAGAGAATAAACTATTAAAAGGTTGGCAGGTAGATTTGAAGCGTTGGATCCCTGCAATGAAATCTACATTATTATTTGCATATTGCAATCTTATCATTGGAGAGTACAAAAAGAATTCAATACTAAAATAAGTACAACATGTCTATTGTTGGTAATAGATATCCAGCTCCGACCACAGCTTCAAAAAGGAAAAAACACAGAAGTGAGAAAAAATAGTAGATGCCCACAGTATTAGTCAAGTGTTCTTTTAATCTTTATTAATTTGATTGCCAATAATATCTACTAAATTTTATTACATCTTCCATGTGATATTGTGCTGTGTGGGTGATGCGTCATATGTTTTCTATGATGCACTTGTACCGTTGCACCTCAAAACAATTTTTTTTCCTCTCTATTCAACAATTTTCTTATCACTTATTCATAAGCTTCAATGTAAAAAATTACCGGTAACCTTAAAGGAGATTTTCTGGTTTCTGAACTAAGATATTTCTCGGGTCCTGAATCCGAAACTCTTATCATGACTATTGAACCCATACATTTTTACCACTCTGTGAATAAAATTTTGTCACTCTCCAAGCCAGAAGTGTTGCCGCTGTCAACACGTCAACCTATCTGGGGACAACGATGGGAGCAGTGTATCTAAATTAGTCAAACCCTCCTTCCAACCATCCACTACCTGCCAATCCACCAATGAAATTGCTGACACTGGCATACAAATAAGCCTAGCAGCCTACCCACGAAACTCCCTTTCTCGCTCTACTCTCTCACTGTCTCTTTCTCTGTCTCTGTATCTGAGCCGCACTGGTGTCTAAGTTCCGTTTCATCCTTCAGTTCTCTCTTCTTTCATAACTTCCTTATAGTAGCATTCTGATCATAATACAAAAACATGAACTTTGAAGAACTAGAATATAATTATTCCACGGCCATAAACAACCCACAAAATCATTTCATGGAATGGCTAGAACAAGACTCAATCTCACTAGAACAAGACTCCATCTCCATTCTCCCCTCCTATCTAGATGAAATAACAAACTATGACTGGTGGGACCATGATGAAACCTTTGACTTACCACCTGCCATAACACCTGCCACACCATCACCAACATGCATCCAAACCCCTACACTTTCTCCGTCTTCTCCTCAACCAGATCCTGAATTCTCCAAAAAAAGAAAGCTAAATACCAACTCTCCCGATTCTTCCCGTAAACCAAGCTCCGGCAAAAAGACTTCAAGCAAGTCTGGTGCAGGAAATCCTGCAAAGGATGCAAGATGGGCCGAGCAGCTTCTAAATCCATGTGCCATGGCAATTGAAACGGGTAATGTGTCGCGTGCACAACACCTAATTTATGTATTACAAGAACTTGCATCAGCATCTGGTGACATTAATCACCGGCTTTCATATCACGGTCTAAGAACCCTAACTCATCACTTATACTCAAATAGTGTTACATCCATGGTAAGATTACCACCATGTGAGTCCCCTATCCACTCATACATCAACACGGAGGCAAAGTTATTTCGGTCAACCGTCATCAAGTTTCATGAGATAAGCCCATGGTTCACTCTCCCAAACTCTCTTGCTAACTCCACAATTATAAAGAGCCTTACCCGTGAAAATTCTTCATCTAGAGTTTTACACATAGTCGATCTTGGTGTCTCTCATGGTGTCCAATGGCCAACATTACTAGAAGCACTCACTCACCTTCCTAAGGGAGCACCACCTCTTGTACGACTCACCATAGCTAATAGTGTGCTACCTCCGGTACCTTTTTCTGTACCACCAGCAGGTTACAATTTTCCTTCTCACCTATTACGTTACGCCAAGTCAATTAACTTGAATCTCCATATAAACCAAGTTGACAACCTAACAGTACAAGACCTTACCCTAACCCCTGGTGAGAAATTAGTCATATGTGCACAGTTCCGCATTAGTAAGTACAAGGATATACTCTGTTCCATAAGAGAGCTTAACCCTGATATGGTTATACTAAGTGAGCTAGACGGATCCGAGAACAGTGCTAGCTTAGGTGGCTTTCCTGGAAGATTTTCCGTGAATTTGGAGATGCTTTGGAGATTCTTGGATTCGACGGGTGCAGCATTTAAGGGTAGGGAATGTGCCGAAAGAAAAATGATGGAGGGAGAGGGTGCACAAATTTTGGATGAGTCCGGAATTGAGGGAAGAGAGAGATGGAGAGAACTGATGGCTGGGTTAGGGTTTAGAGAAGAGGGTTTTGGTGACGAGTCGATAGAGACAGCCAAGGCGTTGTTGAGGAAGTACGATGGGAATTGGGAGATGAAGGCAGACCGAACGGTGGCTGCTGTCAGGCTGAGGTGGAAGGGCCAACCGGTTTCGTTCTGTTCTCTTTGGAAACCAATTAGAGGATGATTCCTTGAAGGTGGCTTTGTGTTGATTTAAAGAACACTAAAAATGATGCTCCTGTCACTGAGAAAGCGATGTGCCTTTAAGTTGATAGTTATATATGTTAAAAGTATGTATAAGTTAGTTCTTATAAGTTAACAGAAAATGATGTATACTCTTACTCTCTACAAGCCTATGTTGTCATATTTTTAGTTAAATAATGCTTCTCTCATTAAGTCATTATGCATTTACTTCTTTTGATATCACAGTAAAGCGAAGAGGCGAAAAAGCAGAGTATCAGAACAAATCAACATGACTTTTGGGGACATAATTGACCTTTAACATAATACTGTCTGTTTAGGCAAGCAACAAGCAAAAACAGTTGCTTTAGATTGCACTTTTCTGATTTGTAGTAGGCCAGCCACCATAAATTGATAAACACTACCGTCACCTTACAAGTTACATCGGACAAGCCAACCCAATAAAAATATTTCACACAGTTACACTATATATAGCCACTACAAAGAATTAGCAGTCAGCCCAATACAAGGCCCAAAACAAATAAGCATATTGATATCTAGGAGGAATATAAACAAATTTACTAAAGGAAAACATGATTTCGAACCTTCCACTAATTATATACTTTCAGAATCCATATGTAATATGAGGCGATAGCTTAACAAATGAATTCTAGATTATATTCACGAAGATCCCATGAAGTTTGGCATGAAAATTTGAGCTGTTTGATACCATAAAATAATAACAAGCTTTTGAGACCACATAACAATTATTTATTTTAAAAATATTAACAAATACTAAAAATAAAATTTATAATAATTGTTAATATTGTTCAAATAAATTGTTAAGGAAGAGTGAGTCACCTTGTATAATCAAATGATATTCAAACTATATAAAACTTTGATTGATACTCTGTTATATATATAATAATTAATAAAGTATTTCTATTTGACAATGCATTATCAAAATTATGAGTTTAAATCATTTTTCAGTGATCATCCCTCATTTTAATGATACCATGAGGTACATCCAAGATACATATTGTGGACTGACTCTTCCAAGATTTTGGGGTACACATATCCAAAGATTACCGAATTTGGATAACGAATCCTAATATCAATCCATATGACCAAGAGTAGATATTCTCTTTAGCCTTATTCTCACATCGCTGTGAACAATTGCTCCAACATAAAATAATACATTTTCGGATATCCAATGAAGGTAGCACCTATTAATTCGCTTGAACATGCAATGATTCCAAACATCCTAAATATGATTAAACTAAACTCTTATAACATGAATTGTAGGTCAGATATGTCAATCCAGCATCTCAACTGTCTGTAAGGAAGTTTAGCAACACTTCATTGAAATGGGTCGGATCCTCAGCTTGTGGTAGATGACCTGTATTCTTCAATACCTCCAATCTAGCCTTCTCTCCCAAACACCTGCATTTTCTCTTTTGATTTTAAATTTCTATATTTGATTCATGTCATGTTCTGAGTAGGGGAAACAGAAAGCTTACTTCTGCATCTGATGGGCCTTGTCTAAAGGAAATATTTGATCATGCTCTCCCCAAATTAACAGAACCTCCTATTGAAAGTAAACAGATTTCACAAAATAATATACAGAATTTCAGAGAATAATATACAGAATTGGAGGTTATCTTGTAATACATACAACATATTCCAAAGACCAAATTTATGTGTTACCTAATATAGACTATAGACAATTTCCACATGTTAAAGGGTCATCTTTTGCACATTTATGCTGCGTACGTACCTGGGGCAGTGGAGTTAACTGAAAAGCATCCTTGTTCCCAATAGTAATTCCCTTTATAAGCTCCATCTTTTGTTCAATATTATCATTGAACATTTCCTTGACAACACAATAAAACAAATCATGTTGCATGTAAATAGTAAAGTTTCAGACCAATCCTTAAACTGTAACACAAATTAATATAATCGCTTTACACAAATTTACATTAAGTTATGTAAATTTAAAGCGACAATCTTCTTAAAATTTAATAGGCCCTTGTTTGAATTGTTCCTAAATATTTTTTTGAGGAAAAAATGGAGATCAAGTCCCCATCTTTTTATTAAATAAAGAGTAATGTACAAAATTTAGCCAGAGGCTAAACAAAGGAGAAAAAAAAAAATCTAAAAATAAAAAGGTGAAGTTAAGCCGCAGTAGCAAGAAACATGAGAGCCATCTAAAAATGCAGTGCTTCCCATTCTAAGAAAACTTGTACCAGTGACCCTGATGAAAGAACAGAATTTGCAAAAATCCTGCTGCACCTCTCTCCAAAGTACAAAGCAAAGAATTGTTCCTAAATATTTGATGGGCCGTGGGACATTATTTAAAAGTTCTATCAAAATTTCAGCATAACTTGCACAGCAAATCATGTACCAAACATCCGCTAATTAGGAATCATTTGCTTATACCGAAGGTGTCCTAGCTAGTTGTATCTATCTGTTTGTACTGCTCTTAATGTCACATCCCTTTATCATTATTTAAACTTCCTTTTCCTTTCACATGATTCTCTACGTGTTTTTAGTTCTGATTTTGGGAAACAAAGGGGGGACGTTGGGCCGTTGGAAATTGGGAGTTTGCAGAAAAAAGTTTTTGAAGATAAGGACCAAGTTTGTCATAGATCGATCCAAAATGGCCCACCAATTTTGGTTCATTCAGCACGGACACGGTTACCAGCGTGTTGGCTTAAAAAAAGTAGGTGACTGAATGAAAGTCCATATTAAATTCAATTGGTAAAGCAAGTAAAAACAAGGGTCGATTTTAAAATCATACAAGGTACCGGTGCAGTTCATGGAATTAGGAAATGTGTGGTAGCACTACTAATCCTAGTTTTGTATTTGATACTTTTGTTTGTACCTGTTACTCTTCTTTAATGAAAAGAGGTGGAGTTTATCCACTAGTTTGCAAAAACAAAAAAAAAACAAAGAAATTCATATTAATGTGTTTTCAGGTAAACAGAACCTTTGGATGAAATATTAAATAAGCACTTGACACAAATCTGGTAAACTTTTCTTATCCTGATCCAAAGTTTGGTGAGAGGTCGATCATATAATATGCATGGTGCATAATTTAGACACGGGCATGTAAAGAGTACAGATCAGACCTCGCGCTCTTCCTAAGGGATGGACTAGTATGGTTCAGATGTTTTAAAATAAAGTTGAAAATATGGTGTTGGGTGTTGAAGAAAAATCAGATAGAGGTGTCGGACTAGTATGCCAACAATATCTTTTTTGTGACTGGTGACATACGATTTACAACCAAAAAAGAAAAAGAAAAAATACAAATATGAGTTACTCCATCCGAAAAAAACATAAGAGGGCAACCTATAGCATTTGACCAGTTGTACAAAATTGTGACATAATCTGTACTACACGTAAAAAAAAGATACTTCCTGTTTTTTAATAAAAAAAATATTTATAACAAAATACAAAGATAATAATGGAAATGATAAAAAAATGTTAATTTAAATTTACAAAAAAAAAGGAATAGCAAGTAGGGGAACTAATTTTAAAAGCACGGCGTGGAACAAACAGGACTGGGTTATTTAATGTTGTACATTCACAGAGGATTTGCGTGCTATGTCTGGGTGGACAAAATTTATAAGTGGTCCGGGTGCACATAAAAATCAATTTAAACTGCTAAATAATTCTCAATTTACTTTTAGTTTTTTCTGTTGGACATCTCCCGGATTTATTACACTCAAAGAAACTGTACTCCTACATTGAATTTATGAAATTCTCTCGCACCGCGTTACTTGGTGAAAATTCTTGCTAACAGAATTAACGATTTCAATGCTCATACAAGTGTAAATTAATAAGTTAGTTCTGGTACGACCCGTTTTAACAGGAAATAAATAATCAAAATATGAAAATAACATACAAATCAAAACAGTCCAACATGTCTTTACCTGAATAACATCCCAGAGAACGAAATTGGGCAGGAAGCTAGGCGGGCGCCTCAATGCCATCTCCATAAGGATCCGCATATTATCGGGTTCCTTTGGTATAAGCAGATCCGAAATAGCCTCCACTCCAGCCCGTTTCATCAAGGCTTTGTCATCAGGCTCTCCCTTGAGCAGATCCGAACTCGCTATCACCACCTTTTTTATCCGCTCCTCGCCTAGCAACCTCGCCACGTGGTACCCGACGAACCCTCCATAGCTGGTCCCTGCTACATAGATGTCCTTCCTCTCACCTAGACTGAGTGCATTGAGGAGTCGCACGATAGCTTGCGCCTGGAACAATTCGGATCGACAGGAGGATTTGGTGGTGGATCCGCCAAAGAAGATGAGTTCGGGCACGACGAGGTTGAAGTGTCGGGATAGGGAACCCACCTGATGATGCCATTGCCAGATTGGAAGGGGACCGAAGCCGTGGATGAGCAGGAGAATCGGTTTTGATTGTGATTTTGAGGTGATATTCTTGTTATGGAGTGAGGATGAGATCCAGCACTTGATGGTGGTGAGTGAATCAATGTCGGTGGTGTACGAACGGAGACCGGCACGGCTGAAGCAAAGGCGTAAATAGTAATCAACCAATGAGAGGAGGCTGAACTTCATGGTGTGTGTTTGTGCGTGTCAGGAAGTGAGTGACAGGAGAGGAGTGGGTGGGTGAAGATTTGAATGGAAATGATGGTTTGTATTTGTGGAAATGAGAAGGAAGACAAGGCTAAAATGAGAAACGACATTCCAGTTTTAAACTGAGTGGCGGGTAGAGTTGTTCGTCTCGAATATTTCTTTTTTTTTTTTTACAAAAAATAAAAAGGTGAAGAATTAGTCTTGTTCAGATCCTGACTGTGATCCCATTCTTTTGAGAGCACGGTTTAGTGCCGCAAGTTTTTTTTTTTTTTTTTTCCCACAAATGCCACAATTTCTTTTTTCATTTAAATTTTAATTTTTTTCATTAAAATTTTAAAATTTATAAAACTCAATTTTCAAATATAAATAGTTGATCTTATTCAATTTTATGAGGATGTATTTTTTATATAATTTTTATAAATTTTAGAGTTTATTTGATATTCGATCAAGAGACCAAAACATACATGAATGTTGTTAATTATAGCATATTAATTATAATACGTTCATTTATTAGCCTCTTGATTGAATATCAAATAAACTCCAAAACTTATAAAAAAAAAATAGAAATGCATCGCTTGTAAAATTGAACAAGATCAACAGCTTGAATTTATAAATTTAAAATATTAATGAAAAGAGAAATTATGACATTTGTGACACCCAAAAACTTATGGCACTGGAACCCTCCTCATCTTTCGAAGGACAACAAACAATGAGGCTTCGTTAGGTCTTCAACTACAACTGTACTGGATGCATCTTTCTAGTGAATGGTCATGTGTTGGTAATCGGAATTTTTTCTTAATAATCCTAAATTAAAATGGAAATCTCACTTCCGGCCTAACGCTACTAAATAATATCACAAGTGGCCTAAATCTGGCCGCCACTTCAGTTGGCGGCCTGGTTTGCCACCTGGACGCGCCACGCGGGACGCCACCTCAGCAAGGTCTGAAAATATGGATTTTTTTCTTCCTTGGCCGCCATTTGAGATGGCGGCCAGCATTTTCTGCGCACTGTTTCATATTTTAAGTGTATCTTTCTCATACGATGTCCGATTTGGATGATTCAAATTGCGTTGGAAACTTAAAAAAGAGATCTATAACTTTTATGTTTTGAGTATCTTTCAATTCGAAATTTATAATAATCAAAATTTTAAGTAAACATGAGACGTACGATCTCTCCAACACTTACAACCACTTTTCAATCATCATTCATTACGAATTGGAAGATTCTCAAAATATAAGAGTTGTAGACATTTTTATTAAGATTTTAACAAAATTTGAATCATATTAATCGAGTATAGTATGAGAAAAATACACTTAAAATAAGAATACAATACGTGATAGATTGAAAACAATGAATAATTCAATTGAAATACAATACATAATCTACAAATAGTCTTATTCCAATTTAGATAATTAGTATCTAAATAAAAAATATAATAATTTTTTTATAATATATATATAATTTTCATATATATCTGAGATCTGCGCCATAGACCAGACCAAAAGAATCCATTTTCTTGCACTTAACATTGGATATGTCGCACAGTTTTTCTCATGCTGAAAATGACTTTCTTGGTGTTTTTTTTGCAACCTATTGTGTAAAAGGCCTTCTCCAAAAATTTTAAAAATTTAGGATAGGAAAATAGATATGCCAATGTTCATTATGTAATTTTTTGAGATTTGTTTGACTTGTCCTTCTTGGTTTTCTAGTGCCAAACTTTTGTTACCTACTATAGTTTTTTCGTCTGAAAATGAACTATTTAGCTGTATTGTGCAATTTATTGTGATGCAACGATTTATTAAAAAAATTTCAAATTTTAGTATATGAAAATAGGTATACCAATGTGCATTACGTATGTTTTTTTAGATTGTTTTGAAATTTACTTCTCGGTTTTCTAGCGCCTTACTTTTGTTACCTAGCACAGTTTTTTCATTTGAAAATGAACTGTCTTGGTGTATTGTGTAATTTATTATGAAAAAATGGCTTGATAAAAAATTTCCGAATTTTAGTATATGAAAATATGTATGCCAATGTACATTGTATAAGTTTTTGAGATTTTTTATAACCTTCCTTTTCGTTTATCTAGAGCCCAATATTTGGTACCCAACACAGTTTTTTTCGTTTGAAAATGAACTATCTTGGTGTATTGTGTAATTTATTGTGATAAAATGACTTGTCCAAAAAATTTCAAATTTTAGTATATAAAAATATGTATGTAAATGTTCATTGTATAAGTTTTTGAGATTTTTTAAAATCTTCCTTCTCGGTTTTCTAGAGTCCAACATTTGATACTCAACACAGTTTTTTCATTTGAAAATGAACTATCTTAGCGTTTTCTGCAATTTATTTTGATAAAATGGCTTGTCCAAAATTTTTAAAATTTTAGTATATGAATTAAATTATGTCAATGTGCATTGTATAAATTATTTAGATTTTACAATGAACTACCATCCTTCTCGTTTTTCTAGAGCCCAACATTTACTCAACACAGTTTTTTCGTTTGAAAATGAACTATCTTGGTGTATTGTGTAATTTATTGTGATAAAATGGCTTGACAAAAAATTTTCAAATTTTAGTATATGAAATACGTATGCGAATGTGAATTGTATAAGTTTTTGAGATTTTTTTAAAATCTTCCTTCTCGGTTTTCTAGAGCCCAACATTCGGTAACCAACACAGTTTTTCGTTTGAAAATGAACTATCCTGGTGTATTGTGCAATTTATTTTGACAAAATGGCTTGTCCAAAGTTTTTGAAATTTTAGGATATAAAAATAAGTATGTCAATGTGCATTGTATAAGTTCTTTAGATTTTTTTTTTAACCTTCCTTCTCGGTTTTCTAACGCCCAACATTCGGAACCCAGCATAGTTTTTGTATGAAAATAAATTATCTTAGTGTTTTGCAAATTTTATTTTGATAAAATGGCTTGTCCAAAAATTTTATGTACCTACTTATTGTTATTTGATGGTTGTTTATAGTTGATATTTTTTTATTGTCACATCCTGAGTCACTTTTGGGATATATTAAGAGTGTCACATGGTTGTTTGTTTCATTCTTTTTTTTATCAAATTATTTTCCAAGGATCATATTTTTTTTTTATCTCTTCATTTTTCCTATTTGTCACCATATAGCATTTCCATTTGAAATTTTATTATAGCTACCATCCTAATGAAGTTGATTTCCAATCCTTGATTTTCCTTTTGAATACATATTTTGAATGTTTGCTCTATTACATAACTTGGTCAGGACTCATGTGAAACTTATATTATCCACATAATATAAGTTAATCATGTCATAATATATACATATTAATAAACTTACAGAGGGGCGCATGGCAAGGGATTAAAGCAAAAATTAGAAATAACACCAGTGACCGAGAGATGATTGGTTCCAACTCACACATAAATTAAATTAGCCAAATGAAAACAAAAAGTAAAAATGTCGATTGATGAAACAAATAGAAACAAATACCGAACCAAAATTTCCACGGTTGTTACACCAGGCCAAAGAACATTTAATTCAATATATTACAAATTTTTTGGTTGGAAAAGAAGCATGATTTATATCTAGACTGTTACAGTAAGCCTAGTTTCAAACTAAATAAAATTGAATACAAAAAATGACTCACACACTCTTTATCACAGAAATAAATTAATTAAACCTATGAAAGCAACGAAATGTTATAAGTATGTACATCAAATTTTTGGACAAGCAATTTTATCAACACAAATTTCACAAAACATTAAGATAGTTCATTTACAAAAACTATGATGGGTCCCGAATGTTAGGCATTAGAAAATCGAAAACGAAGGTTAAAAAAATCTAAATTCTTTATACAATGCACATTGACATACTTTTTTTTAATATCCTAAAATTTCAAAAATTTTGAACAAGCCATTTTATCAAAATAAATTGCAGAAAATACTAAGATAGTTCATTTTTAAACGAAAAAACTGTGTTGGGTATCAAATGTTGGACTCTAGAAAACCGGGAAGGAAGATTTTAAAAAATCTCAAAAACTTATACAATGCACATTTACATACATATTTTTATATACTAAAATTTGAAATTTTTTGGACAAGTCATTTTATCACAATAAATTACACAATACACCAAGATAGTTCATTTTCAAACGAAAAAAACTGTGTTGGGTACCAAATGTTGGGCTCTAGATAAACGAAAAGGAAGGTTATAAAAAATCTCAAAAACTTATACAATGTACATTGGCATACATATTTTCATATTCTAAAATTCGGAAATTTTTTATCAAGCCATTTTTCCATAATAAATTACACAATACACCAAGACAGTTCATTTTCAAATGAAAAAACTGTGCTAGGTAATAAAAGTAAGGCTCTAGAAAACCGAGAAGTAAATTTCGAAACAATCTAAAAAAACATACGTAATGCACATTGGTATACCTATTTTCATATACTAAAATTTAAAATTTTTTTAATAAATCGTTGCATCACAATAAATTGCACAATACACCTAAATAGTTCATTTTCAGACGAAAAAACTATAGTAGGTAACAAAAGTTTGGCACTAGAAAACCAAGAAGGACAAGTCAAACAAATCTCAAAAAATTACATAATGAACATTGGCATATCTATTTTCATATTCTAAAATTTTAAAATTTTTTGACAAGCCGTTTTACACAATAGGTTGCGAAAAAAAATATCAAGAAAGTCATTTTCAGGATGAGAAAAACTGTGCAACATATCCAATGTTGAGTGCTAGAAAATGAATTCTTTTGGTCTGGTCTATAGCGGAGATCTCAGAATATGAATATTATATATGTTTATTATAAAAAAATATTATATTTTTTATTTAGATACTAATTACCTAAATTGGCATAAGACTATTTGTATATTATGTATTGTATTTCAATTGAATTATTCATTATTTTCAATCTATCACGTATTGTATTCTTATTTTAAGTGTATTTTTCTCATACTATACTCGATTAATATGATTCAAATTTTGTTAAAATCTTAATAAAAATGTCTACAACTCTTATATTTTGAGAATCTTCCAATTCGTAATGAATGATGATTGAAAAGTGGTTGTAAGTGTTGGAGAGAACGTACATCTCATGTTTACTTAAAGTTTTGATTATTATAAATTTCGAATTGAAAGATACTCAAAACATAAAAGTTATAGATCTCTTTTTTAAGTTTCCAACGCAATTTGAATCATCCAAATCGGACATCGTATGAGAAAGATACACTTAAAATACGAAACAGTGCGCAGAAAATGCTGGCCGCCATCTCAAATGGCGGCCAAGGAAGAAAAAAATCCATATTTTCAGACCTTGCTGAGGTGGCGTCCCGCGTGGCGCGTCCAGGTTGCAAACCAGGCCGCCAACTGAAGTGGCGGCCAGATTTAGGCCACTTGTGATATTATTTAGTAGCGTTAGGCCGGAAGTGAGATTTCCATTATAATTTAGGATTATTAAGAAAAAATTCCTTGGTAATCGGTATGGCACTGGATGACTGGACGAGAGATTTTCGGAATGTCATATCATATCATTCAATGATGAAATTAGCGACAGATTTAGATGGTTCAAATCAATATCTGATGTTTCACGGCAAGTCGGCAACCCATTTTCATTGAGGTATAACAAAGCACCAAACATAAAGACATTTGAAGCGTCTTGTATCTATGATTACTTATTATCTATGCTGTTAATTAAATTCAAAATGGTATATCAGAATTAATTAACTATCTAACTCCTGACATGAGTACAAAATATTAGGACTCACCGACTAAAGAATTTCCTCCAAGTGAATCTTGATCTGGCTAATTACAGTGACCCAGATCCCTGTTTCCATATGTGGCAAACATGAAACAATAAAATGCAGTACCTTAAGGGTACTTCAATCAATCTACCTCATTAAATAGAGCAAATAATTGTCCACAAAAGTAGATATTTATGATCTAGAATTTGTTGCAGAATTACACATACAATGTATGACGTTAATATAGATAACTTTTTTTTTTTTTTTCGGAATTAATTGACGGTGGCCGTCAATTTACATTAATATATATAAACTTACATTTTGTGAAATCGACATGCTTAAAGAAGTTGAAGGTATACTGTACTTAGTTGTACTATACCATTTTATAAATAACCAATTAGCTGATATTTTGTTTCCAAATTTTAACTTTTACAACTCATATAATGGATTTGAACCACTCAGGTGAATCTAAATATCAAAATCTTATAAGAAATAAAAATTTATCCTTCTAAATTTTAAGTTATAATGCTATGCTGTGATTAAGAATTATAAAATACGATTTTTTAATTATGCCAAAAGGAGTTATGTTAACTGGAAATATTTTTATGATGTACAAAAAAAAAAAAATTTCTGACTCCAACTTTACCAAATCAATATTACCCGAGGGCCACACGTTGGACAGTGCCCTTTTAAGTAATACCCGATCATGATCAATCTATCTCATTGATACAGATAAATAAATAAATGAATGTCCGAAAAAGTATAGATATTTATTGATATGCAGAATTACTACGCATTATGCTAAATAAAAATGTAAGATATTAATCTGGACTAAGATAACATATATGAATTTCGCTAGTTGATTCAAAAAAAATTTTATAACCAAAATTTATTCTTTTGATTAAATTTTTGTAGTCGAAATGCTTAAGTATCAGTCAATTCGAACTATCATAATACAAACTCTTAAATTATCGAAATCAAAATTAATTTTATGAAAATTAAGCATACAAAACGTTTCGTCCTTTTCTTCTTTTGAATTAATATCAACTAAAGTAATGCATTTAGAACCATCTTTTAATCTTGACGAAGCTAACAGCTCCTGAGTGAAAGTTACCAATTAAAAATCTGCTTTAAAAAGTTTATCGTGCATATCAAAAGTTGAGAAACTTAACTATTATCTGAATTGAAACCAGCTTTTAATTGGCGATTAAAGCTAACACTTCTTGAGTGAAAATTAGGAATTTATGCCTACGGGCTTTAATTTCAAAAAAAAAAAAATAGGAATTTAAACTCTGGTAAAAACATATTGTGAATATTAAAAGTTGAGAAACTAAATTATTACCTTTATATTAAAAGAAATAAAACTGAAATGATGCATTATTATTAATGGAGCGCTAATGGTAACCACTGTCCACTACACGTACTAGTTAACTTCAACATGCATAAATTTGGAGGTATTCAAAAGAAAAATGGTCCTTGGCACTAATTGATCAGATCAAGGATGAAACTTGAAAGCTTTTCCGAATCGCTTTCGCCTAGACCTGTCAAATGTGACTAACGATCACAGAAATGACTCTGATCTTTATTGTTATGTTAATTTGAACGGTACAGATTAAGTTGTCGTTAACCGTTCTGTTTATTATATACGGAAGACAAATCATATCCGTTAACTGTTTTGTTTAAATAATCGATTTAAACGGTTTCACGTTTATTTAACTACATAAATTTTAACAACTTTACAATCCCAGCATTTGTGCCTACTTGGCGATGAAAAATCCATAAATTTTACATAACAAAATTTTACAAGTGTGAAAATTGCAACACAGCAACAAACGCATGCATAAAAACAACTAATTTGAACAAAACATGTATGAAATTAACCCCCAATTACATCAATCAGAAGAACTCTGTTGCATGAAATTTAACAAACAACAAGTTAATACAGTAATTTTAACCCTGAATTACATCAATCTGAACCCAAAAAAATCAATCTCCATTCTCAGATGTGCACAATTGAACCCTCAATTAAATGATCAAGGCTTCAAATGTGCACAACCAACAAAAGCACATCCCATAACTACTTAACTATCTATCACTACTTAACTTGCAAATATAACACAACTACACAAGCATCATCAGTTCATCACTAAACTACTACTAGTAATAACTAATAAGTTTCTTACTAACATAGTATCATTCCTCATAGCCACTTAGCCAGCACAGCACTACACAACCTCATGTTTCATGGTTACAGCCTCCATCACTGGTCCACAGACCTTCACCGAAATTTTGACCATTCTCTGCATAACATAAATACATAAATCAGTGAAATATACAAATTAGTTTTTTTTTTAAAGATTAAAGAAAAAAAATAATAAAGGATGAGGGATCATTCATACCACTAATTGATGATCGCAGCCAATCTTGAGTGCATAGTAGAGCCTCAATGCTCTCATCAGAGAGAGCTTCTAATGGGACTAAGCACTCTACCACTTATACTAAAGGCAGATTCCGATGCCACCGTCGGATATTGGGACAGCCAAGATGTCCCGAGCTAATCACGATAGTACCGGATAATTCGGAACTTGCATTTTCCACCAAGTTAGGATGTCAAACTCCTCATCCACACTTGCTTGATCAAGATCAGTACCTATATTCAGTAAAAAAAAAGAATAAATATAATTGATCAATAGCAAATTAGCAATATACAAACTCAGTAGCAACAGATATAGGTACTGATCAGTACCCATATACTACAATTATACTAAATCAGTAGTAACATTTCCTAAATTATACTACAAATATAGTAAATTATATTAAATCATTAGCAACAAATCCTAAATTATAGTAGAAATATACTAAATTATACTAAATCAGTAGCAAATCAGTAGCAATAGATCCTAAATTATAGTAGAAATATACTAAATTATACTAAATCAGTAGTAACAGATCACAAATTTCACCTAAATACTCATCTAACTCTGATTTTGGGCCATCAGAGTTCTTCTTTTCTTTTAGAAAATCTTTTAGTCCAGCCCTTGTATTGCTAATAATAGTGGTAGCACCTTCTTTCTTCCTGTTAAGTAAAATTTTCAAGTTAAAAACAAATAAATAACAAAAATATTTGAATAAAGGATAAAATTGGAACTTAATCAAGTAGGTCTACCGCTTTGACAGCCCATCTTGGTTCTGGTCAGATGGACCATTATCAGCATTTGCTTCCACATACTCATTGAACATTTCTTTCATGCAATTTCTCAAGTTGTTAATAAATGAATCACAAGCTTCAGGGCATCAACATCATCCTCTATCCTTGCAATGTCCTCACGGGACTCTTCATGTATCCCAATACCCATACTAGGACAAACATGAAACATGTGTCACTGTGTCAGTACAACTGTATAAGTGTAGACTGTGTAGTAATAGAACAAGTAAAGCAACAAATTATAGAATTATGTCAACATTTGATGCAATAATTTGCTACCTAATTATATTAAGTCTAAAAATGCTACCTAATTATATTAAATCTAACAATTCAATTTTTAAGTCTAACAGTTCATCAAAAATATCAACAAGACAACAAGTGTACCTAATTATATTAAGTCTAACAGTTCATCAAAAATATCAACAAGACAACAAGTGCCAAAATAATAAAAATAGACAAATTATAAAACATACTCATCAGGATCACTAGAAAGGTCGGCGTCCGATGGATTATCTTCTCTGTCGGGTGAAACAATGTCGGATGAAACCACGATATCTGATAATTAGATGGGAAAAAATCAACACAAAATCAAAACTAGAAAAGAAATTTTAAAAATGAAACAATGCTAAATATTGAACAAAATGAAAAAATTACCTTCACACTAAGCAATGTGTTGTCTTTCTTCTTCTCCGCACCTCTTCCTTTTCCTCATATATACAATATAACCATTTTAACTAGAAGATGCAGAAAAATAAAGGACTGAACCAGATAAACAGCAAGAAAATACTGAATATTTAATAAAATGAAGAAATTACCCTTTGGACTAAGCAATCTTCTATCTTTTTTCTTCTCAGTCTCTCTTCCTTTTTTCCTTTCCTTTGTTCTGTTGTTTCCTTCCTCTGCCTCATATAACCAGGAAATAGTAGTAATGATTGTTGGTGTCGACATAGTCTTCAATCTTGACAAAAGATCTCGTCTCTGCCTCCCTTAACCTACTAAATCTTCAGCAAGTACACTAGATTTCTGAAAACATGATTGTTGTTGGTGTTTAGGAAATGACAAGGAACAAAATCATGACTTCTCACTTCTTAGTTTAGCTCAGAGACAGAGAGAAATGTGAGATTGATTGATGAGACTATGCGAATTGAGAGCAACGGAGAAAGAGGTAGAGAGCAGAGCTCAAGAAGCGTGCGAGAGAAACAAGGAAAAAGGAGGAGAAGACAGCGGCGCTAAGGAGTAATGATTGAGGGTCTGAGGCGCATATAGGGTTTTCTTACCAACCCTCGTTTCCTCCGCCGTATATCTGCTATTCAAATTATTCTACACTCGTAGAATATTATATGGAATAACGAAATAACGAAAACGAAACGACCCATTTCATTTATCGTATTTATTTACCACGTTATTCTACCCTGATTTCGTTACTGTTTCGCAACATGAAACGAAATAAAATTACTGTCCGTTAACCGTTCCGTTTGGGTTTACCGTCACGGCAAAGCGTGTTCTTTGCTTCCGTTGACAGGTCTACTTTCGCCATCATCTTTTTCTGTACACGTCTGCAGAACAGTCCCTTTTCATGGGGCCGTTAAAAGCGACGACTATTTCAGATCGGAGGTTTAACAATTTTGTGCAAGCTTGATAGCTTCTGTCAAGATTTCGAAGAAAAATAATAAAATTTGTGCAAGCTACCTGCCTGCCTTGTCTGTATTGAATTTCGGTCAAGTTCTGTTTATTTGGAACGCTGACAGAACAAATATTAACATTTTATCACATTCAAAACCAAAACAAGCACGAATCCACTGTCAAGCTCAGAAAACAATTAAAAACTACAAGCTTTTTCAGAGTTTAAAAAAAAAAATCTACTGCTTTGATATCATCTTCTGTAATTTGAACTTATACAAAAGCCTAAGTAAAAATTATTTTTGCTAAAATTTTATTACAATATTTGAAATATTTTTGTCCGATGTTGAAGTCGAAGCGGACGTGAATGTTACCTATGTCCATCAGTCCATTACATTAGTTAGGTAACATTCAGGTCCGCTTCGACTTCAACATCGGACAAAAATATTTCAAATATTGTAATAAATATTTTTGGTAATTCCATAAAGCTCTAAAATGAGAAAAAAAAATTCATACGTCGCCTGAGAGATTCGAACTCTCGCGGGGAAACCCCATGTACTTAGCAGGCACACGCCTTAACCACTCGGCCAAAGCGACGTCGTCTTGCAAATAATTAATTTAAGATAAGATATTTGATTCTACAATCCCCTCAATTCAGATCATGATATTTCCTTTCTCTTTCTGGTTGCGTTCCTGCCCAGGTTTAACTCGGAACAATTGCCAAGCTCCGATCAAACAAGTTAGACAGCAGAAGAGAATCTGACGCTATAGACCAAATTGAACCGCCTCTTGAACGAGAGAGAGAGAGAGAGAGAGAGAGGAGATGGAGGGAGAAGGAGCAGGAACAGCCGGAGTGGTGGGGTCAGCTTCGGCGCCGGACGAGCCGAGGGACGCGCGGGTGGTGCGCGAGATCCTCCGCTCTATGGGTCTCAGCGAAGGCGAGTACGAGCCCCGCGTCGTGCATCAACTACTTGAACTTGCCTACAGGTTAATATACTTGTCACCTCTTAGGTTTTACTTGTTCATGTCTTGCTATGTGGGAAAATTTGACTGCTTGACTAGGCTTGTACACTTCCATCTTTCTGGTTTTGGTCTCAGACATAGCCGTTCTGGGGTAAAATTAATTTGTCTTTCAAAGTTTTCCTATAGGTTCCAATTTTGATACTGCCACTATTTTGGGTACTTTGCTTCTCTTTTGTTATGTTCAATTTGGCATTTTTGGGGTTAATGGTTCACTAGCATTCATACAATTATCATGTTCTGGGTTTTCTCAACTGGATATTCTCTTTATGAGTGGGGGTTGGAGAGAAGACAGAGAAATTGTATTGTGTATGCTCAATTTGTCTTTCTTTTGTTTTTGATCTATTAACTTCCCTCGTCCAATAGTACCGTCAATGATGACACTGTTACATAATATGGTTAAAGCTTTTGAATTTTTGTGTACCATCTAGTTTTTGAAAAGAGGACGTCATTTGGGAAGGTATGTTGCAAAACTGTGGGAGAAAACAATCAGATCTGTTTTGCGCAGAATCTTGTGATATGGACTTGAGTTGGCACTGTTTTTGCCTGATTTTAATCACAAAAAAAAAAAAACCAGAGTTGTTGCCTGTTTTCAGCATTGTGTATTCATAATATGCATGTAAATTTTAACTTGTATGGAATAATGTCTAAAAAAAGTTGTTGGTTAAAACATGATTTAGGTATACAGTGGAAGTTCTATCAGATGCACAAGTATATGCTGAGCATGCTGGCAAACCAGCCAATGCCATAGACACAGAAGATGTTCGACTTGCAATCCAGTCAAAAGTCAACACTTCTTTCTCTCAGCCTCCTCCTCGAGAGGTACATTTAGACCTCACTGGTAAATTACAGTATGGCATCCACATCTAACTGCCACTAGTATGTTTACCTCAGCTGCCTAAATCAGCCTCGGAAAGAAGTATTGCTTTAGCTGGTAGGATTCTGTATGTTGCCATTGATCTCGGTACCAATCACCTTTCTGAACTGGGTTCTGGGGCTTACTGGTACATGTAAAGGAACCTTGGTTCTTGGAATTTTATTAGGCCAGGAACTGTTTACTGTCATAGGGCATTACAAAAAATTGATTTTTCTCTTTTCCTTTTTCACTTTCATTTTTAGATTCTATTAGAGCTGGCACGAAATAGAAACAAAATCCCTTTGCCAAAGTCAATTGCACCACCTGGCTCGATACCTCTTCCACCAGATGAAGACACCTTGATCAGCCCCAATTACCAACTTCTGATACCTACAAGACAACCGGCTCAAAATGAAGAGGTCGATGAAGCAACCGAAACCAACTCAGCAAACCCTAATGCTAACCCTAACCCAATGTTGTCAGAGCAGAGCGGTGTTACTGAACAACAGTCTCAGCAAGTTTTACAGAGAGTCTCTTTTCAGCTAGGCCCAGGCCAGCGTCGCTAAGCACTATTGGATTAGAAAGCAATAACTTAGAAAAATGGATGATTAGGTGGTATATTTATGTATCTGTGTCTGTATTAGTTGTACCTTATGTGCCTGTATTAGTTGTACCATATGTTTTGCAGAATGTTGGCTAGGGTTTTAGTTTTCCTTTCTTTGTTTTTAAATTTAGTTTATGATGGAAGGTGCTTATCTTGATGTATGAAATTTAGTTTGTGAAATTTTCGGAAAAGCAACACTCTGAGACGTATGAAATCGTGATTTAATCCTCGATCAATGAATTTAGTGTACATTGCAGACCCCAATTTGAGTCTATGAACAAAAAATTTAACAACTTATTAAAAGGACTTGGAGAGCTGAATTTGACACACGCTATTATGTGTAGGTTGCAATTGTAGTTGAACTGCACACCACTAGTTTCTAAATACATCTTGCACTTTATGGGTATTATTTATTTTACGTGTCAGCCTGTCAGGCGTAGAACTTTTAACTACGGTTGAAGAACACAGCCCGTAGGCAAGTGTAAAAGTTCACTAACTTCGCGATGTCTGCCCATTCAGGAGACATTTAGTCCCACAACCACGAGTCTTCTATATTTATGATTTATTCAAATCAAATTGGAGATTTAAGATCACTCCAAAATTTTCCCAAACAATGGTCACTCTTACATGCTTAACAGAACCCAGTGAGGATAGTTTGACAACAAATTCCAGTTGCCCTTCTTTTTCTTTTTCTTTTTTTTTTTATTGAAAAAAGAAAAGCCCGTAGGCAGCCCTTCTTTTTCTTTTGTACTTGATAGCTACTATCAAGTATTTCGGAAAAAAAAAAAACATCAGTCAAGTTCTCCAACCTGACATTTTTTTTTTATGCTAGGAATTTCTTCAATAAAATGTATTATATGTAGCTATGCAAGGACCCAAATGTCTTCTTTATTTGCATACCACTAAGTTTTTTGCATTCCAACATATTTACAGAGCGTGAAATTCCTGTACAATACTAAGAAAACAAGGAGTCAACTCGAAACACACACGACACAGGACCCAATTTACAAAGCAGACCTACCAATATGTACAATGGATGAAGCAAATGTTGCTTGGCATTCAGTTTCAACTTTCGTGTTAGTATTTAGCTAAGAAATGTAAATTTACACTTTCACTATAGGCCCTTGTCCTTTTTTGTATCTCCAATGAGCAGCTAAACCAAACTCGGCTTCAAGATGCATTTCTCTTGTTCGTACCTGTATTTCCAAAGGTATGTTCTCTTCAGTCATGACAACAGTGTGCAGGGACTGATACCTGCAAAAGAATAGTACAACATCAGTATGTTGAAGTTCATTTCAGATCAACAGTTAGCTCTTTCATTATGTACAGATAAGAAGTATAATTACAATTTCCAGCATCCATTGTACTTCTAATAAGAAACATACAGCATCTGTTTTTGGTAACACGTGCCAAATCATAACAATTAAGTGCAAGTCCAGCACAAAACAACCAAATTGCTCATATAATTGAGGGAAGATTCCTCAAACTTGGTCATGGTCTATTCCATTCTCTACTATAGAGGGGGCAAAGTTGTCAATGTTTTCATCAATGATTAATTATCAGCCATCAAGATAGCAGCAGCGCAATAAGGGAAGATTACAGCAAGTTAAATTCTATTAGAAATTTTGTTAGCTCAAGGTACAATTTCATTTAAATTATAAACTGAGGTCTAAGCTTGAAGTTCTGTGATTTCATATCATGGCATCACATGTTGCAGCAGCAGTACGTGTTCTCTTAATACTAATTGAACTAAATATTTATGTTATACTTTTGTGTCTAATCTGAAATCTTAGTACACATGAATTTCTTACAAACAGTTTTTAATAGAATATGCGCTTTTCATGACACGAGTACCCAGTTAGAAGTTACTTCCAAATATATTAAACGCTGTAATTTGCAAAGTGCAAAACTAAAAAAGTCTAATGTTTCAGTACCCGTTAGGTTTTGGATTGGTGATGTAGTCTTTGAACTTGACAACTCTGGGCCATGATTCGTTAATTATATCAAGTGCCAAGAAACAATCTCCCTTTGTCTCTAAAATTAGGCGTATGCCATGTAGGTCGTGTATCTGATCCAGTGAAAGATTTTTTCTACAAAAATAAAGCCAATGAAGTTAAAGAACAAGATTACATGAGGTAGTTTCTGTGTTTATAGTTTCATTTCGAATGCCAAAAAGATCTCAAAAATATTACATGAACTCCCATCAACTAGTAAAAGATCAAATATAACCATTTTTCCAACAAAGAAGTATTTCACCATTTACAATAGTCAATTCAATATCTTTATTTTTTAACACAACGAGTATAATAAGCAGAATAATACCTTAACATTTTTCTGTAAATGCTAGACAAGCTCTTCTCACGTCCATAAATGGAATGACATGCCACCATTCTCTCCTGAATAGCTCTTTCCAGCTTCTTCATTGCATCCGTTATCACATCATTTTTGTACAACTCCAGTACCCTCAGAGACAGCCTTTCATATTCCTCTGGATATATGTATTTAAAGCAGAAGTTTTCTAATTGCTCCTCGAATCTTTCAAAAGAAGCCTTTTCAAAGTCCTGATGCGGCTCAAGATGCAAGACCTAGCTAAACAAGAAGTCAATTCAAACAATGGACATTAATAGCTTGTACAAGTATTTTATAGCAGCACAATCATGTCTATTTTTGTCACTACTGTCATCAGCTTTGCAGTAAATCAAAAGTGGATTTCCAATCAAGTGGGGATATCATAGAAATTATAAGGGAAAAAAATTCCCCAAAACTGTTCAGAAATTCCCAGATCAATATTAAAAATATACCAAATGCAGATAATATTAGCCTCATTTTTTTTATAAGAAAACATACAAAAAAAAATTATTCAAGCACATCAAATCAAGGATCTTAAAAAATAAGCATAATGGCAATGTCAGCATCAGCATCTATTTTCTGAATTTTTCTAATGAGACAAACTTTTGTGTTACAGTGTTCCCAGTACAGTCGCATCTTTTTCATTTCAATTTAATGAACAATTCTGTGTTTTGTTTTGAAAGTCAACCGAGCTCCTGTACTGTAACTGCTTCATAATAAATCAATAATAGATTGTAAAGAGAAATTGCTGTGTTATTTTTGTTTTCTCTCACTGAACTACAGATTTTGAAGTTGTCAGACTTCATAGACAATAAAACAAATATTTTTGTTTTCTCAATTAGAGGTAAGAATTTTCAAATGATCTTTCCAAGTTAGGTAATTTTTCAAGTAACTCTTAAGTTTCCTTTTTCGTTTTGTTGACTCTCATTGTAACAAAAATCTTAATGCAGTTATATTTAATTGTTTTCTTATATAATTTTCAGTCCCTTTAATCAAAATAACACATCGAAATCAGGTATAATATCCAAGTGTCCAACCAAGGTCCAATTGCCTCAGAAATGAAGCAAAATATCCGATCAATTTTGAACTACCTCATAAATAATCCCAAGTAAACATAATCGAATTGTCATTCTGTTATCCGCTAAACTATAACGTACACAATTACACCCAAACAATAAAACAAACAACCACACATAATTCCTTCCTTATAAATCAAACATCAAAATATCACTAACACTAACCTGACGAGAGCGCTCGGCCTCAGAGAACAACCTCCCAGCAAACCCAGCTCTCGACACCAACTCCTTGCCATGAACCGGCTTCCGTCTGGGCCCCAATCGGAGAGCATCACCAAACCCTACCGTCAAATCCTTCACACGGTGGCCGGAGAGAACCCGATCAAGGCCGGACCTCGACAAATCGGGCTTCCCACTGCACGAAACCGAGCAAACTTCTCTCGGCTCTCTGCATCGCACTTGGTACAAGCTTCTGTGGGTCTGGTCGAATTCGGTAGAATTGTTAACGTACAACGCAACAGCCACCGCCATTGATTCGATTTGAGTTGATCGATTGTTAGAGAGAGAAGGAGAAGAGAGGAATTGAGTAACGAGAAAGGAAAGGAAAGGAAATGTGTAGATTTATACAACGAATATCTGATTTTAGAGTTAACCGTATAGTGATCGTGACTCGGTCGGATTTTCCGGGTTTGACGTAATATGTGAAACGTGAGGCGGGTCAGTATATGAGAAGATATTTAGCTATATATTTGTTTGGTATTGTTATCCCGCCACAGGGGATTCGGACTGGATATGTACGGAGGGAGAGCGGTCGTGTGTGTATATCGTGTTTAGTTTCCGTTTAGATAACTGATTACTTAGCTTGATCGCCGAGGTTCACGGTACTTTCTAGGCGAAATTTTGTCTCCAGTTTTAAAAGAACTGGAACTATCAGTAGCTGTTGTTGTCGGACGCGTTGAAGCGAGGTTGGTAGTTGATGACTGGAAGACTGGAGACGACAAAAACAGTTGATCTTATGGTTTTTCTGGACGAATGAGAAACTTTTATTTTCTAGATAAATGGATATCAACATGTCAGACTTGTTAAAACAGGAATAGTTGCATTTGTTTATACCAAAATTTTTGACAAATAATAAGGTAGTGGTAGTATTATGATGAGTTTTTTATTTTTGGAAGTTTCATCAAGATAAGGTTGGAATTAGTAAAACCGACACAATAATGAATAAATAAATTAGGTAGAGCCTTAGAAAATTGAAGCAAGATGACATGATTAATGTTACTCTTTTTTTTATTATTTTAGTACAGGTAATGAAGATTTTCGTATCAATCCTGGGGATAAGACGCTGTATTTTAACTTATTTTTGTTACTTTCTGTTACAAAATTTGACCTTAAAATATCTTTCAAAATTTACTTCGTCCGTTCCATTAAGTTGTTTGGATTTTTTCCTTATTTCATGATCATTGGTCTTTTCATCCAAATCAGCGATTCTTTCGTGGTCAAATTTAGCAGTCAAACGCAAAGTAACAGACAAAATATCAAAAATGAAATTAGCATTGTTGTCATCACTCTAACTTTTTATCCAAATTAGTGATGATGGCTCCATGTAATTGTCGTAAAATTGAAGCAAACATCATATTAAAGAAGTGGAAAAATCGCAATCTTTCTTAGTCTTTATATTATATACTGTCAACTAAATGTAATAAAGTTCTAGGTAGTCGCTACCTAGTATGTCAAAATAAAATAAAAAAAAAACACTAAATGTTATAAAGTTTTTTTTAGTAGAGATTGAGTTCAAAAAAGATGACTCTGTTGATTTATTTGCAAGTCGAATCAAGTAGAGTTTGTAATAAAATAAATTAAATTATCCAATTCAGACTAATTCAGGCTTAAACTCTACTGACCTCGAAATTAGCTTTCTATTTACTTTTATTACATTAAAAAATCCTAAATTGTAACTAATTATTTTACAAATAAATTTATTTCATTATCATATTCTGTTAATCTTATGATAAATTATTAATTATAAACATGTCGTGTTATATTAATGGGTAGATACTATAAATCAAATAGCATGATATACCGAGCTATATTCCTCTAGAGTTTGAATGAGCCGTTTCAAATAATTTTGAGCTTAATTCAAGCTAGTAAAAAGCGAAATCTAGTCAAACGAGTAAAAAACAATAGAATTTAACACAAACAAGCTATCATGCAACAAAAATGTAACAAATTATTTTCTACAGAATGAAGAAGATATATTATTTTATTAGAAATAAATTAGATATCATTTTATCAGAATGAAAATAGGCATTTTTTTTTTATTCTTTTGCCTCTAGAAATCCATGCTATTGGACTTGCCAACAAGTTCTCGGAAAAAAAAAAGAATAGAAAGATATTTATGTTTAATTGAGTAAACTTTGATGCCAAAATATAAAATAAAAAATGAGAATGACCATACTGCTATTAATATGTAAACAACTCTTGTAGGCTGAAATTTTAAATCGTTGGATCTCTTCACGATTCATGCTTTGATGATAATGGTTGGCTCAGATTGTGGCGCTGAGGTGAAGCGATTCATTAATTTTTCTTCCGTTTCTGTTAGCTTTCACCTTTTCCTTACTTTTTTTTTTTCTCTCTTTTGTCTCTTCTTCCTTCGAAAGAACAAAAAAAAAATCGATCGCAGATGCCTCCACCTCCTCCCCTCTATTGACGCCTCTCTCGACCTCCTTAAACCCTAAAAGTTCCGTCCCCCTTGTCCTCCTCACCTCTTCTCTCGCCTGTCTACATGATATGGAAGTAGAGACACTTCGAAACCCTCTCTCTTGGCGATTTGGCAGTAAGCATCTTTCCCTCTTTCCCTCTATATGTTTAAGATTGGATTTTGCCAATTTGATAGTCAATTGATAGTCGCATTGACTCAATTTCAGATTGGTTTTTGCCAATTTGATATAATTTGTTAAGCCTCTTTCCCTATTGTGAAGTTGAATAACTTTGTAGTTTCATGAATAATGAATTCAAGTTGTGATTTGACTTTCCAAGTTCAGATTGATTCAGATTGGGCTCAACTGTGCATTGATTTTGGTTTTGTTTGTCAGACATGCTAAAATGAGGTGCTACTCTAGTTTGAATCAGGTTGTTAACGAATGATGTAATTAACAGTTTCAAATGGCAATAAAAGTGTACCAGAAACAAAAGAAGGAGACCCGGGAAGAGGTAGACATAGGTGTGATAGGAACGTTTTCGTTGCTGAAGAGGAAAACTAGGGAAGTGGTTTGTCTTCAGCCTAATTGCAATAATAAGGTATATGCCATTCTAATTGTTGTTCTCTATTATTGGTTTTGTTTTTGTGTAATAATTGGGATAGAAGTATACGCATTGAGTTGAGATTCGGAGGGTTCAAAAGTAACTAACATCGGATGTACCAGTAGATAGAAGGTATTGGTACACTTATTAGTGCGGATTTGATGGAGATTCTAGTTGACAGTGCTGAGGGTCTTTAGAACTTTTTTTATATTTCTTCAAGTTGTACACTAGATAGAAGGCACTGGTACCCTTATTACCATTTGGTTGAATGAATTGTACATATTTTGTTAACTTACTAATATGTAACTTTTTGTAGGGAGCATTGTAAAATTGCAAGAGGAAGATGACGAATTGACAATTTTTTAGAAGGTAAATATTTTTTGAGAACGATGAAGATGAGATTATTTATATGTTATGGCTGTTTTGTTTGCTTTAGCATGCTTTTATAGTTTCTATTATGACCATTTATATAGCAATCAATTTTGAATTTTCGTAGGTTTTCTGTTTGACTTTTCTAAAATAGTGCGATTGTACTGATTCATTGCAATTAGATTATATCTGATGTATTCCTTGCAACTATGAACTGATTCATTTTTGTTCCCTTGATTACTTTTGTTGGAGTTATGTCCTAGAAGTCAATATTTAATGACTTAATTTTTTAGTTTAGGTTAATAGTGATATTTAATCATTTGTTCCTAGAATTTATTATTGACAGATCATTCAGGTTGAGGATCTGAATTGTAGATCTCTGTGGATCATTCATTAGAATGACAATAATAAATCTAAATTGTCTACAATCTTGATAATTAACAAGGAACATTAATTATCGGATAAGATTAGTATGCAAGTTAAGTGATGATTAAGTTCTACAAATCATAGGTAATGAGTTACCAACTTAATTGCATATGTGTATGTTATTGGAACATAGTACATGACTTGACCCAATGACAACATATGGATTGTGTTATGTGTCATTGTTTATTTCATATGAGTTTGATTATATGTTTGAGATGTTCAACTTTTCCACATGAGGATAGGTTTTATAAATATCGTCTAACGTTGATTCCTGATAAAGGCTGCTATATGGACTTTATTTATGCTCTCTTGAATTGTGCGGGGAAAAGTTGTTCATCAAGAAAACCGTGTGTCCCTCATTAATACACTTAATGAGTGACGATATTTGTTTGGGCCCCTTGATGGAGTTGGATCGTATGCATGCAAACTAGACGATCAACTCTTGATAAAGAAATGTATAATCTGCAAGAATGACACACTCATAACTTGGATTATACAATGATATCATGTGACATAAGAATCGGACAAGGAAATACCATTATTTCTTATGCAGGATTGAGATATTGTAGCAGTACATTATTTATGCGAATTAGGAATCATAACGTGTTGCTAAATACCGCGTATGATTATTGGAAATAAATAGTGATTTATTCTCCATGGCCAACATATCATAAATCCTCAAAGGGTCACACAAATAGGACTTTACCACACAATGCATTATCTATTTATTCCCAATAGTGTGTATTGCGGAAATATGATAAGTTGATGAATTAATTATATATCGTTATGAACCATTATAATTAATTGAGTCAAAGAGATCATATAGAAATAAATTAATGCATTATCTAATCCCAAAATAATTATTAATGAGTTAATAATAAATTTTAGATCAACACATTTTAATATAAATGGTTATATTGATTAATTGGGCCGTTATTTAATAGGAAAATATATAGCCCAATTATAGAGCAAACTAATGGGACATTAATTATATGAATTAATGACCCAAATGAGTGTGAGAAGTGGCCCAACAAGGACCTAATTCGTGGCTGCCCATAGGGTGGCAAGAGATGTAATTTTGGAGAAGTTTTTCCAAGGGTTTGAGCTCTATAAAAAGACACCTTTGGAGGCTCCAAGAGCTAGCTTTCTCTTCCCTCTCTTTCTTTCCCTTGTGACTGCCACAAACCTCCTCATTTCTCCCTCTTTTGCTCATGTGTTGAGCTCTCTTCTCCATTTAAATGAAATATTTAATTGCTAGAAGAGAGAAAGCTAATGAGATTAGGCTTGTTCTTGGGTGTGCTAGCACATACCTTGAGAACGTGATTAATCTCCTTGGTAGACTCGAGACCGGCGGCGCAACCATGGTGGTGGTGGTGGTGGAGAAGGCACGCCATCGACTCTCAAGCCATGGATTCGAGCCTCATGAATGGGATTTCATGAGAGGTATAATTTCTCCTACCCGTTTCTCATGAATTGCGTGTGAATGGCCTTAAGCCTAGATTCTATGTGCTTAATTTAGTGTTTTGTGCTAATTGTTGGTTCTAAAATAAAAATTGAGCACTTCCTAACAATTTTTTATGAATAAATCTTGCATAATTAGTAGTAGCATTCATATTCTATTCTCATATTTCATAAAATACCAAATATAATTGAGCCAGACATGTAAATAGTAAAACAAAAAAAAAATTGTTCAATTTTATCACGCTTTCATTCACACATACTTTTGCATTATAACATCATACAGCTATAAAAACAATTCTTTACACATAAATGAGATAATTGTAATATACCAGGAAAGATCCAAAATAAAAGATGCAAATAATCCATACTACAACAATCAGCTTATTTTATTGATGTACTGAGAAAAGAAAGTGAAACTGGGAAAGCCAAGCATGAATTGCGAAAAAAAGATTGTCCATTGGATGTCCAACTTATTCAGCCTCATCTTCATATCATCCATCACTTTTTCCTCTTTGTGTTTTATCTGCAAAGGAAATATGATTAAATATAAGGTTGAAAAATGGGCCTTAAATGAAGTTCTATTGTAGAGGTGACCAGTACAGAGGCTTGTAGCAGTCAAGGGGTTATTTTGACTGCTTGCTTTACTGGGTCATGATCATACATGATAAACTTACTAGATAGTAGAAGTTCTAAAAAAACTTCTAACGAAAATTCTTTTCAGACAATAATCTCTTATAGAGAATTCTCGTACAATCAGTGTCTCATAACAAAAGATTAAAGAGTTGAGAAGATTAGGTTCTAGAAAATTAGAGAAAAATAGGCTTAACAGATAGTAAAGAGGAAGAATGGAAGGGATAACACAGCCATGGAGCGAACTGACAACGAAGAAGGTGAAGTTGATATACCACTGGCACAACCTAGGGTTTGTTTGGGTTGGTGAACTGATGACAAATATTTTGTTAAAATTCAGAAGCTATGTAAAAAAAAAAAAAAAAATCAGATTTAGAAGTTGATTAATTTAGAACTTACTCACAAATAGGCACCTACCTAAGATCAGTAATAAATTGATTAATTAGCCTAAGACCAGTAAATCTTAGTTTGTGCTGCAATTTGAAGTGATAGAGAGAAGGTTTACTACTTGAATTTTGCAAAGTTTATAACTTTGACAAAAGGCACACACTACAATTTTGCACAATTTATAACTACAATTTTTCAATTGCAAAGAGAAACCATTGTAAGAGAAACCATTTGGATGCCAAATCCATAGCTTTGAAAGTGAATGACAGGCGGGAGACATACAATAACCTCTATTCCTTACTTCACAGTGTTTTCTTTGACTTGATCGATTATGCATTACTTGATGAACATACCCTCAAAATTGTGGTTGATGGCATGAATGGTCTGAGAATATCTCTGTGTAACAGTACGAGAGAGGGTGTTGGCAATACTGACAGTAATATAGGAGACGGTGAAACTGGTTCTAGTGTGGTCGGTGTAGATGGTGACTCAAACCAAGAAGCAATGAAATATCCAATTAAGAGGAGAAAAAGGGATTGGCATCCCACCCAAAGATGGAAGTCTTAGGAAGAAAGAATTCGTGATAAGATGAAACAGAAGAATAAGAAGTTGACTGAGGTGGAGGGGAATGCTAATGGTAGAGCTGGTTGTTCTCGTGTCAAGAGGAGTAAAAAAAATAGAAATTTAGATTTTTTAAATAGTTGATATATGTAACCATATGGGATTTCATATATATATATATATATTTAAAAGGGAGTATCTCGTGTATGCATTATAGTAAAATTTAAATAAATCATTATGGATGAACGTTAATTTTATTAAAATAATGTAAACATTTTATACAAATTATTAGACATAGAGACGTTAATTTTATCATTGTAAATTAAAAAGTTTTGTTAAAATTGTATGAATCATCACGATTTTTCGATGGTATGCACCCTTTTATTCACTTTATAAACTTTTTCGATTTATTTAATTTTTTGAATCAAATTAAAAATAAAATAAAAGAACGCTCTTTCCTCTCACGGACTGACACCCTTGCTCTCTACTTCTCTCCACTCTCACTCCCGAGGATTCATAACTTCTCTACTCGTTTTTCACTCTCTCCCATAGGGTTAGGTTTACCATTTGCTCTCGCCATCCCGATTTCTCTTTTCCATCTTCGATCTCGCATCCTTGATCCCTCATCATCTCTCTCAAGAATCTCTGTTTGTTCTGATCAGCGACAATGGTGAAAAAGGGGTCTACAATGACGTCCAAAGGAAAATGACGATCTAAATCGCCACTCAAACCTGGTTTGTCTACATATCTACTTCCTTCCTATTATTATTTGTATTTGTATTCGTTAGAAATTGATTAGTTTTAGGATTAAGGATTGACACCGTTTATAAAGAAATTGGACAAAAATGGTTGAAGAGGAGGGGTTTAATGCACATTTATAAACACACATTTGTTGTTTTGTTCAATTCTTGTAATATTGTCATCAATTAATAAGTTGATATTTTGATTTTAGGGTTTACATGTTAATCAAATAAGTCAGATGTCATCAATTATATTGCGTTTTTGTGATCACAGTGAAGGCACCTTCTTCAAAAGGCGGTGTAAAAAGCCCGTGCTGGTTCATATTCTCAAAAGGCATCTTCGTCTCGAAGATGTCAGAATGCAACTGCTGCAGCACCTGCTCTATTTGGTTAGATTTTCAACTGCTTTTCAACTTTATTGTTTCTTATTATTAACTTACATTTTGCTAGTTGATTTATCCGTTACATTTTACTTTCATCTTTTTGATATATGTTTGTTGTGATTTTTTTTTGTGAATAACAAATAGTAAAAAGTTCATTGCACGGTGTAAACCAGGTCACATATTGGTTTTCTATGAGAGAGATGTTGTGCCCAAAATGTCAGTTTTGCAAAGGGATAGGTCTATGAACACTCATTTTGCACATCTATTCCAAATGCCTAAAGCATTGCTTTCCTCACCACTCTTGACAAAAGTGGTCGATCTCTATGACCCTGCAGGTCAATGCTTTAAAATTGATGGTGTTTCCTCCCATTCACATCAAAATATATTGGCATTGCACTCAGTATTTTTTATTTTTGAATCATTCTATTTATGTTTGTTTATCTTGTTTGTCAAACATATTAGAGTAACTAAATAGATAGAATGGAGCTAATAGTTACACCCAATGGAGTAAGTTATTCGAATAAGGAATTTGTTGTCAATTATAGGGGAGCATTTATGGTTTGTAAGTTATTTGTTTCAGGGAGTATATTAACCTGACAGAGGGAGTATGTTAGCTTGAGAGAGGGAGTATCTTAGTATGACAGAGGAAAAAGCAATTAACTAAATAGAAATTTTGTTTATTATTAGGTTTGCGTGATGGTGGCATTTTTATCAAGTTGGAAGATGAAAATGGCAGGGCTAAGAAGCTTGGTGATTCTAATTCCCGTCTGCATCAAGCATATTTTAAATGGAAGTCGAAGGTGAGTTACAAGGATCTGGAGAGAGAAATAAAAAAATATTGCTGGTAGTGATGATGATGTGGAAGATTTTGTTGCGCTCATGATTCTTCACCTTTTCACTGTTTTCTTGCTTTGTGCATTACATGGGCTAGCAGCACTCCATATGATAAAATATGTCGAGGATTTGGATAAGCTCTGGGAGTATAATTGGTCTGATGTTGTAACTACAGCAATAATTGATCAATTCAGAGACGTGAAAATACAAATCCAGATTCAAATCAGTTGTTCTAGCACAAAATATACATATAAAAGTAAAAATCAAGGAGAAAGGAAGCATAATTATCCAAACTTTCGACAAATGATGAATTAAGAGCACGCACTTCAATTGATCGCCAGAAATCGTCGTAACATAGCTAGGGGTGAAAACGGGGCGGATACGGAGCGGATAGTGCTCATACCATATCCGTATTCATATTTTTTTTCGGATACGGATACGAATGCAGATATGTTCGGATACGGATACGCGCGGATGTTAAACGGATACGAATACGGTTCGGATATTGTCGGATATGGATACGAATACGGATATATTTTGTCGGATACGGATAATATTTTGCTCAATTTATTTTATTAAACAAATGACAATATTCAATAGGAAGAGAGTGTAATGTTTACTTTTGTTTTATGACTACTATGGAATTAACTTTAAAAAAATAGACAATAGAAAAAAAATTAACTTTTAATGTTGTTATCATATATAATCATATTGATAATAGAAAAAAAAATTAATTTTATATTACTAGTCCCAATCAAAATATTATTGTAAGAGGATATATCTAATAAAAGCCTTCTCTCTAATGTAGAGAAGTAATTATATTATCATCTTGTGCCATTAAAAATACGGTTAAACGGATTAATATCTATCGGATACGGATAATATCCATATTTTTTTTGTCGGATACAGATACGAATCGGATAATGTCAAAACCATATCCGTATCCATATTTTTTTTGTCGGATACGAATATGGATACGGATATGTTCGGATACGGATACGGTTCGGATATTATACTCATTTTTCGGATTCGGATACGGTTCGGAGCGGGGTTTATCCGCACCGTTTTCATCCCTAAACATAGCCCGATCTGTGTAAAAATGGCACAAAAATCATCTATTCAGAAGAAAAACGCAATAGACGTGCGATAAAGTGATCAATTAAGAAATCTTACCTGAAATATAAAGAGAGAAAGAGGGATCAATGAAGGTTTTTCGTAGAGAGAGAAAAAGCGATGGAGGTTTTTACGGAGAGAGAGAGGTTTTTCGAAGAGGGAGAGAGATAAAGAGGAATTTATACGGAGGTTTCCAATTCAATTTTGAAAATGGACTTTATTGGCGCGTGATTAACGGGATGAAATTAAAATCACGTGACAAAAAAGAGGAAGGAGTTAGCGCCTGATTGCTTGATTGTTTGAAAAATTGATTGTCTTAAGCAATTCTCGATTTTTGACCATAACAGAGCCAGATTAGGAGGGCTTTGCATGGCAATAATTCATTTTCCAATCTCCAGTGATTTTAAGAAATCAGGAACACCATTGATTATCTAGTACCATTCAGTATAGCTTCGGTTGATTACGCATCATCAATTCAATCAAAATTTTCAGCAGCTGATTATCTAATTGAATCAAAAGCGAAGAGACAAGGAGCAAATCTTCAAAATTAATTTGCGAGAGGTGGAGACAGCAGCAGAGAGAATCTCAAAGCACACATATGGATTCAGTCACACATTGCTTCAAATTAATTTGAACAAGTCACACATATGGATAAGGTAAAATTTTTTTCAGACTGCTCGAATCTGGTACGGGCAGTGAACCAGGGGAATATAGATGATTTGCCGTCATGGAGGGCAAGGCAGACTGTGCACAGTATCATACATCAACTAGAAGAAAGCCAGCAAAGTGTAACCATCCATCATGTACGCAGGGAAGCAGTGCATCAGGCTCACAATTGCTCACAATTTGGCAAACTCTGTCAGAAGGCAAGGAAATGATTACAGGGGCCAACCAGATTGGCTTTTGAAACAACGTGAGGGAATTAGAGATGAGTTGGATATGTCCTTTTTCGACAAGGTGCAGCAAGAACCTCCTTGATTAATTCTCTTTTTTAAAGTCTATACTGGTGCCAATTGATAGATGTAGTTATGTTTTTGTTTTCCTCTGTTTCTTCTTTGACTAGTGTTGTATTAGGCTACTTTATTTTCAATTTAGGTTTGCTGTTAGATTTTCTGGGCACCCGTTTTCTTTATCGTTGTTAAAACATTAATTGTACTATGTTTTTTTTTTCAATGCATATGCCTATGGGCTTTTCATCAAAAAAAAAAAAAAAAATCTCAAAGCAATTGGACGCCAGCTAGCTGTAACTCTTGTCGGCCATATTTTCTCACGGATGAGATAATTGTATTTATTTAGGTGGAAAGTTTTTTTTTTAATTTAAACAGGATACATATCAAATTATGTTTTATCTTAAACATGATACATATCAAAGTAATCAAACTAACACATGTGAGGAACAAACATAATGATACATATTCCAATGGGGATGCCCTGACAGTTTTAGTCACCTTGGACTAGACATCGATCAAATCTGCAGATTAAACATATACAGTACATAAAATTGTTTTCCTGAATGTAATACAACATATATATAATATATAATACCATATCATTATATGTCGTAAAGCAATCCAGAAGTACTATTAAAATCCGCACACATACTTTACCAACCGTTTCAAATTCTCCCTTGAGCTACCATTTTCCTCAACTGCTGCAGTAACCATGTACTTGAGCTCATGCACTTTTTCTCTCATTTTCTTTCCTTCATTTGTTTTAAACACCACATCCAAAGCCTTAACAACCCCTTTCTCAGTGAAACATCTTTCATCCAGCACAACTCCAAAATTCCAGACAAATGAAACCGACCTCGCATTTATTACTTGGTCTGCAAAGAATGGTCTACAAACCAGCGGAACCCCTCCGACAATGCTTTCAAGTACTGAGTTCCACCCGCAATGACTAACAAATGCACCTAAAGCAGGATGTTTTAGCACAGTAGTTTGTGGTGTCCATGGAACAATTCTCCCCTTTCCAGTCTCGTTCATCCTATCTATAAATCCTGATGGAAGAAGATTTTGGGTCTCTTCTTTTAAAGACCAAAGAAATGGCACATCACTTGCTTCCAAGCCCTTGGCAAGGGTAGCTAGCTCAGATGGATGAATAAATGCAATAGTACCTAAGCTGACATAAGCAACAGTTGCCTGATCATGCTGGTCAAGCCAAGAGAGACAACTATATGGGTCAGTAGGAGGCTCGTTTTTGGATGAATTAAGAAGATAAAATGGGCCTACAGGAAAATTATTGGAGAATTTGTTTTGAAAATAAGAGTCGAGGGTGGGTTCTAATCCTTGGATTGTGTTTAACACGAGTACGTCTGAGTCTAGCAGCCTATGAGCCGAGCGATCCAATATCATGTAGTATACAAAATTGGGATTGCCGGTGTTGATGCCCGCAGGAATGTCAGTAGCACGGTAGTTGGAGAGGCATGGAAGAAAGCTGAGCAGCTTGTCACCATAGGATCTAATGGCTTTGCAAATAAAATGAAACAGTTAAGAGGCCTAGCTAGAAGCTAAATGATATATATGGACCGGTGTAGGGACATATCCCGTCTGTCATATATTAATACAGGTGTGTGACTAGTTAAGGGTGCAAAACTGGACTGTTATATGCACTCAGGCAAACATGATATCTAGCTACCAGCCATTGCTTAACTGGGAGTTCCATATGTTGAAATTATTTAGCCTAATATGCGAGACCTTTAATCAATTTATTAAACCAATGAGCTGAATGTATCTAAGTCACTAGTACTGTGACTCTTGTTTATTTGCTATAATTAAATACCTGTATCGCTAGCTTCTTGAGTTCTTTTAAGAAAACACACAAATAAACTAATGATCGTAAATAGAAAACTATAAACTAAATGCATATTAATATTATGTAGAAAACCTTCTCACGATGCATGTACGAATTTACTTAAAAATTATGACCATTATAAAATATAAATTTCAATTTGAAATCCGACATTAGAGGCATGATCGATCTTTGTATATATATCTATGTCATTCAAAAATAAAATGAAAACATTTTGAAATAAATTTTGCCGTTCATTAAATCTTTATTTATATTCTTTGATGAAATGGAATTGTACTTAAATTATGTAAATGATACACAACCAAACTAATCAGTTAAACATAATATGCCTATAGGCTATAATTAATATGTTTCTCACTTTCAATCTTGTTTCGTTAATTTTTTTTGAGATAAATTTAAGATTGTAAAGTTAATTTATAACTATCAGTAAAAGTCCAATGTCAATAGTGCTATTAGTCGCAAGTATAATATTTTTATTTTCTTTGTTTCTTTTTGAAAAACAGTCACCAAAAAAAGACGACCTGCATACTTTACTGATGCAAAAAGAGTATAATATTTTTATTAATTTATAAAAAAGGCACAATTAAGTCTCTCATCTTTAAATACTTTAAAAAAATTTCTACCAGCAGGCCGGCCGCCTACAGTGCCTGACTATAATTATGTATATAGTATTATACAGAGAAGCAAGATAGAGACTATTATAGAGACCCACAAGGCACAATGCTCACATGATCTTTGTGGACGAATGCTCACATTATTTCGTTGGTATCCATGCATCGTGGCGCGTAATGAACAAAAAGATGGGACCAAATGGAGTGAACCTTTACTGAGATAACCAAGTCCGGACCAGCAATATTTTGTAAACCGGCCCGAACCGACCAGCCGAACCAATTGGATCGGAAATCAGAGGGTGGTCCATTTTCGGTTTAACCATCCATTTCCAGTTTTCTGATTCAACTGCAATTAGACCGGTTGGTAGGGCCACACGATTGCTTTACCGGTTCATTCTCCGGTTCGGTTTTAAGAATATTGCGACCAGTGGTCTATACTGAGATATTGTCAAGTCGGGACCAAATTAATAGAGGTGGACCGTGGACGCATATATACTGAGATGTTGGCAAGTGATTAATTATTTTTGTATCATTAATTAATCGTATGGATAAAATTACGTTATAATTATAAATACTTCAATTTCAAGTTGGAAAATCACTGTTCCATAACTTGCTATCACAGCCATCCAATTTTCTGTCCGTCTGGATGGATTCGATCTCCTGCGTTGGTCTCCACTATGGGTTCGCTCTGTTCTGTGCTTGGGTTTTGTTGTGTTCCTTTTTGAGTGGCTGATTGTGTCTGCTATGTTTCTGTGTAAGGAGAATAGGGATGCACGAACGCCTATACGGAACACGGAACAACAGATGCCTACTTCCTTTTCCCTCTCTCTCTCTCTCTCTCTCTCTCTCGATTCTTCTTCGAGCTCCATTGGCATTATTCAGAGCGGGACAGCGCAGCTCCCTACGCGAGGGTGACGGATCTCAATCTCTTCATCGCCATATTTTGGAGGCCTCCGATCCCCATCGTCAATGACGATGGTACACCTCTTCCGATCAAGCTCCATATTTAGTCTTCTTGGCTCCCTTTTTGTCCATCTTTCTTCGAGGAGTGATCTGCTGTTGTTTCAGAGGGAGGCGTCGGCGGACTTGGAAAAAACGCTGCGATTAGTGTTGGAAACTGGTAGCATTCAACAGGTATTGCTTCCCTTTCTTTAGGAACTTTACATGTTCGCTAATAAAATGTGCTAAATTAGTTCAAGATTGTGGATTTATCGTTTAATGAGGACAGATCGAGGAAAAGCCGTCTTCTTCTTTTTTTTCCTTATTTTTTTTAATGAATCGATACTTACAACTTTGTAGTCTGGTAGAAAGAAAATTATTTTATTTCAATTTTTACTTTAGATGAAAAAAAATGTTCATCCCGCTGCTTTGTATTCAGAAAAACCCAAGGAGCCATCAAAAGAGTAGAAAGCCAGAAACAAAAATCTGGAAAAGATAAACCATAGATTAATGGAGATGCAGTAGCTCACTCAACTAATGTGGAGAAATTTGTAGAGAAAGTCCTTGAAAAGATTCCAACATATTTTTATCAGAGGCAAGTTGTCAAATTATCACAAAATGTTTTGTTTTGTATTTGTGATATACTATATATTTATTTAACTAGATCTAATTACAGCTGACTAAGCGATCTAATGCTGTAGATGGCGACATTAAAGATCATGTGTTGGAAGGGGTAAAACAGTCTGATAGTTTTGATCTATTGAGAAGAATAAATAGTTTGTTAATTGAGAGGAATAAATAAGTGTGTTAGGCCCTCTTTTCTCTGCTCATGTAAGTAAGGTTCAAAAAAATACCATCGGGAGTACTATTTAATGTACTGAAATTTTGAGGCACCACATGTAGGATTAATTATTGTACAGCAAAAAAAAAAAGTACCGTCAGAAAATTTATTTGTATTTTTCATCATCTTAGGAGCATGAGACTTGGTAAACTTCTTTGTTCGACTTGGTTGTCATATATGCTTCTATTGCACTTCTAGAAATGAATTTTAGTACCCATCTCCTGATCCTTTTATAATCTTTATTCCCCATGTAGAACTAATAGAAAATGATGGGTTACCTACTGGTACAAATCTTAATTGGTACAAGAATTAAGGAACTAATGCAGGGGGCATTTTTGGTAACTACAAAAATAATTATATGTATTTACACTATAGTAGTACATCATGATCTTAGCGTTGAACGGTTTTGAAATAATTTTACAATCTAACAATTTATGTACATGTGTCGGATCACAAGATTGTTATTTGAAGCTAATAATGTGAATTTTTTTTTTTATAGTTTTGTTGAGCACAGTTTTGAGCTTAGAGGTGAGGATGGTTCAAGCTGCCACAAGTGCATTTGTTCAAGGTAAAGTGATGTTTCAGCATGTGCACTTTAGTGATCATCTTCTATAAAAAACCAAATCATATTGTACTCATGCATTTGCTTGCATATGTTGCATGTGATCATTGTACCAATGAAGTTTGTAATTGGTTAGTATTGATTATTAGTCGTTTTATGATTATTTCTGTATTAATTGATGGTTAAGAGTAGTTACGCTAGAATAGGATCATGATATGCATTAATATGTCGGAGATGTTGTAAATTTTTGTTTACTTCTGTTTTCATATATTTTTCAACGCATAGAAATAGTACTATAATACTGAAACCAACAAAATATTAAAAAATAAAACTAGGTCATGCGAAGCCTAGGATTTGAAGAGGTAATCAAAATGAGTGGAGGAATATTTAGGCTGTTATAAGCACAATAAATTTATAGTTATGGATATTTTGTTTTTTTTGTTGATGATACGTACTGCAAATGAACAGGTTGATTTTTCCTTTTACCTGCGATTATGAATATTATTTATACATGCCGAGCTTGCAGCAGTAGTACCTTGGACAGAGACGGTTTGACAAAGTCACTACTTTCAATTCACCAAGAGGGATTCCCTACAACTTGAGGCTTCTTTTTTGCAGGTAAAAGGAATAAAGATAATGACAAAATAAATACTGATTTTTAGATTATCTATATAATTTCATGTTATACTTTTTATCTGAATCTGTTGACCATTGTTAAACTACAGAGGGAAGAAGAGCTGCGCGCATATTGGTGGAAAGAGTACAGAGAGTGCAATAAAGGCCCAAGCAGGTCCTGCTCTATCGTTAAAAATACTGAATCGGACGATTCATATATAGTTCTGGAAGAACGGGCTGGTGTACCCATCAAGGAAGGTCTCTATAAGGTGAAGAAATTTAAAAGAGTAATTAACTCAACATATTTCAGTTCTTTGCAAACGACGCCCAATCGTAATGTATGTACCTAATAGATGTACACGTAATGTATGTACCTAATAGATGTACAGTGAAGCAAAACTCATACAATTTTTTCTGGTACGAATTGAACCAAAACTCTTAATAACACACTCCTGCAATGCAAACTTGAAACTCGACACTGTTAATTATGCTTTCGTTGCAGTGAGGTTCTCTTCGGTGAAAGACTTAACTATTTTAAATAATATGGATCAATTTTGATCTATTGTTAATTGTGGCATTTGTACAGTGAGGTCATCCTTGGTTTTGAGTTCTCAGATAAATCTTCAGACCATTCCTTATTGATGAATTTTGCTTAAGTTACTAACAAAACAGACTCCTAATTACTGCTTCAATGCATGTTCTATCTGTATATTAATAAAATGAATGCAAGATGACCTTGAATGAAACAATTGTAGATTTCGTTATGATATATCCTACCTTTAGCTATGAAAAAATTTGGAGATTTTCATTGACAGTGTAGACTGTATAGTTGTCTATTATGTGACCTTCAAATAGAAGGTTATTATCATGAATGTTCCAATAAACCCAATAGAATATTGTGGTGTTCTTATTACTTTTGATTGTTATTTTCCTGTTACTTCCATTGGATGTTATTTTGCTGGTATACATGAAAACAATAGTAAACTATGGCTCAACTGTCATCGCGCGAAGCGCGATGCATTCACTAGTATATTATTAATTATACATGGAAGTATTCATGGTACTTTTAAAAATAAATTATTAATCTAATATAATTTGACGATTACAGTATTCACACAAGGAAAGATATATAGTATTATTGTTCATAATTTAAACTGCGTTCTCTTAATATGTTTGTTATGTTATTGATTAGTGAGATCATCATTCACTAATCGCTTCAGAATAAAATTAAGATATAGAATTCTGTAATTGTAATACGTTTTCTTGTGTTAAATTAATAGAACTAGTAGTCCTTGAGCCTACTTGTTTCAAAAAAAGAAAAAAAAAGATATTCAATTTTGTTGGTGGAGATTATAGGATATATAGTAGTATACTATGGAGTCCACGGCGGAATTACTGTATATATACGAGGTGTCTATTCAAGTTTTCCGAGTATAAAATCCTTAAAAATCAAAAGAGATTTCTTATTAATTCAACGAGGTTGACGGATTTGTAATTATCTTCTTGGAGGGTGTTTCTTTCCTTTTTGAATAATTTAAAATTTGAAGGATCTATTTAGTTGTTCCATACTTGTACGATTGTTTCCAACCTTTCACAGTGTTCCTCTGTTTGAAAAACCAGACGATCAAAATTTACTAGCTATTATGAACGATTTTTTTTTTATTTTCCATGTAATTTTGATCGTTTCTTAACTAATTTTTTGGAGAGCATTGGCCAGCTACTTATCTAATAACAAACCATTATTTAACTAGCTAATTCTTAAACCATAATCTCTAACCAAATTTACTAATATAAAACTAAAAACCATGGTTCTGAAACTCGGACTCGGACTCGAACTCGGACTCGGAGTGTTGGACTAAGGAGTCGAATCGGATGACTCGGAAAAACTCGGGTGACTCGGATCGGAAACTCGGTTTTTCATAAATAATCATTTTTAATGTCTTAAAAATCAGAAAAAATATTAAAAAATAAGAAAATATTTTTAATTAGTGATAATTTCATTAAAACACCTTAATATATCAGTTAGAATCGTAGAGAATAAAATTATCAATTTTTCTATGTTCTCGGATCAATTTTTAGATCAAGAATCACTTTGTTTGAAAATTATTTCTTATTGAATTATCTGAACCGTCCGATCTGATTTAAATAGAACAATTGAAAAAAAAAAGCGAAAATGGAGGTGTCCAGTTGAACCCTTCCCCTTCATCCTTCCTTTCCCTTCCGATCCCACTTTTTTTCCTTCTTCCTTTCCGATGGAGCACAAGAGAGGGCTCAAATTCCCTCTTGAGAGCCGCCGTGATAATTTTTCCGGCCTCCTAACACGATTTCTCTACCATAGCAACCTCACCAAGTGTTTTTCTTTACTCCTTCACCTCTCTCCATGAAAGAACACCACCATTAATGGTGATCTCAAGACTTTCAATCCGAATCCGCTCCAACTCGCCAAAAATCGGATCGTTGGCCGTCGAATTTTAAAACCATGCTAAAAACACCTCACTTTCGTCCTTTCCTCCCTGCTAAAAGTGCAACCAGTATAAGGCGGTGTTCCGTTGATTTGGCGGGTCGAGCGACGAGAGAGTGTTGAGGTGCAGTCGTTAGGATGTGTGACTGAGACTTGTAGCACGGCTGTCGTGGGTATGCGGCCGAGGTGCAATTCGACTGTCAAGGTACAGTACTGGTCGAGGTGAAGTGCGGCCACCAGGGGTGCTAGACCGAGATTTGCGGCGCGGCCGTCGTGGGTATGCAACCTAGGTGCAGTGTGACCGTTAAGGGTACACAAGTCGAGGTGCGGTGCTTCTTGTGGGCACGTTGCCGAGGCGTGGCACGGGACAACCGTCGTCGACTCCTAGCCAAGAACCAGTGTGACCACGTGAGCACACATATGAGGTGTGGGGTGAGACAGTCATCGTCAGTGCGCAGTCGAGGTGTGGTACTAGTTCGATTTTTGTTGTAGTTAGTAAAAACTCCGCTTCAAATCTGGATTGAGGCTTAGTGCTAGACGATGTTGTTTTGGCGTTGCATTGAGAGCAACTCAAAGGCACTAGGTAGGATATAGAGTGGATTTGGATGAGTTGGTACCGGTGTGATACCGATGCATTAGTTATGTTATGATATACCAGTTTTAATAATGGTATTCATTTTTTAGTTTTTATTGTTATACATATGTAAATTTTTTTTTATTATGAATGAAAATTTGTCAGCGATTGTTGACCCTAAAATAACTAATAAACACAAATTATGAAGGAGAGTTTTACATAATTTATTTTTTGTAAAGTATGTACGTCTTTTTAGACTAAATAATGGTTGTTTGTGAGGGATCGTTAATGGAGGTAGCTAAACTATATTAAAAATCACCGTTATAAAAATATCATTAGAAAGATGGAATTTCGAAATTCAATCAATTTTAATTTTGTGCGGCGGTTTTGTAGATAACCGCCGTTAAAAGTTTGAGGCAATTTATTTATTTTTTTTATTTTTTGGAGAATCAGCGGCAGTGTTTTAAGCTAGCTAATAATGTTTGTGAAAATATCCGAAATAACATCCATTCTTTTTTACAGAGGTTATTAGCTAAATGCGTTGTAATATGGTGATGTTAAAAACTAGTTATGTTGTAGTTCAAATTTTACTTCTAATAATATCATTGTGTCTTGATATTGATAAAATTTGAAATTTTTAAAATCAATGGTGTTTATCTACGAGGAGTATCAAAAAAAGAAAAAGATACCAAACAAAAAAATTTGTGAAGTTTAGGTTCCATACTCCTTAAGATTTTCAAAGTCGAAAGTTGGATGCAAAGCTAGGCTACAGCTTGCCTAACCAAGCAAACATTATGCAGTCCTATCTCTAATTAATTAGTTCAGTGCTCGACTAACTGGATATTATGGTCGATTAATTAATTTAGTGGCTGACTAATTATTAGTAAGGCATGTAAAATACCAGCATCATAATAGTAATAATAATAATAATAATACTAATAATAATAAATACATGTTAAATCTTGCTCACCACTAATAACTAAACGGCAGATTTATTGAATTTGACAACCGTATTTGGAAATATATATATCTATAGAATGGATATAGAACACTAATGTGTACGGATCGTCTCCATACATATGAGTCGTTTTTCGAGATCCAAAATTCAAACGGTCAATCCGAACCATTCAAGTTGTTCTCCATATTGAAAAACTCTTGGAGACCAAATTTTATATTTTTTCGAATTCTTTTACTATATATTATGATATTTTCAAAAAACACTACAATTGGAGTATTTCAGCCCTCCAATTTGAAAATATCATAATATATAGTAAAAAAATTAGAAAAAAAGTAAAATTTGGTCTCCGAGGATTTTTCATTATGGAGAACAACTTGAACGGTTCGAATTGGCCTTTTGAATTTTGGATCTCGAAAAATTACTCATGTATACGGGGAGGATCCATACACATTAGTGTATTTTATCCATTCACTATATATATATATATATTGAACAATTATTTTTGCTAGCCATATTTCTTAGGTTGAAATATATTAGAAACTAACCCAGAGTTTAGAAGAATATATATATATCACCCTAAATACCGTTTATAAAAGAAGTAACTGTTTCTATATAAATATAATCTAAAATGTGAAGGTCAGGCTGGCCTAAAATGTAAAAAGTAATTTTATCGTGCACTATAACAAGAAAAGAAGATGCCATATATTCTGCCCATGGTACGTACCTTCATCTCCAACACCTACAACTTCTCTTATCAAATCAGAATGCATATGAGCGTACAAATGCAGAGGACCACCGGTCCTGACTGGGACCCATTTTACTGCCATCTCATCTGCCACATCAGCAGTCAACCATACAAACAAATCGCTCACAATGCATCTCACCTTACACCCCTGCGCGAGCTCTGTGGCCTTCAAGCCCTCCCTCAGGCTATCCTTGAAGGACTTGAGAAACAACTCAGTCGCCTCAATATGGGACGGTACATGATCAGGTGAGGTGATGCCATCTGAGATCGGCACGAGACTTATGTTAGAGAGAAGGTGCTGGCTCTTGAGCGACGCGAGGGAGCGTTTTGTGCTGAGGAAGGAGAAGTGAGAGGAGGGAGCGAGAGAGCTCATGGCGCGAGTGAGCGAGAAAAGGGTGCTGGTATGCGAGCTGAAGGGGAATGCCACGACAGCAACATGAGATTGAGTCATGGTGGAGTTTGGCAGCGTCGGTGAAAGGAGGTTGTTTCGTTTTTTTATTTAATTTGCTGGTTTGAAAGGCTATGTGAAAGGATTTGTGGTGATGCTATATATATTGTGCTGAAGTGATTGGGGTCACACGAATCGCATGTGTGGGACTATTAGTAGCGAGAGATGGCAAGACTGGTCCGGCATTTTCTTTTCTATGATAAAAATAGTGTGCTGCCATTTTTATTTGTTGATGGTTGTGTGAGACTTAATTTTCAATTAATTAATATTAACATTCCAAAAACACAAATAGTCAGAACGACCAAATTAGAAAGGATATGAAACGATCTTTTTTTTTTTATTTATCTTGTGCCTAAGGGCCATCACGTTTTAGAATCGAAAAAAAAGGAAGGATGCAAACCTAATAATAAAGGAATTTTTCCCCAGCGTATTTTTCTGATTTTCCATTTTACTTTAATTTTCATCTCTTAAACTTAGAGAACGAAAGAAACATTATAGATGCGGGTAGCTTTGAGCGAAAAGATTTCTAATTTTCATAGGCTTCTCTTCTAATCTTCTATTCCAAGGACAATTAAAAAAGGTACTATTGTTCAAATTGGTCTCTTTTTTTTATGCTCATCAAATTATTTTTTTTATTTTCAGTTTATAAGTATAATATATCAAAATTCTCGTTTGCAGCACAAATTGTAGTTTGAAACACACCGTAATATTATCTTTAAATCTTTAGAAATTTTTCGGTTAGATTGCTTATGGAGAAATTTTAAAACGACAACAACCTCATGACAATATTTCAATCTCTCAAGTTCCTAATGGGTTCAAATTAATCCAAAAGACTAACTTACAGATCCAACAAAGCGATAAAAGATTTTTGAGTATTTCAAATGAGCGAGATGAAATAAAAAGTTTTATTTAAATAAAGGTTTAAATCATCCGAAAGCATGCAAGTTTCAACTAGATAAAATAGCGGATGCGTGGCGAAAGAACAATAAAATGAAAAATGAGCTGTTAGAATTTGTAAATTTAATTAAAATTCATTTTGTAGTTATTTTTGTAATCTAAATTCATTCACATTCAATGTGATAATTAAAATATTATAAATATAATGAACCGATGACAAAAATTTCTGGTCTCGCCACTATTCGGTGTCTTTATTTGCCTTAAATTTGCAATGTAGCAATCACGTGGCATGTTGTTGTGCATGTCCTCCCTGGAGCCAACAAATGGTAATTTGCCTTTAACTTGCCTTACCCCACTGGCATTAAATAAAGTGGGTCATCTAATCAACTGTCTTCTAGATGAAGTGTGTGCAGGGACGGATCCAGCTTAAATTTAAGCCTGGGCACAATAAAAAATAATTTAATATAAAAATAGTTTTTAATAAAATAATAATTATAATGTCAAAATATCGTCTTTCTTAATAAATTGTACTACAAAGTACACTTTTTCCATAACATAATCATTTTATAATTTCTATATCTCCCATAAAAATATACAAAAGGAAAAAAAAAATCCATTCTAATGATCAAATGAAAATTATTTAAAAGATATATATTCCAATTCGACTCAGATAATTTTGGCGAATTGTTTAATTATTTTTTTATTATGCATTCAGTGGCATAAATAATATCGGCAATGTGCCAGGTTTTCTGTAAATAACAAATTTAAACATAGATTATCAAATCTCAGAAGAATAAAATTCATTTTGACTTTACTAATTGATTAAGAAGACAGAGTAATGAACTGGTTTTTTCTAATTTATTACTATTACCTTTTATAAAGAAATTAATTTATCATTATAAATGAGAGACTGATGAGAAAGAGTGCCGTTAGCCTTCTTTCTTACACTTCATTTTTCTTTTCAAAACATATAATATGATTGGTCTGTCATATCAAGAATGATAACCAAGGAAAATGAAAAACAAAGATAAGAAATGCATGCTTCCAGTTAGCGTATCGATGGAGAAGAAACATATATAGCATTTTAAGGTTGGGCACAACTCAAATTGAAGCCCAAGCACTCGGAACTTTAATTTTGAAAAACGCATGAAAAAGATATATTAATCCTTGATTTCTAATAAATTTTATTTTTATCAATTATGCGACATAATGTGTGAAATTATAGTTTGTTCACCTAATATCATTTGTATGTGTCGTTCTATAATTTTCTGGAATATTGAAAATTATTCTTTATTTTTTCACTTTTTTTTTTTTTTTTTTTTTTTGAAACAAGTAGAGCTTTTTATGCTTTACCACTTTCATTAAAGTAAGCTAAAGGAAATAACATTGTCTATTACAACCATAGTAGAGATGAAGCTAACTCTGCCCCCAATTGCACTGATACCGACATATGGTACCAATGCCCCTTTATTATCTCCCCTTACGTTTTGCACTTGCAACAAACTATCCCATGAGATCGCAAAAAGCAATAGCAACACACAAATAAAATCCAACAAACCAACTTGAAAAAAGTTCATAAATAAGTAGTCTTTTAATTGATACCCCTTTTCAATCCAAGGGATATCACCCCACATCGGTCATCTTTCAAGCTCGATCAAGCTTGAGAGGATGCTCATTCACATGAGGAATCATCCCAAAAACTTGTGCCTTCAATGCGGAGTTCCACAAATTGACCAATGATTAAACATTTTTCACTTTAACTTTGTAATATATTTACTTTTTGTTAAGAAATTTTCTGAAGAATGGTTTCCCAGCCTTCTGGTCAGTTCATTTCTAATGAATTTATAGCCTTGTTTATTCGGTCAATTCGCCTTGGCATTTCTTAAATGGCATTTCTTTTAATTCTCAGACCACCCTAAACAGAACTTAATAGTACGCAAGGTCCCACGACTATGACAACCATGGACTTTGCTTTAAAGTTTCTGCCCAATAGCGAAGCTGAGAATGTTATGCATTTAAAGTCAAATAATTTTCGCTGGGGGTCCATGTATAACTCAACAAATAATACATAGCTCTGCGCAACAAGGCCTAAATGCTGAGAAACTCTACCGGTATTGGAATTTGGCTCTGTGCAAAGCCTCCATGCATGGGACTATTAATGTTTCAAAGGTTTAAATAGCGGTTAGCGGGTTCATAGCGGACATGCTTTTGGATAGCGGTTAGCGGATAGCGGGTATTTAGCGGCTGCTATCGGATTAAAATATAAAACGTTTTCAACAAGACTTATGCACAAGTATAAAGTACAAATGTCATGAGAGTAGATAATTTAATATCAAATGCACATACTTCAATTAACTATACTTTAAATTTATCAATACTAAAATGCGGTAGTTAAATCCAATTTAGTTACTAATCACACAATAACTCATTTTCTTTTAAAAAAAAATAAAACAAAAGAACGAAAATATAACAACTCTTATCTCTTTTGCTTAAATTGCATAAAGTCTATGACTTTCAACTACTATAGTTAAAAGAAGGGAAAAATAAAACATATACGGTAAAGTGCTAAATTATCGCTGTGTAATTAATGTACCGCTTCATCAAGTTTTAGTAAATTAGGACAAGAAGGAACACATGTCAGCAATTCGTTACTTTTTGTCATTTGCTAAAAACTAGAAGTTCCCAAAAATAAAACTAGAAAAACATGGGCTTTATGGGTTTTTGTTCATTAGGAGTACTGAACTTCTAAAAATATAATATACGTATAATTCAATCAATTGCCGCTAATGGGAAAAAGTTTATTTAGCACCTTAGCGGAAGGCTTATTGAACCGCTAAATAAGCGCTTTAGCGCCGCAAAGTAACGCTATTTAAACCTCTGATGTTTATCATATATCGATACCAGTCACTTGTCTGATTGGTAGTTGGTACCATTATTTAGTACTAATTTGTGTTGATTAGGCAACATCAATTCAATCAATATTTTCAACAGCATCTTGTCCAAAGAAAGCATGATCATGCTTTAACTCAAAAGCTAAGGAAAACAGATAGATGTTTACAAGGAACAATGCTCAAATTAATTCCCCAGAAGGTGGAGACAGCGTCAGCAAGAATATCCAAGCAATAGAGGATGCGGGGAGAGCGTAGACACCAAAAGGAGGCATCAGAATTTTGGAGAGCTTTGTAACACTGCTAAGCCATATTTTCACACAGACGAGATGATTGTATTATCTTAGAGGGAAGATTTTTGTGTTTCTAAATAGGACAATAATACAAATCTGTTTTGATCAACTTAGATCAACCTTGAATTCAAACTAACTAAAAGCCCAAACCTAACACCTTTCCAAACTGGTTTCTAACCCGCACACATACTTTAGCAAGCTTTCCAAATTCTCCCTTGAGCTACCTGTAGACAACCCCAAAATTATACATAAATATATTTGGGCACGCATGAGCGGCACGTTTTTACTGTAGTAAGCACAGTATTTCCATCATGTCTGTTAGATTTCGTTGGGTTGATCTTGGCTGCTCAATTGCTTTCCATGATCGTGTATAAAGAAAAAGGGAAAAAAGAATCTAGAACAGTGCATCGATTTGTTCCATTCGTTTCTATCTGCTCCATCGTATCATCTGATCTATTCCATAATAATCTTTCTAACCCTTTCTTCTTCTGGTTTCATCCGCCTCTCACTCTATCTTACCTCTTTTTCGTCTCTCTGACGAGTCACGATCAAGGACAACATAGCACGTCGATGACAGATCTACATGTGGGTTGTGTACGAAACTGCATTCTCTGTTTGCTCCCGGCACTCCACGCTCAACACACGATTCAGTTTCATTTTTCTTCGGCGTACCGTGGTGTTTGTCTATTAGATCGAGCGAGCACGCTCCTCTCTTGGTCAGCATATCAAGAGTAGCGCTGTCAAACGTGCACAAACGGCACAGAAGAGAGCATTTTCGTTTTTGTTCCGTTAGTTAGCACGTAAGAGGTGTAATTTACGTTGCCGTTTACTTTAATAGAACGTAATTAATTTTTCTTTCGTTTTCGTTCCGTAAGTGTTAAACGGAAATAACGCTTAAAACGTTAAATTTAATTTTGTAATCTTACGCTGCTTCATCCACCCAAACATTCTCTCTGGTACCACTGTACCAGTTCGTACCAGAAAAAAAAATATGCATAAAAACCAGAAAAGGAGTTGTCTCAGGCAGCAAGTAACTTAAACATGCATAAAAACTAGAAAAAACTCCTAACCAATATTAAGGCTAATAAGAACCAGAAAAAATTAATTACAAACCAGAAATAATCATCACATACGTAAAAACCAGAACAAACTAATTACCGCATGTACCAAAAATTATATCACAAATAATTACAAAAAAAAAAAAACTACAAGGCTGTTTTTTCACCAACCAATAACCTCAAAACATGCATTAAAGAACTATTAAGTTCACAAACCAGAAAAACTGAACCACTGTTTTTTCAATTACTTAATTACATAAGAAGTGGTACCAGTAAATTTTCAATAATCACAAAAAAAAATCATTCTCAACTGGTACCAGTAAAAAGAAACAACGTCAGGTGGGATTTTAGAAAAACCAGTAAAAAAGACATACTTCTCAAACTGCACTCTCTTAAAGAATCTTTGATCAATGCCAACTGCAATCAACCTCTCCACAGCTTGCCACCCTCTCGGCCACCCATAATAGCTCCTCATTGCACATCCCAAGAACCATCTACAATTAACTGGTGACAGTTTCGTCCATACCAGTAAATCTCTATTTGTATAGTGACAGGCTTGTTTGGAACCGAAGAAGAAGGTCGGAGAAGAAGGTGTTGCTGCAGCACAGAAGAAGAAGATTGGAGAAGAAGGTCGCCTCTAGTGTTGCCTCTGGTGAGAGAGAGGGATCACTTGAGGTCAGCACAGAAGTAGGTCGGAGAAGAAAGGGGGCGAGGGAAATGCGATGGGGTTTGGGGTTGGTACTCGGGTCAAATAGAGATACGGCGGAGGGAGAGAGAAAGAGAGTGGTGGGGTGTGGTGAGAGAGGCCATCGGAGGGGAGAAGGAGATGGGTTTTTGTCGGTGGGGTTCGGAGGAAGCAGGAGAGATCGCTGCGAGAGAGAGAGGTGAGAGCGGACCAGTATCCTCTGCTCACCTTTTAAGGTGAGCACGGTGCCTACCTTCAATCCGACCCGTTCGATTTAATCACGACGGTTAGATTTTTTTCGGGCCTATCAATCTGGTATTATTCACGGGGCACCATCATTGATCGGACGGTTCGGATCTAAGGTGAGCACCCTGCTCACCTTATAAGGTGAGCAGAGGATTTCATTTCAGGTGAGAGCGGCGATACTCTCTAGGGTTTATTTCTTCACCTTGGATTGCATTTTCATCTCTCCGTGTGAGAACGGAACAAGATGGGCCAAAGGAATTGGGCTGCATCTGCACGGACTAACGGAACAACGGTAGTAAACGAAACGTAATTGGGCCGTTCCGTTTTCGTTTCGTCCATCTCAACGAAACAGCGTTCCATACCGTTTTCGTTCCGCACACTGAAACGTAACAAAAAAATCCTTCCATTTCCGGTCCGTTCCAGACGGAAGGGAACGAAAACGTTCGAAACGGATGGATATTGACACCCCTAATCAAGAGAGACAAAAAAGAGGTAAATTGGGATGAAGTTAGTGAAAGCCAAAAGGGCCGAGCCGGATTTCGAAGGACCGGACTTAACGGGTTTCGTATAAGGGCCGGACCGGACCGGGTTAGAGGAAGGGCCTAAGAAGGACCGGATCAAACGGATTTTTTTCCTAGATCGGTAGCCCGGCCCTTCTAAGTCCTTAGGATTTCAAAAGGCTGGTCTTAAAGGACCCAAAGGACTCAAAGGATTTTATATGATAATTATATTTAAGCATAATTTTTAAAGATTATTATTGCAATTAATTTATACTTTCAATTTTTTCGTCCTCCTTAAACTCCGGGCTTGGAGCCGGCTATGTTATAATGACATAGGCGGAGTTAAAAAATTATTTTTTGGTTAGTATATTAATGAAAAATTCAAAAAATAAAATAAATAAAAATTAATAACGTTAAAAATTATATAACATAAAAAGTAGGAAATACCTTTTTATTTTTTTAATTTGACTCAAGCAACATCAGGACCATTGACAATCAAGTCTAGAAATATATATATGATTAAAGAACATAATTAAAACTAATTTTAGTTTGTGACTTTTTTTAATCGGTCCTTCTAAATAAAATGGACCGGTTCGGACCGGATCGAGTCCTTTGGTACCCGTCCTATCGAAATCCGTCTTCATTGAATATTAAATCCGGCCCTTCCAAAGACCGGCCCTTCTAAGTCCTAGCCTATTTTTAAGTCCTTCAAAGAGACGGTCCGGTCCAGGTTGTCATACGGTCTTCCGAAGGATGGGCCAAGGACCAAGGATATTTGGCATATCACTAGATGAAGTAAGAAATAAATGATATACAACGAAACAAGGGTTTCTCAACTTTCTTCACGCTTCCTCTTCTCTCTTTTTTCATGAGTGCTTTCCTTTTTTTCTTCTTTTTGCTGCTTTTCCCTTTGTTTCATCATTCTCTTGGCGTTGATCACCGCTTCTGATAGTTCTCCTTTCCTATTTTTAGATTGGATTTTGGAGTTGGCTACTGATTGGGTTGATTTTGCCACATGGAGATCAGACGGTGATTGGAGATAGAAGAATTAATTTAAGCGGCGGTCAGAAGCAGAGGATTCAAATAGCTCGGGCTCTGTACCAGGATGCCGATATCTTCCTTTTTGACGATCCCTTTAGTGTTGTAGATGCACATACTAACTAGGTCACACCTCTTCAAAGTTAATAGTCTGATGGATTTCTTTTTATTTTTTTCTTTTAAATCCCTACTTAGGATTTGCAAGAAGCTTAATGCTATCGATAGACAAAATAAAGTAGATGTAAACAGGTTGGATCTGGATAATTTTGGGTGGGTTTATTCTTCATTTCTAACTTTTATATTGAACTGAATTATATAATCTTCTTACACATTTTTTGTACAGGAATGCTTACTGCGACTTCTAGCATCAAAGACTGTAGTTTATGTCACACACCAAGTTGAATTCCTACCAGCTGCAGACCTTATCTTAGTAAGTTTTTGGTCTATCTTAGTAAGATTTTGGGAAAAATGATGATGATAGATAAATACTAGCCAATTAATAAATCAAATTTTGGTGTTGATTAGGTATGAAGTGAAGAGGTTACGACTGTGGTTGTATTAGATGAGTATGTGTCAACATTAGCTATAAAGAATCTAATTGAGGTTTTCGGTCTTCAAGTTTGGTGTGTTTTATGTTTTCATAATTAAAATGTATTTTATTTTGATTTATTATGGCACACGCGTATCATACAGTGTAGCCGTGATTGCAGCAATTGGAGTTGCACATAGTTCAAAAGATGCAGGAGTAGCCTTGAGAGCAAAATGTATTGTGCAGTGTTGTTCTTTACTTTTAGAATTGGATCTTTAGAAAGAAGCTTTATTCTTTTCTCTTCTCTCAGAAATAAATGATTTTGCAAACATGAAGTTTTCGTAGGTACTTTCATTTAGTTCAATTACTTTTGTAATGTGCAAGCTTTTTTTTTTTTGAAATTTGTAATGTGCAAGCTTTTTTTTTTTTTTTGAAATTTGTAATGTGCAAGCTTTTTATATCTTAGTGGATGTCAGCATGTTAAGAGGAGATCCCTCATGAAGTTTGACCTCCACAAACCAATATAATCAATGGGCGTATTGGTTTTGCAACTATGGAATTTTCCCTAACACCACAGTGCTGAAATACAAAAATATTTACGCAAAATTGTCTTCATACTAAAATTTCTTGCTTATGAAATTGGGTGGGTATGTTGGTGTTATGTCCTGTTAATGCTACGCTTGCGCCAGCATGCATGTTTGATGCACCTTTGCTTTTATAAAGAAATGTTTTTATGAGAATGATTTGTTTACTTAATTTTATATTATTCTATTTTTGGCAAGGCTAATTATGTCAAAATTGACATATTACACAGCTGAAGGTCACAAATGTTAGCAGCAATGCTCTCTAAGTGAAAAGGCACCAATGTTCTCATCTACTGAAGTTGCACAAACATATTGAGACATCTCTTTGGACAATAATTCAGGTTGATATTGATCCATTTCAGATCCTTTTTGGACCAGTCATGCTTTGTATTTATTTATATAAATTTTCTGATCATTGTGTTACAGGAATATCAGTAGAGAATATGTGGGCAGCACAATAAAAGAAGCGCTTTGCGTGCAGCCAATTTGAAACTTTTTTTAGAGGTTTGATATTCTTCTTTTTTAGTGCTTCATATTATCATCATTACCATTGTTGGCTGTTATTATTTTTCCTATCATTTTGTTGTTCGTTTATTTGGAATGGCTGTCCTCTGCAATGGGTGTGCAATTGTGCATTGCTCATTTATTTTATTGTCCATTTAGTTCAACCTTACATGCCTCACTGTTAGAGTAACAATTGTAAATATATTAAAATGCAAAAAAAAAAGTCTCTAAAAAGAAAATGCATTACACAACAGAGGGAAAATTGGTGGCACAAATGAGTACGCAAAATAGAAAAGATTAAGAAAAATCACAATCAGCCCAAATAAAATATTTCATTTAGAGAAGTTATTGAAATGCTATTAATAATAGTGCACTTCAAGTTCTGTTTCATGATTTTATATCATTGTATATCTTCAATTTAAATTTAAAAATATGTCTTATTGAAATAGCTAATTTAAGGGCATATACTACTCGAGGGTTGAGGTGAGATATTAGATATTATTGTTCTCATCTACTGATTCTGCGTCGAGATACCGAGACCATACATTTTGGTGCTTGCTTTCTACATCTCTTGATCATGAAACAACAACTAGCTTGATATTGATATTTTCCTATCAGTTTTAGGCAGCTTTGCTTTATTCCTTTTTAATTTTTATCTGTAATTGATTTATATTAATTTCCTATCATGGCGGTGGTACAGGTGTGCCAACAGAGGATATGAGGGAAGCAATTGGTGTGCAGTTGGTTTGAAACTTCCTTTGAGGTTCCTTTTTCTTTCTTTTTTTAATACTTCATATTATTATTATCCTTATTGTTGACTATTAATTTTGTTTTCTAACTTTTTGTTGCTTTTTTATTTGGATTGAGCATCATTTGCATTTCATGAAGTACTGTGCAATTGTACTGTGTTCATTTGTTTTAATTGTTGTTCATTTAATTCAATTGCATCATTTACTCGCTATAGACTGAACATGTGCGTATATATTAAATTGCAAAAGGTAGGCAAACATGACTACACAAGATAGAAAAAGATTAAGGAAGATTATAAACAAGCTCAAACTAAATAACTTGCTTGCAAAATTTACCGAAATGCAATTAGCCATAGTTTGCGTCAGATTGTGTTTGATGATTAATTGCATATCATTGTGTATCTGTATCCTTATATTTTTTTTATAATTTAGAAGGATGTCTTGCTAATTAAAAATAGCTATTAAATTTATTTATTTGTTTCAGAAGTTGTAAAATTTGTGAAGAAGGTTGGATATCAAAAGGTCTTATCAGGAGTTTAAACCTGCCTTTTCTTATTTGATATCAATTATTATGCCATGTTTGGATCTTCAATCTATATAAAGCCATTACTTTTGTACTAAAACAAATTTAATCTTAATTTTATTTACAGGTAGCTGGTTTAATGTTGGTTTTGTATGAAGTTGAATTCATAAGCTTTCCATGTCTGGTTGGATCTGTCATTGAGTTATTTGCTCTTATTCTTCATTTAGTTTCCCAAATCTGTTACTACAGTATTTGGAAATTCAAAGTGCCTCCTTCTCTCAAGATTTTCTTTTACTTGCTTTCTGTCAACAGACTTCTTACACAGCAACAATTGAGCAGAAGAGGTATGATTGTGCAGCCAGGCTGTGTTATGTCGAGCAGCTGGCGTTGAAGATTCTTTACATCTCTTTTTACTTGCGCTTTCACTCTGGAACTATGGAGCAAGCTGCAACAAAATTACCAGCTACCTACACTGTTAGCTTCAGACTCATACCAGTATATGGTCACCAACTTGCTGCAACAGGTTGCTAATGATGCCATGCTTACCTCTTTGGTCTGCACAACTTTTTGGTCGTTGTGGCTGGAACGTAAACAATCGTATCTTCAGGAAATTCTGTCAGGTCTTCCGAAACTCTTTTGCAGTGGATTTTAGCTGAGTCAAAAGCGTTTCGACAATACTGCTAATTTTTTCTGTTTTTTATTTTTGTACTGTTTTTTCTGTTCTGTTTTTTAGCTCTTTTTCTTTCCTGTTTGACAGCCGCTGTCAATCGTTCAAAAAAGGTACATTGTTATTGTTTGAGTATATGTTGTAGTAATAACTAAAAAGTTTCAATGTATCAGAAGTTGGTTTGCAATAATTAATTGTTGTTTTGTAAGATGGTTCCATAGCTTTAAAGAAAATTTTAAATGTTGTGGTGCACATGCGTTATCCATGATCCCATTTTTCAAGCAGATAAAATAACAAAATCAATAACTGCAAATAGTGTCATAACAGTGAATTTAAAAAAAGAAAAAATTTAAATGAATCGCGCAATGCGAGATTAGCACTAGTTGTCATCAATTTGGATAAGTTTTGCTAAAAGAATTAATGATTTAAATAAACCAAGAGAAATATATTCTCACATTGAACAATCACAAACTTGATTTCATGAACTTATCTTTTTTACAAATAGCAATACATAAAAGTGAAACAGCATGAAGGATAAATTAAAAATTATATTTCAACATCTTGTTGTAGTTTTACATTACTTCTCATATGTATTACAAAAATAGAAAGCCATGTTTTCTTATGATTTACTGCATATTGCGTTTTTAAATTATCTTTCTTATATAAAAAGAAAAAGAAATGGGATACCATGAAAACGTTTAGCATGATTTTTAATTTGGCATTCAGCAACAAAACCATTCAAACTCTTTTTATAAACTATATTATTATTAGAGCACACGGTCTATACGTCTCTTAATTCTGGGTACTTATTTTGATAATCAGTCTTATCCATGATTACTCTCCTAAGCAATACAAAGCACGATTTTTCTAGCAAAGGAGACAATCCTCCTGATGCTTCCTGCAACTTGTTTGACTAAGGACCCTTTTCATTACTGAAAAGTTTTCCCAAATTAGTTAGAAAAAATGCACCTAAAGGGTAGAATGATGAATGCTAGTATGCCTTTGAAAAATTAAAGTTCTACTTGTCAAATCCACCAAAACTTGGAAAACCACTTCTCCTTTACTTATCAACAACCTCAACTTCCATGGGCTATGTGTTAGGATAGTACGATGAATGGGATAAAAAACAACACGATATATATTTCTTAAGTAAATTGTTTTCAAATTGTGAAAGTCGGTACACATCCATAGAGAAAATCTGCTTGTCCTTGGTATGGGCCACCTTAAGACTGAGACACTACATGTTATCTCACCAGATTCATCTTATATCCCGAATTAACCCATTAAAGTATTTGTTTGAAAAACCAGCTCTGGTAGGTCGTAGTTCTAAATGGCTGCTACTATTATCTGAATTTGACATCACCTATGTTACCCAAAAATCCATAAAAGCTCATGCCCTAGCTGACAACTTGGCTGATCTGGCAATCCCTGATTCTGAACACATAAACAAAGAATTACCAGATAATGAAATCTTGTTTACCACCACTTGTGCATCTAATAGTACCAGTAAAAATTTACCATGGAAAGTGTTTTTTGATGGAGCGGTTAATAAACATGGAAAAGGTATAGGGGCAGTCCTTGAGTCACCAAATGGTAATAAAATTCCAGCATCTGCTAAAGTTCATTTTGAATGCACTAATAACATGGTAGAATACGAAGCATGTATGCTGGGATTGAGAATGGCCTTAGAACATAAAGTTTCACATTTACATGTCTTTGGTGAATTTCTTCTCATAAGCAGTCAAATAGAAGGTGAATGGAAAACTAGGGATGAAAAACTAATACCATATTTTGAATACTTGGAAAAATTAACAGAACAATTTGATGTAATTGAATTCACTTATTTATCTCGAAATAAAAATTCATTTGCTGATGCTTTAGCCACTTTAGTTTCTTGGGTAGAATTAAACAATGATTTTATGAAAATACAAATAACTGTCCATGAAGAACCTGCTTACTGTTTCCAAATAGAGTCCAGTGAGTCGTGTGATAAATTGCCTTGGTACCATGACATTAAAAGTTACCTAGAAAACTAGTCTTTCCCCCCAAATGCTAACCAAACAGATAAGAATACATTACAGTGTTTATCAAGGCAGTTTACATTGTGCGGAGGGCACTTATATAAAAGAAATCCAAATTATGTCCTCCTCCGATGTGTCGATGAAACGAAGCAAGAGAAATAATGCAAGAGGTGCATGCAGGGGTATGTGGCCCTCACATGAACGGTATGATGTTAGCTAAAAAGGTAATGCTTCAAGGTTATTATTGGCTAACCATGGAAACAGATTGCATTGATTTTGTGAAACGTTGTCATGATTGCCAAATCCACAGTAATCTCATTCATGCCCCATCCCAATTACACAATTTAACATCACCTTGGCCTTTCTCTGTATGGGAAATTGATATAATTGGTAAAATAAGCCCAAGAGCATCGAATGGCCATGAATTCATCCTAGTTGCCATTGACTATTTTACCAAATGGGTTGAAGCAGAGTCATATTGCACAATAACAGCAACCCGTGTGGCAAAATTTATTAGAAGAAATATAATATGTAGGTATGGTGTGCCTATTGAAATTATTACAGATAATGGCTCAAATTTAACTGCAAAGAAAATAGCTGATTTGTGTAAACAGTTTAATATCAAGCATCATCGTTCATCACCGTATCACCCTCAAATGAATGGAGCGGTGGAGCCAGCTAATAAAAACTTAATCCGCATAATCAAGAAGATGGTCGTGTCACACAAAGATTGGCATGAAATGCTCCCGTACGCACTGTGGGCCTTCCGCACCTCGGTGCGCACATCCACTGGAGCTACTCCATATTCCTTGACATACGGCATGGAGGATCAGGCAGTGCTTCCTGTTGAAGTTGAGATCCCATCTTTCCGTGTCATGATGGAGGCCAAACTAGAAGAAGGAGATTGGCCGGGTTCAATCCTGGTACAATCAATTAAACTTAATAGATGAGAAAAGATTGAAAATAGCAAGAGCATATAATAAAAGGGTTAAACAACGAGAATTAAAAGAAGGAGATTTAGTCTTAAAACAAGTTAGGACTTAGGACTTAGGAGTAGTGATGGTAAATTCAAACCCAATTAGGAAGGTCCGTATGTGGTCAAAAAAGTATACACAGGAAATGCAGTCCAGCTCAAAGATATGGATGGGGAGGATGAGCACCCAGAACCCATCAACGTACAATAAAAGATGTGTTTGGATGAGTTAGGAATAAGGAAGGAAAGAAGGATTTGGGGCAGAAAAATTAAGAAGAGTGTTATTTCGGGAAGAGTGAAAGAGTATTATTCTGGGAAGAAGAAATGTTGTTTGGATGGCGAGTTAGGAATAAAGAATGGAAGAGTTGAATTAAATAATTATTTATCTTTCTTTTATCTATTTGTAGTGTATTCATTTGTCTTTTTTTTTTTATTGTTGTAGTTTTTTTATTAATAATTCTAATAATTAGAATAAAGAACGATAAAGAAAGATTGAAGGAATAGTGCGAAAAATAGAGATTTTTGTTGAAAATCACACAAATTCATTAAGGTACCATTTTTTGACAAAGGTTCCACACCTAATTTTATTATTACAAATTAGGTCACATAAATGTCCATCTATAAATGGGTTCACAAAATTCAAACATGTCAAGTATATTTTCAAATCAGTTAATAACCACACGTGTGATTAGAAAATTGGGATCATATCCTAGAATCACTACAAGTCATCGGCACATTAATAACTACATTGGGATCATATCTTAGAATTACAGATTTATTACACATCAACTCAATAGCTACATAGGTTCTTTTTACTTACAACAAAACTAGGAGCTTTCAAGTTCTTCCCAGATACCTGAATCAAGAAAAGGAACTTAGTCAGTAAAGGGTATAGTGAATGTTACTTTTATTATAAAAAGTTGATACAAATTATATAACTTAGTCCATGTTTCTTTATAAACCCACTAACATCCTAAATTGGCCTTATTATCAGTTTTATAATGACTCGGTACTTAGTAGGGACCTTATATTTCCTAACTTTGAATCTTTGATATTGCATTTCATAGTACAGCAGTTCGGTCCCTATATTATCTCTCTATCATTTTTTAGTCCTGTTATTTAAAGGAAATGTAACTCAGTACTTATACAGCTTATCACTTACTATTGTGTAATTAATCAAGGATGGAACTACCTCCCATCATTAAGCATTTCCTTGTAATTCAAAATTGAATTCAACCTTTGAATCTTGAGCCGCTCCTTGAATCGATTGATGAAGTCTTATGTGCCTTCCTTTTGTTGAAGTGAGAATTTGGTACAAGAGCCGGTGCACCATTATGCACATTCCCTTTAATACCTGAAATGATAATAGCTCAAATTTAAATAAACTTCCTTGATAGATCATAAATTGAAATCCAGTGAATCTACACTTGATAAATCAAGGTTTTGAGTGATACATGTTAGTGTGGACTAGATAAATTGTATCCATAATAATAAACAAAATAAGAATCGGTCTCTGTAATATATTATTTTAATTTATTTTTGCTTTACTTTGTTGGTTCCTTAATGGGCAAAAGAACTAAAAGAAAGTAGGACATGGTTAACATTGGCTATAGGAAACAACAAGAACAATCATTCCAAAAGGTGACTTTTGCATGAACTTTTAAACCTTTTGAAATAAATCATGTGCAGAAGATTTCAAATTTATCATGTTTCACTCCTTTCTTTTTGCGCAAATTCCTAGTGCAAACATCACAAAAAAGAAGATATGAATTCTTCTCTAGATTTGTCTGAATTTATAAAATCAAAACTTTTCAGATTTAAAATTTACCATTACTTGCATCTCCCATATGGTAACTCTTTGATTCTACAATACATCAGAACATAAATTGATAAAAATATGCACATCAATTTTTTTTCATTAATATTGTAACTTTTATCGCTCATCAATGCGAAACTGTTAAGGTCTGCTCCAGGAGGATCTTTCCGAAGGAAGAGAAAGGTGAGTAAGGAAAAACCGTACCGTTTACTCGCTCCACTACGAAGACGAGAGAGTAACATAGAGAGAACTGAGGTGCGCCAGTTACTTCAGATTCTTAATTTTTGTTACTCCCGAATCGGGGTGTACACAGAGTAAAATCTGTTAAATTACAAAAATGTCCTCAAAAGCTATTGATATGGATATAGTTTTAAAGGACAAAATGGTCATCTCAGTTATTATTGTTTTTCCTTCCTCTCCCCTCACATGAATTCTTGGAGCGAGTAAAACTATTTACTTTAATCCCTTCCCCCACCTTCTTCTTCCTCTCCTGACCTCTCTGTTCCTCCCCCTTCCTTTAATATGTGGTTCTGGAGCATAGCCTTAGCCACGAAATGGCTTGGTTTTCTGCTATGCTAATCAGATATCAGCACCTACACCATGCTTCCATAAAAAATCCTTCACATTTTTCAAATGTCTTTCACAGATGAATTATAGCATTACCACTAACAAAACGAAAAAATAAAAATAATTTTCAACTAATCACTAAAACCTCAACTAAAGTATGAAATTGAGAGATAAAAACTAACCAAGCGAAGAGGCTATCAGTCTCGACGAGATTAAGAGAGCAAAAGATGCACCACTATCGGGTCGGATCGTTGCTATCGGGTCAGAGCAGCGAAGGGTTGCGGAGAGCAAGGCGGAGGTGCGAGAGCGCAAGAGAAGGCGCAGAGGTGGGAGACCAGTCGAGAGAGATCCTAAACCTAGATCAAACACATTTGAAGAGATCAGAAAAGGGAGGTTCAATCGATGGGTTTCAGATCTGCGTCGATGTCGGAGGTGGTGGTGGATCGGAAAAGGGAAGTTCAAGCGAGAGATGTCGAGATGGAAGAGATCAGTTTAGTTGTAATGTTGTAAAAACACATGAGGTCACGTGACCAGGATGATATCTAAAGGGGGAACGAAAATCAGACTGAAAGCCCAGAGGCCCGCCACAATCCGTAGGAGGCTACAGGACTATGTTACCCCGGTACTCCATATATGCAGGAGTACTGGTACCGGGTACGAACCGGGTAAGGGTTCGTCTCCGGTACGGCACCGGTATGAACCGGGTACGCCACATGGCGTACCAGAATATTTTAATATATTTGACTAACCAGTACGGTCTTCGGTAGGCTGGGTACGTGTGCGGTTCGTTCAGAGTTCATTTTGGTAAGCCTTTGTGTTCTCATTTTCGTGCAAATTCACAGCTTGCAATTGGGGAAATGATTAGGAGAGACGCATCTGATGAGTGGGCCTCACTTTATCAGGGTCAGAGTTAATGGACAGATGCACATGGGACCTCGGTACACGGACCAAAATCCTCTGCAGCAGTGCTGCTGGCAGCGATTTCATCTGAGCCGTTCGATCTCATCTCAACGGTTAATTTTTTTTCGGGCCTATCGATCTGGTATTTTTCACGGGACATCCATCATTTATCGGACAGTTGGGAACACACCGCTGCCAATCGCGGTGCAGCAGAGGATGTGAATTCCTCGGTACACCCCCTTGCGTGTTTTATTTTTTTTCTTTTAATAAATCTATTAAACACACATGGGGACTAGGGACTATGCATAGCTTGACAGCTTTTGTTTTTGAATAATAAAGCCCACTTTCCAGTTTCCATTGTAGAGCGCCAAAAGCATGCACTTTTGTTGTTTTTTTGATCGCTTGAACATATGTTTTTATACAAATTTAATTATGATTATAATAATAATTTATTATTTATTATACAAAATAATGATAAATATTTTATTCGTAGATTATGCAATGTAATATTAATATAAATAGCAATAATAATAATAGCAATAGATTATACACTATTATGAATAATTATGTGAGTATAATTAATATAGATCATACAATATAATATATACAAATCTATATAAACGTACCCGTACAGGAGATTTTTGAAAATTTTTGTACCGCTGTACCCGTACCGTATCCGGTACGGTACTCGAACCCGTACCCGTGCAACATAGCTACAGGATGATATTTAGAGGGATTGTCGGAAACAATTTCCTTTTTAAAATAGTAGTATTTTATAAAATTAAACAAGATGTAACAAAAAAAGGTTTTATGACTTGGTTGTAGTAATTTGTGCGATGTGAATAAATGAGTTTTTATTAGTGATTTCTCAAAATCTCGTCTTAAGTTTCTCAAACAATCTTTTGATGATGACTGTACCGTATTCTTCACATTTAAGAAATTTTGAAACTTGCACCGCATATATATTTATTAAAAAAAATGTCATTTTTAAAAAAAAATTAAAATAATTAAAATGCTAAAAATGAAAGTCATTACTATTCAGTCCAATTACTGACATGTTTTAATATTTTTGCAGGTACCTTGCGTGGATCCCTATAGTGCCGTTGATGAAGCCTTTAAGAAACCAATATATATAGAGAGAATGACTACGGTACACTCTAAAGCACACATCATGTGGTGCTTTAGAGTCGTTTTTCAAGATCCGGATTTCAAATGTCCAATCCAAACCATACAATATGTTCTTCATGTTGAAATATTCTTAGAAACAATTTTTTTACATTTTTTGAATTTTTTTTACTATTTTTTACATATTTTATAAAATCACTAATCTAAATCATTGTGGGCCCTCCATTGACAGTGATTTAATTAAATTTGACATTGTGTATAGATCGCAATAGAGAATAACATCATCCCAGATTTCCAATATCCAATATTTTCATTCATGTCTTTTATTTCCGACATTAAAACCCTAGCAAAGGCCTTGCCTCCTCCCTCGCGATGCCTCGACTCCTCCGATCTCCATCCCTCAGACCACACGGCATACTATTAGCGTATCACGACTTCACGAGACCTCAGAAATTGGTACGAATTTGATTTTAATTTATCACAAATCCATTTCAAATCTCCATCATAAATGGTTAAATACTTAAATTGCGTTGCCTAATAGTATATTTATCTTTCCATTATAAAATAGAAACTTGAAGCTTGGGTAGGAATCCAGACAAAATTTTACGAGTCAACTTTTGAGCTTTGAAGTTTGAATATTCAGAGCTAGCAACAAAGTGATACACGAGAACAAGAGATAAGATAAATCTAGAAGAAAAGGTACACTATTTTTTTCTCCTTTGAAGTTAATAACTTAATATTGCTTGCTCGTTAGGATTCTGTTGCACTTGTACATTGCAAAAGTTGAAATTTGATTCTACCGTACTTGGAATTTGGATGTGTTAGATAATTCTTTGGAAATGGTCATAATTTGCCATGTTACTTTAATGAGTATACCCTCACTGAAACTTGGAGACGTTAATAGGATCTGAAATTAAATAACAAATACATGAATATTTTTAGTTCTATATATTGTACATACGCATCTTTTTACTTTTTTGTAATCATGAAATTAAATAACAAACGCATCTTTTTACTGGTAAAATAAGGTCTGTGAATCAATGCATATTGAAATTGTACTTATTTTGTAGGTACTATGCAAATTGGATATTATACAGTATAGTACTCGGCTGCAGGAAAAAGAAGTTAAGAATGAAGACTCAGAGCTTTGGAAATTTTTTAAATTGAACTTTCTAATTTTAATTTTAGTTAATATTATGAATTTATTGTTATGTCTTTTAGACTTGTACTATGATCTATGAATTATGTAGGTTATTATCTAGCATTGCTGTTTTTGTTTTATTGTGACGAATGTTATGTACTAAGTTATTTTTATTTTATTTATGTACTCATTTTTATTTTCGTACAATTGAAATCACATTCAACTGGACCCGTCTAACCCGTATAACCCGCATAACCCGCAATAACCCATATGTAAAAAATTATCCGGGTTGGGTTGGGTTACGGGTGGGTTAGATAAACTTTTTTTCCAACCCGCTATAATTGGGTTGGGTTAAAATTTTAATTAAAAAGCTTTGACCCGTCCGTTGTACACCCCTATTGGCAATCATGAAGTAATTATCATTTCACTTGAGTTAAAATTATGTCGATGCATTGATATCATTAGACAACCCAATTAATAACTTTCATCCCTTGTCACATATAACGGTATTGATGAAACATGAGTATTTTCCATAAGATCAACAGATCAAAATAAATGTAAACAAATAAATCATGCCTAAACCGATGTCCTCCAGTTAGCCTATTGCATATCAATATACAACCAACCAGCAAATCTGATAAGAAATTCTCCCCGTTGCATTTCTATCAAATCAAAACGGCTACCAATTTCAAACTAGAATACTGTGCATATACTGTTGATACAAGTGCACATCATGAACCTTGTTGACTTGTCCCCCGCTTCCATAGGGAAGTGTAAGATTTGACTAAGATACTTCAACTGATTATAAGATATGATACTTTAGAGTGATTAAGGTTATTGCAGATCATGTAAAGTGATGAGGAAAGGCTCTCACATGCACCCCTAAGGAGCTGGCGTTGCCTATATATACAGGCCTCCACAAGCTTCAAAGGCATGGCTGGAAAGTGCCGTAATATACATAAGAAATAGTGAAAGAAAATCCAATATCCTCTCTTGAAAGAAGCTATTGTAATCTAAAATCTTCTCGTTTCCACCAGTTAAAATGAATGAATGAGAGACCTACTCAATATCCAATTCGAAATCTGACCATCATTCATCAAATAATCAGTCATCCAAGTCGTCCAAACAGCCCCTACTATTCGCAATAGCTAATAACTGAGGATTTTGGACGGCTTGCTACACCAATACTATTCTACATTCTTCTCTTTTTCTTTTCTTTCATTTGTGCTTGCTGTTGTTGTTCCTTTTGTTTGTGCTTCTGTAATTCAAATTGTGATAAACAAAATTATTATTAAAAGCTAGAAACAGTAGAGACCGACTTTTGTTTGGGTGGTTGTGATGCCTAACACCTTCCACAATCATAATCGAGATACGAACCACTTATCCATGGGCTAAATACATTTAAACCAATTCTATTTCCCGGTTTTATATCAGGTGGCAACTCCAAAAATACTAAGTTTAATCCAACAGTTGGGGGTTTTAGTTAGCGGGTAGCTACACTACCCTTTTCCTCTACTGCTTTAGTCTCCATTGACTTGAGCTCATGCACTTTATCTCTCATCTTCTTTCATTCCTCCATTTTAAACTCCACATCAGAAGGCCCGACAACCCACTTCTTCATCTAGCGCAACATGATGAATTTGAATACTTGATTATTCCAGTGAATGTCAATGTATATATGTTCTATTAAGTCTATTTAATCTAATAATTACTCATTAATTCCCGGTATAAATTTTTAATTTGATTAATGATGCCTATTTCACTTTTTGTTGATCAATTATAATGAATTTTCCAAAAATAAGAGTTCAGCCTTGGCATCTCTTAAATGACATTTCTTAATATATATAAAAATTCTAGGGTGGCCTTAATTAGTGAAATAAAAAAAGGAAATGGCTAATTTTTCTAATCACCAATAAAATGCTACGAATACTACTGGGGATCGGGTATGAACTTAATTGATTAAACTTCCTTTTTGACCCCACAATTACTTCCTTAGAATAAGCCCACTAATAAGAAAAAAGAAATAATTTAATAGGGAACAAATAAAGGATTTGAGGTCAGCTCCTTGAATAGCCTAGCTGTAATCGAATTCAAATTGAAAATTGGTTGGCAAAAAATTCTTGCAACAGGACACTATAATACGTACCATCTAAGTAGTTAAAGGAATACAAAAAAAAGTTTCATTAAAGTTTCAACACATAAGAGACCTCACAAGAAATAATAGTTGACAAAACATATCTTCAACCATGCAAGGATCATTTGAAAACAATATACGTGTATACACTCTTAATAGAAAAATATCAAAAGTGAAAACACTTATTTTAATTATAATAAAAGCAAACAGAAACTAATATAATATTAAATCGAATAACATTTTTATAATATAAAAATAAAAACATATTGTTACACCCTTTTTCTTACAAACACTTCAATTTGCTAAATCAGTTTCGAATGTGCTGGTCTCTGTCCAGTTTGTGTCATTGGTGGATTTCATCGTGGACTCTTCTGTTAATAAAACTCATAGAGAACTCCAGACCATATTATCTTTTGTTATATTGACAGAGGTGTGCACGGATCTTTGGAGGAATGATGCTTCCAGCTTGTGAGTTGGTTAATCAGGCTTTCTTTGATTAGCAAGCTTTTAATAACTTCACCAGCTTGTAATTTTGTATTTTTTTCTTGTCTTGTCTTTTTAGTTTCTTTAGTTTTAAAAGTTTTTTTATTTTCTTACTACAACAACATTTATTTGTATTTTGTAATTACTAATTATATAGCCTGTGGCTAATTTTTATTCAATATAGAAAGATGGGGGCATTGACCCTCGTTTTTGCTTCAAAAAAGAAGCCCACTATTCATCCCCAAACGGCAAAGTTTGATCTTTTGATGGGAGCAAGAATCAAATCCTTTAAATGATGTGTGGCAGTACTACTATTAGCACCCGTCTCACCTAACAGGCTAACATTGAGAAGATCAGAAGGACCAAATATTATAAGCCACCCTCCTTGTTCGACACCCTCACAATCTGTACCGTTTCTGATCATTGTCCATTTGTCCTTCCATTTCCCATGGGATCTTCTACCACCACTTCAACCACGGGGTGTCAATCACATGTTGCCATGGCGGCATTCCCATTTGGCACCCATGTGTCGCCTCTCTTGTCCCTCACAAAAGCTCTTGCCTCCCTGGCCCCCTCCTCTCATTTCTCTTTCCTCTGCACGGATCACTCCCTCACCTCCCTTCCAAGCCCACTCGTCGCCAACATATCTTTTGTCCCAATCTCAGATGGTCTGACCGGTGTGACAGTACCGACAAACATAGAGGCGAAGATTGGCCTATTTCTCAAGTCATTTGAGAAGAGTCTGAGAGAGGGCTTGAAGGCAGCAGAGCTTGCAGCAGGTTGTAAGGTCACTTGTGTGATAAGTGATGCATTTCTCTCAATGGCGTGCAATGTGACAAGTGAGACGGGAGCGAAATGGGTCGCGGTCTGGACTGGCGGTCCTCAGGCATTGTCGGCGCATTTGCACACTGATCTGATAAGAGAAATCGTCGGAGTTGGAGATGAAGGTGATGGATTATTATACCAAATTCCCTTCTCCATTCCAATTATTTACCTCTTATAATCCAGTTTGCATCTTGTATAATTCTGTCTTGTGGTCGTTTATGATTTTTCGAAGAACACTATTTCAGTTTTATTGTTTTTATAAAATTGTGAAATTTTTAATAGGTTTTCTAGTTCATATCATTTTCATCCATTAATTGCTATGCCCTTTAAGTATTAGGCTATTAATATAAAGAAATAGACCTGTTGCTTGCTCACCTTGAGTAATGTGTTTCTAATTTAAGTCAAGCCATAGGAAATGGTGTTAAGTAAATTTATCACTAATATTGGTATATATAAATTAACATGACTAGCTGGGACCACTTAATATAGCATATAAGTTCTAACTTGCATACTTGCATTTCAAACATTAAGTTCTTGAAACTTCCTTTAATCTTTATATTTGATATATATAGTATAAAAAAAAATTCTGTGGACTGTGAAATATTATAGATTGGATTAAATTTACCTTTTTTTTAGTTTTCACCGATTGAGATTGAAATCATCAGATATTGCAATACCTCTAGTTCTGACTAGGGGTGGAGGAGAGGGCCCACAAAATTATACATGCTTGATCTATAGGCCCCCTCAGCTAGATTAAAGACTTGATTTAGTTATTACTATCTTTAGTTTTTATTCTTTGGATGAAATATAACACCGACTCATCTGATCACCTCAATTAACTCCCCAAATTTGGGTTATTATCGAGTTCAATATATATGCTTGCCTTTTATTTCCCTGATCTAAGCTGCATGATTTCAAGAACTGCAATTGAGAAACTTTCATTGAGTTGAACGTCCCCCATAAATGTTCAAAAATCAAGTTAGATAAACTTTTTTAACATGTCGTCCTGCTATCAAATTAACAGTATCAGGCACATAGCCAACACGGTAAATTTGTTTCAGGTACCATAGGCACAAGCATGAGGAAAGTTTTTTTCGAAGGCTAGGCATGAGGAAAGTTTACGACAGGCACATTGATTGAGCACTTTTTTTTAATCAAGATTCTGACTCATGACCCAATTAAATTATTTATCTATTATTTTTTTTAACTTTGGACTGAATTTTTTTGGATAATATTAAATGCACTCATGTTATTTGAAGTACAATGAAAGCATCTTTCATTTGAAATTGAACAAACAATCGTATCTCTATTGATGAATTGAAGGTCTAATTTTTTGAACTTCCATAATAACATACCATACAAAATTTTGACATTAATTAAACACAAATAATGAAATTGTCAAGGCTTTTACGGTTTTACCCTCTAATTGTTCCCTTTGTTCTACTCAGCTATCAAAGCCTACGGTGATAAGAACATCAACTTTGTCCCCGGCCTTTCCCACCACCGCGCTTGTGATCTTCAAGAAGGCATCATTGCTGGGGATCTAAATTCGCCCTTCTCCACAATGCTTTATCAAATGGCTCATCGACTCCCCAACTCATCTGCTGTCGTGCTAAACACAGTTCATGGGCTAGATTCAACTGTTGACTCCTTCTTTATGCAAAAGTTCACAAACTATTTCCCGACAGGTCCCTTCCACTTCCTCAATTCAACAGATACTGAACCAATGACTGACCCGTATGGTTGTCTCTCGTGGCTTGACCAACATAAGCCTTCCACAGTGGCTTACATCAGCTTAGGAACTGTTGTGACTATTCCACCAACAGAGCTTATGTCACTTGCCAATGGCTTGGCAACAAGTGGTGTGCCATTTATTTGGTCTCTAAATGAAAAAACACAGTCATTCCTTCCAACGGGATTTATCGATAATGTAAATGAGACAGGAAAGGGTAAAATTGTTCCTTGGGCCCCACAAAACAGTGTTCTAGGGCATAGAGCTGTGGGTGTATTTGTTTGTCATTGCGGGTGGAACTCGGTAATGGAAAGCATCGCCGCAGGGGTTCCAATCCTTTGTAGGCCATTCTTCGGGGATCAGTTGGTAAATACGAGAGCAATTTCGCATATTTGGAAGTTTGGAATTGGATTAGATGAAGTGATTATAACTGAACAGGGGGTTGTCAGGGCATTGGAGGTGGTGCTTAAAGGGGAAGAAGGTAGTAAAATGAGAGATAAGGTGCGAGAATTGAAGGACATGGTGAATGATGCCTTAATGCAACAAGGAAGTTCGTGGGACAATTTGAAGAGATTGATGAAGATAGTCTCTGGATGTTAGTTCGTTTATGTATAGCTAATGACAAGTTTCAGTTGGAAAGTCAAAAATTAAAATGATAGTTTAGGCATAATTTAGCAAGATGCAAGTACTTTTTAAGATTATAATTGTTTAATTTTTCTAGGTGAATGGAACTCTGATAAGATGTTATCATGATTATAAAACAATTTAAGTTTAGCCAAATTTGTGGCTGATGCCTAAGTGATCTAAGACCTGGGCAATTTACTAGTTGAGATTGGTAATTGGACAGATGATCAAAGTAATTTTTTTTTTTTTTTAAGAAAGAAGTATTTGTCATTTGTCATCCAACTTTTTCTGAAATTAAATTTGCATGACATTTTTAGAGCCTAATTAATAATGAAAATCTTTAGAGCCCTTTTTATTTAGAGTTACATCTTCAAATTTGACATTTTTCTATGAAAAGATACAAGATAGTATGCCGTTCATGTATTTTTTTTTTTTTTTTTTTTTGCAAAGTCGCAACATTTTTTTGGGTCATTATTAAATGCGAACTAACCATATAAACTGAGAGGCATAGGGCGTACTTTAAGTTAGTAAAAATAGAGAGTTGCCAATCAACTAATTTAACATTATTTGTGCTTTGTAATTGGTATTGTCTTATGATTTAATTTATTTTAAATTTAAATTATTAATTATAAAAATTTTAATTATTAATTAGAAATGATATACCGTCACTTCGCCACAAATTTTAGTGACTTAATTTTTTTTTTGAAGGTCAGTTTTAGTGTCTTAAATTGTCATTATATTATGTTTAATGGACATTAATGATGGTATGTCCTAACAAACAACTAAGTTGCTGGTAAAACCATGAAACATTCACAAAAAAAGTTGTATACTGAAGTGTTTTGCGAAATGATTAAGGTAATAAAATTTCATTTCAAAAATATTAATTGTTCTCATATCACACTCACACATGCACTCAATGTATAAAATTATCTTAATTTTTACACTGAAGTCTTTCTTTGTATTGAATATTGTTACCTTCAACACCAATCATGACAACGTTGATCTTAGATATTGAAAATAGACAACATATCTATGTCAAATAATATGTTTACATATTAAAGTCCGCCCGCACGTTGAGCGGGCACTGCTGCTAGTAACCTTAAAGCACTATTTGTCTATTTATTGACCATACATGATGGACTAAGGCCTCGAGGCTACGTTTCCTTTCTTCTAAAAATATGTTACAAGGCTCCAACATTCAATGGGGGATAATATTAGGCCGTAAGCCCAGATGTATTTTACTAGTTGAAATTGGCAATGGGCCAGAGGATCAAAGAAACTAATTTCATCTTATTTTTACTGTTCAATGGTGACTGGTGAGCCAGTTTCATGTCGAGCTTGGGTTGTAATTTCAGTTTTTCTACTATGTATTTGTTTATGTTCATGGGAATCCCAAAACATGAACAAAATCATGGCTCGGTTTAAACTGAACTTAAGAATAAACACAATCTAACTAACACTCTTTCTATTGTAATAATCATAAAATTACAGTTCAGATATTAAATTACAAATGCAATATTTAATTTGATCATATAAGTTAATTTAAGTTGTATCATGATGTTATGTCCGAAATTTGCATCAGAACTTGGCTACAAATTAACATCCTCAGAACCTTAAGCTATTAAGCACTATTTATAGGCCATACTTAACGGACTATGAGGCTATATATGTTTCCTTCTTCTCAAAATATATTACAAGGCTTTAAATTTCAATTTCGGCGAATATTGGGCCGTAAGCCTATATCATTTGTATTTTATTACGACATATAAGCAACCAATTAAATTGGGAATTGCTTAAAGACAATCAATCTTTCAGACAATCAAGCAATCAGGCGCTGGCTCCTTCCTTTTTTGTCACGTGGTTTTAATTCCATCCCCGTCAATCACGTGCCAATCACACGCATTTTCAAAATTGTATCGGAAACCTCCGTATAAATCCTTCCTTCTCTCTCCCTCTCCAAAAAACCCCTCTCTCTCTAAAAACCTCCATAGCTTTTTCTCTCTCTACGAAAAACCTTCATTGATCTCTCTTTCTCTCTCTATATATCTCAGGTAAGCTTTCTCTCTCAACAATCAGCTCCTCTCACTCTCTTGTTTCAGATCACACTTTTATCGCGCGTCTATTGCGTTTTATTTTCTGAATCGATGATTTTTGTGTCATTTTTACACAGATCGAGCTATATTACGATTTCTGGCGACCAACTGAAGTGTGTGCTCTTAATTCATCATTTGTTGAAAGTCTAGGTAATTATGCTTCCTTTCTTCTTTGATTTTTACTTTTAAATGTATATTTTGTGCTGGAACAACTTATTTGAATCTGGATTTGTATTTTCACGTCTCTGAATTGATCAATTATTGTTGTAGATCTGTATTTGTTAGGATCAAGTATTGCTTCACATCAGATTTGATTGATCAAAGTTTTCTTATTGTTGATTTGAATTCCGCTTGTGTAAATCAATGAATGATTGAATTATTAATATTTTTGTTTCATTTATGTGATAATCTGACAATATTTGATTTATTATTCATGAAAACTTTTGACTATTGCTGAATTAGCATCTCCAGGTTATTGATTTATGTAGAGATTGACTTTGTATGAAATAAGGGAGTATCATTTATTCATTAAGGGTATATAATATTTTTCAAAAGGGAGTAACTAGTTCTATATATTAGGTTTCGTTTTTTTTACATTGCTAAGAGCAATTTTTGTTTAGTTTGTACCTTCTATGTTCAATTGAGTTGTTTATATTCTGATGTTAATAATGGCTTCTTTTTCTTTTCAGGAGATTTGCAAATCATTTAGCAATGTCGCTAACAGGTACATTTTTTTCCTATTTTCTTTGTTTTTTATCTAATTAGTTTGCATATTTACTGATTTACATTTTAATTAGAACAAGGGAGTAAATTGTATGTACAAAGAGAGTAAATTGTATGCATGAACGAAGTAAATGACAAACACACCATCTAAGAGAATAAATGTACCTGTTAGAACAAGGGAGTAAATTGTATGTACAAAGGGAGTGAATTTTATGTATGAATATAGTAAATAACAAGCTCACCAGCTATATTCTTACCTCTGTTGTAAGCAAAGTTTTTTTCCTAATAACTGATTTAGTTGTTTGTTCTTATTAAATTAAATTACTCGTTATAAGTGATATTTTCTACATTTTTTTGTGTATTCGTTTGACAGCCCCTGCCTAACATTTCTAAATTTAAAAAAAAAAACTTCAAACCACATATCCCCGTTTCACGAGAGATCATCCATTAACTTGTAGATTTAATTTATAATATATCTACGTATTTATTAATAACAATCTTTTGGAGGGAAAGATTTGATCATCATTCAAATTCTTTGCAAGTTTAATATTCAGTTTTGATGGATGAAGGATGATCATCAGTAAAATTTGGACAAAATTTATATAAATCTTATTCAAACCACGAACGACATGCCTGTAACTTTTTAGATGATTTAAGTTTATACCACTAACAAAATTAAAATTAGTAATATATGTTATCATTAAATGACATTTTTTATACCAATTGAAAGGATAATTTTACCTTTATAAATATATCACTCTGAAATATTAAAAATCGAGATGCACTGTAAAAATAAATAATTAGTTTTATCTATTACATGGATAGATGGCTGGCAGAACCTCTCCTCTTGTGTGTGCCTTCTTCTCCATGCGGCGCCTTGGTTTTATATATATATATATATATATATATATAGGATGGCTAATGTGCTATCTGTGGCACGTGCCACCCATTTTCTATATAATCGTTTTTCAAGTATCAAAACTCAAACAACCAATCCAAACCATTCAAGTTGTTCATAATATTGAAATACCCTTCGAGACCAAATTTTAGATTTTTTTCAAATTTTTTTACTATTTATTTTGATATTTAAAAAAAAATATTATATTTCAGACCGTCCACTTTGACAAATATCAAAATAAATAGCAAAAAAATTAAAAAAAAATCTAAAATTTGGTCTCGAAGGGTATTTCAATATGATGAACAACTTGAACGGTTTGGATTGGTCGTTTGAATTTTGAATCTTGAAAAACGAGTATATAGAAAATGGATAGCACATTAGCCATCCTCTCTATATATATATATATGTATTTTCTTAATATTACCTACATCCCTACACAACTAATAATAACACCATTCTAAGATTGTAAATGGTTCAATTGAAGGGTGAATCCAACCTTTTTATATCCAATCTGCATCGCTGTAGTTTTTTTTTTTTTTTTTGGTATTTTGATTGAATATGTGGTACGGTCCGGATGTTGACTCTAAACGAAAGTTCAAGGCCTTGGCTTCAAATGGAAAAAAATAATAATAATTATGCATTCATTTTTTGAAAGAAAGAAAAGAATTAGGGGCAATATTTATCAAATATAATATTAAAAAAATTCATTACAATTTTGCATCATATCCAAATACAAATTCTTCATTTTTGTTAAATAATTCATTCAATATTCAGCATTATGCTAAAAAAATTCAATAAATTGAGTTCGAACATGTCTATTATGATGTCACACATTGGACGGGCGCTTTTTATAGTTTAATCGAGCGAGGGCAATTTAGGTATCCGTAAAAAATGATATATTTTAGATTGACATATCCCCAATTAGCTATTTCTTAAAAGGAACTAATGATATAAAAGTCATTTTGATAATTTTAGAATCACTTATTTCTAATTATCTGTCAAACAATGAAAATTTCTAAATTGACAAATATTGACATAAATCTAATTAATCCTAACCTTTATGATATAAAAAATCTGGCTACAAATATAAGATTGATTGATGCTAAAAATATTGTTAGCTTTAATTTGGTATTTGCATTTTACAAACCATTTTTATGGTTTGTCTGATCGTTATTTCTAACAACCATTATCGATACTTTTTCGATGCAGGATGTTTTTTTGTACAATAGTTCAAATCAGGAAGTTAATAATGTAGACATGCCGTCATTAATTCTAGTTCAACTATCCTCTGTAAATTGTTAGAAATCGTACTCTTCTTCTCGGTCTGTCCCTTGTCTAACACGTCTCCTCGTTTTATTTGACCCCTAAATTCTGATCCGTACTATTTTGATTCCCCCGGTCCCGGCAATAAATTCAGATATTTATTTTTAGATTCTCAATTTATTTCCTTAGATGTAAATAGACCGCATTTGCAATTCTGCATGCAACTAATTACTACCACTTCGTAATGTTTCTTATATTATGTACTTGGATTCCTATGTATTTTAGCCCAACAGGTTATATAGACAGAATCGCAATCTAACATCATTACATCAAATTGTGTATATTTCTAATAAAACCCCAGATACCCCTATTTATTTCCAAAACCGTCCATTTTACAAAAACCCAACTTTGAACTTCCTCTTATAATACCTTCCTCCACCGATCCGGCGCCGCCTTTGATTCCTCCTCCCTAGTCCCTTCCCACAGAATATAAATAAACCCAAAAAACCCGGTTCACCGTTCACTCAATAAAATTAGACTAGATCCTCCTCCACCGGTCCAGCCCGGTCCACCATCGCCGCATCACTGTCCAACCAGATTCCTCTCTCCTCTCCTCTCCTCTCTTCGCTTATTTAAACCCTTCCTCTCTTCCCTTTGTTTCTTTTCTCTTTCCAGTTTCTACCTCCACTGCCATGGATGAACTCGAACAAGCGATACTCCTAGCGCACGACCCTTCCTCCGATCCTAATCTCCGATCCCAAGCGCTAGCCTTCTGCACCGGAGTCCGTACTTCCGGCGACCCCTCCGCCCTGGTGCGCCGCTGCCTCGATCTCCTCCTCCGCTCTCCGCACCCTCCTGTTCTCTTCTGGTCTCTCCAATCCCTCCATGACTGTATCGTCTCAAGCTACCCTTCCTTCCCTCCTTCGACTCTTCCCTCTATTCGTTCCTCCCTCCTCTCCCTCTTCTCCGGCCGCCTTTCGTCGCCTTCGACCCCTCCCTTTTTGAAAAACAAACTCGCACAATGTATAGCAGCTTTGATTAGGACCGAGTACCCGGCTGTATGGCCCACAGCTCTGATTGATCTGATCCCAAACTCGAATTTGCAACCCCAGGCTGGCGCCGCGCTCAATGACATGTTTGCTAGAGTGCTTGTGGTGTTGGATGATGATTTGCTTAGCCAGGACTATCCAAGATCGGCTGCTGAATTGGCTGATGCCATGCGGGTCAAGGATGCTATACGTACCCAGTGCATTTCTCAGATTGTGCGGCATTGGTTTGAAGCGGTTACCTTGTATCGAATCTCGGAACCGTCTGTAGCTGCTACACTCCTGGATGCTGCTAGGAGGTGAGAATAAGTTCATTATGCCCTTGAAATTGTTTAGTCTGTTTTGTTTGATATTGTCAATGTGGTTGGTAATCAAGACAGAATTTCATTCGATTGGAGAACTACTGATAATATGCAGAAAATCGATGAGAGAGTTTGCATTTCATTTTTCCCTGTAGGTGTACTTTTGTGTCTGCATAGGGTTTTAGCAACTAAACCCCAGTGCTCTAGGTTACTACTTATGTGCAGACTGCTCACACTGCTATAAACCAAGCCATAATGAAGTGCAAGAAACAGTTCAAATATGTCATTGTGGTGCAGTAGTTAGTCTTGCGATGGTCTTTTTCTTTTTCCTCTGACTGTCTTAACTCTGTAATTAAACTTATGATTCCAGCTTTCAAAATGATATATATTTATGTACTTGCAGGTACATTACATGGATAGATATTGGTTTGGTGGTGAACGATGCTTTCCTGCCACTTCTATTCGACCTTGTTATTTCTCCGATCACTGCCAGTGGGCTTCGCTTGGCAGCTGCTGGATGTCTTCAGTCCATCATCTTGAAACGAATGGACTCAAGACAAAAAATCTCTCTCCTAAGGAGCCTTAATCTAAGCCGGGTTTTCTCTCTTGAGCCAGAGATGCTCATAAAACTTGCATCTCTAATAACTACCTATGCATCGGAAACCCTAGAATGCTACAGAAAGCTTGGTTCATCTGACCCAGATGGCATTTCATCTCTGGAGTTACTAGAAGCTTCGCTGCCTTCAGTATTCTATGTAACGGAAAATTGTCAGGAGGATGAGGTTGACCCTGCATACGTGTTTGATTTTTTATCTGACTATGTTTCCACCATGAAAAATCCTTCGGAGAAACAGTTGTCCTACCTTGGCCAGATCCTTCAGGTCATAAAGTCTCAGATGTCATATGATCAGACATATCGGGCAAGTCTTGATGCACTTGATAAGATAGGAAAAGAGGAGGAGGATCAAATGGCTGAGCACAGGAAAGAGCTATTCACCATCTTTCGTGGCATCTGCCGTGTAGCCCCTAATGCAACCCAAATGTTTATAAGGAATATGCTTATATCATCCCTTTCTTCTCCTGGAGAATCTGATGTGGAGGAAGTTGAGGTTGCATTGACGATGTTTTACCGTTATGGAGAGACAGTGGGGGAAGAAGGGATAAAAAATGGGTTTGGCCTTCTGGGAGAGCTGGTGCCAATGCTACTTATGGCTAGGTTTTCTTGCCATAAGCACAGATTGGTGGCATTGGTTTATTTAGAGACTGTTACTAAGTACATGAAATTTGTGCAAGAGAAAACCCAATACATACCGCCTTTATTGGGGGCATATTTGGATGAAAGGGGAGTCCACCACTCAAATTTATATGTTAGTAGGAGAGCTAGTTATCTTTTTATGAGGGCAGTGAAGCTGCTCAAGGCCAAGCTTGTTCCTTATCTGGACACAATTTTGCAAGTAATATTTCCCTCTTTTAGAAAATGTTTCTTTGTTATGGTTTGTGTAGGAGAGGTTAACATTTGTTCTTTCTTACATCATTTTTAACTTGGCAGAGTTTACAAGATACAGTGTCAACATTTACTAGTTTGGGTTGGTTGGATAAAGAAGTCAAGTTGTCTGGCACAGAAGACGGGAGCCAAATTTTTGAGGTGGGTTAGAATTTTAGTTTGTCAAAGGCTAGTAAAAAAACAGGAACATTATATTTTGGTTTGAAGCATATGAAATTTACTCTGTTGGTTCTCAGGCTATTGGGTTGTTGATTGGTATGGAAGATGTGCCGGTGGAAAAGCAATCGAACTACTTGGCAGCCTTGTTAAACCCTCTTTGTCAACAGGTGACTTAAAAAATTTTATAATGATCAGTCACATTGTCTCCTTGTTTTTTCTGATGTTATATCTTCTGATTTTTTTTTTTTTTATTTATTATGCATAATAGATTGAGCTAGTTCTTTCGAATGCAAAATTGCAACAAATTGATGAATCATCAACTAAGGTGCTGACACTTCAACAAATTATTATGGCTCTCAATGCTCTCAGCAAGGTCTGCTGTAACCTTTATATCTTTGTGCATGTGCTTGTGTGTACAAGTTTGAGAATTTCACTAATTAGTTTATGAACAGGGGTTCAATGAGCGTCTAGTCATGTCAAGTAGGCCGGCGATTGGGGTTATGTTTAAGCAAGTAAGTTAGTTTGATTTCTTGCTTATTTGAAATTTATCACTGTGGCAATGGTTATCTCATAAAACCTTATGAATTAGTTTTGTGCGGCACGGAGAATTCATGGGGAACTTTGTGATGTTTGTAGTAACAAGTGGTTTATGCAAAAAAATTTTCCTTGGTTTCTTGTGCAATTATATTGATAAAAGTTCCACAAGTTTGACAAAGGGTTTATTTTCTCAATCAATCCAAGAGGTTTTGTTAACATTGTTTTTTCTTTGTTTTTGATTTTTATAGACTCTGGATCTAGTCTTGAAGGTTCTTGCCATATTTTCGAATGTCAAGCCTCTTCGGTCTAAGGTAAACTGGAGACCAATTCTTGCATATCTCCGGGTTTCTTTGACACCTTCAAATTGTTGTGATCTCGATATGCTAATGACTCAGCTCCTAATTGCAGATAACATCCTTTCTACATAGAATGATCGATATATTGGGGCCTTCTATTTTCCCCTGTTTGGCCATGGCCTTGAAGCAACTGCTTGTAGATAATGAGGTGTATTCATCTGTTCTTTCTGAATTTCACATTTTAATAATTATTTCAAGGTTATTTCACATTAATTATGCAAAATCTTGAGCAGTCTATCATTTTGAAGTTGCATAACCAGAAATATTATGCACAATCTGCAAAATATAGAATTATCCCTACAAAAAGTAGAAAATTTCAGAGTTTATCCTTACAAGTTATACCTTATGTACCCAACTACTTAAAAAGATGTCCAAATTGAGCTTCCTCGATTTTGTACTTCTTAATTCCACACAAATAATTGATTCTGGAGTATTTTGGAACTGTTTTAGGATGCCATGGCGTGAGATTTTGCATGTTTTTGTGATTCTGGAGTATATGGAACAGTATACACTCCCCATATACATAGGGGTCTAAAAAATTCTGATTTTTTCTATACCTGTTCAATTCCTTTTTTTATTTTTTGACTTTTCTTGGAACATGATTTCTCATAGGCAAAGGATATGGTGGATTTTCTTCTATTGATAAACCAAATGATAAGCAAGTTCAAGACCTCAGTAGGTAGTATATTAGAGGATGTATATCCGGACATTGCAAGCAGAGCATTCTTGATTCTCTCTCAAGATGCTTTTCAGGCAGGTCCCGGGGGAACCACCGAGGTAATCTTTTCACATGTTAGTTGGTATTTTCAAATTAAATGATATTTGTTTATGGAGATATGTACTGATAAAAATGGCATGCTTCTTGTATCAATTACAAACTTGTATGCAAAGTGCTTATTGAAGTTCTTATTCATTGTTGGTAGATTCTAAATATTGTTTTTTTTTTATTGAAGTGCTTTTGATACCCTTCTTTACAAAATTTCTTTTCAGGAGTTGCGTGAGTTGCAAGAGCTACAAAAGTTGCTATACACATTTCTACATGTTATGGCTTCGAATGATCTATCATATGTTTTCCTTGCACCGAATTGTAGACAGCACTTGGATGCTGTCATGCAACTTTTGCTTTTCACCTCTTCGAGGCACAAAGATATGCAACTTAGAAAGGTACATATATGCTACAGTTCCTTTTTTTTTTTATAGATCATACTTATATGGTGTATATTCTTATGCATAATGTTTTCTTTAGGCATGTGTGCAGATATTTGTCAGACTTATCAAGGACTGGTGTGGTAACTCCAGCAGTGAAGACAAGGTACTTGACAAAATTTTTAATTTTGGTTATTGGAAAATTATGTTCCTGGACTACCACATTAAAAGAACCAAAAAATCCCCCCTGAACTCTCCTTGGAACCAAATTATTTCTTGAACTTCAGCAACAGTTCAATGCCAATCCTCTGTTGGTTTACTCCTAAACAGTTTTGGATGTGTTTGTTATCTTCCGTCTCACTGATCTGCTCGTCTCTGTTTTCTTTCCTGTAATCAAAAGTTCTGTCCTTCAACCAAAAGGGAAAATGAAAGAAAGAAAATTTACCTCTACTTCCCTAAGCAGTTCAAACCTCTTTCTTTGTCCCTGTCCATGCATCTCTCTCCTTAAAACCAATCTACTGTATTTACCTTCCTGAGATGTCATTTTGGTTACAAGTGCAGTTCAGTAGAGCGTCTCACAGATATATCAAAACCTTCAAGCAATACCTGATAATGAAATTGGATATAAAATGAAAATCAGGAACCAATTTGGTTTTTTGCATAAAGTTTATGGAACTTATCCTAAAATTTCTTCTCTACTTTACGATTTTGTTTGGAATATAAGTTCTGACTGATGTTACTCTGCTGTCTCAGCTGCCTGGTTTTCGAAATTTTGTGATCGAAAAGTTTGCGACTGATTGCTGCTTGTACAGTGTTCTTGACAAGTCATTTGATTTTCGTGATGCAAACACGGTAATTAACTTTTCTAACATACTATGTTGAAACAAATGCATATTGGAAGCCAATATGGCAATTGAATATGCACAGCATTTCTCCCAGTTGGGGAAATACTTAGTAATGCGGGTTCTTGATTTTTTAATAATGGTTTATTGGATATTCGGTCACAATGATATCTTTTCAGTCATTCTGACTTGTGTTTCTATCTTTGAAATGTCAATGAAGTACCCTAATGTTCTCTAATGTGCTCTTCCACTGCTCTTCCTTTCCAGCTTCTTCTGTTTGGAGAAATTATGACAGCTCAGAAGGTCATGTATGAGAAATTCAGAGATGAGTTTGTAATGAACTTTGTATCCAAGAATCTTTCAACAGTTCATTGCTCACAAGATTTGGCCGAACAGTACTATCAGAAGTTGCAGGTACTGACATTTCTGCTTTTTTATTTCTAAAACAATTTTTGTTAAGAATTAACAATAACACGTGCAATTCCTAGTTATATTGCATTTGTCTTCTATGTTATGAATAATTCTTTGGGATAACTTGTTACTGTTCCTTGTTGTAATTATAGATTAAATTATTATTATTATTATTTTTTTTATCAGGACAACGACTTGAAGGCTCTGAGATCCTTTTACCAGTCTCTAATTGAGAATTTGAGACAGAAGCAAAATGGGAGCCTTGTATTCAGATAGCATGGAGCAGTCATTTGTATTAGCTCTTGTAGTTGTATCCACTAAAGGATGAATCTTATATTATTCAGATTTCTCACATTGGCCCAAATCAATTTTTGCTCTTCACAGTTGGACTCCAAATCCCATTCAGGTACATGAATTTTCTTACAAGTTCTTTGTGCCCCACTAACGTAAATATAGTACTTAGAAGAAATATAGTACGTTTGAATATGTTAGTACTTGTAAATAGATTATAAACATTCTTAATAGTTGTATGATTGTATGCAGGTTCAAATTATCTTGTGTAAATAGAGTATGGCCCAACGAGATGATAAAGGTACTTAGCTTGTAACTTACGATATCTTCAAAATTTTTTATTCTCAATGTGAGGCATTAATTGTCATATGCTTTGTTCTAATAAGTTAAGATATTTTATGTTTCAAAGAGTTGAGATATTGGTACCAAAATTCATTGACTTTGATAAACATAAAATGGAAGATGTCTTCAGTGCTTTCATTTCTTTGTGTCTCGAATTTGGCAATTTGGAAGTAATTGGTTATTTGTGTAATGATTGTTGTGTTCAATTTATGGGTATTAATTACTATGGATGGCCAAATTATTTACAAATCAATCAAGTTTGGTACACTACCTATATGATAGTTGGGAGCATATGTACAATATTAACAATATTGGCAAAATTGATACCATGGTTGTATACTTTGTTGGTTGTTAATTTACCCTCAGCATAATTAGTTCTTTTTTCTGTGAATATGGATGTTGAAATTATTTTATTTGTTCTTTTTTATCTGACTTAATCTCTGACAACTATGACTATTTTGCAGGTGTATATTGCGGCAATTATTTATTCAAAATACATGCAGGTTTTGTTTTTCAAGTGTTTGTTGGGGGTAAAATTTTGAGATTTGATAAATGGTGTGAGTTGTATCTCCGAAAAATAGTCGCCCATCCTTAGTTTCAAAAAAATTTTGGCTTCTAAATCGTGTGTTGTTACATAATAAGTTCTGTGAGTTCTTGTTGTTAGATCAGATGACAGTGAAGGGCAATTAAATTTGTTTTTTTAATCTCACTGGAAGAATGAAGTTCACAGAAAATATGTGTTGCTTCCATTTTTGCCATGCAAATTTTGTTCTTGTTGTTGGTAGGAAATGAAAGCTTAAATAAACACTTGCATGAGCTTTCAGAGTTTGGAGAAAATTTTGCAACTAAGAACCTAGAATAGGTGAATTATGTTTTGTTGCACAGAGGGGCATCAGCTATGTATCATCATGTTGCTGTGTTGTTTTTATTTTCCTCAGCAAGTGGAGGAAATTTTGACATTTTGCGTTTTTTTTTTTTTTTTGAAGTGTTGACATTGAGATCTTCAGGTGCATGCTTTTTGACTTTTCATTTTTCAAGATTTGGAGCTTGAAAGTACCAGAAAGCAATGGTTAGAAATAGAAACAACCTAGGATGAAAATTCAAATTTGAATGGTCAATGTATCCTCACCTGCCTTTTTACCCTTTTAGAAGCCGAAAATGTGATGAACTTTTTAGGTTGATAAACCTATCTGTCTTCTGTGCTTTCAGATCATTAATGTAGAAAAGATATTGATAGCTTTGGCTTTTGTATGAGCTGCTTGAAACTAGGGATTAATTTCTCATGTAGTGGTCAGCTATAAGCAGATGCATGATAGGTTTCTGGAAAATTGCCCACTACTAGTTGGACCAAAAAAGCAAAACCTGGGAGATTCCAGCTGTTGACAAAAACAAAAGATAATAACGGCTGAAATGAAAATGCATAGGCAAATGTCAACAAGGAACTTTATATTTGTTTATGAAGCACTGCACGAACCATGCTTTCTTATCCACAAGCAATTTAGCTAATTGTAGATTCCATGATTTGGGCGTGGTAAGAAAGTTGCGCGAAATTACTCGTCATCTGTTACCCCGTACTTGGAAACATCAGCCGTACTCGTATCGGGTACGAACCGGGTATTGGTACCGTATCCGGTACATACCGTATGGTCAACGGTCAACAGTCAACAGTCAACATGTTGATATTAGTGTTTATGTTATTTATTTGTGTAAATTCCAAGTTTATGTCATTTATTTGTGCAAACTCTAAGCCTTAGCTAAACAAAATTATGTTATACAAATTATATTCTGTAATATAATATAATTATAGATCAATAACATATTCAAATAATATATATATCGTCGTATCCGTATCAGAAATTTTTTAAAATTTTCGTTCCACCGTACCCGAATCGTAGCAGGTAAAGTATTCGTACCCGTACCCATACAACATAGCTCGTCATTCTTCAATTCCAAAAAATAAGGGTCGTATTTATTTACAAATGTACGTCAGCCGGAGGATTTAGTTTTGCTGTCGGATTTGTTGAATCATTTAAACTGCAGTCATAGGAAGGACTCTATCTTTTAAAACATAATTCTAACTCGAGTCCACTGTTACTGCATAAACAACAAATTTCAAAGCAATGTAAAGTTTTTTAAAAAATGAACGGGGTCAAGGATTCTATCTTTTTTAAATTTTAAGTACATTTATAATGGATGTCTGACCATGTTTCGAATCCAATGTACTCAAAAAGTGTTGTCCTTATTACCAATTTTCAAGTGCTGTCAAAGTTTAAAGAGAAGTAAAACAAAAAAATAATAAAAGTCCCCGAGACTTCTTCTAATTGCGGGCTACAGCTGGCACTATTTTCAAATAGCCTAAAAAGATTATACTAACCTTTGGTAAAAATGAAAGAGTCATGTCTCTGCCTATTTCAAAAGGCCTTGACCATAATTAGTGCCATGTACCCTGGCTAATGCGCATTTGGTTGCCGACTAATGGGATGTGATTAATAATGTTTTGCAGTGTATATGTAACTTTAATCTATTTCCACAAAAACTTCTGGTATCCACTCAAGATCTTTGCATTTGTAGTTTTTATTTATAAATGTCTGCTGTTAAAAATAATGATGAATTTTGACAGACTTAAGCTGTCTTTTGACCATATAGTAGAGAAAGGGTAATGATGTTGAAGATGGCTTTCATATGTGGGAGTACAGAAATTAAAAATTTAAATATGCACCGAAGTTCTGGTACATTAGTATGCACCATATGTTTTCTCTTTATATAATGTGTACGAATAATGGATGGAGATTAAACTAGAAACTTATATGTAATTATAATTCAAGTTTCACTTTTTTCTATGAATCAGATCTATATAAAGCTTTAATGAGTATTAAATAAGAAAAAGTCCAAAAAATTTATTTTATCTTCAATCGCTTATAGTATCGTTAGATAATTAGATTCCTAAAAACATTACAGGTTTAATTTCCGATTAGAAAAGAGTGGAAACCATGCATTCTGATGTTTTACTATTATCACTCCCTTTTTTTTGGGGGGAGAACCAGCTGGGCAAGACCGCCAAGTGTTTAAATACTATTATTACTTGGTTAAGTCTTTTTTTCTTTTCACGTTACACTTCCATATTTGACCAATCGTCTATGTTCTTCATTCTATTACAATTTCAAGTCTTTTTTTTCTTTTCTTTTCTTTTCTTTTCTTTCTTCTTACATTTCAAAATATCTGACCAAGCATTTAACTTTGGACTGAAATTTTTTGGTTTCTCTAATCTGCAATGCAGCTTTCACTTACTAAAAGGAGTCTATGCACATTTTAAGTATAAAAATGTAGATTTGATATAAATAAGGGAAAATTAGATATTTATCACTCTAAAATTTAGAAATTAGAAATTTTCCATCTCAAAATTAAGCCTTTGAAAATTGCCACTCTAAAAGAAATTAACTAAAAAAATTCCGCTTTAACTGTATAAATATTCTCTCTCCATGTCAAGTTTTTCGTAGGGACCAAAAGATCCCTTGAAGGTTCAACTAGGTATAACCCTATATGTACATCTAATCTATAAAAATGACATATAGTATTTACCGTAGCGGAAGTAGATCGAACTCCTAGACCTTTCTCAGAGTTCAGTTCTACAACGTCTTGTTTCTCTCTGTACGCAACTGGTACACCACAACCTCAAGTTAGGATTTGACATCACCTTTCTCGATTCCAAGGCCGATCTACTCGTGCGTGTACAACCCGATTGATCCAAGTACTCGGTTGACTTTTTCCCTCTCAGACCTAACCCTAGTCTCTCTTCTCTGGTGGAATACTCAGATTCGCAGCAACAGCAGAGACCAGGACGGTTATGATAAGGGGTATATATAGGAGTCGATTTGAACAGTTAAGAGTCAGTTCAGATTTTCGATTCTCAGTAGTCCGCTGGCCCTGCTAGCGACATGTTATGTCATTCAATGACAGGGGCCCGCTTGCTAGACAAGCGGTGCACTTAAAATGACTCCACACATTTTTACTAACATCCCTCTTCTTTCTCTCCCTCTAACTTTTCAAAATCTGATTTTGGTCATTTGGAGTACCTGATCATTTGAGTTTTACGTTCCATTTTTGTGTGTAAAAACAAAGGAAACTATACAGGGGATAAACAAGGAATGTTCGTTGGGTGAATAAGGAATTTGAATAATTATTATGGATGGCAATTCCGAATAGCTTATTCCAAACACGCCCGCCCTAATATCTATGGATGGTCGTGCCTTTTAACTAGGAATTATTATTTTTTTTTCTTTTGGAATGAGTACCTTGTAAAGTTGTAATAGAAGTGCATACATTATAATTCAATCAAATTCCTCACAAATCATTTGATCGTCTTTACTCAAAAATTCACCATTTGAATGTAAGGCCGAACCTGATCCAGAAATTCAAGTTATTTTCTCATCGTTATTTTATTTAATGGATAGATATGGTCTGAACAAATTAATATACATTATCAACTAAAATTTCAAATACCGCCCAATTTAAAAGAAAATTAAGTTTATGAAAAATCTTAATTCAGTAGAGAAAGGAGAGATGACGGAGAAGAAGGGTGTTGTGGTCAATATGGAAAATTGGGTAAGAAGAGAGATGATTTATACAATTAAAGTGGTAAATTTCTAATTAAATTGTTTTTAGGGTGGCAATTTTCAAAAGCTTAACTTTAGAATGATAATTTTCTAGTTTCTCAACTTTAGAGGGGCACATATCTAATTTTGCCCTAGCATTTAATGAGCCGCTAGCTTTCATTCATAACTCATAAGACAACTTTGTCACCAGCATAAAAAAATGAAGACAGCTCTCTTTCTCAAAATCAACGAGCTCTACTGCTATAAAAGCAACAGAACATATAAAAGCATATGATAAATTAGATCAGTCGCTTATGGGGAAGAGACTCGAAAACTCAATATATCTACCAGATATGAAAAAAAAAAAAAAGGAGCGGCCCTATTATCACACTTTAAAAAAAGATATTATTTAAATATGCATTTTATCCATTGGTCGGCATCAACTCCAGATTTGCCTACAGGTCCAAGAAAAATAATAAAAAAAAATGCAACTCCTGATTTTTATTTTGAAGCTTTAATTTGGTCGGTACTAAAACTCCAGATTTGCCAACTTTCGTGTATCAAAAAGAAAAAAAAATGCAACTCCAGATTTTAATTTTGAAGTTTTATGTGACAGATCTGAGCTGTTCAATTCGATCTACATATTCAAATATCATGAAACAAAATTTTAAACATTTTAAAATTTTTTACTAGTTTTTTGTTAGGTAATTTTTTTTTTTTTAAATTTGTAAAACATTCTTAAGGATCCAACAGAATTAGTTTTTTCCTAAAAAATTATAAAAACCTTACAAAATAAAAAAATGATTTTAAACAATATTTGATATGTATATTGAATTGGACGTCCTAAATTAGTTATTTGAATATCGAAAACAAAAATTCCGAATCAGAGTAATAATGATCAGTGTTATGCACAATATCATAGCATTAGTTTTTTTTTTTTTTTTAAAAAAAAAATGTTAATAGCAAGAAGCGCTACACTTCGATGTGTGGTTGTTGTTGTTGTTTTTTTTTTTTTTTTTTTTTTTTTTTATGAGGAAAGACTACACTTCGATGTCTTGCTTGGGGTAGAAATTGAAAGCTCTCACCATCTTCAGTAAGCTTTTTATTTCATGTGCTTTGAATTTTGTTTATTTCTTTTGAATCTTTTCATATTTAAGCTCCATTATTATAACTCTAATATCCTAAGTTCTCAATATTTTAAAGAGTCATTAACTTCATACAGTACGTACGTAGCTGATGCAATGTACGCAGTCACTTATGAATAAGGCGCCATGAGACTAGACAAAGTGCGCAAACCACTGGTTTCAATTTTCCAATAAATATCTTACTTCTGTGTATTTCTTTCTTCTGATATCGTTTTCATTTCTTTCTTTTAGGAGGCAGTAAAAGATTCCTGATCACATTTTCTCAACGCCTCTCTCACCTGAAAAGTAAGTAAGCCAATTTGAGCCCCTCATTTTGCTTTTGGACTTTTGTTGTAATTTGCATCAGTTTAAATTTTCTTAGGTACTATGGACCCATCACATGATACACTTGCAAAATAAGAAAGCTACAAAAGACATGGGTGTCAATTATTTAGAAATTATTAATTACGCTGGGAACAATTTGTAAGAGCAAAATAAAAAAAGAAAATAATAATAAATAGTATACTTATCCTCAAATCCTCACCCATAAACTGATAAACAACTCCATTTTTTATTACATCGTCTCTGTACATTGGTGCAATAATTAAGTGCATATTGATTCAATGTTCAAAATGCATTACTTAATATTCAAATGCGCGCTTTGGGGGTTTGAAAAATGGGTTTAGAAATTTAATAAAATTATTTGGTAGCTCTGCAATGCATTTGATTTGGTCAAAATCAATTAATAAATGTCAACATTATATGTGTTTTAAGTTTTAACTGGAATATATACGTAAATATGTGCCAAACTGTCAATACAATAGACATTTATACGTAAATACAATTGACAAGTATGCATCATCAAAATGGATAAGTGGACATTATATAACGTCTGAGATTTCCGTGAGAACTATTTAGACAGTTGAGTCCATAAATAGTTAAAACCCGAATAAATAAAGAAGCAAGGTCATTAGTGGGTTCGTATCTTCCACGGACTGGATCAGATAAAAATTGTTCAAATTTTTTAGCGATTTTTTTTTCCTGTTTCATCTGATATGCTTGTTATTGATGATCGATGTGATCAGACAGATCATCAAATATAAAATAGAATGTTGGTTTCTATCACTTGAATAATAGTAAATTTACAAATCATTAAAAAAATTTGCAGCACGAAATGAAGTGTCGAAGAATATTTGGATCGAATCTATAAAAAGAAAAAAAAAAACAACAATGATAGTAGGTCTAACTTTTGATGGTAATCTAAAGTATTTATAAAAGCTGATGCCGCTTTTTTTGCAGTATCTGAGCCATCCATTTTTCACGATCAATTTTGTCTATTCAGTTTATTTAGCGACTTTTTAATTTTGAATTAAAAATAGTCGTACCAATTAAAAATAGTTTTACCAATCATTAATAATAGCAAGACTTTTTAAAATAGTAGTACCAATTAAAAATAGTTGTACCAATTAAAAATAGTCGTACCAATCACTAATAATAGCAAGATTTTTTTGGAAGAAAATATATGTCAAGTTTATTTAGTGACTTTCCAATTTTGAACTTACAAATTTTTGTCTATAAATTTTGACAAGTTTTTTACGACATATTTTTTATTTTTTACATTAAAAATTTTTATATTTTACATAGCGCAGCGAAGCTGCGACTGCAATATCTAGTTTTATTTAATTATGATTTTATTCTGAAAAAATTGTAATATGATCTAAATTTAATATTGATTACAAATCGTAATAGTCTTTTTTGGACAAAAAAAGAAAAAAAAAATCATCAAATCCCAAATCTACCTCTGAATATTTGATTTAATTTTGCACAATTCTATGTTTTTTTTTTTAGTTTTATTTCGAACTAAGAAAGTCTTTAAAATGACTGCTTGATATTTTCTTAATTATTTTATAAAAATAAAAAAGTAACTTTTCTTGCGAAAGAAATTATCCTTATTCGTTGCGTCAATTATTAGGCTTTTTCACGTATAACACTAGCTTATGTCATCCATTATACTGAAAAGTAAGAACAAAAAAATTGTAAAGATCGAAACAGCACCCGTACCAAAACTAGCCATGATGTGAACTAGATAAAACAATCCTTGATTATCTTTTCTTGACTTCACAATCGTTGATAAACTTTTTCTTTCTTTTATTAGCCCTGTCAATAGAAAGGCATGTATGAATTGGGTGTTTTGTGTTTCTCCTTGGCTTTGGTTTTCTTTTTTTCTTTTTTTTTTTCTTTTTTTTTTGAGATGTTTGGCTTTCGTTGGTAAACTCAATTGGGGAGCTATAAATTATTCACGATCATGCAGAAATTTTATGTCTGACTCTTTTTTGTCTCAATTAAAAGTTAGTCAATGGTTGACAAATGTCCATAAAACCTTTCTATGTTTCCTTTTTTTAATATTGACTAAAACCGCGTGGACTAGAAGATGATTTCCCTCTTGTAAAGATCTGAAAATTTCAGCAATTATTATTTTTGTCCTTATTTTTGTAAAATTTTGGTATATTTTGGTTTTGTACTAAAAGGGATATTTCTGAAATAGCTACGGGATATGTCTATAACTTTATATCCTTATGCAAATTTTCATCAATCTATATATGCGAGTTAGGCCGAGAATTTTTTTTTTTTTTTTTTTTTTGCATTTTTTTTAAGATGTAGCATTGTAGCATTTCACTATGAGAAGGGCCCTTTGATAATTTCATTTTTTGTAAATTTTTTATTTTTAACCAATAAATAAAAAAGAAATAAAAAGAGAGGATAACAAAAATTACTATCGGCGGCTGTACACCTACAACAGATATATGGAAGTCAAATGCTAAGTACCACAAGAAAGGTAAAAAGTAAAACAACCGAACTGATCACATTTGTAGAAAGAGAAGTTTTCGCTTTCTTAAAAAAAATTAACCAAAATAAAGCTTGTATTAAGTTTGAACATTTGGCATCAAAATTTTGTTCTTGGGCTAAAAAGGGTCCTCTAATCCTAAGCGAGGATTTTAAATCAACAACAAAATCTAAGTATTTACAAGCAAAAGATTTCAGCAACACAAAGTCAATACAAAGGATAAGCAGATCTAATTCTTGCTATTACATTGATGCATTTACATAATGTGTCAAAGTACAATTATATAGTGCATTAAATGCACATTTGCTATTTTATTATAAGACACAATTATTGACAATATTATGCGGTGTTCACTAAGTAAAAGACATTTTTAATAGATGCCAAACTACTATCTTCATTTTCAAAACAATTGGAGCGTGTTAATGGAAAGGCAAATATACTATTCCTTGCGCTATAACAATTTCATCAACAAATGACATTTTTTTTCTTAGCAAAAAGCGCCCAAATAATATGTTATATTTTCAGTTTGTTTCTTCATAAAATAGTGAAGTTCTAGGAGCGCCAATTTTTTATTTATAACGTGGGGCACTGGTCAATGGGCCATTAATATATCCAATCGGCAATTGGCTGGAATTCTGCTTTGTCAATTATCTTTTTCTTTTGTTTAATCCCTTTATAAACTATCTGAATAGATCGTCTATCGCTTTCGCGGTTTCGCCTCCTCATTTTTCGATTTTTGTTGATTGACGTGTCATTTGCTGTGCCACATCAGCAACCTACTACAAAGCAGAGTTCTCTTTTCATTTCCAATTCCAACCGGCAACAGCTATTCACTGGCGGCATCCATTTGCACCTTCATCACACCTCAACGATTGCATTCATCTGAAGACAAAAAATTTGTAATTCAACAAAATTTTTTGTCTGTAGTTTTAACAACAAAGTGATGCCATTTTTCTGAAGAAGCTAATCCAACAATCGTCAATGATGGTCTATCATTAACTATATAATGACTAATGAGGATAATTCAAATGGGAGGATGGTTGAAATGCCTTTACTTTTTAAATTCTTGATAATTAAAAAATTAAATACACAAATAATTAAAACCACTACATATGATCTATATATATTTCCTATCTGCATGTTCAAATCATCAGATTTTAACTTTGTCGTAATAAATTTCATAATGCGTAAAATTAACATTAAGAATTATCCACATAAATTTATGTTTACAAGTCCTTGATGTTCTTAACATAGTCGAAATATAGCAACTTCTATGAGTACAATAGTACAAGAATGATATAGATCACACTAGATGCATGGTTTAATTTAAAAAAAAAAAAAAACTTGAGTTTCAGATTTTTTAGCTATTAAAAATTTTCAAATTGCTTCTGAAATTGAATTTAAAGGCTACACATTGAATGTTAGATTATAATTTCTCTTTTAGATTATAGTAATTAATTTTTAAGATCAACATCTGTGCTTCAAAAAATGTTTTCCCTTTCTGCATTTTTTTGGCAACAGTTCTATACATTCTTTTGATTTCTGAAGCATACCTAATTTGATTTCTGATGTGCTTGGATTTTAGAAAGATAATTCTTGATCTTGTAACTGTTTGAAATGGAGAGAGTACAAATCCATAGAAGGTTCTAAAGCGGGTGGACTGTCTTACTCTGGAAAAGCCTTGATAGAAGCCTGGCAGAATGGGAAAAAAGCAAGCTTTATTTAAAAATAATTTTCATTTGTACTTCAGTTAACAAATCAATGTGTCGTTGCATTTAAGATAATATGTCACGAGTATATATAAGGGTTCGTTTGGATGGGTGGGGAATAGGTAGGAATAGCAATTTCGGGACTAAATTTAAGAAAAAAGTGAGATTTCGGGAAGCGTGGGAAGAGTGCTATTTCGGGACTAAGAATGTTGTTTGGATGATGAGTTTAGGAATAGCGTTGGGCAGGGACGGAGCTATTAAGGGGCAAGCCCAGGCACGTGCCTGGGCTTATTTTCCGAAATTTATGGTTTAGTTAAGACTTTTGCACATTAAAAAGACTGAAAGACACGAAGTGCCGGGGCTTGAATCGTACATGTGCTTGGGTTTTGGTCTAATTTCTCTGCTATCGCTCTAGCGTTTTTCTTCCCAAACGAGAAAAATGACTGGTTTTCATTCACTTTTCGTCTATATTTTATATTATTTGTCTATTGTTGGGAACTTGGGATTTGAGAGTTGAGACCAATGGGTGGGTTCTGCATTTAATGCATCTCTAATTCAAAAAGAAAAATAAAAAAAGGGAAAACGACAAAGCTAAAGAGAGACCATTGTCCATTGCTCCTTGTATTATTATTTTTTTCCCTTCCACTGCCTGCATGAAGCAATAAAACAATAGACTTTGTAATTTAGTTCAATTCATGCTCAAATAAAATGAGAGAAATAAAACAATTTAGTTTTCGAAAAAAATATATAATACTGTTGATTATGCTAAAAATAATATTCTTAATTTATTTTATTATTTATAATTTGTTTTATTTATTAATTTGTGACGGTGCCCAGGCTTAAAATTTGGCTGGCTCCGTCCCTGGCGTTGGGAAGTGTGAAAAGTAGAGAGAAAAGTGTTGTTGGGAAGAGTGTTGTTGGAAATAGTGCTATTTCTGGAATTGACTATTTTTGAAATTAGTAATTGCGTTTGGATGAAAAATTTAGTCCCTGATTAGGCTATTCGGGGAATAGGCCTATTCCCACACGATCCAAACGACCCCTAAATTTCTAAAATATTTAGTGCGCATATGGACATAAAGTGGACTGATGGAGGATTGGAGGCTCTAAAGGAATCCTTATGATTTGAAAATGGAGTTCCAATTTTTTTTTGTAATTATGTAAGTAATTTTGGAAATAAAGTTTTCTCCTAAATTTACGGTCATATTATTTTTAATAAAATGATTAAATTATAGTCTATGAACTTTATAGTTTCGATCTATAAAATTGTTGTTAGATCAAGCATCAGTTAATTTTTTTAACTTTGAAAGAGATACATATTTTATTCACCAAAATAGAAATAATTAATACAGGTATACTTCAAATATTACTTTCTATATTTTCTAGCTATAGCTGATTTATACATATTTTTGTTTGTTTAGTCACTAAAATATAGTTATTCGATTATTGTGCTTATATAATACTGTATTCTGTAAAACAGAGAAAAGTTGACTTGAACGATCAAGTTTCTATTTTCAATAATTCACGCAAACATTTTTTATTTGATTTTTATTGGTAATAGTTGAACTTTCTAGTTTATTAATTAATTTCAGCGTTCAAAGTCATTGCACACGATGACACTATACCAACAAGTTGTGATCTTTCTAGTTATTGGCTCCACACGTGACACATGATTGATTACTCGCTAAAAAAGGAATCATCAAATAGGCCTCTCTATACTGATACTCAAAATATGTAAACATGTTGAAACAATAGACGTGAAGATGCATTTTGAGACGGTTTTCGAAGGTTTGGACTGTTTCAAGTATTAAGACTTAATTTGGAGGAGTTGAACCAATATCGAGTTAAACATAAGAGAAAATTTTCTTTCAGTCTCGGGGCAATTTGTCCCGGCTTCTGTTGCAGGCCGAAGTTATAATAAAAAAAAGGATGTATTTAATTAGTGCACATCCATGTTCAATCCATGTTCACGTTTGTTCACATTTAAACTCATGCTTCTCTATTAATTAAGTATGATCCTTGCGAGAAGTTGTTTAGAGAGTCTGAGAATGTGTTAGACACTTTTTTTTTTTTTTTTTTTTTTTTTTTTTTTTTAGAAACTAGTAGGGGAGCGCCCTACCCTTTTCCGATTAATCAGAAAAGAATTTTAAAGGTTACACTTGTTCCCTACATCTGAACAGCATATTCAAATAATCTCCACTTAGCAGCATTCTACTGCACCGGTACCAACATCGCTAGGTACCGGTGCACCATTATTATCTTAATATTATACATGTTAAAACATAAATTTAGAGTATTTGTGAGGTAAAAAGTATTCAGTGGCACTTGATCATCGATTTAAGTGAAAATCGCTCAAGAGAGTGCATCAAGTTTTGTTTTTTGACAGTAATTTGTGTGTTAACGATGTAGTAATTAGCTTTCATCAACAATACGTGGTGAAGGGCCGGCACCGGCCGTGAAAGACTCGGAGCAAATAACACCTTGAAACCATTCATAATTTTGTACCGCTAACTAGCTATGGCTTTTACATTTAATAAAGAAGCTCATTTATCTGACATAATATACTTGGTCATCAGTTGTACAGTCGCAGCCTTCACTGAGCAGTTGCATGAGTGTAGATTTTATTTATTTATTTTTTTCAAGAAAACTCTCTTGCACAATCCCAACAAATAAGTAATTTCAAAAGAGTAAGAGAACGTATACATTGTGACCTACAGAAATAAATTAAAGTGCTGTATTTAGTTGATGATGGATATCCTCTGATATGCTACGCCATAGCACGAATGGACTTGTGCTATGCATTCAAATCTCAAATTTTATATTTCAAATCATCGATCAAAACCACTCAATATATTTTTCATATTGAAATTTCATTGGAGATCGAAATCTACATTTTCTGAATTTTCTACAATTTTTTTTTGAATTTGTAAGAACGGTTATTATTGGAGGGCTCAAAACTAATTAAATCGACACATTCCTAAAATTTAAAAATAGTTAAAAATTGGTTTCCTATTACTTTTTCAATATGAAAATAAGATTGAGCAATTTAGATTGATTATTTGAAGCAAAAAATTTGAAAACGATTGCTTAGCATTCTAGCAATTAATTCTCAGTTTTTTTCTTATATTTTAGAAAGGCAGGGGAGCGAAAGCTAGAAATGGGTCCATGAGGACATTTTGTTAAATATTCTAAAAGGCAAGACGATTGTTTTCAGTTTTGTAAAAAGAAGGGAAAAATGTTAAATTTTCTGCTTAGAATTACCCAGATCGTCAGGCTTTGGAAGTTCTTTTTGCCCCTCTAAAGTGTTGTAATTTGGATACACATCTAAAAAGAATAGAAAAATGCAAAATACTGTAATTTCTAATACATACGTATATATAAAAAAAATCATACCTAACGTTTTATTTTGGTATTTGAGATTTAAATTTCGAATTATGGTTTTTTGTTTCCTAAGTGAAAGTTTGTGGAGACACTAAAAGAGTATGCATATAAAAGTATCCGTTCATTTTATATATATTAAAATCATATTCAGAGGAGGCAAGAATATACAGAAATGCTTTACAATGTTTACATATCCCAATTAATTTTTCTTATTCAGCAGGATTTTTTGTATTTGATTTCAAATGTTGCAGGGGTGAACATGAAACATTTACATACTTTTTTAGTTGAAGGTTTGGATTTGGAATGCTGTGGTTACCAACTTGTTGCCCGTTCATACTCCCAATGTTTCGTAAAATACAAAATCACCCATTTCCCACCATTAATTCAACCATTGCGCAACTCGTGAGCAATTTGGATACACATGTAACCGTCTTTGGGCTTTTAGCTAGTTTGTGAAATGTGGGCGCCGTGTGCTCAGTTACAAATGATTGGATCCGATTATCCGAATCCGCTAGAAATGCGAGTACAGATACTATACTATAAGTCTACAAAAAATTCAATGTTACTGAACTCCAACATCTATGAGAATTCAAAGTAGTTAACTGGATTAAATAATACAATATATCAGAACGGGTTGTTGGGATACGGGTACATAATAAATGAGAACCCAATAGGCAATAGTCTGTCGGATACAAATTCATTAAAATTCAAAATCGCCATGGAACATTAGCGCTACATCTAAAGTTAAAATATCATGATTATTAGTAAGTAGTAACTGCCAAATATTAGGCCTAGTCAACAGTCAACTCAAGACCTTTCAGCCATATTACACACACTTGCCACAAACTGTCCGTGTATTTGGTACGAATTAGTATTTAGTAGTAGTTGGTTCCCTCATATTTCATGAACAAATTACAAATCACTCTTCATTCCTTCAACCCTCTCTCTCTCTCTCTCTCTCTCTCTTTTACAACTTCCCTCTCCCCTTTAAAAGTACACACCATTGCTCTCTCCCAACCACACCAAACCTTACCAAAGTACAATATAATCCACTTAACTAAACAAAAAAGAGAAAAACAAAAGGGACCCAACCAAACACACAGAACTGAACAATCATGTCCAAAAAGAGTAGTAGTAAGGCTAAGAGTAAGAGCTCCTCTCATTCATGGCTCAGCTTCTTCACAGGATGCATGGGAAACCATGCCAAGGTGCAGCCGAAACAAACCTCGGCATGTAACATAAGAAAAGACAAGTCGTTGCAACGGCTGTCCTTCTCCGACCTAAGCTCAAATGGAATTCTGTCGCCAGAGGACCTGTCAATATCCCTCGTAGGATCCAACCTATATGTGTTCACTCTTGCGGAGCTGAGTGCTGTCACGCAAGGTTTCTCTAGCAGCAACTTTTTGGGCGAGGGAGGGTTTGGGCCAGTGTACAAGGGGTTTGTCGATGAGAAGGTGAAGCCCGGTTTGAAGGCACAAACCGTTGCGGTTAAGCTGCTCGACTTGGAAGGAGGCCAGGGTCACAAGGAATGGCTGGTGAGTATAGAAATGTGCTTTATCAATACATACTTAAGATAATATCCAAAATCCATATATTATTAGTATATTTCTAGATGGGTTTGACCTTGGATAACCAATGTTTGGTTTTCTTTCTCTTTCAGTAGTTCTTATTCGTTCTATACTTATTAGCAAAAGATGCTCATTGCTAATAAAGATGCTCCCAATATGCGGTCAAATAAAAAAAATAAAATTTTGATATTATTTTTGTTTCATATAAAACTTTACATGTTAGACAATAAACATACGGTAAAATTAATAATTTAGTCTTTCCTTTTAAATAAATAGTTAATTTGGTGGTAACTTAATTTTTTCTATAAAAAGTCTTACCTTAATTAATTTAGACCACTGATCAAATCAATGGACAATGGTCCATAATTGATATAAGAATTGTTTAACACATTTTTATATGACATGTTTACTCTTTTTATATGAATTGTTTACCTCCTTCGTATGCGTGCATTTATAAGTAGTAGAGATAGAGATAGAGATAGAGATATATGTCTAGATAATTAATTAATTGACAACAAGGAGTACCTTTTTTTCCTCCCAGAATTCCTTTTAGGTGTTTTATGAATTAACACTTTATTTTCATATTGGGAAATTGATAAAAACTTTTTATTTTGTAATGAATGCGCATATTATAGGCTGAGGTGATATTTCTTGGGCAATTGAGGCATCCAAATCTTGTGAAATTGATTGGATATTGCTACGAGGAGGAGCATCGACTTTTAGTGTACGAGTATATGACTTGCGGCAGCTTGGAGAGCCGCCTATTTAAAAGTATGCTCTCTTATTATTTTTTTTTTCTCGGTCTCACAAAATATTTAAATATTATCTTCTTCCTTATGCATAGATTGTGTGTTCTGAAGTGGTACCATATGCGTAGGTTAAACATCAAAGTAAATATTAATAATTAAGCCTTTAGATCATAACAATACACTTTCCCCCCTTTTTTAATTAAGTTAATACAAATATCAATTGACGCATACTCAAAACAATGAATAAGAATAATCAATGATATCAATACATTAGTTTCTTAATTTTGTACTTGTGGTAGACTTACCTCTATATATATTACGTTTCCTTAAAAAACAATATATGCATCATATAGCTTTCATATACTTAATTATCAAAATATTAATTTTCTCGATATTATATATGTGCAGCTGTCAATATTAATATAAACATGGGGGGAATCATTGATAATGAGGTTAATTAATGTGAAAATTATCAATAAAAAAAAGATGGTTATTGGGTGTGCTGTTGTTAATTAATTTTCATCACAATTCATCTCCCTATATATTTTTTATTTGACATATATAGTTACTGGGTGCGCTATTATACAAGGCATGGCATAGTAATGACATTGTAAATGTTAACATGGTAGGGCCTTTTATGCAAAACATAAATTGTCTGACTAATTGACAATTAATGTATGTCTTCTATAAACCTTTTGAAATAGTGCTCTAGGTTAATTAGATTTCAACCTTAGTTTCCGATTGTATTATATACATAAGTCAAGCATAAATTATACATGATAGTGGACACTGGAAAGATAGTCATGATTCAGAATTTTCTTTTCTTCCGGTATTACATTGAGTGCATTTGGAAGAACATTTTCTGAAAAGAACATATAATGTGTAACAACAATGAGACAATTTCAAAATTATTAATATATATGACTGCATTAATCTGCGACAACTAAATTGAAATCATAATTAGGAAGACGGTTCCTTTACCTACCCTAAAATGACTAATACTAAGTTAAAATCTATTTTATCTGATAAGTACGATCTTTTTAACTCAGGATATGCTTAAACCAAGAATATTTCTATGAAATTTTAGTTCCTCTGTTTCTAATTAATTTAACTAAACGCATGGTAGTGTTTGACTAATCGGATCAACATCAATCCATAGAGAAGACAACCGAGAAGAGAAAAAGATTTTATTATTTTTTTTAAAAAAAAAAAAAAACAAAGGAAAGGAGAAGTTGGTGCCACTTTTCTTTGCCGTGCTTGTTCCAGCAAAAATTAAGCATGCCCAAAATATTATATGCACTTGTTAGAAACAGACTCTCTTGGTTTGCACCTCAAACAACCTGGAGTCTTAATTTGTCAAAACGAAGTGAGCCTCTTAGCCAATTAGAGGAATCTAGTGCCTTCAAGTTTACTACCATGTCTTTATCTCCATTACTACAACTGTTACTGACGTATTTGGGAAAGGTTGTTGTGGAATCCTCTCCCTTTGCTCGGTTTGTTTACCCATAAACTTTTAGAAACCTGATTATGACAGGTCCTATACTAAATATTATCCATCAGTTACAAATATGTGTCAATGGCAATTTGGCATATACAATGTGTGTGTGTAGATGGAAAATGAAACGTTATGTAATTGATTAGGTGTAGTAGTTTGTTGACTTAGTAGTGCTACCAAACAATTTGCAAATCAAAACTCCCCAACCTTTGATAATTTCAAATTCTACCATCTTCATGAAAATTTTAAATAAGAAGAAGCAGCAAAAGAATGAAATATTATGTTCAAGTGCTTGTATTGTCTAAAAATTGCTTGAAAATTTTAAATAAAAAGAACCAGCAAAAGCACGAAATATTAAGTGCTTATATTGTCTAAAAATTGCTAGCGACGATGTAGGTTAAGCCCAACCTGGATCTCTTGAAGCTGACTATGGAAACCGGCTATAGATTTTTTAAAATTTTAAAAAAAAAGTTAATGTTATAATTTGAGAAATTATCGTTCTTATAATTCAAAAAAGAGAAAAGGCTTATTTGCTTTTGGAATCTGGATGTTTCTATTTTGTGTAGGCCGGGGATAGTCTCGGCCCATAATCAAAAGCATCTTTTTGAGACTGATTATATACACAGTAAACCTCTACACATTACTAATGCAGCAATGCTTGATTAATTCACACTTTATTTGCATATAGTTCACAATTTATACAGAGTTCACTTTTGTACAAATAATTAAACACTACTGTTAATAGAGATTGGTGTGTTAAACATTAATATTTTTTTTATTAACAATTGGGGAATACCAAATATTTAGTTTATACGAAAAAGTAAAAAAAAAAAAAATCGAAATTCTAAAACTTTTGGATTTCATTGTAGGATATTCTAAGGTGATGCCGTGGCAAACTCGATTAAATATAGCAGTTGGAGCAGCAAAAGGATTGGCGTTTCTTCACGATGCTGAGAAGCCCGTCATTTACCGGGACTTCAAAGCCTCCAACATCTTATTAGACTCTGTAAGATATTATTAGTTAAACTGATCGTTCTCCAATTTCAGTTCCTTTATGAAATAGTTTTCTTAATAATGAACGAAAATTATGATATAAAAAAATAAATTTATTTACTTTTTTTTTTTGGAAAAAGAGTGTAGTGTCGATACAACATAATAAATTAATAATAGTCTCATAATAGTAAATGAATAAGAAAATCCTGACAACTTTTGTATATTTCATTGTTTTTTGGACAAAAAGAGGACATTTTCAAGTCAAACAGTAGGATTCAAGTCTAAACAGACCCGCTGGAAAACGACTGACATGAAAAAAACCTATCGGGCGAGATGTCCCAAAAGAAAAAAAAAATGTCAAAAGTCCAAGTACTTTGGGATTTGAGTTGAAAATTCATGCAAGAATCAATTTAAAGTCTGAATATTTGACAACCCATTTCGTTGTTTTAATTTCAAGCAAATAGTTACAAAACTAAGATCAAACATATTTTGGGTGATTAGTGCTTTGTCTGTCTACTTCATTTTTTTTCTTATATCCAAATTTTCTATACATATATGTTTGATATTGGGTTATCGTTTTGAAAATAACAGCAAATTGTTCTGAACTTTAACAGGACTACAATGCAAAGTTATCAGATTTTGGACTAGCAAAAGATGGACCCGAGGGTGACGACTCACACGTCTCCACACGCGTCATGGGTACACATGGCTATGCTGCACCAGAGTACATCATGACAGGTATTGTCCACCACAATAAGTTCTCAACATACAAAATAAGGAAAAGTTAAACTAAAAACATCAGATTAACTGATTCTGAAATTTGGTCCTCTTACCAGGTCATCTAACATCAAAAAGCGATGTTTACAGCTTTGGAGTCGTTTTACTAGAGCTATTGACGGGCAGAATGTGTGTCGATAAAAGCAGGCCGAATAGGGAGCAAAATCTAGTCGATTGGGCTCGACCGTATCTGAATGACTCCAAAAAACTAGCCAGAATCATGGATCCAAAACTAGATGGGCAGTACTCGACAAAAGGTTCTCAAAAAGCTGCTGCAGTTGCTTACCAGTGCCTGAGCCATAGTCCAAAATCCAGGCCGAACATGTCGGCTGTAGTTGACATGTTGGAGCCCCTTCTTGCATTTGATGATATTCCCCTCGGCCATTTCGTGTTTAATGTCACACCTGATAAGGGTTTTGAAGACGACTTGGGGAAGAATGAGGTTAAAGAGAGCCGACGGCGGAATGAAGGCTACCGACACCGAGTGAAGTCGCCTGATGTTAGAAGGTTGTGATATGATCCTCTTGGTATACTAAGAATTTGTGGTGTATATATTGGAAGAGATCATCAATTCATCATGCATGTAGTATCACATACTGTTAGTTCAACTTTTCGTTGATAAACAATAATTTTTGTTTCGTTTAGAACTTATCTAAAATTATATATTAAGAAAAAGATAAAAAAAAAATGGTGGAAAAATAATTAGTACCACAGTAATGATATATATCGTAACTTCATCATTACTAGATGGACGAGGTCATGAAATTGGGTTTAGATCCTTTGCAATTGCAGGGAATTAATTGAAGATATAAATTGGGCCTAGGCGTTAGCCTTTTATGAACGGTCCAAGTCAGATCTGCCTATTAAACATTGAAATAGGCCGGAATTTGGATCCTTTTTTGTAAAACAAAAATATCATATCCAACAGCTAGAACCGATTTTTTTTTTTTTTCCAAAAATGTAAATTCAGTATGAAGCTCATTTACATGTATAGTTTAAAAGATGAATAGTCTGCTTGCATTTTCAATAGCTGATCAACAATAATAACTATTTTTTTTACACAAAAATAAGGGTCTTGAATCCTTATTTTTTAATTGAAATAAAAGTTTATTTTTTTTAAGAAAGAGGAAGTCTTTATCATCTAATTTTTTTTGAAATTAAAAATGCATGCAGGGGTTAAATCCTTGACCTCTTAGAGGTCAGCCTAGTGCTCTTATCACTAAATCACATGCTCATTGAAATAAAAGTTTAAAAGTTACAATTTAGCAAGGAGCTAAATTAAATTGCTGAAACAACCGAAAGAAAAATGAAAAAGCAAAGGAAAAGAAGAAATACGAGACTGTTTCGTACTGGTAAGAAAATAGCTAGATTACATTGAGAACTGTTCTAGCCTGAGAGAAGACTGTCCCGAGTCAAACATTGCAATTAGAGTGTTCTGTTCTGATTAAATATATGCCAGTCAGCTGAGACCTGCTCTAAGAGTGAGTCGATAGTGTTTTGTTCTTGATTGAAGATTCTGTTGCACCTTTCTCGCCAGATTACAAAACAGAGTATTTGCCAACATCTCCTTCGTTTTTCTTTTAGTGGGTAGGAATGGTTCAAGAAAAATGGAGGTTGTTCTGAAAGTAACGGCATTGAGATCTTGGGAACAGTATGAAGATAGGAGCTTGGACTTTGCTTGTGATATAAAACCACAATCATTAAAGAGATGGCGAACCGATTCTTCACTTGATCTGCAAAGGTAACAGATGCTCGGCATGATCCAGCCTCTTTTTCTCAGGTTATCAATTGTTGCGATTTTGCCTTGCAACATTTTCCAAAGAAAAAATTTCATTCTCGGAGGGATTTTGAATTTCCAAATTGTATGCAGGGACGATCTCTGTTTAGGAATGGTTTTTACAAAGCGGTAGTATGAACTTGTTGAGAAAGAGTTTGAGCTGCTAGGTTTCCAAATTGCAGTATCAGGAGATGGTTGCATGGATCGCCAGAGTTTTGCAAGTGAGCTATGACCTGGGAGAGTTGGTGTAAAGCTGAATTTGAAAGGTAGATGGCCGGTCTGAAAAGTGTTTGTATACTGTTCTTATTTTGGAAGAAGAATTGGAGAGAGATGTGTGTATCCAGGCTAAAAGAAAACAGGTCTTGGTACTTGAACTTGAGTATACCTAGGCCCCAATTAAAATGCCAGAAAGGAACAGTGGAACCATCTCCCAAATGAAAAATTGTCGTTGAAAAAAAAATGCTTGCCATATTGGAGAAGGTTTTTTGAAGAGGCCCAGTTAAAGGAAAAGGGGAGAGTTTACCATTTTGCAAGATTAATTGCAGCGAAGTCCAAATAGAATTGCTCCTGGGTACCCAATGCCAGAGCCATCTTGCTAGCAAAGCATCGTTCATCACCGAAAGATCCAGGAGCCCGAGTTCTCCCACCGATTTTGGTGAGCAAACCTTTTCCCATGAAACGAAAACAATATTAACTGTTAGCACTGTCAGTGCTTAATGTAAATTCACACGCTTTGTTCCTGTGCGAGTCCGAAACCCGGTAATGATTTATTTAATTTTCTTCTACCCAACTAAAAATACTATAAAACAGAGTGCGTCAAGGTTTAAAAGGGCATAAATTGACCGAAATAGAAACCAAAAAATCAACCTTCCCCAAGTACAGAAAATAAATAAATAAGGAAGTCACCCATAATTGTCTGCCACGTGCCATGTTAAGTACATCTGGAGCCTACCATCTATGCTATGCTCTCTTTTAAGACCAGTTTGTGGTGTAGAGAAGAAGGGCAATAAATGGAGAAGGAAAATGACACTACTAGTCTCGCCACTCACCAGTCAACCACTGTTTCCATCTCTCAAACTCCTCAGACACTTGCATCGTGCTCCAGCCCATCTGGCAGGCCCATTTTTGGAAATGGTTCCATTGAGCTTGATCTCTTTAGATCGATTGTGCCGAAGCGAAGCATTGCAACACCAATACAAAAGAGATCAAATTCTTATTGATTTTCTGAAAGTACAACAAAATTTTTCTTGTGTTGGTTATTTTGAAAAATATTAAACCTATAAAGATAAATGCTTTCAGATTTTATGTTACTTTTTTTTTATAAATAAAAACCATTTCTAAACCATTTTATTATAACAATTTCTAAGGATCAGCAAAATGCTGGCAATTTTTCATTAATAATGAAAAAAAGTTTACATAAGTATAAATGCTATTATTTTTTTCTAAATCAAATTATATAATGCTTTAAGATGTTTTTTACTTTTTTAATAAAGAAAAAAATAAAAATAAACATTTTATTAGAATTTTTCCGTATTAAAAATTGTGGAGTATTTTATTAATTCGATTCTCTATAAAATAATTTATAAAGAATGAATTAAAATGAACCATTTATTTTAAAGCTCAAAAATCAAGGTTTTAAACTAGAGGTCAAATCAATCGACAAAAAAGAAAAAAGCAAAAAAACATAGTACCATGCCTCACATACCTCAATTCCAAAATATAAACTAGAGTTCACGTTATATATTCTCCCCTCACTAGCTCTCATCAATCTCTCGGGCCCATCAACACTGCCAAAAACGGCAAAATCAACCCTCACTTCGTCCATATCATACTCTCTCTCTCAATAACTAATAGGCAGTGATAGGCTGATAGCAGTGTACAGAAGGAGCAGAGAGCTCAGAAGAGAGCGTCCCCACCACTCCCTACTTGCTTGCTTTCCTCCCATGCATTTCCCATGTGATGAGTAGAGGATTCACCCCATTTCAAATCCATGCATCCTCCAAATTAAAGTCATATCTTCCTCTGGCCCTCATAAATAAACCGAGAATACTGTTTTCTTAGAAGTCCTCGAAGTTTGACTGTGTTCATGGGGGACAACGGGTCGGGTAATGCACCGCCACAGCCGAAATCTCCACCCGAGTACCCGGATGTGTGCGGGAAGCACCATCTTAAGGTCGCTGTTCAGTCTCTAAATCATGAGATTGACTACTTGGAGGTAGTTCTTTTGTCTGCTTCTTCATCTTTAATAATAAGTTTATTAAGTTTTCTGGTTAGTATTTACTGATTATTATAGTTTATATATGTGAATGTATTCTCTGCAAATTATTGTGAGGCAGAAGTCCCCATTGTGAGTTTGTGTACAACTATGATTAAGTTCTCTCGTTAATTTGGGCTAACATAACTCTTGGCACTGTTATTTGTCCTCAAGACCAAAGAAAAAAGATGCATATATATTATGTTAATGAACTAGTTTCCAAAAAATGATATTGGAAAATGGAAATGCCTCATTATTTTGTATCTGGGAAACCCATAATGGTACAACAATTTTGATAGCCTAAGGAAGACGGCCAATGATACCATTCTCTTTTATTGGCATGTATACCATTTGGCAAAATACTTTTTTGTAAGTTAAATCAAATTATCAATCATAAACAAATATTTGCATACTTTTGCCATCTTTGAGATTATTTGAAATTTTCTGGGCATAATATTTAATAGGCGTTCCAATGTATTATCAAGCTAATAATGAATGGGCAATCGTTGACAGTTCACCAAATTATGTTGCAATTAATTTCTACGACTATGTTTGGATTTACAAAAATTGTGTTAACAAAGTTAGAGACTATTTGAGACACTATTTGGTGTTTGGATGGATTATAGCTGTTCGGAATAGTTGCTAATCTCACTATTTCGCTATTCCAATAAAAGATGAGATCAGTGACTATTTTGGTAAATCTGAGTCAACATGCTAACCTCGTTAACTCAATTCATGATCTAAGGTACCCAATGAAAACTTAGCTAGATTGAAGCCATGAGAGTTTAATTCATTGTAGTGTAATCGTTAAATATATTTCCGGTGCATTCTTAAATAAGTATAAATATAATTTTGGTGCAGAGCGAGCTTAATTCCATGGAAAAAACAGTGCCTGCTTCCAGATGTTGCAAAGAGTATGCACAAGAACTTTCAGTTTGTTGTTCTATATAAATAGTTATTTTGCTTTAATTCAAGTGAAAGTTAACAATGAAATTGATTTTAGAAATATGTATATCTCTATTGTCTGCGAAGGGGTGATATTTGATACTGAAGAGCAGAACAACAAGTTATCGTGTTAGGTACTACTTTAATAGAAAGTGGCAGGGTTGACCCCTGTTTGTTTTCCAAAAAAAAAAAAAAGTTTAATGTACTGAATATAAAATGCAAAGATAAAATAAATTAGATACACTAGTACAACAATGGTGACCATTTGCAAAACTCCACCATTCCTTGGAATTGTTTCAGAGTGCATTATCTATTGATAACAAGACGAAACCAATTCTGAATTTTGAAAATTATTTACTTGTAAAACATCCCACAATGTAGAAAACTTCCGTAATAAATTGATTTTTATTATTGTATTGATAAAAATGTTTAAAAAAACTGATACGTGTGCAGGCTGAATGAATACGTGGCCAGGAATCCTGATCCACTGATAAAGGTGTAGGTATTCTGAACTTTAAAGAATACCATTACATCTAAACACTATGATTTCCATAATTGTATCTTTTATTGATTAAGCAGATATGAGAAGCAAAAGAAGTCATGTGGTGCGTGGGACGTTTTCAGGTAACTTATGCAGGAGACAATCTCGTTATATCACTTAATTTAATTTATACAAATGTTACTTAGCTGACTCGCCTGATACGATGTGCATAAACTGGTTGTCTTTGGGTGTGTGTTTTTGTGTGTGTGTGTGTTGTGTGGGGTGTGGTGGGGTTTGGGGGGGTGTTGGGAGTTTAGTAGAGTGTTTTGTCAGAGAACCAGACATAGTATATTCCAAGCATTTCAAGAAATTCTCTGCCATTGAATTAGTATATTCATTCATGTTGAGTTAAGATTTTGATTAGTATCAATTTCTTCCATGGTATGTACCCAATTCAACACTTCTTAGCTCATGCATTTTGAATTAAAACGTGCATTCCTGTTATAATTTGAGTTGCAACTAAAATATATTTTAATTATACATCTTCTGTGAAAGAACCTTGCTAAACGAGGTTCTGTAATAAATATAAAAAAGATGCAGCAAGGTTCAGTGGGCCAGGTAAAGAGGGCCTTCGATATATATCAAAAAAAATAGAATCAACAACTCAGCCCAAGATATTATTGATATAAGCTTACAAGAAAGATGGTATGCTATACTATTTTCAATCTTCAGAGAATATGGACACTGAACCTTATTCCGGCCTCAAATTTAAAACTTGCGCAGTTCTTGTAAATATGTTTTTGTTCAATGAAATTTATCTCTGGTACTTGCCAGGGAACCTTCAAAAAAAAAAAAAAAAAAAAAAAAAAAAAAAAAAATTGCGCAGAAATTTTGGGCTTCTACAAAAATGTGAGATTTTTACATGGAATGTATGACTAACATTATTCCTCTTATGTTTTAATACTTTTATTAGAGCCATTGTATGCTGCAGCTGGGGTTCAATATGCTGCACCAGAGGCTGCCTATGCTGCTTCAGCCAACCTAAGAGATGTTGTTGCTTGCAACTCATGAAGGACATTATTTGCTGCCAGTGCTGCAACAAAGGAGTAGGTTGTGCCGGGTGCAATTGCTGTAAGATTACTTCCTGCAATTTGGAGAGCCCTTGTCCAGAGTGCTCTTGCCGGTGTGTCTGTTCATGCTCGAGATGTGCCAAATCCTGTGCTTCTCCTGTTTGTACTGGCTGTTGCAAAGGTTGTTGCCTATGTTGATTTTACTAGAGGGTAAATTAGAATACTAAAATAGTTTGCTCTATTTTGTTGAAGTGAAATTCTTTATGTCTAAGTTTCATAGCTTTAGGTACCGTGCTCCGTTTTTTTTTTTTTTAATGAAACAGTGGATTTGTATGGAAATATTTTTTACTTCAGCATAATATAATTGTTATGCTAGTGCACGCGTTGTACGTGGTAAGACAGATATATAATTTTGTAATATATATGAAGCAGTTGATATTTCAATTTTATTCAGCATAAAAGAACCTTTAATTCAATATTTATTTTTGCTGAAGTCAGATATACATTTTGGATATCATAGAATAAATAAGATACGATGATGAAACAAATTCACGAGGAAACAAAGTACATAATGCTGTAATTACTTTTTGAACTTAGTAGCAGAACAGAGGATTATTAACTCCGTTGCATATCTGATGATACTGCAACTGCAATAGTGCATCCTCTAGAAGTTTGACCGTTGACAAATTTTCTGCTGTGAAGCTCGAAAACATGTTTTTTTTTATAGCTAAAAAACATTCTTATTAATTATAGGGGTTTATAACTTTATATACAGGAAATATACAGGAAATATTTCAATAGAACCGACGATGTATATTGTATAGATTATAAATCAAACTTATAACTTTAATACATTAATTGTAAAAATGCAATGATCGATCATTGTGAGTAATAATTAATAAAAAAAAACTATAATCAATTTCGATTTTTTTTACTTAAAAAAGAAAAAAATGATATAATACAAATCAGACAATTGACAAAAAAAAAAAAAAACAGGTCAATTGGCCACCATTTTATACCGTAATACTGCTCCTATAAGTCCTAGTGTCCTATACATTGATTGGAGGCTAAATTTCCGTAGCGATTTTTTGGCAGCTTCCAGTAATCGTATGAATTGTATCTTGTACTATTAGAGGTCTCTATCTCCTTTATACTACAGGTTGTCACTGACATCATAATTATAGTCTAGAATTCTACTTGATTAATTATCACTCAAATAATTATTGTATTCTAGTATCATTCAAATCACACTACAATTGGAATGACCTGTTAATAAAAACATATGATTATCTTATTGAATGGAATCCCTAGCTAGCTAGTACCCGTATTAAAACTATTATTTTAGAGCTGCTCAAAATGATAATGCAGCTCATCTATACCACTACCAACCACCTTGTTGGATCAGTGACTAAATAATCTTTAAATGACATTTAAGTTTAATACATGTTTCCTATTTCAACTATTTAAAAAGTTTGAAAAAAGTTAATGATATTATAAAAGCACACAAGCAGTTGATTCTAGGGAAGCCGACCGAAATAAAAACAATATACACTTGCTGCTTTCTAATAATAAATAAATCATTTCAGTAGGTGTTTTTCTTTACAAGTTTCACCAAGAGTCCCTCAAAAACCAATTAGTTAGATAACTTTGGTAACCATGGTAATTAAATCATAATTTTAAAGTCTAACACTTGAATATGATCTACTATATATCCATATCATAAGTTTATCATTTATTAAGTGAGCTAATTAAAACTGTGACGGTTCATATTTGATAATCTTTGATGAAATGCCATATAACATTTAACATACACGAAATTTTATATACAATAAATATATAATGTTAACAACATATTTTAATAATATTTTCTATTTAAATTTCTTTTAACATAATTGGAGGAAACGTTGTTGTCGACGATAATTATCGAGATAAAATATTTTTAGTGAATCCTGACTCTTTTTTTTCCCAAAACATTGTGGATTTAGTAAGTCTACAAATATAAAATCTAAAGATTGATCTTAGGCTGACAGCTAACACAAATATCTGTGTCATGTGTGGACCCATGCTGACATGGATACATTAAATTCGCACCTGAAAAGAAGCTTCTGGAGAATGTACCTTCCACATCATCAAGACGCAAATCGGAATCCAAGATGCTTTTACAATTATTTATCTAGGTTAGTGCATTGAGCCATTGACTACTAATATAGAACTGAACTATAATTGCTTTACCTACAGCCAAATTTTAGGTGGCATTTTAGTTGGATTTTTCTATTCTTTGGGTTGAATCAGATTCCCAAATCGAAAGCAAAAGGTAAGACTAAATAAAAGGACTTTGACGTGCTATTGTATGTGTATGACCTACGGAATTATTTAAATAAACAGCAGCGACGATCAATAATACACTTATGCACCCCACACACAGAATTGCACTTTAAAAATTTAGAAAACCGCACATTAACAGTCTGTTTGGTTTTCGGAAAAAGAATGGAAAGGAAGGAAAAAATTTTAAAAGAAGGGAATGGAAAATGAAGGAATGAAAATTTATTTACGTCTATTTGTTTGGATTGAAAATTAAAGGAAAGGAAAAAAATTCCGTTACCTTCTCCTCCCATTTGGGTAATCAAATCAAGAGGTAAATTATGTTTATTAATAACAATTGACCGTTTTGACCTTGTATCTAATAAACCACTTTTTTTTTGCTCTGTTCTCGTCACCAACCACTGCTTGTTACAATAATAAAGAAAAGTAAAAGAAAATAATTGTTTATAACTAGCATTTAAATAGCACTGAACTTATCATTAACACCAGATAATACTGGTACCGACTATTCTTTGTGTACGAACAGTGATTGGTACACAAAAAGTTTTGAGACCATTCATCTCCTGTCCGTGCATGCAAACAAGTGGGCAAAAATCCAAAATCCATAATACCTTCATTGCTATCTTATAACGCAAGCATATTTGCACAACCGACTGATAAAAAAAATTGCAAACAAGCCCTAAACTTTTAACATATTAAAAATCATAACTTAGCATCTTAAAAACGGTAACAGTTGCTATCTTTTTTGAGTAAGCAAAATGAAATTGAAACAAACGTGCAGGCTCCCATGCCTTATCGTTGCCACTCTCTTTAGGATGTGTTAAGGACTTAAGGTTATACCTGTGAATTGTGATTGCTCAGAACTGAATTTTTTTTAGAAAGATGTTCGACTTATACTGCTCCTTGTAATACTGTGCAAATATAAGTTAACAAAATATAAAAAATTATAACTTGAAAGTCTTAACGTGGGTGTACAAATGATAAAGTCAAGCTAATCCATCCTCCAACAAATTAAGCAACATGGGTGTATAAATATGTAAAAGATTCCAACATTCATATAAAGTACCTCTTTAATTTCTTTCGTTTTGACTTATATTGGAATTCAGAAAAACTTATAGGCCCTGATCACAATGATTTTTACTCGGGATTTCATTTCATTTCATTTCATTTGAATTGATTTTGTAAGATTTCATAGGATTTTGTTAGACCTAATTACATAAGAATCCCAACCAAATGACACAAAATCCGCTCATTGTGATCAAGGATTTTCCAATGAAATGAAATGAATTGAAATCCTATGTTAAAAAAAAAAGGATTGTGATCAGGGCCATAATATCCCAAATGAGAAATTTGTGAGTTTGATAGCAAACGATCGGAATTGTTTACTACTAGTATCAATTACTAGTTAAATGGTTTGCCAACAAATTCCAAATAACAAATCAATACGCTATAGGGGTGAAATCGTGACAAAATATAAAGTGAAATTTGGGCAAACGGAGTAAACTTGAAATTTTCCTTCCCTTTTATTATTTTACTTCCTTTTCCCTCAATCCAAACATAACGTAATTGTCTTCTTGGGAACTGATATATTGCTACTAAATAAAGAAATTATTATTGTTGTTGCCATTAGTTCTCTGTTTAATTATTAGAATGGTTCACTTCAAAATCTTATGGAATCATCATTCATCTAAGGTTAAAAACTAAATAATATGTTTGGTTTCACCAGAACTAATTTATTGCTATTGCATTTTTTAATTTTGATCTTTTTCTCTAGTTTTGAGCTGTGCCTCTCTACACAAAATATTATTTCGCTTATAAAGTGTGAACTTAAAAAAGTTTTAAAAGTAAATTATAGTTGTATTAATTTAAACAGAACTTGGTTTTTTTTTTTTTTTTTTTGACGAAAAGCCGTTGGGCAACAGAACTTGGTCAAAGGACTTCAAAAAAAAAAAAAGAAGACCCTAACGGTAAACAAAGGTTTATTAGTAGTGTGGACAGTTTTCTTGGCATTTGCCGATCGAATGTCTCTTTTTAAAGGCAAAATCGGATATACTGATCTATATCCCTCTATTTTGAAACCAGAAATAAACCCCTAAAATCTACAAAATCGGGCATAAAACCTCTCTTTTTAAGCCTTTCTCAGATATAGACCCCTTTCGTCATTTTTTAATCAAATTTTAACTTTAAAAATAGGCAAAATTAGATATAACCCCCTTGGAACATCTCCAATTAGAAATAACCCCCTCGAAACTTCAAATTTAGAGATAACCCCTTTTAATCATTCTAATAATAGATATAAATCCTTTTTAATCATTTTTATATATTCTAATAATATCTTTTAACAAAATAATGAACTGTACAATATTTGGACGAAAATGCCCTCTTCCCAAGACCTTTCATCTTCTCGCTTGAACTAAACAGGAAAGTTAGGACTTAGGACTTGGAAAATATTTACTCCATTGGTTAATAAAAAGTGTTTCATTTGAAACTACATAAATTTATAATTTAACGGATTTAAATATGTACAGCACAAGAGACTAGTCTCTTTATTGCATTATTTTTTATTTTTTTTAAAAAACAAAAAGACTCAAAAGAGTACAAGGAAGAGCAGTTTTCATCGGCAATGTTAATTTATCCTAACTTTAAAAAATATATTTTAATTCATGATCAGGATTTAGTGCGCACAATCAAATGTACTCAGTTAATGAGTACCTACTCTGGTTCTCTCGATAGGTTCTGAGACTTAATTCATGGTAAAGCTAGCTACACAAACAAATAAATTACCAGTAAACTGATACACATTCCAATGAATTATAAATTTATAATTTTGAATTTTAACACTACAAAATCATAAGTCAAAGTAGATTTTATCTTGAACCTTCTTGAATATTCTTTTTTTTTTTGCCTTTTTTCTAGTTTTTAATTTCTGACGTGCATGGTTCTTCACTGGTCAGCAAATTTTCAGTTGGAGAAAAATATTGATGAACAATCAAGGATGAGAAATAGTCTTAATTTGATCCTTCTGTCTCCATTGTTATTTGGTGTAGAAGAGAGAGGGTATCTTAATATAGATTTCAGAATCATAACTTTTAGAAAGATATAAATCATGTTTAAACCTTCCTGTTTAGTTCAAGCCAGAAGATGAAAGGTCTTGGACTAGGAGAGGGCATTTTCGTCCAAATATTGTACAGTTCATTATTTTGTTAAAAAATATCGTTAGAATATGTAAAAGTGATTAAAAAGGGTTTATATCTATTATTAGGATGATTAAAAGGGGTTATATCTAAATTTGAAGTTTCGAGGGGGTTATTTCTAATTGAAGATGTTTCAAGAGGGTTATATCTAATTTTGCCTTAAAAATATTAATTTAATAATTATGACAAAAGTACCCATAACTGGACATTTTTCTGCCCGCTTCCATTTCTACTGGCATGCCCTCTTTACTCTGCGTTCTCTCTCTAATATGTTCTTTTTTGGTGGAGAAATTAAATCAGGACAAAAAAAAAAAAAAAAAAAGGAATGGAATAAACCAACATTGATGTATGCAAAACATTTTATTTTCATATTGCGCATTGAAGCTAATACTAATAGTCCTGTTTGGTTGCGGAATAGAGGAGGAAGAACGTTATATAAAGTTACATATGTTACCAAATAGGGATGGAATAATTTTGCATATCTAACATAACTTATACCATGCAAAGAGGTGGTATAAACTACAATAGTGGGTCCCACATGCTGAATAGCTAAAAAGAAAATGGTTTCTCAGCCATTATTAATGCCCTTCAGCAATCCAAATCAACAATTAAATCAACTTTACGTTTGTGCCAAAGTGGCAAAGTGGAAAGCAAATCAAGAGAGAGGCACTGCGTCTCCGCGTCATGCATTTGTTTTGTTCATTCTTTTACTTTTAGTCCAATAATCGCAAATACGAGAGAGATTACCAAATATGCACAATTTTTTGTCGTTTTAATTTGTTAGTAGAAAAGGTAAGATTTATTGTGTTGGTAATTTTTTTTTATCATTTTATGTGAACAAAGTCATGACAAGGGAAAATAAAATGCCTGAAAAAAAATTAATTTCTTTTATGAAAAAAATAAACGTAACAAAATGGTACAAAGAGAAATTATGAAAAATATTGATTTTTTTTAACCTAATAAGGGTATTTTTTTTTATCTTTTGACATATCCATATAAATTATTCCTCAACTTTAGATAATTTTGTTTTATTCCATAACCAAACACCTCTTACATAACTTTACATAACTACTTATGACTCCTTAAATTATGACACCACTTATTCCACAAACAAACACTTTTATCATAATTTCAAGTCAGAGGCACTTTTGTCATAATTTTAAAATTTAGATTTTTTAAAGTTAAAATTTTAAAATGAGGAAAGGAGTCTATATCTGAGAAAAACTTAATTAGACTTGTTTATATCCGATTTTGTAGATTAGAGGAGTTTATTTCTGATTTCAAAAGATTATAGGGGTGTGTATCCGATTTTGCCCTTTTTAAGAAAAATTACAAGCTGGCACAAAATCATAAATTATTTGCACAATTATATTATCCTTTTGGCGTTTTCTTCTTCTCAACATTTCAGATGCTTTCCTTTGAAGTACAGATGCCATATCTAATTGTTCGAGTCGTTTTGTGTGTATAGTATAAAAGCAAAACAAACTGGGTGATATAAATTGGAAAAAGAAAAGAAGACTGATTATTGCAAAGAGGTCCAGTCAAAGCGTATCTACCAATTTGTGTTAGTGAGAATTCAGTTTAATGGCCCCTACTAGTACATGATAATGGCAAAAAGGGCAAAAAAAAAATAAATAAAAAAAAATTCTACCATTATTAACTGAATGAGTCAGCAAAATGAAATCTTGGTCTATCATACCCAAGGAATCACCATCACGCCAACACTACTATAGCCAATTTGAGGAGACAAATGACTGTTAGTAGCTCAATAATTTCACCAGACAAAAGCAAATGGAAGTGACGTTGAGACCAAGATAATTACTTGCTGCTAAATCCGGGGCTCAAATTACGGGTCTCAATTCTCGCCAAGTCACCTTCTCACCTCCACGTAATCTCCCTTGTGCGTGTAAAATGCTACTTTTGTCATTTTCTAATTTGTTACCATATGGAATATGGAACTTTCTGAAAAGAAGCGGTCAAACATTCCTGCTGCAAAAAGAAATTAGGAGATTATGCATTAAGTATACGCATTTACAATACTTACAAATATACATGAAATAGAAACATTTTTTAAATTAATACATTTATATAGTATTCTTATTATTATACAAGTAAATTTTTAAAAGAAAATGCGTACTCTTATCTCATAAAAATATGATCATTGTTTATCACCTGAATTAATTAAAAATTCTAAATTGTTTATAAATATTACACTGTTATATATGGATGATTTTTTCTTATATTATACTCATTTCTATTGAAGAATTTTCCATTCCATCCATATCAATCAATACGTATAACAGAGGTTGATTGTTTCCTTGTTGCTGCGACGATGCAATTGCAAGCCAGCCATGTCCTGGCAGATTCGGTCTGTAGTTGACACAAGCACGTAATCATAATTTCACAAATAGTTCGTCAATTATTTTCAATAGAACATATCTGGTGTCATTACGCCAAGAAGGGATAGATGAGAAAAGTTTCAAGGATCTCTATCAAATTATTTTCTCGATGCTTCCAAAATTTTTCATGGGATAAAGAGGTCAAGATTCAAGAGCTACATAATGTTAATTTGACTCTAGGAAAAAGAAAATAAAACAATACAATATATTGTCCTTCATAGTTCTCTGTCTTCACAATTCTAATATTTATCCTCAGGTTATTCGTCGCTTAGTTAGTTTTTTGAAATTATATGCAAGAATTTTCACAGTGAATCTTAATAGTATTAAAAAATTTTAAGATGATTAGATATGTCGTAATTTACTCGATATCAAGTTAAATAAAATTCTGAAAGTTTGCATGCTTGATCTTTGAGTTTTAAATGACTAAAGTTATTGAGCTTGAAACCTTCATAGTCGAGTTTGAGCCAAGTCCAACACGCTTAAAACCGACTTGATAATTAGAGTAATTCCATGATAAATGTGCTAGAATTAATCTGCCTTAATAATATGGGCCCCTTCCAGAAACTCAATGAATTTTAGATTTTGTTAATATGTTTTATGATTTTTTTATCACAGGTGTTTTTTTGTTAAGACGTTAAATAATATAAAAAGAAAAGAAAACATAGAAAGAATTTGGTTTGGGTTATGGACTTATAAAATAATTTAAAATATTTTAATGGGCTCAAAAATAAAATAATATAGCAGCAGCTTATGGACATATAACTTTTCTGTTTTTGTTTGTGCCTTGTGTTCGTTTATTATCAGTGAATATATTATAATAATATAAATAAATTAGTCGTTGCTCTTTTGAAAAAATATATGAAGATGATAAAGATAGAGATTTAGTTTTGAATTATCAAGTAATGCGAGGTCTATCCTTTCAATTCCAAAAAAAAAAAAAAACTATGCGATGTCATTTTTTTGAAAATCTTAATTTGTACATTTCAAGTTTTACTTATCATTCCAATATTTATGTGAATCCATATATTTATAATTTTATATATCTGCATTTTTTTTCTGCTTAATTGGTTTTTGAATTCTCACATCACTGGTGAACTAACTTTCACAGCGCCCCTTCTTCTGTTTTTATGTTTTTCTTAAATAATTCAAATTACATTTGCAAAAAGGAACACTTCTTAGATAATCATAACATCGACACGGCGGATGAGGTATAAGAGAGAAGAACGTAGAATTGAAGAGCAACTTGATTACTTGAATCAATTGCGTTCTGAACAAATAAATCAAATCTATACAATTTTACAATACTGTAATCAGATGTACAACTGATCCAGACTAATTTTTGCCCGGAAGCAATTCTTAGCTAACTACTCCATCAGAAGTTCCATCTTACATTGTCTCCTTCTAGAAGCATTCTACACTGCATCATCATAATTCATAAGCTACAGCCCCAACTGCTCCTGGTGGAGAGTTTTTTTTGTAATTACTCTTTTACTAAAAGGGGAAAATAAATAATCATAAGGCCTCTTTTATCTTTTCCATTATGGTAAAACTAAATCTATAATTACATTTAAAAACTTTCCCAGAGAAAGAGGAGAGGCTTCTGATCAAATTGTTTTACCGAGTGCAGACAAGCAGCTCTCGCTGCGAGGAAGCTCCCTTGCCATGAAAGGGGTTCCCAATTTCGTCCTTGGAGAATTGGGTGTTGACCTGACAGCACGTGGTGACCCGGTAAGGCCCCGCCGGAGCAGCTGGGAGAGAGCTGCTACCAACACTTCACCTCCTTCAGGAGGCGGCGTGCGAATGCCACGGTAGAAATTGGCATGGCGGGTCACGGCCTCCTCGATCGAGATTGGTGTGAGAGAGCGAACTCGTTCCTCCTTGATGGCATCACCACATAGGCCGCACACCCAGTGACCAGCATATGTTTGCCGGATTTGGTTTGCGTATCTTGGTGTGCACTCCTCAACCAGGCTGCAGCACTCGCAGATTGCGGTTTCCACTTCTTGTGTCGGTACAGTTGTATCGGGTAGCTCCATCATTGGACTCATAAGTGCTGTGATAAGCAGAGAATAAATAAATGAGATTTTGGTACTTCATGATGAGAGGAGTTCTCTTGCACAATTTTATTTTAATTTTGCAGAATTCTATACAAATTTTGAACAGCTACAATTAAGAGAATTTTTACAATCAATGAATCTTTTGAACTTGGAAGTAACAATTGAACACAAAGTTATTTAAACACCAATGTGAACTCTATGACAATCTTAGCAATCATGATATTACACAAATAGAACAGAGAACAAAAATAAAATTGGAAATTTCCTCATTAAAGCAACCAACTTGTGATCAGAGAAAATTACAAACTCAACGGAGAATATAAAAAAATTATAAATAAGAAGAAATGAAGAGGTACCTTGAGATTAGATGATACTTGAAAGAACAAAATAAGAAGTAGATTTGATTAGCTAATAACACTCGAACTATCTCTCCTTCTCCCATACACAGGAGATCTCTCTAGCTGCTTCCTCTTCCCCTTCTTTACTAATTAACAATTCATCCATGGCCATAAGAGCTTTAACCCCAGTTAAATACTCCTAAACTTTCTCTGTGTAACAAATCTCTCAACAAAAATAACTCCCTCCGCGTATCTCTCTCTTTAATTTCTGTGGAGATAACTCCCTCTCACCGTTTCGGATCTGTTTTTTTCCTGTTTGCCCTTTTTGCTGTTTCTGGTTTTGCTGTGTGTTTCTCTCTCTCTCCGAGTTGGCAAAGAGGTTAAATACCGGAAGGGATGTACAGAGTGGGGCCCACGTAAATGATTGAAGGTTGGTGGGGTACACTTGGGGGATTAGAGAAAGTCGTGCCAATGCCAGTGCCACGTTGGTAGATAAGTATGTTGTATTGGTGTATAGTTGGAGAAGGATGCCCAATTATTTGTCAGTTAGACTGGGTGTATAACTGGAGAACGCTCTGATCCAGGCTCTGAAAAATTAAAAAACAAGAGGAAACAAATAAATTGGAAGAGCTACTAGACAATGGATTCGGATCGTTGATATTATTTTGATTGTCAATTACTGAATTTTATTTTTTTAACTTTCCATTTTAAATATTATTACCGAAGATATATAATATCAACTTATGACCTTGGGCCTTCCTTTTTTCATAAAAATAAATTTTCATTAGGTGATTTTATACCTTCTGATCGTTTTTTAGTTTTTTTTTTTAATTTCTGGAAAGTTTATTAGAAAAATGTATAGTTTATACAATGCCTTTTTTTTGTATGTTGTGTATTTTGTAGCATAATTTTCTAATAGTCAACTTAGCTGTTTTTGAAAATATCATCTACCTTCTTTAACTTAATAAAACTATGTACAATCATTTTATTATGTTTACATCTGACCGACATTATATACATAGTTAAATTGTTGAATGATTCGAATTATATTTTATTTCTTTTATATAAAATCAACGAATTTAGGTTTAGTTTTACTTTGGATGGAAATACTTAAAACTAGATCTTTCTATCAATGAAACTATGAAAGTACGTTAAACTGCTTTCCATTTTGGTCTCTTCTTTTGACTATTGAGTAATGTTAGACTCAAATATGTTTGACGTCAAATTCAAGTCAAACTTCAACTATTGAAATTTCAAACGACCAATCCAAAAACTAAATTTGATCTTCATATTGAAATTTACATGATAAGATGATAACCCAAATTTTTTTATTAATTTTTCAAATTTTTAACTTTTTTTTTTTTTTTCAAATTGTAGGTTCTATGACTAATTAGTTTGAGGAGGATTTTTAATGTAAATAACTAATATAGTTTTTTTATCTTGGTCCTGCAAACATATTTCTTGAGGTAGATAAATATCACTGCATTTTAGACCTCCCAAGTACCGTCTAATTCATGATCTCCTGAATTTCATGCTGAATTGGGCAATGTTTTTTTTTTCCGTCCCTAAACTTTTATAAGGCCGGGTCCATTCACTATTTTATTCCAAATCAAGTGCCAGCTGTCGCCAACTCATTGCAACCGTGTCCTTCTCACTTCTCAGCTTCCTGATTATACAAAAGTATTTATCAGCAAAACCTGGAGCACCAGCTGGCATGCTCGTCAATTCTGATGATGCTGCACCCTCTCCTCCGCCGGACACATCTGACGACTGACATCCCATAGGTTTTTAAGGAAATATAAAAAAAATCTGTGTTTAGAACAAAATTTTAGAGCGATGCTGCACAGGAAGATCATACAATCATACAAATTCGGTGTCGTATGGCACAGGTATTATGACTATTCAATACGACGTTAAACAAGTCATAACCAATCCTTAAGTGACGTGTCAAAATATATTTGATGTGCATCCAACTTATTTAATTGAAAAAAATATAGTTCTAAACAGATTGGATCAAATATGATAGTTTAACGTCGTATTGAATAGTTTTATTTAGAGCCAAATCGTGACTTTCATGGAAGCGATATATTAGTCAAGGTTTCTATTCGTCCGATAGAGTCACGATTTGATAGTTTTATTTAGATATAAATAATTGCGATGCTACCATGAAAGTTTGTAACCTGTCCCTGACTCATCATCTATCTAGTTCTAAAACAGATCAAGTCAATGCCTTTCGTATTTAATAATATGTAATATAATTATCCGAAAAACTCACAACTTCATTTGATAAATTTGATTATAAATATTTGGTTTTTCCTTTTCTCTTCTAAAATTAAAGGCGCATTAGTATCAACTTCAATTTTGCTTTTCTGTTGAGTATCATTATCATCAACTTCGGATTTGATGCTTTCCCGTTGCAGCGTTGCTTTAGATTTTCCCTTTTGGGATATTTTATATCTTTGACCAATATCAATGCCTTACGTTTCCTATTAATCATTTTACCGTTTGTACATTAATTAATGACTTTAATCATATCACTATGGAAATGCTTACGGATTCATATCTTGCCTTTGATTTCCTACTAATTATTTGCCCGTTATCCATTTAGTCACTGATTATTGATTATTTGACCAATTAATAATATTATTTTTTTAATAAACACTTCCCCGTCTATATATAACTCATAAATTGTTTATGGCCTATACTAGCTGTTGTAATCCTTTTAACACAAACACATCCCATGTCGCTTAATAAGGACACTGGAAGACAGAAGAAATCTAATTCCTTGCAAATAGAAAATTCAATATATTATTTTCCCAATTCATTCCAAAGATCGATTTTCCGTTACTTTATGCTAGATATTTGTGCCTCAAGGATTTATAATCTCAAATTATCTTGATTGGATGTTAATCACTAATCTGAAGTACATTATATTTGCAGTAAATTTAATAGATTACCATAGAAAATAGGTCAGACTTTATCAAATTTAAAAATTATAATAGTTATATGATTAATCAGAAAATGCCGAATATCAAACTGACACTTGATTGGTAAACAATTTTATTCTAAATTGTATAAAAAATTTATATATATCCTATCTAAATGTTTAAGGACACATCTCAATGAAAAATTTTAATTTTGTAAAATAAATTGCAATATAGACTATATAATTGTTAAAAGTTATCAATATTTTCTCTGAATTACGAGTATAGATAATGCTGGATTCCCCCTTTCAATTCACATAACAAGGAAAATTCAACTTATCCAAGAGCTTTCTAGAACCCAATAAAGCCCATTTGGGCCTGTTCAAGAAGGCCAGAAGGGCTCGTCTTTAGTAGGCCTATATCTCAGTCCACAAACATTTGTTAAAAAAAAAATTCAGTTGAACTTTCTCCAACTTAAATTCCGATTATTTGTGGACTCCAGTAGCCACTTACTTTCCAAAATTATTTTCCCATTATCAATATATATATATATATATATATAGAATTTTGCTATTGTGAGTTGCAACTCACGGAGTCTTCTGTGAGTTGCGATCAAAACTCGTGGATCTGATTCAAAATGACCGATCAAAACCGTCCAATATGATCTCCATATTGAAATCTCCTTGTAAACCAAATTTTATATTTTTTTTGAATTTCTTAAGTATTTTTTTGGAATTTTAGAAAATCGCTAATCTAATTAATTATGTACCTTTAAAAAGCAATAGTTTTTAAAAATCCGAAAAAAATACTTAAAAATTTCGAAAAAATATAAAATTTGGTCTGCAATGAGATTTCAATATGGAGATCATATTGGACGGTTTGGATCGATCATTTTGAATCAAATCCAAGAGTTTTGATCGGTAAAACTATATATATATATATATATATAGAGTTTAGCTACGGTGAGTCGCAACTCACGGACCCTCCGGTGAGTCACGATCAAAACTCCTAGATCTAGTTCAAAATGATCGATCCAAACCGTCCAATATGATCTCCCTATTGAAATCTCCATGCAAACCAAATTTTTTATTTTTTCGAAATTTTTAAGTATTTTTTTGGGATTTTTAAAAACAGCTATTTTTGAATGGTCCAGAACTAATTAGATTAACGATTTTCTAAAATTTCAAAAAAATACTTAAAAATTTCGAAAAAATGAAAAATTTGGTTTGTACGGAGATTTCAATAGGGAGATCATATTGGACAGTTTGGAACGGTCATTTTGAACTAGATCTAAGAATTTTGATCGCGACTTACCGGAGGGTCCGTGAGTCGCGACTCACCGTAGCTAAACTCTATATATATATATTCCATGAACTGCAGATTATTCGTGGTTTTTTTTTCTCGTCCGTCGCAGGTGTCCACAAAATCATATTTATTTCACAATTTTTGTTATTTTTACCTTTCTTCATGTTAGTTTGTGGTTTTGGATATTCTGAGGTAATTGGTTAACAACGAATAGGTTTAAGTCGGAATGACTTGTTACAGTAGTGCTTATTACTTCACTGGAATTGTAAGAAGATCTCATGTTTGGATAAGAGAGAGAGAGAGAGCGTCCTTCTTTCCAGAATCTCTAGTATAATTGAGAAAAGAGAACCTACGAGTGCAGAGATGATGATGAACCAAAGCTGGTTGTTTGCTGCCGGTGCAATATTCGCGACCTTGCTTGCAATAGCTACTCATGTGGTACTTCACAGCCCCATATCTCCCCTTCCCCTCCCTGTGCCATCCTATCTCCATTACCCTTCAAACAATCTTCTCCAGGTATGTGGTGTTTTTGTAATTATCTACTTAAAACAAATGTTTGTTGAAACCACAATATGAACTATTTACTGAATTGCAAAGGATATTGGAATTCTGGAAGAGCCTTCATAACGGTTCTAATTAAGGAAATGATTTGACCAAGAGAAAACCTTCATGGAACTTAATTACGTCAGCAAAACTTTCCTTGATATTGTTTTTTTTTTTTAATTATTGTTTGCTGAAGTAAACTGTCATACTTTAGGCAATTGATTGTCTACTATGAATAAAATGGAGAGATGTAATTAATATATATAAACAAATTAACATCAATCAAGTATTTTGCACATATGTAGGATTTGGAGAAGTTGGGAGAAAGAAGGCTAAAAGGCCCAGAGGACTTGTGTTTTGATGGAGAAGGGATGCTGTACACAGTCACAAGGGATGGATGGATTGAGAAGATGCATAGAAACGGTTCGTGGGAGCATTGGGTGCTTGTTGGGGGTCACTCGCTGCTAGGCCTCGCCACCTCTTCAACAGGTGACATTTTAGTGTGTGATGCCGAAAAAGTGAGTATTAAGTAGTTCATTTTTTTTCCCCAAATTTTATTTCATAACAATATATGGGTCTTGACTCTTGAGACAGTGAGGCCCTGATCACAATGATTTTTTACTCGAGATTTCATTTCATTTGAATTGATTTCGTAGGATTTTATAGGATTTCATTAGACCTAATTACATAGGAATTTCAATCAAATGACACCAAATCCACTCATAGTGATCAAGAATTTTCCAATGAAATGAAATGAATTGAAATCCCACGTTAAAAAAAGGGGATTCTGATCAGGGCCTGTGATTGTTCTGTGTTTGATCATTTAGTACACACCAAAAGTGATAAAAGAAAGGGGAATGAAACAAAGTAGTAAAGTGTGGATTGAAACTGAAATTAGCAGAAAAAAAGAAGAAATCAAAGCGATTATATTCATTACGATAATATATTTGGTTTCTTTCTGTAATTTTTCCGTCATAATTATCGAACAGCACTACGTACTGACCAAAATGTGATCCGGGCTACATATGATTGGCACAAAACAAACTTTCTCATTAGATAAAAATGTTTCAAGTAGTTGCTTATAGCATAGATCCCTTGAAGGTGTATATAACTAATTAATTAATTAATTAAGAAAACCTATCGTAAATTGATATATAATCATGCAGGGATTGTTAAAAGTCAGAGATGAAGGGGTGACAATTATTGCCTCTCAAGTGACCAATGGAACAAGGATAAGGTAAGAGGACACTTTTTCATATAATCCAAATTTCATAAAAGTTTCTGGTATTCAGTGGTTCTTTTCGCACTCCTTAGCTATACATGCTTCCAAAACATCTCATACCGCTCATCGTATCAAGGAAAAGTTCCCTAGTACCAGTATTTCTGAGAAAATAATACATGTACATAATTAACTTTCTCCAAATTTGTCTGTAAATCTTAAATTAAGTAAATTCAGAGGGGAAAAAAATTATAATCTGTAAAGAGAGTCAAGTCTGTAAAATTTAGCAATGTTACAATGTCTATATTTTTAACAATCCATTTGTATTTCTCTCTCCTCGTGTAAAAAAAATATGTTTGATATGTCTAGGATGCAATGTAATCCATAAAGGATTCAATTATATTATGTTCATCTACATAAATTACCATTACGAAAATTATATTTATTGTGTCCAAATAATAAAAGATAAAAGAATTCGTGAAAAATATTTTACTTAGGATCGTATTTTTTTTTTCTTCAATAAATATTTCTTCTTTTGGCATTAAGTTGGAAAAGCAAACATAGTATAAATAAAGGACTTTGAAATTAAACAAGGCACAACGTCGTGAAAGTGGCGCTGTTTGTTAGAGTAAATGTCAGCTAATAGCATATATGAGGAACTTAATATTTAATTAGGAATTGTATAATAGAGTTGCTTCTTGCTCTGAAAAAAAAAATATCAATTGAAAAAATTAAATTTGAAATGAAATACTTTTATTAAAAGAATATTATATTTAGCAATGACAGATACAAATAAATATCTATTTTTGAAACACAAAAAATTTACATAATGAAAGGTATCACAATAAATCGCGCATAAACTTACACCCATAACTATAAATGAGTTATATAGTATATTCAGAATATTTGTTCCTAAGCATATCAAATGAATCTTTATATGAATCGATAAATGTCCAATTGTCCATTAATTACAATTAACAAATAGCTCTACACCTCTGCTTCTTAGATTCGCAGATGAAGCAATTGAGACATCAGACGGCACCATATACTTCACTGATGCCAGCTCCAAATTTGGGTTTGACAATTGGATTCTCGACTTTCTAGAAGCTCGGCCTAACGGTCGTCTTCTGAAATATGATCCTTCTACAAAAGCAACATCTGAGGTGTTGCAAGATCTGTATTTTCCTAATGGAGTAGCTGTGTCCGAAGGAGGAGACTACTTGGTTGTATGTGAGACATGGAGGCAAGACTTTTGTTCATTTTTAGTAGTTTACACAATATTAAATATTAATCAACTCTTGGCCCAGGCATCAGCCCATAGTGTATGCTAAACCTATAGCCCAAATAGCAAAGTTAACAGATTGGGCCATATGGGCTTAAAATTGCTTAGGGCAATATTTACTCATCGACTAATAATGATTTGACCTTTTTTAGAAAATAAAGTATTGTGATTAAATCCCGGTTCAAAATTCATGTCCACCAAATTTTTTGTCTATCTTTAATAATAACTATTTTCAAAACATAAAAAAGAAAGATATTTACTGGGCTTCAATGCTTATCTTTTAGCCCTGATTTTTGAAAGACTGGGCTTTCATTTACAGTCACAAAGACTAAATTTTAGTTATCAGTATACAACTTTTTGCTGTCGTTTCCCATTCACCCATTTTCTTCCTTCAATTTTGGGAGTTCAGGATGAGATGCTTAAAGCGCTGGCTAAAGGGAGAAGAGAATGGCAAATTAGAAGTTTTTGTTGACGACCTGCCGGGGTATCCCGATAATATAAATCTCGCACCTGATGGATCTTTCTGGATTTCACTCCTTCAGGTTCACTAATTTCAAAATTTTTGCGTTCGATCCTTAACAGTACCTTAACATTACATGTAACATACACTTTAATATATAAATAGTATCAGTGATAGCTCATACACTTAAATATATAAATAGTATCAGTGATAGCTTGACTTGTATTAATACTTACCTATAGAGAAAAACTAATTACCTTAACACTTTTTGTGGCATCCAATTAAGATAAAACTAGACGAGTTCGGGTTGATTAGCTGGTCTCCTATGGCAAAACGGATTCTGGCATCATTTCCGGCTCTTGTGCAAATGGTGAAACCGAGAGGGGCCATGGTGGTAAATGTAGGAGCAGATGGAAAAATTGGAAGATATTTTGATGATTCGGATGGAAAGGTGATTTCTTTTCTTACCTCTGCAGTAGAATTCGAAGGGAATCTCTTCTTGGGAAGTCTAGATAGTAATTTTGTAGGGAAGTTGTCATTGAAATGACATTATTTGATTTTGTCCGTAGCGATTTAATTAAGTTGGTCTGTGACTGTGTGACGAAAAGACGGACAATGTATATAGTATTAGCAATAATAACATTACAAGTGATCAATCAATTGGGCTCCAATTGACTTGGTCACAACGATAGATAGGATGGCAATCAATAAATGGAGAAAGATAGCATGCATATAGTCGGAAAACTACTGTTGTGGTTGTAGAAACATGCCCCTGAAAAACATGATGCAAATCAATTTCTAAATGTAACTATCATCAAATCAATTTGTGCATCAATCATCGATATTAAACCTGTAAAATATCATAGTTTCGCAATCATGATTACTATATATTTGCGTCATTTTGGTTAGGTGTCTTCAGACAATATATATCACATTGCTCTGATATATGTAGCAGCTAGCAAATCCAGGCAGAGAGATATCTCATTAATTTGTTTGTTGTGACTTGTGAGCGTATAGTGCCAAATATACCGAAGATATAAATTAAATTTACTTCTAGCATATCAGCTGTCTAACAAATACTGCCTTAAAAAAGGGGGAAAAAAAATCACCAAGATTGGTTTTGGAATTTAGAGTTTAGAGGTTCACCACGACGGAAAAAAATTACATGTACTTGGCACAAGTTCATCCGCACATTTATTGATTTTTTTTTCAAATGTGATATATTAACACCTAACTTAATAAATAAAGACAAAATAGATCAGAATAAAATATACTAAAATTATAACATGTTCTTCAATATTTAAATAGTCTATCTGCCAAATTATTATTATTATTTTTCTGAAAACAGCATGTCCACGGTAAAATACCAATGAATAATCTATTTTATTTTTAAATCGTTTGATAAATAATATATTTTATATATAACAAATTTAATAAATAATCAAAGTTAAGATCTTTAAGCTTTAAATATTTATAAAGAATTCTCAGTCAGATTCCAAACCCCAAAATATTCCACTCGACTAGTAGCCATTAGATTAGACATTGATTGTCAAAAAAGATCAAATAAATTTAAAAGAGCATAATATTGGATCCCTAAAGAGATTAGTAATTTTAAGAAGTATCAAATGAGATGACAAGTGACAACTACTAAATGGAGATAGGCAACGCAATAGTACTGTTGCCTCATGAGCTGATATTTTGTTAATTTATTGAGTGATGATTAATACTAGACAATTCTATACTATTTTTGGTGAAGACATTTATGCAATATATATTTTCACGAAGACTAGATGATATCTTGAATTCTGCATTCCCCTCCGCGTGAGAATATCAGCAAGTTTCATACTTCATGCCCTACCATTTTCGTGCTTTCTTATGTCCTGAAGTGTCGAAAGAAATGGATGTCTATGTCAGAGAAGTGTGGACAGAAAGCGATCTTTCTGTAAGAGGAGGCAGCGAATAGATTTTCATTTTTAACTTTATTACATATGGATACAATTATTTCATGGAGTACAGTTAAGCAAAGAAAAGAACCAGATTTTGTGGTGCTATTGCTCTATCACTTGTGTGTCTATGCTGCATGCATGTTGATTTCGAGAAAGAAAATAAAACACACATAAACAGATGTTATGTCCACAAGTTGATTTTCTTTAGAAGAGCATCTACATCTCACTTGAAAAGTAACTCAAAATATTTATATGGCAATTATAAATTTAATTGCATAGTTATGGAGTAATTGTTAATTCTACAATCTTACTACAAAAAACAATCTACCTAAAATATAACATCAGCCTTTGCAAGTGCAAAAGGTATCTTCCATTCTACAAGTTCAATGAAATGCACTTTTCTCATATTAGTGAGTAAGTTCCATAATTGAAATTGCGATAGAGATGATAATGAAATAAATTTAGGAATAATTACTAAAATTGCATATGCATATAAATAATAATATTTTATTATTATATGATTAAAATCCTCTTAATTATCATTGTTTAGGTTTCAACAATTATAAATTCTAAATGATAATGTTATTTTATTTTTGCATAACATTATAAGATAATAGTTAATACAGCTGTCTTAATATTGCTAAGATTTAATGAGAACTTTTATATTACAAAGTTGCAAAGGCATAATTAATTTGTTGGAATAATTGGTAAGTTTTTTTTATAAAATATTGAGAAGGTAAATATGAATTAATGTCTAAGCGGCAATTTTCTTTTTTTAGACAAGACGAGGTCCAGCCAGGTTTTGTATCCCGTAACCTTTAGGCCCTGATCAGAATCTCCTTTTTTAACGTGGGATTTCAATTCATTTCATTTCATTGGAAAATTCTTGATCACAATGAGCGGATTTGGTTGGAATTCCTATGTAATTATGTCTAACGAAATCCTATAAAATCTTACGAAATCAATTCAAATGAAATCCCAAGTAAAAATCATTGTGATCAGAGCCTTAGTAAAAGTGAGTCGCTCTTCGTCACTAGACCAAGCTTATTATCTAAGTGGCAAGTTATTAGAATGTGAAATGAAAATCTTTGTTCATTATTCAAACTAACAAAAAGAATTATGTTTTCTTCGGTCATATAGAAAATATAAAAAAAATTGACAATAATGAATGTACTACAGTCACAAAATAATTTCCTCCATTGAAGTCTTGAAGATGGAAAAAATATTTTGTTGGCTTTTACATTTTTTCTTACAGATTAACAAAAATAAATGGAAAAAGATATTTTTACTTCTCAAGTGCAAAGTAATGTTTATCTGTTTTTTTTTTCCATTTTCTTTTTTCGGTACTTTTTGAGGTTGACAAAGCCGAACTCTGTAGGCTTACAGAACAACAGCATGAAAAGACACACAAATCAGCGCCAGAAAAAATCCGGAAAAGAAATGGCAAGTTCTTAACGGTTAAGTGAGGTAGGAAACGACAAATTTACCCTTCACAAAATCACACTCACGCCGTGCCGACAAACGTGAGGAGTCTGATGCTAGGGTCCCGCCGCGTGCGAAGGACAACCCAACCCAAGCCCCGCCGACCAACAGCTTTTATTGTTCTTTTCTGACTAGCCGTTATAATTTCCGTTGGAAAGCACTCAAAGCAGTCCAATGCGCTGGGATCAGGACTCGGGAGAGAAAGGATCTGCAACTAGAATTATTTTATTATTTTGTCTTGATTGAAGCGTTTGGGATAACTTCAGAATATAATTGGGATTAAACAAACGGTCTCGTAATTAGGCCTGAAATCCCGCTGTTTATTGAAATGTATACGTGGCATATCTGTTGGTCAAGCGGGGACGGCTAACGTCAACGGACCGAATCCCCTGCTTTTTATCCCTTTGCGTTTGCGCCAGCAAAATAATAAAATATTAACATAAAACGCGTACCATATATTATCACCCCAGTCGCTGCTCCCTCGAGTTTTTATTTTGTTTATTTATGTTTTATTTTTTATTTTTTTGAGGATACTCACTGCCACAATTATGCAAACGATCACCGCCCTCGACACTGGGAAACTATCGGTGAACATGGTTTGTTCCTTTGAGTGAGGACCGGATGACTATCTATCAAGGTCCTTGTAAAGAGCACTAAAAAATGAGACGAATGATTGTTAATATCACGATAAAAATTCACATAAATAAAGATGTGCATCTTGAACATTTCAATATTTATGTCTACCATAATAAAAAATGGAAGGATTCGATGTGAATTGTCATCGTTGCCAAGTGGTATTAATGTTTTTTTTTTTTTTTTACTTAATTTACAAACTGTTGTTGAATGTGTTTTAAAAAAAATTTAATTATATGCAAATAAAAAAAATATAAATTTATGGCCTTGGTTCAGAAGGGTTAAGTTGTAATATTGGACTGTTGATTTTTATTGTTTTTTTATGCAAACCAAAGGAAGTTGAAATGTTGTAATGTTCATAGCGTATGGTTTCTGTAAGTATTCGATCAAATAATTTTGTTATTCAAAAAGTGTAAAAACTAATAACTCGAAATTTAATATGGATTTGGCACCAAACATTATATTGATTCACCTTCTTAACAAAACAGTAAAATTATACATATAATCTTTATGACTTTAAATAGGTCATTTATTAAATTTCGCAGCAAATGAAAGACTATTTGGTTGCCAATCTATCAATTCAAATATTTAACAATTTATCTTTTGATGAGTGAAGGAGGCAACAAAGCTGAAATAAATTTTGTACATGATATATGTCAATACGAGAGCACACAACTATAAAATTCCCTGCTTTAGCTCTTAATTTATTTATAAGAGATAATTAGATTTATGCCATCCTGAAAAATAGCTAATTCGAAATATGCCATTGTTAAATTGTTAATTAGATTTATGCCATCATCAAATTGTTAAATTAGATATTTGCCATTATTTTCTTCTAAAAAATATTAAATTCTAAAAATGTCATCCCCACATCTCTCACTATATATAGAAATTCCCAAATTACCCTGCTGCCTCTTCTTGCTTTCGTCTATAACCCCAAATTTCTTACTTCTGGTTCCCGTGTCGTGAATCATGCTAGAGTCCTTTAGTACTTGGTGATTTAGAGTTTTATCAAGTACTAGACAAATGTGATTTGGGGTTTTATCATAGACAAACCACCATAACATACGAAATGAGAATAATCAAAATATGCTTTGGGGTTCGTATTCTCTAATACAATTAATTAATCATTGGACTTCTAGCCGAACCATTTCATTGAAATCTCTATTTATTTCAAATAAAATTAACATAAAAATAAAAAAATACTTAATAATGTGAATGGGTGAAATTTAATTTTAGCGCATTAATTGTTCTTAGTAATACAAAATTTTGTTTTATGCCACGATATATTGTAATGCACCAGTGGCATATGTCTAATTTTATTAATTTCTAGAGGCATAAAATCAATTTTTATTTATTGATGACATTTTTCTAAATTTAAATTTTTGTAGTGGTATATTTAAAAAGGGTAAAATTGTCATATCAATTGACCAATGACATAAAACTAATTTTTTACTATTCTATAATGGCATAAAACTAATTTTTCATTTAGTGATGGCATTTTACTAATTTCAAAGTTTCACGGTGGCATAAATCTAATTGACCCTATTTATAATTACATCAGTTATAGTGATTTTCAAAAATAAAACTATTTATTAATACACTTCCTATATATATCAAAACAAATTTTAAGCAGCATCTTTTATTCCGCAAGAACCTAAATTTGTAAGATATCGGTAACATTTTTACACTACAATTTCTTTTGAGATAAATGGGTAATAGTATGATATTCATTATATTTTTTACAAAATATTAAAAACAAATTATTATCGAGTTTTAATATTTTAATTACAGCGTAATAATAGCCAGTGTGATTTTGCATGTCTTAGGAACCTCTCCTTCCATCCACTCGGTCCAGACATCAAGTAATGAAACCATACCACCGTTATTCAGCTGGACCTTCTCTGTTGCATAATCCTGTCTAGTCACCTTTCCTATTCTCACCGCAAAGATCCACGTACTTAAACCCACTCCCTAATCAATGCATCTCAATCCACTCAGCCACGCGCAATTGTCTACGAACTCATGCACTAACACTCTTCTACACCATCCCTTCCGACCGTTGGATCACCACACACACGCGCTACTCTCCCACGTCATCGATTCGTAAATCCCAATTGTGCATTCTACAAAGGAGTATTTAAATAATAATTAAATATTCGCCCCATTATTTCCTCCTTTACTTCCTTCTCCATTCATCGGAAACTATTCCCATTCCATTTACATTTCCAATTCCCATTCCTTTCTCTCCTTCTCCGACGATATTAAATTCTCAATCCCTCTTTCTCTTTTTTGAGTGTTCTCTCAAACAAACAAATGTCATTCGTCGACGAATTCTCGCGATCGGTCGACGATGGCTTGAAGCTATCCAAGCGCATATGCACGAGCTCCAAGGATCAACGGCCCAGCGCGGCGCCGCCACGTCAGCCATCTCCGATGGAGAGGTCGGCCGAATCGTTCCTCCCGACCGCGCCGATGGTCTACGCAGTGATATCGGATCCGGGTATAGTCGACAACCCGGATATACCCAGTTACCAGCCTTACGTGTACGGACGATGCGATCCGCCAGCTCTGATTCCGTTGCAAATGAAAGAGATTGAGCTGGAAATGGAGTGCGTGTTGGATACCGTTTTTGTTACTGTGCGTGGTCGATGGTGGATTCACTGTGTGACGAGGAGTCGAACCTGTGAATGTCGGATTGTTGTTCCAATGGGAGAACAGGTGGGTTTGCAATTCGTAATTGCTCGTTAATTGTATTTTACTTAGTAATTAGTAATTGATTAATGTCAAATAACTATTTGACTAATAGCTTTTGGCACAAGGATTGGTAGTTGTGAAATTATTGAATTTTGTTTAATTGATTTTCTATGATATTTACTTCAAGTTAAGTTGATTCCTAATTCAATAAACCAAAGAGGATAAATTGACAACAAAGTTTGATTGTTTATAAAAATTAGAATGCTTTTAAGTTTTCCTGAGGTTCAAGCTGTCTAGCTGTCTTATGCCAAGTTGATGAGCAGCAGCTAAGCTTGCTTTCCGTTTTTCTTCTTTCAAAGATTTTTGGGTTTTATCTTTAACTCTTGGAGCAATCGTGCAGCTAATTTTAATATTTGTACTCTTCAATATCATTATTGTTGTAGTTGTTTTTTTTTTCCTCCTTCTCTCCTCTCTACACTTATTCATATGTAATTTGGTAGATTCTTGAGCTAAGAAGGGGTTTGGCTAATAATAGGGTTCAATTCTAGGCGTAGAAGTGGAGGTTGGTAAGGTATCATTTGGCACGGAGGTAGTTGATTTGGATGATGAGAGAATACATCGTTCAAAATCAGAGGGAGGTGGCTTTGTCAAACCACAAATGTTTTATTTACCAATCCCTGAGGTACTCACTCTTTCTTTGCACTAACTTTTTGTTATCTTAAGGTAGTATTTAATTAGGAAATTAATAACATCTGGCACAAATGTTATATAAGAGGAATATAAAAGCTCATTAGCGTTTTCTCTTGTTGCATTTCTTGCAGTTATTTAAACACCAGAGTTGGGGATAAATAAATTGCCGATGCTAATAAATAGTTATCGCACTATTCTTTTTAATCATTTAGGTACGGTTTGATTGGGGAATACTTCATGCCCATATCTTTTAGAAGAACACAGTATACTCAAAATTCCTTGTCCAGACTTCAGGGTTGTTGTTGCAATTTTTCCAGCTGCTAATGATTTGAGCTTGGAATAAAAGTTTCCTTTTGTTTTTTCTTGTCATAGGCTAATGGAGGTTCAGATATATTTGCTACAATCAAATGGTCTCAGAAACTTCTGTATGATGACGAGGGGCAGTTCACAGTGCATATCCCCTATAATTTTCCAACTTATGTGAATGCTCCATCAAAAATTTTTGTCAAGAGAGAGAAAATCAAGTTGACTCTCAATGCCGGTATTGGCAAGGAAGTAATGTTGAGAGGAACAAGCCATGCCTTGAAGGTTAGTTTCTCACTATAACAATTGAGCATAATCTTGCACTATACCATTTTCAGCTGTATTAACACCCTATGATACCAGAAATTGCATCGTTGCTGAACTTTGAAACTTTTACTTGTTGAGTAGCTTTAGTGGATGTTTCACGAGGTTTTGGAACTGTGAACCAGAGAATACTACCAACATGATGCAGTACTAAATCTGTTACTATTAATGTAAAACTTACCACTTAAAATGTCATGCTAATTTGTGTTCTTTTTTCCTGTAAATTCAGGAAAAGGCTCGTCAAGGGGAAAAGATGATCTTTGTCTATGATGAGGCTGTTGAAAATTGGCCAACTAAGGATTTTAACTTTTCATACGGTGTAAGTTATTTTTAACTAATTCTTTTAAGTTTTCTAAATGTTGCTGTTTTCCTATTTTTGCCATTTGGAAAGTTTCTCAGTAGTACTTTGATAAAGGATAGGGTTGTTATACTCGTAGTCACAGTACGTAACAGGTGCTACTGATTCCATTGGATCTCAAAATTTCTTTCAGTTCCACCTTTTAACGTTATTTGAAGTCTTGTATTTGAGCATTAAAAAAGGCTTAATTGAATCTGAATAGAAAACCCAAAGCCTATCAAATACTTGGTTATTACTGGAAATGCAAATATGTGCTGAAAAGTTGATCATTTTTGAGGTATAATACGGAAGTCTATGATGGTAGGTCTTTGCTTTGATAGAGAAATTAAATTGGCTGTTCAAAATTGTTGTACACATTTTTATATAAATTTCTTTTTCTACAGCTACATTCTGCTGATGTATTTGGTGGTCTTCTCTTGCAATCTCCTTCAGTACATGATTATGATCAGAGAGACATGTTTTGCCTTTTCCTCTTGCCTGGAAATAATAAAAAAAGAAAGGTTAGGTTAACATTAATACCCACTAAAGTATCACTAATATTATTTAAATGAAAAACATATGAAATTGGAGACACTATTTTGATGTTCGCTACATTAGCCATAGAAAAAACAAAACAACCATATAAAAAATCACAATTGATTTACACTGGGCTGTAAATATCAAACAAGTCAATTTTTTTGCTGCTGTAAAGTTTGGAGGGGGCCAGGTGACATAAATTTAGGTATAAGTTACTATACTGATATTTCTGACAAGGAATATGGCATTATTCATTATTGTAGAGGGGGTGTTGTGGACATTCTGGTAGTTGAATGTACTTATATTGTACCAGTTGGTCTTTTTTGTACCATTTTGTTCCCATATTTCATACAAGTACAAAAAGTGCGTCAGTATACATAAATTTTGATTCAAAGCATTAAAAATAAACAGGTATTTAAAAGGGAGGTTGTTTTTCTAATTGATACGAGTGGGAGCATGCAAAGGAAGCCAATAGAGAGTGTGAAACACGCAGTGTTCGCCTCTCTCTTGGAACTGACAGACCAAGACTTTTTCAACATTGTATCTTTCTCTGATGAGGCGTGCTCCTTTTCGACCTGTCTTGTACCGGCTACCGAGGAGATGATTGAAAGTGCTAACCAGTGGATGGGTACAAATCTTGTTGCAAAGGGTGGTACCAACATTTCACGCCCCTTAAATGAGGTACTTGCTGTATAAGCCGATATCTTTTTCTAGATATTTTTTTTTCTAGAATTATAAATTGTATCAGTTGGCTCGGGGGCTTGTATGATGACATGTACCTACAGAGAATGCATAATATTGCTGACTGACATAGGTTGTATTGGATAAATACTTATATTTTCCTAAAAATTTTAAATTCACTTTCTTCACCTATGACAGGTAATGGAGTCACTAGCAAACACAAAAGGTTCCATCCCTCACATTTTTCTTATAACAGATGGATCAGTGGAAGATGAAAGAGATATTTTTGCAAATATAAGAACGCAGATTGCAAATACCAAATCAATATCCCCTCGAATATCTACCTTTGGTATAGGTAATGGCAATATGAGAATTTATATATAGATACTTAGAAAGCTATTTATTTGCACAGTTACACCTTCTTAAAAGGGGTTGGGATATGAGAATTGCCATAAATAACATCTTGTTTTGAAATCTGATATATTTGTTATTTGTGTATCATAGCTGGAAACACGTTGCATTTTTTTTACAAGTTTTATCATTATTATCAATGGTCTTCAAATTTGTGACGGACCGACCGTATTTAAACTTCTTCTGATGGAAGATGATAACAACCAATCCATAAGATAACCAGCATAACTATAAGTTTGTAATTTTTCTTCAGTTTGCATATATTTCCAATTGATTTGCGAAATAATGAAAAATAGTCAAGATTGTTAAGTTAATCCATTGTATATGGACTGCAACAAATTTCATAACCTGCTTAATTGGGAACTGTCGTTCTTAAGTTGCTTAAATTCCTGTTAGCTTCCTCTATATAAGACCATAACTAAAAACTGTTATATCCCTACTCATTTGTATTGATGCAGTGCTGTACCAACATTTTGATTTTTGTGTTACCTGAAAATGATTTCAGGATTATTTTGCAACCACTACTTCTTGCGAATGTTGGCATCAATTGGCAGGGGCCACTATGATACAGCATATGATCCAGGTACAGCACTTCCTTTGAGAAATTTTTTATTATTATTATTATTATTTTTTTATAATGTTAAGAGATTATTGGTATTCCAATTAGCTTGATGATTGTAGATTGTTGCCATTCCAATCAACCAGTTCACTTTTCAGTTTTCACCCTCCTCCTCCAGTTCTTGATAAGTTGGAGAAATATATAATTGTTCCTGTAATTTTTCTGTTTGTGTGAGACATGTCACAAATTTAATTTAGTTCTTAACACTTCATTATGCATTTGTAGATTCTATTGAGAACAGGATGAAGTCATGGTTTAGAAGAGCTTCACGCACTACACTAGCTAATCTGACAATTGATGCATTTAATAAGCTTGATGACTCCGAATTCGAGGTAATTTCCATTAATACCAGTTCATTATGTAAATATCCCCCAGCCACCGCATCAAGTTAAATGATAAAACTAAAAATATAATAAATTAATTAATGTATTGCATATTATGTGATACTTATGGTTACTGTTTTGTCAGGTGTACCCACAAAACATCCCTGATATATCGGCAGGTTGTATTACATGCTTGTTTGGGAGATATAAAGGAAAACTTCCAAATTCAGTTAAAGCCAAGGGTTGCTTAGCTGACATGAGTGCAATTGAGCTTGATCTCAAAGTTGAGCACTCGAAGGATATGCAGCTTGAGAAAGTACGCTTCATTCTTTTGTTCGTACATTAAATTATTATTAATTACATATAAACACTTAAAGAGTAAACTTGATTTTTTAATTTTGCATGACTTGTCGTTTTTACTAGGTATTTGCAAAACAACACGTCGACTTTCTGACGGCACAGGCCTGGATTTATGAAAACAAACAGCTTGAGAACAAGGTAAGTTGGTCAAATCCAACTTTGTCTGTAAAGTTGTTTCTTTTTTCCTTAGACACAGTCAGTAAATTTGGAATAGAAGGTTTGACATACATGGGTTGTTGTGTGGGTGGGGTTGATCTGACTGAAAACCAAAGAAATGTATATTATTATATTAAAAATTGAGTAAATTTGCCTGCCTCAATATGAGGTCCCAGCACCCTTTTATGTATCTCTGATTACAACCTGTACAACTATATTTCTTTTATTATAATCCCTGGATCAGAGCTTAGATTTTCCCACTTATGCCCTTCTTAATTACAGATTCTAATGCCAATAACTAACGAGATTTTGACATTGTGTAGCCAACTGGTTTTTTTTTGCTTGGGCTAAGCTGGTTTGGCCCTTTAATTTTTGGGGACCAATGCAATCAAGTAATCAACTATAGCAAAGTAACAATTAGGCTATAACAAACCCAGCCACCCCTCCCCTCCACCCCTGGGTGCATCAATCGACATACTAAAGGCTTCCAAATAATATCTGTATTATATCCACATTATTTATTTGATACCGAGATCTCTTTAGACCTCACTAAATTATTTAGAGCTAGGTCTGGTCCGTAGTAAAGCTTGCTACCGTATTGTATCTTGCAGTCTTGCTCAATGTAAAATTTGAATTCTGCTTTTGCTGTTTCTTGCACTAATTACTATTGTATATCATTATCACCTAATGTTTTCTCTCATTCATTTTTCCTACAGATAACTAAGTTGAGCATACAAAATAGCATTCCTTCAGAATATACACGTATGATCATGGCCAAAAAAGATTCTGTAGAAGTCGACAAAACAAAGGTGTTACCTTCTTTCTACATATTGTTATAGCTTCAAACAATATTATTTTGAATACAGGTGCAGTAGCATCTGCACCATGTGCTCTACAAAGAAGGGTCATTTCTATGGTTATCCTAACATCTATCTTACACCTTGGAATAGGCTAAGAAGCAGGGATTAAATAAACGCACCGATCCCAACGAGAGACTACCAATTATAATTCATGGTCTAGCAATTGGCTTTGGCAACATAGCCGCAACACAGGAGAACACCCCAACTGGCTTTGGGGAGCTTAAGCCGCCAGAGGCGCTGGAGGTGATGTTCACAAAAGCTGTTGGCTGTTGTAGCAGCGCAGCTGATTGCTGTTGTTGCATGTGCCTGATCCGGGGTTGTTCCCGGGTGAACGACCAGTGCTTCATTGTCCTCACCCAGCTGTGTACTGCTCTGGCTTGCTTGGGCTGCCTGGAGTGCTGCTCAGCAGTCTGTTGCAATTCTGGTGATTCGTGATAGCGGGTCTTTGCTGCTTTAGATATGTAAATTTATGGTGTGGATAGTTTTGTTGTGATGCATATAAAGAGTAAATGTTGAGTAAAAAAGGCTGCAAGGGAAAATAGTCCTAGGTTGTTTAAAATGGATGTTGTGCGTTTTCTGCGGTGATGTCCTGATGTAAAAAAGAAAAAAATCACTTTAAAATCTTAATTGCTATTACTTTTTTTTTTTTAAAATTTAAATTAATTATACTAGTGGTAATGCTGAGTTATGTTCAGCGGTGGTCTCTGTAGCATTAGAAAATATATCAGGATATGCAGAAACAATATTTAAGTTTGTGGAAAGTATTTTAGTGATGAAGAGAACTCATCGAGCCTCACTTGTTTTAATAAATCTTTTTTTTTTTCTTTAAAGACCACTCTAAATCGGTTGTCTGAACCAAAATGGATAGAAATTTCTGGGACATCATCATATTCATATCAATCTGTCATGATAAATGAAAAAAGAGACTATAAGACGTATCAAGAAAACAACAAAAGCAGCCTAGGCTTTTCATCATATTGTAACAAATCGTCAAAAACAAAAGTTTTGGTCCACCATAGTGAAAAAAATTATAAATCTAAAGCACAGAAAAAGAAAAGAAATACAAAGTGATACAAGCCAAGGTGGACCAAGTATATCCAACCTACAACACTGTATAACTAACTTTGCAAAAATAATAATAATAATAATAAATAAATGGCATGTTGAAAAGGGGCTAAGTACAACATTTTTCATTTTTGAATACCTTCAGGCCTGATTTCAATTTCTGACTCATCTACAATTCTCTCATCTGTGTGTTCATCAATTTCATATTCGCTTTCTTTGTTTGGTTTGACAGAAATGTGATGCATGGTTTCTTGTATTTTTGTAACACCTTTCTCTACTGGTTCTATAGCTTGTGATATCGTCAACACCACATCCTTAACCACCTGTGAATCAAAGAAGATGTATCATATCAGGCATTCAGCCCTACTGGTATGGTGAGTCATTAATACTAACAGGACTAGAGTTTGGACAACAACAATAATCACCGATTATTCACCTAGTACCATTGCTCTGAATTGAATTTGCATTTATTGTACCATCCCAATGTGATGTTGATGTTAAGAGATTAGCCAGATGAGAAAAATGACAAGAACTCGAAAAGTAACAAAATCAGCACATATATCACTCAACATTTCCTAATGCAACTTACATGTTTGCCACCCACAAGAACCACATCTTGCACGCTTTCTCGAATACTGGTACCGGGTGCTTCCACATGCATTTCTTTTGTCTCCACCGTTGCTGGTTTTTCATCTTTGCCGTCTTTTACTTTCACTTGAGTTTTAGTTTTTTCCAGTGTGACACTGCCACTCCTCGCAATAGGGAGATACTGGTATGGTTCTGCTGAGAAGACGTATATATGCGCAATAGCAGCGACAGCCATCTATAGAAGAATTTAAAATATAGATATCAATGAAAAGTAATGATGATGAAAGAGAATAAAACATAAAATAAACTCAGTCAACCAGTGGTGCTACAATAGCAGCCAGGTACTTCACTTTGAGGTAATACTTATAGCTTTCAACACTATGTCTATCAATCAGTTGCTTGATTTGTGGAAAGAAGTTAAGGATAAAAAACGAACTTGAAACTGCTTTCCTCATGGGCACAGTATCAGACAAATATATACCTTTCGGCTTTCAGCATATAACAAAGGACCACTTTGGAATCCTCTGCATTTATCGGACTAAGAAAGAAATTAACCTCAATGCATATTAAAAAATTCTGAATTGCATTTTGCATTTTTCCAGCCTTAGGCAAGATCCCAAAGTAACAGATGATGGCAATGGCCACACCTTGCCACCAAGTGGCAAACACAATTGCCTTGAAGCTTATGAATTTTTCCAGTGGCCTGATGGGCTGCAGCCTTTCACGTGTCACATGGTAGAACTGAACCAAGCAATACAAAGCCCATGATTGGCTGAAATTAATTACAATAGCTATGTACGGATACCTGGAAAGAAGAATTCAACAATTGTAATTGAATAAAACTACATTGCACATAAACTGGTAAATAAAGCCAAAATCAGTAATTATTGTGAAGATGAATAGTGATGGTTATACAGAATAATTTAATAGCGATGCAAAACTCTTCTGCTGATAGTCAAGTACACAAATCATTACTAAAAGAAAAGTAGATATGAGCAGTTAGAAAACATACCCATAGTACCATTTGAACTCGCCTTCACCATAGACCCCAAGAAGCTCCAGAATCAAAGACAAGAAGGCACATGCTGTCTTTAAAATCATCTACATTCAATAATATCAAGGAGAGAGAAAAAAAAATGGATATACTGAAACAATGTTATACCTTGTAAAATAATAAAACAGATTAACAAAGTTTGAGAATTTATTGTGGAGTGACAATAAGACAACATTTCCATCTATTTTGGATAAATGAACTTCCTTTTTTTGATTTATATCCTTTATTTCAAATAAAAAATAACTGCACACTCTAGAATATATTTTTATGAAAATTAGAAAGTTCACGTACATACTGCACCAGACCAAATTTCACTGTTGTATACATGTCTTTTCCGAGAATAGTCGGGTGACAAAAGAAATCACGAAACGATCCCTCCTTGTGACGTCCTTTCTTTCCTCCTTTCTCAAGTAACTGTTCTTGGAGCTCCTCGTTTGCTTTGTTTTCAAGCATCTCCACCACTCTTGGTTCACCACCTAAAATATTCCATTTTGTGGCATTAACTTTTTTTTTAAAAAATTTAAATATCTGTCATTATTCGTATGTAGTTCTATGGATGTATAACAAATGAGACTTCTGGTATAGGGACGATCAAGGTTTGCAAATTGCTCATATAGATTTCAGTCTAACCAAGGCATGCGACCAGATATCGCCCAAATGAATACAGTGCAAATGCTTCGTAGCAGCTTCTCAGGATATCACAAATCATGGAGAGTCTGGAGACCCACAATGATATTATCTGGCGATCAAAAATATTACGAAAGAGTTAAACGAATTATGGCTGAAAATGTAAAAAAAACAAAAGAAACAACAAACTACTTAATTTGATAAAAAATTATCACTTCGACCCTCAGCAAACTTAGGTGATACCTTTTTCTTTAATGTATAGTTTAAAAGGGATACAACTAATTACCAAATGCTATTATATTTCACTTCTAGAGGTTATTTTTCTTTTGTAAATTACACCCTGTATTCTTGGTATTCTAAACAGTAGTCAATGTGAAAAAGTCTGCTGCAATGTAGCCATTTATTCATCACATGAGCCAAATTATTTGAATGGTGGGCCAGCTATCAGCTACTATACTGAAATAAATACACGAGGATTTAGTTGGCTACATGACAGAATTGAGTCGTATACATAAATAAAATAAATTGGCTAGCCACACAAATAATCCTAAATTCAAGTTAAGTTCTTACAGAATCAGTTGCATAAACTGGGACCATAAATAGGACTGCAATTATCCATTTCTGCTCCTGCAAAAATTAAAGCACTGATTAACTCAACAATCAAAGAAAACAGCGACACCAAAAGAAAAACACCAGAATGATAATTCTGTGGCATAATCCAAAAGGTTAATTCAGTACACTAACAAGTTTAGTATTTTTTTTTTTGGCCATATAGTTCTCTCCCTTTCATAGTATCAGCAATGATCATGATGCTAGTTGCCTGATCATAGTTTCATATTTGACCTCAAGATTCTGGTAGTGTTCTATATACTATATTATCTCTCATCTTTTAATCTCAGATTACTAATACATGCAATCTCATCAACTATGAATAGAACTTAACTTACGTAAGGATTTGTGTATGATCTGAGATGCCGAAAGATCAGCATAAGGGAGAGAATCAGTGCATTAAGAGCAAATACTCCTCCAATAATCAACGCAGGTACATGAAGATTCGTGTACAATCCTTGAAAACTAGACATCTCATTAAATTCCATCTCAAACTCAATCGATCAACTCCTAAAATCAGATATCACTAAGTAAGGCTTAATGTACCCTGAACATTTACTTGTTGGATATGAATTGTTTGACAATATGAAAAGGCCATTTGTACAGACAAAAAGGCGCCGAAACAAATTCAAAGACTTGTAATAAAACCCAATTGCATCATCAGTATCTAAAATTGTTACATATTTTATTTGCATATGTCAAAATGGCTTGAGATCGTTCCTTTTAACTTCATTTTTTTTTTTCAATATATCCTTCATATTTGTTGCATAACTAGTACAAAACTATCAAAATTTTCAAAAAAGAAGAAGAAAATTGCGGAATGGAGAAACAGAAGGTACCTTTTTGAAGAAGATCAGACGCAGAGAGATACGATGGAGACCGCAGTTGTACGGAAGAGCGCGCGAAAGGGATGCCACTGTTCGCCACGTGTTTCGTTATCACTTACGTGTCTCGACTTGAGTCATTGTCGAAGATTATTTAGAAGGAGAGAAAATTCTTTGATCCGCGCAGACCGCGCAGCGTTCGTCCTATAGGGAATATTGCTTCCATTTGAATTACCCCTACAAATGATCAAAATCTCCTTTAAAAAATTTATTTTATAACATTTTATATTTATTTTGAGGGGTATTTTGATCATTTTTAAGGGTGTGAAGCGTCCTATAGCCGTATTCGGACTTCCGAATCGGTTTTTGGCCTTTTCCTTCCATCCTTCATTTCACTTGTCAGCAATTGTTTTTTCTTTTACCGGATTTTCTTAAAGTAATCATAAATCAAAACATATATTAAGGATTTTCACTTGTCCATTGCAGAATTTGCCTAATTATAAATATTTGACCGTAGAACATTATTATTATAAATATACGAAATATGAATAACATGAATTTCAATACCGAACAGCCGAAAGTTAATATTAATTTACATATTAGATTAAACATTATTACATTATAATCTATATATGTATAATATTACATAGGTATAGTACAACATTAGTTATTAGTATTAAACTCCGCGAGTCCAATTTTTTTTTTGTATCGTTTTATATATGCATAATATAATGCTAAAATATAAATATCTAACAGTGCCAAAACGATAAAAAAAATTTGCAAGGGTGCTTCTATTGTGGAAATTGGAAAATAAATAAACTGAGTTTCATCTCTATTTATAATTTTAAATAAATTTTAATTGCGATTATAAAATTTAGTCCACGTCAATATTTATCTAATTTTAAATATTTGGTGAATGGTGATGCCTGTGGCTGCAAGATTTCTTTCATGTAACTATGTAACGTGTAAATATCTGCTGCCATGCGGTTCAGGTGTGGTACGCGTGATCGCTGAATTGGTTTTCTATATTTGGGTGCAGAATATAGTACGGCCCTGATCACAATCTCTTTTTTTTTTAACGTAGGATTTCAATTCATTTCATTTCATTGGAAAATTTTTGATCACAATGAGCGGATTTGGTGTCATTTGGTTGGGATTCAGATGTAATTAGGTCTAATGAAATCTTATGAAATCTTACGAAATCAACTCAAATGAAATGAAATCCCGAGTAAAAATCATTGTGATCAGGGCCTACATTTTTAAGGCGATATTATAGATAATGAAGATACGGAACATATATATGGTGCAATACAAAAATTCAGGAATCCTTCGATACTACAGCATGCCTCCGGATAAGTTACAAGTATTTTATAATTTTTCTTAAGTTGTATTTTGATCGCTTGAGAATAAAGTTAAGATTAGTTCAGAATAAAAAAATTAGTAGATGTTTGAGAAATTTTTCTTTAGATTAATAATGTTATTTCTAAGTTGTCTCAAATATTCAGAGAAAAATTTAATCCAGGTGCACTTAAAATCATTTTTTATTCCGAATTAAATTTTGACTAACTTTTTAATCCGGATTTACAAAAATGATACAAATACACTCACATTAAAAATTTATTTCAAATTGGAAACAACTTATAAATAACACTCTTAGCCCATAAAAGTTTATTCTCAACTAAGTAAGAATAAAATTTTTTATTTCAAATAACAAATTCTAACTTTATTCTTAAACAATCTAAATGCACTCTCAAGTCCTTAATTGCTTCATCTAAAATTGAATAACTAGTTTCATCTTCATACCAAATTGTCGTATAATGTACTAAAATATCGTCATATTCTTTCTCTTTTCTTTTTATCTTTTGATTTAAGTAGCCAAAATGACACTACCACCTAACAATTATGACGTACTACTGTTTTTAACGACTTGCAAAATACTGAACACCATGCGTTACTAAAATTGAACTATATTTGTAGGAATTTTAAAAACAGTATTTAATCGATATGATATAGTTTGTCCGACCCTTTCTGTATGGATGTTTCAAAATACTGACTTTGGGCTTGTAATAGATTTCAATGAATTTGGACTGGCGTGCAATTTGGATTGCTATTGATAAATATAGTCCTTGTACTTATAGTACCATCTTTCATTAACAAATTCAAACTTTTTTCATAAGTCAGTCTACCTTTTTTCTAGAGTTCAGAGGCTCAAACTTTTATCTGGTTAAAAATCCAAACATACCTTTTATATCGACGAAGCACAATAACGCCACTTGAAATAGTTTGTCTAATTAAAATTGAGATATCATCATCATAGTTTGAAATAAACGAAACAAGTACGCAGTTTTTTTATCTAAAAAAACAGCAGCAGCATAACAAACACCTGCATATGGTCATCATGTGAAGCACATTACAGCTAGTTTTATTTGTGATAAATCCTTGGAGGATTTCAATTATACATTTTCCATTGTTCTGTCCACTTTCCCCCCCAAAAAAAAATCTACTGAAATAAATTCAAATTTGAAATAAAATAATTTCTACAATTTAGTTCCAGCAAATTTGGACACGCATGTAATTATGTCTTTGAAACAAGTAAGGTTAATTCTCTGTGCAGACGATGCAATATATTTACAAGCAATACATGGATACAGTTCGAAATAGACGAAACGAATTTAAAAAAAAAAAAAAAAACACTCAGAACAAAAATATTTGGTCATGTTGGTTTTAATCTTCGGCTCAAATCTCATTTTTACTAGACAGGAAGTCCAGGGGTGAAGCTAGCATTTAGCGTAAGCAGGATCATAATATTTTTTTTTTTGTTGAAAAAAATATATGTACAACAATGACATAATGTCTAATCAAGCTTTTACAAAACTCTACTTATCCGTTTTATCTAGGTTTTCGTTTATATCGTACAATCATTTTACTCATTTTATCACCGATAAATGCTCAATCACCACCCGACCGCTAAACCACACAAATCACATTTTAAAACCTTACATCTAATATAGAAATAGTATAATAATAATTTTTAAATAAAAAACTTTAAAATAATGTCGCATAAATAAACATGAGAAATCAAACTTCCATCTATTATTACAACAACAGAAGATCTAGAATTATATATCCAATATACAAAATAATAATTCAAGAATCAAGAATCATTCATCAAAAAATTTCCTATTCTATTATGAGTTTTTATCTTAATAAGATTCATTGCAGAGGAAGGAAGAAAGCGATTCGTTTAGAACGGATACGACATGAGTCCTTGTGCGATATTTTAGGATTCGTTATGTAATTCAAATCAAACACAACATATAGCTGGATACTTCAAATTTTTGAGATGAGTCCTACTTTTTATATATATTTTTATTTACAAACATATTAAGTGTCAAGCAATTTTTTTTATTTTTAGTGGGTCCCTGGACCTCACCAAATATAACGTGGCTTTGCCACTGAGGAAGACTGTTCTAATTCTTCAAGTAATCTAAGGCCCATGGCCGAATACAGAGAGAGAAATAAAGAAAACTATATTTACTAAATATTTGTTTAATTTTTTTAAGAACTAGTAGGAAGAGGGAATGCTTTTTTATTTTTCATTTTAAAAAAAAAACCACTTGGTAGTGGCTACAGTTAAAAATAAACAATACAAAAGAAAAACGGCAGAACGCCTAACCCAAAACTTAAAAATGCTCTTTAAAGCTCTGTTGCGTTAAATGATTTTTTTTTTTTTTTTTTTTCTTCTTTCCAAAGGCAACCCAAGCCGGGTTGCCGGCTTTTCATTAAGCAAGGACGTTTGGCTGTTGCGTTAAATGTTGATTTGAATTGTTTCATGACTAGACACTTAGCACTAATGTATATGCATTTGATAACTTGCATACATTCAAATTAACTGCTTAGAAAAACTTCAACAAAGAATAGTATTTTGCGTGTTAAAAAAAAATATTAAAAGAATATACTTTAAAACCTTGCGACCTAGCTAGTTGGCTTCTACTGTGAATCAGTGAATATTTCTATGGTTCGAAAGCATCCACGAAGGCTTTAATTATTCAAACCTTATTTGCTTGTATGTTCTCTGAGGAATCTCATGGAATATCTCTATAACCACCATCGGCCATCCTTAAACTAATCACAACAATTGTCTCATTTTGTACATGCTGTCTGTGTGTGGCAATTTGTAAATAACCACTTCTTTGAAAACTTCTATAATCAATGAAGTTTGAAGGTGAATTTTTAATATAATCTAATGCTGTGCACATCCATCTCACAAGCTCTGTCAGCAAGTTCAAGTTAAATTATCCCGGTCCAAGTCAGTGTTAATCCATTTTGGTCAGCATATTGATCACATCTCTCTGAAGTGATTGACAACTTGTTAGTATTTTGATAAGAAATTTCACATACAGACTCGGATCGAAGCAAGTCAAAGTTCTATGGAAAGCTAAAACGAAATTCTATGAAATATTTTTGGAGATCAAATTTTATATTTTTTTTCAAATTATTTTACTATTTATTTTTAATTTTAGAAAATTTTCAATCTAATTAATTTTAGACCCTTCAATTTTATAAAGTCTGAAAAAAAATATTTAAAATTTTGAAAAAAAATATAAAATTTGGTCTCTAAAAATATTTTAATATGAACATCATATTGAGTGGTTCGGATCGGTAATTTGAAATTTCAATAGTTGAGTCTAGAATCGCGTTTGATTCTAGCATTACTCCTTTGAATTTTTCAATAGATATAGATTTTAGTTTGTTATCATATCTCAAGTAAATGTCTTAGAATAAAGGAAAGTTAATTACTAAGTTTGTCAGGTTATGAATTAAAAGCAGATATAATGCTTCTATATATCAGAATTCTCTTTTTCCTTCTGTTTCATGGTCCTACATCATGTAGCGATACAAGTACAAAGCGGATCGACGTTGTGAAGACCACAATTGGGTTGTAATTGATATAGCTTCAACATAATTCCTTTTCATCTTCTAAATTGGCTGATGTCATTGCTTAGGTGAAAATCAGATCGTGAGTAAATAAAATTTGACAATAAAATAGTGTCTAATTAGTGATCAATAGTATCACACGCCATCTGTTAAATGAATAAATTGGAAGATACAATATTTTACATTGATAAGATAACCATAGACAGTTGTAAATTTTCCTTTTGGGGAAAGATAGTTTGAAGCTACCAATGTGTACAGGCAATCTAACTCTCCTGTGTTAGTAACCTTTTGACATATCACATGGCTTTTTTTATTTTTGGTCTTCATGGGTTTGAGTGCGCAATCGCTTATTGGTGCATTCTCCATTTCTTTTTTAGATGCACCTCGAGGAAGAATAATGTCTCTTTCTCTTTCTAGATCTCTCTCAGTAAGACCTGTTGACCTCATGAAGGCTGTTCTCTCACCATTAAGTTAGAAGGACATTGTTACTGCTTCTCTTTTAGTTTTTCTAAATTTTGATGATTAATTCTTCACCATACAAATGCGCATTTTGGGTTATCAGGTTACATAATTTATTCAGCACAATCATATCAAATTTGGCGATTCAATCCACATTTTGCTTCATATTCAGGTTATCATTCCGGATATTAATTGATATATATATATATTGGTCCGAGAGTGTGATAACCAAAATTGAATTGCTTTCTGCACACCTTTACCAATATAATAACTCGGTTAGCAAATGTGAAATAACATTAATTCAGGATACTCTGTCTGCCTCTCTCTCACTCTCTCAGTGTTTCAGTGTTCGGTTCCAGCAAACTTGATAAAGATATAGTTTGTCATAGCAAGAAGAAAATATTTACGTCGCTCCACTGTTAAGATAGTTTACATGATCCTCTGGCAGCAGAATGCTTTCTTTCATTTCTTCATTTAGCTGTTGAAAATTCCATCAAATATTTTATTGATTTGAAATTCCGTCTTTAACTTATTAGATGTTTTGATGAATCCAGCAAAGTGTCTCTCTTTATATTTTTTATACAACCGCTAGTTAAATTTTACACAATATTTTATATATAGAAACCAGATAAATTGACTATTATTGTTATGAAAGACTACAAGGATCGGATACAGGACAAATTTTATGGTTTTCGTGTGATGTACAAATATTACAGGATATTGCTAATATTTTTTTTTTTTTTAAGACAGAGGGAGATCTTTGTCATCCATTTATTTTAAAATTAAAAGTGCCTGCGGGATTTGAACTCTTGACTTTTTTGAGACAAGCCTAGTACTCGTACACTGATATTGCTAATATTCATGTTTATACATTTTATTGATTTGTCACAAATACTAGTTCTGCAAAACTGCCCATTTATTTATGTCTTAAAGTAGGATGTTTGATTTGTTTGTTAATGAATGGAGGTTGATAAAGTCCAGTCAATGGCTGAAAAAAAAAGTGAAACGATAGAAAAACAAGACCAATTGAGAAAAGAGCATGAGAAAAGTATAATGATAAATAAAATCCTTCCAAGTTGTAACTTAAACAAGCAGAGTTTTTTCCAAAGTTGCGTTAAACTCATAGTACAAATCTGCACATGGCAGCAGCTCAAGTGGTAATTGAGGTCAATAGAATGATTTTAAAAAGTTAATTGCGAAATTAAGAGCCTTCCCATCTAAATCAGAAAACGTTGATTTCTGATAAATCATTCTGCTGTTGGAGACCTACGTGGGCTAATGTGCAGCAAGAAAATATATTATTATTAAGTACACTTTGAAGATGAGCTTCCTGGGTTTTTGCAAAGTATGTCTCAAATCTTTCCCAGAGTTCAGAGGCAAAACAGAGGGAATTCTCATTGGGATCCCAAATTGGCCTCCTTAGTTAATTAGTTGGTAATGAGTTCATTAACAAGGCAATAAATTGATTGGATGTTGCTATATGGTTGTACTTATGCCAATGATTCAATAAAATCTAAGCAAAAAAAAAAAACAAACAGGTGTCGGTCCGACAAAAAAGCGACTGTTGATCTCAACAGTGTTGTGACACCTGTTACCAATTTGAGCAGATTCTCTGTGCCAGCGACTTGAAGCAACTCATGTCGCTTATTGCATCGTTGAGTGCAACATATGTTTGAATTTTTGTAGGAAAATCATTCTTAATACTTAATAGTATTGAATTATGTAACTGACCCGCAATATAGTAACACTGTAACTGAGCAACCTATGTTGCAATTGTTGTTTGGTATTAAAAACTATACATTTCTTTCAACTGCGAAGGTTTTCAGGTCTGCAATGGCTAAGAAGATAAAATATATGTGGTTCTTTTCAATGTCGAATTTTGAGAAACGAAAATTATTTCATATACAGTTATTGAAGATTTTATCATCATTGTTTCGTCTCTAGCTAGTAGCTACATATGAAAAATGCAATTTGAACCTTATCAACTCAGTAAAACCCTACAAGGAGTCTTCCTGTTTTCAGCAATAAAAACACGTGTGTAAATGTGTCTGTGCAGTAAGTAAGAAACTAATTTTAATATTAAAAGAATTATTATTTGATCTAGTGACTGCGAACAATCCACTTGAGCAGAAATCACATATTTAAAATCAGCTGAAATTTATTTTATGAATAATTAAAGCTGAAAATTTTGATTCTCATCTTTTTAAGAAAAGAGGGGGTAAAAAGCTCCTCTTTAACATCAAGGTAGTTTTAAAATCTAACTTGGGAAGTGCTCTATAAAGTATGAGCGGCAATTTGAAAAATTTATAGATATGACCTAGCAACTCTCTCTGTATTCTTTTACTTGCTAGCATATATGACACTAGGTATCTTCACTTCTATTTCATTTGATTTCCATTAGCAGATATTTCTCTTTTTCTCTCTTTTTTCTTTATGTTTTGTTAATACGATTAACGGGGGAGGTTAAAGAGATAATTATAATTAATCAATGGACTCAGGGAGTGGCACGTAGCCAACTGGGAGACTGTGTGGGGGCTCCAGACAGCAGTACCCAGAGGAAATGGCCACTCACATGGAAGTCAAATCTTGAGATTAGCATTCAAAACAACTACCTCAATCCGGGGCTTTATCTTTCGAGGTTTTTATTGTACTGAACCTCTTCATACCCAGAAAAGAAAAAAAAAATAAAAAAGGCTTTAAAAAAATATTTTATTTTCTACTGTCAGTGGCTAGAAGAGAATTGCAATTGTGTCCTTCAATGGAGGATTGGGGTGGAGGATTGGCTGTACTAAATTTCTTGTTCTCTCAGTTGTGCCCTCAATGGAATTCAATTGTTGTAATTTATGAAAAGAGAAAAAATTGATCAATATTTTCTGAATAGGAGAAATAGAATGTGACTTGCCTTTTGCCAATGGTTGGAAAATTTTAATCTAATAATTTTTTTTCTTTCAGTCAGATACTTTAATGCAAAAGATATTATTTATTCTATGCAAATTGACTGTTGATTATTGCCAACTAATATTAAAACAAGAGAACTTTTGTGATTTATTAATAATACTGGTGATTGTGAGAGAAGTCAGGAAATGGATTTTTTTTTTTTTTTTTTTTTTAAGAAGCAAGTAAAAAATTGCAAGAGTTTTCTTATCATCATCATTATTATGAAGTACAGGAGACAGAATAAATGCTAATTCCAGTTGAAGGACAAAATGGAGATGAGCAGCTCTTATTTAAATTAGATAATAGACATGGCATCTAATGTATAGCGTGACATTCTGTTCCTGTGCAAGTCCAAGAAGAGAAGTGCACGAAGTTGTGGAAGTATAGTTGTCAGATATGGGCAGCTGACCCGAAACACTAAAAGCCCCTGTACAAGTTTAAGAAAGCTGCAGTTATAGGGATGGGTCCATCCTCTTCTGATTTTTGTTATGAACTGTGTCGTATCATATGAAATATGTGTCGATGTGTCTTATTTTGTTTTATTTATTTATTTCTATTGGTAAAAGCCTACTATAAATGTGTAATCTTTTTCAACAGGAGTTGCAAGATGTCAGCATGGAAGCTCTATTATCATGTCTCCAAAAATGTTGCTATGATGCTTAGCTTCGTCTTTGCTTGAATTATGTGTCCTGTTTTGATCCTTGCTTTTCAACATTTACTCTTGGAATTTAGGCAATGGAAAGAATTTGACAATTGACACTGCTCAATCACCAGTGACAAACATAGAATCTTATACTGACCATGGAAAAAAGTATAATATCCTATAAAATTTAAGAAACCAACAAAAAGAATACTTTCACACCATTTTTTTAAAAATTATTTTCTTAATTTTATATACAGAAACACAATGCGGAGTCAAAAGGGATATAAACTCCAGTAGAAAACTATATCTATTATGTGACGGTTATTTATAATTATATTTTCTTCTTTCTCCATGTTATATTAAATCAGCAATATATATAGATATGCTCATCCAGTACAGGAGAAGGATGAAAAACTACTGATACTCAATTGTAAAATCCAAATTAATTCACGACCTTTGGATAGGCAAAATCCTGATTACTAAAGTAATTTCATCATTACTTTTGAATTATAAGTATTTTTGTAATGATTTTTATTTCGAAAACACATATATTTCTTTTGAGAATATCAATTGTGAACCATGGTTCATTTAGGGCTCCGTGAACCATGACCGTTTGATCGGTGGTTTTGCAAATTGACAAATCTAAATTAACTAATCCAATCTATATATTGAAATCTCATATAAAACCAAAATTTACAATTTTTTAATTTTTTTACTATTTTTTTCGAATTTTTTAAAGCTTGCCATGTTTGGACGATAATTTACTAATTATCGTCCAAAAATGGCAAGCTTTAAAAAATTCCAAAAAAATAGTAAAAAAATTTTAAAAATTGTAAATTTTGGTTTTCTATGAGATTTCAATATATAGATTGGATTGGTTAATTTAGATTTGACAATTTGCAAAATCACCGATCAAACGGTCATGGTTCACGGAGCCCTAAATAAACCATGGTTCACAATAGATATTCTCATTTCTTTTAATCATCCAAAAAAAAAGTTACAACAAATTTATTTTGAAAACTGTAGCAGATAAAAAATCAGTTCTACATAGTTTAGATTAATCGTCTTTCAAATTCGACAATTTGAAATTGATTTATCATTCATCCAAAATTTTGAAGTATTATCAGATCCAATTTTTATAGTACTTGATCAGTAACTGCATAAATTTCAAATTGCACAAATTTTAATATTTATTACTTTCAATTTTAATAATTATTATTCTATCTAAGTTGCCATAGTTGTCCTAAAAATAGTAAATATAACCCACTTATGTACATTCAATGTACTCAGACTCTTTAATTGATGTCTTCGAACAAGAACCACCAACTTGACGCACAGAAAAAAAATGATAGAATTTTGTTGCCTTTACGGCTTTGCATGACATTTAGCGATTGCCAATGAACAAAAATATTTAAGAAGTAAGCATATTTCAGGGTCAACTAGCCTTAAGGATTGAACCAATCTGTTTTGGGAAAATTTATGGGTTGGGAATTAAGGGGACCACGGACTAATTAAGTTCTTTTCCGATGAAAGATAATTTATTCTAGCCAATCCACAGTCTAGCACACTATCTGTAGCCCTACCTTTTTATATTTCTATTGATATTTGATTATTTATCTATACATCAACTAGTGTGCATAATTTTTTTTCTAAAGAATTTTCGAACTTAAAGTAGAGTTGCATTACAAAATGACTCAGATTATGCAATACATAGCTGAATAACTGTGTGGTTTATATATGCACGTATATATTTTTTTTTTTAAAAAAAGAAAGAAAATCTCAAAATCACAATATGTTTAGTCAGGATATTTCAAAGAAAAAAACAAAAACACAGCTGTCCTTATATATACCAATCGAAAGGACATTCAACTCATACCAAAATTAAGCTCTATTTACAAAGGGTTATGTGCATTTCATATATACCAAATTGTGTTTTGCTGTAAATTGACGTGTGATAAATTTTCCTTGAAAAGTTCACAGAACATTTATCTTAGATCTTCTTTTTTATTGTTATAAAAGATTGTGCTTACTGCAAAATTGGACAATTTTATTTTATATCTAGGAGTCGTATTTTATACATGTAGAAAAAAAAAAGTAAATTTTTTTTGAGAATTTAATGAGCCTGAAGCTGATACTCATAAATTCATTTTCTTAACATTTAGCATAAATTTTTGTAACTTATCCTACTCTTTTTATTACTGTTAATTAAATATTGATACACACTTTCATATTTAAAAACATAATAATTGTCTGATACTATTCGATTTTGACCGAGTCCAAGTACATTTTAACTGCTGTTGCGCAATTGTCTTGATTTTTCAAGTATTTTTTTAGCACTTTAAATACACAATTTACGTATATATTTAAGCTTTGAATTCGCACTTAATTATTGTGTTTATTAGCACATGCTAACTCGGTTTTTTTTCATAAAATTAGAAAAAAAAATAGTTACAATATTTAACGAATGAGAACTTAAGAATAAATAACATAATAATAATTTATAATTTAATGCCTCCTGAAGAGATCCTAGGGACCTGAGCGTACTACTACTTATTTAAAATTGATATAATTTATCTATGGTTTTCTTTTCCACTTGCTTCTTTCTAACATTAAATAGCTACACTCTCTCCTCACTCTCTAGCTTTCTTCCCAAATCTAGAGCTTCTGTAGGGACGCATCTCAAGCAACAAATACGTACTAACAAGCCTTCATCAACTTTACAACTTAACATTATTAGAGAGAGAAACAGAGTTTCTGTTTCTTGTATTCAAACAATTATTGTTTCTGGCCACTAAGAGTGTATTGTACTGTGATTGCTGCTTGCTTACTACGAGAGGCTTGATTAACACACATCAACAACCACTGCATTTATTATTCATATCACGATTGTTGAAAACATGGGGGTATGGAATTAATTGTTCTTATAAATACAATTCTCATCTGATGCTTATAAAATTTAGAGCATTAGACACTTCCTTTTTTATATGATTTTGTTGACTGCAGATCCTGAATTGGGTACATAACAAGTTCAACGGTAAACCAGAGAAGAAAAGATCAGAAGCTGTTTCAAATAATTTTCCAAGTAAGTTTTATTTATAAATAGATATGTATAAGTTAAGTACATCTCAAGTTTAGTACCTTCGATTTGCTATTTGAATAACTTGGTTCTATTGAAATCTGAATCTATCAAATAAAATGACTTCATTCATGAAGTTTCCTTATCAGTAGAAGAAAAGAAAAGCAAATAGATTTATATATGAATTCTAATAGTTTGTGTTTAATTGTTTGTATCATGACCCTCACTCAAATGTGTCATGTTTTCAAGCGAAAGCATTACTTTTCAGTGATAAATTCTTATTTCACTGCATTTCACAAATTGGACAGAATTTCAAACTATATTGGACCATATATTGTACATCAACTTACATTTTATTGTTTTACAGATACATCAATCCCTGAATTTCAAAAAGACGAGCTAAACGATTGGCCTCAAGGGTTTTTAACGATTGGAACTCTTGGAAACCAAGAAATAAATGAAGAAATAGAAACAGAAGAAGAACGGTTCAATAGAGATTCACGTATCTCAAGGGACTACTCACAAGGATCACAAGAATACTCGCGCTCCTCACAAGAATATTCACGTGCTTCTCAAGATTTGCCAGATTTTACAATAGAGGAGGTCAAAAAATTGCAAGAGGTGTTAACGAAGCTCTTGAAGCGCAAGCCGAAATCAGGGGAGGAAGAGAAGGCAAACTTGCCTTTGGATAGATTTTTGAACTGTCCATCTAGTCTTGAAGTGGAACGTACTGTGAAGAAGGAATCAAATAACAACTCAGATGATGATAAAAATGAAATTGGTGATTTATCACCTCATACAAAAATGATTTTGTGCAAGGCAAGGGATCTACTTGTGAATGACAAGAATACAATGAAGCAGAAGTCCTTTAAATTTCTTCTCAAAAAGCTTTTTGTTTGTGGAGGTGGCGGGTTCATGCCAAAGCCCAGCCCAAGCTTGAGAGATCCAATCCCAGAATCAAGGATGGATAAGGTACGTAAAACGAGCAACATTTATTATGTTTTTTCAGATGAAAAATATGAAATATTCCTTTTAGTTTCGGTATTCTAATGATTAATGTGAGAAAAATGTTCTACCAATTGTTCAATGTAGAAGTGTTTTGATTATCATATATATTTTTGTTGTGATTTAAATGCAGTTTTCACATTAATATAACCGAATGATGTGAATTTCTTTTTCTGGATATATTAAACCAACATTTTCAGTTCCTGTTCTCACTGTATTTTTGAGGGCCAGTTCCTGTTCTCACTGTAAATGTCCATATTTTATGGTTGCAGCTTTTCAGGACAGTTATACAAAAAAAGATGTTTTCTCAAAGTGCATCTACATCATCTAGAAAGAAGTTCTTAGAGAACAAAGCTATGGAAAATAGGGGTGAAAGGAATGATGAGGATAGAGGGTCTGATCGGCACAAATGGGTGAAGACTGATTCAGAATGTAAGATTTCTTGATTTTCTAAAAGTACTTTCAGTTCATAATTAACAGTAATTTATAGGTGCTAATTGTCCATTTTCCGTTGTTTTATTCAGATATTGTTCTGGAGATATGAGCATATGTTTTGTGAATATCATGGTGAGGATCTGTTCCATGAATTTTCCTCGAATCGTTGCATGTAAAAGAGCTTACTTTCATTTAAATGAGAGAGACTGTAGTGCATTCGCTATAAGTAAATCCCAGGGCAGTAGTCTGAAGCTGATTTCACTTGAGTGATATTTTAGATTATGTGTTAATATAGAAATCATTTTAGTTTGTTCGGTTGTCAAATGTTGATTCTTCTAAAAACTATAGTGTACTATAAATGAGAATTATTAGATCTTGGCTGCATCTATAATCTATTGCATTGCGCAGTAAAATAATCTCATGATGTTTCAAGAAACAAAATTTATGAAAACAGTACATTTTAGGCCTTCCATTGCTCCTTTGTCTTGATATGAAGATAGAGATGCAGAAAAAAGACCCCCAAAAAAAAAAAGCCATATTTTCCCATTTCTTTACCTTCATGCAAATCAACTAGCCAAATTTTCTATGTTTGATACGATTATACATTGGTCTTCACATCATTATAAAAGTAATTTTGGATCTCTGTAAACTATCTAGAACTAGGTCAAATAATGAAATAAAAGGCGTGCTTATTGGGTGTGCTTACGAGAAATGGAAATGCCAGTTGGGAGAAGAAACCAAAAGGGAACATGGTACAGGCCCAAATAGGAAACCAGGTTGTAGGTTACCAGAAATGTTAACTAGGTACATGGCTAGTGGTAAAATGGTCCCGTTGAAAAATTCTATGTATTTGTGAGTTCCCTTCGGGATGGGGGTAAAGAGTGCTTTGAAAGTAAAAACTCTTACCTTTGGCGATTGCCAATGAAATTGTGTAGATAACTTTGAACAATACTTAAGACTATATATTAGTATGAATTAAAGTTACTGAGGTAGCAGATCAAGAATTTTGAACCATCTTAATAGTTTCGTCAATAATTAGAGTTAAATAATATAAATAAATTCGAATGAAAGAATAATAGATTCATCGATAATAAAATATCAACGGCAATAGCTGGAAATAAGACGAAAATTTTACCTTCAAACAAATATTACTTGGCAGCTACTGCCAAGTTTCTCTAAAAAAACCTCCAAACAAATATAACCCACTTCAAAAGTCCAACATTAATTAAAACAGTCTGCTTAATTGTCATGTTAAACTTAAGGAATTCGTCTTCTATCCATGGATCCGAAAATTTATTGATCTGTTTATCAAATATGCTAGTCTTAATCCTTCGTTAGCAACTAGTGTATGAACAATATTATCACGTTTCCAGATGATAAAAAAAAGAAAATGCGACTGCTATTTGTATCAAAGACACGAGTTTGGCATTTAAAACTCAAGACACAAACCCACAATTTCAGCTTTAATTAGTGCCAGCACGAACATCTTTTAAATTGAAATGCTACTGAATATAATGTAATACAGGACAGCACAAAGTGCACACATAATAGCATAAATTAGTTCTCATTGGAAAATTTAAGTGTAACTAAACATCATCACATATAACTGAAATAAACTAAACTCTTTGTTGAGATCTCTCATCCAAGCATCCAAGCAAACCAAAATTGACCTCTGCAAGACAAGCATAGGAAACATCAGTTTTGACTCAGTGTACAAAAAACCTTCAATCTCAGTCATTATAATGCTCCAAATTTGGATCTATGGTTCTGCGCACAGTAATTTTTCATCAGGTACAAGTTCTTTAAAATGATTGCAGAAGCTAATCTGATATTCCCCATTTGCATGGCACACTTAATTGCAACGAGCAGTTTCTGTCATGTAACACTACTAGAGGATAGAACTTCCACAAACCCAACCCCAACACATCTTTGATCATTCATATAAAATTTAAACAAAATATTTAAAAAATAATTAAGAGGACAAATAAAACAACAAACCAGATCTTGTTGAAGGCAACAATATCACAGCTCTGGATGTACTCATTAGCAGGCTCTGTAAGGAGATGCTCCTCAATAAGATCATCGACAGAGACCAAATCATCCACAATTGTCATCATTATCTGCAACTTCTTAATCCCATACCCAACCGGCACCAGCTTTGCTGAGTTTACAAAAAAAGGAAGCATACTTGAGTTTGGATAATAGAAAACAACTCCAATAATATATTCTACTATACCACTAAATATGAGTACTGTATTTCTCTAAATGCCCCTACACAACCTGAAAAACAGATCATGTATATAACGTTGCAAACGAATATCACAAAGGCGCTCAATACTATAAAAAGCAGCATAAACAGGATATTGCCCATGTAACCACTCAAGTTATTTGAAAGAAGAAAACAATTGACTGCTCTTTTATTGTTAAGATAACTAGTGAAATAGTTTGGTGCCTATAAACTCAAATGAAGGGGTAAGAGTGCAAAAAGACATTGGTACAAGAGTAACGATAGCTAGTTGCCTGACTTGTCATACTTTCATATTCACTTTTGAGTGCACCTGCACGCATTGCATTTGACCTTTGGAAAGGTACATGTCAAGGTATTATAGTGCATATCCAAGTTTGTGGCTAAAATTTAAACTTGAAGTTCTAACAATATTCATTTTCTACAGAAAAAAAAGGTATATATGACAATTTACTTATTAAGAAATAAAAAAAGTTGGAGATCAACTATTGTTTAGTACAGCTCGGTTCCAAGTCAAGAGTAAAAGGAGGAAGGTTGTGATAGGCTAGGCGAGCCAACGTAAAAAACCCAGCTATCTTCATGGAAATGAAACCCAATGAGTTTCGTGACTTGGTGACTTTTGTTGGGTTTCTTTTCTAGCCTACCCCGACTTGTTTGGGACAAAAGGCTTAGTGGTTGTTGCTGGAGATCAACTATTGTGCTGAATTTTTATATTCATAGAAAAATAGTCAATATGATACTAATATTGTAAATTACTTTTCTGTCCTTTAAAAATGAATGACTATAATTTGAGATGTACATAAGGATTTGCTTAAGGAGTTAAGGGAGGGAGGGGGATTGACCTCCCCTGCCCAAAGAGATTCCCCTGATTTAAAGACTCAAATTTAGTAAGGAAATGGAGTGGGATTTACTACCCACAACATGATGCGTGAATAGACACATGCACGTACACACAAAAATAAAAAAGAGAGTGGTAAAGAGACATACAAGCACCCCAGAGGAGACCCTCCATCTGGACACTCCTGACAGCCTCCTCCAGCTTCTTCATGTCAGTCTCATCATCCCATGGCTTCACATCCAACAGCACTGATGACTTCCCAGCTGTCAATCGAAATCAATGACAGTTGATACTTAGCACAGCAACACAAACCAAACAAGAACATAATTTAAATAAAAACTTTTAATAATATATAAGCCAGAAGCATGATTCAAATCTGTTGGGAAAGTAAAAAATCTCCACATCAAACCAAATTGTTGACCCTTAACACAACCCCCCCACCCCCCCTCCTCCCTGAACATTATTTTTCTCGAGCACAAGCCTAAATCAATCAAAGTCCAATTGAGTTGACAAGTAGAAATCACATCTATACTGGCCTAACAACCAATCACTACTAATATGATTGACATTACAAGTGAAAAAAATGCATACATTCTTTCTTCTTGGCAGAGGCCTTAACAGCAGCAGCACGCTCCTCCGCTGCCTTCTTCTCCTCTTCTGTCTCCTCACCAAACAGATCAACATCGTCGTCATCATCATCATCTGCTGGTGCCTAAAACAACACTAAAATTTTAGTTACAACAGTTTTGTATGAAGCTAGAAGCCTAGAACAACATATGATGTATATCTGAAAATGAGACATACCTTAGCCTCACTGACTGGAGGGGTGATAGGAGACTCCTCAACAATGGCAGAGGATTCAATCTTCACACCCTTGCCCTCCTCTGTCACACCACTGAATATTACAAGTATTATTATTAAATTAACAAATAAATTTGTCAAGAACATGCAATTTCTAGCCCCTCAGGTACCATGAACAGCATCGATACATTCACACATATGATAAATTAAAAGCTGGAGTAATCTCAGCTAACATGATGATTACAATTAAAATTATTCCATAGGTGAAAAAGTGGTATCAGTACACAAATTGGAATTACAACACTCACCTATGATTAGAATTATTTCGTTACTAAATAAAATTGAGAAGAAATGTTTTGGACATCATGATCAAAATAAATCTTTTTAGCATTAATTTCATCATGATGTGTCTTCATTAGCATTAAGTACCTTCTAAAATGTGGTAAATTTTTTAACATTATAATAAAAAAATTTGTGTCCGTACCTCAATCTGATAAGGGCATCAATGTGGGAATACCACCTAGCAGCATTAACATACTCTTCAGACGGAGGTGAGTTCAAAGCTGCGTAAACAGCAAGGTCATCCTTGGAAGCTTGGTACCTAATTTAACAATTCAACAAATCGTATGTTACAAATTAATACCCAGAATTCAGATAGCATCAGCATATGCATTAATTGTGAAAATTGAAGCTTACCCCGAGATGTAACTGCGGGTGAGGAGGTATTCATTGAGCTTCTTGAGCCCAGCCTGAGAACCGAGGTTGGTAAAAGCAACTGCCATCCTAAATATAACAAAAAAATTACATGTAAATTAAATGTTTCCAGTTCCTGTATTCTTGCATTAGATTAAAACAATTGAAATTTTACAACATAAATCACAATAATAACTACGATGTCGACCCAAGTTAGAAACATTTTTTTCTCGCAGGAGTACATATTTACAAACAATTGGAAACAAAATTTACTAGGCTTATTTGCTAAAAAAACAAAACAAAAAATTAGATCCTCACATCAGATGCAGTTCGAATGGGACTGGGACTCTAACAGATCTAACGAAGTACGACGCGCTAACAGAAGCAGATGATAATACGATCAACTAACTGATAACGAGTTATTAAATCTGCTTTAATACAAGAAAAATACCTTTGAAATTGAGATGATAAAATCACGATCCGAAGGCGAGAGAATGATAGGAGAGAGTGCTTGGAGAGAGAGTCGGGAAAAGCGGCTATAAGAAGGGGAAGCGAACCAAGGGTTTCTGAAGGTTTTGCAGATCCGATTGAACCGTCGGATATTGATCTGACGGTAGATTCTCTTTTATGAGAATTTCGGAAAGTAGAATATGCCTTGATTGAGTCTGACGAGATTGCGTTGGTTTTCTTGTTTAATAGATGGGCCTCCAATTCTACGACTATTATTGCGGTTAGGCTAAGTTCTTGGATTTGGGCTAGATTAAGCCCATTATAATAAAACCCAGCCTATTTATATTCCATCTGTTGGGTTTGTAAATATTGACTATTAAGTTACTCAAATTTTGAATCACTTGCGGTTGCGGGTCAAATAAAATGACGTGTATGCAGAAATATTAATTTAGTTCACAGAAGGGAGAAGGCTGATATAAAGAAGGAATATATTAGGGCCTGTTTCTAGTGTTTTATGGACCTAACTATGTCTATGCTAGTGACAGCATCTAGTAAATATTAATGTATGATTATATATACTAAACTAAAAGAGACGATTATGAAAACAACAATTGCTGAATAATGGCTATATAAACTTCCACATTTATTTGTTTGAGATAGCAACAGAATCATACACTGAAATCTATTTTTCCTCTCGAATTTAGATATGGTAATAAGAATATAGTAAATTAGTCATAATACATACAATTAAAAAATAAGTCTCCAACCTATTCCAATTAATGTTAACAAATACGTTCGCTTCTACTTATGTTAACAACGATACTTTAGCACTTTTAATAAAAGGAAGGTTAAGTAAGGTACGTAGAAAATGCAAAATGGATGAGTATTTGGAAAAATTCTCATGTCAATCGGGCATGTAATGGATGAAGTGGGAGACTGGAAGTTAAAAAGTTTATAGACTCCTTAAAATTGAATGTGTTAGAAGATGGAAAAATGAAGAATATATAATATCGTACATCATGTCCAATCACAGTTCATCACATAGATTGACGAGAAAATATTTATTCGAATTGTAAATAAATTATTGGAGGAAATTAAGAAACAATAGAAAACAACCGCATCAAGATTATTAACCTTAACGTGTCCAACCATGTAATGTCTAGTAATGATACCTATTGGCTTTACAAATATTATTTTTTTGAAAAAAGATTCCCAATCAAGGAGGCGAACATTTTCATTAGAAAAATACAAATAGTATATACAGTCTACAAAATAAGTCACTTAACAATGACTACAACCAACTGACCGCTCCTTAAAGGAGACTTCTACAATTATCCAAACAAAACATCTAAAATGTAAGTACATTACATCACAATCTAAACTACACAGAACATCAAACTAAGAATGTCTAAACGCAACAATTAGTCTTTATCCTATTGGCTTCCTCTAGCACCGGCCCAAATAAAATCATGCTTCATACCTTCACATGTCCAGAAAAAATAAAGACTAAATATGGATGCACATAAAGAGCCAATCCTGGCCCCTACTGCGTCAGAAAAAATTTTAGAATTACGTTCCTTCCAAATTACCCACATAAAGACTAACAAAAAAGTGAGAACTGAAGTCCAAAACTGTTTTGGTAAATGTAATATGACTCCCAAATATCGCGTAAAGAAGTATAAGGAACATGTGCACCCCATCTATTAAACTGAGTGAATTTATGTTGGTAATCTGGAATATAGGTGGTAAATTGATTGAACATGTACACTCCATTAAATTTAATTTTTAAAATAGCTATTTTTCTGATTAATAGATTATATTTGCGACTTTAATATTTGTTAAAGTTTCTTGTGTGATTCGATATGTTACCAATAATTCATGGGAAAGCTTCATTCTTGATTAGTGTGTCTTGCCTAGTATATCTCCGTATTTTTTATTCTAGACAAATCATTACACGTGGAAGGCAACTTAAGAGTAGTATGACTATTTTTTACACTTGGTCATGTATTTGATATTGTTACATACTCTGATTTTAGATATAGCAAGACACAAATCTTACTTCATAATTTATCGTCAAATGAATCTAATGAGACAAATATTCACGCAACTCCTCTATTTTGAATTTCATGGTATACTTATGTATAATTGAATTAATTTTAATTTTATTGAACTTTTGGTATTACTCATCTAGGGTAAATGGATAAATTAATGTGCTAATAAACTTGAAAAAAAAGTCTATACTGCTCGTCACATCATTTTTTTTTTTTTAATTTCCAATATTTTTCGCTATCACTTCCTCTCTATATTTTATTTATCCAGTATCTATTGGAGTTCCATGACATCTTCCAATCTCGCAACAACTAAACCTTTTTGTCCCAAACAACTTAGAATATGCTAGAAATGAAGCTCAACAAGAAGAGAATCATCAAAGAATAATAATAATAATAATAATAATAATAATAATAATAATAATAATAATAATAATAATAATAATAATAATAATAATAATAACAATAATAATAATAATAACAATTATAATAATAATAATAATAATAATAATAATAATAATAATAATAATAATAATAATAATACTAATACTAATACTAATAATAATAATAATAATAATAATAATAATAATAATAATAATAATAATAATAATAATAATACATCTACTAATAATAACAATAATATGTGCCGTTGGAAATAATAAAAACAAAAACGCATGACAACATTCAATAGGTGGTGGGACGCTGTAGGACAATAAGACATATAACAATTAACAAAATACTTTAGGGTACATTTGCATTATAAATTAATTCAGCTAGGTAATTATGCCAATTTATGTTTTTGAAATACTTGCTTATTCGACTTTTTCTTTTGCTTATCAGCCCCGGAATTACTGACTCTTTCGAACATCCATTAGTTTGTTCAACCGTCACCTAGTATTGATATTGCTAATCCGAAATATCATCTTTTTTTTTTTTTTTTTGTGCAAGAAATATCATCTTTTGAAGATAATATTTCCAAAATTAATGCGTGGAACTAACACCATCCTATTATCAACGAATTCATAATTCATATCGATCGACTATACTACAATTATGTCATTAACTTTCCTTACCCATTAAACTAAATTAAAACGGTTTACTTAGAACAAACAGTAAAAAATTGAATGGATCCAGATGCACACCAAATTGAGTAATTGCACAACGATATTTTATAAAGTCAACACCAGAACTCCAAAAAAAAAGGCGTCCAATCCATTGGCATTCACTCAGACGGCACTTAATGGCAGCACATGCGGACACGAAATTAAGGTAAGCCACAATTAAATTGTTCATAATCAATGTTGACTGGAGTAAAATCACGTGACAGGGTCCAGTACTCTAGACCAGTGCATTTACAACTTAGTTACAAGTTGCAACTTGCAACCGCAGGCCGCAGCCGGAGGGAAGGGGAGTCCGCACGTGCGTTCCGTACCAAGCACGCGTTTCAATCTCCAAAAGCCGGAGTCTTTGTTAGTCAACTTCCTACCAAATTTCTACTTACTCCGTTACAATACCACAGGATGTTTACCTCACTTTGTCCTAATTGTTGTAGTCATATATCAATTAGGTACACCGACATCACGCAAAAAATTTATTAAAAAAATTATGAATATGTTTTATGTAATTTAAATAAACTTAATAAAAGTCTGATGATATTTTGAGAATAGGTTGGTTATAATCATTAGAAATTAATTATTATTTTTAATAGCTAATTTATTGAGAACCAGCTCTTGCTCTTGGTTTATTGGCAAAAAATAATACACCTAGTAAAATGTCGCATGTTTGAAATCTGGTTATTGGATCTCTTATAGATATTTAATTAAAAATAAGTTGGGAGGATTAGATCCTTAATTTATCTTTAAAAAAATTACTAATTGATTATCAAATTATATCAAATTAAATAAACAATCTAATAGAACTTAATGTCAATATAACCTACTGAATATCTATTTTGCCATCACTACGTTGGTTAATTTTGTTCGTTTCAAGTACAGTGTTGCGTATCCCTTGAATGAGATAAAAGAAATGTATGTTAAATATAAATATTTCGTGTTATATTATAATTTTTTTCCGAGAATTGGTTTAATGATGGTATTTAGATAAAAATCATTTTTTTGCATTAATTTGAAACAGTGATGAAGATATCAATAGAGAACAACAACGAAGCAAATCTATTTTTTTTTTTTTTTTTTTGAAAAGGCGCATACCAAAAATGCAAAATAATTGTGACAGTGTAGCCAAAATCAAAACCGAAATAGAACAATCAGAAAAGAATCAAAGATACATAGGAATTAATTCGTACACACAACAATATGTTCATGTAATTTCGTCGAGAAATGTACAGAGAAAACATATTTTTGTGCCCGTGCTAATTCCGTCAAAAGTTCTACACTGCTAATAACAGTTCGACACCTGGCTATATCCTTACCAACGTGAAAAAAAAAAAAATTTCTCTATCACAAGATCATAGCTTCATGAATCATGATATGCGAAAAAGTATGCATTGAATGAATATAATATATCTACTAAAAAAAAAAGAATATAATATAGCAGAAAGATTGATTTTATTGCGGTGGGTCCATTTAATGAATGAATTTATCAAAAGATAACCATAAATGCACATCAAACAGTAAAAAACACACAAGTGAGACTGATCAAGAACCTACCTCGAATCCTTCAAAAAAAAAAAAAAAAAAAACCTACCTCGAACTAAAACGTTGATTATTAGAAATTTCAATTTAAGAAAGAGCAAATCATATATAAAGTTGAGTTTACAAAATTAAATATCTATTATGAATAAACTGTGAACTACTGATGCAAGTTGCAGGGGACGCTATTAGCCAAATTACTAATAATAAACAAATAAAACCAACCTACCTTGTTTTCTATTTTCTTTTTTTTTTTTTTTTTCCTCTTGGAATAATCTCCCACAGAAACAGCCTACCTTGCGAAGGAGTCGTGCATTCATTGACTTATAAGGACATGCTTGAAACGAATGCAAATACACCAAATTACCATTCAAACTTTGACTGAGTTACAAAAATCAGTAATGCTTGCGCTTCGCACCTCATAAATGCTAAAACCCCACTACTGGAGTTCGAGAAAAAATTGCGAATCTCTGATCCCTAAAGCACGAGATCACCGTTGCAAAGGGGTAAATTTAACCAAAAGATATACTAATTTACTATTATCTATCAAGATTACATTAAAATTAACCAAAAGATATACTGATTCTCAATCGCAGCTTACTAAATGTTGTTTTCTCTCACACTATTTAATAATTTTTGTGGGTCAGTCCCTGTCGCTTTTCTCTTCTAACCATAATTTAACCCCATAATAAACTAGTTGAAGCCCTTTATGCACGGTAACGTGTACCTTGCCCAATTACTACCAGTCAATTGCCAATAAACAATTCTTAGTCAACATTATTATATTCTTATCTCCACTAGTTTAATTCTCAATCCCTAGTCTAAGAAAGGGAAGTCTCCTTCCATCCTACAATTGTTTCCTCTTTGCAAGTCTCCTTTCTCTCTTCTCTAATGGCTCCTAAACCCTCCTTAGTGGTACCTCTTATGGTGGTATTTCTATTTCTCCTGTCCCTTGGCGCGAATGCATCTGTGCACGATTATAACGGTCAGAAATTCGTCAGCAGTGGAAATGCATTTATTCTCCATGGAGGCAGTGAAGGCCTCTTTGCCTCTCATTTTTCTTTCAACTCGTCTGAACCAAATGGAGGTTCTTTCATTAGGTATATTGCTGTTACTTGAAATTTACTGTTTCTTCTATTCTAGTTTTGGGAAATTAGCATTTTGATTTACAAAACTCCTCTTTTTTTTTTTCTGAAATTTTGATCAGCGCCCTTTGTAATGCAAAATTACGAGAGTAAATTGGATTGATATTTTGACATACTTTGTCCTTTAATTTTAAGACTCATTTCTTGATGTTTCATAATGCGAGGAGTACATACAAAAAAATAGTACTTGTTTACAAATAAATGTACGTGCCTTTGATTTTGTTCTTTAATGATTTCTTCATTTTAGGCCGTAGTTTTTTTTTAAGAAAAAAATATTGAAAAATGTACAAACTAGTAGGTACCTCTCATTGATACACTATAATTCTTCGTATATAATTTACAATTCTGCTGATGCAAGTTGGGACCATGTTTTGATATGTCTACTTATTATTATTGCTTAAGATTCTCTAATTGAATTGACCACAATATGTTTTGAAGGTGGCGAATGCCACACCAACGGATTTCATTAAAATTGAAAAAATATCACAAATGTTTTACAAATAAAAAAAAGAAAAAATAAGCTACAAGACTTGCAAATCAGCTAAATAAAAGCAAACAAACAGAGTTTTAAAACAGCACTAGTAGGAGGAGTCTTCAGTAATTTGTGCGCCAAATTCTCAAAATGGACCATAAGCAGCTGTAGAGTAGGCTGCTTTTGCTAAAAAAATCCTTGCATTACGACTATAGAACAACACACATGCCAATACATCTTTCTTCTGAGCCTTTGCCTTAGCTCATTACAAATTATAAAGAGCCCCTGAGCAGCAGTAGAACTTAATTTTGTACCAGTCACATGTTATGCTAGATATATGTAAACTCTAAACCCAAAGATATCTTTCAAAAAATCATTCTGCTGTCCCAAAATATTAAAATTGATGTTCCATACTATTCTTGTTTTTGTACCAATTTCATATTTCTTACCCTGCTTTGATCTCATTTTAAATAAAAAACAGATTTGAGAAGATTACTGTTAAGAGGACCCATGAATTGACAGCACTCAACAAATCATCATCTGTGTATGCCATCATGTTTGAAGTTCTCGACCGTGACACCCTTGGTGGTTCGGCTTACGGTGGGCAAAAAGCCATCTGCTGTACACCTGACTTGTCAAAACTTGGTGCATGCACGGAGGGCACCGTAATTTACCACTCCTCCAACCACTCCAACAATTGGCCTCAACTTCTCACTGCTACATTTAAACCCGGCGAGACTGAGGCAGCTCTCCCATCAGAAACAATTCGAATTGCTCAAACTGGCATGTACAACTTGTACTTCATTTACTGTGACCCTGATTTAGAAGGGGTTTTGATAGAGGGGAAAACCATATGGAAAAACCCTTCAGGTTACCTCCCAGGAAGGATGGCACCTCTGATGATGTTTTACGGACTTATGTCTCTAGCATTTGTCGCTCTTGGGGCGTATTGGTTTTACCAGTACTCGCTGTTCTGGCGAGACGTGATGCCATTGCAAAATTGCATTACTCTTGTCATAACTCTTGGCATGCTTGAGACCACCTTGTGGTACTTTGATTTCACTGAGTTCAATGTGACTGGTATAAGACCTGCTGGGACTACATTTTGGGCAGCCACTTTTGGTACAGTCCGAAAGACGGTATCACGAGCTTTGATACTTTTGGTTTCAATGGGTTTTGGAGTTGTGAAGCCAACACTTGGTGGTATTACTAGTCAGGTCTTGCTACTCAGTGGAACGTTCTTTGTTGCCTCAGAGGTTTTAGAGCTGGTGGAGAATGTGGGGATTGTTAGTGACCAATCAGCCAAGGCCAAGTTGTTGTTTGTTTTTCCTGTGGCAATGTTGGATGCTGTCTTTGTCATTTGGATCTTCACCTCACTGTCACGTACATTGAACAAGCTCCAGGTATTAGTTTTTTTTGCTGACACTTTAAATTATACAACAATAATGGTAGCAATTACAACTTTTGTACTTGTACACCTACACCTAGCTAGCATTCTAACAAAAAAACTCCTTTTTAAATTTCAAATAGAAGTTGAATTAGAGCACTTCATTTCTTTTCCGCATGCTTTTATTTCCACTTACTTAAATTTGTTTCATAATTGAGACATGGTCGTTATGCTTAAATTTACAGCTCCAATAGTAAAAAGGGAGCCAGGATGTCAGGTCCAATAGAATCAGTCCATAGTTCTAAGTTTTTATTTTTTTTAATAACAAAAACACAATTTATAAACATAAAAAAGAACGTCAATCCAGTGGGTCAATGTCTGTCCAGCTTGTAAATTACAATTTTTTTTTAAAAAAAGATAAAGAACAATTACTGAAACAAAAGGATCATTTTACAAATTCACTGGGGTCAATTGACCCCAAACCCAAAAGTCCATGCAGCTAAGCCAATGCAAGGTAGCATTATAACATGTAGTAAAAGGGTAAAGTTTGGTTTTGCTGCAACTTTGATGAACGTATTATAGATTTAATTAGTTTACCTAGTAAGCATGAAGGTCTCCATTTTAATATCTATATTTGTAATAGGCACGGAGATTGACGGCCAAACTAGAGATGTACAGGAAGTTCACCAATGCACTGGTTGTAGCAACAGTTGTATCCCTTGGCTGGATTGGTTATGAGGCAAGCCAGTTTTTCAAATTGACTTTACTGCTTCCCTAACAATTTCTTTTGCTTTGATGTTAGCTATGTTTTTACTTCGATTAGAGGTGACATGAAGTATGATGATACCAGCTTATGTTTATCTCATCAATCAAACTTAATGCATCTTTCTGTATAAAATACTTAAAGAAATGTTTACCTAGTTCTATTTCCCTTCCGTCCATATTTTCATGTAGTAATTTAACACAGTTTTACTTTTCTTGAATAGATATATTTCCGGTCAACTGATGTATATAATGAGAAATGGCAGACTGCATGGGTAATTCCTGCACTATGGCAAGTCATCTCTTTTTCAGTCCTCTGTGTCATCTGTAGCCTGTGGGCCCCATCACAAAACTCCACAAGGTAAAAGGAAAATGAAATTTACCACTTGTTATATATGATCACTCACCATAATTATGTTCAAGTTGGGGAGTTAAAAGTGCAATGCAGTAAAAGGTCCACAAAACTAAAAAAACTGTACCTGAGAATTTGTGGTGCCTACTGAAATATATGCTATAGAAGGGGCCAAGCCACACACATGTCAGTGTGGTCACATGACCAGGGTCCATTAAAAAAATAAATAAATGAAATGAAATTTTCTTATTGAGGGTAGCAATATTCGTAATATATAATATCCTAATGAGTTTTAAATTTTAACTGGCTTCCACTGTTTAACAATGGTGAAAAGTATCTCACATTTTTGTCTATTTTTTATTATAAATTAGATTTACATACTCAGAAGATGGAATTGAGGATTTCGACTATGAGGAGTTGCACTCGCCAGCTAGACATGGCTCCTTCAGTTTGAGAGACAGTTGGAGCTACTCTGTGTCACAAGATGCCACTAAGGTCATTCTCAGAAGTGACTCGATAGTATATAAGGTTACCGATTTAGATGAAGAGGATAAAAGAGAGTAGCCTGGTCTTTGTGGGTAGTTCAAGAAAATTTCTCTGATTGTCTAAGTTTGACATCAATATCTTGAAATTATGTTGTACCAGCAATATGTAAAGCTTTTAGTATAGAAACAAAGTACAAAGAAAATTTACAGTTGAGATTAAGGAGCAGGTGGTGTACAAATTTAAGTTTTTAATTAATTTGTTGTCAATCCTGCATCAGCATGGTTTCTGCCGATATCTTTTCGGTTGTTTGATTTATAAAAGAACTCTGTTCATGGAGGTTTTGTTTGATGTTGTCATAAAAGAGTATCTCAGTACCTTTCCAGAAACACATACCTCCTTTTCTTTGTTGAACAAAACAAACAGACAATGAGCTGAGCCTGAACAAAACCAGGAAGTCGGAATGTAATGAAGTGTTTTAGGAGGTAATAACAATGGGCAGCACATCTCTACCTGACAGTTTAAGCTGATTGGATCCACCATTTTTCCCACTTAATTTTTTTTTTTTTTTTTTTTGAAGGATAGGTGGCGATTGTCACACCAGCAATTTCATTAAAATAAGAAAAAGTAGAAGTTACAAAGAGCAAAAGAAAAGAAGAAAGCTTAAACAAGCTTAAATTGGGGAGTCTAACCACTTCCCCACAGTCCCAAACCCAAGTTACACCCAAATCTTCCTTTTTCCCACTTATTTCACCATCTGAACAAACTCTTTTTTAGTTTTTTTTATACATTTTAACCCTCTTATTCTGTAAAGAATGGAATTCAAAACAAAGAAGCCTCAGAATTGGCCACACAAAGAAAAAGTGGTCAGTCTTGAAAGTTTCCACAGATGAGAACCATCATTTTTCTTTTCTGATTATAGTCCTTGCCTACGAACTTTTATTAACTCAAGGGGCAAAGCTGGCATAGCAAGGGAGACACTTTTTCCCTCCACAAGAGTCAAAACGCTTTCCATAATATGTATACTTTTCAAAGTATGCTAGCGTAGTTGCGATTGAAAATATTTATAAGATTATGTTCATGACCTGAACATTGCTCCGCCTTATGGCATATGCTCGCTCCTCCTCTGTATTAAAAAAAATAATAAAAATAAGAGTTTAGTTTACGAGACAGGAGAATAAAATGAAGTACTAGCTAACGCATTCAGTACACAGCTGAGAACTTTTTGAACCATTAGATCTCTAAAGTAAAGAAAGAAAAAGAACTTTTTGAACCATGCTATTAATTAATTTAAAGCTCGGACACTTCAAAATTGGTTTTGACTGGTGCTAGATTTTCTGACCTGTGCTTAATTTCCCCTTTCCTATTTTTGGGATGACAATTACATCTGGCCTTTCTTGATTTCTCTTTTTTTATTCCTAAAAGAAACTGTATTCAAGCTCCTATATTATGTCATTTCCCAACAATATTTCATCTGTTAATAGCTATACTGACAAATCAAGTCATAAGAAAATGATCACTAATAGCTATACTGACAAATCGAGAAATAGATAAGTCCTTTTTATCTTTATCCCCATAATTCATATATATATTTGATAAAAGATCATATCTGTAGGTTTTTTTTTTTTTGAATTTTTCTTTTATACCAGGGAATGAATCAAATCCATAGGAATTTTGTTTCACGTAATCAATGCCATTGTCTTTTTGTTTTTGATAGGAATCAAATGGTATTGAGTCTTTATTTGGAATCATACAATGTTTATTCATTCTATTTCGCCATTCTTGCGGTTCTAATTGGGACCTCATGCACAGAAGTTTAGGATCATAGCGATTTTACTGATGAAGTTTACATTTGGTGACCTATTGCACAGAAAAGAATTGTAATAAGAAGAGAAGACAAATTAACCTAAATATATTGTTGCCCTGGTATGTAATCTATTGCTAGAAAACGTAGTACTTTAAAGTTAAAATTGGAAAACCACAAATGAAATATGCTACATTTAAACTAAAATAAGTTCAAGTACGGAAATATTGGTTACTGTGACTTCCAATAATAATATTTTGATGGCAAATGAATCAAACCAGCTTAGAATTTCAAGCTTATTGCTATAAGTTTATGGTATAGCAATTACTTAGAATTTGAGGCTTAAAGAAAATTAATATTAAGATTATTAACTATAAATCACATTCCTCAGTGATTTCCAGATGTTCTAACAAAAAGGTCATGAGTTTCAATAGATCTATTTCTAGTCTCCTACACAGTGAAAAAATATATTTTTCTTGTACAAATAACATACATATCATGGGTATCAGTTGCATCCTTTAAGTCTGCTTCTTTATTTTCACTCTATGGGATCTAATGCACACAAGGGATGTAAATCAAAGTCACACTCGTTACAACGATAAGACCACCGCTCACATGATAGCTCACATTCATAGCAGCAATAGCCTTCGTTACAATCCAATCTTGTAAGTATTAACTCATGCTCCTCATGCAGCTCATGTTGCAGCTTATTAGGTATCATTGAGACAAATTTATCAATCAAATCAAATGCAATACTATCCATGGCTCCATCTGCTTCTCCCTTTGAAGCTAATTTCTTTAAATTCACCTCACTTCGTCTGGAGGATCTCTTTAACTCCTCAATTCTTTCATCAGTAAATGGGAATGCATCGGCACCATACGTCATTAACAATTTCTTTCCATTCTTAGAGACTGTTTTTCCATCTGGACCAATGACAACAAGAGAAGGGATGATCTTAACTTTTAAAGCCCTTTTCAATGGGCTCTTTCTTGAATCCTCAAAAAGAAGTGCAAGCCAAGGCATGGATGAGAAGAAACTTTCATAGGAGCTTTGGTCTCGGTCGCTCGAGATGAACACAATCTCAAAGGGGGGATACTTTCTTTTAATTTCATCATAATAGCTGATTAATTTTGGTTGGAACTCACGGCATGATTGACTCCACTCTGCAGAGAAGTAGAGAAGTACAGTCTTTCCAACAAGATCCAACACCGGCACCTACAGTTATGTAGAAATAATAATATACATCAAGTAGCCAGATATTACTAGTATGAAAAACTTGGTTTTGTATTAAAAAATGATTGCACATTTGAAACAACAAGAGAAAAATATATGTTTCCGATACCTTTTCCCTGTCTCTTCGTACAAGATAATCGAGGTCCCTGGAAATAAGAAGAGACTTGAGTGTCTGCAATTCCATGTTGGTCTTCTCGATCTCCTCCATGATCCTTAATTTCTCCTTCGAAAACGGAAACAACTCCACTGCTTCTACTCCGTAATTTTCAATAATCTCAGTTGCATTGCAGTTCAATGTCTTACCATCAGATCCGATCATTACTAATGTAGGGAAATTGCTTACTTCAAAGTACTCGATGAGATGTTCTATGCTCTTGTCCTTAAATGGAACTGTTAGCCATGGTGTAGTCGAAATGTGTTTATCAAAAGTTGACCTTTCTTCATCTGATGGTACCATTATGATTTCAAATTTTTTACCCTGCTCTCTCAGCTTTTCATGCAATTGCAATAGAGTTGAAGTGAACTGATTGCCAGAAGTGAGACTAAAGTATAAACCCACAACAATTCCTTCAAGTTCACCCACCATAACCTAAGAATTATTACAAGATAAAATAATCAGGTGAATACAAGGAAATAAAGATTAGTAACTAATTCATTACGGATGGTTTCGGGTCATCAAAGTAATTGACCTAATTGTTCAATGCAATTTGTAAGTATTATAAAGTTACCTTATTTCCCTTGCTTGAGAGCACATAATCTCGGTCAGGAGAAACAAGCAAGCTTTCAAGAGTCTGATTCTTTATCATTGTTTCCTTCTCATCTTTGAGCTCTTTAACTCTCTCTAATGTAAATGGATATGCTCTACTACCATATTCTACAACGAATTCAGCAACCTCATTTGACATAAACCGCCCACTTTTGCTGTCAAGAGTTATGAGTGTTGGGATGCCGGTGACTTTAAATAATTCAGTTAATCGTTGACGGGTTTCCCATTCTGAAAACGGGACAGCAAGCCATGGCATTGGTGAGAAATATTGGTTGAACTCTTCTTCACTCCAATCCAGGGAAATCAGAACAATCTGGAAGCCTTTGTTTTCTGAGGAGAGGTTATTGTAGACTTCAGTAAGATAGCTGTTGAAGCTCTTGCAATGCGGACACCACGATGCAGAGAAGTAGATACCGAGGATAGGTGCATTGAGATCTGCAATTTTAACCTGTAATTTCATACATAGTTATGAATCATATGCTTACTTAAAAGCTATTCTTTCAGAGATATAAATAGAACATACACTAAACCAGTAACAGCTTTCACTTTTAATTGGCCATCTGAAAGGAACTATATACTGGCATTTCTCTTTTGCATAAATAATGTAAAATGCTGTTGCATTTCAAAATTGTGCTCAAGTATATTTATTATTATTATTATTTTGTCAAACTTTTGCTTTAAACTGTTTCGGCACAATTCTTTTTTTTCTGTGGTTTCCAAAACACAACTTAATTAACATAATCAATGCTAGCTATGTTATCATCAGCATTTTTCTGTAATAAAAAGCTGATAATGGGCTGCAATTTGGTCATTAGAAAAGGTATTAAATACCTCTCATTATGTTAAGAAATATATTTACCTCATCTCCGTTGTTAAAGACGAGATAATCGCGTGTATCACCAGCGAGTATCGACACAATGTTGTAAAATTCACCGGCTTCAGCAACTGCCATTTCCTTTCTCCTACGGTATCTTGTCTGGCTATTTTTTCTTACAGGACAAGAAAAGAATTCGGAGGAGAAGGAGAAGGAGAAGCTATTGTTTCGCTGGAAAAAAAAAATAACTTGTGTTTTTATTTAATTTAAACAAGTTCGTTGTAAGGAACTTGACTTTGTGAATCTAGATTAAAAAAAAATAATAATAAAGGTTCCAGCTTCCATAAGCTAGCATCATATACCGCACAGGTTAGATTGCGTCAACAAGACATAGAATAAATAAAATAATAGTTATAAGTATTTTGGAGATCACCAAAGAATTGTTTTCGAAAGTGAAATGGAATGCAACCAACCAACCTCTGCTATATTTTATCATTAAATCTCTTAACATCTTTAAGGCGGATTGCAGAACATCAAGAGCGGGCACTGTGCACGCATCAATTTACAACATAAAAATGTACGCTCGTTATTTATTGCATAAAGCAGACCGTTAGTTTTCTCAAACAAAACCAATATGAAAAATTATGTTTAGGTATTTGAAGATTAATTTTGATCACTGTTTTTATTTGGTTTATTATGACGATATTTAGAACAGGAATAATATACTTGATCTGTAGCATTTAATAATAAAAAATATGTGAAAGTCCACTCCGGACAATAAAAGAAGTAACTAAAGATAAAGAAAATCTAACTTAAATACAAGTGTCAAATTAAATATAAGTTAGATTTAACATGAATTAATTGAATTCAGCTGAAATTCCCAAACAAAAATATTAAAAAAAAAAAACGAAAAGCAGGGGATACATGTGACATGTCATCGTCTCTTTGGTGGACAGCGCCTAATAAATTGCTCCGTAGAGCGCAAAAAAAAAAGGAAGAAAAATTCAATACCAAGAAAACATATATAAAATATATAGGGAGGGGGAGAGAATTTCTATTGTGAAACATGGTGCATAGAGGGTTCTGTGCACTGTGATCGTTTTGATTGGTGATTTTACAAATTGACGAGTCTAAATTAACCAATCCAATCTATATATTGAAATCTTATAGCAAACAAAATTTTACAATTTTTGAAATTTTTTTTACTTATTTTTTCGAATTTTTTTAAAACTTGTCATTTTTGGAACATTCTACCACTAATTTGTAGCAAAAAATTGTCACTTTAACTGTGAGAAATTGTCAATTTTAATCTTAAACATGGCTTAAGAAAGAATAAGGGATATTGTAAAATCACCGATTTGACTGTGAGAAATTGTCAATTTTAATCTTAAACATACAAGATTGGAAAAACATCCATATTAATTATCCTGTCATTACTTCCTCTCGATTGCCTTACATAAATGCCTCAGAGTTCCAACAATTAAAAATAAATAAAATAACTATTATAAACTTATAATTTATAAGAGATACATGTGGATTTCATTCGAAGCACTTATGCAAGGAACAGCCACCAGTTGTGTATTAATGGTATTAGTTGGAAACCAACACGTTGCCACCTTTGGGTTCATGGAACGCATGCATGTTATAAAATATATATGGTTAATTGGTTGCCATCTACTCTGGTAGATAATTGATCTTTGTGCTTATTTGATGCTGTCATCGAATTGTTCTTTTTATAGTTTTTATCATTGGCCTCCTTTTACCTTGTCAATACTCGGAGAAGAAAACACTAATGGTCAATTATTCTTAGAAAATTTTCTTCAAGCATAGATTTGGGAAACTGAAATTAATTTATGAACATTGTTCCAGGTGGCGAAACTGTTTAATATTCCACGAGGGTATAACTAGGAAGCAGAAAGATAAATGAAAATTTAAGGTAAAATTTTAGGGTATAACTAGGAAGCAGAAAGATAAATGTTTAGTTCTAAGGGAAAAATTAGAATACTTTATAAGGTTGTAGACAAATCCTACAGTGCGCATCAATGTTAGAGATGTTGGTACTAAGGTTGTACAATTGTCTTTTTTTGTGAATACTGTATCTAACTTTTATTCAATACTAGAGAAAAAATGTTAATGGTCCAAGATGCTGGCATATATTTGTTGTTCTTAAAGGATTGAAAACTTTGTAAGTTTGTAAACAAATAAAATGAATTTCCGCGAGCATACGGGACAGTTTATAATATTTTTTAGTTATTTGTCTGTATACATGAAATTCAAGAGTGATAATTTCGTTATTTGATCTGAGCTTAGATCTATCCAAAGAGCATGGACTTGTATTTTGTGAAGAAACTAGCAATAAAGTCCGAGAGTATGATCAAATATACTACTTATTTTTCAATCACTTTCTTCAATACTTCAATTCTTCAATTAATCAATCTCATTTGTTTATTCATTTAGGAACATTATAATGTAATTTTATTTATTCATTTGTTTATTTGCACATTATATGAATATTTCTTTACGTAAGATCTAAAATATATTATAAACTATATAAAGATCCCAATATAGATTATTGAGATTAAATGGTGTCTAATGAATCATTAATTGCTTTAAATAAAGAACTGAAGCTCTAAATAAGCTTTAGTTGCACATTATATGCATATTTCTTTATGTGTAACGTAATATTTTGAAAAAGTACTTAAATATATATTATTGTGACCAATTGAAGTCGAATAACTCTAGAATCGCCTAAAATGCTTAAGTGAAGCTCCAAATAAGCTTTCTTTGTACATCATATACATATTTCTTTATGCATAACGATTTTTGAATAAATTTTATCAGAATTATATTCTAGACCATATAAAATGCTTCAATATTGATTATGGTGACCAATTGATGTCAAGAAATGCTTATAATGCTCAATTGAAGCTCCAAATGAGCTTCATTTTCATGTTATATGCTTATTTCTTTGATTATAAAATAATATTTTTAATAAGTAACATCTGAATTATATTTTAGAGCTAAGAGGATAAACATAGATTATTGTGATAAATTGACATTTAAGAATCACATAAATGCTCAACTGAAGCTCCGGGAAAGCATTATTTGCACATTATATGCATAGGTCGTCTTGTTTATAGCAATATTTTTAATAAGTAGGATCTGATTTATTTTCTGGGCCATATCAAATGCTCAAATATTGATTATTGTGATCAAATGACATCGGATGAATCAAGAATCACATAAAATGCTTAAATGCAGCTCTAGAAAAGCAATATTTGCAATTTATATGTATATTTCTTTATATAATATAATATTTTTAATAATTAGGATCTGAATTATATCCTAGGCCATATCATGAGCATATATATTATTGTGATCAGTTGACGTCCAATAAATCAAGAATCATTTAAAATGCTCAACTTATGCTCCAAATAAGCTTTATTAGCACATTATATGCATATTTCATTATGTATAATGCAATACTTATAATAAGTAAGATCTAAATTTCATTCAAGACCATATAAAGAGCTTAAATATAGATTATTATGATAAATTGACGCGAATGAATAATGTAGCTTGAAATACTCAACTAATGTTTTAAATAAGCTTTACTTGCACATTTCATGAATATTTCTTTATGTATAACACAATATTTTGAATAAGTAAGATCTTAATTATATTATGGACCATATAAAGAGCTTAAATATAGATTATTGTGATTAAATGATATTTAATTAATCATGAATCACTTTAAATGAAGAATCGGTGTAGCAAATAAGTTTCAGTTGCAAATTATATGCATATATATTTATATGTAATGCAATATATTTTGATTAAGTGATTTCGGAATTATATTCCATATCTTATCAAGTGCTCATATATAGATTATTGTGATCAATTGACATCGAATGAATAAAAAATCACCTAATATACTCAAGTGAAGCTCCAAATAAGGTTAAAAAGCACATCATGTGCAAATTTCTTAGTGTATAACGCGATATTTGAATAAGTTAGATCTGAATTATGTTCTAGACCATATAAAATACCTAAATATTGATTATGGTGATCAATTGATGTTAAATTAATCTAGAAGTGCTTAAAATGCACAATTGAAGCTCCAAATGAGCTTTTTTTTTATATTACATTCTTATATCTTTAATTATAATGCAATATTATTTATAATTAACATCTGAATTATATTTTAGACCTATTAAGAGGTTAAATATAGATTGTTGTGATAAATTGACGTCGAAGTAATCAAGTATAGCTTGAAAACCTTAACTGATATTTTAAATAAGCTTTATTTATAAATTATATGAATATTTCATTATGTGTAACACAATATTATCAATAAGTGAGTTCTGAAATATATTTTAGACCATATAATGTGATTAAATACAGATTATTATGAATAATTGACGTTGAATGAATCAAGAATATTCTAAAATGCAAAAGTGAAGCTCTAAATAAGCTTTATTTACACTTCATGTGCATATTTCTTTTTGTATAACGCAATATTTTAAATACGTTTGATCTTAATTATATTCTAGACCATATAAAGTCTTAAATATAGATTATTGTGATGAATTGACGTCGACGAATCACAAATCGCTTAAAATGCTTAGGTGAAGCTCCAAATAAGATTAATTTGCATATAATACGCATATATCTTTATAAGATGCAATATTTTGAATAACTTAGATCTGTATTATATTTTAGACCATATAAAGTGCTTAACTATATATATTATTATTATCAAATGACAAGATCAAATCAACAATAGCATAAAATGCTCACCACATTCTCCAAATAATCTTCTTTTGCAAATTATATGCATATATCTTTATGTCAGACACAATATTTTTAATAAGTAGGATATAATTTATATTCTCAACCATATAAAGGGCTTATATATGATTATTTTGATCAAGTGACGCCTTATGAATAAGAATCACATAAAATACTCAATTGAAGCTTTGAGAAAGCTTTATCTGCACGTAATATACATATGTCATAATGTTGATCGCAATATTTTCAATAAGTAGGAGCTGATTTATTTTCTGGACCATATCAGGTGCTCAAATTTAGATTACTGTGACCAAATAACATCGAATGAATCAAGAATCACATAAAATGCTCAACTGAAGCACTAGAAAAACTTTATTTGCAATTTATATGCATATTTCTTCATATTTTGTGTAATATTTATAATAAGTAGAATCTGAATTACATTATGGGCCATGTCAAGAGCTTATAAATAGATTATTGTGATCAGTTGACATCTAATGAATAAAAAATCGTGTAAAATGCTCAACTAAAACTCCAAATAAGCATCATTAGCACATTATATGCGTATTTCATTATGTATAATGCAATGCTTCTTAGAACTGAATTTCATTCTAGATCATATAAAGAGCTTAAATGTAGATTATTGTGATAAATTGACGCGAATGAATATAATATAGCTCTAAACATTCAACAGATGTTTTAAATAAGCTTTACTTACACATTTCACGAATATTCCTTTTATGTATAACACAATATTTTGTATAAGTAAGACCTGAATTATATTATGGACCGTATAAAGAGCTCAAATAAATTATTGTGATTAAATGATATTTTAATTAATCATGAATTGATTTAAATGCATAACTAGGTAATTTCAGTTGCAAATAAGTTTCAGTTGCACATTATATGCATATTTCTTTTTTATGTAATACAATATATTTTGAATAAGTAATTTCAGAATTTTATTCCAAACCTTATAAATTGCTTAAGTATAGGTTACATCGAATCACCTAAAATGCTCAAGTGAAGCTCCAAATTAGTTTAATTTGCACATCACATGCAAATTTCTGACTGTATAACGAGATTTTTTTGAATAAGTTTTGTCTGAATTACATTTTAGACCATATGAAATGCTTAAATATTGATTATGGTTATCAATTGACGTTAAATTAATCAAGAATCTCTTAAAATGCTCAATTGAAGCTCCAAATGAGCTTCATTTTCATATTATATGCTTATTTCTTTAATTATAGTGCAATATTTTTTATAATTGCCATTTAATTATGTTCTAGACCTATTAATAGGTTAAAAATAGATTATTGTGATAAATTGACGTCGAAGTAATCAAGTGTAGCTTAAAATACTCAACTGAAGTTTAAATAAGCTTTATTTGTATATTATATGAATATTTCATTATGTTATAACACTATTTTTTATTAGTGTGTTCTGAATTATATTATGGACCATATAAAGTGATTAAATATAGATTGGATAATTGATGTCGAATGAATCAAGAATAGTCTAAAATGCTAAAGTGATGGTCCGAATAAGCTTCATTTGCACATCATGCGCATATTTCTTTTAAGTATAACACAATATTTTGAATAAGTTAGGTCTGAATTGTATTATAGAACATATAAAATGCTAAAATATAGATTATTGTGATCCATTGTCGTTAAATGAATGAAGAATCGCTAAAAATGATCAACTAAAGCTCCATATAAGCTTCATTGCATATGATTTGCCTATTTGTTCATGTATGACCCAATATTTTTAATAATTAAGTTCTGAATTCTTTTTTAGACTACATAATGATCTTAAATCATAATTATTGTTTTAAATTGACGTCAAACTGATGTTTTAAATAAGGTTTGTTTGCACATTATATGAATATTTCTTTATGTATAACACAATATATTGAATAAATAAAATCTGAATTATATTCTGGACAATATAAAGAGCTATAACGTAGATTATTGTGATCAAGTGTTATCTAATGAATCATTAATCGCTTTAAATGCTGAATTGAAGCTCCAAAATAATATTCCTTTGCACATTATACGCATTTTTTTTTTGTCTAAAGCAATATTTTGAATAAGTTCTTAATTATATTCTATACCACTTAAAGTGCTTAAATGTAGATAATGGTGATCAATTGACATCGAAAGATTGAAGAATCACTTCAAATGCTCAAGTGAAGTTCCAAATAAGCTTTATACATATTGCTTTATGTATAATACAATATTTTAAATAAGTTAGATTTTATTTATATTTTAGACCATAGAAAGTACTTAAATATAGATTATTATGATGAATTGACGTCGAATGAATCAAGAAAAAACAAAATGCTCAGGTGGAGCTCCAAATAAGATTAATTTGCATATAATACGCATATATCTTTATGTATAATGCAATATTTTGAAATAAGTTAGATCTGTATTTTGAGTCGAGAGCACAGACTGAGTCGAGTGTTTTTTTCTGGGATCAGGTGATCCCTTTTGTTCTTAGCTGGAGTCGAGAGCTTTTTTTTTTTTTGTAAAGTTGTCGAAAGTTTTTTGGAAGAGAGTCGAGAGTTTTTGGAAGAGAGACAGACGGGATTAACAGAGAGGGGAGACGGAAAACATTATAGTCAAGAAGGGAGGAGCACAATTATCTGAGCCGCTGTTTCATATCTTCCTACGAATCTTGAAGAGATCCAACAGCCCAAAAGTCTAGCCTACAAGAGCAGTTTACATATATATATATATATATATATATATATATATATATATATATATATATATATATATATATATATATATATATATATATATATATATATATATATATATATATATATATTATTATCAAATGACAAGGACGAATCAAGAATCACATAAAATCAACACATGCTCTAAATAATCTTATTTTGCACATTATATGCATATTTCTTTATGTCAGACACAATATTTTGAACAACTAGGATATGATTTATATTCTAGACCATTTAAAGAGTTCATATACAGATTATTTTGATCAAATGACGCCAGATGAAATATGAATCATATAAAATGCTCAATTGAAGTTTCGAGAAAGCTTTATTTGCATATTATATGCATATGTCATCATGTTTATCGCAATATTTTGAATAAGTAGGATCTGATTTATTTTCTGGGCTATATATATCAAGTGCTCAAATATAGATTGTTGTGATCAAATGATGCCAGATGAATCAAGAATTACATAAAATGCTCAATTGAAGTTTCGAGAAAGCTTTATTTGCATATTATATGCATTTCGAGAAAGCTTTATTTGCATATTATATGCATATGTCATCATGTTTATCGCAATATTTTGAATAAGTAAGATCTGATTTATTTTCTGGGCTATATATATCAAGTGCTCAAATATAGATTGTTGTGATCAAATGATGCCAGATGAATCAAGAATCACATAAAATGCTCAACTGAAGCTCTAGAAAAGCTTTATTTCCAAGTTATATGCATATTTCTTCATTTAATGCAATATTTAGAATAAGTAGGATCCGAATTACATTCTGAGCCATATAAAAAATTTAAATATAGATTATTACGATCAGTTGACGTCTAATGAATCAAGAATTGTATAAAATGCTCAACTAAAGCTCCAAATAAGCTTCATTAGAACATTACATGCATATTTCACTATGTATAATGCAATACTTATAATAAGTAATATCTGAATTTAGTTCTAAACCATATAAAGAGCATAAACATAGATTATTGTGATAAATTGACACAAATGAATAAAATATAGTTTGAAATACTCAACTAAGTTTTACTTACACATTTCATGAATATTTCGTTATGTATAACACATATTGAATAAGTAAGATCTGAATTATATTATGGACCGTATAAAAAACTTAAATATAGATTATTGTGATTAAATGACGTTTAATTAATCATGAATCGCTTTAAATGAAGAATTAGAGCAGCAAATAATTTTCAGTTGCACATTATATGCATATTATTTTTATGTAATGCAATATATTTTGAATAAGTAATTTTGGAATTATATTCTAGACCATATAAAGTGCTCAAATATATATATTATTATTATGAAATGACAAGGACGGAGCAAGAATCACATAAAATGCTCAACACATGCTCCAAATAATCTGTTTTTGCCATTATATACATATTTTTTATGTCAAACACAATATTTTGAGAGGATATGATGTATATTCTAAACCATATAAATAACTTATGTATAGATTATTTTGATGAAATAAGAATCACATAAAATGCTCAATTGAAGCTCCGGGAAAGCTTTATTTGAATATTATATGCATATGTCATCATGTTCATCGCAATATTTTGAATAAATAGGATCTGATTTATATTCTAGGCCATATCAAGTGCTCAAATATAGATTAATGGGATCAAATAACATCAGATGGATAAAAATTCACATAAAATGCTCAATTGAATCTCAAGAAAAGCTTTATTTGCAATTTATATGCATTTTTCTTCATGTTTGATGCAATATTTTGAATAAGTATGATCTAAATTATATTCTGGGCCATATCAAGAGCATAAATATAGGTTTTGTGATCAGTTGACGTCTAATGAATCAAGAATCGTTTAAATGCACAACTAACACTCCAAATAAGCTTCAAGCATGTTATATGCATAGTTCATTATGTATAATGCAATACTTATAATAAGATTTGAATTTCATTATAAACCATTTAAAGAGCTTAAATATAGATTACTGTGATAAATTTACGCGAAAGAATAAAATATAGTTTGAAATACTCAACTGATGTTTTAAATAAGCTTTTACACATTTTATGAATATTTCTTTATGTATAACACAATATTTTTAATAAGTAAGATCTGAATTATATTATGGACCATATAAAGAGCTCAAATATAGATTATTATGATTAAATGACGTTTAATTAATCATCAATCGCTTTAAATGCAAAACTGGAGCAACAAAGAAGTTTCAGTTGCACATTATATGCATATTTCTTTATAGAGATATATAATGCAATATATTTTAAATAAGTAATTTTGGAATTATATTCTAGACCTTATAAAGTACTCAAATATAGATTATTTGTGATCAATTAATGTTGAATAAATAAAGAATCACCTAAAATGCTCAAGTGAACCTCCAAATAAGGTTTAGTTGCACATTATGTGCAAATTTCTTAATATATAACACGATATTTTGAATAAGTCAGATCTGAATTATATTGTAGACAATATAAATGCTTAAATATTGATTATGGTGATCAATTGATGTTAATCAATAAATGCTTAAAATTCTCAAGTGGAGCTCCAAATATATTTCATTTGCATATTATATGCATATTCTTTATGTATAACGAAATATTTTTAATAAGCTAGTCCTTGATTGTATTCTAGACCATATAAAATGCTTAAATATAGATTATGATCAATTGACGTTGAAGAAATAAAGAATCACTTAAAATGCTCAAATGAAGAAATAAAGAATCACTTAATTTGCACATTATATCCAAATTTCTTTATGTATAATGCAACAATTTAAATAAGTTAGATCTGAATTATATTCTACGCCATATAAATAGCTTAAATATAAATTAAATGGCTTGAAATGAATAAAAAAGCTTCATTTGCACATTATATGAATATTGTTCATGTTTGATGTAATATATTGAGTATCTGAATTATATTCTAGGCCATATCAAGAGCTTAAATAGAGATTATTGTGATTAATTCACATCAAATGAATCAAGAATCATTTAAAATGATCAACTGAAGCTTTAAATAAGTTTCATTTGCACTTTATATGTATATATCATTATGTATAACGTAATATTTTTCATAAGTAATTTCTAAATTTCATTCTAGAGACCATAAGGAGCTTAGATTTAAATTACTAGAAAATTCTTTATGTCAAATTCTTTCATATTATTATTATGTCAAATTCTCTTGTATTGTTCACTAATAAAGTGCAAAAGAGATATCAAAATTTAAGTGGAAGGAACGAAATATATACAACAAACGTTATTTTCTCAACCAAAAGAGATATCAAAATTTATCGTCCCTGGTTTCAATTAATATTGAAAGATATATATGTTTCAAATATTGTAAGAAAATCTTAAATTATATTAACTGGGTGTACCATGCATCCCTTCGGTTTTCATATGTTTTTAAATGACAAGAAATCTAAAATCACATAACGAAATATGATGACAATAGTAATCTTAAAAATTTAAATATTCATAAAATATGTGTTAATTTAAATGATCTACACTTTCGAAATTTAACTTGTCACACATGCACTCAACATATATTTTTCATTTTGATTTATTTTTATTAATTTTTTTACAAAACATGTATCTGTCTTGAGTATGATCATTGTCCATTAAATAACAGTGGAGCAAGAACGATTCAAGAATTTTGTCATGTTGTATTATTTTTTAGATGATGTACTTTAGGTGAAATTTTTTATTTAGAAACATATTTATTTTCATCGATTTTTTTTTAGCTGCTCCCATGTACTTTTATTGATTCTATTTTGTTTAAATTGGTGAATATTACTACCACATTCAGCGTCGATCAATGCAATGTTGACCTTAAATATTGAAAATGGACAACGTATCCATGTCAAACAATATTTTTATATATTAAAGTCCGCCCACATACTGGGTGGACACCTGTATATAGGGTTGTCAACGACAGCAGAAAACACGTGATTCCATTTCGTATAACCGAAACAGAACGAATAATGACACCAGTTTCGATTTTGGTTTCAATAACGAAATGGTAAATAAAAATACCAAATTGTACCATTTCCACCGTTTCAGCCTCATTTCAAACCGTTTTATGTGTATTCTCTGAACTGGAACAATAAAGAAACGAAATTTTGTACCGTTTCAAAAATGAAACGGTCAACGAAATGATATCTTGTACCGTGTTCTTTAATGGAACGGCAACAGAACAACATGTTCCGTGCATTTCAGCTACACTTGACAGCCCTACATGTATAGCGGACACTGCTAGTCAAAATTAAAAGCATTCAGAAGTTAGCACGCGTAAGGGGGAAAATCAGAGAAAAAAAAAAGAGCATTTGTTTTTTAATAGAAAACACTATTCTCCGAAAGGAGACAATAGTGATAGTTCGAAAATCCTTGGCCCTTGGCCCGCCCTTTGGAAGACCGTCCAAAAGTCCGGACCGGACCGGCCATTCGAAGGGCTTTCGATGGACAATAATTTAGAAGGGCCGGATTTTGAAAGGGCCAGGTCTAATTTTTTTCAAAGATGGATGTTGAAGGGCCGGGTTTCAAAGGACCAGGTCCGCCGTAGTCCTTCAATTGTAGTGACCTTTAATGATGATGAGACGATAGAGATTAAAAAACTATTAAAAAAAATTAAATGTAGGTATTATTTTAGAAGGACTAAAAGGGCCAAGGACTTAGAAGGGCCGGTCTCATGTTTCAAAAAACAAACCCGTCTAACCCGGCCCATTTTAACCCTTTTTCCTAGTCCGGTCCGTCCCGGCCCTTCTACTAAATCCGTCGAGTCCGGTCCTTTGAAATCCGGCCCGGCCCTTTTGTCTTTCACTAGCAGACAATAACGTGAAAGTAAAAATGAGTAAATTTTTTCGGAGGTCACTGAAGTTTATATGTTGTCCACTTTTGGTCACTAAACTTTAATTTGTCCTTCCATAACCCTCAAACTTCGATTTTGTCCAATTTTGATCCCTCCATCGTGATCCCAATAATTTCCATTTGATTGATCACGGTAGGTGTAAAAAAATTGGGATGCGAATCAAACTCTTGCGATCTGATCATTAAAAAGTTTCTCTCTTATTTCTTATGCCCTTCGTCTCTCCCTTTAACTCTGGTGATCTAATCATTCAAAAAAAGGAAAAAGAAATTCCAGCGATTTGAATAAAAAAAAAAATCGACTCTCTTTATCTATCTCATTCTCTGGACCTAGCTGATCTGAAGCAACTATCTTTCTTCAAGATTTCTTGCCTTCTTTTTTTTAAAGTCAATTCATTAACACATGCCCCATGAGAAGTTCCTACCAGTAAACACAAGAAATAATATCTAGAGTCAATAATACAAATACCATAGAATTTAGCATATCTGCTACCTCTTACGAGCACAAATTCTTACCAGAGAACAATAAGCAGAGTCAACAATACATATATAGACTGCTACTTACTCCTAAGCAAAGAAGAATAACGATTGTCAAATTCTTACCAGCACAAAGATTGTCCTAACTATACATAGCTACTCTCTTCTCTCTACCTAATATAATAACATTTTTCTATCCTTAAGAGAAGGCATACTAACGCAAAAAAAACTGATAAAATAACTAAACTAAAAATGAGACGATTTTCCTTCTTATGCTTGCTCCATGTCTCCTTCTTCTGCTTCCTTCATGTAACTTACTCCATTGAATCTACAACTGAAAAATTTTATGCCGGGATTGGAAGTTGTCCACGCTGTTTTCAACTCAACGATCTCATCACTGCTCAAATTTGAAGCTTCCATGGTAGAAAGAGAGATGCCAAGTCGTAGGGTTTGGAGAGAGATGATTGAGGGGACGAAGGAGGTTAACTTCGATAGAGAGATCGATTGACATTAATGGATGGAGAGGGTCGAAAGCAGGTCAGATTTGGTGGAAGGAGATCGTTGAGGTTGGGTCTGGAGAGATGATTGAGAGGGACAGAGAAGGTCCACTTCGGAAGAGAGATCGACTGAAATTAATGGAATGAGAGGGTAAAGGCATGGCAGATTTGGCGGAAGGAGATCGGTTAAGTGAGGTGAAGACCAAGTTTTCAAGAAGGTTGAGTGCTCTGAGAGAGAGATGGGGTTCACGGAGGAGATAAAAAAGGAAAGAGTGATTCGATTCATATCCCAATTTTACACCTAACGTGATCAATCAAATGGAAATTATTGGGATCACGGTGGAGGGACCAAAATCAGACAAAATTGAAGTTCGAGGGTTATGAGATGACAAATTAAAGTTTGGTGATTAAAAGTGAACAACGTATAAATTTAAGTTACCTCCAAAAAAATTTACTCAAAGTAAAAATTGTTAAACCAACCATATTCTTTCTTTTGGTAATATAAATTCTTACCGAAAGCCTAGTTGCATCCAACTTTTAGAATCTTTAGTCTTGGAGGGACCGGGGTATAAAAAGTTCTAGTACAGTTTCGGAACCAAACAAGTCATTATGGTACATCTTTGGAATATTCTTTAATTTATAATTGTTTTAGGCACGAATCTTGATGAAATGTGAATTTTTTTATGAAAACCATTGGAATTGGATTCCTCTGCACTAGAATTTAACAACACGGTGGATGTACAATAAATATACAAATGTACAATTCTGCGATCTGAACCTTTGGGCTTTATTTCGTTTGTTTGGTCACGCTGGAGTATGGCACATGAACTAGGTAACAGAGGCTTTTCTAAAAATCCCAGGTTTCAGCCGAAAATTAAAAATGTATCACCATTTCTTCAACCAAACCACAACAAGTATGTCAGCCTACCTATTGATTGCAAATCCACGCCTTTGCGTCCACAAAAGTTCAAGATCTCGAAAATAATTTTGCCATTTCTTCTGCATGAGACATGTTCTTGACTTTTTTATCCTTGGAAAATAGGAATCAATTAAATAAGAATTACCCCAAACAAGAAACAAAAAGGAAAACATAGATAAATAACTCTTTGTTCCCTCTTTTTTCCGTTGTTGAAACCAGCTGAATATAACTTATCGATGAATGACAAAACAAAACATAACTTTTTTTTACAGTTTTTCTCTGTTTAAGCAAACTTCATGCACCCAATGATCCAATCTTGATTTCATTACATTGCCTGACCAGTGACTAGCATGAATAACAAGTTATCAATAGTAAAAAGAAAACCGTATCATCCATTAAAGCCCAGTTTTATTTGCCAATCCATGCTTTCAAGCCTTTCTTCTAGCCCAAAGAATGGAGTTCCAGAAAAACTTAATTATATCCGAGTCTTTTCTTGGAACAGTGATCAGCATCCTTCTCATTTCAAATCTTAATCAGAATTTTCTCTGTTCTTAAAGAGAAAAAAAATCTTAGTGACGAATCCAATTTTGGAAAGCATATATCAAACATTTTTGTGCAAATCTAGGTTGAGCTATTTGGTCCAAAACAACGTCATTTTCAGTCGGTGTAAGTAATGGATGCGCGTCATTTTCATAACCAAAATTAAATGGAATATGCTTGCAAATTTCCCAAACAAAGGCACATACATACAGCATATCCTCCCAATACTGAGATAGGAAAGTCTATATCTGCGTAAGCATCGTCATAATAGATATGATGACTTATGTGATCTTAAAAGTGAACTGCACACTTGTATCTTATTCTTTAACTTTACATAAGGAGTTTTGTCAATGGATTTTCACTATTAACATACTTATTGATTCACCTTGTTGAACTTAAACATTTGCATCAAATAGTTTTTGTACAGTATCTCACTATGTAGGCAGCCAGAAGTTTAATATGTTCTCCCAGTACTGTATTGTACTGGCACTGTACCAGTACAATATATTTCATCTGGGTCTAATTTTTTTTTCAATTTATCTTACCCTAAAAATTCTTCTTGGTATAATTTTTTTTACAGAAAATTATGATACTTGTTCAGAAGCAGTACCACCATAACATATTAGCCAGCTGATATATCGTTTATTATTAATACTTATTCAATATTATAGAATTAACTATTCATTTTAAAACTATATTTAGTATTTATGTTTCTGTCACCAGCTCAGCAATGAGAATGAAGTTTGGGAATAATTCTGCACAAATTGTTCAAATGTTGAACAGTCTAAAGAGGTCAACACAATTGACCTTGATTTTTAGGTTCTTAATTTGTTATTCTTATTTAAAATTTCTCTGTTGATGTTTCACTTGGTCTAATTTTGTTTGAATATTATTTTGATCTTTTGACTAGCTGACAAAACTATGAAAGCTGATTGGAATACAATTCAGCTTTTAAATATAATATTGACTCTTTTATAAATTGCTAAAAATACATATACATCGGCTAACTTAATTATTAAAAAAGATTAAGATTAGGAAATTCATTAATATGTATATCAGAAATTCCTATTGTGCCGGTAGTACCTCATCATTTAATATTAGATATTTTGTGTATGTTAAGAATAAACTAACAATGCTTCCGGCATATGCTCATGTTTTATGCCATACATAATGGTCCTCATTTTTTGTGACACTGACAGAAAATATTTAATTAAACGATAATGTTTTGAATACTGTCAACATGTTATCTTCTAATGATATAGAAAGATTGTGGTAAAACTATAAATAAATTAATCAGATCTCAGTCCTGTGTGCAGATTTTGCTCATGGATTATCTTGCATATCAGTACCAAACCTGGCCAGGAAAGTAAAGAAGACCTTTGGGTAAGAGCAGAAAAAGATACTAAATATTCATCAATATTACACTGATACAGGCTCAGTGCTGGATCAGAGCAGAAACAGATGCTAAATATTCATCAGTACAACACAGATACAGGTTCAGTGCTGAACTCTATGTATTATTACAATAACAATATATAAAATTATTTTACTTCCTATTAAAGTAAACTGTAGAACATATATGCCTTTCTCCCATATAACAAGGTTTAAGAAAAATGTGAAATTTCATTTGACCTGCAATTTAATAAAATGCATAACAAATGGAAAGGTATGAACGTATTATCAGTTCCGTTTTTCACGTGTAAACTGTGTAACAGAGCTCAATGTTTCATAACATAATTACATATTTATTCAATGAATAATGCCAATAATTAAGAAAAAAATTTAGCAACTCTTTTCTCAAATGACTGTATAATTAAGCATATTATGTATTCATTGCACATCTCATCCTTACATTATTTCCTCCTAATAGTTAGGAACTAGTTTAACCCCGAAAACTAAACATTGCACAAAAGGGGAAAAAAAAAGACCTAATAATGAAAATAAAATAAAATAAAGCTACTAGCTTTCTGGCAAGGTCAAACATCTTGCCCTCCATTTAATGAACTAGTAATTAATTGATTAATTTAATTAACAAATAAATCTACACAACTGATCATTGAATGGGAATTGGCGAGGCGGGTTTAAAAGACTGAAGCCAGTCTGATTCAGAGTCAGGCAACTCAAGGGGCGGCAAAGAGAAGTGCCCGTATGTGGAGCTCCCTTTCCTCAGCTCCTGCATGGTCATAAGAGCTGCGACTGTGTTTCTAAAGATGCTTTGCTCAGCCATGATCAGGGCTTCTCTCTCTTTCCGCTCCCCAGGGCCTGCAGTGGCAGGGAATACTGCCTCCATCATGGACTCACAATCCTTGACGAGTTTTGAAATGAGCTCAGTTGTGAAGAATGGCTGCTTTAGTACTTGTTCTATGAAGGGTAATCTCAGGAGGCAACCGGTACGCTTGTCATACTTCTTCAAGATCTTGGCTAGACCTGAGATATGCAAGATATGTATTAGAAATTATTGGTACGGTTTTGAGAAGTGAATGAATGGCGTGGTATGTGAAATGATCGGTAATTAATCGTAATCCTCCATGTCATTGTGTACAGGATTGTGGTACCTTAATATTCTGTCAGGTCCATGCTGGTATATCCAGACTTGGTACATGGCCAATATTAAATAGCAGGATCTTCTATGATTCATAACCAACAATAAGTCTGGCTGGTATACTATCCATGGTGGTATTGAGTACAGAACCAAAAAAACTAATCCAGTTACTGATCTAGTGTTGTAATTTTTACCACGAAGTGATTGCCTGGTATGATATACTATTTTGTTGTTATTTCAGCGGCTTATGCATTAATGTATTATATGTGGCAAGCTCCCTATTTTCCATATTATTATAGACAAGGAATTTAATATAGCAAGGCAAATCATTGGAAATTTAATATAAGGAACACTCAAAGATAAAACTAGTGCGAAAATATGACACACTATTGGGAACTATTTACTTAAGCTTGTTAATTTTAATTGCCAAATTAATTACAAAGGAAAAATTAATGAAATTATTTAAACAAAGTTACAAAATCAGGAAAGTACCTGTGTAGTTGATGCTGCTGTAATTGAGCAGTAATACCATTTCACCATGAAAGTTCACTATGTCTTTTCTTATGCTAGCTACCTCAGCAGCATATTCTGCCTCTGACGGACGGGCTCCCTCTGGCCCGTAGGCCTCCATTGCTCTCTTTATCCTCTCTTGTAGCTCCTAATTAATATGTCAAAAGGGGATAAGACTACTTCCTTACCATACATTTGTGTAACAAGAGAGATGTCTTTTTCAGAATCAATAAGTTGGGGATTCCTGTTATGTGGGTTGAATTACATTAAAGAAAATGCTATTTCAAATAATGTCATGAACTGTTTATATGTACCTGGAAGTTAAAAGGAGTGATTGCCTATATCTTAGAGCATTACAAGTTAAAATCATATAGAAATATTACAACAATTGAGTCCGAAATTAGTTAATTGTATCAATTAAGGGGATCAACATTACTATAAACTACTAAAACAGTATAGAAGTGAATTCTTATCTCAGTATATATATACTAAAATGTTGCATACAACATGATTCTGCATAATTACCTTTTGTCTGATAACAAACTCTTCTTCCTGCTCAAGGAAAAAAGTATTGAACTTGTCAATCTCCAAATTCAAAAGTTGTACAAACTCGGCCTCGGCCTGTGGCGAGGGGTTGTCGGCCGAGATATCCCGTACCAGTTTCTTTAAATCTTTGTAGGAGAGATATTTGTCTCTCCATTCAGGCAAACTCTCTTCTATCTGACTCTTCAGCCTCTTTCCAAACTTCATTTTTATATATATTCTCCTTTTCCCTCTTTCTTTCTACTTTGGAAGTCTCAAGGTGGAGAGTGAGTAGGTAGTGTGTGTTTGTAGTATGTATGTGTTGTAATAAAGCTTGTTACATGAGCAAGGAAGGGTATTATAGGGATTGGGATGGAAGGCATGAAAGAAGGTTGAGAGAGAGAGAGGGTTGGGTGAGGTGAGGTGGGGTGTCATGGAATATGTGAGAGCATATGCTAAGCGTGTATAATTAAGAGGGAAGGGAGAAGAGAGGTTTTTCTCCTCTCCAATTCTAAATATTCTATTTGATTGTGTAGATGATCTTATCCGTCCATTTTAATTTCGACGGTCAGGATCGTTTACTGATGTTTGAAGGGCAGACCGGACAAGTAGGGCAGGTATACGGTCAGTATAGATCTGGAGCGTAAAGTCTGAAATCGACGAGACATATTTGATTAACGTTCCCCAATTGGAATTTGAATAATAGAGTAGACATCTGAATTCTTGGGCTTGAGAGTATAAAAGAGCATATTCGGAGTAGATGAAGAAACATTGGTCGCCTAACGACTTTTCCTTGGCTTATTTGCTTCAACTGTCGTATCTCCATTTCAATGGAGAATGGAGTCGCCGTGTCCGTTTACCATTTTTGGGTGAATCTTTTTTTCTGATTCGTATCTTTATACGTAGATGAATACGGCATTGGAATAAAAAAAATTTTAATTTGAGTGAAATATAAATCATTTATTGTGGTCAACAATATTTAAATAAACCAATTTCTTGTAAATTGAATTTGAAACTTTGACCTTCATTCTTTACTAAATTGACGTAATTATGCTCCGTTATTTTTTCAAATTAATAATTATTATCATACTTACTTGCATTTTTCCCATTAAAGAACCCATTTAATATATGGAAAATTAAATTGTATACCAATCTTTTATATAAGCTGAAATGTAAATTATTCATTCAAAATGATGAATGAATGCAATTGATCACTTGAATCGGACTTAAAAAAAAAAGATTCATGACAAAATTTTTGTTAACAAATTATATATGTTACAAAACCTTTATTTAGATCAAATAGCTTCCTCAAGGTAATTTTAGCATAAATATAAATATATAATAATTGAATAAAATGAAACATCCATTTTGTAAAGGAATGGAGAGACCAAAGGAAGTTTTTCTATTTTTCTGAAAGAAAAGGCGGTGAGGCTGAGAAGAGAGGCAAGGGATGATTCCAAGGATCTTCTCCTAGTTACTGCTCAAGTGCTCATGGATGCCTCCCTCACACCCTCTCTCACATGCATTCTCTCTCCTTTTTGAGTCTAACCCAATTGTTAAATTAAAATTATCAAATTGTTGCTTTTGTTAGGGATAATGTATGTTATTCATGTGGGTAGGCACATTGGTAAAAGAACAAAAGTATTAGACAAAGTTGTATCCTAATCCAATCTTATTCACCAGACGCCACTAGGTCCAGTGATAATTAATTAGAGCTGTAAAAATTAACACTTGCCAATTAATTAATGTTTTTTCTAAATGTAAACTCTGCCGATTCTAATTGTCAAAGTTTGAACATGAATAATTCAAATTAATGCGCCCCTGTATTGGTCAAATACTCTTGGGTTTCTGTCTTCCACAGGGGCGGCGCTATATATGAACAGAGAAGAGATGACAATAGTACATCGGTTTTCAAGAAATAAAAAATATATATATCTTTTTATTAAATAGTTGTAAAACATTAACTATAAAAATATACTTACTATTTTAAAAAAATTATAATGTGCACCATTAAATTAATCCACCTTATAATCGTTCCCTACTCCGGCACAATTAATTTGGGTACTTTTTATATGTTGGTACTTGGTAATCATAGCTTATAGTTTGTTATGTCATCATCAGCAATTTATCGTTCCAGTATCAAATGACAATACATACTAGCATCCATCCAGATATAAATTATAAAGGAATGGATCGGACCATTTCTTTTTTTTTCCAGGTTTAGCTCACCTCACAGGTTATGGCAAACAAAAGTTCTAAAATTTTAACAATTAATTTATCAAAGAACAAGTTCTAAAATTTATATTATATAAAAAGAATTGATTTTTCAAGTGTTTTAATAATAAAATCTCATTTATAATCTTACGCTTTGGATTTTATTTCTTTCTTATCTCAATCGGATGGCGTCTTATGTGTTATTCTTGTTCTTTCTCGTCATTTAAAGGAGATTGATATATGATATTCTTGAAATATATAATATAAATTTTAAAACGGAACTACTTTTTTGAATTTCTTTAAATAAATTATTTTTTGGCTAATTATGTTAAATTTAAAGTCATACATTACGTTAGCGTTTGAGAAAATTATTTTATCTGTGCTCAAAATTTACTGAATTCAGAATATAGCAAGTAAAACCTAAAACAATGAAACTTTGGTAAGGCTCCAAACTTAATAGATTATCAAATTATTAAATTACTACATATAGTATAAAACACGCAGCCCCACCAATTGAAGACTACCTGCCCGTCCAATAGCCCAGGAAATATGTTGATCAGATCCAAAATCCCAATTATAAACTGTTCACATCACAAAAAGAGTTTATTCTAGGTATCTACCAACAGTCGGGCATATGCATGGTACAACAACACTTATCATTATTGACCCCAATCTTTTAATTAGTTTAACGATACTATTACCTCACGATTTTTCTTAACTATTTCCTTAGAAAGAGACCTAATCTCTAGTTTGGCAGCAAAATAATACATTTTGAAATATTGCGGGTTTTCAAATCTAATTAAAAGTTTTATGAAAATATTTAATTAAGAAACTCGACTCCATATTTTATCTAAAATTAAAATCTTTACGATTAGGATGGCATGTTCTCCCGTTGATACTTTCTCAATCTTGTTTAGTCTGATGATAAAATTAATAAGTATTGGAAATCCTCGACTTTTGTGCCAATTTGTACTCTATATAACGTTAAAATAGGACTTCTTACATAATAAAAATATTGATAGGCCTAGTCTAGGGATAGGCTATCATAGGAGAAGAATAATCCTTCAAGAACCTCTTTGAACTTCGATTTCTATTCTCAAAAAGGAAAACTTGAAATTTATGAACCCCATCATGTACAATAATTTATTCGAGTGATTATTTGTTTATTGGATTGTTTTTTAATTAATTAATTTTTTGTTTCATAAATTCTGTCTTGAAGTCCGGTCAAATAATCTAGATGTCTACACAGTCTTATGGAAATTTGTGAATAATTAATCCGACCTACATGACGCATTAATGGTCGGTATAAACATATAAGTTATGCAGACGGTAGAAAGATATAATATCAGATGATTAAAAAAAAATGATGATGATAAAGAGTTTAAATCCTCTGTGTCATCTTTTCCCCACAATTTTCTGTAGAAAAGCTGCTCCAGTTTCCGACCACACCCATATTTAAATTCTTTTTCTGTGATAATGAGCAATGGGCATCATGATTTTTACTGGATTCTAACTAAATGATAAACTAGCTACCATTTACAAATATAAATTGCCATATTCTTTTTGTAAATGATGACTTTAGGTTCTATGTAGTCCACAAACTTAATATAAAAAATAGAAACCAAAAGGTAATTGGTCAAATATGCCTTCCGGGAAAAGCAAATTGTTACATTCAAGTTACAGTTCAACATATTCTTCTATCATTTTCTACAGTAGCATATAACTTTAATATTTATAATTACACATATTTAGTGCTACCATCACCTAAAAGCCGAAAATCTCAGATCCTGCTATTTCCATTTGCCTTTGAGATGTAACAAATTTCAAATGATGCTACGCTTTTCGGCATCAACTACGTTAACATGGCTGAGAAAAAAAGAAAAGAAAAGAAAAGAAAAAAAAAAGGCAAGCATATCTCATCCCCCCCCCCCCCCCCCCCCCCCCCCCCCCCCCCCCGGAAGCAAAATTGGATTAACCGTTGAAGTTCTCAAAATATGACCATGATTATGGATTACGTCGCCACAAAACTGTATGGCAATGTGTTTCAAGGATTTCTAGCCGTATGATGTGACCAAAGTAATCACAGTATCAAAATTATTCTGACCAATTTAAATCTTTGCTTTATATTGAAAATTATATACACAACTAGCTAGAGAAAAAAAAATTATTTGCGTTCAACCTTTATTTATTTTGAATAGGTTATGCTAGAAACAACATGTAGTCTAGTGGCTCAGTGGTAAGAACATTAGACAAATCTCAAAGAGGTTAATAATTCAAGCCATGCGTTCATTTTTATTTTCAAAAAAGTTGAATGAGAAAGACCTCTTTACAACAACAACAATAACAATTAATCATTTTATCCCAAACAAGTTGACAGGTACCTCTTTCTTTATTAAAAAAGAAAATTATACTAGAAACAAATTACTTGATATTATGATAACCAATTCAATAATTATGAAAAATATAATCTCTATAGTTTAGATAAGTCACGTATTAAATTTAATTAGTGCAACTTCAATACCTGATTGGTCTTCTATTGAGTTAATATCAAAAGTAAATACCAAATTACAACAAAATTAATGCACGTACTGTCTGAATCATAAACATATACTTACATTATACAGTTTTAGATAGATTAATGTTGAGTTAATTAGTTGCCACAATTTCTTTAAAATTAAAAACTATTTATCAAAAATATCATTCTTGTACATTTTATCTTATGCCACCGTGAACAAAGCGAGAGTTAAACCAAAATTTTGGCCCTCCACATTACTGAACTTAATTATTACCTACATAGGTATAGTAAATGTTCACATTTATTTTAATTGCATGTTAGTGACTTCAGAAATTCATGACTCTTAAATCTTAATATTTCAAACGAGAAAGGACCATAAAACCAAAGAGTCAATGGCTGGTTGGAAATTATAAATATATAAAATCACAAATTGCACATCAATAGTAGGTCCAGAAAGATCACAGACACAGAACGATTTGCCTCATGCAACCATATCCCCATTTTAATATTATGCAAATTGATTTATTTGCTCTAGAACGTAATATTTCACTGGGTCATTTATATTTTATGAATCAAGTGCATATTGGTGGCCATGTGGCCCAGAGCCTTTTCATTATATTTTGGACCAAAGTGAATGGTATAGCATTTATATTTTTACAATACACTTTGAAAAAGGCTAGTGTCTAATATATCGGATGGATGGATCCATCTAATACGATCATTTTCACATTTTTAAATTGCAAATGACCGATCCGAACGTTCAGTATGTTCTTCATATTGAAAACTTATAAGAAACCAAATTTTACATATTTTCGAATTCTTTTACTTATTTTTTATATTTTAGAAAATCATGATATAAAAGTTCTGGATCGTCCAATAACAACGATTTTCTGAACTACCAAAAAAATAGTAAAAAAAATCGAAAAAAATGTAAAAAATGGTTTCTTATTAGTTTTCAATATAGAGAACATATTGAACTGTTCGGATTGGTTATTTGAAATTTAAAAATGTGAAAACGATCGTATTGGACGGATCCCATCCGTCCAATATGTTAGACTCTAGCATTTCTCATAAACTTTTATTGTATATATGTAAATCCTCACTATGATTTTTTTCTGCTTCTTTTCATGCGTAGATAGTTCCATACGTTGATACGTTGATAGCAGGAACCTAGACGCCTACTCTTCAAATCCCAATCATCCATTTCGATTTGACAACTGGATTAATTTTATGAACGACTCATTTTAGATAGCTAGTTGCATCATAAAAAAATAAAACTGTCTGATATAGTCCGTCCATATTGGGCCGTAGGTATTGCCTATGAGGAAACCAGAGCACGGTCCAACTTTCGGCTTTATTTAAACTTGCTAATTGAGCCCCTTTATGAGTTCAATCAAACAAGCAGAACCAAGCCTAACTGCTGCAACTGGTACATATCATGATACAATACAACTATAAACACGCCAAAGAACTCAAAAATCCAAAACATTTATTCATTCGACCTATGGGCACACGTCACCATCACACACATACCCTTCCATTGCCATCTTCTGACCATTCTCCTGTTGCGATCTTCAATGCACAAGCCAGGTGCAGATCAAAGTCGCAATGGCGACCCCGGTATGTCCGATCCCATCCCATCACCTCACACACTTCACAAATATATAATGCATCTTCAATTAGAACCAACTCATGCTCCCCATGCAATTCATGCTTGATCTTTGGCCAAAATCTACAGACCATGTATTTATGCATAAGATTCTAGAGGAATATTCGTCGACAAACCAATCTATCATTTCCATGATTGTTCAAGTTATTTCTAATTCTGTGGCAACTAATTAATATGATAATCTGATCGCTGTTATTCCGGACAGATCAAATTTGGGCTTTTCTGATGACAGATTAAATTGAATAAAGTTGGTACCTGATCGCTGTTATTCCGGACAAGATAATCCTGCTCATTGCTTGACAGAAACGAGGTTATGTCATAAATCTCCCCACAACTTCCTGACAAGATAATCCTGCTCGTTCCTTGACAGAAACAAGGTTATGTCATAACTCCCCCACCACTTCCTGCCATCTCTCTTTCTCCCTCCCACCCTCTCCCCTTTAAAAAATAGCAGTACATCTATTCTTGATTCACTGGGGGTCTGAGCTCAGTCTATGGTTTTTTCACTTCTTGGCAAACAGGAAACTGAGAGGGTCATTATGATGTTTGTAATTATAGACGTGTGTATTAAAAAGTGAGTTGGTGAGCTGTTTGTGAATGTTAGTAGTCCTCAAAATCTGAGAAATTACTAAGAGCAAACTCATTATGATGTAGCATTGTGTTCAAATTGTTGGGATGGTGGGGGAAGGCAACTTTTCTAGGGTGTAAGTGCTTAAGATCCCTGAATGAAGGGATACAAAGGATCCAGAAAAGCTTTGAAGTAGGAGTTTGAACAAAACAACAAATTGCAGAACTTTTTTTTTTATTTACACAAATTTCAGAACTTGGCACTGATAGTTGATTGTACTTAAAAAGGAAAATAATAAAAAAAGGTGTCCTCTAAATCCTGAAATAAATTCATTTGAATGATCAAAACATTATCTTTTGACTTTCTTCTGTTCGTTTATATTAATTTCGATGTGTATCCTATATTATGATTAACTAGAAAATAGATAACAATTTCTAAATGAGAACCTGGTTATGTATACCACTTATATTTGCTGTCAATTTGGAAAGAACAACTCAAAGTAGATAAATTGTGTATTATGTTCATCAAAGAGAAGTCTGATACAGTCCGGCTCTATCCTAACCTTCATGTATCAGGGACTGGACAAAACTGGGCTTCCTCTGGGCTTAGTTCTTCATTATTTTCTAATTTTGTATTCGTCCTTCATTCTATTTAATTACAGACAATGGTACCGACAAAATTACTAGCACATTCAAAGTGATTTTCTTTGCTACTTTTCTTTTTTTTTTTTTTTTGAAACAAGATTTTCTTTGTTATCTGGACGATGCAAGTCACTATGGGGTGACAGTGCCCAGTGGATGTGTTAATTACAAAAAAAGAGTAAATTGGAGTCATACTAGTTATTTCAATCCACTCTAGCTTTATTTCATAATTACTAATTAAACCGTTTTCAGTCCACTGAAACAAATAGAACCAAGCCAAGCTGCTATTGCTGGTACATAACTTCATACAATCATAAATACGCCAGAGAACACAAAAACCAAAACAATTATTCATTCAACCTTGCGGCACACATCACCTTCACACACATACCCTTCCTTTGCCGCATTCTGACCATCCTCCTCTCCCGTGTCCTCTTTGTTGGCCTTCTCCAATGCACATTTTGGATGCAAATCAAAGTCACATTCATGGCACTTGTATGACCAATTACCTCCCATCTCGTCGCAACCATCACAACAATAGGACCCGCATTTAGTAAGCACCAATTCATGTGACTCATGCAACTCATGCTTGATCTTTTCAGGCCAATCTTTTGCCATGTTCTCAATCTCATCCTGTAACTCCTTAATTCTCTCCTCTGTAAAAGGGTACGCATCGGCACCATGCACAGTCAATAGCATTCTCACATCCTTGGATACCGTCTTGCCGCTTGGACCTATAGCAATAAGAGAAGGAATTCCCCTGATTTTGAATGTTTTTTCGAGGAAGCTCTTTCTTGGGTCATCCAATGGGAGTGCAAGCCAAGGCATGGAGGAGTAAAAGTTTTTGTATGAATCTTCATCCCGGTCACTTGAGACAAAAACAATTTCAAAGGAATCTGGATATTTTGATTTGATTTTGTTGTATTCTTCGATGAGTTTTGGAAGGAACGCATGGCATGGCCCGCACCAGTCTGCCGAGAAGTAGAGGATTATTGTTTTCCCCACAAGGTCAGACACTGGTATCTGAAAGATGGAGGAACAATACAGAAAACATGAATATAGAATTTTCTCCTTTGGCCAGTCTTTAGTAGTAACACAGGATACGTTTGTGATTCTGTTCTGTGGTTTTATATTTGGGGCTTATAATTTAATGGCTTTTAATGACAGGAAATTTAGTATGTTTTCAGCAAATACACTTGAAAATTATTCACTACAGGCTTATCTATCAAACAAGTTCTACTAATTGTGCTAACCAGGTCCTAATCAGCTAAGAGCCTTGGGTGCTTGATCAAAGTGGCAAGTTGTGCAGTACTGATACTAAGACAACATAAAGGATAATAAAAAAAAAAATATTAGATTTGAGATGACAAATTGCATATGTGATATTTATTACCTTAGTACCATCCTTTCCGACAACATAATTAAACTCTTCTTTAACCAGAAGGGATTCAAGCGTCTGCTGTTCCAATTTTGCTTTTGCCTTCTCCTCTAAAATTCCCATTTTCTCCTGTGAAAATGGAAATCCCTCCCATGCATCCACTCCATGCTCCTCTATGATATCTGCACAGTTATTTCTCAGTGTCTTCCCATCTGACCCAATCATGACCAAAGTAGGAAGCGATCTCAATTCAAAGTATCGTATCAGTTTTTCAATGGTCTTGTCCTCAAATGGGATCACAAAAAATGGTAATTTTGCAAGAGTGTCATTGAAAGATGATTCTTCATCATCCAGAAGAACCGTCACAATTTCAAAGTTTTCACCGTTTTGTTTAAGCTTTTCATGAATTTGGGTTAGGATTGGGGTGAACTCTTCCCAGTCGCCGAACCGTGAATCATTAAAATAGAGGCCCACATATTTCCCTTCAAGCTCAGATACTGGTACCTGAAAAAAATTTTATTTAACATAAATATTAAATAAGACGAAAGTGGGACAAATCAGTAATATTCAGAAACGAACATAGAGAGGGAAACATAATAAATAATGAAATAAAGATAAACTAGCTGTATATGGTGACAAGAATGCACTCCAAGCAGTATAAAAATGCACCAGGGTAATTTTCAGGCTATGAAACACGTACTCAAAGTTCACATGGTGTTTTAACTACCAAATTTACCCCTGAAAATCATGCCCGTATTACTGCTGGAATGTTTAAAAAAAATGAACTTAAAGTGACAATTGAAAATAAAAAAAAAACCTATCAATTATGTTGTGTCCTTGTATACCGAAAGATATAGTTCAGGACTGCTATGAAAGTTGCAAAATATAGGATGAAGGAAACACCAAAAATTTCAAATGTTACCTTATCGCCCTTGCTTGACAAAACATAATCACGCTCTCCGCGAACCAAAATGCTCCTAATTGTTTGATTCCGCTTCTCAGCTTCAGCAATCTCTTTCAACTCAGCAAACCTCTCAGGCGTGAATGGGTATGCATCTGACATGTGTTCCCTAACAAACCCAACAGCCTTTTCTGTGAGAAGATTACCATTTGCATCAATCATCACAAGAGTCGGTATCCCCCTAATCTTGAAAGTCCTGTCAAGTCTCTCTCGTGCCTCAGAGTCTGAAAATGGGATTGCAAGCCAGGGCATCTCAGAGAAGTATGAGGTGAATGATTCTTCATCCTCATCATGAGAGATGAAGATTACTTCAAGAGGTTTCGATTGTGACCTGAGGTCTTTATATGTCTCAGCTAATTTGGGGGTAAATCCCCGGCAGGGAGGGCACCAATGTGCCGAAAAATAGAGGCCGAGGGTTTTATCTTTCAGATCTGCTATTTTCACCTGTGGAGGATGTAAGTTAGAATTTGTAAACTTTTGGAAAAATTAATATTTTCCTTTGATCCTTTAATTGCAATGGGTAAATATACATTAAGGAACCATGTAAGCAAGGAAGAACAGAAAATAAAAAAATTATGGCAGGCAGCCAGTATCCACTGAGATATTAGATCAGGAACCATGCAATAAAAAGGCAATTTTACTGGTTTAAGATTTTCCTCATATAGTCATATGTACTCTAAAATAAATACATATTATCATATTATGTCAAAAGCACAAACTGGTACGTCTATTTTGTGCAGCAGTACTACCCGGAGAGGAAGCAGGTATAATTGGGTATATGATTGGGGTTCAATCTACCTTTTTCTTTTTCTTTTCTGAAGTTTTGTGAGGAACTTCTATATAACAGGCTCAATTAAACCCAAAATTAGACCACATCAAAACCTCTAACCAAATTGACAAAGGAAAAGGAGAATAATAAAGATTGTGATGATGTGTTTATTTAGCAGAAAAAGGCTCAAGTACATGCCACGAACTTAAATTGTACAACTCAGATCCTTAAATTTAAAGAACTTCTGCTTGGCAGTGATTCAAGCACATAGTTCTATTTCAGTCGAATGCTAGAGAATCCTAATTCCGATATAGAAAATAAATGCTCCATATGTACTTCTATCATATAAAAACAAAATTGCAAACACATGTCATCCAGATCAGGTCTCCTGTTTTAATAAAATTTATTTATATAAAAAATACAATTTTTTTTGTGGTTTAAAGTAGTGAAAGCAGGTAGTCCCTTTCGGCTACTACTTTTTCAAAATAGGTAAAAAAAATGGAAGGGGCCTGGTAGCATATTGGCCGGTTTCTTCATACAGAAGGAAAAGAAGAGCTACCGAGAGAATATTCCTCAATGCCAAAATCAATAGACCATATTGTTTTTTTTTTTTTTCTACGCAAAATATTCAAAATTCACCCGACAATTTTGATCCTTCATTTTCGTGATTGATTTACCCATCAGTCATAATCCTTTGAAATTAATAATTTAAACGCCGATAAGGTAACACTACTGTTGTAACAGATTTGAAGTATATTGATTTATTATTATCTTTTGCAATTATTGACACTGACTGAAACCGACACATTGAAAAGCACAAGTGTGTCCAACAACTTTACTAAAATGCCAGAAACGATACGTTTTAAAAACAAAATGCATTATCTAAAAATAATTAAAAAAAAAAAACAGAACAACAGACGGATTGATGATCATAGGAGAATTAAACTAGGGAGAATAATGAAGTTTAATTATACCTTATCGCCGTTGTTCCGAACAACATAATCCCGCTCGCTGCCGGAGAGCAGCGAGGTTAAGTCATAGGTCTCACTACCATTTCCTGCCATCTCTCTCTCTGCTTTTCTGTTCTGACCTCTTTAAAGTATCCTTATTCCTTTGCTTTGCACTATTCTATTATTCGTTGGTGTTGGAAGCTCAGTCTGTGGGTTCTTGGTGAAGGGGAAACTGAAAGGCTCGGTTCGGTACTTATATAGAGGCATCAGGTGTTGTAAATACTGAAATTATTCTATTGCACAGAAATGAAATTATGTTCTTGTATCGTTTTTTTTTCGTAATACATGCGGGAGGAGAAACCGAGTCATTCTCTTGTCCGGGATTCTATGTATCCTGCAGAAAACCTGTCTGTCCCTGTCAGCTCGCTTCATATTCTTTCTAGTGCATTTGGATGCATAAAAAATACAAAATATTTCAAATTAACTCGTGATTCAGATTAAAAAATAATTCAAATAATTTTTTATTGAAAATTTATTTTATTTTAATCTAAACAAACTTATTTTAGTCATTTAGGAGCGTTTGGATCGTTTAAGAATAAAATTAGAATTAGTTATTTGGAATAAAATATATTATCCATAAGGGTGTGTTTGGATCACTTAATAATAAAATTACAATTAGTTATTCGGAGTAAAGAAATATTATTCCTAAAAGATCAAGAATAGATTTTTTTTTTTAGATTTAGAGTGTTATTTCTAAGTTGTGTAAACTTTGGAATAAATTTTTATTCTTACTAATTACTTTTTTATCCGGATTAAGAAATTGTTGGAACTATCTTTTAATCCGAATTAAGAAAATGATCCAAACTCATTATGTATAAAAATTTATTCTAGATTTTGGATCATTTATAAATAATACTCGATATCAAAAAAAATTATTCTTCATCATTTAGGAATAATATTTATTTTATTCCAAATAACTAATTTTAATTTTATTCTTAGGCGATCCAAACACATTCTAAATGATTAAGAATAAATTTTTTGGAGATTTAGAGTGTTATTTCTAAATTGTGAAACTTTCGGAATAAATTTTTATTCCCATTGTGTTTGAATTATCTTTTTAATAGGAATTAAGAAGTGGAATAATACTTTTTTCTTCAAAACAAATCTTAATTTTACTCTTAGACAATCCAAACGCACCCTTAGAAATTACAATTGATCGGAAACAATTAATCATAGTCTTATTCTCAGATGATAAATTTTATTTTTGCGCTTTAGAATAATTGTTTTGATAAGAGCAAGTATTTATAGCATAAGACCTTAACACAACATGTTTAACACTGCAAAATATAACAAAGCAGACTCCACTAATAAAAATTGTAAACTGTTCTCAAACTTAACAATTGTACAGCCGTTCTCAAGCTCAGTATGTTGCAAAAACAGCTCATTGAATGTACAAACTATTAGGAAAGTGCTGCTCGAGATTTTAGAATGAAGAATACAAAGAATCCGAAGATGCTGACTCAAGAAACAAACGAAAACAAGATAAAGAAGATGCTGTACATAGGTGCGTGTCAATACTTAAATAAAAAACGAAGAAAAAAGATGTCCTTAATATCCGTCCTTAGATTCGTCATTACAGTATACTTTCATCTTTCCTTTTGCTACTTGTGATATATTAATTTCGTTGTGTATCCTAGTATCATTATGATTTGATCATAAGGACCAGGGGCGGATCAAGAATTTTATTCAGCCTAGACACAAAAATAATTAGTAGAGTCAAAATAAGAAATTCTAAGCTTAACAAATATTATTTTCTTTTGAAGCCTAGGCACTCTTTGAAAATTAGTCCAGGCACACCCACAAATTCTTTAACTGTGCCTCAAATTTATCAAAATCTGACCCAGGAATTTGTTGTATACTGAATCCGCCCCTGATGAGGACTTCTCTAAATAATTAAAACAATTAAAACAAGCAAATTGAAGATCAGGAGGCCTAATAAACGAATTCAAAAGATTGAGACTTTCTTTTTGAAACAAAACATTTATTTAAGTCAGAATGACATTTTTTTAACATAGAATTTCATTTTGTTTCATTTCATTAGAAAATTTTTGAACAAAATGGATGGATTTGACATCATTTGGTCGAAATTTCATGTTATTAACCCAACGAATTTTCGAAAAATCAATTTTAATGAAATGAAATTTCACGTAAAAATCATTTGATCAGGGCCTTAGAGATTCATAGCACGGCGTGCTTTACCCATTTTATATTCTCTCTAAAGAAAATCTGTAATAGACTTTCATTTTCAAATTTTCAAACTGTGGTAGTGTGGTCTGTGGAGCTAAAGAAGTGGTTTGGCTAAAGCTTACATGGGAAGGTTCCGTTAACGAAGGGATAATATTGTTTGAAGGACCCGTAAAGGCGTAAACAAAGTCATACATCGAAGTTTCGCGAAATTGAAAAGATATATGGGCTCGTTTGGATGCTTCCCGGAATAGGGGAATAGTGAGAATAGTCACTCTTCCCACTCTTCCCACTCTTCCCAATAACACTCTTCCCAACAACACTTTTCTCTCTACTTTTTCACACTTCCCAACGTTATTCCTAAACTCACCATCCAAACGATCTAGGAATAGCACTCTTCCCACTCTTCCCACTCTTCCCACTCTTCCTACTCTTCCCACTTTTGCACACTATTCCCACTATTCCCACACCATCCAAACAAGCCCTATATTAAAAGTTGTACCAGATAAATCTTAAATGGGAGGGACCCATTAAAAGTACATTCGTTGGATGTATTGTACTAGATTAGGAACCTGGCATGTGAACAGAGAAAAATTGAAGCATTATAGTCTTTGGCATTAAAAAGCATCATTGTACTAGATTAGGAACAACCTGGCATGATGAATTAGTCGGTTCGGATGGGAATTGCTCCGCTCACTCCTCATTTGGAGATACACTCCGATAATGACCAAAATACCCTCAATTTCTAAATAATATATTTTTTCCAGTGCAATAAATCAAGGTCATTTTAGTCCTTATGGAAAAAATTTGGGGTGAATCTCAATTTTCAGGCGTGAGAGGAGCAATTCCCGGTTCGGATAATAGGTGTAGTCGTGTAGATCATTAAAAACCATCTTTGTCTATTTCTTAGGGACGAAGAAATTGAATTCCGACGACCTCCATCGTATAATTTTTTGTATTTCTTTTAATAATACAAGCATATTGGCATCAGCTATGATGTCACATTTTCCACATGCGCTTTCGTCATGGCTGTGACATGAATATAATTAAATTTACAATTTTACCTGCGAACGTGCGTTTAAACTCCAACTAATTAATTTCCTAGTGCCTATGGGCGGTTAATTGCCAACAAAAAAAAAAATAAATCCAATCCTTCCATCAGATGATAAGTTGCATATTGGTTTTTTCTATCAAAAAATTCCATTTTGTCAAAAGAAAATTATGTTATCTACAGGGCAGAGTCAGGATTTCAAAACAAGAGGGCAAAGAATAGTAATGTTAAAATGTTTAGAACTTTTAGGGGGACAAATTGAATCAATCTAACTCAATAACATGAAATTTTGAAAGTAAGGAGGGACAATTGCCAAGTTTTGGGTGCATTTGGATCCGCCGTTGGTTATCTATTTTATTTTAAGACGGTGGACAACGGAGATTTTAATCCCATTATAAGCTTTTTTTTATCCTAAGAACCCAAGCAGGGGTTCCAAAATATATTGAAATAAAATCATGAGCCACCAAGAGTGACTCTACAACAAAACCAAGTCCTCCCATTATAAGCTATTTCATATAATTCTCTAAGATAAATTAGTGTTTCTTTTATCCATTAATTCCATAATCAGTTTACCATTTCGGTTTGCAAAACTCAACTGCTCCCACCACAGATGAATACGCCAAAAAAAAGACAAGGACTAACCAGTGAGGCTTGAGGAGTCCAAAATCCGAATGGATGCTGATGATCTACCTACCTCCACCGACTCAAGGCGGCTTAAGATTTTAATTACATTTTTAAAATTTATATATTTCCTTATCCCGCTTGCTGGATTGTACATTAAGGTCGGTGTCTGTCTACTTTTGAGATTCTATAAAGAAACGACAGCTTTTTACAAAAAGAAAAAAAGAAAAAAAAAAAAACGAGAATAAGTTATTATAGAAAGACCACGCTCTGTTTTATTATAAATCCATTCAGCAAAAGGAATCTTATACAGCATATTATAAACAGAAAAATGGCATAATGAGATAGGCCATTGACCTGCCTAGTCGTCTATCGACGGACTTCACACGTCTGAAAATGATAGCCATTCTGGTTCATTCTAACAATAAATAAACTTTTTTTGTGATTGTTTCTTTTTTTTTTTTGACAATGGAATAGTCCGTCCTTAATAGTCAATTGATACAATACAGACTTTTTTTTTGTGATTGGTAATTACATTACGTGCAATTGGTACAATACAGACTTAATGGTCAAATCCTTTTGTCACTGGCTCACTGCCCAATGCCCATCATCGCTTAAGAAATTTTCCGTCAAGTAAGATCACCAGTGCAGTGACCAGTAGAAATTAGGGACGACCGAGGCAATGATGAATGGTTTGAGATGAACGGCTTATCTCTTCCTTCCTATCCAAATATTGACCTCGTGGCAAAAGAATAGGAAAGTCTTTAGAATCAGGGGTTTTCTATCCAATTTCGCAATAATCTATCCTTCATTTTCATTTTATTAAAATTTATTTCTCAAGATTTCATTGGGCCTGATAACATTGAAATCAAATCCGTTTTTATCAAAGAATTTCTAATGAAATCCTGCATTGAAAAAAAAGTGAATCTAATCAACGCCTAAGTTTTTTTCTTTCTTGGAGGAACAAAAAAAAAAACCCTCATTATTATTTTTTTTCTGAAGTAGCACCTCAAACTGTTCGTGATTTTACTTGTATTTCCATAACAAAGAAACAATTTCCAACATACAAGTAGGATCATATAGTTTCACCACACTCCCCGTGAAAATTGAAGCAGCAACAGAACATAAACAAATATTGTGGGGGGATGTTCGAAGATATACAGTGATGAAGCCGAAAAATCTGGACAAGTTTGCTAACTTTTATACAGAATCACAAAAATGACCAAGAAACTTTTTGTGCAAGGCGTAAGCAATACTGCATCATTATTAACTAATCTCTAAACAAAGTTGCTATTAAAGACATGGGCACCAAATCCTAAATACTTCCTGTATTAGAGTGTTGCTGCTGTGTGCATCAACGTTGAAAGACCCTCTTGACAAAACCTTGCATGGAGTTGCCCACTCCGGCTCCCACGGTCTCAGCCAAATATCCAGCCTACAAGATTTAAATATCTTAATTCCTTAAATATGTAAGTAATAACACAAAAAGTTTCAACATGTATCATTTTTTGGTAAATGGCAGTCTCAGCACAACAAGGTTCATCTATTATTTTATCTTCATGAATGCAGAAAATGCTCCAGTGAGCTCTCACCTCATGGCTTCCTTTACTTGAAATAACTTGGTGCAAGCTTGATCTTATGTTTTGTTAAACACTACCAATGTTCACAGTACCAATAGGGTCTGATACTCGTTTGTACCAGGTGGAGCTGAAACCTTAATCTATGGATATGCACCATCTCTAATTTTGACCCTATCAAGTTGTGTCTGATCTCTTGTTATTGCAAAATTAAAGCCTAGTTTGATCTATAAACAATCTGCATTTTTCTACAGCCAACCAGGCATGGTATCCTTTCATATAATTATGTAAATGTACCTCCTGAACAGTCTTCTGCAGGTCCAGAGCATCCCTCACACGCTTATCCACAAATTGCCATGTATCACGAAATTCTGTCACAAGAAAACACTTTCAATATTTTACTATATTCATTATAACTTATAAGTACAGGATTGTTGAGCTTATTTAGCACCTACAGTTTCAAATTGTGATGTTTCAGTTAGAGAACCTTTTATTGTCCATGCTAAATGTATATTTAATAGGATGGGAATTCATTGACAACAAAATTTTAAATTCAACACTTCAAATATGGTTACACATCATGCCTATCATATATATCAAAACGACGAAATTTGATGCAAGATTCAAATGTTTGTTAAAAGACTTAAATGTGCAATCTGTAAGACTAACTGGACATCACAGCCTCCAATGGAATGTCAAATGACACTCAAATTGCATGAAATTTGATGCACAACCAATCTATAAGACCAACAGCATTGCAATAAAAAAATATTCTATAATTTTTTTTTTTTCTTTTTGGCTTGGTTTGGAAATGTTTGTTGACATTAGCAAGATAATTGGTGCTCATCAGATTATCAAGGACACAACACAAGAAGGAAAAATGAATGGGGTACTTTGGGAGATCAAAGTGTTCGTACCAGGGGAGTTGTCAGTAATCATGTAGATCTCCGAAGCAGAGTAGATGCCTCCGAGAAGAGTCCTCTTAACGTACCAGTCAATGTCTGATGCAGCATCCCCAGCCGCATGCCATATCTCGTCAACAAGCACTGCACGTTGCTTCAAGCTAGTTGGGAGATTTGTTGGTAGCGACTGTCAGAACATATCAATAGAAGCTCATCAATTCAAGAAAAGGATTATCACACTTCATAACTGCCTCATATCAATTGGATCAAAAATATCTAGTTATCATTCTCCATTCTCCTTTACTGCATGAAATTTGCTTCCTGTAGGATCTTGTTTGGTATTTACACAGATGAAGGTGAATTTAACCCCAACACTAGTGCTGGCCAAGGAATTAATAAATGATTGTCTTTTTGTATTATTAGCAAGATCCGCTACTGATATGTACCAGCAGCAGCTAGTATAGCAGACCTCAAATAAATTTAACCAAGTCATATGTTTCCCCCTTCCATATAGAGAATTTGTAAAAGACATCAGCACCTTTTAACCACAGTATCTTGCCTCCAATGTATGTGCAATCAATTTTCACAAAAATTATGACCCAAAAACACTTTTATGCCGAAAATTGACCATAAACACCAGATATATCCCACACAAAACCCACATAAATCCTTTGCTAAAATCAAATTTATAGATGGATTAGAGAGGCAAGAATATTATAGGAATCAATTAGACCTGGATGCTGAGAGCCTGAGGCCACTTAGAGACATAAGGCGCCTGCATCTCCAACCTCATGCGAATTAGCTTCGACAGCCTCTCACTTAGAATCAGGTCCTTCAATTTTTCTCCTTCTCCCGACTCTATCTGATCTATCAGTCTCTCAAGGCAATCATCCATAAAGAACTTCAGCCAAAAAAAACAAGAAATAATTTAAAAAACGTAAATAGAAGCTGGAGCTGAACAAAAATATATATCATTTCCATTTCCAATTCAGGTTGAGTATGTACCAGCACCAATGTGTACCTGCACAAGTTTAGCTGAAGTGGTAATCCTTGGTTCGAATACTTCCAATAGTTGGATCAAAATAACCACTAAGGACCAGTTCAAGTTTTAGGGTTTAGGATTTAGGGTTCAAGACTCTAGTTACATAGAACTTTGATCAGTTACCTCAACAAGTGCAGCTTCCTTGCGAGCAAAGGTGCCAATAATAGAAGGAGACACACCAACATCTCTTGCTCCTGATATCATAGCCGATTCACTCCATCCCAATCTTGGCTACAAAAACAAATAAAATATTAGAATTAATAACTACAATTTTTGTTTAACAGTAAGTTTTTCCTTTTTCCTCCTTTGTATAATCTTCACATTAAGCCAGATCGGTGAGATGTTAAACAAGGCCTTAACATTAAAATGTTTTTTCTATTAAGAAAACTTCCTTAATTATATAAAAAAAAAAACAATAATAAATTAATCAGCTTGTTTCAGTATTAATCATCTTGGGACTGTGCCAGTGTGGTACCTTAATGTAGCACCGATGCTTACATGTCACTGATAAGTGATACCAGGCAAATGGAATGGCTTATTGAGCCTCATAATTACATGCATAACAGTATTGCAACGGGGATCCGTTGCTAAATGCTAATGGACCATTAAAAACGATAACTAACCAGAATAGAATCAAAAGAAAGATTATGATTGGTTCGAGTAAGATTCATACAACATGGTGAAGAGCTGCCCGAAGCACCTTCGCTTGTTCCTCCTCATAATCTCCGACAACCTTCTTGCTCTTGGGCTTCTCGTGAGATTCAGCTTTGGAATGAGAGGGTTCTTCTTCCTTCGTGGAATGTGACGAGCCGGGGAAATCCCGGGAATGTGACGAAGGTGGGGTATCACGAGGGAGTGGCGGAGTTGGATCGACGGGTGGCGCCGAAGAGGGCTTTGGGTTCGGCGGAGTGGTGGTGGTGGAGAGGCGGGAGAGGAGCGGAGGAGGTGGGAAGCGGCGGCGGGAGAGGAGTTGACAGAGAAAGCGGCGCGCGCTGAGAGAAGCCATCGTGGATCAGCGAGTGAGCGCTACGTGTTTGAAGGAATGACGGTGTGAGGAGTGAGAACTCTTGAGATGAATAAATTAAGAAGACTTGAGACAATGAGAGGATGTAGATCATTAAATTTTTTTTTTTTTAATTTTTCTTGAGAAAATAAATTGTTTCTCTCTGCTTGAAGTGCAAACTTTGGAATCCCTGTGGAATATGCAATGATATTTCTATTCACGGTTAAAATTATTATTGGGCAAATGCACGTTGTCACCTAGACAAGGAGCTGCCTAGGCATCTTATTTGTAAACTTTTAGTTAGTTTAGGGTTAGTTTAGCAACATCATAACATTAACAGCCATATACTCGAACTACGTGTTATAAATGCTTACAAATGGATAAAAAAATCAAAATAAAATATATTGACATCTAGTTTTATATGACAACTAGAAAGATAATTGTGTTTCGCGCAATCCATTACTGATCCAAATTTTCTAACATGCTTCAAAATAATTGATCCAAACCGTGCAATTATGATCTCCTTGCCAACCAAATTTTACATTTTTTTTTGAATTTTTTTACTATTTTTTAAAATTTTCGAAAATCACAAATTTAGTTTTTTTTTATAGTTAAAAAATAGCCGTTTTTAAAAATCTGAAAAAAAAATACTTAGAAATTTTGAAAAAATTATAAAATTTGGTCAGCAAGGATATTTTAATAAGGATATCATATTTGACGGTTTGGATCGGTCATTTTGAAATAGATCGAAGAGTTTGGATCAGTATACATCGAAGCTCGTACATTAGTATGTACCATAGGTTTTCTCTAATATTATTATTATTATTATTATTATTATTATATAAAAAGGTATCAGCATAAATTAAAGCCTAAATGTAATATACATTTAAAGAAATAAGATTATAAAAGATGAGATATAAATGAGAAAAGAGTTCTAAATGAAAATATCAAAGAGAGATTGAGCGTTCTCGAGAGAGATTAGCCATCTGTATTAGGAACAAAACGGGAAAAAAATATTTATATGATATTAAATGAGAGGATGAACGTTCTATGACAGTCGAAATGCCAATCTTTGCCAATGTTGTAAGCCAAACTATACATATATAAACTTCCGCCAGCGTGAGAGGCACGCGAGTTACTGCGCGGATCCTCGTGGCCAGGTTGCTGGATTTTTGGTGCAGCATGATTTTTTGGTGTGGATTTTTTTGGCAGTTTCCGTATAATATTTCAATGGTTTTCTCAATTTTTGTGGCATTTTTTATATAGTGTTCTGAATTTTGTAAAAAAAAATTTATACACGATGTTCGCTCTATAGTTATCAATTTTGACCACACGATTGTTGATTTCATTAAGAAACCATTTAATAACATATTCGTATAGGATGAATCGCGCAACGCACGAAATTAGCACTAGTTTTAATCAGGCGTGCACGATATTTTAACGGTCATGTTCGTAAGCGTACCAACATGTATGACAGTAATTATCGGCATATATAACTTATTGAAGTAAAGCCCAATGATTGCATGAGCGCTCAAAAAAAAAAAAAAAAAAAAGTATTTATAGACTGTAAATACCTTTCTAGTTAGGACCAGTTATTAGTACACTTTCAGCCCTTTGAATGCACTTACAAAAAAATAAAAAATAAAAAATAAAAAACTCTTTGAACATATTTTTTGGACGTGATTACACATCTTTAATATTGTATTTAGATCAGATTAGTGATAATATAAAAAATTAAAATCGGAAAAGTAAAATTATAAAACCGTTTGTTATTTATATAGGTTATATATATCAAATTTTATAATTAAAAAAAAAATAGTTGGTCGCGTTCGCGTAGAAGAACCTAATAAACACTAAATGTTGACAACCTTTCCTAGTAAAGGGTTTTATTTTCTAGGCAAGAGGCATCAAGATGCATAATGAAAGCAAAATCTAAGTGGATAACTTTGATGTGGTGTTGAGCATCAGTGCTATGAAAATTCTTCATGAGAACTACTGGTATAATATCACAATACACAAAAACTGAACTTGCAAGAGGGAAATACTAGCCTGGGAGAGCATAATTTCTAACAAGATCATTCTCCCTACAGACTAGTTCTCTGTATTTTTTTTTTTTTTTCTTTTCTCACTGATAATCCTACTCTGCGTTTTGCAGGTGAACTAGTTTCTCACAAAAAAAAAAAACAAACAGATTCTAGAGCTAAAGGAAACAAGCAATTAGACGAACTAAGATACTTGTTGCAATTAGAATAGACAACAAGTCCTGTATCAGAAAGGATGGTACAAGAGAATGGAATTGAAAATTTTCAAAACAGAGCATGTTGCCAAACATATTGTATCATTTGTGGCCAAGGGACTTCTTAGTGGTGTCAGCTTTTATCTGGTGAAATTTGGACAAAGCCTTGTCTACAAATTCGTCAATGGCATTATGGCAACCTCATACTTTTCATGCATATAGAAAGCGACAAACATCAAAGGAACACCTATCCAAAGAGGAGAATAAAAGAGGTTACTCGTAAGTTTCACACCGTGCCAAATCATTCGTATCAAGCTGTTACAGTACATACATAGGTTAGTTAGGGATGTGACCTTGTCCCTATAAACTTTCAATAAATTGTTGCTTTCGTATTCAGATCAGGGAGAAATGCTGTTCCAGAATCTAGAACCTCAGTACTGGTTAGATTCAGAATTGCTCCTTGTTCAACACTTTTAATAAAAGAAATTTGGAGGTTCCAATTAATTGACCAGACTACACATAGTAGCACAGTACTGTAACAGCAATGGCAGGAATCTCAACACATAATTCAATTTCAGCAATTAACAAAAAATACCTGTTTTGTATGTTGTTTGCAGGGACAAAATGGCAGCAAGGTTGACAGCCAATAAAAAGAAAACCACCTATTACACCATCACATGAAAAGGAAAGAAAAAAACTATTAGATAACCATAAATTGAGGATTTCTTGAAGATCACCAAATGTTTCCTTGTATTAACAAAGAACACCTGTAATTTCCTTGATTCTGAGCATATAATATGAAACCCAAACTGCTGGAATTATTTTGCGAGTGCTCAAAGAAATAATGAAAAAGAATGTATTTATATAATAAGTCGCAATTGACTAAAAAATCTGTACCCAGATAAAAAGTGACCAATCCTCTCCCTGCATATGGATTTTAGATTGCCAACCAAAGAATTCCAGGAAGAGGCAATTGAATATGCAATTTGGTTTGCCTTTGCTTCGGACACTTCAAAATTTTAAGCTTTGAGTTTCTCTACGTTGATTCCAAATCTAAATAACCAAAAAATTAATATTTGTAATTTTAATTTGAGCAAGAGATCTAAACATGTAAGTGTACAGCAGGCCAAAGCACATAAGTATCATAAAGGTTACTAACCTGACAGGTACAGTACTATGGCCATTTGATACAGATATGCAATCTCATATTGAGCAACTAGAAAGGCGACATATGGATGATACATGGCATGTATCCATCCTGTATGGTCTATTTCCCTAATTGGCGGGGTTAAGACTGGTGCATACATACTGGCTCTTCAATACGTCACTTAGGAGAGTTAATTCCTATACATGCTCAGTGAAGTACTTGCTTAGAAGTGTGAAGTTGTTAAGTATAGCTACAGAGTTCGAAGTTGCCAAGCATGCAACTCAGCAAACAAAAAAGAACAATAGAAAGACCTTGTAAAAGTGTACTGCATTACATTACATAATGAATAACAATAATAATACTCCTTACATTTAGAAGGAAGCATCCCATGTATGAATAGAAAGAGAACGATGAATTGCAGAAGCTTGGCAAGTGCAGTAGTGAAGGTATAGCCGCAACTAAACAAGTGGTAATATATCCCATATAACACAAAAAGTGCTGCTATGCTCTGCTTTTTGTCTTTCCAAAGCACAGTTTTTGCAACTGCACCAACGTAATTGGGTCATTACAGTGGTCGCTTGTACCTCCACATTAGAAGTAAAATTAGTATTAAATGAAATACAACTCACCTTGTCCATTGCCAAGGTATGTGGAATCTTTAGAGATGCTCCTTTCCAGCTTTTTATTCTGAGCTTTCAAATGAGGATACGACTCCACTGTTCTCCTTAAGCCCTCCTACATGTTTAGCACGCAAGTTATCGACTAGGTGAAATGTTTATAAAGAACAGAAACAAAATGGGGCAGGTAATATGCTATTACAAACTTTTGCATTTTTATGTTGGATGACTTTGACAGGGGAAAACATCAACAACTTAGTGAATTCCACTGTGCCTGGTAGGAATAGCAAAGTGAATTCGACTCCCTTGCAAAACAACAAATTACCAAAAGCCTATAAACAAAACCTGCAAATTAATCTTTCCAAACAACCCACTTTTTCCCTCATTATCTTGGTTCTACATATGACAAATTTAATTTCTAAAAAATATGGTTATAAACGTTTAATAGATGCAGTAAAGATTTTATTAGAACTAGAAAGTTTGGCAAACGGGCTAACCTTCAGAGGTTCAATGGGCTCATAGCCGAGCTGATCTTTAGCCTTGTTGCAACTGAAAGTGCGGTTACATGTAAGAAGCCTGATTCTAGAACACTTTGTACGTGTATTCCACGAGGTGAGCCACTGGCATCATTATGTATTTCGGAATTTTTATACTAGGCCTGGAAGAAAGGAAATAAAAATGAAAAGATGATGATTAGCAAGCAGATAGATAATTACACATGCCACTGCCATTTTAACAAAAAATTTCTGAGATGGAATTTGTGGGGTATGCAACTTGGAATCAGCTTTATTGCAATATAGTCTACTGAGCAGAATTTATTACAAGGATATACAGAATTCTCATAGTTCATATTTTGAGATGCGTAATATGGAGAAAGGAAAATTATTTTACACGCTAAAGAAAAAAAAATGTTGGTGAAATTCAGTGTAAAGATACAGAGTAGGCTTTCCTTCTGAACACCATTGTACTTTCGTAATGCAGGTGAACATGGGATTCGGAATCAAATTCACTCTTAAATACAAGTCAAATAATGAAAGGAAATAGCTTTTTCCTAAATCAAGAGAAAGAAAGCAAAGAAACACCTTTCTTATAACAAAAAGTCTATTAATTCTTATAAAAACAAAACGTAATTAATCTCTCATATCCAAGGCCTTCCAGAACAAGTGACATGAACTCCCAGAACTTGATTAGCTCCATGTTTGTTATAAAGTAAGCATGTGTAAAATTGAATTGTCAGACAACATTTAATCCACTACATGCTTGGACATTCAAAATTTTCTTTGCTACTTGGACAATGCAACTCACCAAGTAGAAACAGTGCCCAGTGGTAACAGAAATTACAACAAAGAATTAAATTTGAGTAATACTAGTTATTTTAATCCACTCTTTAGTTTTGTTTCATATTTACTAATTAAGATCCTTTCAGTTCAATAAAGGAAATAGATTAACAGAACCAAAACCAAGTTATTATAGTTGGTACATAACTTCATACAATCATAAATACACCAGAGAACTCAAACCCCAACACAATTATTCATTCAACCTTGCGGCACACATCACCTTCACACACATAACCTTCCTTTAATGCAATCTGACAATCCACCTCTCCTGCATCCTCTTCGCTGGCCTTCTTCAATGCGCATTTCGGGTGCAAATCAAACTCGCATTCGTAGCACTTGTATGACCAATACCTTCCCATCTTCTTACAACCATCACAAATGAAGGGACACCATTCAGTTAGCACCAATTCATGCGATTCGTGCAACTCATGCTTGATCTTTTTAGGCCAACCTTTTGCCATGTTCTCAATGTCATCCTGTAACTCCTTAACTCTCTCCTCTGTAAAAGGGTATGCATCGGCACCATACGCATCCAATAGCATTCTCACATCCTTGGATATTATCTTGCCACTTGGACCTATAGCAACAAGAGACATTCCCACGAGATTTAAGGTTTTATGGAGTAAGTTTTTTCTTGGGTTGTCCAATGGGAGGGCAAGCCAAGGCATGGAGGAGTAAGAGTTGTTGTATGAATCTTCATCCCAGTCAAGTGAAACAAAAACTATTTCAAAGGAATCAGGATATTTTGATTTGATTTTGTTGTATTCTTCAATCAGTTCTGGAAGCAAATGTTGGCCCCAGCAGTATGCGGAGAAGTAGAGGATTATTGTTTTACCCACAAGGTCAGACACTAGTATCTGAAAAATCGAGGAACAATAAAGAACACATGACTATAAAATTTTTCTCCTTTGCCTAATCATTAGTAGTAACATAGGATACATATCTGATTTCTGTATTCTGGTAATATTCGAAGCTTCTGATTTAGTGGCTCATAAATATAGATAATTTAATCAGTTTTAAGCAAATAAATTTGAAAATTATCCACTACATGCTTATATGTCAAACTGGTCCTACTAATTGTGCTAGTGCTAACCAGGCCCAAACCAGCTAAGAACCCTCAATGCCTAATCAAAGTGGCAAGTTGTGCAGTGCTCACATTAAGAAAACATAAACAAATAGTGAAAAAAATTAGATTTGAGATGACGAATTTCATATGTGATATCTATTACCTTAGTACCATCCTTTCTGACAACATAATTAAACTCTCCTTTAACCAGAAGGGATTCCAATGTTTGTTGCTCCAAAGCACATTTCGGGTGCAATTTTTTATACAAGCATTCATCACACTTGTATGACCAATGTCTTCCCATCTCCTCACAATTATAACAACTGAAGGGTCCACATTTAGTAAGCACAAATTCATGCGACTCATCTAACTCACGCTTGATCTTTTTTGGCCAACCATTTGCCATGTTTTCAATATCATCTTGTAACTCCTTAAGTCTCTCCTCTGTAAAAGGGTATGCATCGGCACCATACACATCTAATAGCATTCTCACGTCCTTGGATACAGTCTTGCCACTTGGACCTATAACAATAAGAGACGGAATTCTCGTGATATTGAAGACTTTTTTGAGGAAGTTCTTTCTTGGGTCGTCCAATGGGAGCGCAAGCCAAGGCATGGAGGAGTAAGAGTTGTTGTATGAATCGTCATCCTGGTCACTTGAAACAAAAACTATTTCACAAGAATCAGGATATTTTGATTTGATTTTGTTGTATTCTTCGATCAGTTTTGGAAGGAACTCGCTCCAGTAAGCGGAGAAGCACCAGCATGCGGAGAAGCAGATGATTATTGTTTTACCCAGAAGGTCATACACAGGTATCTGAAAAATGAAGGAACAATAAAGAAAACATGAATATATTCTCCTTTGCGCAATCATTAGTATTAACATAGGATACATATGTTATTTCCAAGCTTTTAAATTTTACCGAAACAACACCGTTATAACTTAAATAACTGATTTTTAGAGCAAAATGCATAACACTACAACAACTAAGTTCAAAATATTGGTAGCATTATATTTCAAAAAAAATTGACGATATTACTGAAATTTTTTACATTTGGCGGAAAAAAACAAATAGGTCATCCAACTTAAAAATAGCCGAATACAAATCCATATGAAATCTTAATTTATTTAGATTAACTTTAATTTTTTTCTATTTTTCTTTTTTACTTGTTAATTTTATATTTTAAATTTTTAAGTTACTAATAAGATAGGCCAGTTGTATAATTGCTTCTTTTATACACACCGTTTTTTCTCATTTATATCACCGATATAACACTGAATCTCTAAATCACCTATGTACCGTTATATCGTAAAAATTGCATTTTGAAACCTTGGTTATTTCTATTTTCTGATAATATTTGGGGCTCATAAATATAGATAATTTTATAAGTTTTCAGCAAATAAATTTGAAAATTATTTACAACATGCTTATATGTCAAACGGGTTTGTGCTAATTGTGCTAACCAGGTCCTACCAGCTATGAACCTTCAATACCTGATCAATGTGGCAACTTGTACAATGCTGATATTAAGACAACATAAAAAATTATGAAAAAAAAATAATATTAGATTTGAGGTGAGAAATTTAATATGTGACATCTATTACCTTAGTACCATCCTTTCTGACAACATAATTAAACTCTCCATTAACCAGAAGGAATTCCAGTGTTTGCTGTTCCAATGCACATTTCAGGTGCAAATCAAACTTGCATTCTTCGCACTTATATGACCATTTACTTCCCATCTCCTCACAATTATAACAATTGAAAGGCCCACATTTAGTAAGCACCAATTCATGCGACTCATGCAACTCATGCTTGATCTTTTCAGGCCAATCCTTTGCCATGTTCTCAATGTCATCTTGTAGCTCCTTAACTCTCTCCTCTGTAAAAGGGTATGCATCAGCACCATACACATCCAATAGCATTCCAACATCCTTGGATACTATCTTGCCACTTGGACCTATAGCAATAATTGACGGAATTTTCATGAATATGAAGGTTCTAAAGAGGAAGTTGTTTCTTGGGTCGTCCAATGGAAGCGCAAGCCAAGGTAAGAAGTAATAGCTATTGTATGAATCTTCATCCTCGTACCTTGAAATAAAAACTATTTCACAGGAATCAGGATATTTTGATTTGATATTTTTGTATTCTTCAAACAGTTTTGGAAGGAAAAGCCTGTCTGCAGAGAAGCAGAGGATTATTGTTTTACCCATAAGGTCAGACACTGGTATCTGAAAAATGGAGAAATAATAAAGAAATCATTAGAAGTAACATAGGATATGTGATTTTTGTTTTTTTTTTTTGTAATATTTGAATCTTATAAATTAGTGGCTCTTAATTACAAATAATTTAATATGTTTTCAGCAAATACGTTTGAAAATTATCCATTACATGCTTATATGTCAAATAGGTTGCACTAATTGTGCTAAAAGTTCCATGCCCTAACTAGTTAAGAATCTTCAGTGCCTAATCAAAGTGGCAAGTTGTTTCAGTAATGATATAAAGACAACAACAACAAAAAATAGTGAAAAAAATAGATTTGATATGACAAATTTCATATGTGATATCTATTACCTTAGTACCATCCTTCCCAACAACATAATTAAACTCTCCTTTAACTAGAAGGGATTCGAGTGTTGGTTGTTCCAATGCACATTTTGGGTGCAAATGATACAAGCAATCATCACACTTGTATGACCAGTGACTTCCCATCTCCTCACAATTATAACAATTGAAGGGACCACATTTAGTAAGGATCAATTCATGCAACTCATCTAACTCATGCTTGATCTTTTTAGGCCAACATTTTGCCATGTTCTCAATATCATCTTGTAACTCCTTGACTCTCTCTTCTGTAAAAGGGTATACATCGACACCATACACATCCAATAGCATTCGCACATCCTTGGATACTATCTTGCCACTTGGACCTATAGCAATAAGACACGGAATTCCTGGAATTCCTGTGATATTGAAGGTTTCTTCGAGGAAATTCTTTCTTGGGTCATCCAATGGGAGTGCAAGCCAAGGCATGGAGGAGTAAGAGTTGTTGTATGAATCTTGATCCATGTCCCTTGAAACAAAAACTATTTCACAAGAATCAAAATGTTTTGATTTTATTTTTTTGTATTCTTCGATCAATTGTGGAAGGAATTGTTCGTTACACAATTCTCGTGAGAAGTAGAAGATTATTGTTTTACCTACAAGGTCAGACACTGGTATCTGAAAAAAAGAGGAACAATAAAGAAAACATGAATATAAAATTTTCTCCTTTGCCCAATCATTAGTAGTATAGGATACATATGTGATTTTAGTTTTCTGGTAATATTTGGGGCTTATAATTTAGTGGCTCTAAATTACATATAATTTAATATGTTTTCAGCAAATACATTTAAAAATTATCTACTACATTCTTATATGTCAAACAGGTTCTACTAATTATGCTAAAGCAGGTCCATACCACCTAAGAACCTTCAGTGCCTAATCAAAGTGGCAAGTTGTGCAGTACTAATATTGAGACAACATAAAAAATAGTGAAAAAATATTAGAATTGAGATGAAAGTTTCATATATGATATCTCTTACCTTAGTACCATCCTTTCCGACAACATAATTAAACTCTCTTTTAACTAGAAGGGATTCCAGTGTCCACTGTTCTAATGCACATTTCGGGTGCAAATCAAACTCACATTCATCGCACTTGTATGACCAGTTACTTCCCATCTCTTCACAATAATAACAACCAAAGGGCCCACATTTAGTAAGCAGTAATTCATGTGACTCATGCAACGCATGCTTGATCTTTTCAGGCCAACCCTTTGCCATGTTCTCAATCTCATCCTGTAACTCCTTAACTCTCTCCTCTGTAAAAGGGTATGCATCAGCACCATACGCAATCAATATCATCATCACATCCTCAGATACCATCTTGCCACTTGGACCTATAGCAATAAGAGAAGGAATTTCTGTGATTTTGAAGGTTTTATAGAGGAAGTTGCTTCTTGGGTCGTCCAATGGGAGCGCAAGCCAAGGCATGGAGGAGTAAAAGTCGTTGTATGAATCTTCATCCTGGTCACTTGAAACAAAAATTATTTCACAGGAATTAGGATATTTTAATTTGATTTTGTTGTAATCTTCGATCGGAAGGAATAAACGACCACACCAGTCTGCGGAGAAGTAAAGCAAAATTGTTTTTCCAACAAGGTCAGACACTGGTATCTGAAAAAATGGAGGAGCAATAAAGAAAACATTAATTAATATAGAACTTTCTTCTTAGGCGAATCTTTAGTGGTAAGTAGAAACATAGGATACTTATGTGATTCTTTTTTCTGGTTTAATATCTAGGGCTTATAATTTAAGAGGTTATTACAAAAAAAATAATGTCTTCCTCAAATACACTTGAAAAGTATTTACTACATGTTTATCTCACAAACAGGTTCTACTAATTGTGCTAACCATGTTGTAACCAGCTAAGAAACTTCAGTGCCTGGTAAAAGTGGCAAGTTGTGCAGCACTTATATTAAGACAACATAAAGAACGGTGAAAAAAGATTAGAGTTGTGATGACATTGCATATGTGATATTTATTACCTTAGTACCATCCTTTCCGACAACATAATTAAACTCTCCTTTAACCAGAAGGGATTCGAGCGTCTGCTGTTTCAATTTTTCTTTTGCCTTCTCCTCTAAAATTCCCATTTTCTCCTGCGAAAATGGAAATCCCTCCCATGCGTCCACTCCATGCTCCTCTATGATATCTGCACAATTATTTCTCAAAGTCTTCCCATCTGACCCAATCATGATCAAAGTTGGAAGCGATCTCAATTCAAAGTACCGTATCAGTTTTTTAATGCTCTTGTCCTCAAATGGGATCACAAGAAATGGCAATTTTGCAAGGGTATCATTGAAAGATGATTCTTCATCATCTAGAAGAATCGTCACGATTTCAAAGCTTTCACCATTTTGTTTAAGCTTTTCATGAATTTGGGTTAAGATTGGGGTGAATTCTTCCCATCCACCCAACCGTGAATCATTAAAATAGAGGCCAACATACTTTTCTTCAAGCTCAGATACTGGTACCTAAAATAAAAAATCATCCAACAAAAATATTAGATAAAAAAAAGAGGGGTACAAATCACCAATATCAAGAAATGAAAATAAAGAGGGAATTATAAAAGAAAATACTGAAATCAAGGTAAAGTAGCAGTATATGGTGATAAGAATGCACTTTAAGCAGTATAAAAATGTATCAAGGTAATTTTCAAGGTGTGAAACACGTACTCCTAGTTCACATGGTATTTAATTATCAAATTCACCTCTAAAAATCATGCATGTATTAATGCTAAAAATTTCTTCTAAAAAATGAACTTTATGTGGCTAACTGAAAATAAAAGAACCCTATCAATGATGTTATGTGCTTGTATACCAGAAGACCTAGTTCAGGACTGCTATAGAAGTTACAGAATATAGCATGAAGAAAGCACCAAAAAGTTGAAATGTTACCTTATCGTGGTTGCTTGACAAAACATAATCACGCTCTCCACAAACCAAAATGCTCTTAATCGTCTGGTTTTGCTTCTCAGCCTCCGCAATCTCTTTCAACTCAACAAACCTCTCAGGCGTGAATGGGTATGCATCTGACATGTGTTCCCTTACAAACCCAACAGCCTGTTCTGTAAGAAGATTACCATTGGCATCAATCATCACAAGAGTAGGTATCCCCCTAATCTTGAAAGTCTCGTCAAGTCTTTCTCGTGTTTTAGAGTCTGAAAATGGGATTGCAAGCCAGGGCATCTCAAAGAAGTATGAGGTAAAGGACACCTCATCCTCATCATGAGAGATGAAGATTACTTCAAGAGGTTTGGATTTGGACGTGAGGTTTTGATATGTCTCAGCTAATTTGGGGGTAAATCCACGGCAGGGCGGGCACCAATGTGCCGAAAAGTAGAGGCCGAGGGTTTTATCTTTGAGATCTGCTATATTCACCTATGGAGGATGTAAGTTGGAAATTGTAAACTTTTGGAAATATGATTATTTTCCTTCGACCTTTGAAGTGGGTACATGTACAACTAAGGAACCATTAAAGCAAAGAATAACAGAAAAACAAATATTATGCTAGGCAGCCAGTATCTAATGAGATATCAGAAACCATGCAATACAAAGGCAATTTTACTGGTTTAAGATTTGGCTCATACATACCGTAAAATGACTTCATGTTAAGTCAAAAGCAGAAACTATTATGTCTTTTTTTGTGGCAGTACTACCAGGAGAGGAAGCATGTAAAATTGGGTTTATCAAGTTTATAATTGGGTTAAAATTCCCTTTTTTTCTTTTTCTTTACTGAAGTGGTGTGAGAAACTTCTATATAACAGGCTCAATTAAACCCAAAATTAGACCACACATGACACATCCAACCTCTAAGCAAATTGACAAAGCAAAAGTGAGAATAATAAAGATTGCGATGATGTGTTGTGTTAGCAGAAAAGGCTCAAGTACATGTCACGAACTTAAATTGTACAAATCTGATCCTCTGATTTAACGAACTACCGCTCGGCAATGATTCAAGCACATAATCTATTTGAGTTTGAGTGCTAGAGAATTAGTTCCGATAGAAAAATAAATGTTTTATGCGCATTCCTATTATATAAAAAAAAATTGTAAACACATTTCATCCATATCAGGTCCTCCTGTTTTGGTAAAATTATGGGTGTGTTTGGTTACGCTTGGAATAAGCGTAGTTCGGAAATAAGAACATGGGTATGCAAACTAAACAAACTATGGAATAAGAACAAGGTCTGTTCAACTTTTATATTCTAATTCCACCGTTTTGAAGAATAAGGAATGAACAAGTTTCTCATTCCGAATTAGTTTGTTCATCCACGTGAACAAACACACCCTATATTTAAAATCTAAATCTAAAATACAGATAAAGATAAAAATGTGTGGGTGTCTGTTAAAATTTTGTTAATCACAAATCGACACTCTAAACTATTTGCTTAAAGGTTAATCTGCATACGATTTTGTAACATAAACTCTGTACAAGATTGTGACGCCGCAGATCACTACAATTGTTACGACCTGTTTCATAAAGTGCAATGTCAGTGCAAATTTTATATTGGTTCCGTCCAAAAAAGAGGGGTTCTGTTTTGGTCTGAGAAAAAAATACGGAGGCTTCCCCTTTGCCTCTCTCATTTCTCCCCAAAAAATGGCGACGGCACTTCTTAGCTCCGCCTCCCGTTCCTTCCCACTCGTCGTTCCGAGATGATTCCGAAGTCTGCGGCCGTGGCTGGATGTTGTTGGCAGTCCGATCCTCCGCCCCGTTCGGTCGATTCGAGGTTCTCTCCCGCCGGTCCATCCAGTTTAGCAGCGCCTCTTTCTTTCTCAGGCATTTAGGCTTATTTTCCTGCAATTTTTTTGGTTCTTCTCCTCCATTGATTCCTCTTCTACGCAATAAAATGAAAGTTTGACGAGAATTGAGAAACTGACTCATTGAATCTTCAAAAAATAATCTTTGGTCTTGGAAAAGGAGAGATCTAACTGCCTCCAGGCTCCAGCCATCAGCGTCTCATGCGCCTCCCTCTTCCAGCGCCGCCTCGAGTGACAGCTGATTTGGCTCCTCCAACGACTTCCAGTTATAGCGCCTTCATTTTCCAACGCCTCAAACGACGGTCTTTCTCCAATGGCTCAACCGGTTGTCTCTCCTATTGTTAAGAATTTGTTGCTAAATATTCGATGGATATTATGATTAATTTTACTATATGCAGTTCATTATTAAACTATGGGCTGGTGGGTTGAGCCAAGTAAAATTCTTGATCCATAGCTCCACGAGATCAAAATTAGGCATGTAGATCTAAAATAATATTATGATTTGTATTTGAATTCTTGCTGTAGCTGGAATTCTCAAATTAAATTATTTATGGCTTTGTTCTTAATATACCATAATACTTTTCTTTGACCTTAAATATGAAGCCATTGGATCAATTGTAGGAAGTATAAATGCTGGCATTTGGTTTCATACTTGGGTAACGAAACTGAAGGTGCTGTGCACATTTGTAGAATTGAAAACTACTCTGGGAGATTTCGACATGGGTGGTATATTGAAGGTATTGTTATTTTGGATTTTATAAGACATGTAGACTTCAGATTTCGGATTTTGACACTTCCATGGGTACTTTAGTAAAAAATTAAAATAAAAAAGGGTAAACTAAAAGAAATTATGGTGTAATCAAGCAATTTTCACCAATAATCACTCTTGATTTTGCAATTTAAAAAAAAAAATAGAAGAAACCAGTTGGTGGACAGGAATGGTCTTGCCAAATCCAACCTGTTAAAGGTGTGATAGCGCTATTTTGGTGTATTATTCAACGAGCTGTTACCATATTTCAAGGAAGAAGAGTCAAATTCAGCTAAATGAGGTGATTCCATACTAAATGGGAACTTGCACAGTGATTCCAACTGTCTTTTTTTGAAAATCACAGTGGTTCCAACTGTCAATGAGCTGCTTTCTCTATTCAAGCAGTCATGCAAGGTGTTAGTAGATCTCAGGAGCTGGGTTAGTTTCCCCTAATTTTTTTCATTATATCTTTTGTGGTTTGTGTTTAAGAAAATTACATAACTATTAATTTAGTCTGCTTCATCATAGGTTAATTTTTAGCTTCTTGAATTTAAAATCATTTTTGACGCTTCGCATTATCATTTTTAGACATATTTGTGTTAATTTTTGTCAACTATTGGTTGTGACCTATGAGAAATGTCTTAAGATGAACTAGACACTGAAGTTAGAATTTCCAAAAAAAATTATTGGTTTACTTTTAGCATTGATTAGGTTTTGTTGATGGATAAATTGAGTGCTGATAATAAGCAATTCAAGTGCGAAAACTCCTGAAGATATATTTGTCACTATCAAAGCTGATGCATTTATACTGGAGGTCTACTTGGTTTCATTTTCAATGAAAATGGTGTGGTATATGCCTATTTTTGTAAAAACAAAACTCTATGTGAGTTTTTCATTTGTTTTCTTTATTCTGATTTTTTTTTTTTTGGAAGATAAACATAAAGCTGAAGGTCTTTGCACAGAATACCAAGCACCAAAGCACGTTAGGAGAGGTAGGTCCATTTAAGGGATTTCTTTTTGCAAATTTTTTGTCAAGTTTCTTATAGAATCCCCTGATGTGGTTTAATTTGTAAAGCCACAATTATCAGAATAAACATTGTTGTGTTTCAAAAATTGATTATATAGAAAGCTGAGAACTGTACCCTCAAGGCCTCAACCTTTGACTTGCTTTTTGGTCCTAATATTTTTTTTGTTCATTTTGGGACATTACTTATTTATAAACCAAAGAGGTACAATATTCAGATTTATCAATCAAAACCCAGTCCAGATCTAATAGCCTGTGCTTATGCCATGGCATGTATCCCTCTTCCCCTTCAACCCTTTGTGAACCAGTAAGCTAATATTAACAAAGTACAAAGTATCAGTAATTGTGAAGGTCGTTGCTTAATTAATCTTAAAGTAACTGATTTTTTTTTCTTTCTTCTTCTTCTAATTATGCTGATTGAAGCTTGGCTATGTCCTTCTTGAAGTCCCCACTGCAGGTAAGCTAGAATATTTTGTTTGGAATAATTATTCTATCTAATTGTGTTATTATTGAGTGATCTTTATAGATACCATTAAATTTGCAAGTCACAATATATCATTTGGGGTAACAGATTTGAATCTGGAAATTTGTAAATTGAATGAAAAAATTAGCAAAATTGAACCATGTTATCAAAAATTGAAATCTTCAAAAAATTTACTCGATTTTATTTTTTAATAGTTATTTATGTGCTATTTAAATTATTTGTACCTTCAGCATACATATTTGTATTTTTAACTCATAAGCACTGAATTTGTATACCAAAATAGAATATTTGATTGGAAGCAAAACAAAACGTTTCAACTTCCAAGGATAAAATCGGAATTGTAATGAATTTATTATTCTTTAACAATAAGAAATATATTTGTGCTTCCAAGTTAGATGCATTTTGAAGCAAACACTCCACTTGGTACATCTGTAATAATCCTATTGACAGTGCCCACATCATGCTCCATTTTATTAAGATATTCATATTTTGATTAAATATTTAAAATATGTTACTTTTCTATATTTTATTTGTCCCATTTGCGGTGTTATTTTTGACATAAATGGTAGACTGCTCTCTTGATGAAAGTTTAATCAAGGAAAGAATTGAAGGTGCAACTTTTGAAGCCATCTTCATTCTTTGGTGCCTGCCCAGTGGCAACTATTTTTTTGCTCGAGTCCTAATTTTGGTTGCCACTGGAAATTAATTAGGCTCCATGAAGGGAAAAGTACGATATATGGATATGAGCTCAGCTATATGAGAAGGTGATTTGGACTGTAATTAATTTTTAATTAGATGCACAATTTTTATTGGTGCTATTTAATATGCAGCTTGCTGGTCCATGTAAGCTCAAATTCAGATTTGGACTGAAATAACTTTTCATTCATTGCCATCTTTTTGACTCAGGAAAAGATACGAGTGTTCTTCTCATTCTGGTATACAACTTTTACGCATCCTTGAGTCATAGGTTGGATACTTGGATGACAAACATTTTGAACCTTTCACTATCTTAATAGTAGCATATAAAAGAATGTAAGAATATCAACCTGCAGTAAAAATAAATGTAGGTCTTCAACTACATGATTTATTTGGACATACCTGTGACGCCATACTTTGTTAAAGTTGTAGCGTTTAATTTTTTTTTCTTTCTGAAATACCGCATATTAATTAGTAGTAGGCAATTGTTTGCCTACATCGTTACATTTTTATTTATGTTTTACGTAGTACTATAATTTTTGAATCAGGCTTCTCTTATAGTTGTTAAAAATATCTTAATACCTTTATAATTGTACAGCTAAGAAAAACATTTGTGTCTTCTTAATTCAGCTGTATAGAGCGAAGCTCGATGTGCCTATAAATAAAGATGTGTGGATGTCGGTTCTTGTTTTAGTTAGTATTAGTGCGACATGCTATTAAGACCTTTGATTTTTCGGCTCCGACTTAATATGGTCCTTTCTTTTAGATATATGTTAATTTTTTTTGTATTACTTATTGTGTTGTAATATGTGTTGTTTAGAGTTGCATTCCTTTTATGTTGCATTATTGAGATCCATTTTGATTATACTACATCATTTTTTGTCACATAATTTATTTCAACCTCTCTCTTATTTGCTTCTATGAGAAATGATGAAACGTTTTTTTTTTTTTTTTGTGATAAAGTAAACAACAACATTGTAACATTTTTAATATTTTAATTTTTTATGGTATCGTCAATGTACGTTTCAATAGTTCTTCATTTTAGCTCGAATTTAATTTTTTTGTTTCTAATATTTTTCCATCACATTACTCTCTTATTGTCGAATTACTTCACAAAAATTATGTCGTCAGTGTAAAACATTTCAACATATGAAGACATAATTTATTAATTCTACCCTATCAGTTATTACATTTTAAATTAATTACAAACATAATGACCTAATTACAATCAACATTAATTAAATGATAACATATTTAATTTTTATTACTATGTCTAATATCGAACGAAGCTCGATTAGTCCTCTAGTTTATATAAAAAATCTAAAAATTTTTGTGGTTTAAATTAGTGAAACAGGTAGTCCTTTGGGCTACTATTTTTTTCAAAATAGGTAAAAAGTAAATGGAATGGACCTGGTAGCATATTGGCAGTTTTTTAAAACAGAAGTTTTAAAAGGAAATGGAAAATGGAGCAATGCACCTTGAGTGAAAGATCGCAAGTTCGAAATCCGGCTGGGGAGTCTTTCATAGACATTTAATTTAAAAACAAGTTAGGAGACTTGACCCTAATTTATCGTAAAAAAAAAAAATGAAAAATGAGCTACCGAGAGAATATTCCTCAATGCCAAAAATCAACAGACCATATTTCTTCTAGACACATAATTTTCAAAAATCACCCAACAATTTGATCTTTGCGTGATTGATTTACTCATCATCAGTCATAATCCTTTGGAATTAATAATTTAAACGCCGATAAGGTGACACTACTGTTATAACGTTTTGAGGAACATACTTTATTATTATCTTTCACAATTATTAACATTGACTGAAACCTGTTAGACTATTTCTGGCTAAAGTAGGCTGACGAGCCTGTGCCAGGATGACCAGTTTTAGTTCTAGAACGAACAGTTCTAACAGGTCTGGAACGATCAGTTCCAGATTAGGACTGAGGGGTGCAAAAAAAACTCGTAGCTCGTGGCTCGTTCGTGTTCAACTCGACAAAAATTTGTATTAGCTCGTCTCATTACAACTCGAGTTGTTAACAAGCTAGCTCGTCTCGTCTTACTAAGGCTCGATATGGTAGCAAGATGAATTTGATATATGATTTTATTATATAATTCATTATATTCAGTATTCAAATTGATAGAAAAATATACTTATTTCTTAGACATGTAAATATTAATGTTCAATAAAACTTATGAAATAATAATATCAATAAAAAAATATTAATTAATTTACAATTTAATTACTTATAATGTTTTATAAGGGCCTGAAATACAAAACTTATAATGTTTTTGAAAATATCATAATAAATAGCAAACAAATTCGAAAAAAATGTAAAATTTGGTCTCCAAGAGTATTTCAATATGGTGATCAACTTGAACGGTTCGGATTGAGTGTTTGAATTTTGAATCTCGAAAAACGACTTAGTGAAAAATCGATGGCACGTGCCATCGATGGCAAGTTAGCATTCCTCTATATATGGTGATCAACTTGAATGGTTCGGACGTGCCATCGATTTTTCACTAAGTCGTTTTTCGAGATTCAAAATTCAAACACTCAATCCGAACCATTCAAGTTGATCACCATATTGAAATACTCTTGGAGACCAAATTTTACATTTTTTTTCGAATTTGTTTGCTATTTATTATAATATTTTCAATTGGAGGGCCTGAAATACTCTAATTATAATGTTTTTGAAAATATTATAATAAATAGCAAAAAAAATTTTAAAAATATAAAATTTGGTCTCCAAGGGTATTTCAATATGGTGATCAACTTGAACGGTTTGGATTGAGCGTTTGAATTTCGGATCCGTGCCATCGAGATGACACGTTAGCATTCCTCTATATATATATATATATAAAACAAGAGAATGGATATAGAACACTAATGTGTACGAATCGTCTGAGTCGTTTTTCGAGATCCAAAATTCAAACGGTCAATCCGAACCATTCAAGTTGTTCTCCATATTGAAAAACCCTTGGAGACCAAATTTTACATTTTTTCGAATTTTTTTACTATAAATTATGATATTTTCAAAAAAAACATTATGATTGGAGTATTTCAGGACCTCCAATTTGAAAATATCATAATATATAGTAAAAAAATTCGAAAAAATGTAAAATTTGGTCTCCAAGGATTTTCAATATGGAGAATAACTTGAACGGTTCGGATTGACAGTTTGAATTTTAGATCTTCAAAAACGACTCATGTGTACGGGGATGATCCGTACACATGAGTATATATTATCCATTCACATTATAATAATTGAGCTCGTTTATGTCTCGATTGTGGCTTGTGTTCGATAAGGCTCTATTTGACTAGCTCAAGATCGACTAAAGACAAGCTAGAGCTAGGGCTAGCTCGTTCGAGTTCGACTGGGTAGTCCGTTCCAGGAGTGGACGACCTTATGGACTCATATTAGAACGGATCATTCCAGACCTCGTCCCAGGACATGCGCCAGATTAGAAAATAATTTAGAAAGTGTGGGATGATTTTGCTTAGCATCCAAGTCATTGTGAAATATGGTAATAGGCTAAAAATGACTATAAAGGAATAGTTGATTTTGTGCAAAGGATGTGATATCTTTTATGATTGGTATTATAGGACACATTGTCTAATTATGACATTGTTTGGAAGCCAAGAAGCCATTGGTTCTCTATATAAGGGGTTGATCCCAAGGGACAAGATAATCATGAGTTTGCTGCATACATGCACTTATAACAACCTCTCTAGCCTCTCTTTATTCTTCCATCAAATAGAAAGAAATAGTGTTCTAGGTTTAGGCAAAGAGCACTAAAAATATCTTGTTCTTTTGGAAGACTTTCATCCAACCTTGGCGCGTAAAAGGACGTAGATGAGACTTTCCAGATGTCTAGAAGTTCAAGACTATCAAGATTATTGAGATCCGATGTATTTAGATATGCTTCCGCTCTTGATATTGTTTTCAGGTGTATTGGAACGATCCGGTCCAAGTCTGGAACTGCCCGTTCCACTACTGGTTCTACAAGTTGTTTGAATTTTTTATTTACTTAATTTGATATGTTAGAAGTTTTTTTTGAAAATATATTTGATATGTTAGAATTGTTAATTCTTTTGACTTTAAAAGCAAACCTAACAAATTCGACACATTGAAAAGCACAAGTCTGTCCAACAACTTTACTAAAATGCAAGGATGATAAGTTAAAAAAAAAAAAAAAAAAAAAAATGCATGATCTAATCTAAATACAAATTTTTTTTAAAAAAAAAAGTCTAGCTAGCAGACAGATTGTTGATGGTAGGGGAATTAAACTAGGGAGAATAATGAAATTTAATTACACCTGATCGCCATTGTTCCGAACAAGATAATCCCGCTCATTGCCGGAGAGCAGCCAGGTTATGTCATAGGTCTCACCACCATTTCCTGCCATCCTTCTCTCTCTCTGCTTTTCTGTTTTGACCTCTTTAAATCCTTATTCCTTTACTCGGCGCATTTCTATAATTCGTTGGTTTTAGAAAGCCCAGAGCAGTCTGTGGGCTTTTGGTGAAGGGGAAACTGGAGGCTCGGGTCGCTACTTATGGAGGCTTTAGGTGTAGCCAATAGACTCAATACTCGTGAAATTTTCTATTGCCAATAGATGAAATTATGTTCTTGCGTCGTTTTTTAATATTTCGCGGGGGAGGTGACACCGAGTCATTCTTTGTCCGGGATTCTACGTATCCCGGAAAAACATGTTTCTTCCTGTCAGCTTCGCATATTTTTAGGTTCTTTTGGATACATCAATAAATAAATAAAAATTATTAACAATTAATTTTAAATTAACAAATAATTCAAATAAATTTTGATTGAAAAGTTATTTTAAATTCGAAACTATTTAGAATAATTCTTTTAAATCCAAACAAATTTAGTTTTACTCGTAGAGAAATTACTCTCTTGATCCTGAATAAATTAATCAATTTTACTCTCAAACGATCTAAAGAAACTCTTACATAATAAATTTTATTTCATCAATTCAAAATAACGAAATCAACAAAAAAATTTGACAGTTTACAGACTTAACAAATAGCCGTTCTCGAACTTACTATGTCGCAAAACAGCTCATTCAATAGTGCATCACCTTTTCGTACAAACTTTAGACATGGCTAATGGTTACAAAGAATCCAACTACGAGGATACGTACTTCATAAACAAACGTAAACAAAATGAGGAATCGTACGGGTTTTTTCTAAATAGAAAAAAAGTAAACAAAAATAAGGAAGATGCCGTGCATACGTGCAGATCATTAAAAAATTTTAAAAAAAAAGGAGCAAAAAAGGTGTCCTTCATTTCCTCCTCAGAATTATCATTACTGGTGGCGGTGGCGGAGCCAGAATCTCAATTTAGGGGAGGTCGAGATAATCTCGAAACCTAAAATAATAATAATAATAATAATCGAAAAATAACATGATAATACTAAAATGTACAAAATAAAAAAAAATTATAAGCATATTTGACAAAATATTTGCCAAATTTTATTATGCTTTTTTTAGAAGCATCAATTTTTTTTTTTTTTTATGCTTGCATGTCGTTAGAAGTTACATATATCTATTAATTTAAACTCAGCTCTCCGATTTTCTAAAATTTATACATATCAACGATTTTATTATGGTTGACACATATTGAAAAATAAAAACATACAATTAAGCGTTGAATATTTGTATATTTTCCTATTACGCAATATAATATTTTATGTCGTCTTTCATCAAATTTTTACATGGCTAATAAAAAATCAAAATAAAAAAGCTAACCGTTGTTCGATTTAGGGATTTAGTATTATAATATTTCTAGAAATACCAACACCCAGATGGCCTCGTTGAAAATTAAATAGTATTATAATAATATAGAAAAATATTTGGTATGCAAGATAGCCTCGTTGAATATTAGCCAATATTAGATATAAAATCGGATATAAACCAATTTTATATCCGATTTTGCCATATATTATTATAAAAAATTTACCAAAAGTAATTTTTCATTTGATTAGAACTAAAGCTAGGTGAATTGGTTTCGAGTTTCGACTGACTTCTGGTTTTGTGTCGTATATTTTACAGCGCCTTTTAACGTTTTTGGGCTTGGGGGATCAATGTATTCAGCATCGTGAATTCAATTAAGACCCCCCATCAGAATCTCATTTTTTTTAACATGGGATTTCATTTCATTTCGTTAGAAAACTTTTTATCAAACTGAAGGAATTTGGTGTCACTTAGTTGAAATTTCTATGTAATTAGATCCAACGAAATTCTATGAATCAATACAAATGAAATGAAGTTCCACGTAAAAATCATCTTGATTATAAAATTGAGGGAAGAAATCAAATAACAGGGGAGGCTAGGCCCCGCCCAGTCCCCCTCTCCCTTCGTCGATTCATTAAATTATCCTTTTAAACTTTATTTTTTCTGCTTTATATATTAACTATAGACATGATAGTCACAGCGAAAATGTTTTTTTTTTAATTGAGAATAATTCAATCCATTTCGTCAAATTTGTCAAAATCTCTAGAGAAATGCTAATGTCCAATATATTAGACGGATGGCTCCGTCCAATACGATCATTTTCTAGATTTCAAATTTTAAACAACTGATCTGAATCGTTCAATGTAATCTTCTGTGACAGCCCGAATCCAGAATCATTAAATATAACACCCTGAATCGAGTTTAAGTAACATTTTAATAACTTTGTTATAGCGACCAGTGTATACAAGTTTACATTATTACCTTACAACCATTTATACAAAAGCACAAAGTATTTTTCTACATTTAACTTAATTCGACTAGAAGCTCGATGACTTTTCACAAGCCAAATAAAGTCTCAAAGCAAGTTAAGTACATACTACATGTTACATAACAAAAGGGACTAGTATACTCCTCACCACACAGCCCGCCGCTTGGCCCAAAACCTGGAACCCACAACCATTGTGGAAATAATGCAAAAGAAAAGAATGAGATAAATACAATTTATCTCAGTGCGGTATTCAGTTCCAGCCACACGAACAATCTTACATGCTTCGAAACTATTTACCGACTGAGGTAGAAAACACACAATTTGTATAAGGCAAATATCAGTACATTTTATAATACAATATAAGATGACAATATAAAAATGCAATGCAAATTAACCCGACACATTAATCAATTTGAAATGTCACGTACAATAGTAGCACAAAAAGTGTCTGTTGAGCTTGGTCAACTACCTAATACTAAGGCTGTTTTGATATTGATCATTCAAATCTGAACTGAATTTATCTCGAAGGATCCATCTCTCCTTGATTAGAGGAGACTGAGTATACAATAGAATATATATTGTATATGGTACCATACAAGTATCATTAATCTAGACAAATAAATAAGCAAACGGTACTAATTACGTGAACACTATCAAACCACGGATATAAGCGCTTATTCACAGAGACTGGCACGTTAGGGAGCTACCCAACGCCCAACCCAACCAGTGTCATTTCAATGTACAAGAGTACCAACAATTTTCATAATGCATTCAATTCAGAACCATTTCAACGTGAAATAATAATATTAACTAATATAAGCCAAATGATACAATTCAAATATACGTCAATTATCAGTTCAAAGTATGCAATGCGTTTATGCATAAATAATTTCTAACATGTAATCAAGTTGTGTGGGATCCGTACCTAAAAAGCAAAATGAAGCGAACACGCAAGCACAACAATCTACAGATCCTCAGTCGTATCGGCTACCCCTGGCTCCGATAAGCGACTGCTCGATTCTAAACAAAAGAAATTCTATTTAAGTTTTTATTCCAAAACCTTTAACTTTACATAATTAATTATTGACGACTGCCCCTAAATTTTTAATATTGGTGTAGGGACTTTAAAGATTATAGAGCCATACTTGATTAGAAGATAACTTAATTACTAATTTTCTAACTAATAGACATAATTGAAATGACTCGATCGTTTACTATTTGGGGCTTTAATTACCTAAGTCTATAAACTTATTATTATTTAACTATCAGTAAGTTGAGACTTAAAATACCAGAATTACAATAAATCAAATTTCATTTAAACGATCTTTTAAAATCAGAAATAAAGAAAATTCTATAGGAACTTTTAAGCAATTTTAGCACTAAAAATACCGAGCTTCAAAGATAACTTTGCACCAGTCTCAACTTAACACTCTAATTATATAATAGTAACAACTTTTACTACATAAATTTATGTGATAGTATCTAAAAACGTTTTGACAAAAGAAAACAATTTTACTTAACACTACTTTGCAAAAGAACCCCATTAATATAACACATTTTGTTTAGGTTATATAAAAGAAATCGGATGACTAGAAAATCTATTATTAATTCTCCTTTTTAAAAGTTCCATATCATGCTAACGAAATTCAATTCAAGAAAATTATGAAAAGACTTAAGAGTATAGGAAATTATAGGGTAGCCTTACCTTCACTTGAACTTGCACGTTGCCAACAAATACCAAATTAATCCTCAAGCGTGTTCTCTATTTATTGAAATTTTCCTAAACCTTTTTGGTGCGCTCATCATGTAAGAAAGGGATGAGATTGCCATATATATATACATGTAAAAAGTTCAACGTGTCTCATTCTTATTCCTCATGTATGTATATAGTCGTCCATTAATTAATTTTTTACCTTGATGTTTATCCCGAGCAGCAATTCTATAGAGTTGAGTCGGTTCAGATATTTTATTTTATGTTTTTATACTTATCTCTACCACTCGACTATATACATACATGGCAACAGATGGACCGTGGAGAATTTAGTACCAAGGGACACAAACAAATGGGATTTGAATGAATCATACATGCACGATTAACTTTATAATTGCATTCGTCCACTAATTAATTTTTTTTTAGATCCAGCACACTTTGTTTGGTAAATAACTTCTTTCAAAATATATTTCTTATGTATTCGAATTTTAATGAGAATTACTAGAAATTTCCAAATTTGAAATACTATTTTCGAGAATTTCTAGAGTCGGAGCACTAAATAATATAGAATGCAGAATTAAATTTAAAAATTCAAATAATAGAAAAACCTAATGTGACATCTTCGTATTGAAAACTTATAAAAAATAAAAACAATTTTTACATTTTTTTAAAAACTTTTTACTATTTTTTTGGTATTTTGGAAAATTCATGATACAAAGTTTATGAATCATCCAATAACAACGATTTTCAAAAATACTATGCATAGCACGGATGACCTTCGTACTACACATTCGTTCTTAAATTTTATACTTTAAACGACCGATCCAAATCGCCAAGTAGAAGAAATCCGAATCATGAGGGGGGATGATGACTGAGATCAGAGATTGGTTTGGGTTTAATTTCACTGGTCCCACATCGAATCGTACATTCTGTATTTGATCTGCAGCGGGTAATTAACCCCGTTTCGTTCAAATTCAACTACTTAACAAACATATTAATTCGCAAATTTTTTTATTAATACAACTATTATTAGTCAGACAAATCTATTTATGGCGACAATAACCGTAAAATTACGAGACGATCTTCTTTTCAGTTGAAGTTTCTGACTGGTCAAGTGTTTGGAGTGTCTTGAGTTTGGAGACTAATTATTTGATACATTAGTTTATCATCAGAGAATATTTACATTCAAGACCAACAAGTTCATCCAACTGAATTTTTTTTTTTTTTTAAAAAAAAAAAAAAGAAGAAAGCTGAACTTAATACACAAAATAATGACAACATCACCTAATAGAGAACTATTTTGTAGACGAGACATACATAAAAAGATCCATAATGAAAGCAAAATCTAAGTGGATAAATTTGATCTGGTGTTAAGCATCAATGCTACTCAACATACGGCATGACAACTACTGGTATCATATCACAATTCACAAAAAACTGAACTTGCGAGGGAAATACTAGCCTCGGAGAGCATAATTTCTAACAAGATCGTTCTCCCTACAGACAGTTCTCTGTATTTTTTTTTTTTTTTCTCGCTGATAATCCTACTCTCAGTTTACAGGTGAACTAGTTTCACACAAAAAACAACCAAATTCTAGAGCTAAAGGAAACAAGGCAATTCGACGAACTAAAATACTTGTTGCAATTAGAATAGACAACAAATGCTGTATCAGAAAGGATGGTACAAGAGAATGGAATTGAAAATTTCAAAACAGAGCATGTTGCCAAACATATTGTATCATTTGTGGCCAAGGAACTTCTTAGTGGTATCAGCTTTTAGCTGGTGAAATTTGGACAAAGCCTTGTCTACAAATTCGTCAATGGCATCCTCATACTTTTCGTGCATATAGAAAGCGACAAAAATTAAAGGAACACCTATCAAAAGAGGAGAATAAAAGAGGTTACTCGTAAGTTTCACACCGTACTAAATCATTCGTATCAAGCTGTTACAGCATACATAGGTAGCTAGGGATGTGGCTTAGTCCCTATAAACTTTCAATAATTTGTTGCTTTAGTATTCAGATCAGGGAGAAATGCTGTTCCAGAATCCAGAACCTAAGTACTGGTCAGATTCAGAATTGGTCCTTGTGCAACACTTTTCATAAAAGAAATTTGGAGGTTCCAATTATTTGACCAGACTACACATAGTAGCACAGTACTGTAACAGTAATGGCACGAATCTCAACACATAATTCAATTTCAGCAATTAACAAAAAGTACCTATTTTGTATGTTGTTTGCAGGGACAAAATGGCAGCAAGGTTGACAGCCAATAAAAAGAGAACCACCTATTAAACCATCGCATGAAAAGGAAAGAAACAAACAATTAGATAACCATAAATTGAGGATTTCTTAAAGATCACCAAATTTTTCCTTGTATTAACAAAGAACACCTGTAATCTATCTTTTCTACCAAATTTCCTTGATTATTTTGCAAGTGCTCATAGAAATAATGAGAAAGAAATTTATTTATATAATAAGTTGCAATGGACTAGAAAATATGTACCCGGATAAAAAGTGACCAATCCTCTCCCCTGCATATGGATTTTAGATTGCCAACCAAAGAATTCCAGGAAGAGGCAATTGAATATGCAATTTGGTTTGCCTTTGCTTCCGACACTTCAAAATTTGAAGCTTTGAGTTTCTCTACGTTGATTCCAAATCTAAAAAACCAAAAAATTAATAGTTGTGATTTTAATTTGAGCAAGAGATCTAGGCATGTAAGTGTACAGCAGGCCAAAGCACATAAGTATCATACAGGTTACTAACCTGACAGGTACAGTACCATGGCCATTTGATACAGATATGCAATCTCAAATTGAGCAACTAGAAAGGCGACATATGGATGATACATGGCATGTATCCATCCTGTATGGTCTATTTCCCTAATTGGATGATACATGACATGTAAGTATACAGCAGGCCAAAGCACATAAGTATCATACAGGTTACTAACCTGACAGGTACAGTACCATGGCCATTTGATACAGATATGCAATCTCAAATTGAGCAACTAGAAAGGCGACATATGGATGATATATGGCATGTATCCATCCTGTATGGTCTATTTCCCAAAGCACATAAGTATCATACAGGTTACTAACCTGACAGGTACAGTACCATGGCCATTTGATACAGATATGCAATCTCAAATTGAGTAACTAGAAAGGCGACATATGGATGATACATGGCATGTATCCATCCTGTATGGTCTATTTCCCTAATTGGCGGGGTTAAGACTGGTGCATACATACTGGCTCTTCAATATGTCACTTAGGAGAGTTAATTCCTATACATGCTCAGTGAAGTACTTGTTTAGAAGTGTGAAGTTGTTAAGTATTGCTAAAGAGTTCGAAGTTGCCAAGCATACAACGCAGCAAACTAAAAAGACAATGGAAAGACCGTGTAAAAGTGTAGTGCAGTACATTACATAATGAATAACAATAATAGTACTCCTTACATTTTAGAAGGAAGCATCCCATGTATGAATAGAAAGAGAACGATGAACTGCAGAAGCTTGGCAAGTGCAGTAGTGAAGGTATACCCGCAACTAAACAAGTGGTAATATATCCCATACAATACAAAAAGTGCTGCTATGCTCTGCTTCTTGTCTTTCCAAAGCACAGTTTTTGCAACTGCACCAATGTAATTGGGTTATTACTGCAGTCGCTTGTACCACCACATTAGAAGTAAATTTAGTATTAAAGGAAATACGACTTACCTTGTCCATTGCCAAGGTATGCAGAAGCTTTAGAGATGCTCCTTTCCAGCTTTTTATTCTGAGCTTTCAAATGAGGATATGACTCCACTGTTCTCCTTAAGCCCTCCTACATGTTTAGCACGCAAGTTATCATGTTTTAGGTAAAATGTTTATAAAGAACAGAAACAAAATGACTTTGACAGGGGAAAACATCAACAACTTAGTGAATTCCACTGTGCTTGGTAGGAATCGCAAAGTGAATTCAACTCCCTTGCAAAACAACAAATCACCAAAAGCCTATAAACAAAACCTGCAAATTCGCCTTTCCAAACAACCCACTCATTCTGTTGGTTATACATATGACAAATTTAATTTCTAAAAAATATGGTTATAAACATTTAATAGATGCAGTAAAGATTTTACTAGAACTAGAAAGTTTGGCAAAGGGGCTTACCTTCAGAGATACAATGGGCTCATAGCCGAGCTGATCTTTAGCCTTGTTGCAACTGAAAGTGCGGTTACATGTAAGAAGCCTGATTCTAGAAGGTGTTAGCTGAGGCACGCTCATGCCATATCGCGAGAATACTTTGTACGTGTATTCCACGAGGTGAGCCACTGGCATCATTACGTATTTCGGAATTTTTATACTAGGCCTGGAAGAAAGGAAGTAAAAATGAAAAAGGTGATGATTAGCAAGAAGATAGAAAATTACACATGCCACTGCCATTCCAACAGAAAATTTCTGAGATGGAATTTGTTGGGTACACAACTTGGAATCAGCATTATTGCAATATAGTCTACTGAGCAGCATTTGTTACAAGGATATACAGAATTCTCATAATTAAAATTTTGAGATGGGTAATATGGAGAAAGGGAAATTATTTTACACACTAAAGAAAAAAAATGTTGTTGGTGAAATTCAATGTAAAGATACAGAGTAGGCTTTATTCCTTCTGAACACCATTGTACTTTCGTAATGCAGGTGAACTTGCGAGTCGGATTCAAATTCACTCTTAAATACAAGTCAAATAATGAAAGGAAATAGCTTTGTCCTAAATCAAGAGAGAGAGAGTGAAGAAACACCTTTCTTATAACAAAAAGTCTATTAATTCATATAAAAACAAAACGTCATTTACCTCTCATATCCAAGGCCTTCCAGAATAAGTGACATAAACTCCCAGAACTTGATTGGCTCCATGTTTGTTATAAAGTAAGCCTGTGCAAAATTGAATTGTCAGACAAAATTTAAACCACAACAGCCAAAAAGAAATGAAATATTCGCTAGTTTCCACCTGTCCAGCTGCTTTCTTTGCTTTAGCTTCATCTGCGAGAGCTTTCTCTGCACATATGTGGCCGTGTGCCACGTTTTCCACGTAAGTGAAATCATAACAGTTCTCTCCATCACCAATTATGTACTGAACAAATAGTTTGGAACAATAAAGTAATCATTAGCGAATTAGGTAGAGAACATGTCAATTAGTGTAGCTTGCTCAAATTTGTATGTAATTATGTGAAACTTTTCATTTCAAAGTGATACGCAATAACCTGCGGCTTTTTTCCTCAAATTTATAATGATAAGAAAAACAGTAAATGTGTACCTTAGATTTTCCAGCCCGTGCAGCAGTGACTAAAGAAGGAACCAAGAGCTTATCACCAGGTCCAAAAATACTACTTGGCCGAATACAACATGTCAGAAGACCCTCTCTACCATTTGCTTTTATCACTAATTTCTCTCCTTCAGCCTTAGTCTCTGAGTACGAGTCATTGAACTACATGGGAAAAACAAAAATCATATGCCATAGACACAGAGACGGGTAATCTTATGATGTGTGTCCCAACTGTAAGTAAAAGCAAAGAAACTTTGAAATGGTCCTCCAAAACAATATTCTTACACCTGTACCTTAAAATTTTCGAAGCAGTATCAAAAATAAGACTCTTCATTTGTACTCAATGATTTGTTCCCAAAATGCAGTTGCAGCCATTGTGCATTATAAACTTAGTATTTACTTTAGCATATCAGATCAATTACTTGGCAAAGACCATAACAAAAGGACAGGCAGTGCACCAAAATTTGTTATATTTGCACTTTGCACCAAAAAAACACCCTCTGTTACAATCTGAAAGACAAAAAACATCTCCAAAGTACAGGAGTTAGTGGAAGTAGCCAAATCGTGCAGAATTTGGTGATTTGCTAATTTGACTTTCTTAAACGAAAGGGAAACTAGTGGCGTGCCCGCTCTTCAGAATAGATGGGTGTTATACGAACTTGATACCTTTGGTGGATATGGCGTCGACTCATCTGCATTGTAAATTCCATGAACGCCATCGAATAGCACACTTGGGGAACTGGTATATATGAGCCTCTTCACCTTGCAGTGCAAACAAGCTTCTATAACATTCTTTGTACCTACAAAACAAAAATACCAAAGAGTTAGACAAGAAATTAAATGTTTCCATATAGCAATAGTACAGTACCACTGGTGTGATCACTGGTACAGTACCAGTTTCTGATAACAATAATATGCAACTTTTTATCATATTCATATATAATATAATTGGGATTATTTGACTCCGAGCTACTACTGGTGTGATCATGTACAGTAATGTGCCATAGGTTACATGAATTAGAATATTTTACTTTAAAGAGATAAGGGATTTGAACTGCAGACCTTCTACATTGACAGAGTAATGAAGCTGGTAATTGTTGATGGATGAATCAGGCGCTGCCATGTGAAACACCACTTCTGCCCCTTCACAAGCTGCACACACAATGTCAAACCTATTAATTTGAAATACTAGGAAAGAAATCAAGACCAATAATCTAATATCACACACAGTCATAAATAACATCAGAACATACCAGTTATTAACACAGTTCACAATTGCAAGCACATTTTACCAACTACAACTACTAATTGCTTCAAAATACAACATCAACATAAAAAACCTAATTCATTGACAAAATCAAACAACGACGTCACCTTTGATAACCTGATCCTTGTTTCTCAGATCAGCCGAGCAATAGACAGCGTGACCACTTCGCATGGCCTCTCCAAGCAACCCTTCCTCCTCGTATGGGTCAAGCGTAATCGTGGGGCCCAGATCGGCGATCCGTACGGACCAAAAACCCGAGCGAAGAAGCTGCTCCACCAAATGGCGCGCCGCGAAGCCACGACCGCCCGTGACGACGCACCACCGTGCACCACTAGAGGAGGAGAGCGCCGAGGAGGCCGCGTCGAAGGCGGAGAGAGCCTCAGTCGCCATTTTGTTTTGTGTTGTGAGAGTTTGTGCAATTGTGAGGTTGTGTGATGGAGTTGTTGATGTGCGAACAATTGGGAGAGGTTTTGTTTATTTCAGAGAGGTTCGTCTCCTTCTGTTGTTTCGTTTATTTTATTTTCATTTTTTTATGTTTGTTTTTGTATGATGATGATCAGAGATCTGTGTTTGTTTTTTTTTTTATGAGGAGTTTGTTGATTCAGTTAATTTAATTGCTGGCGTAACAGATTTTACAGTGCCCAGATTCAATTGTATTGCTATGAGCATGCTATCATGTTACTGCACTGTTAGCAATTATGCTTATTGAGCATTTTTACAATATAAAAAAAAAACATATATTAACATCAGCAATAACACTTGAAATAATTGTTGATTACAAGTAACAACAACAAAAAATATCGTACGAAGGGTGATCAGACCATATCACTAGTTATGCGAGTGAATACACAATGGTACCTGCTTGGGTGCACCTTTTTTTCTATTTCAATGTAACATTCATTGTTTTTCAATATTATCACGATACTTTCAATATAATACTTTGTTTTCCAATATCTCTACTTTTTACTGTAACCAAGTTGTAACTTGTGAGTTGATACCAGATTAACAAGGTACTTATGCAAACCTTGTGTAGCACCTATCAAAAGATGAAAATATGTGAAATAAAACATGAAAATATTATAAATACTTCAATTTCAAGTCTTGGAATCACTGTAGAATGAAGCTCAAATCGTAACGGTTCAGCAACTGTTTTGTGCGCGATGGATGACATCTCAGCCCTTCGTCTCCACTATCTCTCACCTGCGTCTCCTCCTTTGGTTTTTCCGTTCGCTTTTCTTTGTGCCTTCTCCGTGTTGTTCCTTGGTGGCATGTCTGGTGTTCTCAGTTCTCCAGTGTTTTTGCCACAGCAGATCCGATTAATCTCTTTTGTCCAGTCAAAAGTATTGCCTCTTCTGTACTTTGCAGTCGCTCCGCTGTGTACGGATGCCTGTGGTAAGCTCTATGCATGCTCCAGAAGGATCTCAATGGGACTGTTGTCTTGCGACTTGCGAGGGTTTTCATCTCGCCTTCTTCTGCTCCGATTCTCGATTGAGCACGGCGATCTGAAAATCATTGTATCACCACAATAAACCACTAACCTCTCTCTATAGAAACTCTTCCGTACCTCTGCCCTTTTCTCTTTCTGAAGCCTTCTTCTTCCTTCCGAACTGCTCTTTCCTCTCTCCACTTGGATAATAGTTGTACCCTTTGATTTTGCTCGCCTCCGATATCGCCTTGCTGTTCGGCTGGTGTGGATTGGTAGATCGATAGATCGGTTCTCCCTCTTTATTTTAGTATTGCTCTCTCTCTCTCTCTACTTTGAAATGAGTACAAGTGAAAGAGAACAAGAGATGTTATTTATTCAGGCTTCAGGAAGTATTTTTCCAGGATTTCCATGAGGTCGTTTTCCGGGATTTTCAGATTTTGGTACTTGCTCTTCTCCTCATTTCTAATTTTTTTTTTTTGCTCAATGCTTTCATTAATTGTGTGGCTTCTCAATTTTTTTATTCATTTGTCTAATTAGCTAAATTGTATCTACACTGATGTCATTGAGCCACACATAAACAATCGGCTTTTGAGTACTGCTAATAAAGTGAACTGCTTTTTAAATAAATTTCAGAACTTTTATTTCCTTGCTCAATGCTTCCATTATTTTATTTTGCTTTCTTTTGACTTCTAGCTGGTGCTGCTAACTCGATGTTTCACATTAGATACTGCAAGCTTCAGTTCTGCTGGAACAACATGACCTTTAGAAATTGGGCCATTGCGACTTCTCTCCAAATGAAATTCAAGCAATTTCCAGATGTAAAGCCTGGCATCGCCATCAATTTAGCCATAATTTCCTTATAAGGTCATTTTTTTTTTCTTTCTAGAGATCATGGAGGATTAAGCTTTAATTTAACAAATGACATAACAATGTAGACTTACTTATGATACACACTGGCAGGATTAAGCTTCTATCATTTTAAAAATCATTTTCTGTCCAGAAATGATAGGGAAAAGGAAAAATATATATACGTAAGCATAAAAAGGCAGACAAAAATTATACCATGTAGGTTTATAGAAATTATGTTGTTCCTGTACATTTTTAAGCATCAATTGATCTTTTTGAAAAAAATTTATATGACATATTCTTACATCCTCCCAATTTTTTTTTTCGCTTGCACAGCTACAAGTGAGGCAGATACGTCTCCCTTTTCTCTTCGCAAAAGCTACAAGTAAAGCACACACATTTCATTTCTTACATCCTTTACGTGTTAGTGTTTATTTTATTTTATTTTTTTGGTCCCTACTTTGAATCGACTACTATGCATTTGTTCATGCTTTGGCAAAAATTATTTGTTGGAACATTCCTTAATGAAGCTTCAATTGGTTGCAATTTAGGTATGATTTGGTCTCGATACAAAACATGCTCTACTTTAAAATTGTGGTAAGCAAAATGTTTCTTGCGTATTTATTTAAAGTTGATTATTATCTTTTTTTTTTTAACTTAATAAATGTGACTACCTTCAGACCAGGCTGGTGTTATGACAGTATGCTCCAATTACTAAAAAAGAAGAAATGAAGTGTGTGTGCTGCTTTCTTATGTAAGCCTAAACGTCTGTGCTTTTGCATTAGGAGAAATATCGGGACATTTAAAGGTATTTCTTGATTTCTATGCCTTTTAAATTATGACACGTGCATAAAATTTGCAAAATGGCTTTTACAATAATTTAATAAAATATGTCTCTATACCTGACCATTTCATGCATGATGGAGTGGACTAGAGCATATCATGAAGCCAATTTTAGTTCTGTCTTTCGTTGTAGGTATTTATATACGGAGTAAGTACTTTATGTTGTAAAAAGGAACTGTGAGGATTAATTTTTCAAACAATTCCTGAAATTATTACTGTGTTCCTGGATTGGTTTCTTTGTCTCATTTGATTGTTTCTTTTATTTAATTTTTTTTTACAATTACTTATGTTAACTTCAGATTGAATGCCAAAAAAATTTCTTAATATTATGTTAAACTGATTTCTTTGCAAATTGTAGCAAAAATTCTAATGGCGCTTGAGGTACTTTCGCCTTTTCTCTTCTTTTTTCCTTTTTGGAAGGTTGTTATTATTGTTTTTTTTTCTGGTATTTCAATTTGGTCCAAAAGACTTCTGGTCACAATGTTAGGTAACTGGGAGTCATTGCAAGTGTGCATGAGCGAAAAAGCAAAATGCATGAATGAGCTGGTGTTTTTATTGCCCTTCCTGGTATTCTTATTTCATATATATCATTTAAAATTTGTTATGATTGGGTGAAAAATGTCAATAAAATACTAAATATATACATTTCTAATTTCGTCTGTAGGTTTGGATAAATACAGGTGTTGTTGGAAATGATTACTTGGTCTTACTTGGTATTCATGGTATGCCTAATAGTTTCTTTATCTTTTCCTGTTATTTTCCACTTACTGCGTGTGTTCAACTTACAATTTCAGTTCTATATGGGATATAAATGTAATATAACTGTCAAGTCGGGAAACTCAACAGTTCCAGTGTAGATGTGTAAAATGGCGTTTCTTTTGATAATTGTTGTTGGTACTATTTCATCATAATGTAATATAACTGGTGTTTTGTTACTATTTCATAATTGTAAAATGGCGTTTCTCTTTTTTTTTTTTCCTGTGATTTTTCTTTGGTTGTTGACATATTTTCTTTGTTTCAGGATTTGGTGTGGAGGAAAATGGAGACCAACATAACCTCTTCAAGTACATCCAGTGAAGAGTGTTGTGCTATTTCCTCTTTCTTTTTTGTTGCTCTTTCATTTTTCTGCATATTTCTTTTTTATGTCCTTTCTACTATTTTTACTCTAATCGCTAAACTTTAGTTGTTCAATTTATTTGTCATAGGTACTGTATTGGACCATGGAAGTGGGGGCTAGAAGAAGGGGCTTGAGGTGAAATCATTCCTTGCTTAACTTCTTGAAGCTTTAGTTATTTTTCTGGGTTTTTCACAGATGACATAAAGGATTTGTGGGGAATATTTATTTTGAGTAGTTATTAGATTTCTAGCAGTTATTTGTTTTTGTGATGCTATTCGTAGTTTATTTTGTAGGTATTTAATGGTTTGCTGATTACCACCTTCGTTAAGAAGAATGTTCATTTCTCATTTTGTTAGTTAATTAGTTTACTCATATATAGGTTCTTATTGTTATTCTATAGTCAAAATCTTTTATTCTTAACCTTATGTTTTTATATTTTGTAGATAAGTTGTGCATGTGATGGCATCCTAATTAAGTTCTTTGATTACTTCAGCTAAAATTACTAGGTATGACCTTTGTGCATTTTCTTTTACAGTGTTTGTATTTTATGGGCAAAGTAGTTGGTCCTTTTAGTTCAAGTGGAAGACATTAGGTTTGTGAGGCTCAAGCCGATTACAGCATGCCAGTAATGTCAATCTTCATATTACTGCTTTCAATTTCCTTGGATTTGTTGCTAGGACTGTTACTTTTGGTGATTATGGAAATAATAGAGAATAAGAAATTTATCACACTGTTATATAAGGGAAAATGGCATCACTAATAGTGGTGATAGCAACACATTGGTTAACATATATTTTACTTTTTGATTATGTTACTGTTGTTTGATAGTGATTATCCTGGTAAGCATATTTTTGGTATACATGAGATCGCACTTTCTGGTGACTATTGATTATGTTTTTGTCTGGTATCTAATTTTATTCTGATTAGATTGAAATCATGTCTTCATTTGTCTCATAGAGTTGTATTTTGGTGATGAAAACTACAATTGAGCAATATTATTCTGGAAATACTTTTTTATTCTATCAGACAAGACGGGTTTAGCACGTATGCGATGTTAGGGTGCCACGATGGCATTGACATGCACATGCCACGAGGCCGTCTTTATCGACTCTTGCTTGCATGGTGATGTCAACACTTAGTTCGATCCACTGAGGTATAAATAAGGCAATATAATCGCTTGAGATACAACACTGAGCTCGATCCAGTGTTATAGCTGAGTGATTATACTGCCTTCTCAATGATTTAACTATTCAGTTTCGCTGTAAGACAAAAAAAAAAAAGCTTGATGCTTTCCGGTGTATAATCAACTATTGCCTCCATATTGCTATAGCTTATCTTATGTTAATCTCCATATTCACTTCATAATTTATTATATTTTGTGTCCTCTGAATATAGACTGGGAAGAGATGTGGTGGACATAACGATAGATTGAAGAAAAAGTGCAGCTAGAAGAATCTGTTGAGTCATAGGTCTCACCAGGAGGTTGAAGATGCAGGCGACAGGGTTAGCATCTAATTTTGCAAGTAAGCCATACTATTTGTTTGCATATAGTTACTGCTCACAGTTTACTGTGAATGGTAAATTTACAATCTTAGATACATGAAACTTGGTTATTTCACTGGAACTGGCAACATTTCCTGATGGACAATGTGTGGCTTAATCTTAATTTTTCTAATAAAATATGGATTTTTTTAAGGAGCTTATAGAAAAATGGATTTAAATTTTAGGGATATTCTTTTGAGACAATTTGCTTTGGAGGGATGTTTTGAGCTTTAGAGGGGATTATTTGAAATTTGACTTTAAGATTAATGTTTTAATCTTTATAATCAGTCCTTAGGCCCATAAAGGATAGACCGATATAGACCTTAAGATTAATCTAACATCAGATCATGTCTCTGAGTACTACAGAGGTAAGATTCTACAAGTTTTCTCATAAAATAACACCCAAAGAAGAGATGCTCTTTGAATTTTCTTCTTTTCAATGTCAGTATTAGTAATCATTAGTTTTTCATCGCATCACAAGTGCACAATTTTATTCAAATTGATAGAATTACTTCACATTTACAAATAGAATTTTAAAATAAGGTAACAGATAAACGAAAGTGCAATTTTACATACAGTTGTCAAGTTCTTAGATTTACTTATGATATGTTATTTTACCGGTACATATAAGCTAATACTGGAATGAAATTTTTTTTTCCTTAATGAAACAATGATTTCTCTATTTTTTATTAGACATGATGGGTTTAGCATATACATGCAACCTTGGGATGACACAATACCATTGACATGCACCGTCACGGGGTCATCTATACCAACTCCTGTTGACACTACCAAGGACAAAAGCTTTTTATGTGTCATTATGATATATTCAGTTCACGGTACAAATGAGAGAGAATTCATGGTACTTTTTTGGGTTGTTTATTTTGGCTTACAATTTCTAGCTTCTTTAGAACTGTGTGCCCTTAGTTTATTTTGTTTGAGTCCATTTCTTTCCATTTTGTCATACAATTCCAATTTGGCCAGTGCCTTAAGCTTATTCCCTTTTATTTTTCAATTCCTTTCAGTTGTAAGCTTTGAGGTTCCCAAGTTGGCTACATTCTCTTTTCAGCCTTCGACAGAGACTGAAGAGAGAAGGTACCTTCAAAGCTTGAAGAGAGAAGAGCTATATATATGTGCTATATCTTTTTTTTTTTTTTGTGTTCGGATAGTCCTCCTTTTATTATGAAGTTTTGAAATATTCTATGAACTTTAAATAGAGACATAAAACCATCACAATTTGTTTTGTACATTCTTTACCTACGTAGGAAATTTATCTAATATTCTGATATTGGTCATGATTATAGGCTGCTGCAATGCGAAGCCCACAAAAAAGAAACACAATGCTCGAGAATATGTGCTTGAGGATTTGGAATCTCGCTCGAATGAAGAAAGAGGTGATTCTTATATTATTTTATTTTTTTACTAATTAAACACTTAAAGTTGCATGATGTTTTTCGTTTTGACCTTTTAGCGTGTTTTTATACCAGCTCGATAGTGGTAACAAGTAGGATCAACATTTTCCAAATCTAATAGTGTTGTAAATGGTTTCTGTTAGTGTATGCGCCAAGATTAATGGCCATCCCGCCAATTAGCAATTTGAATTGTATTTATCATACAAAAGAGGGAACAAAAATGTAACCACCAAATTTTCTCTGGTGCAAACACAGTGTAGGCATCCAGTTTAGTAGACTATCTTTTACTCAATCTGTTCTGGTTCAAGAACTAAATAATATGAGAAATCACACAGGTAGAAGGGGAGGAACTGTTATGGCTTTCAAAGCGACATATGGAGATTAGAAGGGTTAGAGGGGAGCCACCGCTGACATGTCAGAAGATCTGTAAGAAGGAGAGAAATAAGAGGCAGCTGGTGCTGACCTTTCAGCACTTGGTGAAAGCAGTTCACAAGCTGGTAGAATGACACGTATCAGCTTGATTGTTGCTAGAGATGCATGGGGTAACTAACATAAGGATGAAAAATTGTACATTGTATTAATAGTTCCATGTCAAAGTCAATGATGTTCAACACCAAAGGGTAAGAAAGAAAAGTACCAGCTCGATTGATGAAGGCAATTCAAGAGCTGGTAGAATGGTATGTACCAGCTCAATTGATGCTATAGAGGCATGGGCTCTCAAAAATTGGGATAAAAGATTGTACATTGTGTTGTAGATGCAAAGTGCTTCTCTAAAATTACTCTCCATTTGCCGATAAAAACTGATAGGAAATGGATGTTTGATTTAATTCCTCTGAAAGAACCCTTCATTTTCATTCTTATATTGTTGTTTCTTTTTTTTTATAGCAGCTTTAAAGAAGGTAAAGTGAGACGAGAATGCTGGAAGCAATATATTGATCAAATACTAAAAGCCGACAGATTATAATTCTTAAGGGCCCTGATATTAAGGACAAAAAAAAATAAAAAGCCAAGCTTCAATTTTTCCTGTTCGCCTCATATTTCCAGGTTCTCTATCTCCTCTATAAATTAGTTTAAACTTTTTATCCCTTTCAGACGCTGCACTTATTCCTCAGTAAATTGAGAAATTACTCAAAGAGGAAAAAGTCAAGACACATAACTTGCTAGGGTGGCCATATCAAAGCTTGGGCAAGAGGAGATAGCTTTGACCTCTTTGTAAATGTTAGGATCAGTACTTTTTAGAAATTTATATGACATGTTGTCTTTGGATATATATTTTTTTTAATAATTTTCTTCTTTATATCTACATCAAGTACTATTCTAAATTGCACTCGAACAAGCATCTGATATTCAACTCGCTATGGAATGACATAAACTCGCTATGGAATGAGTTTGGCAAATAATAAAGATATAAATATTTGGAAAAATTATAATGAATTTAGGATTGCTCGTGTATATTTAACTCATTCAAGAGGTAAACTTTTTTTTTTTGTCTGTTGTAGGTGTTCCATCAGCTGATTTGTGATGGTTCTTCCAAGATTAAATTAATTTGGTAGGTGCTCCAATTATTGGTTTTGACTTTTCTAAGAAAAGTTGAGTTTCATAGTATGGTGATTTACTTATGTGTTCTATGTATTTAATTTCGACTGGGTTCCAGTTTGGTGGAGATATTCAATTAGTTCTACCATCTTATCCAATTTGGTGGAGGTATATTGTAGAATTTGCTCTCTTTGGCATGCTATCTACGTATAAAATCAGAATTATAAATTATTTTAGATTTTCGTAGTTAACTGATCAGCAGCCTTGAGTAAACTTGCTTTGGTGCTTGGAAAAACTAAAAATTGGTTGAATTGATGTGATATTTATTTAATTAGCCACTATACTTGCATATATGTTGATGATAAGATGCCAATTTTAGCTGAAACCACTCCTTTGTCGCAGTCTCTTATAATAGATTTGTTGCTTGCTTGAGGATGAGATATGCATTTTATTTAGATTCAATCTCGATGTCCATTGGTCGAGTCTCTTACTGGTATTCTATTCTATGTGTAGTTTATATGTATTTTGGATTCAATCTCGATGAGATACATATTTTAGATTCAATCTAGATTCAGTCACTGTTATTTCAGTGTGTATTCTTATATGTGTAGTTTTTATGATTTGTTACTAATTGAATTCCGTGATTTGTAGGTGATTTGTTACGAAGAATCTACTCAATGAAAGAATAACTTTATGTGATCTTGAGATGGTCTAGCAAATGGATTACATGAGGTATTGTGTGTGTGTGTGTTCAACATTTAGTCATGCATTTGAATTTTTATATATTATTACAGTGTCATGTCTGTGAGCAAACTTCGATTCAATATCTTGCATCATTTTGGTAAAAATTGGTGCATGATTTATGTTGTACCTGACCAACAATTTGAAATATATTAAGACACAATATTAAATTGAATGGTTAAGGCTTAAAATCGATAATTGTGCTTCTTATTATAAGAAAAGGATAGTATATGAAATTTTCAAAAGAATACCTGTATTGTAACCTACTTCAAAAAGGACTGAATTGTTCATAATATTAGTGAATACATAGATATAATAATTTTATCATTGTATCATCTTAAATATATAATTTTGTTCTCATTTTAATTTCATATTTCTTAGGACATGATATATAGTTAAAGCGCAAAGATAACCTCATGTCATGTTAAGATTGCTGTCGACTCTTGTGATTTCAGTAATTATTTCTTTCATGTGAACATAACCTCTTTCGAGATAAAAGAAAGATGCTGCAGATTTCTGATCTGTATATTTTGTTAAAAACAATTATTGGCCATATAATTGAAAATGAGGTGGGAATTAGAAAATTCTAGGCAAAAAAATTTTGTAAATAAGCCATACAATTTAAGTGAATTAGAGAATTTCCACAACAGTTTCATGCTTTTTATTTGCCAATAATTAGTTTATGTACTATTTAATTAGCTCAATAAAAATTCTACAAGCTTAGACAGTACATTATTGAATTTGGAAGGTTAGAATTGGTGTTGTCAGTGGTATAGTCCTAATTTTTTTTGAGTATTTGTTATTTAATATGACTACTTTTTATATGAAATCTACTATCTTTTCGTGAATGTGAATTGAAAGGCAAGGCAATAAAAATTTGTTATATGTGATTTGATATCAAAATTTGATTGTGATATATTCTTTATCTTTCAGGAAGGGATAGTCTGTTGAGAAATTATTCAATGCCAGAACAACTCAATATGTTGTCATTATAGCTATCGCTGTGGCATTGAATTGGTCAGCATTTCTATGAAGAAGAATGTGCTGCCAAAGAAATTGTAGGTCTGCAAAACTTGATATCAAAATTCGCTCAGTAACAAGCATGACAATTAGATAAACGATCAATGTACTGAAATAAATAGGATAATCGCCTCATGTTAACCTTACATCGAGCTGCGTGATGCAAAAGCTAGCTAATATTCATTTTTTATGCTATTTTATTTTACACACTCAGCGATATAGAATCGTGCCTACATTTTTCTGATCATCTTGGATGCTCCAATTAACATCTATACATTTCCTGATCATCTTCCTTTTTTCCATTTGTTTCAAGCTAAATAATCTTCTGTTATAAAACTATTTCAATCTAAAAGTTAAAAATTAAAACTTCATCGCGCGAAGCGCGATGTATTAGCTAGTTAAATACAAACACAATTGGGTTGAAGAAGTATAGTCATTTTTCTATTATAATACAAGCAGAATATTTTAATTAAAAACGTGTGAGCTACAATGGAGAACGCTGTCTTTCCTTGTTTATTGGAAATCTGTTGCAAGAAACAAAAATAAAGCTACCAAAGTTAAGTTTGTTTTTTTTTTTTTTTTTTTTTTTTTTTGTGCTCAAAAACTTCTAATACTTAATCTAAGACAGATTATACGTTGGCGGGTACCTAACAGTAAATCTCATGTCATATGATAAAATTTTATTAGTAACTAAAAAAATATATTACTTTATGATTAACCCCTAAAGCAGCAGTAAAATTTGTTGCATGAAGATAATTAGATAAATCTCATTGAAGGTTTTTAACCAGAAATTATATACACCATCCATTACCATCCACAGGCCTAATTGGGCTTTCTAAAGAAAATAAGGCGTCCAGGAGTCTTCCAGATACCTAATTTCCGCGTTTTGATGACGTCATCAATTTTTTTCCAAAAAAAAAAAAATTTCAAAATTTTTTTTTTCACGCTGACGTCATCAAATGGACGGATTTTTATGTTCAGTTAAATGCGTTAAGGGATGAGTTAAACTTGTTATGTGTTCGGTTAGTTGCAACTTAAAATCCAATTTTTATATTTATTTGTTCAGTTAAAAACGTTAAGGGATGGACTTAAAGGTTTATCTGTTCAGTTAGTTGCATCTCAAAATTGAATTTTTGCATTTTTTGGTTCAGTTTAACACATTAAGGGATGAATTTAAATATTTATGTGTTCAGTTAGTTGCAACAAAATTTTGATTTTATAGTTTTTTGTGTTCAGTTAAACACGTTAAGGGATTAATTTAAAGCATTTATGTGTTCAGTTAGTTGCAGCAGAAATTTGATTTTGAAATTTTTGTGTTCAATTAAACTAGTTAAGGGATCAATTAAAATTATTTATGTGTTCAGTTAGTTGTAATCAAACATGTTTTAATAACCATGCATAATCATTACAGATCTGTAAAAGAGTTTATCACTTTTCTGTTCTTTCACACCAGTACTAATAATTTAAAAATAATCAAACAAATATTTATGAAATGCTTGTATATTAACACGCAAAAGTGAGAATATCAAAGATGAAAGAAAATACAAATGAAACTTTGCTTCAAGAAACGAGTCTGATTGGGTATTGAATTCTCCAAAATCAAGAACAATAAAAAAAGGAAAAATTTGGATTGAATTAAAGACAATAGAAAACATGAGAAATGACAAGAGCAAATAGCAAGATCTCCATTCGGATGAGTTGCTCAATATGCACGGCTGCGATGCTGAGTCAAAAAATTAGGATCTGGTATTATGTTCCATTGCTTTCCTCGTTCCTCTTCTTGCCTAAAATTCAAAACCCACGACAAATAAAAGAACAAATCAATGACAAATTCATGGACAAGATCAAACCGTGCAATAACCCATTAAATTATAATCTCAAAATCTTGATGCTTACGATTTGAAAGTGGATCTGCGGAAAAGAGATTGAGAGATATGAGGCAGAGCCCTTGGATCCAACAGGCAGAAAGAAGATCCCCAACGCAACAAGCATCAAGAACACCACTGTTTAGCATGAAGCGATTTGGGAGGGTAGAATGAGTATTTCGGAGAAGAAGATTGAACGGCGGAGAAGGTATACAGATCGAAGAGAGAAGAAGGCTACAGCTCGCCGTGCAGAATCGCCTCTGGTTATGCGGCTAGGGTTTGGTTTGGAATGATAGAAGAGGTTAGGATATAAATAGACTGGGCAGTCGTTGGGCCCAATTTGGCCTGTTTGAAGCCTATGGATGGTGCGGATGGTAATTGGAAAGATGGTGAGTAGTAATCAGAAATTATATACACCATCCAACTAAAAACCATCCATTACCATCCATAGGCCAATTAAGGCTTAATTGGGCTTTTCGGAAGAGAAATTTCACGTCCCAGGCTCTCCAGATTCTCATTTCCGCGCGATGACGTCATCAAAGCGCGTGATGACGTCATCATTTTTTTTTCGAAAAAAAAAAATTTTGAAATTTTTTTTTTGCGCTGGCGTCATCAAATGTAAAGATTTTTCTGTTCAGTTAGATGCATCAAGGGATGAGTTAAAGTTGTTAAGTGTTCAGTTAGATGCATCTTAAAATCGAATTTTCGTATTTTTTTGTTCAGTTAAACACGTTAAGGGATGAACTTAAAGTATTTATGTGTTCAGTTAGTTGCATCTCAAAATTGAATTTTCGCATTTTGTGTTCAGTTAAACACGTTAAGGGATGAATTTAAAGTTTTATGTGTTCAGTTAGTTGCATCTCAAAATTGAATTTTCGCATTTTTGTGTTCAGTTAAACACGTTAAGGTATTAATTTAAAGTATTTATTTGTTCAGTTAGTTGCAGTAGAAATTTGATTTCATATTTTTTGTGTTCAATTAAACTAGATAAGGGATCAACTAAAATTATTTAAATGTTCAGTTAGATGCATCTGTAAATTAAAACACTGATAATTTATTAAGAATAATATCCATTATTTCAACAAACTGAACAATTCTATTAATAATGACATCCATTAATAATAACACAAATCCTACACAGTTTTAACCATTACAAGCTAACACCATTCATCAACTCCTCCAATTTCTTCCGCGCAACTCTTCTCATCTTGTCATGTAATTCCTACATAAACAAAACAAAATACAATTAACACAATTCAAAATATTTTTATAACCAGGTTGAGAAATGAGGGGCATTGAGCCGATATTAACCATTCTAACCACTTAACAAATCATTAGGAAGCACATATCTGTATAGCAATTGATAGATTAAGTATTATCTCTAATTGCATTCCCAACAGATCCATCAAAAAGCACACATTTAATTTTGAGGCATCTAACAATGACGGATCAGATAACAAGAACTTCAATTTTTTGAGAGCATCGTTCAGAATTTCAATTTTTTTTTAGAGCTGTAGCACACATCAAACCATCAACTTAAAATCGACTAGTTGCTTCCACTCACATCCATTGATCCATAATAAAAAAATTCAAAATCATACCAAGCCATAAAGAATGGAGGAGATTCGTCCACATAGATGCATACCTGGGCAAAGAGCAATCTCTGGGTTGCCATCTCCATTTCTGAAAGGGCGCAGGTAAGGCAGCGCGCGCAGACATTGATGAGGTCAGATCTAGGGTTTCGACCAAGCGACGCACGACGACGTCGCGAGTACGGTTCGTTCGTCGGAGGCCAGATGTTGAAGGAGAAAGAGTCGGTGGTGGTGGTGGATGGGACCTCTTCCTTGAGCGTGTTTCGTCAGATTTTGGTTGTGGATCCGAAATGGTGGCTCTCAGGAATCGTTTCACCTTTGTCGTGCAGGATCGGCAGAGGAAGATCGAGGCTGAAGAATCGCCTCAGAATCGCCTCTCTCTCTCCTCTGGCTGCGGGTAGGGTTTTGGAGAGAGAGGGGAGGTTTCAAGTATATATGGAAAGGGGCAGGTGCTGGTCCATAAAAGTGTTTGGAGCCCATGGATGGTATGGATGGTAATCAGTTGGATGGAGAGTAGTAATTACCAGTAGTAATTACCGTTTTCAACTCCGGAGGGCGCAACACCTGTTAGGCAACCCATATTTAAAATCAGCCCCATTTACTGGGTGGTCGTGGGCTCGTTGCTTAAATTTTGAGGACCTGTTGGTAATTGTTAGGAAAAGCCTGCTAGTTCTGGCCCATATCGTAATTTCTTGTCAAGTGGAATTTGGGCCTTTTCTTCAAAAAAAAAAAAAAAAAAGTGTAATTTGCGCCATTTTTGCATAACAAAGGCATGAAGAGCCTTCTCCGTCCCTGATTTGTCGTTGCTTAGCTTGCAGGCCCGCCTGATTCTGCGTCTGATAGTGTGTGTGTGTGTGTGTGTTTTTAAGATTGGAATCGACAATTTCACTAGACACCAGAAGAGTTTACAAAAAAACTATATGGACAATCTTAGAAATATGTAAAAAATATAGCAAATACAACACAAGTATCAACAGCAACAAGACAACAGTAAAATTCATGTTGCATTTAACGTGTCTATCAATCTTGCTTTGAATATTAATCATTCTATTATCCTTCTGGAACCATTTATGGTTCGAGCCTTCGAGGCGTTTAGGCCTCTAATCGCATATTCGCGTGACATATTTTGTATATGTATTTTATTGTCAACCTTTATGTTGAAGCAACATGCATTAGTCTTCTTCGGATGACCCGACCAAAATACACTTCTATTGGCTCGTGAGATTATGATCAGATTAAATTACGGTACCAATGATCTCGCAAAGATTGTATTACAACTTTTTATAGCGTCATATACCACTAATTAAGCCGTAAGTTTCAGAATTGGGACCACGATTATTTTTTGTGTCAATAATTTCTTGTATTCTGTTCGCCTCTAGACGGTTCATAAATAATAAGGCATTGTCACTTGTCAGCTGAGATTATTTTTTTCTTTCCGAGTACTGTTTGCTTAAAATAACAATCGCTTACGGCACATCTGATTGGTATTTTTGCTGTTTTCATAATGGTAAGTTATCCGATGCAAAAATGGTTAACGACAACGACAACAACAATAACAATAACAAGAGAATCATTGAAAATCGATCTACATTGTCCAACATATATGGAACGTTTCCTATAAAATACCAAGAGGTGTTGTTTCTATTTTTTTTTTTTTATTATTAAAGGTCAGATGACAATTGTCACACCAAAAATTTCATTGAACGGAAAAAAGCTACATGTTACAAAGAAGTTGAAGAAAAAATGAAAAAAAAAAAACAAAAGAAAAACAAAACTTAAGAAAGCTAAACTGAGCTAAACTGGCAATGGGTCATCCATGATTTTACTGATCAAGAGGACCTCAAAATGTTTTAAGAAAATTATATGCATTTTTACAAAGTTATCTCGTCATCTTACCAATGGTTCGTTTCTAGAACATCAACAGGTGTCAGGTGGCATTCGTATGATGATCTTAGAAGTAATTTCAGTAAAGAATAAAAAATATCAATTTTTTGTTTTTTTTGATTGTCATATTAATTCCGGATCAATCTATTCCAGTAATGAAGTCATCACAATATAACGCCAGAAACGTTTTGAGTTCTTTCAGTCAACTTTTAGACTTTCTTTTCCAATGTTGAAATGTTCCCTAGGCGGCTAGGCCCCCATTAAGAGATAACTAGTCCAGAACTACTTCTAACGTGCTCTACATAGATGACAAGAAATTATATTATCTTCCAAATTAGATATAAGCAAGCAGATTTGTTCGCTAACAGTCATTCTAAATAAATAATAATTAATTATTATAACTGAAAGTAATTAAGCTGAATGAGACTTAATTTGATTGCTACCAGTCATTTTTATTTAATAGTATAGTATTTAACATCTATTTTGTTACTGAAACTCAAGTTTACTAACTTAAGGCTCATTTATCAGTAAGTTTTTCTTTGTCCTGTATCGGGCAAAGCACTAGGTTTATTGTTATGTAAGAAACCAAGAGATGACTGAAACCACCAATTGAGTGATGCCATCTAAGAACTTAAATTAGCCTCTTTAACCCTCAATATATCGTGATTAATTCATCGAAATGCATAAATTACCATGCAGGCTATGTAGCCTATATACAGGGTATCTAGTATCAATTAATCTATGGTTAGCCTCAATCAAACATTTTTTATTTAGCCCACATAAGTTCAATCAACCATAGAAAATAGTTGATTAATCTATGGTTAGCCCATTGTTCTATACATTAACAATAATTATATGGTGTTATTCGGTTTTTTAAACTGGTTTAACCTGTTAAACCAGTAACTACTCTGGTTCTATGGCCGGTTAATACATTGCTTGTTGCTTGATAAGGGATACGTTTTTCTCTGTTCCGCTATTCCACCTCTTCGTTGGAACGGTGGATGAGGGATCTCAGACTCTTTTTCAGTTTTCCATTCCACGTTTCGGCATAGCTAGCTCAAAGCAGGAACAGTAACTCCATTCCGCATTTCCGCTGTTCCAGTGAAAGCGAAATCGCCACACGAACCCTTATCCTTTCACGTTGCACTACAGAACATAGCTACAGAAAATCCTGAACAAGTTTGGTGTTGCGGTACCGCACTACTTCCCCACGACAGCTAATAAGTAAAGCCGCATAAATAAAAAAATACAAATATCTTTTTCAATTCAAATTCCCTCAAAAATCACGTGTTGAATAGAAACCAATGAGGATTCATTGAAGAGTCAGGGAACAGAAACAAATATAAAAGACGCAGCCAGAGGACTAATAGAGGAAAAGTAAGAGCGAATGAAAAAAAGGGCGATAGAACAAGGTGAGAAATTGAGCGAAATCTGCTCGGATTGAAGGGGATTGAGCAGAGAGGAGGTCGATTTGAGTTGTGGGTTTCAGTTTGGGAGCAAGAAAAAGGGGAGAAATGGCCGCTAGATCGGGTGAGAAGTCGAGCTTCGCTGTTGCGTGCAATCTTTTGAGTAATTACATCAAACAGAAAGGAGGCGTGGCTGATTTGGGTCTGGGGATTACTTCTCGCTCGCTGGAGAACTCTAAAGGTTTGAGCTTTGTTTAAAAATTTGAGCTGGGTTTTAAAGGTTTTGAAGTTTTGTGATGAAATTTGACAGGAAAGGGTTTGTGGGTTTTTCAGGTGAGGCTGAGACAGTGCAGAAACCAGCTGCTATGAGCTTATTACCTGCTATGGCTGTAGCAGGAGAGAAGAAGCAAGAGATAAAGGACAAAAGTGCCATGGATCTGTTTCCACAAGAAACTGGTTTTGGAGCTTCTGAGTCTCTATCCAAATCCATGTAAGTACATGGAAACTTGTGTATTTTTTTTTATTTTTAAATTTCAGTTTTCTCAGCCTGAAGCTTAGTTGGAGAAAGAAATTAATGCACTTCTTTTGATTAGGGAAGTACAATATGTTGCCTTACTGGTATTGCTAAGAAAAATAATGATCTTTCTCTGAAGAGAGTAAAAAAATAGAAACTTATGTTAACTTTTTTTTCCTAATTTGAACAAATTAGTAGGGAGAGTGGTGGGCGCTCCCAATTTATTTCAAAAATAAAAAATACAAATAATAAATAATAAAAGTTGAACATATTAGCTGGTAAAAAACCTAAATTTGCCTGGTGGTCTGAAATAGGAAGCCCCTATTCAAAAGATTAGCTCTTTTGCCCTTAAAAATCAAATGATTTGTTGACATATGTTATGATATCAACATAACTTCGTTTTCTATTTTTAATAGATTTAGGTTTAATTATATATTATACTGTACATTTTTCAGTGAGCTAGACAAGAGTCAACTGACAATATTTTACGGGGGCAAAGTGTTAGTGTTTGACAATTTCCCGGCTGAAAAGGCCAAAGACTTGATGAACATGGCAACCAAAGGTACCGCTACTTCTCCAGCGGAACCGACCAATAACACACCAGCACCTGTCCCTGCTCCTGCTCCAGTTCAGAGGCCATCTCATGCCGCTGTTTCTGGTAATTAATTTTCTGTAAAAATAAGAATATTTCAAACTTTCTGTTACATATTCTCTTGCAGAATCTCAAATGTTTCTTTGAATCTATTCTAAGTGCTTTGGTTCCTGTATTGTAGATTTGCCGATTGCTAGGAAGGCATCACTCCACAGATTTCTTGAGAAGAGAAAGGATCGGTAAGAAATATCTGCTATTATACTCAAATAGTACGTCTTCTTTCAATTTTTCCCCTTTTTTTAATTCATATTTTTCCTTCTCTTCAGGCTTAATGCTAGGGCACCATACCAAGTATCCACTTCACCTGAAAAGCCTTCCTTGCATAAGGAAGGGGAGTCTCAGCCATGGCTCGGTCTGGGCCCGCAAGCAGTCAAATCTGGCCTGAGCCTGAGCTCAGAATGTAGCCAGTAGGATTAGTTTAGTTAAGGATATCTTATCATTAGAGATCTATATGTGTTTGATAATGGATTATCTAACAGTTGTAATGTTGATTGAGGCTGAATTGTGCTGATATTTCAGTATTCTTTTGGCATGTAATATTTTGTGGTTAATTGATGAGGTGAGTAGGGTTAAGAAACTCACTACCCTGTTGTGTTGTATTCTTGTGACTTCTTTTGAAGACACCAGGAGGTTATTAATTGCATGTTGCATCGTAGTTATATCGTCTAAACAATTTGTTGAGATCGAATACGGAGAGAGGAAGAAGAAAGTTACAAAGATGAGTTATTGTTTGAAATTAAAACCAATTCAGTTTTGTAATTTTGATGAGCCTTCTAAAAGGTCAATTAATTCCAGTGCACGTGTTTAAAAATTTGTGTGTTTCCATAATCCTCTAGATCTAAGCCGAAGAATATAAAATTCAGTGTGTTGGACTTTGTCTGAGCATTTGTTTTTACTTTCTAGCTAACTTGAAAACGAATTTCAAATTTTTTAAATAGGCTCCGAGTCAAATTTTATTTGTTTACATAGGCTGGGATGATGCACACAGTTTTTTGGATTGGACACGCAGCCTCTGGTTCTTGGTTAACAATATAAGATACCGAAACCTCAAATATGAAATTATTTGATAAATTTATATTATTATTAAATAAGGAATGATATTAGTCATGCTCGTTAAAGATGAAAGTTGGGGATTTATTTACAATGAGCTAACTAACAATTTTGACTGTATTTTTTATTTTAGAAAAAATTAAAATATAAAAAAAAACACTTTTTGACACGTTACTTATGGATCGGTTTTTATCAATTTTCATATAAATTTATATGTCGTTTGAAATTTCATCTAAAATATTAATTCTGAACCATTGTAAATTTTAAGTATTTTGATGAACTGTGAAATTATAAATTTCATCACTTTCTATGCGCATGATAAGTTTTGTTTATATGTTGGACTTCAAAATTTATTTTTTATAATTGTCAAAAATGTCAAATTAACAAGTTATTAAGACATCTCAATTCTAACAACAAACCTACCATTGGTATTAGCATAGGGATATCTCCATAATATGAGCACGATCCCTTTATAACTGGCCAAAATAGAAAGTGAAGCAAAAGAAGTCAAGAAAATTGAGAGAAAAAAGGAGGGATCTCTTACCAATCGCCTTGAAATAGTAAGTACCGTCTGCTAAAAAAAAAATGCACGAATATCCCGCTAGGCATATACGACAGTGATAAATATTTTTCCAGAAAAGAAAACATATCTAGGCTTTGCAAATGCAGCGGTTAGTCAAATAAAACTTTACTTTTCATTATAAAGAACCCTGACTCTCGTGTTCTATGTTCTACTTTAATTGATAAAGTAATTTATAAGAGCACTAACTGATGGTAACTAATAATTTGAGAAACTTTTCTTCAGAAAAGATCAAACCACTGAGTATTGTATATTCTATAAAAAATGCCCTCTTTTTTTTTTAGAAAGAGCTAGATAGAGGCTATCTAGGTATATAAAAAATGCCCTCTTGCAAAGGGGGAAATAAAGAAAACTAAGACTCTGATCGGAAACAAATTTGAAGTTGATTACGGTGGAATTGATTTCAGTGGAATAGAAATGATTTGATTCTAAAATGAAATCTATTGATCAGAAGAGTGATAGGAAGAATTGACGGGAATTCATCAATAACCATAGAGAGGGATGATCGGACGCTCTAAATCAATTCTCACCAAATTTCTTCCTTTTAAATGGGAATTCAAGATGGGATTTGAGGGGAGTGAATTCCCATCAATTGAACTCCCATGATTAAATTTTTCTGCTTCCGATCAACGGATTTGGACGGAATCAGAATTGCAATTCCAAATCCCACCTTAATTTTGCCTTTCCGATCAAGGCCTTAACTTAATTTTGCCTCCATTTTATGTAATTTAAATGTTCTAAAAGCAAGGATTTTGTAACAGTTTTTTGGTTTTTATCCCCAGATTTCTTTTTAATCACATGTTCTAACAAGTAACTCGTCTTTTTTTTTTTTTTTTTTTTTTTTTTGAAGTTTAAACGGCCAGTGGGCTTAGTAACTCGTCATTTAACTACATTTAATTTTGTGCTAGAATTTTTTTCAACAGAAAAGAACTATATTTTCAGACAGGACCTCAAAAGTTCTTAAGCTCCTGTTGCTATTTTGGACAAAATTTTGGAGTAACTTTCATCAAATGTTACTATCTTTGGATTTAATATATAATTTTTTTATAAAATGGTCATTCGACTTTAATATGACCCCCACAAATCACCTCCGTATTTGTAGCTTGAAATGTGTTTTGTGTCAGAACTTATCGGAAATCCAAAAAAAAACGTGTTAGTACGTACGATTGAGAAAAAGGACTCTTTATGTGTCCTTTCACTAGTTAAGTAGTTAGGCTTTCACATGCTCTTGAACCTACCCTGATATTTTTTCTCTTCTAGATTACCCCGATATCAATGCCCAAGTCCTAAAAAAGAAGTTATAAAAATAATTCGATGTAGATCGGAAGTTTCTATGAAGTTGCCTACGGGCTTATGGAGTCAAGGAAAAAGATAAAATTTTAAAAATTAAAATATTATTTGTATATATACAGAAAGTCATATAGATGGTATTAAGTTTGAGATTTGAAATGGAAAAAAATGTTCTGCCGTCGGAATATTTCCTTGCCGTACAATATGACAATCTTACCTTTTCATTTTACTTCTTAAATTAAAAAATTGAATTCACGCAATTAATCTTGTTCATATTCATGTGAATGCATTAAAAATAAACTTTTATTATTTAGAGTTTAGTTCATACTGAATCAGGATATAAAAAAAATAAATGCACTAAATTAATTTTGCTGGCATATTTTGGCTATATTCTTCTAGCATAAAATAACAAACTCATCTAATCAGAAAAGTTTACGTGAAACATTCATCTTAAAAATAAACGAGATCAATGCTTTAGTGTGTTTATTAGTTATTACTTTTCAACTTTGGAATCTAAGAAAAAATATAAGATCATTATATTATGTAGGTACTCGTATTCATATACAATATCAATAATTTGAAGAGTCAGCATAAGAGTGAAAATGTAAATTCATGTTTCAAAGGAAAAATCACCCACGCCAAGTTTTCAATCTTTTTAGAAATAATGCCAAGTGTTTTTCTTATTTTAGTTACGTCTTAACTATTTTAGCGTGGTATTATGCCAAGTGTTTTTCTTATTTTAGTTACGTCTTAACTATTTTAGCGTGGATACCAATACCACTGCAATACATGTCCTTCCTTGGTGATGGATATTGGTATTGGATAGTGACAATATACCTAGCAACCTACACAATGTCGGTACAAGCAGCCACGTCTCTCGAGCCATTACCGCACCCATCTTACCCCATTTGCCAAGTACACTAAAACGTGCCCAACTTTGTGCAACCTACCCGCCTAAGTTACAATTGGCCGTGGCGTCCAGCAATATCTGACCGTATAAAATACAATACAACATAGCGTGTATAAGAGTATAAATATTTATAAAAAAATAATTACTACATTCATATAATTAAATAATTAAAGGAGAGTCTAAAAAATTAATATATTCTAATATTATACTAATAGTTTATTTTATTTTTTTATTTCTACTAAATTTTTTCGTAATATTTTCTGATTATATAGGCTTGGTGTTTTACAAAACATCAATAACTCGTATTTCGAAATCTGAACTTTAAATCGACCAATCCAAAATGTGATCTGTATATTAAAATATAGAAATGGCAAAATCGGATATAAACACATCTAATCTTCTCTATCCGGATATAAACCCCTCTAATCTTCAAAATCGGATATAAACCCCTCTAATATTCAAAATCGGATATAAACCCATCTAATCTTCAAAATCGGATATAAACTCCTCTAATCTTGTTTAGTTTGGATGTAAACCCTTTTTATTATTTTCAAATATATTTTAAATATAAACAATAAAAAAATTAAAATTGTGACCCAAATGCCCCTATCCATTTGTCCATCTTTCCAACAATGCTCTTTCAGAATTAACGATTTTGCCTCTTCCCTAATTCCCTCCAAATCCCAGTAAGAAAAATTTTTGCCAGTCAAATTCTCTCCACAGCGGCCATCATTATGTTCTCTATTCTAATCTCTTTTTTTCTCAAAAAAAAAAAAATATTCTCCTTGTTCTATTCCTTTGTTCCTGGAACAATGCCTTTAAGATAAAAATTAGTGTAATTTTAATTCAAGTACATCTAATTGACGTAATTTTGCTTTTTGGACGATATGTTCATATCGTTCTTCTTCTTTCTTTTATGATATTATAAACCTCTTGATTGGTTCTCTGTTTATACCTATGGTCGTATCAGCCAAGATAACATGCACAAGCGAAGCGTGAAAAACATTTTATAGTTAGAGACTAGTGTGCTCAAAACCAATATATTATATATATGTATGGTTTCAGGCTTGTAATGGTTGGAATATAGAAATAGAACGCTAAAAGAAAGCTGGTCAGAGAAATAAATAAAGAGGAGGCAAGAGGGCAACTCAAATCCCAGATAATGCAGACGGAGAGGGGAGATGTAGGCAGCTAGGGATATTTCAGTCAAAATCTTAAAAAAAATCTGATTTCTTATATTTAAAATATCTTCAAAAATAATGAAAAGGGTTTATATCCAAACTAAACAAGATTAGAGGGGTTTATATCCAATTTTAAAGATTAGAGGGGTTTATATTCGATTAGAGAAGATTACAGGGGTTTGCCAAAAATATAATAAGAAATCGCATTTTAAACTTTTTCATAACGTTCTCTATTGTTTTGGGGGATTTCGTAAGATGGCCATTTTTAAATGCAGAAAGAATGATTAAAATTCTTAATATGAACAACGACTTTCAATTTCAAAAGTCCGAAAAATAATATAAAATATAAAATATTGATTTTCTATTGTATAATTTTAACATTAATGTGTAGTTCAAATTAGATATCATAAATTGACTTTAGAGATATGAGTCCAAAAGCACCGTTGTCTGTCTTTCTATCACAACTCGACCAGCTCGCAATTGTGCCGACTCCGCCAAATGAGACGTTGATTTTGCATCACAGGACTGTATTTACAACTGACAACTTACAAGCTAGCCTCCAAAGACGATGTAGCCAGGTATCACGGTCAAGGTCAGTATTTGTGGGAAAGTGTACTGTAATTATTTTCTGTATATTTCTAAAATAACATAACTTCAACATTATGTCTGGTTCGAAAAAGCCTTAAAACATCGACTTTATTATGATGGCATGTTGACAGATCTCCCTATGACCATCCGTGTGAAGTTGAATCCTACTGATATCATCACTTAACTGATTAAAAATGGTTATATTATGATATCGCGATTTTTTTTTTAAAAAAAAATAGTGCACGTATAATTCTTTTTCTTTCTCAAAAAACAAAGTCAACTTTTGACTAGTATATTATTAATGATTTAATTAAGAGCAATTTTAAATATCAAAAGAAAGAAATCTATTTAAAAAGCTTTATGTGAAATAGAATTTAGATTGTTTCATAGATACTTTGAACTTCAATATAAACTTTCTAACCTCGTTTACTTTTACAATGTGTTTAGATGGAGAGGCAGAACACACGAATAGTATTATTTCAATTATGAATAAGTTCAGAAAAAATAACGACATTACGCTATTCCTGCTGTTATTTTTATTGTTCGGCCAACAAATTGAAACTTTGAAATAGTCACAAATCCGAGTTAGTAACCATTCATCAACCATCAGAATAGTATATCATCTTTAACATTTCCCTTTTAATACGATCGATCTTCTCTCTGTTGTTCAGTTATACGAATTTTGTTACAAACTACCCGTGATGTTTCAATCGTCTATCTAAACTAGGCGATTCAAAGTCAACCTGATTACATATTTATCATATAGGGTGCGTTTGGATGGGCTTTGAATAAGGGATTAGGAATAAGAATTGAGAATTACCAAATTCCATGTGCATCCTATTCTTGAGCTTATTCAACGTTGTTTGTTTTTTGTTGGATAAGAATAAGCGTTGCACAGAAAACAAAGTTGTCCCTGTTTATTGATATCCAACTTTATTTATTTGGCGCAACCATGATTGATTTTTGGCGCAAGCTTTCAGTTGGCGCCATTTGACAGAGATTGCAAAGACTTGCGCCTTGAATCAGAGTTTTTAAAATAAATAATCAAGCAAACATACAACCATTTAACACATAAATTAAACAAATTGATATTCCAACTAGTTATGAAAACACTATTGCACTAAAAGGAACAATCACTGAACCAAGAATGATATGAAAATTAAGCAACAAATATTGAACAACATTGAACAAGAACAACACTGTGCTACAATTGAAAACAACAATATCAAGCATCAAACAAATCAATTAAACAACACTCTGCTACATTGACTTAAAACAAGACCAGTACATTAACAACAAACATATTACGAAATTCAATGTCTGCTAGCTTCACTTAATCACAACTCCTAGATATTATTGAAAATTAAAGAGTCACTATTTATTAAAGGGGAGAAAAATAATACCATAACAAGGGAACCATTTCAACTCCATTCTTACACAACTCACCTGCAATTGTTACACTAATCTTCCACATCTCACCTGCAATTCTGTATTTCAAAAACACCCAACAAAATAATATCAAGATACATGATAGATACATATGAAAAATTAAATTCTACTACGGAGCGAAACATAGAGATGAACTTCTCCAGGCTGTGAAGGATCATCAGGTTCTTACTTATTATTCTCTGTTTTTTTTTTCACTTTTATTTATTTTTTACACTTGAACCAGTAGCAGAATATGTAACTATTAAATAGATTTTCTGTAAAATCTATTTTGGGTTTCTGAGTTAATTTTTGAAAAATCTATTTCAGTCTTTAACAGATAATTTCTAACCTACCCATTTTAATACCTTTCTTATCCCAAGCTTCTTCAAAATTCCCAAAAGAGATAGATATCTTACTATAGCAGTTATGTCGAAGACCGCTCAGTGCCGCACTTCATTCATCTTTCACCATGACCACACCTTGAACTCCACAACAAATCTTTGATTTTATCTCTCAGCTCACTCCCTCTTTCAGCATCACTGCGCCTAGAACTTGCCCCCCTGGTATGTACACGAGCTGAGGTGGAGGGACCATCAGTATCGGAGGCATCACTTTCATCACTAGAGACATCTTCTGGATATATATCATCATCAAAGTTTGGATGTTCAATGAGGAAGTTATGAATTACACAGCATGCAAGGACGATGTCGATCTGGAAGTCATACTTGTAGTGGTGCATATCTTGCAGAAGTCTGAATCTGCCTTTCAGAATGCCAAATGTTTTCTCAACGACATTGCGAAGCTGGGCATGTCGGTGATTGAACAATTCCTCACCATTTTGGTATCGATTCTCCATCCTGCGTTGTCGAAAGGACGCCAAGTGGTATAACATACCACGATAGGGGCTTAAGAATTGGTGCGTATTAGCATATCCGCTGTCCACAAGGTAATACCGTCCTTCTGGGACCGTAAACCCTTGCTCCAAGGCTTTACGCAATATGAGGCTATCGTGACCGGATCCCTCCCAGCCAGCAAGAACTGCCACAAATCTCCCATCAAAGTCGACTGCGGCCATGACATTTTGTGTCACATTACCCTTCCTGTTCCTCCAACGTTCCTTGAATTCTTCATGGCTATCAGGAAATGCAGGGATATGTGTTCCATCTATAGCACCTAATGCATCCTACAGTAACCAAATAATTTTGTATAAGTCAATTTCATACTTCATTTAGTTTACCGCATAAAAGGAAAAGTCAACAAAGCTGTTAGCCCAGATAATTAAGCTAGCAATAGCATGGTCCTGGATTTGATTATGAAGTTGATTACATGGACCAATATTAGGGATTCGATTCTAATTAACTCAATGAAAATGTGTAACTAACGAGCATTTTCCAAATGCTATCTTTTGTTTACTGGTAAGGAATAACTAACGAGCGGAGAATTGAAAAACTTTTGCTATGTGTTTTGTTTATCAATCAACGAGCATTTTCCAAATGCTATCTTTTGTTTACTTAATTATCAAACATGCTCAGGAGTACTTTTATATTATCCTGTTCCGAATGAAAATGTTCTGACTAGAACTTCAAATACATGCTGGATAATGAAAATGTGTAATCTTGTACCTTGAATGCATAATATTCTGTCCCTTCTCGCAATTTCGGATGTACTGGTGCATCAGGCCCTGGTAATTTGATATAATCACGCTGCATTCTCTTTACGGCAGACATTACCAAATGTATGTATCTCCAAATCGTTTCTTCAGAGTGCTGGAAATCCTCCGCCAAATTTCGCATGGTGTCTCCATGCCCAATCATCTGAAGAAACATCGCCACACACTCCTCAATCATGACATCACCCTTGCATTCTAACCCTCGGGCCTTAAGTTCATCACACAAAATTCTGATGTTTGATGGGTTCATACGGTAGTGGTTTCGACATACTGAAGGCTTGCTCCTTAAGTGTGTAGTTATACGTTGAGCACCCGATTCTTCTCCCTCGCGCCTCAAATATGTCCAGTCAATAGCACACTTCACTGCTGCAGTGTACCACCAAAAAGCTGCTAGATATTTGCGTTGACGCTTCCTCCGCCTATTTTCATCCAAGTTCCGAGGCATTGCTATCAACCCTAGTAAAATAAGCAATTAACATAAAAGTTAGTAATTTTTTAGGCAATTAACATTACAGCAGATTAACATTACAGCATATTAACATTATAGCAATTAACATTACAGCAATTAACATAAAAGCAATTAACATAGAAGGAATTAACAGCACAGCAATTAACATAAAAGCAATTAACATAAAAGCAGTTAACATGAAAGCAATTAACAGTACAACAGATTACTTAAAATTACTGCATAATACTTCAAGTTCATCGCTTAGTAGCCAAATTGTACTTAAGAGTACATAACATACTACACCTACTGAAGTAAACTAAATTAATACATAACTTAAATAAAGGTATAGAGAACCTACTATCAACCCATCCAAAGTAAGTCCCCACACCCTAGGCCAAGCATCTAACAACAAACCCTATCCCACAACATGACAAGTAAACCTAACACCCTACAAACCGACAACAGACAGTGCAATCATGACGCAATGAAGTGCATCAGAACTCTGGTGGTGGCTGATAACCATAATTGTATCCACCTTGATTAGGGAAGTTGGGATATGTAGGCATTCCAGCATTCCTGGCCAGCATGGCAGTAAACCCGTAGGGGTTATTTGGGGCTTGAGACTGGTTGATTGGGGCTTGAGACTGGTTGCTTGGGGCTTGAGACTGGTTGCCGAAAAGTTTCGTCCCATTCAACCAATTTGTAACCATCTCCTTTGTAGCCTTCAGAAACCAGATTCTTCTGCTGAAACTTTCAATCTCATGCAGTATATAGTCGTGTTCTGGACCACAAGTGTACCCAAAATCATGCATTTTAGTAATGCATTGGTCCATTTCATCCCTATCCTGCGCGCTATCTGATTTGATGTTGCCAACGATCTCTAGGCCGACATCAAACAGTTTCTGCAGTTGGTCCTCCTTTCTGTGGTACCTTTCCCGATAAATTTTTCCCTTGTTCTTCCTTCCAGAGTTGCCTTCACCAGCAGACTCATCAGTGCTCTTCCTCTTGGACCCAGAGCCCTGGGACGTAGGATAGGTTGTGTGAGAGGATGATCGACGTGGAGGTGAACTAACATCGGTGTCGTTGGGGAACTCCTGAGGCTCATCTGAACTTCCTTGTTCAGATTGTCGGCCGCTCCTCTGGGGTGGTGCAGGCAGAGGCAGAAACTGTTGAGAGTACTCTTCTTCAGGATTCCAGGTTGCCTTGCTCCTCTCCCCCCTAGAACTTCGACCGCCCACCAATGGGAGCATCTGCTCATACCAAATAAATTTACCCTTCGATGGGTCAATGTTAGGCAGAAGAAACCTTGCTTTGTCACCTTTGGCCTGCAAATAAATGTACACAAGTAAGAAAGTATGATAAATGATACTAAGAAGAAAATTCATATAAGATGAGTCAAATATAAAATATTGAAATAGAAATTTCGCACCTCCACCATCTCTCTATACTCCTGCTCATTTGGTGCTCCTGGTCGTTGTTTTTCGGCATCCCAGTTGCCACCACTCCTCTTTTCTACTAGTTCATAGCAGATCATAAAACGTTCGCGGAGCACTTTCCATCGGTTATTTAATTTATCCTTGGTGCGTACAGTATCAGGTATTTTGTCCTTGAATAGTTTAAGAATCCCCGACCACTGTGTGGAGGCAAAGTTTAACCCAACAAGACCATTTTCTGATGAAAATTTCTTGACACACTGGAGGAGGATGTTAGTTTCCTCAACAGTCCAATCTTTTTGCCGTTTGGGATCAAACAGAGCATGGGGATTCTTGTCGCTCGTAGCCTTGCCCTTCTTCTTCGATGAACTTGAAGCGCACACTAGTTCCATTTAACTAAACCATTTCATTGTGAGTTAGGGGAACTGAATGAGAAGTTCAGTTTACTGTTAATGATAAATTGCTTGCATTAATTTATCCTATAACATGAAATACAAAATTTTATCCCCATAGTTGTTATTGAAATCTAAATTCTAAAAGCACCTAATAGTTTCATTTATTGATTGGCATATGCAATAATTAAGCACATCAGTGTAGCTCTTCTTTTAATAGTGTAAATTATGATTGTCCTAAAAGTATTATGTTGTAAATACCTACCAAAACGAAATTATGAAAAAGGAATACTGGAACCTAAGAGCTTAGGTTAAGTTTATGCATCATTATACAGTGGAAGTACCTATAGCGCATAGAAAAAAATCGACTGATCAGAGTCCAGATTAGAATAAAATTTTACAAAGACAGGGCTGATATAGACCCTTATGCCTATTCCATCTTTTCAACAAAACAATTATATCGGAAAGATAACAACAATTTACAGCTCAGATAGAAAAAAAAAAAAGAGAAAATCAATTTGTCCCTTTCTAAAAATTTGTACTGCTACTATTTATTAATTACAGAACATATTAACTCTAAACTACACAAGATATTGGCACAGAAAGACAAATTGACAGTAATTAATACATGATTATTAGTAAATATAAATGTCTGTAGTTAACGCTAATGATTGGTAGATCTACAGTCATAAGTACTTGTGTAAATGTCCCAAATATCTACAGATTGTCTGTGGCAATATCGTCATTAAATGTAATAATTAGCGTTAACCACACACAGTTAAAGTTAGTAATAATCATGTGTTAATTGCAGTCATTTTGTCTTTCTGTGCCAATATATCATGTGGTCGGAGAGTAATTAAACGTGTGTAATAACTATCTTCAAAGGTTTACAAGAAGAAAGAAGAAAAGAATCGAAACTTAAATACGGAGGAAAAATTTAGGAACTCACCAACAAATCGGAGCTCTTCTGTCTCGGCGTACGGTGTACAAGTCGATGGTGCCAATGATTTCGTCGATTACAGCTCCGATTGAAGCAGATCTATCAAACTTTACACGAGCAGAGCACTTCTAGGGCTTCGACAGGAAGAGATAAGAAATGGGTGTTCGGTGGAGCAATAACTTTTCTCTCTCCTCGATGGGTTAAAAGAAAAGAAATGTCGCCAGAATTTTTTATTCATTTCCACAGCTTTTTTTATTCATTCCCTTCCTGTCCGCAATCCTAATTCGAGCTTTTTGCAAGAATAAGAATACGGGCCTGAATAGGCCTATATTCCCTATTCAATATTGGTTTGGAAACATAAGAATAGGCCTTATTCTGGAATTAGGCTAATTCGCAGCCCATCCAAACAACCCCATACTTATTCTATGGCATACGAAATAATATATTTACTTAAGATTATATGTGTTGTAAAATACGTATAATGGTAGAGGAGCTAACTTATTTTGGCTCATATATTTTGAATAATTGGTAGTGCAAATTAATAAGCTTATTTGATCCAAATAATATTATTAAAATCATAGATAAATTCACAAAAATTACAGTTTGAATCATCGTGCTAGCTAAGCAAATTCAAATCCATCCACGTTAATAAAATAATAACAAATCACCGGAGGTGAGGTCGAATCCTGTCTCCGTCATTATTTTATGGGTGAAAAAGAAAAAAATGCTTAGATTCGGTCGCAAGGCAAAGAAAAGCATGTTTTGAACGAGGGCCTGAGTGGGCCCACTCTTTACCTGCCTTTTGGATGCATACCCAAGCAAAAACTTATTTCACATGGGCCCACAAGGTGCTGACCAAATTATTCTAAGGTTTTAGGATTTACTATGGTGTTGTTCTTGTGGCCTAACGAATTGTTTGTTTACTTGTTACTCTGGTACAGATTGTAGATGTATAAAGATTGGATTATCTCAATATAGTTTACACGACATGAGAATGAGTGAATTGTTCCAAAATAACACGACGTACATTTTTTTTGTATATTTTGGTGCAAATTTCAAAGTAATATAGTTTGTGTATTTTGTTAATTGTAGGAGTCCAGAATTTGAAGCCGATAAATATCAAATATTGCTCGTCAAAAGAATTTCAATCTAAGTTTAATATGTACATTTAGTTCAACAGTCAATTTTAATTCTCGAAAGTATCAAGTGCAAATGTCAGTCCTTTACAAAGAAATATGAAAAATAATTTTAAAGGAAAGACAATGTTAATATCAATATAAAATTAAAAATTATTTGAACTTGATAGTAAAAAAAATTGTTGATATAAGATAATATATAATTTCTATTTCAAATTTATCGATGTCATTTTACAAAGAAATAAGAACACGTACATATAAACTTTCTTTGTTGATATCTATGTAATATTTTCTACTTCCTATTTCTATTTCTTGCTATTTCAGCTAACTTTTCTGATCTAAATTATAATACAAAAAAGTTATTTTTCTTGCTTAAAAAATATTATTTAAAAAATTAATTTGCAGTTCAAACTTTCTTTTAAAAGTCCACACCTGTGTTTAGCCAAAACCACACAGGTTATAGAAAATCCCAGGTTGCTACAAAATGCCAAAGCGGAGAGACCTTTCCCGAAAACTTGAAAACAGGGAGCGTGTGGAGTAGTGGTAAAGCAGTTGTTGGACTCCATTATCTACTCTGTCCTTTGGATTTTCTAATACGTGCTCTGAATATGAAGTGTGGCAAACTTCCAATACTGCTATTAGGTTATCCACTACATGGTCGAACACACAGTATACGGCGTCAAAGATCAAGGAGAATTGAACCTGTGGTGTTTGTTTATGGCCACTTGGTAAGACAAGGAGAGAGAAAGTTGAGCACATGGAAAAATAGGAGTTCGGAACAGAAAGATGCTTCAGCTTGGCAGCGACTCTGCCTGCCTAGCGATATTTTAGGGAAGCAAATTAATATTCGATTCTTTTTTTTTTTTTTTTGCGCTAAAAGTTTTAAAATGATAGTGGGTGTTTTCAGAGTGATTTTTTTTTTTTCAGGGGAAAATAAAATTATAAAATTGTTTAAATATCAAATGTTTGGATAACTGAACTTCAAAAGTAAAGATTCGACATTGGCTGGACTAGATGATACAGAAAATGTAAAGATTCACTTTGTTATTGAGTTTTAAATTCAGGTAGAAATTAAATAATTTTTCTATCCTTTTTTTCTAAAAAAAATGTCACCTCTCAATTTGTATATTATTTGTTATTCTCTTGATCTCTTCCCGTATCTTATTTCCTTCAACTCCGAAGATAGCCCTTTAATTTTAAGAAAACTGTCCGGTACACTTTTTATAATTCAAGTCCTCATTGAAACTAAATTAAACTAGAAATAGATACGTTAATAATTTAAAAAGTACACTCTTTAGTGTCGTACTTTTCTAGATAAGTAACCAGGCGTTGATTCTCGTTTAGCTCATTCTATCTACAGCATCCATGCATCCTATTTTACAATTACACCTATCAAAAAAAAAAAAAAAAAAAAGATACACTGAAAAGTGAATAAGATATAACGCGCCTCAGACTCACTTCTTTGGACAAACCTTAACCTATGCAAACCTTTTTTCAGCCCAGGCTAAGAATCCACATGTGAGCCCATCATCAGTTAGAGTGTCCATCCTTGCCAAATCAACTTGCAATCTTTGTTACACTACTAAAATGTATCAGCCAGCATTCCTGGCTGTATACAAGAAATATTTAACATATAAACTAAGTTTGTTGCTGGTACACACACCCGACATTTCTCACTTTGTTTTTGTTTTACGTTTTTAAACTGCAAGTCTGCAACTACATGTCCAGCTGATCAGACAAAACTATGGTGTACCACCATAGGGTACACAACATGATAACAGTACGTCAGTACCGTTACCCTGATCGAAGCTTGCTGTAATTTTATTGTAGTCTTTCTAACTGGTGCCATCTTTCTTCACATGCTGTTCTACTACTTTTCGGCCTCACTTGTTTGAAACACAGTTGATGTGTTCCACCAAACAGTCCAGAAAACAACTCCAATGATAATATAATGTCCATTTTCTAACAAAGTCCCATTCGCTGAGGAAATAACAAGTAACAACCATAAATCTCTTGTACAGTAGAAAATATGTGCTGAAACTGTAAAGATACTCATGTCTGTTATCCTTCATAGCGTGATATAGTTCAATAATAACGCTACGCCAAATATTATTATTGAAATGAAGCTTATCATTGTAATTACAAGAAATATTGTGCATTGCTATTCTATTACAATGATTTCCAATTGTAGCAAACTCGTTGTGAGACCCAAAGCAGCAATCAATAATTAGTGTTGCAGTTTTATTCCCAAGCACTAATTATTTTCCTGTAATAAATATTGTGTACAAACAATATGCTATTATAATTATTGTAATCTGTTATCCATCATCGAGCTGATTTGAGTGCAGTATCTGAATTTAAATAACCTAAACAATGTTTTCAGTTTTCATCCAACAACCTAAAATATAATAATAAGAGAAATTTTGCAGTGGAATAATTATTTTTATATGGAATGAAAAACATAATATTTTTCTCAAATTAATAAACAGTTGCAATTGATTAGAACTCAAATCAGACTGAAAAACAGATCCATGGCATAATAAACCTGAAAATAATAGTTTTCTTTTTCCCTGAATTGAGGCCTCAAAAAAACCAAATAAGTCCGAGCCACTATGGTAAAACCAAGCGTTCTTGGGATTTCTAGCGCGCATAAAATTATTACCCTCCAAGCAGTCATTTCAATTCTATGGCTTCGATGTTGGACTGCACCAGTATTGCAATCTTACCAATATGATTGAATTTTCTGTACCATATCACAAATGAAAGCCTAGTTGTGCAACGTGTGTTCGGAAATCATAACAGACTTAGGTTTGGCCGTTTGGGAGTGGGGTACACAGAAGGACCTTTACATAGCAACTCTGTAATTCAAGCTGACGCTCAGAGAAAATATACTGGTTTTGTGGCATTTGGCATGGTATGATATTTCTAACAGAACCTCAACATGGTTTCTTTGGGACTGTACAGACAAAACTTTGTTGTGCTTTATTTCTGTTTTCCATATTTCAGGTGTGTGATCGGAGACCAGAATATGAGGCATTATCATTTTCTGAAAGAGAGTTGCAAATTTGAGAGAAGCTGCAGTAAAATGAGAAATGCTTTTGGATGAAATGACATTCCCAGCTCCCCACCAATGGTTTCTTACCACATGGCTTGGAGGCTTGGAGCCATAAATTACAAAACATTTACAACCATATTAATTTTAAATTGCCAGGATACTGGTAAAGTCCACCTCTTACCATAACAGTTCTCAAATAAATATTGCTGGCGGTTTCCCTTCCGGATTTAAGGGCAGAAAACGGCTTCCACTTTGTCAGAGCTTCAACAAAATATGGTAGAATTTTCCGTTGGCTTCTAGAAAAGCATTTTTACTTGTCGAACTACATGGAATCAGTCCTTGTCTTAGACAACAGTTATCATACGCAAGCTATCCACATTTTGAGCAGGTAAAATGTAAATTGATTGGCATATTGACTACTGGACTTTCAAGTTGTCAAAGATATGAACATTCTATTATTATTTTTTTTCTATAACAGTAAGATATGAACATTCAAAAGACTTCTGTCAACAACTCAACATAGTAGACCCCTTGCTTTCTTCAAAAAAAAAAAAAAAAAAACTCAACATAGTACACGAAATCTGATTAAAAAAATGGAACGGTAATATATACCCACTGTCACACTGGCACTGAAATTAGAATTGAGGTCGTATTTATGGGCAAGCTATCCACATTTTGAGCAGGTAAAATGTAAATTGATTGGCATATTGACTACTGGACTTTCAAGTTGTCAAAGATATGAACATTCTATTATTATTTTTTTTCTATAACAGTAAGATATGAACATTCAAAAGACTTCTGTCAACAACTAAACATAGTAGACCCCTTGCTTTCTTCAAAAAAAAAAAAAAAAACTCAACATAGTACGCGAAATCTGATTAAAAAAATGGAACGGTAATATATACCCACTGTCCCACTGGCACTGAAATTAGAATTGAGGTCGTATTTATGGGCTTATATAAAGCCCAGAGAATAATAATCCATTGCAGAAATCCAAACTTGGGAACTATATGGCCCAATTCATGTTCAGCGTTCTTTGGAGAGAGATTCATAGCGTATAGACTGATAGGCTCCATGACTCCATCAGGATTCAGGACCATCACACAACGTTTTATCTGCTAAGTGCGAGGTTACAAACTAAATATTAGTTTCAAAGAAACCGCACCTTGTTTTCTATACCAGTTTTAGCTTTTGATAGTACAACACCTTTTTGGGAAAAGCATAAAGACAACACTCGCTCTCAGAGAAATGACATTATGACACCTATATATAGTACGACATCTTTTGGAAAGTGAAAATAAACACACAACGAGAAAAGAGGTTGATACAAAATGAAATTATGATTCATTTGATATAATGAACTTTAGTAAATATATTTAATTTTAGCAACTGCTCATAATTAAGCTTCCATCATAAACTATAATAAATAATACTATATTATCTCATATATAAAAACTTTTATTTAACATAAAATTTGATAGTTTTCAGATAATATCTAAATATTTAGAAAATATTTAAATTCCGCAAAAATTAATATACCGCTAATTTATAGAGAACACATGTTTATTTTTAATAGAAGCCATGAATCTTTTTATTATTATTAAAACAATTTCATTAAAAATATTATAACAGGAGCCACCTGTAGAAACCCAATCATTTTATTATATATTAGAAAGTTGCACAAAAGATATTCAGAAAATAAATTTGATCAAACCTGTATGCCTACTCTCCTGACTTCCTGATCAAGACGCTTTTAAAAATTGTTCCAGCATTATATTCTCTCACCAATTATTAGTGCCTGCGATTTTCACTTCGCCAGAAGTATATTATAAACAACAAATCTAAAAAATTTATTGGAGATTCTCCAGCACTATTTATTAAGATCTATTTATCACTGCAAGCTAGAAGCCAGCTAAACAAAGTATATTTTAATGTATACCAGTGGAGAGCAATTGGAGCTCCCAGAATTCCAAATCTCACTAGGATATCTCAACCAACCTGAACTCGGTAATAATTTGTATTTTATCCCAAAATCTCCAATTTTTCACAAGGATCTCATCAAAATTGAACATGATAATTTGTATTTTACTATGTAAAAGAGTTTTAGAGAAATAAGTACAATAACAATAAAGGAGTTCCTTTTTTAAACTCCGATCCATGTCATCTAGTGAAAAACCTCTCCAAAACCCAACTAAATTCAGAGATCATTTTCACTGTCATCTGAACAAAAAAGGGTTCAAACCGCTATTGATTTCTACAACCAAAGAGCCATAACCTCAAAACCTCTTTTTTAACTCTTACAAAAAATTCCCTTCAAAACTACAAAATTATTTGTGCTCTATGTATACCCTTCTCCCCCAGTGATGTATCAAATTGCTCTCAATCAGATCAAGCTGCCACAATCCCTGTGAAGAAGATCCGATCGCTGGTGTACGGTGAACCGACAATTTCAGAATTTTTCGACAATCCGGATCCGCATTTTTCTTGATACTCGTCGTTCGCAATCTGTTGGTACCGGCACTCCATGCTACAGAAAGCCTTCTCACCTCTGTACCAAAATAGATAAAAGCTAATTTAGCACAATCTCAAAAAGAACATCTATAGATATTTATTTGGTAATAAATTGTCCCAAATCTCACTCTTTGAGTATTTAATCTAAAAATAGAAAAGTTTTCATCAAATTACCTGTACATATAAATATCCTTTCCGTGCAACTTCTTCCTACACAAGTAGCAATAGTTGAGAAAATCTGCTACTTGATAATCATCTCTTTTCAATCTCAGATCTCTATTTCCCGCGACCCGACTTCCGCAAACACTCGCCGTGCACCTCCCGCTACACCCGAGCTCGGACAACTCGAACCCACCTCGGATGCTGATAGGAGCAGACACGTGGCGATCGCAGGACTTCTCCAGAGAGGCAACAATGGCAAGACCAATACCATCGGATTCCCTCTTCTTCCAGCCTCTTGGAGTGTGCCAGTTGCGCTCTAACGGGCTCGTCGGGCTGAGAATCGGCTCAGGCGAGGATTGACGCTCGCATATGGTGATTGGGTCTAGGATCGCGCGTCTCGACGGTCTGGATTGGTTAGCCACCATGGCTGGTTTGGAAGAGAGCAACACAAGCGAAGAACACCGAGAGAGAGAGAAAGAGAGAGAGAGAGACTGGTTTACTTTAGACTTGTGACTGGAGAGAGTCGCTTTTAAAAGAGGGAGAGACGTCTGGACTTAATTATTTGTTTTGGCTATTTTTCACATGAGACCTTATAAGGGATAGAAATTGTCAAACGAAGTGTTTTAACAGTAATATACACGTGCACAGCTGGAATGTAATAGATTATTTTTTAAAACTTTTTATGTAATATGATTTTCATTTAGTTTTATAAGATGTCCAAATATTATAGATCATATCAAATTTTAAACAATTGGATTGTCATTTTACCAGCTTTATACAATATACATATATATATATTTCATATTCCGGTTCACATATTCATATATACACTACTATTGTTATGTTAAATTTGTTGTTAATAAATTATTGATACAAATGCACAACAATAATTTATATAAGACAAGTTGGCTTTTTTTTTTTCTTCAAAAGAATACTAGCACTTGATTTGAAGTTTCAATTGTATTAAATATAAATTGGTTACTATTAGCAGGTACTTATTATTAGTTGAGCAGTGTTTAGTATTGGAAAGTGATCTCTGCGAATATATTTTAACTGTTAGCTGATTAAATATTAAACATTGCAGTTAATGTACTGTTATAATGACTATCATGTATTTCATTTATTCTACATTAAATTTATCATGTAACACTTTATTGAAATAGTGACAAGTAATATGGTTTTATTTTATCTTAAAAAAATGATCCAACATTTGCAAGGAGAAACTTAAAGTGAGACGTCAAAAGAAAGTTTAAACATTTACAAAATTTATCAAGGGTGAAACTGAAAAGACCCACTAGGCAACTATTTATCTACGTCATTTTCGTTGTTTAGCATTTTTCGTATATTTTCTGTGGGAAGCAAGCCGCTGGAATTATAGGTTACATGATTGGATGGAGACAAAAATTATTAAAAAACCATAAAATTGTGGGCAGGCCACTTGCTAGTAGCTGAGCGGATTGAATAACTTTTCCCCTCAGCTCCAGCTGCCCGGCTGATCTGACCGACTCTACAGCGTCAAGATTCGTGCAATCCTCCACACAGAAAAACATTTTTAAATCAGACGACTGTGGAGACATCCAGTGCGTTTTATGCTGTAGAAGACAAGCATCCCTTGCTGAGCAAGCTCACACAAAAAAGTGAAAAACACTTCAAGCAAGTGGTTTCCCAAACGTAACTTATCAAAACTTGTGCAGCTCTTCTGTGACATGATCTCTGTTAATTATCGTACCACAACTCATGTAGACCGTAGAGATAAGTTGATTCCGTCACGTAACAAACTCGTTACTTAGTCATAAACTTAAAGAATGAAATTGTGTCAATAAAGGAGTTTTGCTCATAGAAAAATTGAAGGAATGGGACCTGGCGCAAGGAGGTTTAACACTAGATTTCTTTATCTGTAACGATCGTGATGTACAATTTGCACACAGCGGGAACCACTGCACAAGTGCGACCATAATTGTCTATTATGTTTGTATTTATGAAAAATGTAATACAAAATTTAAGAATCCATAACATACATGAATGATTGGTACATAATTATAAAATGCTCTTATTTTTAGATACTTCTTTATAAGAAATAAAAAATTATTTAAAAAAATGTGACCCTAATTATTATTATTTTTATAATATTACCATAAACATATATTGTAGAAGATAAGTCGGTAGCAAAGGTCTCATGGTGGATTGGTGGTACAAGCTGGTGGTCCATAAAAATTTGTCCAAGCATATTGATGAAGACACAGTAGCGAAGCAAAGACAGGACACGCGGAGGTCGTAAAGGCTAAGAGAAAGACGCGTGTCGGATGGATCCCGCCTCGTAAGCTGTGACCGCTTGAACTGTGCACACGCGTCTCTGGTCCGTCTGAAACAGGACAGTGACTCCACTGCGATCAAATTTATTTTTCTTGTTTAAAATGACAATAATACCCTCGGTTAGATCACACTAATTACATCGTACTTGAGCAGCTTATTACCGATGCGTTGTGTAGTTAGTGAAATGTCAGTTTTGCCCAAACTTCGTGAAAGTTCGCAAGGTTGTTTTCGGGATTTGAATATTCTCACTGTGATAAGTGCAGACTGCTGATTCCCGCAATACGAGACGAATCTACCACATATTACCGTTGCATGCGTGAAAGTACGAAAGTGCCCATATCTTTAATTTCTTAAGCCTAGACGTCCTACCAAGTTCATTACCGAAATGTCCGTTTTACCCTTCTCGGTTAGAGTACTTCCTGCCGAATTTGATTGAAAGTAACAGGGGTGTTATTGGAATATTGAACAAAAAGTGACGTGCCAAGGAACCTCATGGAAGTCTACATTCTGTTGTCTCCAGAGAGTTCCCTTCTCTTTCGTCGTCACGTGATTTTCCTACTTGGAAATTCCTCATTGGTCGACGTGTCCATGTAGCACGTGAGACGTGTGGGCCGGAGGGTATTCGCTAGACGACGAAATAGTACTCATCAGTGTGGACCCACGATGATGACACGTGGCCCCACCAAGTTTTGATGGGTGTCCCCTTGTTTTGGGTTCGGGCCCACCACTTATTTAGTGGGCATGCAAGCCTCTTCTCATTTGAGTCTGAGAAATTAATTTTCACAAGGTTTTTTTGGGCTATTTTATTATCTCTTTTACATTTTAGTACATCCAATATATTTATTTAAATTTTAATCCTTTTAAAAGATTTCATTTCGCCTTGATAAATCATAGTATTGACTATTGACATGATTGCGGGATGCTTAATTCATTTCCTGTACACCTCGATTTCTATTTATAGTTTATAATTTTTTAAAAAATATCTAATGTTGTTACATGATTTATGTTGAAATTATTTTCAACAGTTGTGAAATGCAATATGTTAGCATTGATTTATTCCGTTTGATAATCATTATTACGTTCAATAAAATTTATACAACTATAACTATCATTATAATACATTCTTGAATGCTAAAATAGATTGCATATTGTATATCTTACATGTTTTAAAAATAAAATAATCATCTATATATCATATTTTTTTTACTAAATTTTGTAATAAGAGAAGATAATTAATGTAGGAAAGATAAATTTTTATAAAACAAACTACATGTTTTTTTTTTATGAACAAAACAGACTACATTTATAATGTCATTTCAAATGCAAATAGTTGAACTTTACATGGCTACTAGTGAAAGAGGCACATAATTATTATCTCCGTGAAGTGTTTTTGTCGTTTTCTGGTGGGACCTCTGCGTGGGCCCAATAGAAAATCATTGAATTAGTAAACGGTGGGTGAGAGGGTTTCCTTGGGGCCTTTCTATGAGTCCAGTCCTGTCAGTATGCAGGAAGGAATCTTTTTTTTTTTCTTTTACCTTTTTCTTTCTGTTTTTTCCTTTTCCATTTTTCTCTTTGTAAATTTTTCTTCCTTTTGCTTTTTTGGTTTCATATATTCGTCATTTTTTCTGTGTAACTTTTCTAGTGATGCAACTTCACTGAGATATCAAAAGCATTGAAAAGAAAATTTCGTACTTTTTGCCAACAAAAGATAGAGAATTTGAGATTGTTCACTTTTTTGGTAAATTTTATTTTCTCGAGATTTCTGGTTGCGTCAAAAAAATTAATTATAGCAAAAGCCAAAAATATTTTGTTACCTTTTCTAGTCTGACTTTTTATTGGCAATAGAATACTCCCTGCACCTACTTACTGCGGCTATTAATGAGCACATTTATAAGTGATGACCCAATGCATTCATTTCCTTCGTTTTAAGTTGGTTTCATGTATTTTGTAGCTTTAGGAGATGAGAAAGCCTTAACTCTTTTGCAATCCTAACTGAAATTAATTTGTGTAAGTTTTAGTGGTATTATATGCATATCTAGTCCTATGAATCATAAATATCAAGATATTAGATATACCGCAGCGGAAGTTGATCGATTAGCCTAGATCCATCTCGAAAGCGGTGCTGCAACCCTCTTCTACGCCTTGTCTTCCTCCGTATAACGCCGGTACACTACAACCTCAAGTTAGGGCCTAGCGTCACTTTTCACGAATCCAAGAACCGGTCGACATGTGCGTGTGGTTCCTATTGCTCTCCAAGCAATAGGATGGTTTCCTCCCTCTCAAACCCTAGATTCCCTCTCTCTGTAGCACTACTAAAGGCAACTAACAGACGTGTAGAGGCGGTTTCTATAGAGGGGTATATATATAGAGCAGCCTAAACCGACTTTCCAGATTTAAGCCCCGATTCAAACGGATCCGTTTGAAATCAAACGACCCCGTTTGAAACCCATCCGAGATGGCTCCACACTTTTTCCAACATCTCCCTCTTGGAGACATCGTAACCAAAACACAAAGTCAGACCTCATATGGCAAATGGACCGTGCGACCAGCGCATACACCTGTCAAGCGGGAGCTTAAAAGCCTAACCTTAATCAAGTTAAGGCCAGCAAGAAAGCATCTACCCTTTTATGAAAAACAGTTTATAGTTGTGTATACTAGTACCTTAGATACATTCAATTTTGCACTAGATCAGACATTATCGACCGCTCAATGATACATGTCCTTTCCTTTTCAGTCTTAGTCTGCTGTATGTTCCCAACCTCAGTCCTAATGACGAGTTTGGTGGATCCTGAACACCAACAGATCTCTCGTTTGTGCAAATTGAACCTGATCTTTCTTTCGTCTCATGAAAGTCAGAACAAAATTAGCTGCTTTCCCAGCAATGCCCCGACAGGCGGAATATGCATCACCATAGGGTACACACCAAAGTAGCAAGCACTAACTCCGTCCCTCATGACATAGTCAAAAGTCAAAGGGTACATAATTATGGAACTCACACAATGGGGAGTCAGCCGGTCTTGGTCCTGGAACCACTCAACCCATCTTCCAAATGTCGCCAAGCACATGTGATATGAGCACATGTTACAATGAATTATCTGCTTAACAGACGTGTGTTATAGTTTCATTGTACGAGTCTAGATTCAGTTCACAAACCAAGTGTCTATAGTCTAGACCACTTCTTATTGCAACTAATCCTGAGATTCTACCACTTAGACACTCCCCGAGTTCTAAGGAGATTCTCACCTCGGCTTTATTGAACTATATGATTGTTCGGGGCACAATCATATCGGATCGCCCAAAAGAGGACAAGCCTCATTTCAGTCCCAGACTGAAGCGACAATGAGCTTCGACCACCCCAGGTGGCTCCTTAGTCCTTGACTAAGCGCACATAGCTCAATCTTGTCTCATCTCTACATGCCCCGGGCATTAGAGGCGATTGCTCGTGTGAGCGACACAATCTAAAGTTCAATTTCACACTACCATTAGTGCTAACATGTACTTGATCAATAATAAACTCAATATTCACTATTCAAGTTCAAGTACATATAACCATGAGGATCTGATTGTCAAATGAATCGTTACCAAACGAAACGAACCATTTATTAACTCTCCAAACCATTAGAGAGTTATGAGTATCCTGAAACAGATCGTAAGGGTATATGACGAACTGTTCCTGGTAGGAATCCACTCAATACCAGATCCACTCCCTCTGTGCTGTCATGTCTCCACATATCTGAATATTGTTTAGTTTAGTCCATTATCCCCATAGTAAGCTTCCTAGGCTATACTTTTACAATAAGTTGTTATCAACCTCCCTGAAGTCACAACAACTACCAATTGTACCATGGGACTATCTTAACCAAACTCCCTCTTGACATGAACACCAATCATGTCAATCTTGCTCCATCTCCCAAATGAGAGAGCTAATATGACAATCAAAACATGCTATTGACTTCATCTTCTTCATAAGAGAGTCACACTCAATCTCCTCAATGAGAGAGTATCATGTCAACTCAATCTCCCACATGAGAGAGTAAACTATCTTGTTTCATAAAGAAACTATTGTTACCAAGTCAACTTTATCCTCAAAGTATACTTGCATGTACATGAATAGCTTATCCACAAGCTAATCATTTGCAAGTATTTATGACTTGATAAATTAGCATGTTATTTATCATACATTCATTCAGATATCTCAAAGTCTATGTACCTTTCCAAATAGGTACTGGAATTGGCTTATTACATATGTCAAACTCATAGCCCTGCTAGAGTGATCTCATTTAATAATATGTAATAGGGTTATAGGTAGAATATGCCACAATGCATAAGTCTACTATGCTTCTAACTCAACATAGAAGCTCATGAGTCCTAATATCTCATTTCCATAGCCACATGCATTGGAAATCAAGCAAGCCTCTCTTGCTGCTTGTACTAGTCCTATTGCATCTTGCAATCGATTAGAAGATATCTATAATTGTATATTAACACAATACAACACATTAATTGAGATTACAGAACTTCCTGACGATCTGGATCAGTCCAAACGGACCCGTTCCAAATCCAAACGGTCCGTTTCAAACGGAGCCTCTAGAAGTTCATCTCTCGGGAACCTTTCAAACGGGTCCGACTGAATTCAAACGGGTCCGTTTGAAATCTGGCCGAGAACCTGTTTGCATTTCTGACTTCAGCCGATCCGTTTGAAATTCAAACGGTTCGGTTGAAACTATCCCGAGGGAGTTGCTGATGCATATCAGGTTCAAACGGATCCGTTTGAATTCAAACGATCCGACTGACTCATGCAACCAAGAGTTAGCTACTTGTCTAGCTTCCTCTTCTTCAATAGTATTTGACCCCTGGTCAGATATATTGAGTTATGAAGGTATAGCTTTTGTAAAGCACTTTCTCTTGATCAAACCTCAATTTTCTTAGGAACTCATTTTCACTCTTTGTACTACGCTTGGAATGTCAATGTGCCACATTGCACCACATCCAATAGTACTCAATGAATCCTATTCTCATACAGATTGCTTTCTTTCTTCTAAGACATGTTTAGAATCAAGCTTAGGAGCATCAACAACCAGAAAATAGACAAGAATAATTTATCTCTATTCATCAAGCCAATAGTGCACCACATGTGCAATGTTTATTTGACAACTAATTCTTGAACTATATAACATATATTTTAGACAACAAAACCAATTGGCTAAGCGTGCACTCTCAATCAGTGCTCTTAGTTTTCCACTGCTCAATCAGTGGAGTGATCCTTGTCTAAAACTGTTATATATCCATTTAGAATTGCTTCAACAAAAACATATCTATTGCTTAGAATGAGATAGACAGAATCAAACTCATCTCCAAGAAAGTTTCTTCATAGACTCCCTCTATTCTGGTATATAACTTCAAACGGACTATACCGGAGCCTTTGCTCTTGAAGTTCTCCCTCTGTTAAGTGCCATACAAACTGTTCAAAACTGAAATAGATTGTTTCACTTATTCAACAGAGTCTCTGTGCTGCGATATAGTGTCATATGAACCATTTGCTCCTCAAACGGATCGTTCCACACATCCAGCAAAGATGTACTTGATATCTAATATTTGATTTATTCATTAAATCAAATAAGTCATGCAATAATCTTTATTAATTACTCCATCTCATATTTCATCATTTGAATAAATTCCCTTAGCAATGGAACTCAAATTGATCTCAACATCAATTTTATTTCAACACTACTGGTTTGAGCAATCACTCCTCCTAACTCACAATTTTAAAAAATCGGATATTAGGGCACTTGTGTCTAAATTGCTCAAATGAGATCTAAACTCTATAGTACTTTTTCCTAAGCTTAACTTCATTGAACTTGTGCGAGAACGTTGAGGAAGAACCTATTTCATTTCCCCCTCTTTTCTCAGCATTCGAGTCAAGTTCATAACTATTGAAGTAGCTTGTATAAAGAACTATAAGCATCATATAAATCTCAATTTTACATAGAATTTATTTCATATAGTGATACAACATTTTGACATCGTTATGGTTTCTTCTCCAATAAGTTTCCTCGAAATTCATGAGAAGGTGCAATCACACATGCAACTGAACTTATGGCTATATGAGAATCCTCCCTGGGAATCTTTATAAGCTCATAATTCAAACCATAACACTCTTGGAGATTGCAGCCCATCTTGGACTGTTTTCAAACGGTCCGTTCGAAATTCGGATGGTCCGTTTGAAATTGTTCCGAGCAGAAATTCTATAGTTAGAAATTCTCTCTACTGTGTATCTTTTATTGCAAATCATATCACGATTTGCAGATCACAGTTATTGTCACTTAACCTTTGTAGAACCATACTCAAGATGGTACTTTATCATCATCATGCAACACACTTTGTCACGCGATGTGAGAAATAGCGAATCATCGAGCTATTTCTAATCTCATCACAACTCATAAACTTGTATAGCAAGTCCAAATGACCGCGACTCGTTTTAAGAGATTTCACACTTTCATGACTGAATTAAACCTAGTCATGAATGTGATGAGAACCAAAGGAAGTGCAACGAACACTTTAAATCTCCATAACTTGGATCGCTTATCCATAAGCATTCAAGTTCTCACACATTACTTACTATGTCTCAAGTTGGAATAGATTGGCGATTATGACCTAAAAGTCAATCCCAGTCATTTAACCTCAACTTGCATAGTTAAACATGCCAAATAATCACTATTTATGAGATTATGTAACATTTAAAGAAAATGCATAGAAAGAAAGCTTACTTAGAACCATAAACCACAATGTTTTGGTACTAATATCATCACCACCCACATGCTCAATTTGGAAATCCAACACCAAAAGAAAATTCCACACGTACTAGTCATTGTCAAGGTTTGAAGAATATTAAAGTATCATAGAGCAATCATTTGTGTCCCCCTCTTGGAACAACAAATTTGCATGTGCCAATCCCCTGGACTGCACCATTGCATTGATTCTCTACATTGATGACTTTACTTCATATTATGACAAATAATTCATATTAAGTCTTAAGCCAAAATGCTATGTTACTTAACCAACAATAAAGTAGTAACACTCAAGCAATTTGTTATTTTAGACTTACTAGTACTCCATGCAAGTATAAAAACATATCTTCTTGTACAATAAGTTCACAACATGAAACTCTTAGTATTTATACAATTACTTGACTATGCCATCAAGTTTGACCAATTTGAGCAACATTCGTTAAGAAACGAACGATCACAAGACAGTGAAGTTGACTTGCACACGCTCTCACTAATTAGAAAGCGAGCAAGTAATCTCTATCACTTGTTGCTCAAATGTCAACTTATGACTTTCTTTATGCAACTCAAAATTTATTTGACCTTATGTCAAGGTGCAGCCCCAAGGCGCTTCTTGTACTTGTCAAAAATTTATTGAGCTTGCAAGTTCCATAGTCAATAGTTGTCGATACTATCATCAGAGATTAAATTAAGTTGTAACTTATATAAGAAACAACAAATTCTGCTCAGCAACAAAATGCGAGTGAAATTGTTATGAGTCAGTGATCACAAGTGGTTCGCTTCCAAAGCAAGCGATCCTCTTCACTACCCGTTTTAATGTGTTTTTAACTTTTACAAATTCTTTTGTGATTTCTATTTAGATGTAATGGTCTCAAGTCCATCCTGATTTTCTATAAGATAATGAGATGTTATAATGCCCAGCAATACACATATATCAATATCTTTTATAATCAGCGATAACTATTAATTAGCCAATGCCATACATAGAGACAAGCACGTAAGTTAGCACTACACATTAATCTCACCGCACAACCCTTGAATCTGTCCAAGAGATGATATAACCTAGCCACATGACCGACTGAACACAACCAGGGCATCCAATCCAATCATATAAACTAGACACACCACCTCCCAACTGACTCGATTGGCGCAAGATACAGACATTGAACAAGATACCCGGATCTTTAAGTCCAAAGTCACCCTTTGTGTGCAACCACACAGTGCTAGCCGGCACCCAATTGTGCCATGCTTGCAATCACAATGGTGAGATGGCACCTCATGTACCATCAATCACCCATAATGCAAATATGCACCTAAATGAGGGTATTAACCATTGAGCAATCTCAAGGATAGCATCAAACACCATGTTGGACATTTAAGAATGTTCAAAGTTGGTCAATTCAAGTCCTAATAGTTCTCTAGACTATTTCGAACGGACCCGTTTGAATCCAAACGGTCCGACTGAAATTGACCCGACAAGGTTGTTTTGTTGGACACTTTCAAACGGACCCGTTTGAATCCAAACGGTCCGATTGAACTCTAACCGAGAGTTACTGATCTCTGGTTTCTGGTGAATTTCAGTTCGTTTGATCTTCAAACGACCCGACAAATTACCAAGCAGAACAAACTCTAAATTTTCCTGCCAGCCCTATTCCAAGCGGACCCGTTTGAATCCAAACGGACCCGTTTGAAATTTCGCTGAAAACCCTAGTTCTGGTATTTCCATTACAGAACGCCTCAGAACTAGTTTTTCTCGATCAGCATGATTGCTCTACCCTATATAGAATGATTTATAAGGTTTGCTACGAACTCTTGACACAAACAAGAGATCTTTTGCCAAAAATCCATAGAACACAAATCTAGGGTTTCATAAAAGCAATCACGTCACAACAAAAACAAAACAAAACAACTAGTCATGGTGTCTAGGGTTCAAACAGTACCAAACCTTCGAAAAGAACCTTATGTCTCTGATACCAATGTAAGTTTTAGTGGTACTATATGCATATCTAGTCCTATGAATCATAAATATCAAGATATTAGATATACCGCAGCGGAAGTTGATCGATTAGCCTAGATCCATCTCGAAAGCGGTGCTGCAACCCTCTTCTACGCCTTGTCTTCCTCCGTATAATGCCGGTACACTACAACCTCAAGTTAGGGCCTAGCGTCACTTTTCACGAATCCAAGAACCGGTCGACATGTGCGTGTGGTTCTTATTGCTCTCCAAGCAATAGGATGGTTTCCTCCCTCTCAAACCCTAGATTTCCTCTCTCTGTAATTAGATGCACTACTAAAGGCAACTAACAGACGTGTAGAGGCGGTTTCTATAGAGGGGTATATATATAGAGCAGCCTAAACCGACTTTCCAGATTTAAGCCCCGATTCAAACGGATCCGTTTGAAATCAAACGACCCCGTTTGAAACCCATCCGAGATGGCTCCACACTTTTTCCAATAATTTGTCTCTTCTGAACCTAAACTAGTGCATGATACGTTGAACAGGTATAGTTTTTTTTTTTTAATATGAGGTACAAAAATATTTTGAGAGTTTTGTAAGTAGTTGTTATTATTATTATTATTTTTTATTTTTTTTTTACTTTCATCCCATGGAGTTACCAAATTTTTATTTACCAAATAAAATAAAATAAAATGGTGCGATATGTGTACCTTATATTGGTAGAAATTTTGGCAAATTATTGAAAAAAAAAACGACAGAAGATTCATAAAAAAAAAAAAAAAAAATGACAGAAGTCACCCTAAAACAAAAAAGTAGACCCTAGTTCACTAACTCCGGATCAGTGAACCAGTAAAAGCAACAGAGCAGAAAGGACAAGTTCCATGACAAGCGTGTTACTGGTACAAGCCTTTTTTGGTACCAGATTATCGCAAATTGCGGTACGGACATTGGTTCGGGATCGGACCAGCATTCCATGGTAGTTGGGGACTATAGCAACTTGGTTTTTGGTTTCTTGCACTCAGAAATCTGCACTTGGCAGTTGGCACTTGGGTTTTTAAAAACCGACTTAGAAACCAGGGGCGGAGTTGGTGGGCCCACAAAACGCACCTGATGTAATCTCGGAACAAAATCTTGATTGAATCTGTGGATCGAACGAACCACTTGTTTTTGGGTTTGAAGGGACCTGATTAGTTCCACCTAATGACGTTCTTTTGCTAATAAAATCGTAGGGATTCCACCTAATTACATATAGATATTTTTGTTGTTAAATAGTTTGATGAGTCAATAAATTCTTTGTACTATGATTTAAAAAAAAAAAATCTTTGTACTAGTTAATGCTTTCAACGGCTAATTTTTCCATTCAATGTGCCTCATGGCGAACGATGCTACCTAAAAAAACAAAAATGAAACATTCAATTCATTTAACTCTGTAAAAAAACAACAACAGAATTTTGGTTTGCATGATTGGTACTGTAAAAGTCAGCTGGCAAGAACCTTCATAAATTCAATTTAGGGAACCAGTTTACAAAGGAATCGAAATTGTTATTCGATCTTGAAAGAAATATACAAATTGTGAAGCTAAGAATTTGTTCCGAACAAATGAAATCACATGAATGATAAATACGTGCTTATGAAATCATGGGTATATATATCAACGCATACAATACGAGTTGGGTGGAAAGATTTTCATATATGTACATGTAGATTTACCTTTATCTTACTCTTATTTGTTAAGATCTAAATATATATATACTCTACCCGTATCCATTTAAGGTTAATGCGTTATGAAGGGATACTGGACAATTGTCGAACAAAATGATATTTTTTATACCCTAGCCGTGTAAAGTGTAGATTGCAAAAAAAAAAAAAAAAAAAAAAAAATGAAGTAAAGAAAATAATACTTTTAACATCAAATGTTCGTTGTACTATAGAATGCAAAAAATAAAATAAATAAAAAATAAACATAAAATAAAATAAAATATCCTCGTGGATTAAAAAAATCAACTACTACTTAAAAAAGATTCAAATATTGTATAAATTACATTGTATTAGTTGTAAATATTATCTAATTAAGTAAGGGAATGATTAAATGGTATTATCAAAGATAATTTTGTACTTGTATACATCCTTATCATATAATATCTTACATGCTAACATAAAATTTTCCTTATCCGTACACTTGATATAATATTCCTATCCGATTTATTAAGTATTGGTACTTACAGAGTAAACGGATGAATGGATTTGATTAATGTAATCTAACAAATAAATAAAGAGTTCGACGAAAAAACTAATAAAAGAAAGAGATGCCCAGCCTTTCTACTACATTAGTGCTGTATATCTCCTAGTCTGAAAAACTATATATTATGCAACAACTTGCCTGCTTTGCAATTTAATAATATATCGGAGGAATGCATATCTTCATCTCCACAAAAGTTTTTTATTTATAAGTATGATTTGATTGTTAATTCAATATATTTAATGAGTCAGTGTGTCATGTTTCAGATCATAATTGAAACATATTCTACTATTATGCAAACTCTTTAATATAGGCAAGTGGAGTTGGTTAATTGGGGTAATCTTCAATCAGATCTCTAATGAAGGTGACCTTAGGGTCTATGCTAATTAAAATTAGTTCTTTTCTTTGAAGTGGCGCTAGTGGAAGCAGGTCCTCAAGTTGGATATTTTTTTTCATTCTGTGGTGTGGGTCCCACTCTGGTTTATATGTGGCTCAAATTTGAATAGCTAATCCTACCAATTTCAAATTTTAAATAACCAGCACATATAATCACAGTTTATTATATTTCTAACATTATAAAGTTGTTATTTGACTGCATGAATTGCTATACGTAGTTGTGTCACAGAAGAAGAGAAGGTAGATTTAGAGTTAATGGACCACTTGGTAGATAACGATGAGGGAACAAGTGTTAGCATGTGTCCCGCATCCACGTACAGTGGAGATGGAGACTTTCTATTACTTCCAACTCGCTCTTTTGGTGCCTTTCTTTCTCGGTCGAAACTTTTTGGTAGACTTGTTCCATGATAGAACTCAAGTTTTTCACTGAACACAAAACAAAGCTGTTAACGCAATTTTCAAAGTGTGTTTGGTGTTGTGTGGTTATTATTAAAAACTGAGCTCCCTTCCCAAATCGAGAGAAACATAACCAAATGAAGAAACAAACTTCTCGCAGACAGATAAAGCAGGTATCTGATATTTTTTTAATTAATAAAATATTATTCGAAGTTAAATTTTACAAAAGAAAATAAATGAGTTTAATATTTTAAGAAGGGTAGAAGATGATTATCCAACTGTACTGGCAATGACACACATCTAGATCTTTAATTGAAAAAAAAGGCAATTAAAGAAAACTAAACCAGACCCAACTTACTAAATCACGAGGTCGTTCTAAATCTGGTCAGACTAACCTGATCCATTGCATAGTGCTTTAGTGATATTGTTGAATATCTGTACGAACAATGGCTTTGGAAGCATAATAAATTCTATCTTCTGTTGCAACTAGCCACTTGCAAGCATTCCTGAGTTGACATTATTATGCGTTCTTATCTTAACAGAAAAATTTAAGCTCTATCCAAGTTGGGCTTGTATTGTTCTTCCTAATCTTAAAAAGAAAAAAAGACATTGATTTTCCAAATGAGAAATACTGGGCCTAGCCTATTTGATCTGTAGGCTAGGCCTTGACCTCAGCCTCTAGCTCCTAAACACAACCCTGTCTGGTCAGTAATATATTCTATTTTGCAACTCTAATTAAAAGAATTCACAGCAGCAGCTTCCAAAACCTTGCCAATTAGTCATACATGCCATTGATAATACCATTGAGTAAAGCTAGAAAGTAATATCTAGAGAAAAGTTAATTTGCAATCAACTAGAAGTCTAGAAGTAATATGATTATCCAAGTAGGCAAGTACTGTTCAGTCCCTCCAACGATGACCACAATTTGGGTTGCAACAGACGAAGAATAGAGCAAGACCTTCCTCTCCCTTAGCTGCAGCCTACAAAATGGTTTTAGACTGTTATCTGCGTCACTCAATCAAGTGTACTTCCATACAAATATTACCCTTTTGAATATTATACCTGGAAAAAGACTGCCTCAGAATGGTTGCAATTGGCACACTTAACACTCCTGGTACGAGGTAGGCTTGCATCTGATATTGCATCTTTGAGGTCACCGGTGCCATCTTCAGTGGATGGCTTTCTGATCTCCATTTTGTACACTATGTTGTTACCTGATGCCTCCTATATATTAGATAATAACAAGTCATTATGTGTGCTTTTGCTGGTTTATCTTATATCAGCATCAGTTCAACTAGACTATCGTATCAGAATATATACTTACACACTGAAGTTATAAATTTTGTAACAGAGTAGTGGACCTTTGATCTTATACTATTTCTAACGTTGGCAGTTAAGAGCCACACCTTTCTTCTAATTGTCTTGCTTCCTAACATGAAATAACTTCCAAACTTAAGTTTTACTTAGCCAGTCTATATCTATACTTTAATATACAACAGCTCAGAGCTTTATATCTCCATCTACTCAATTTCAGACTTTAAATTCAAACTATACCCTCAGTCAGACGGTCTAAAATTGAATCAATGATATTTGCAGCAAGTATTTACTCCTTTCTCCCCCCATTTAGCTAGAGTCCCTCTCTATGCATCCATTTTTGGCTCCCTTCTCTCCTTCTTAACCCAATCTAGCTCTACCAAACAATCTCTCTCTTCTTGCCTGCCTCTCTTTCTCTGTTTAGAAACATCAACTCGCTTTCTATGCTCTTTGCTGATCTTCTAGCTTTGAGAGAAGAATACCCTTTCTCCTCTTAGTTGAATGCAGGGAAGAGAACAATATTCCAGACTTGATGATGGGACAACTGTGAACTGGCAATCTGTTCTGAATAAGTTAGTCCTTTGTGCATCTCTGAATGTCTCTCTCCAACCCAGATTAAGAATAGAAATGCTTGCCAGATACTAAATGACACCTTGGAGTGAGCTACTGGTTCTCTTAGTTGTTTCTTTATTTGCATTTCGGAAGTGACTGAACTATTTTAACTGGCAAAAGTTGATTCGGAAACATGGCACATGAAACTATTTAGTAATTTTGTTGCTTTCTTTATCTAAGTTTTAAGGAAAAATAGATAAAATGTGTTATTACTCAAGCATGCACTTTTCCATCATTCTGATACTTGAATAAATGCTGCATCTATTTTATTTTCAGGAGGTTTGGAATTTTCTATAGTCCAGATCTGAGTCACTGGATTATGATATGATTGCTTGTTGGGTACAAAAAGATCTGCACAATACCTAGCCTGTCAGAACAGAAATTCCTCTCACACAATTGTCATGTGCCAGTTTGTCCTTCTATTCCAACCCTCCCCCCCACCACCACACCACCTTCTTACCCTTGCTTATCTCCATCTGAATCTCGATGCCTCCTCTTCGCAGATGTAAATTATAAATGTGTTATTTCCATAATGCATCATATTTCAGATTCTTCTCTGACCAAAATCAATTAAATTTGTAATATTGAAATATATTGAGGGAAGCCATCTGGAAAAAAGCAAGGCATTTTATTTCTTTTTCTCAAATTGAAAACATATGAGCCTTAAAAAAATGGATTTGAATATATACATGACAAAGGATAAGCTTTTAACTTGCATGAATGCTCTAGAGTAACCAGTAGCACTAACAGGTTTAGACATGCTCGAGTCCTTATTCATGTTTGGACATGTAGATTAAGTCTTTTACGGTTTAATCCAGTCAAGCCTTAGGCAGAACTTGCTGGTTAATTAAGGTTCAGTCCTAATTAGTCTCAGTTTCACAAAAGGAGGGAAGATAACAGATGCACTTCTAAGTTTTAAGATGTACGGCAATGTAACATAGATTTTTCATAGACGGAAACAAACACATTGGGGTGCTATATTAAGAGATGGCATAAGATATATAACATACAAGCAAAATACTGTGATTTATCCTTGTCACAATATATTACATAATTTATTCACCTAATAATTGAAATAATATTTTTTTTAAGAAATAAAACATGAATGTTTGAATATAGTAATTCTTGAATTGTGGGAGACATTTATCAATTTATTACTCTTCAGTTTAAAACAAAATCAGAAAAAATGCAACCACATCACAGTTATCCTACTAGTGCAAATTAACACGACATTTGGTGGCAAAATTGTCTAAGCCAAAAAATTTGGCAGTTTAAACTCAGTTGTACCCGAGAAAGGTAAAAGTGGCGCTACTAAGCAGGTAAAAGAGAAATCAAATGGTGTACGGATGGAAAAGATAGGGTTTAGTGAAGAAGCAGCTAGGAGAATGGGTTAGTACCTGATAATCGCAGTTGCGACAAGCGTATATGAGTTGGCGCATATCCTTCTCTTCTTTAGGGTAAAGTAAGTTGTTGCTGGAAGAAGAAACACAAACCCCTTTTTAGTATCAAGAGTATAAATGGGTGAGACGAATTACGATTACTTGAAGACTGATTGTTCAATAGAGAAAGAGAGAGAGAGAGAGAGAGAGAGAGAGAACCATTCACGACAGAACTTCAGAGCATCCATTGCCTTGGTAGTTCGCTTGCCTCTCTTGAAAGCGAAAATGGGTAATGGGAAAGGAGGAGCCGAAGAGGAAGAACCCTGAACCCGTTCTTTTCTATTCTATTTAAGAAATTCTATTTCCTAATTTACGGGAAATACAATTTAATATTAAAATGGGCCCGATTTTTTTTAATAAGAACAATTTAATATTAAAAATTTTAAATAGTGATAAAAAAATTTTTAATAAGAACCATGAAATTTTATTTTTCTTATTTATCTAAAAGAAGCAAACAATTTTTTTTTTTTTTTTTTGTAAACAAGTACGAATTTTCTTCCTACCACTTCCATTAAAGAAGCCAAATAACAAATACAGATTTTTGTACGAAACAATGCACATTCCAGACAACAGACAGGTAAATTAGATTATAACTAATCAATTTTTATAATTGTATGATGATATGAAATCAGATCATTACTAATTAATGTTATTGTTAGACCTTCATGCAGTGCTGTAAATGCAATGTACTTTTCTAGATTAGATTAATATTATGAATTATTTAGAATTTACGGGAAAAAAAATCCTTTGCCTATAATTGACATTATTTTGAGAATAATAATCTGCATGTGAGATTGTACGACTTTGAATAATGGTGGATATTTATTTCCACCGATAAAATAAAAAACACCAATAGATTTGTAACATGCATAAATTATTCCATCGACGTACGATTGCACAAAATTTGATGAAACATTTTTTAAAAATCACAGATAAATTGTTTTAACCTATAGATAATGATATTTGAAAAGTACTTTCCGGTGATTTTATAAATGATACGCACAAAATAAGCTACAATTTTTTTTTTTTGACAATACGTTTACACAAAATAATGTATCATTTAGAACAACAAGAAACAAAAGTATTTTGCCAAATAGTTTATAACACTGGGAAAATGATTATATATATATTTTGATGATAGGTTAAAACTTGAAAGATGACATAATATGAATTAAATTAACGAACATTAATACAAACAAGATGACATGTTAATTTGAGGCAAATTTAACTTAATCACTAATGCTAATAAACAATTTAATTTGAGCCACAAAAATATATATATATAAAATTATAAAAATGGACAAATATCTCAAAAATCGTCAAAAAAAAAATGTGCCGGAGATGTATTATCCCCTTCTCCAGCATCATATCAAACATAAGATTATAGTAACAAATAAGAACTCATTCACAATATACACACAACTAATGAATAATTACTCAAAAATAACAAAATTAAAATTAATTAATCAAGATGTCCTAGCCTCCCGCCTTCCCCACACTCCACTCGGATGAGATGAGATGAGAAAATTGTGAGGATGGCAACACCCATTTCTCTTCTTCTCCTCCCTCCCCAAACTCTTCCAAAACCTATCTATTCCATTCCCACTCTCAAGCTTCCCAATTCATCTCACCATTCCAACAACCTCCGATGGAACTCCCCAGCGTTTGCACAGAAATGGCCTCGTATTGGAGGGAGAACTCCAGTTCGCGCTGCCACTGGAGATGTTGCGCCGCCTAGTGAGGTGACCTTGGAGAAAGCGCAGGAGATTGTTCCTGCTGCATCCAGTGATGGAATTGTGTCTAGTATCATCTCTGTTCTCCTCTCTGTCGCTTTTGTAGCCTTGAGTATTCTCACAATTGGGGTATTTGTTGTTCATACGCTTATTTATGTAATTTTTTCAGGTTTCAGTTTTGCTAGTGAGAGTATATCTATATATATGTGGAATTTTGTTGTAGGTGATATACTTGGCAGTGCAAGATTTTCTACAGAAAAGGGAAAGAGAGAAGTTTGAGAAGGAAGAAGCAGAGAGGAAGAAGAAAGACAAAAAGAAGAGAAGAAAAACCTTTGTTGCTCCCGGACCCAAAGGATTCACTATCCGAGGTAGAGGTTTAGACGACGATGACGATTGATAGTTCAATTTAATTTCTCAAATGTAAGCATTATTGCTTCCTAGTGGAGATTCTACTTTCAATTCCTTTTGTTAGTAAAATAGAACAAAGAAAAGGAAAATTTCAAACCAAATTTTAATGTGTTGTATCCTGCTCTTGACCAGTTGAGAGTGTTTAGTATTACAAATGCTTGGAAACAAATAATTATGATGCTATTTATGATACAACATATACCAGAGATGAGCTGCTAAATAATCATTAATCAATAGTCAGTGCCATGCCAGTTAATGGCACTTTTAACAAGATACCATATTTAGTGTTCTAATTGAAGTTTTATGCATGTTTAGATATCTAATCCCTGCTAGTATTTATACTTTTCTGTCACATGAGCCTTACCAGTCCTTAGCTATTTGTTGAAACAATTACCATTGGTTTTAGATTTTATTTTTTGGATTAGTTCCTCCGTTATATGCAATTCTCTATGTTAGCAGAACTTTGTTGTCTTAAACAAGCTGAGTCTATATTGCCTTTTAAAGTGTTAACCAAACTGGGTTGGCATTGTCTTTTTCTTTTTCTTTTGCCTTTTTTCAAATTAAAAACACTGTCATTCTGTCAAGCAAGCACTTATCAGTCTACTTTAGTTTCATGGCTGAGTCCTAGTTAAAGGCTTTGAATTGGGCCTCTTGGAATCGGGTTGCTTTATATACAACCTGATCAAGTCTGCAACTAAATCCATTTTGCAACTCTAATTCAAGGAATTCACTGCTTGGACAGTGCGCCGAATTGCCAATGAGTCCTGCTTGGTTTTGGACTTTTGGGCTAGCAGTCACAGCTCACATAAAGTAAGATATTAGATTATACCACAGAAAGTTAGCAACTGATGAGCCGCGAGAAAGCGTAATTAAAACTAACATTATTACATGAAATTGCGAACATTGATTAATCTCTTCTGTGGTGACCACAGATGGGGTTGCAACACAGAGAGAAAAATACAAGGTCTTCACTCCCTCGTTGCCTATTTACAAATTCGAAGGCATTAGCACACATGTAGCTCTACCTACAACAGTTCTCACTTGTATGATACTATGATACTAAATGCTGTCAGTAACAGGTTACTTTTAATAAGAAAATAGCTTTCTAATGCCAGTTAATCAGCTTACTGATGGTACGAGGGTATGATGAAATCTGATACCCTGGAACAAAGTTGCAAAATAGTGGTTCAATTGGCAAACTGAGAATCTCCTGGTCCCAGGTAAGTTTGCTGCAGAAGCCTCGCGCTGGAGTACTCTTGTATGTACCGCCTTCAATACATGTAGCGATTAGTTAGAAAAGAAATCTGTGCGTTTGGTAAATTCTATTTTCAAATATCACAGATAGGCATTTATTGAAAATTTAGTGTAATTTTGTTTATTTTTCTGTCTCTGCGTGGATTACGTGAGTTCTTCATATCCTACCTGGCGCTAACGTTGGATCGCCGTCTCTTGTGCTTTCTCACCATTGAACAAGATTGACCTTTCTATTTGTACACTGAAACCCACTCATTGTCTACATAAATGCGTAACTGCATAAACTAAAGTTCGAAATAGAAAATTATTGTATTCTATTGTTTTTGAGATATAAGATAAGATTAGATGTATGTGACGTTCTATTAATTTGCATATTGTTGAATAAGTAAAATTTGGATTTCTTGTTATTATAAAAAAATATTGTTTGAGTGTTTATGTATCCATCGAATTATTCAAAAAAAAAAAAAAATAGAAAACGTATCTACAAAATCTGTGGGAATAAAAATTTGAAAAGAAAATATACTTAAAACAAAAACAAAAATGAACTTATGAAAATGAAAAAAACAAATTTAATTAACATAAATATTTCTTAATACACAGAATTATTTTAAAAAAAATTACAAATTTTCCATGTGTGTTTTCTTTCCAAAGTAAAAAATAATTATTATTCTAATCAATTTTTTTTCCATTTCAAATTAAAAATCAATAGTGAACTATCTTTTCATTTGGATGTTACGATGTAGCCACTGATCAAATCAAGTTTTTGAAAATTAATGATCTAGATTATGTTTAAAGAGGTAGATACACTCTTGGTCTCAAAGTTTTACACTTTTGAATTGACACTTTTATAAAGAGTAGAGATATTAGTAGGGATAAGGATATGGATAAATTATTCAATAATATTTTTTTTTTGTTACGTAAACAGTATTATTATTTTTGTTAATCAAACAGTAAGTGGAAAACAATTTGCTTATGTTTTTAAAAATCATTTCTAGTATTGCTCAATATCTCAATTGTTCTGAATATACTTCAATAACAAAGCGCCGAAAATAATGCGTAACTCCAATTATTAGTATTCTTAGAAGAAACTAGTTCGTTTTTGTTTCAAAAGAAAAATTCATTGGAAAAAATAGAAAATACAAATAAAAAATTTCAAAAACTTCCATCTACCCTAAGGATAGAAATAAATTCTGAAACTGGGCTTCCACCAGAGAGATTGCACTGTCTAGTGAGGTGACCTTAGAGAAAGTGCAGGAGATTGTTCCTGCTGCATCCAGTGATGGAATTGTGTCTACTACCATCTCTGTTCTCCTCTCTGCTGCTTTTGTAGCCTTAAGTATTCTCACAATTGGGGTATTTGTTGTTCATATGTAATTTTTTCTGGTTTTAATTTTGCTAGCGAGAGTATATCTGTATTTGGAATATTGTTGTAGGTTATATACTTGGCAGTGCAAGATTTTCTACAGAAAAGGGAAAGGGAGAAGTTTGAGAAGGAAGAAGCAGAGAGGAAGAAGAAGGATAAGAAGAAGACAAGAAAAAAAATGGTTGCTCCTGGGTCCTGAGGATTCACTATCAGAGGTAGAAGTCTAGATGACGACGATGATTAATAGTTTAATTGATTAATTTCTCGAATGTAAACATTGATTATTGTCTCTAGGGGAGCTTCTATTTCAATTCCTTTTGTTAGTAAAATAGAACAAAGAAAAGGCAAATTTCTAGCTCAATTTTAGTGTGTTGCAATCAGCTATTGACCAGTTAAGAGTGCTTAGTATTATAAATGTTTGGAAACAAATAAAATCATGCAATTTTTTGACACAATTAATAGCTGCTATATAATCCACAGTCAGTACCAGTAAATGGTACTTTTAGCAATAATATCATATTTAGTGTTATAATAATATAGTTGAAGTTGATCACTCTGTCATAAGATCATATATATCATTCATTAAGATCAATCTGTGCCAGTATATGTACCTTTCTGTCATAAGCTGCACCAGTAACTGTCCTTAGCTATTTGGTTAAAGAGTTTGGCTATGGTGAGTTGCAACTCACAGCCATTTTGGTGAGTCGCGATCCAGACCATAGGATCCGCGTCAAGATTCGTGCAAAAACAGAAGCGCTGATTCAGTTCAAATTTTTCCGTCCGTCTGCAATTTCCTCCGTTTCCGTCTATTTTCCTCTCTACTCGACACTTTCTCTCTCTCTTTCTCTCTCTTCGACAGAAATCGAAACCCAAACAATCAAAGAGCGCCTCCGCCTCCTCCTCTCAAACCCAAACCCTAGATCGGAGAGCACCGAAGCAGATCGGAGCTAATCGGAGAGTACGAATAGGTTGCCTCTCTCTCTCTCCTCTCGACTCGACTGTTCTCACCTCCGTCGCTGCCTCGCCTTTGTGCGAAAGGGGGTCGGAGAGCATCACAGATCGCCTCTGTGCGAAGGACTAAGGTTCCGCCTTTGCTCTTACCTTTCTTCTCTGACATTGCTTCTCTTTTTTTTCCGACAAACAATTTGGAGAAAAGCAATTTCGATTTTTTTCTTTTTCCGACATTGCTTCTTTTTCTGACATTGCTTCTCTTTCTTCATTGATTCTTAGTTCCGATAAGAAAATTTAGTAACAAAGCAATTTCTTCAAGCATTATGCACTCTTATTTCATGGTGTAAGGGGATTCGTGATTTTTGCTTTCAATTCTGGGTAATTTGTCAGTGGTAAGATTTGAATGCAAGTTACATTAGTATCATTGCTATTGGATGGCTCGAGCAGAAATAAGTCGCAGGATGATTGGTGGTTTAGTTTGTTATTGTGTATTCTTCATTCCTGATTAGCTTGTGCATAGTGTAATAATATATTTTTATGGAGGCTGAAATGACTATCCAATGAAGGTAGCTATGAAACCAGTTCTGCTGACAGTACTTGGTATATTATATCACATTATATCACCAGAAAAATAAAAGCAGCTGGGCAGTGGTCTACTTGAATAGGCCACTAAGAGACCAACAAGACAACATTTTTTTTCAATAACTTAATCATGTTTTATTTATTTATTAGGCAATTTCCTGTGAAAGATTCTTGCATACATCTGGTATATCACAGTTTCCTATAATCCCTATGGAACGTTCAAATGTGACCACTGGTTTTCCAAATTGTCATTGTGATGAATTAGCGACTTTGAAAACATCGTGGACAAATGCTAATCCCGGCCGAAGATTTCTTGGATGCAGAAATTTTGGGGTACTTTTTCACTATTTTCTTTATAATGTATAATTTTTCAAATTGGATGTTTTAATTTGTTAATTCTTGTTGGTGTCAAGAAGTTGTGGATTCTTTTTTTGGTATGATCCACCTGTCCAAGATCGAGCAAAGGCAGTGATTAATGGGCTTCTCGGTCGCTTGAATAGTTTGGAACGTGAGAAGAAGGCTCAGGAGTTGAAAGAAAAAAGGCTCATGGTCATAATAGCTATTTTAGTTGCTTTAGTTTTGTACTTGCTGAAGTAGCATGTTAGTTTCTAATATCATGTAATGGATTAATGTATGTTAACTTGTTGTAATGGATGCTTATTGCAAGTACTTGAAGTTATTTCAATAGCATGTAGTTGTTGCAATGCATGTTAACTTGTAGTATTGTAATGGATGTTAACTTGTAGTATTGTAATGGATGTTAACTATTTTAATCTTTTTATATGCATAGAGTGGCTGCTATGGAAGACATGGGTTCGATTTGTTAATCTTGGGTTGTGTATTATGCTTTAGGTTCTGTTTGCCTAGTCTTGGGTATCATTGGCTCAGCTCAAGAGACCTGTACTTTGGGTTGGTAGAAATACAGTCTTAGACCAAATAGTTTGCGTGAAAATATAAGTGAAATATGCTGGGTTAATTGGCGGTAGAGGCTATACTTGTTCTTTTTTCAATACCAGCTAATGAGAAACAATAGTTCTTTGTCATGTACCATCCATGTTAGTACTGCTGCAAGCTGTTCTAAATATTGGTTTATTTTTTGAACAGCGTTTTCAAATAACTTATTCACAAACTGTAAATATTGCAAGATGTTCTAAATATTGCAAGCCTTTTTGTTCCTTCACTGTACCGGCTTCTCCTTTGTACCGACATCAATTGAATAAGGAGCAACAACACATGCAAAACAATGTTGTTAACTCCAGTGTTGTTAACTCAAATTGAATAAACAGAATATAAAGCATAGCACATATCTAATTACGCATTGCATAAGATCCATCAAATAATATCAAATAAAATAGCAAACAGATCCATCAAATAACATCAAATAAAATAGCACACAGATCCATCAAATAACATCAAATAAGCATGGTACATATTAAACAGAGATTAAACGCATGGATATTAAAGTACATCAACTACTCCAATAGCAAAGTTCAGAGATATAAACGCATAAATCAAAGTTCAAAAATAGTAACATAGTACATGAACTACATGTTACAGAATTCTAGTCCAATAGTAATTAAAAGCTACTAAATCTTTAACATGGTACAGATCCATTACAAGCAACTAAATAGATTCATAACTCAAACAGAAAGACAGGAGCTTATGAGGCGCCAGAAAGTATGTCACCATAAATCAACAACATAGTTCATCAATGCCCCTATTGCACCATGAAATTTCTTCATCAAGGGTATGCTCTTCTTCATCATGAAATTTCTTCACTAAAAAGCAAAATAGTGACAGAATTTTAGATTATATATACCCGCAATTGAACATGCTCATCGTCCTCGACAGTGTTTGAAGCTGACATAGAAGTTGACATATTCACCCTTCAAAATTTATTCACCGTTCAAAATAAGACAATATTAGCTTAATTCTGGTGTATTCCATGATGGTCTGAAAACATTGAATCTCATCCCACCAATAATTTTTTGGAAGTAATTTCAGACTTCGGCTTACTACAGTCCACAAGATTAAGCATAGAGAATTCATTACTTCTTTTGTTCTGTGGATCAATAAAGTTAAACTGAAATTGCGGCAAGAAGAAATTAAACTGACATTGAGTGACACCTTTTTTCAAACAACAATCACGGAAATAAAGTTAAAAAATCATTCATTAAAGTTTAATTGAGTGACACCGCTCTCGATGTCTGAAAACCGAAATCTCAATTATAGCAATTATTCTTTTGCGACTAGGCATGAATGGGAAAGATATACCTCTGCTGATCGATCGAGAGACCTGACCCAATAGTTTATCGAGCTGCTCTGAGAGGGAGTCAGCAACGGTCCAGAGGAGTTGATGCTGAGAGGTGAGAGGAGGCGATGGTCCAGAGGAGAATCGAGTAGTTGAGGCGAGAATAGTCGAGTCGAGAGGAGAGAGAGAAGTCTTGCTCTCCGATCCGGTGTACTCCGATCTGCTCCGCTCCGATCTGCTCCGATCTGCTCCGATCCGCTTTTTTCTAGGGTTTGAGGAGGAGAGGCGCTGTTTGTTTGTTTCTCTTTCGATTTCTGTCGAAGAGAGAGAGAGAGGGAGCGAGAGGTAAGAGGAAAAGAGACGGAACGGAGAAAATCGCAGACGGACGGAAAATTTTAAACGCATCAGCGCTCTTTAATTGGCACGAATCTTGAAACAGATCCTATGGTCTGGATTGCGACTCACCAGATGGGCTGTGAGTTGCAACTCACCATAGCCAAACTCTTGGTTAAATATGAGGTTGATCTATATCATGTCAGGCTGAGCTGATGCATTGGATAGTGAAATTTTTGAATGCCATTTATTTTAGATTTTTTAGATGGACTTGATCCCTTGTTACATGCATTCTCAATGGAAACTGTTAGCAAAACTTTGTAGTGTTAAATAAGTGGAGTCTGGATTGTTTTTTTGTTTAAGTGTCAACAAAGCTGGGTTGGTGTCATCTTTTTCATTTTCTTTCTTTTTTAAATTAAAAAATTTGTCAACTGTGCACCGTCTTAAATATTAAACGAACTTAAAAAATTATAAACTTTTATAGAAATAAATTTAATATTAATTGAACAAGATCAACGATTTGGATTAAACACTTAAATTTGAATTAAAAATTTAAAAATGAAGTTGTGGCATTTTGACATTTTAAAAATGATTTTCTCTTTGATGAATTAGTTACTTTTCGGAATAATATATGATCATTTACTCATTTATATAAAAATTAAAGTGAAGACGAGAGAAAAATTAAGAAGGGGTGAGAGGCAGAAAATTCAAACTCTGAAATATGACGAATGAGGTTTCCCAACGCCACGCACTAAAACACTACTGCGGAGGCAGTAGGGGCAAAGAGGGGCTTGCCCCCCCTAAGATTTTCAATTTGTGTGGAGAGCTTTCCAATTATATGCTAAATTTTGTTGATGTATAACATATTGCAACCCTAATCAAAAAATTCAAATACAATCTAGTTAAGTTTATTGTTTGTTCAAACTAGTTTAATTATAATTTTTTCTTTTAGAGCAAATTTAGAAGACAAAAAATCACAAATAAAATATTATTCAAATATGAAAATCTTTGTTATTATTTTTTTAAGGAAAAATTACTTTTTATTGTATTTGATACAATTCATGTTCAGAAAATTACTACTATAATACTATACAATAATGTAATATTTTTTTATTGTCAAATTTTCAAAATTTTTAAACTTTGAAGCTTTAGTCTGCCTAAGTTAAAATTCTGGCTCTTAAAGTTGAAATCCTGGCTCCGCCAAATTGATTACTACTCGGAACATTAAAACTTCACTTGATACGGTGCAAATTGATTAGGAACTAAAAACAAAACAGCATATTGCAAAATTCTGACAAATTAAGGTCAAATTGGATTCGCCAAATCTTTTCCTGCATGCCGAAAGTAATATATGATTGAAAAATGTTAGCCCAATAATTTACCTAATTTACAATACTAATTAATTTTTACATAATTTCACATGACTGAGCATATCTCCCGAATTTTCTTATTTTAGGTCCAGATCTGTGAAAAGCCTGAAAGGAGGTGGTGAATTAGTCTCAAAACTCTTATTATCCTAGTTTCAATTTATTTTTTATTAAAAACTATCATAAAATGTGGTGTACCGTGTACAAAAGGGGGAAAAGTCCTGATTGTAATTGAAAGGCATGTGTTGGAAAATTAAAATCTGACAAATCTGTGTCAAAAGACGTCCTCCCGTTATCCACAATTCTATGATATATAATATTTTGAGAATTTGGAAATCAATATCAATATTATAAATAAAGATGTGTGGGTGTCGAAATCCTTTAGTTAAATATCATCCGACACTCCAAGCTTTGTGAAATAGTTGTCAATAGTATTTTTTTCTTATTTGTGTAATGTGATACTTTGTAACTAATTATGTGTCGGGTGTTATTGCTCATAAAACTGACTCGGTTCAACAAAAGATAATAATTTGACAATACATTATTTTGTTTCTGATTTGTGTGACTCCTTCCTATTTCATTTTCATCATGTCTCCATCTCTTTTGTGTTGCTTAGAGTCCCTCTCCATCTTAATTTCTCTTCATCACCATTCTTAATTTCGATTAACAAAATATAAATTAAATTCATTCAATTGAAAATAGAAAAAAAACATCAAATCTTTTACGATATATATTTTTTATTTAAGTCATTTATAAACATGTTACATTTCATGAATAATATCAACATAATATAAATCATATTATTTCAGATAACTATAACTATATTTACACACATATAATTTTTTTCTTTAAATGGATCAAACTCTTTAACTTTAATCAAATAAAATTTTCTACAATAACTAGACTATATTTCTAAAGATAAATATATCTTAACCATATATTCAAAATTAAACATAATTAAACTATAGAAACACAATAAAAATATTCTTATTATAGATATCTACATCGAGCGAAGCTCGATATTCCCCTCTAATAAAAATAAATTAATGTATTTAGTCGACAAAGGCCTTTCTAAAAGCCTCTCAGACTTCAAGGTCGCAGCAAAAGTAATGAACAACGTTTAGTATACATCCACTGTTTGAGTGCTCCAAATATGTCAAAAAACTTTTTGATTTCTTTTCAAAATAAAAATATTTAAACGTCGAATTCAAATCATTGATTGATTGCTTGTTGAATTCAACCAGCGTTGTGTTTTTTGTATTATCTTTGTAAATTTCATTGATTGATTGTTTAATTTAACAAACGCTATGTTTTTATATTATCTTTGTAAACTTTTAGAGTTCAATTGATACTCGATCAAGTGGCAAAAAAATATTAATATATTAGAATTATTTTATTATAGTTAGCAAGATTCCTACATTATTATTCAATAATTTGATTAAGCGTCAAATGAAATTTTAAAGTCAGAAAACTTATATTAAAAATACATCATTTGTTAAATTCATCAAGACCAATAAATTTAAATTCGACATTCGACATATAAATGATGAATTTTGAGAAAATAAAAAGTAAACAATGAATTTGAAAACATGTAAGGCAACTAAATACTAGGCCAAAAAACATGTAAGGCAATGAATTTGAAAATATGTGCTGAGGTCAAAGGATACTGGAAAAACTGCTAGCTGTGGAGTCTCTTTTTTCTTTTCTTTTCTTTTCTTTTAGTTTGTTTTTCTCTCTTTTAGCTCTCCCTATCGACAGTCGCTGTCAATACCTTTTAAAAAAAACTAAATTAAAAAAAAAGCCTAAATACTAGACACCGAACCCTCTGAGTAATAATGCTAAGATCAATAGCAAAAGATGGAAGGGGACAATTGCTAATCGGTAAAGATGAAAGGAGATATTTTTCAATCCATTTCCACAAATCAATGAATCTCCATATTTTTTCTCCGAGCAACATATTTTTTCTAAAAATGACTAATTTGCCCTTCCCTCTACAACTCAACCTCACCACTAACTTCCAATCCCTCTTCTCTTCACTTCAGTCTCTCGAGTCGCCATCCTCTGACTCTCCCATCTCTAAACAATATATCATATCCACTTTCTCTCTCTATCCCTTCTCTCAATCAGTTCTCTCACTTCTGTACATTTCTATTACTATATACCGTGAGGGATTCATTCAAATACAGTGGACTTTACATCATCCTTTAGGTTAGAGGCTAATTTCTTAATTTTTTTTCCTTTCTAATTTCTAATGGTAGATTGATATTTTACAATTCGTTTCTACCTTTTTCTTTTCCAGTTTATTTCTTCATGCGCGACAATTCACGACTACACAACCAGCAAAATATAATCCTCATTTATGCAGCACAGGGAGGGTAGTTTAGTCATTTGTTAGAAATTAATGTTGCTCCGAGTAAAATCCCTGTTGCCCGAAGCACTGCCCCCTTCATAACCCGGAGTATAGTTAACCATTAATGACTTACCTAGTCAAAGGGTAACCCCTTTAAAACCCACAAATCAGCGCAGTTGTTGAATATATCTACTACCCTTCAATTCTTTTCAATTAATTACCCTCAAACAATTATGAAACCCAGAACAATATTCTCCTTAACAACCTCATCCTTGGTTGCATTATTATTGATCCCAACAATCATGCTTTTCATGCCGTTAATCCAGATAGTTGCAGAACCTGCCATTGCATTACATGGATGCCAAGAAATGTGTGGTGGCATTCAAGTTCCCTATCCGTTTGGCATCGGCCGAAACTGTTCGTTGCCAGGCTTTGAGCTCCACTGCAACATGTCAAATGGCTCGCCCGCACTTTTCTTGTTCAACAATATCCAAGTCCTGGAAGTAAATATATACTCAGCACGAGTAAAAGTGAACAATAACAAAACCTCTATGTGCATGAGTAATACTATTAAGGGCTTGAATCTGTCTGGCACACCATACCAGATCAACTATAGGGTCAACAAATTCATTGTCGTAGGCTGCGATATAATTGCCACTGTCAGTTTTGGCAATGAGACAAACATGCTCCAGGGTGGGTGTAGCACGATGGGTTGTTACAGTAGGGACAGCGTAAATAATTATGACTATTGCTCAGGAGCAGGCTGCTGCCAAACATACGTCCCTAAAGAGGTAAAATATTACCAGGTTAGCCTCCAATCTCGGCATTATAATAGCTCAACGCAGTATAACTCTAGCCAGTGTGGTTATGCTGCTGTACTAGCGTCAAGCTATTACATGTATGATTATAGCAGGAACAATGATATCTATGACGAGCTATACAATCAGAAAAAACCGGTGCAACTCATTCTTGACTGGAGCATAGGAAATGAGGCGTGCAAGACAGCGCAAACAAACAAATCCTCTTACACCTGTATCAGTGACCATAGCGAGTGTATGGATTCTGACAACGGCCCAGGTTACTCATGCATCTGCTCCATTGGTTATGAAGGCAATCCTTACTTGAAAGGAGGTTGTGAAGGTCTCTCTCTTTCTCTTCCTCTCTCTCTCTCTCTCTCTCTGGGGGAAAAATAATGAAAAATATACTATCATCGCTCTCTCCTGGCCCGTACCAGGAAATTTTCTTTTGCTATCATCCATCACTTTGAAATGTATGGGGATTTATACCATCTGATTTTGATCCTAGTATAGCTTAAAACCTCCGAGGAGCTATTGTTTTGGGGTAAAGTAAAGAAAGCCTTCTTTTTCCATAATTAAACATTTAATTTGAGTACGTGAATCCCAGTTGCCCAGTAGACATTGTCTTGAGTCTTGACATATGCGGAGCTAGGCTATTTGAAACTTCTAGTTCGCATCCGTGCAATACATTCTAGAATTTCATACGTCAAATAACCGATCCAAACTAATCAAATGTAATCTCCACATTAAAATCACTTGGAGACCCCAAAGTTTATATTTTTAAAAATTCTCAACTATTTTTTATATTTTTTTAGAAATTATTATTATTAGAGGATGCAGAACAAATTCGATTTTCAAGAAAATTTTGTTATGAAGAAGACATTCCAATCAGTGAATTTGGAGAACGAAGTTCTAGAATGGCGTCCCTGTGCGTAATACGTTGTATTTTAGTAATCTTCATATATGTTGAATAGCATATATGCTTTCCTATAGATTTCTTGAGTTGTTCTACAAAATTGGTCTTATTAATTTTCTATTTTGTATTTTTTGTAGGCTTTCAGTTTTCTTGCCCTGCTTTCTCTCGTCCTGAGCAAGACACATACGGAGACTGTCGACTATACGTGCCATATTTAATTGGTACTTCATAAACTCTCTTTAATATTTAAATAATATTTTGATTGTCATTCATCAGTTTCCTATATAAAAATAATATAATGTAATATACTGTAAAAGTAAAATTACACTAAAGTATAGAGTCTATGAAGAATAAAGACAATAAACCGGAAAAACGTGTTTCCCATATATACATACTAATTGTGGTTAGGGCTGCAAACGGTTAATAGTTTCACCGTTTTTCGTTTCGTTTCGCCCTAGCGAAACGGTTAACAAAATAAAATTTTGTTTCGTCTGGTTTAGTGAAACGATTAACGAAACAATGAAAATGGACGAAATTACATAAAATTTAACCGTTATTCATTGTTGAAACGATTAAGGAAAACGAAATCAGTTTCGTCACTGAAACGAAACGGTTAACGAAACACTCTATTTTCGTCTCCGTTTCTAACGTTATGCAGCCCAAATTGTGGTTGAATTCTATGTCTGTCTTGTTCTGTTCATGACTTTAGTTAACTTCTAGTAGTCCCACTTTTGGCAGAAACACGCTTAGAATGTTCAATACAACTGTTCGGTTGACCCTAGCTAGGAAGAATAACCAGTTGCTAAAATGGTTCCCATGGACATCTTTTAAAAAATTTGTTCTAAATGCAGCGAACTACTGAGCTGAGCATATTATGAGCTTTGAACTTTCCGAAAGAGAATTTATAAACAATAAATGTACCAATGAATAACAGAATAAAATATAATTAGTTGTCAAATGAGCCTTAATTTACGAATGTATATAATTGCTAGGGTATGCCTTTGAGACAGCGTTTGTGATTTTTTCACTAAAGGGGTCAAGAAATCTTGTCGGCCCACTAACTAAATATCTGTTTACCAAATTTATGTGATTCAATATTATTTGGCAAGGCTTATGGTCGATTTAAGAAAATCGGCCTTACCACTCCTTATGGTCATTTTGAACCGGACCGAGGATCAGTTCGTGATAGAACCGGTTGAACCGGCCAGTTCGATCCGGTTTTGAAAATATTGCTTTTATGCTGTTAATTTGTTAGCTTTCGTCCTGAGTCATGCGACTTCGGATAGCATGGATGAGCCTGCTATTAGGATACTGTCCTTAATATATCCTCCCAAGACCTAATAATCTATTAAAGGGCAATGTGCCAATATATAATATTATACGATCACGTCATAGAAAAAGTATATGTTGACAAAATTCTTTAGATCAGATATATCGCCAGTTTTCTCTATTTTTGTCTAAGTAAACTAATTACAACGAAGGACCATTGACACTGAAAAAAGACGCTATGCAATTATTACGTGGGGCAATATATTGTTTAATCGCCCAAATCAAGTAGTTTACTTAGGATATATATAATAGTTTTCTTCAAGGGTCATGAAAGGCTTGAACTAAACATAAAAAAAATAAAAATAAACATAGGATAAAATCATATAAATCATGATTTACATATAAATTTCTTAGAAAAGATGATCTCTAAAATGAAGTAAAATAAACATATCTTGCTCTTTTTCTAACGTGCATCATTTACTTATGCAGGTTTGATAATTGGACTCGGATTTGCTTCTGGATTGATAGTTATTCTATTATATTTTTGTATATGGAAGCGTATCAAATTGTTTGAAAAGAAAAAACGAGAAAAGATAAAAAAGAAGTTCTTCAATCAAAACCGGGGTTTCCTTCTAGAGCAACGTATAGCTTCTGATGAAAATGGAACACACAGAATGCGAATTTTAAGCTTAGATGAGCTTGAAAAGGCAACAAACAAGTTCGATAAAGCACTCATCCTAGGTCAGGGAGGTCATGGAGAAGTTTACAAAGGAATTTTGTTGGATCAGCGCATTGTGGCCATCAAAAAGTCCAAAATTGTTGATCAGGTCGAAATCGAACAGTTCATTAATGAGGTGGTTATTCTCTCACAAATTAACCATAGAAATGTCGTGAAACTTTATGGCTGTTGCTTGGAGACTGAAGTCCCCTTGCTAGTTTATGAATTCATTTCGAATGGAACACTTTCTAATCATCTCCATGCAGATGCATGTTCCTTGACATGGAACCAACGGTTAAGAATTGCCCTTGAGACTGCAAGAGCAATTGCCTATTTGCACTCATCTGCCTCTGTATCAGTTCTTCACAGAGACATAAAATCTTCAAACATTTTACTAGATGATTATTTCACAGCAAAAGTGTCCGATTTTGGGGCCTCAAAATCTGTTCAAATAGATCAAACAGGCATAACTACAGTTATCCAAGGAACGTTTGGATATTTAGATCCTGAGTACTTCTATACTCATCGATTAACTCCGAAAAGTGATGTCTACAGCTTTGGTGTCATTCTAGCTGAATTGCTAACAAGAGAAAAACCAAACTCTTCTACAATGCTTCAAGTCGGTGGTCTCGTTACATATTTTAACTCTGCTATCAGAGAGAACCGTCTGTTTGAGATTCTTGATCCTGAAATTGCTGTGAATGAGGAGACGAGAAGAGAACTTGAAGCCGTTGCCAATCTTGCACAAGTTTCTGTGAGAAGAAATGGAGAAGAAAGACCTACAATGAAGGAACTAGAGGTACGGCTCGAGGTCCTGTGGCGATCCAACCAACAACATGAACATCCTTGCATATCTCAAACCTTAGAGAAGAGGCGGCTTCTTCTTCACGACTCTACAACAGAAAATGTTACAAACAGACAATATAGTTTTGAGCAAGGACAATTCTCATCATTTACATTGCCTCGGTAAATATAACTCTTTTCAGTATATGAATGTTGGGACGTTTTAATTTAGTTGTAACATGAGTGGCATGCTATTATATATATACCTGAATTAAGGAACTGTATGTTGGTTTTTATTTTCTGCAATACTGTGTGTGTAATTATTTAGTTGATCCAATTTGAATTGTCTGTTTTAAAATGCAACATTGTTGTGCTTTATGAGTAATGCTCAAACTTCTATATTATACAGAGCATGTTTTTCTGGTTATGATTCTTATGAATCAATTATGAATTATTAGGGGAGTTGCTAATTTATTGCTGTGAACTGGTAATTGTAGTAAGTTAGCTTAGACCTTAACCATACAAAGTCCAATATGAATTATTTAGGCCTGATCAATTATGAATTATTTATGCTTTCTTTGACTGTTAAATGAACTAACAAGGTGGTGTCAGTTCTGGTACAAGTTTGCTGGCAAGATAACGCACTGGTTAATTATGCCGAAGAAATTTTAATTACTCAGACCTTAACCATAGAATATTGCAATTCATACTATCTAGGCCTTCATTCACTGGTTCTTTGAACTAACAAGGTGTTGTCAGTTCCACTACAAGTTTGCTGGCAAGAGAACGCACTGATTAATTATGCCTAAGATATTTGTGTTGTATAATATTAATGTAATTAAGGCTTCTTCACATCTTAAGTCCATTGGGAAGATGAAAACACCAAAAAAAAAGGCCGAAAATTGAGAAATTAGGACCAAGGCAAAGTGCATTTTCCATTTTCATCTGTCTTGCAAGCTTGTTGAGTCATATAGCTTCAATTGTCCGTCTTCCAAACTCAAATTAATTGGAATCCACAATCCATTCTCACCAGTTACCAGTGCAATTTTCAGGCTATAAAATATTATTTGCCAATGAAGTCTTGGCCAAAAGATTGCAAATTTATAGATTGAGGTAACTAAGAAATGTTAAGCTACGTTTTGTTTGGCAAAATCAGACACATTTGGTTACAGAAGAAATCTGACTTCAATTCTATCAATATCTATGATTCTTTCATTATCTCACCAATAAAATGATAGTTTGATAAGTCAAAAAATGGTTAATCAAACAGTTTTGCTCGCCATTATCCAGTAATCAGGTTTGAGAAGCTTTTTTTAAAAGGACTAGGGCGTCCTGCGGAAGTTGTTCAAGATTGAAGGAAATTATATAATGAAAAGTGAATATATACTTATCTTCATCGCTGTGCTTCGCAAGAGATCTTCTGCAGTTGAAAAAGGTTCAAGAGGCCTAATTGTACATAATTGATGCGGGGAGCTCTTAGGTAGGATGCATAGAGGATCCATTGCTTGACAATATGAACAAAAGAATATTATAGGCCAAATGACCTTTCATTTGTAATTTGACAGTTTGTATTCTTTGCAGCGTCCCTTTGTCAACGGTAATTAAACAGGGGTGAAATCAGAAATTGTGCCTATTACATCTGAAAAATTATTTTGTCCGCACTATCGGAGAATGAGATCATATCACCAATTTGTACGTTATACAGGTTTAATTGATTTCACCAAAAAATATATTTAAAAAAGGTTCATATAAGGTTGGCATATCAGATCATAAATAGAACACTCATTGTTCGTTTATTGTTTGCATTCTTCCTTAGCCAAAAATAATGATTCTTCATCAAGGCTAAAATGGGACAATTTTAAAGAAATATCAGAGATGGGAGTTTGAATTTCATAACTCTGTTGAAACACTAGCATAAACTTAGTTCATAAGATTAATTGCCAACCAATATGATCAATTCAGTCAGTCATTGTTGTTCTGGCATCCTCTAAAAGGTTTAAAATTGAATAACATAAAGGATCACATGTAGTCATGTAGATCAGCTTCCAAACAAATAACATGTTTTTTGTTTGGAACTGTATGGAATCCACTCTTTGTATGCAGACTTTTATTATCTCTACTACTTATAAATGCACGGATCGAAAAGGTGTTACACTCTAGGTCTAAATAGTAAACATGTGTTTCTGTTGTTGGATTGACTTGATCTGTGGTTGGATGTGAATCGCGAGATGAAACAACATTATTATTTGGTTTTTCATCTAATATAGAAACAAATTGAATAACACATCTATTTGTATCACTGGTAATTAAGCAACATATTTTTATTGTCTAATATTATTTTATTTTTTTATTTGCCCACATATGAGGGCATCTTATGCTAGTAGTAGAGAAAACTAGTTCGTTTTCTTTTAAAACTTCCTTCTACCACACAGAAATTATTTCTTAAATTCTATTGTCCTCGAACTCCAATAAAAAAGCGAATGCGAAGGGCAGCAAAATGAATAGCTGCAAATGTAAGAATGAAGTACTTAATTTCGTAAGAGTTCTTATGTGAGTTCACTTTTATTTTTAACTATCTCACTATTTATTTACTTGTATGTTAAAAAAAAATTAACTATCAGTCAATTTAAAGTTTTATATTTTATTTCCAAAAATAATATAAACATTGAAATGTTTAGTCTAAAATAATATAAATAGAGGATTGCTATGCATAGCACGGATAGGTCATGTGCTATGCGTCCGTTCTCAAATTTTATGCTAAAATTGATCACATGCCCCCTCAAATCTTTCTTAATTGAATATTTACCCATCAAATCTTTGAAATTGATCACATGCCCCTCAAATCTTAATAAATAGAGATATATACCTTTTTCAGTTATTTTAATAAATTTTTGAATATTAAAATCTGATTTTTATATCTTGTGACATAATTACCCATGCCTAATCCTAAAACCTTTCATCTCCTTGCTATTTGCTCTTCTAGCGATATCAGGAGTATGTGCTCTTTTTCATTCTATTACTGAGAATAAGGAAATAGATCTCTTCCTAAATGTTATTACTGAGAATATTTCTTTTCAATTCTATTTTTGCTCATTGATATCCACCTTATATCCAAGTAACCATCGAAGCAAGAGAATTACTTCTCAGATCTATTTGATTCTCAAAATAAAGTTCCGGAAGAACCAAATTAGAAATTGAAAGCAAGAAGAAAGGGTAAATAAAACAGTATAGATGATTTAAGGTAAAATTTCATTATCTTTTTCCCGTTTGAATTGCTATTCATTATTGTTTGTTTACTTTCTTCGTTATTAATATAGTGACATGGTATATTAGCGAAGTCAAATGAAAGAAAAAATGAATTTTGCTCAAATATTGTTAGGACTTGATTAGTTTTTTTTTTCTTTGGTGCGATTAAAATTCTCAAGCATAGCCTCCAGATTCTAAATGAAAGAATAACAAATGATGTCCAAAACAATTTATAAACTCAGACTTGAATTTCGCACCTATTTAATCATAAATTTTGTGACGGTGTATGGTTGAACTTTCTCTCAGGGGCGGATCCAAAAAAATTTTTAGCCTAGGCACCATAATATAATAAAATTTAAAATTTGAAAAAAAAATAAAAAGAAGCGATAATTAAACAAAAGAAAAGTCATTTAAAAAATATATATAATTGTAAAATTACAAAATACTTCATTTTTTCTCATAAATCGTCTTTTTCGATCTTTACTTTTATATCTTCTATAAAAAAATCACAAAAAGTAATATTTATTACTAATTTTTTTAATGCAATCATGAGCGCCTAGGCACAAAATAGTTTTTACCCCAGGCACAGCCCACAATTTAACAAATTAACCTCAATGATTTGAAAATTTACCCCTGGCACTTGCCTAGGGTCCCATACACTTGGATCCGCCACTGCTTTCTCTGGATATATGCAGATTAGTACTTGCTATGTGCATATTAGATTAGTATTTGCAACTTATTAAAATTTCAAATAAAAGTTGCTTTCACAGTTTCACGTAAATTAATCTGAGATAGCTTAAAATATTGATGCCAACATGTACCGGTGCTAATAGAAAAAAATAAAAGGTTTGTTAATTCGTTATTTTTTTTACTTATGAAGTTGTTTATTAATTAATTATGTCACTAAATGATTAATTACTGTAGGGGAGGAAATGCCGGTAACAGTTGATCAAAGAAGAGGCATTTCCATCTAGCATCTCCAGGATTTTGAAAGAAGAAGAAAATTAGGATATAATAATGCATTAATTAGAGTGTCTTTTATTTAAATTTTTTTAGATAATTGAAGTGCATGGTTAATTAGTCAAGTGTTGAATGTCAGGTGAATGCGGAAAAAAAATCTTTAATATCTTGTTCATGATTAAATATTTTGTTTGTAGTGCTATATGTCAAAATTTATCTAGTCACTGTATTATATTTTTGTAATTTTATTAAGATATGCTTGTTGTGCTACATTGTATAGTAGACAAAACTTCTATTAATGGGTAGTCTGTTTGACCAAAAAAATGCAAATTCATATACTGGTATGTCTATTGGCTAAGATGCCTGATGGTACATGGGCTATATGAGACAAGTTTACACTAAATTAAATTTGGCTCGAAGCGACCATGCAAGGAGCAAGGAAATATTCTCGGTAATAATATTTAGGAAAAAGTAGAATGGGAAAGAGTATATATTGAAGAAGATCTATATTTTCTGATATCACTTTGGACAGCAGGAAGATGAAAGGTCTTTCGGACGGGTAGAAAAGAGAAATTTGGATAGGGGTAATTCTGTCATAGGAAATAAAAATCAGATTTTAATATTCAGAAATTTATTAAAATACCTGAAAAGGGTATATATCCCTATTTATTAAGATTTGAGGGGTTATATGATCAATTTCAAAGATTTGAGGGATAAATATTCAATTAAGAATGATTTGAGGGGTACGTGACTAATTTTGCCTTAAATTATTGATTCAAACCTCTCAACATTTTATATTCATATTGAAATATTATAGGAAATCAAATTTTATATTTTTCTGAAAAATCTTTTTATTATTGTTTTGAAATTTTGGAATTTCGTCGATCTAGTGAACCATCCAATAATAACCATTTTTTAAAATTCAAAAGAAATAGTAAAAAAATTTGAAATAATATAAAATGTGATTTTCAATGAAATTTCAATAAGAAAAAAGTTATTGAGTGGTTCGGATCAATTATTTGAATTATAAAATCTAAAATGTGAATACCTTGCACGACGTCCATCCATTCTACACATAACATTCTAACAATCCTCATATAAATTCAATAATAAAGTTTCACTTAATGAATAAATAATTGTTATTAAGGTTTTCCGATTGTAAATGAGCCAATAACCAATAAACGATGCCTATGTACCGGCCCGATCCCGTGAGGCGTCGGGACCTATTGCGCAATCTCTTTACTGTGAATCTTCTGTTGTCACATGTCGACAATAGTTACGTAGCGGGTTGAAAAATACTCTAAAACATAACCCGCTCCATAAACATCTGTTTCCATTATGTTTTATAATCCCTTTTTAGTATCCTTCGCCTCATCCGATCCAATCCGTCTCACGACGTTCTTCCCTCTCTTGCGATAGAAAACCTAAAATCTCTTTTCCCCCTTTTCCCACTCGAAAACCCTAATAAAGTTTTAATTTTTTTAAGGAAATTATACACCAGTAATCGACGAAGCGAAGCTCAGTCCCAGGTACTTTTGAACTTGTTATTTCCAATAATTTTATTTATTTTATTTTCTCTGAATTTCTCTCGTAGTGTTGTCCGAATCTGTGTTTGAAAACTTAAAAGGTGTTGAGAGAGAGAGAGGAAAGAAGGAAACTTACTTAGATTTTCTTCTATTATTGGTTTGTGGTTGGGAAGCGGGAGGGAAGATAAATGGAACTCAACTTTTGTATTAAGAACAGATAGATAGATGATTTTTCTGAAGGAGCCAACTTAGGTTCTGTTATTTTGTCACCAGCTGCTTGTTATTTTTACCTCAGTTTTTCTTCATTTTGTTTCCTCCAGAAGGATGAATTGAGGTGAGATAGGTTAAGTTTAAGAAGAAAGGGGAAGAGAAAATATAGTAAAGATGATGCACATAGTACCAGCTGATGACAGTGGTGGGGAGCAGCAATTGCAGGAGCAGGATCTCGATTTTCCTCGCAACGGTGAGGAAGGTCTTGAGGCAGCCCAAAACAGGTACTGAAGCTGTCTAATTTTGAATTTGTTTGTGCTTTTATACTGTGGCTGGACAAGCACTGGCTTTCTTGGCTTGTTGGTTTAATCGGGGGCTGAGTGGGAGGGGGGTTGGGGTTGGATGTATAGCTAGGGTTTGTGCATTGGTTTAAATAGCGGTGGCTGGGGTGAGCGCAGCCTTTTTTTTTTTTTGCTTATAGGTTTAACTGTGGGAGGGAAACAATGTGCGCTTTTGATAAGGGATTATGCTCATAGGTTTAACCGGGGGAGTAAACAGGGGTTTCAAAAAGCAGGAGGGGATGGGTGGTAGGAAGCTAGCGTGTGCGCATAGATTTAAATGTTCGTGGCTGGATGACAGCAACCTTTTCTTTAGTCATAGGTTTAACTGGGGGTGCACGCTTTTGGTAACCAATAATGCTCAAAAGTTTGTCCGGGGGGTAATCTCGGTGTGTGCTTTTGCTAACCGGTTATAGAAACCACAATAGTGGTGTCCCTATTTGATAATTGACACAAGCTTAATTAGAGGGATCAAATTGGTAAATGGTTTGTGACAAAGTTTGCCAATTCTATTGTTTTGATCATGTATGCGTTTATGACCTCCAATTTTTGGAATGTCCAAGGCTTACCAAATATCGTAAATTTGAATTTTTTTTCTTTGATGCTGCAGTCCAATTGCAAATACATTTTTAGGTTCATCGAAGTTACAAAATTATTACATCAAAATCATGTCCAAAATTAATTTTAAAAAGGAATAAAGGATGTCTTATTGTTGGAAAATGATAAGCTTAAGCATTTCATTAGGGCCCTGATCAGAATGACAATTTTTTAACATGAGATTTCATTTCATTAGAAATTTTTTGATCAAAATGGATGGATTCGACTTCTTTTGGTCGGAATTTCTATCTTATTGGACCCAACTAAATCTTGAGAAATCAATTCCAATGAAATGAAATCCTACATAAAAATTCTTTTGATCAAAGCTTAAGTTTTCTGGCAAGGATGTCATATAAGCTTGACGAATTCATATATAAGCTTTAAATCACATGCATTAATTTATTTTAATTTCAGTCCAGGTTTGTTTTAGGATATTTTTCCTTGGTATGAGAGAATCATATGTGATATGATAAGGTTGTTCTATATAATAATTTTAGGATAGTATATGTTTGTACATATATATTTTATTTTTTTCAATATAGTTTTTAGAAATAAAATTATATATTTTTAATTTTCTATGTTAAATAAATGCATGTTGAAATTCATTACAAACTTATTCTGTTTTTCAGAAGTGAAACACAAAATATGAGAATATGGGTGGGTATATGAAATAAAAGGAAAAATCAAAAATGAAAGAAAGGAAAAAAAAAATTTTGGAACATTGCAAGGAGGAAAGTACAAAACAGTCATCTGCTTTGAACTTTTGGGAGTTCAGAGAAGTTCCGGTTTGTGTGTTATTAATAGTCCCACATTGGTTATTCAAAGGAGAGGAGACACTCCTAAGGGCTATATAAGCTGGGATATGGATAGGTTGAAATAGGGTCTAAGGATAACATATCAATATGGATACGTCAGTAAAAAGAGAATCTGGGGGCAACATATCTGATATGGATACAATGGTGAATATACAATCTGAGGGTAATGTATGTGATTTACATACAGCGATTGAAATAAAAGCTGAGGGTAAGATAGAAATAGGATCTCAGAATTGCTCCTATATCGAGCAGCAGCGAGAAACACCAGGGTAATTTTATTCTTGCTAAGTAACTTCCTTTCAAATCTAGTTTTCTTTGTTTAAGTAATTTAGCTTTTTCTCTTTTAGGAAAATTTGTGATCTGATGTTAAGTTGTAATGAACACGAATGAATTTAAATGTTCTCTGTAGGGAGATCTCCTTAGGTGTATCTCAATTTTCTTCTCTCTGTATTTTCTTTGTCCCTCTTTTAATCTCTTTATTACTTCCTGAATTCAAACCTGTGCTTTCTATACCAAAAAAGCCCTAATTGCATCACAAATCCTTTTTTGCTTCTTTAATTACATCAAAAACCTAAATTGCATCTTTGGTGGTGTAATATGCTATATCAGGTTATATTTATACTGCCTTTGCTGATCATATTTGGTGCAATGTCTTTTATTTGGCTGGATCAGATGCTTGCGGTGTGGTATCACTCAGATTGGAACACCACACATGCGTCGGGGGCCTGATGGGCCAAGGACTCTTTGCAATGCATGTGGTATTGCCTGGCGAAAGGTATGCGCTAATTCTTTCATCGCTATTATTTTATTTTGTTTCTTTACCGTTCAATTTTCTTTTTCTTTGATCATTTTACTAGGTGAGTTCCTGTAGGAACCAGTCACTGGTTCCTGTTAGCACCAGGCCTGATGGGCTGAAAAACCTGTACAGTGCACTTTATGAAGCATATTGAGACTTTTTTTTGCCCCTTCCATTGTTTTCTATGTGGGAATTTGTCTAATCCTTATCTGTGGTGTGAGTGGGAGTGGTAGTCCAAAATAACATGACACAGCAATTGGGAGAGGGAAAAATAAGAAGTCAGGACCCGCGCACTAGTTAAATTTTGACATCTTAACAGTCTTATAAATAAAGTCTGGACACAAAATTTAATGATTTGGGAATGATTTTTGTGGTACTTTTTGAATGAATTGAACTTTAAGAAGTCTGAACTTAATGATCCTTGGTGCATTGTGGAACAATCCTTAAATAGCATGAAATTGAGTAGGTCATAATGGCATGGGTATAACTTATCTATCGTGTTTTTAATCTTTTTCGGATTGATTTGTGAAGATTATAACCACCACAATGAGTAAGGAAACAGATCAACATATAATAGCACATAGGAACATGTTTACAGAGTACAGACACATTCTCGTATCAAAAACAGTTTGTCTCAGGATCTGTCTTTCTAACATGGCAAATGTACAGTACAGATATTTGATCTTATTTCTCTCTCTCTTTTTTTTTTCTCACAAATAAATAGGGCAAGATAAGGAAGAGAATTGACACCCCGGTTGCTCCTGATGAGACCTCCTTGTCAAAGCTCCTTCCTGAGGCCGGCATGGAGTTCGAGACTGAAGACAAGGCATATGAGTTCTACAACCGCTATGCGGGTCATGTGGGCTTCAGCGTACGGAAGTCTACTTCCCGGAAAGACAAAGCCTCTACTGAGCGCATCATCAACGTGCGCTGCTTCGTCTGCTCTCGAGAGGGCTACAACAAGGACAAGAAGTCCCTCGAGGCCAAGAAGCCCCGTCTTGAGACGCGCATTGGCTGTCCAGCCCGCATGGTCATTAAGCTGATTGAGGGGACCCGATATCGTGTCACTGATTTCAAAGCAGATCATAACCACCAACTAGCTCCACCAAGTACCATGCACATGTTGCGCTCTCAGAGGATTCTTATGGAGTATCAACCAGGAAATGATTCGGGTGAGTTGTCGGATGAAGGGACAGGTCACTCTGGTCCCACCCCAATTAAGACTTTACCACCGCCTGTTACCCGGCCAGTAGGGCCAATAAGGAGTGTTAATTTCCTCCCGGCTGAGTACTCTAACTATCTCCCATCAAAGCGGCAGCTTCCTATACAGATGGGGGACGGTATGGCGATTTTGAAGTATTTGCAGAGTATGCTGCTTGATAACCCCACCTTTTTTTATGCGATTCAGGTTGATGAGGAAGATAAACTGACAAACTTTTTCTGGGCTGATACAAAATCCCGCACTGATTTCAATTCATTTGGGGATGTTCTCTGCTTGGATACTACTCATAAGATTAATGGATATGGGCGCCCATTAGCTCTGTTTTTGGGTGTTAATCACCATAAACAAACCATAATATTTGGCTCTGCGTTGCTCTATGATGAGTCATATGAATCATTCAAGTGGTTGTTTGATACCTTTAAAATTACCATGCACGGAAAGCAACCTAATACTGCGTTTACCGACATGTCGATGCAGATTAGTACAGCCATGGCGGCATCCTGGCCTGGTACGACACACCGTGTCTGTCCCTGGCATGTATATCAGAACTCACTTAAAAAGATTAGTCATGTATTCCAGAGCTCAAAGACCTTCAACAAGGAGTTCTGCAGGTGCCTCTTTGAGTCAGAGGATGAAGAGGATTTTCTATTTAGTTGGAGGTCATTGTTGGAGAAGTATGACCTGAGGCACAATGAGTGGTTAATCAAGCTGTTTGACGAGAGAGATAAGTGGGCTTTGGCATATGGCCGCCACATATTCTCGGCTGATATAACCACGTCCTTGCAGTGTGATAGTCTAACAAACACCCTCAAAAAGTACCTTAACCCGCAAATGGATCTCCTATCCTTCTTTAAACACTATGAAAGGGTGGTAGATGAACATAGATATGCTGAGTTGCAAGCTGACTTCTACGCAAGCCAGAGTCTTCCGAGAATCCCCCCTGCGAAACTTCTCAAACAAGCAGCAAATATATATACGCCGGTGGTGTTTGATGTGTTTCGGAAGGAGTTTGACATGTTCATGGACTCAGTGCTGTACACCACCTGCGAGGTGGGGACGATTTCTGAGTATCGAGTTGCAGTTGCAGAGCGGCCCAAGGAGCACTTTGTGAGATACAATGCGAGTGATTGTTCAGCGCTGTGTAGTTGTAGGAAGTATGAGTTTATGGGAATTCAATGCTGCCATGTGCTGAAGGTGCTCGATTTCAAAAACATAAAGGAGCTACCTCAGAAGTATTTTTTGAAGAGGTGGAGCAAGGATGCGAAATCTGGGGATAATCAGGGGAATAGATCACAGGTAAACTACAGACTAATTGTTCTAATTGTGGTTTATGTAACATTTAGTGTTGGTTTAAAATCAAGGCTGAATTATAATTGGTGATAGTTAGATTATAAGGCTCAAATGTTTTAAACCAAACATTAAAATCAGTAACTATCACCAATTATAATCCAGTTGAATGGGTTATGAGATTGGCATTGTACAGCTTTGACCTTGCACCTCAGCTGGATTATAATTGGTGATAGTTGCTGATTTTATTGTTTGGTTCCCCAATCGGGGCTCAATGGGTTGAAAGGCTGAATTGCACAATTGAGGCTCCTTGAGACTTCGGGGTTGAATTAAGCTTAATGCCTTCTAGACTTAATACGAAACCAATTTGGTTACCTTCAGGATTAGTTTGCGCAATTAATGCTCACTGGTGTTTACTTGATACTAACTGGTGGTCATATCGATCCTTCTTTGCTATTTTAAACAGTTTTGCATTGTTTCTTATAACAATATCGTTTGCTTTAGGGTGTGTATTTAACAATACAAAGTGCACCAACATGGCTAGTATTTTTACAAGAAATATCACTTACCACTATAAGAATTTATTTTGTCTCGGAAAACAACACTCGTAAATAATAATGGTTGTGTGGGTCTGTTTACAGGATTCTCCAGTGGCGAACATGCACCATGCATTTCTTGGTTCTACCTAACCCAGGTGACCATTCATGAACACAGTTTCTTACATGCATTTTTGTTCTTAGTAATTGCAATCTTGAATTTATGTACAAAATTGGAAAGGCTTTTAAATCATGGCAATAAGACTTTCTCATTGGGCATTCGCTATCATAAATCAACTGACATATGTTTTGGTTATTTTGCAGGGTGCATCAACGTCTGACAAAGGGTTTAATAGCAAATTCATGATCTTGGATGGACCTGTTAATAAAACTGTTAGTTGTAGGCAGTGGAAAATCTAATTTGGATTAATGTTATTTTAGAATTTGATTTAAGACATTGTCTGTATAATATTGTTGGTGTTTGTCTTTCGATTGAACTCTTACTGCTAGTTTGTGTTAGAGGTTAGGTACTGTGCAAAAATGATTTGGTTGAGTAAATTATGTTGGAAAAGTACTTTTTCTTGGTTCTATTTTTCTTAGATGTTTTAGGAACTTTACACTCTTTCACACGCTTGCATCCTTGGGCTTTTGTGTAGACCATTAGTTGGTGTTTTGTGAATTGTGAGTGCGAAGGGACCACCTTGCTGCTTTCTGTTGTCGAAGTTAATACATTGTTGTACAACAGTACTCATGTGTAGTTTAAATGCTGCCCAATGCATCCATTTAGGAATAGAGAAGCAAGGGAATGGAGTGGTGTGCTGATGATACTTCTGAGTTCATCCGTTATCCTTTCAGAATTGCAGTCGCTTCCTTCCGTTTTGGCCTCTTCCAATCAATTCAATTTTTTTTAGAGCACGTCTCTATCTAGTTTATCCAAAACAAAAAAAAAAAAAAAAAAATTTATAGCGCAGCCATTATTCTTGCACCCTAGTCTTGCTTTAATATGGGATTTCAATTTTAGGCTTTTATTTGACCTAAGCAGTACCATAATTTGTTCTGCATTCTTGTGCCAGCTAAGCTGTTTAAGCTCGATTTTGCAGGTTTTTTTCCCCCTTTCTCATAGAAGTTAACTATTAGATATCGAGGGACTGTTAAATACATATATTATAATCTAACAGATTAACAATAAAAAGTTTTAAAAATATTATTTGATATCTAAGAGTACCAATCGAAAGTAATTGAACTTAGGACTGTTTCTTACATTTGTATTTCTCCACCCATATTTGGAAATGTGCGGAACAGAAATAGTCAATTTCAGCGAAGTCATCAATACTACCATGTGATAACCGATAATATATCGCTCTCCCAAGCATTTTCACTGCCTCATTAAAGAATTTTTAAATGGATATATGTCTACTCATATGATATGAGCAGGCGAAAAGAAGCATCTCTCTTTTCCAAAATGACCTATTGGGCCCAATTGAAACTCGGCCCGTTAAAACGAAGCGGATCCTCCATGACCTCTCTAGAAGCTTCTCCTACGCCTTCTTATCCTTCCGACATAACATAAAAGCGCTGCGCTGCGCATTCTGTTCTCTTCTCTGCATTTCTACTTTCCAGCTCCCGTATCCAATCCTTTGTGAAATCAATGGCGACTGTACCTCTCTCCGTTCCATCAATCAAGGGCCTCCGCCTTTCTCCACTCACTCTCAGGCGCTCTCAGACGAGCTATAGTAAACCATTGGTTGTGAAAGCCGCCACTGTCATAGCTCCAAAGGTAGTTTCCTTTTTTCTATTTTAGTTCTTACTTACTTATATAGTTGACTTATTTCTCAAAATTTTAAGAGGTTTACCAAGTATAAGCACTGTTTATGTAAATGGCACAATGTCTGAAATTAAAAGTCACAAAGTGGGCCATACGGTCAGTATTAGTAAGTGCAGGCAAGTAATTTATCTAGACGGGCGTCAATGGTTCAGTAATCCAGGTTTTGAATTATTACACAGGTCAGCATATCGATTTGGGTCTGGTTTCAATAATCCAGTCAGTTCTTTTTATTGTTACAGTAAACTGAGAATAAAAGATGCCTCATAATAGTTTGTGCTATTCATACATTTTGTTAAAGAGTAGGCGGAATTATAGTTTCTATGTATAATTGCATTGATAATTCATGATTTAGGCATCAGATTAGCCATGTCTACTGACCTGTTTGGTCAGGTCAGAGGAGCTAGGTCACATGATTACAAATTTTGGATCCCTTTATATTGTTGAGTCGAATATGACTTTGTTTTATTTTCATAATATCTGTCTCTAAATCTATATTTTTCTTTTTTTATTAGTTCACCTCAATAAAGCCCGTGGGAAACAGGGTTTTGGTCAAAATAAAATCAGGGGAAGATAAGACAAGTGGAGGCCTCTATCTCCCCACCACTGCCCAGAAAAAATCGCAAGAAGGTGAAGTGGTTGCCCTCGGAGATGGTGCCACTGTTGGTGGTACTAAAGTTGATTTCTCTGTTAAGGTATGCATGTTTATCGATGTATATGTGCATCATTCGTTTGGATACAAAATTTTCATTGGGGCTAATAATACAATCTTTTCTTCTCTTCCTTGTTTACCATGAAATGACAGGAGGGAAATCAGGTGGTATACTCTAAGTATGCTGGTACAGAGCTTGAGTTTCATGGAATTAATCACATATTGATGAAGGAAGATGATATTGTTGGTATTCTTGAGTCAGACGATATAAAGGATATGAAACCTCTTGGCGACCGCGTTCTTATTAAGGTATCTGTTTGATCAATCTGAGATACTGATGTGGTACTGCTTATGAAATGGATATGTTTTACTTTCAGTTTTTATTTATCCTTGTGACTTGATATATGGTGGCTGCCATTTCTGCAAATGTCCCTTTGGGGGTGGGGGGTTCGAATAAGTACCTGAAAGTTGAATGAGTTTAATATATAAATTATATTTTATTTACCTCTCTCCCTTCTCACAGATCGCAGAGGCCGAGGAAAAAACATCTGGTGGGTTGATTCTGACAGAGCAAACAAAGGAAAAGCCTTCTGTTGGAACTGTATGTTATTTATCATCTCACAGACCCTCTATATGCTATTTTTTTTGTTTTGTTATGCTTGTTCATCGTTTGATGGAACAAATTAGTGTTTCAGTGATGGCTTTATTTTTGGTATTTGATTGTATGGTAATGCCTGGGTGCTTACAATTTGAAGGTATCGCATAGATGCCTAAGCTCGCCTTGCATTGAGCATTGGATGACTGAAATCTGAACCGACCTAGGTCTGAAATTGCAATTTTTGGCTAGAGTGTAACACTTTGAACCATGAAATCAAATCTGAACTAGTTGTTTGCCGCATCTTGGACCACTCTATTAGATACAATTAGTTCTGTAATGGTATGTGGTATGAAAACTGTACCATCCAGATTTTAGCATTTATGATATGGGTTGGCAGGTTGTGGCTGTGGGACCGGGATCCTTAGATGACGATGGAAAGAGAAAACCAATTGATATCAGCCCAGGAAGCACTGTCATGTACTCTAAATATGCTGGAAGCGAATTCAAGAGTGCTGATGGCACTGATTATATTGCTCTTAGAGTGTCAGATGTCATGGCTGTTCTCTCTTCTTAGTTTATTGTTTTTTCCCCTTCATTTAAAATTTTGAGCAACTAGTGATGTATCTGGAATAGTTTTTTCTTTGATTTTTCATTTTACGGACTTTGTTGGGTTCGTAACAACTATAGAGCTGCCTGGTAATAAACATGATTAAATTAATTTAAAGCATCAGCTGATGTAGTAGGCTATTTCACCATGTCCCATAATGGACCAATTTCGACATCCTTTGTTTTGTTAAGCACGGTTTTTTTGTTTTTTTTTTTTTTTGAAATTGTTAAGCACGGTTAGGAATGCACTTATTCAGAATTCTTGACGGTTTCGCTTAGAGTAGTGCTTTGCAGCATATATAAATGTGTTGTTTGTCCACGGTTTCACAATTTATAAAGAAAATCTAAGAAGTATGACTGAAGAATTTTATTTATATACTACTTGTGCGTAGTTTATTTCTTTTTTATGCGTAGAGGGAGCAAATTATGTTTAAGAAAATTTATTCGGTGAAAAATAGCAAACCACGAAGAGCATTTTTCCGAGGGAAAAAAATTATAAGCTGCGTTTGTTGGAAGTAAATTTTGCAAAGCCCACTCGAATTTCATTGGGATGAAAACAATTACAGAGATGAAAGCAATCCATCTAAAATTTAAAACATAGTTTTAATATGGACTACTGGTCATTAGTGTTATTTTCAAATATTAAAATTTAAAACATTAAGGCCGACAGATTATTTTTCTAATTTAATAATTTAAATGCGCGCAATACTGCTTATTAAATTTAGATATTTTTTGTGCAAACTGAAACTCTCACAGGTCGCATGACACTATGACAGTTTTCCCTTTATTAAACTAAGCGATGCCTGTGTTACCTTTATAATGATAATGAAAATGAAATGCTGTTGTGAATTAAAACCGTCGTCTCTCTCTCGTTGTTAATCGCTTGTCCTAAATCGCTCTCCTCTCGGACCATTACTGAGAAACCCTACTCAACTGTAGAGGTGAAGTGCGGCTCTCTTGATCGTTTCGCTTCTCTCCTGAGTTGTAGGTAATTTGTTTTCTATTTCGTCACGCGATTTGAATGGTAAGGTGTTTTGGGTCTCGGTACTAGTTGCTTACATCGTGTCGACAAATAAGCCTGAAATATTCCTTATGTCGATTGCTTAAGTACCAATCCTCTTGTCCTTTCCACTGGTGATGGATGAGTTGAGGAGTTACGTGCCGTTACTATTACTGATTTGACACTAGAGATCCAATCCAGTGAATTTGGCTAATTTAGCTCTACATTTCTAAGAATGAAAATGGGATTGACTATTCAAACGAAAGCAGATTGACCCGTTACCATTTAAAAGATGCATCTTCTTTCTATTCTGGGATGGTTGACAAATTACCTATTCTTATAATACACTCCTTTCTATTCTGTTTTCTTCCCTCCTTTTTCTTTCGGAATGTGAGCTCTTGCTTTTTTATAATGGGGTAATTACCTTCATTTTTTTTTTAATCCATTCAAATCCAGAAGTGAGAGATGGACTATAAAACTTATCCCATATTGTAAAGCTTAGATAGGTCAGTTTTGAGACATTATGTAGAACACAGAAAACACACATTGAATGCGATTGTCCTATTTCTAAGATTTGTGCCTTTTACAGTATGTTTCTCTTACTTTCGAGTTTACCATTACCCCCAAAACAAAGGATTGCCTTCTTTCCTTGTAGCAACATGGTGGGTAAATTGACAAAAAAATATAGACTCGTAATTAATAATTGATTAGTCTTAATCTTAACTGCTTTCACCTGGCATGACAACTTCAAGCTGTTAATATATTCTCAAGATCTCAATAGCCTACATTGTGCTTCTGAAATGTTTTTCTTGGTTTTTTTTATAAACAGTAAATAATCTTTTCTTCTTGACTGCTGTAAACATGATAGGATTTTTGAGAGACTCGGTCAGCTTCCCAACGATGTAAAATAGAAGTCTTTGTAGTTCTGCCAACCAGGGAGGCACTGTGAACTCATAGCTGTTTATCTTTGTGGCATTTTTCTTTAGGTCAATTTCTTCCAATCCATGTATACTCTCGTTTTATTCAATGCATGGACATATAAGTGCCTAAAAGTGAAATATTGTTAAAGGATACAGATGACCTTACTTAGAAACATACTTGACTTTTCATCTTTATGAATTTTGGATTGGGGGTCAAGAGGGCTGTAGAACAACTCAGGAAGAAATGAAATTATTATTAAGGCGAAATTATGTGTTAGCAAATGGTTATTTCCCCTTCCATTAATATTAGTTTGAATTAGATAGTTTAAACATCTTCAATCTTTGTTTAACAAGATGATTAACAGATTATTAATTGTCAAATTGTTGTTTGTATTTCTGAAAATTAGGTAGCTACCATTGTTTGCAGTAATTTCAAGTGGTCAACCTCAAAAGAAGAAAAAATTAATATATATGTATCTTTGTTAATAACTTCTATGCTTGTGACGAATGGTCTTACACCAAAAGATAATTTTTGAACCCAATTTGTTGTTTTGACTCTTTTATATATGGCTCGATTTGCTTATTCAGTAATGCTTTGTAATTTTGAACTTTTCAGAGAGTTCTGAGCAGTTAGGATTGTAGAGTCATCTAATTTGATGGACAGCCAGAAGCGCCCAAAGGGGATTGAAAATTATGATGACAGAATTACAAACCTGCCTGATGATTTGAAAAGTAATATACTTGAACGTTTGCCGCTAGAAGAAGCAGTGAGAACAAGCTTTTTGTCAAGAAAGTGGAGATATACATGGGCTTCCATCCCAAACCTGGATTTTGATGTATATTTTGTGAAAGCTCCGAAGTTAACAAAATTCATTGATATGGTTCTGTTGCTCCATCAAGGTCCAATTTGCAAATTCTACCTCTCTATCAAGGATCTTACTGTTGTTCCTATTGAACGGTGGATTCTTGTCTTGTCAAGAAATGGGCTAGAGGAAATTAATATCCGTTGTTATTCTATTTGGAGGATGCCCTCTTGCTTCTTCACCATTCAAAGTTTGAAGACAGTTTTTCTTCAAGATTGCATCCTGAAGCTACCACACACTTTTTGTGGTCTTAAACTCCTCCAGTCCCTGCACCTAGATAGTTGTACCATCAGTGATGATGATTTTGAAAAATTGGTTTCGTGTTGTCCGCTTCTTGAGAATTTGTATTTGCTGTTCATAAGTGTCAGTGCTGTTAAAATAAATTCACCAAATCTTAAACTAGTACAGATTTATGGTGGGATTGACCTGAAATATATTCATTTGATCACGCCCGCGCTCATTGAGGCAGATCTATCTTTCTTGGAGTTGTCTTATGGTAAGATTGGTTATGGAAAGTGTTTGATTGATATGTTTGGTTCTCTATCCAAAATAGAAAGGCTTCATCTGGGTTCTGGCGTCATCCAGGTAAAAGTTCCTCTATTCTCATTTTGTAATTACTTGATTATCCAATATATCATACTATTACATGAAACTGATCATATAATTTTTTTTTTTAAAAGTATCTGAAACGTGGGAGCAATTTGGAACTTCCTCTGAAATTTGATCATCTGAAGGAGTTATACATGCAATTGTATGTTGAAGACCGAAATGAGGCCAAATTTGCCTTTTCCTTGCTTCAAAATGCCCCAAATCTCCAATGCCTTAGACTCGTTACGGTATGCTTCTTATTTTCACTTCTTTAGGCATTTTTTTTTATGAGTATGACTTCTTATGTATTCTTTAACATTATTTCAAGTTTTTCTTTCTGTTGTATAAGATCTTATATAACTTTATTTTATTTTGTATTGGGTGTTTGCAGTGTCCTATAGGTTTTGATGCCCTGGTGCCTATTGGGACTTTCTGGGATTTGGCCACGCATAAGATTGTATTTGATCATTTGAAGTTTGCTTCGATAAAGTACTGTGGATCCGTAACAGAATCTGGGCTTTTACCTGTTAGACTGCTTCTTTCTGCTGCACCTTTGTTGGAAAAGATGCATATTATAAATTACAGGAAGGATTTTGAATTTCTTAAAAAGTTAGTTAGTTTCAAAAGAGCATCTAATGAAGCTGAGATTCTTTTATTTGATTCAGTGGAGGATCTATTCTTTCGATAAGTATGGACAATTTTTCAGTCATGCTCAACCCTAGGTACAAGTAAAATTGGGAAAACTACTTTTTTCTGGCCTAGAGAAAAATATGCTACTTCGTCAATAGTTTCTGCAAATTAGGCCTAGGGGAGGAACTGGGCTTGCGCTGCCTGGATCCAACCCTGGTTTGGTTGAACTACTTTTGTGCTCGTGTGACCGAACTTGTAACGTGTTTAGTTTTGTACTACGATGCTACTTATTTGATTTGAAATTTTGGATGCTACATGTTTGATATGATATGGTATTATTGTTAATTGTTTGTCTTACGTTTTCATTTAATCTGTCGATTTGTAATCACTAATCAGTACTTGGTAACCGTATGTCATGGTACAATCTATCTGATGTGAGTGCTGCATGCATGCTTTTAGACAAGGCTGTTGGTTATATTGTTTTTACTGCGACAGACTTGGTGTTGTACTAACAAAGTATGTTTTTGTAATGAGTTTACATCCTAGGCAGAGAGCTGCACATATACTAGTGCTATAATTTCACCGATCTAGCTATCCCTGCATGAAACTATAATTCCCGCAAAAAAAAAAAAAAAAAAAAAAAAAATGCAAAGAACTTTTCTTATTCAATATTGTACAAAAAAAAATAAAGAAAATTACTGGAGCAAAATGGTCACAACTTCTTTTGAAAGAATCTAGAAAAGAAATTTTAGCCTGCCTAAGACCCTTCATGTCCTAGATTGAATTTTGATGGAAGTCCGCAGGAGATGTCTCAGGTGTAACAATTTGATCAGAGTGTGAGAAATTGTCATGTTCTCACTCTTCATCACTCCGATCTGACTGATGGTCTACTTGTTGCCTCAAATCTCTCCTAACCTCTCTCCATCTCTTCAGTATTTGTTTTCCCTGCTCCGATTGTTAGTCCTAAAGCTAAAAGGATGGTCAACCTTCTACCTTTTTGCCTATATCTACCACTAGCGACAAGAAGATCGCTGCCCCTTCTTCCTCTGACTTACATTCTTCTTCTAAGAGAGCATTCCCCCTTTCTTTGTCACCTTTTTTACAAATCTCAAATTAGTACTATAGCTATCTCTGATAATTGGCAGTTCATGCCCTTGTTGATCGAGTGCTGAGCTTGAGCAGTACTGAATTCCCTCCTTGTCTGTTTACTATCCGAGGCACACTCAGATCAACATCAAAAAAGAGCTACTTCTCCGCTCAGCAGTTGTTTTTATCCGACATGGTGTTCTTCCTTGCAACTTTGATCACCGTCTCGGCCTTAGACTTGCTAGGCAGTTTGGCGAGTTTGGCAGCACAGTTGCTAGCTGTAGCCTATAGGCACCACAGCATCGGCGACTTCCTTCTCATCTGTCCCTCTATGGCAATGGGCAATCATATTGTTGCTATCAACTCTAGAATGGAAACCGGGGGATCACCCTGCGAGGATTCCTTATGAATTGGTGATTTGTGAGGATATGGATTTTAGAGCCAATTCATGATGGCTTGAAAGATTTCATTTGTATCATGAAGTTTTGTAGGTCTCCCAGGCGACGTAAGTAACACAGTTTCAAATGTCAGGCTTTTCAAGTTGCAAAATTCATAGAGAGAGTCAGGAAATGCTTAAATGGAAACTACTGTATACTAGTGGCCTTAAAACTAACATTTTTCTTACGTTGTTAGGAATATCTCTGAATTGTAATATAGTCTTTGTAATTATTATCATTATATGTATTTTGTTATGAATACAATAGATTGAGCAAAATAATACTTACTTTGCTTAGTCTTAATCATCTAAAATTCTTGATTAATGAAATTTTGCGCAAACAGGAGACATCTCGTTAAATTTAATATCGCTGCTACAATTTTTTCAGAACTGTCCTCGAGATGTGTAATCTCTCTGCCAAAGACCCAAAGTGCCAATCATTAATGGTTTAAGATGGACATGTCGAAGGCTATTATAGCCTATTAGAGTAACAATAAGCCCATGTAAATTAGGATCTTGAACGTCATCTATTTCAGGCCTACTAGGCCCATTACATTACCTCTATTAAAGAGCCAAGGTGTTCATATAGCTTTATATAAACTTTTTCCTCAACGAACTCGAGTTTTAAATTTTTAATGAGTTTGTGTAGAGACATCTAAGCATATTATGAGAGTATTAAATCGTTACAGATAGTGAAAGAACCTACTACTATCAAGCAAAATTGACATGTGTAATAATCTATGGCTTGGATTCAAAACCATAAATGTCCAAGTGATTAAGCCTGATTGAGAGTTATGGTTTAACTAACAATCCACACTCCAGAACCGAAAGCAACAGGATTATAAGATGCTAAGATTAGATAACCAAAACATAAAGATAACATAAAGTTATTGTGCCACGTCAGATAACCAAAACATAGAGTATGTGTATATCGTAGTACCAGAATAGTAAAAGACCTAGACCTGTGCTAAAGGATTTTGTCGGACAATTTTCTTAATAATCTTAAATTAAAATGGAAAATTCACGTCCGTCCTAACGTCACTAAATAATATCACAAGTGTCCTAACGCAGACCGCCAACTCCGTTGGCGGTCTTCTTGTGCCACCTGGTCTGTACACGTTGGACGCCACATGGAGTGTTGACTTGAGTGGACCAGGCCGACGCCTCAGTTGGCGGCCTGGCGAGTATGACTCAAACCAGTCGAATCGACGCGTCTAGAAAAGTTCTCTGTCCCCTCACTCTTTTATTTTTGTTTTGCTTTCATAACCCTACCCAAAAAAAAAAATAGAAGGACACCCATTCTCTCTTTCCCAGTTTGCACTCCGGAGCCCACTGTGCACCTCTCCAACCGCCACTTCTAGCGGCGGCCTTTGTAGACGATCGACCAGTCTTTACTGATCTGTCTGTAACAAGAGGTATTTCTTTTAACAAACTATGAAATTCTTTTTCCCGTGAAAGTTAGGGTTTTGCAGTACTCAGCTATGAATTGAAAATATATTTTTTTCTTTAACACTCTCTGACTATTTGGAGTAAAAGTTTGGGTTTACTGTACAGATATGTTGCGAATCTAGGATTTCTGATGATTGTTACTATATAGTGATAATTGATTAGAGTGATTGAAAATGTAATTATTCTTTAACCCGGTCGCACTTTTTTGAAACCCGAAATTTGCACTAAAAGTTTGGGTTTACTGTCCAGAATTCTGTTGAAATTATGGTTTAACCCTCTCTCACTTTTATTTGTCCATACATTATTGGACTAATGTTTAAAAAATGGTTTACTCCAATATTGCGCACTGAAACTTGGGAGTTTTGTTCTGTCTTAAAAAGTTATTTTAGCAATATAAAAAATAGTTGGGGGTTGCGTACCGCAGAACACACATGCAGGACATTATATTTTTTAGTTTAGTTTTTTCATATTCTGGTTATACCACATTTAAATAAATTAAATTAAATATTTTTGTAGCATGGCGGAGTATCGCACCCTGACTCGTGACTATGAATCAGAATATAAGGCGCGAGAGTTGAGTCGGAGTTTGTTTTTCCATTATGATGCCAAGTACTACGACGTGCTTTGTGCCGTGAAAGCCACTACGCCCAATGGTTGGCAGTTTGAGGTGATTTACATGGATAGAAATCGTTGGCAAATTGTGGGCCATATTGCATGGAAGCATATGATCATGACTCGATATGGTGGCAAGATTGAAATAAATGGGCAGAAAGTTGATGTGGTGGAGATGATGGATGGTCTCGATCAAACATCAAGACTTGACGGCCAATTTTGGGTACGTCTCGTCAATGTTCCTTATTGCTGGCGCACGATGGAAGGTGCAGAACAAATCTTCAATGGGATTGGTACAATTTTGGAGTTTGACGAATCTTTTGGGCAAGACAATAGGTTTGTGCGTGTGAAAGTTCATGCTGAAAGCCGGAGTAAGATCCCTAACCGTTTCGATTATGAGGTCGCACCATTGATGTCAGACTATGCAGATCCTGAGCGATGCACCATCAGGTTTGTGGTGGAAGAGCCCTCTGATGAAGAGATCATGTCACACCCCGACCCGAGATGCTGACGTCGTCTCCGCCACGAGAATGACAAGTCATTCCCGTAAGGCTACAGACAGATAGCTAAAATTTTTTTTTCAATTTGCTATTCCATTTTCTTGATTTCGGTCCCGAACTTAAATGTGTAAACATGGATAAATAAACAAACTTCATATTATTACACACAGATTATTATACAAGTTTTTATTTCACTCTCAAAAGTAAAACATTCTGACGCCTAGGCTTATTATTTTTGTATAACCTAGGGCTGGTTCGCACACCTCACGCTATATACATATAGAACATATTTGACAACCACCCCACTTGCCACTTGCTGCCATTTACCACAAGCCCGATTAAGTTCTACAAGCTATATTACAAAATATAAAATTTTCCCCGACAAAACCCGATACCAACATGACTCACGGAACTAGGACTACTATAAGGACAATAACAACAACCCAACAACCATCCCATACTAACGCTCCCCGCGTTTACGCTTCCGCGGAGTGATCCTCGGACTCAGGTTCGACCTCCATCTCACGCGGCGGACTCGGAGGAGGAATCTCCAAATACAGATACGCCAAGACATCGGGAAGTTCATCCAGATACAGAGCTAGGGTAGCATTACAATTTAGACTCGGGATATGAACACAGAACTGCAGACAAGAGCACTCAACTGTAGCTATAGACCGTCGCCTAGCACCATTCCTACGTTCCTGGAACCCTCAAAAGAGGCAACAAAAATTCGGATGAGAAATAAATCTCAGTGCGGGTTTTAGTTCCAGTACGCGGCTTCTTGGTACGAACCGGTATCGGAAATAATACCCTTTTATATTTGAAACATTTATAAAATAAGAAATCATTGCTTTTCAGGATATATTTAAAAATAAATCAGAATGCTTTGTACCGTAGGCACAAGACGCAAAGGTCCGATAACAGGCATACTGCAACATGAAATATGCATCAATTCAAATCAAGCATAAATATTTATCACAGAATTTTTAACAGAGTATAGTATACACTCAAGCTCTTATCGGCCCAACAGAATCAGAAAGAACTCTTCCCACACCATAGGTCCAACCCTAGGTACAGATTACAGAGGGAATTTCCAGTAATTAAAGCGCTAATAATCCTGGCCGGGTAGGTGGCCAAACCTGACTCCGGAGAGTGATACTTATTATAATCATGCTTGTACAGACTGATTTAGAATGGTCCGATTTCAATTCAAATCTGATTCTTCTATCACAAAAGATATTTATGCAAATTAGTCAATTTACGGAGCCATTCCAGTCCTTTAGTATAATCCGACTATTCAAATGATTGTCAATCGGAAATTCAATGTCGGAATATATTTCTTTAGTGGAATCGAATGAACAGTTTGGTTCAACATGCGTTTTCATATTTCAGGGATTCCTATCGACTACATGAATTTGGAAATGCATTATCAAAGAATGATCAACATGCAATGCACAAATTTAAATATACCGAAACCCGAGTTCTAACAAAGATTCCGCGTATCCGCACCTTGCTTGATTCAGATGTCTGGGGGCACTTCAGTATCCGTTCCTGTTTACAAATTACAAATCAAGTACCGTTAATTTATGTTTAACGGGTCCCTTAAATCCGTTTGGTAAACACGATTAAGTCTGGTAGCTTATGGGTAACTGGACTGTACGTTTTGGTTCCAAGTCCTTTAACACCGTTATAACTTTTAATTACATTTTCAAGTATCCGTTTTAGCGTTTAATTGTACGTTTCCTAATATCGAAGATTTATCATCAGAAATAACAGAAATAGTTATACAGAAATTTAGGAAACTCAATTAAACTCATCAGAAAATATAAGTCAGAAATTATTTATTTGTTCTTGCGGGATCAGATAGTCTGAATGATTTGCCACGTATCCGTTCTTTTGAAAGTCAGACTAAATCTCATCATTTCCCTAAAAAGCCCACAATCAATAGTTAAACTAAGTACATTGTTGCCAAGTCGTTTAGTTTAACAGAAATCCGTCATTAGCTTTATTTAAATCCGAAAGCTAATTAAAATCCGAAATTATTTTCCACAATTAAGCCCACAATACCATCTCGGCCTACAGGCCCTCTTTTTTTTTTTCTTATTTTTCTTTTCTCGGCCCATAAGACAAAGTCAACCACAGCCCAACAACGAAACAGAACAACGAAACAGAGCAAACAACAACAAGCGCAACCCAGTCAACCTGACCCAGTTGACTGGACCGCATCGTAACGGGTCCGCCAGAACCAACAATCAGATCCGACACCTACAGTTAGTAAACCCAAACCCGTTAGGTCTAGGTTTATGCACATAAGTCCACAGAATCATTACAAATCCTCAAAATTTACATCAAACCCCCTTAAACTATTACCAAAGCCTTCCCAGTCATAAAACCGTCCCTAAATATTTACAGAAAAGCCCAATCTAAATTTTTCTTTCACAAAACCATCCATAAACTCAAGCAACTCGCCATGATTTCACCCCAACACCTTATAATCATCTTAATTATCAACTCAGAACCACTTATAGCCTAATTAGCATTTAACCATTACCCTATTCATAAAATTTTACAAGTATAATGCTATAACCCGAGACAGTATAGAGTATAGGGACATCAAATGCCATTTTCCCCCAATACAAGTTCACAGCATACCATTTATAACCCCTAATGACCATGTACATATGAGTTATGCATGTATGGCAACTCAATTTTCATATACTATGACTACATGAAAATATACTCATATGTGGCTATGCAAAATACTTACTATATATCAGAAAAGTATAGAACCAAGTTCATATACACATATATCCTTTGAAACATGCACATATGCCAAATAAGACTTAGCAGTATGATGAAATGCTTTTATATAAGTTCATATTATGCCCAGTACCTAAGTCTCCTGAATTCCAGAGTAAATAAACATGTATATATCCAATATAAGTCATAGCTCATACTATATAGAAGTAAATAGGACATATTTTGAAAGTATTCCAGTGAGAAGCCATGCAATAATACTAGTGTAGCTCATATGTAATAGTTATATGCATATATTAGAACATATGTCTTCAAGAGAAAGCATGACAGACTTTAGAAATGAGTATACAGTGCCTAACATAAGATAATCATGCAATTTACTTAAATACCAGTGCTGTTAGCCTATTGCAAGAATAGAAATATAGTATATATGAAACTCAAATGCTCTGAATGATGCATATATATATCATAATAACACTTATATACCCTTTTCCTTTGACTCAATACTGAGTATGCTAATGTACACAATCACTCTACAGCATCAACACAACATTTATAGGCTCAGATCACTTCTTCTAAATATCAGTATTCCTAACAGTAAGCATCAACCTCAAATAACCCCAACTCATTCATCAATTAATACCATAGAATCCCAATTAGCCTCTATCAGCCCTTTATAATCAACCCCAGTATATTATAAGCATAAACAACACTTCTCAGAGTAGTTAACATCTAATATCAGTAGCTAAATCTTTGTCAGTACCCAACAATCACCACATCAGTTCCAGTTAACAGAAAATACTCACCAATATCATCACAGATAAATCAATCATAGCATAAGCACAGTCAGTACGAAACCAGTTCCCACAAAATAACCCACAACAGTATAGATAAACCCTAAATCAAATTGATCATAGCCACAGTTAGGAAATTATACCTTGCCTTTGATCGTTAAGGAATCTCCTCAAGAATTCAAGCACAACTAATGCCAGAATCAACGTCAAGCTAATCAGGAACAGAGCAACTTCCATAAACCTAACACTCACGATAACCAAATCGACATCAATTACTAAAATTGATAACCAGAATTCACAAAGTAAAGGTAGAAGCATGTTACCGTTCTCCAGCGCCGTCTCAATCCGCCTGTCTCCTCCTCCTACTTTTCCCCAAATCCGAAACCCTAATTTATAGAAAACCTAACTTACCAGCTAGCCGAAGGAAGAGGAAGAAGACAGGACAGAGAGATGCGGTGGAGCAACGCATGCTTGCCACGTATTTCACCTCCCCATTACTCCTCTGACAGTCGCCATCGAGAGAGGAGAAGAAGCACCTGCCTTCTCGTGCAAGCACGAAGAAAGAAGCAGGAGGTGCGAAAAAGACAGAAGGCATCACTACGGCGCCTCTCGACTTAGCCACTCACAGAACAACAACACAACAAAGAAGAGATGGCTTCGAGCACATCTCGAGAAGAAGGGAAGAAGAAGAAGAAAAGAGACGGACAGATCGGAGAGGCAGAGAGAAAGAATCGACGAAATTTTCGTCGTTTTCTTTTAATAAATTTCCCTCAGATCCTTTGTGGCCGGATCTCTGTGGCTATTGGTGTAGCAACTAATTAAATAGCCTAATTTTGTAAATTAGCTATTTCCTTAATTAACTTAGATAACTTTTCTAGTAATAATTCTTCGTGGCAATCATACAGAAAAATTCTAAATACCAAAATATACATTCACAAATTTCACAACAGCAATTTCCCACAAGTTTTACTGTCAGATTTGATTTTATTATGCAATATTAATAATAAACGATTCTTAATTGATTTACCAGACAGTTTCAGGACTTGGTTTACCATACGTCAGTCACTAATGTTACATTCCACCCCCCTTAAAATAATCGTTCAGTCCCCTGAACGATGCTTACCCGAACAATTCAGGATATTGTTTCCGAATCGTGTCCTCAAGTTCCCAAGTTGCTTCTCGTTTTGAATGTCGTCCCCATTGTACTAGCAGCAGAGGTATTGTCTTGGTCCTTAGCTGTTGTATTTTCCGGTCTAATATTCTCATTGGTTTTTCTTGATATGTCAGATCAGGTTCTACCCAAAGATTAGAAAAATCCAATCGGTGACTAGGATCTTTAATATATTTTCGCAGTTGCGAAACATGAAAGACAGGATGTATCTGTAATAGTTCATCAGGTAATTCCAGTTTATATGCTACTTCCCCGACTCTTTCTTTGATTCCAAAAGGTCCGATATAACGGGGACTTAGCTTCCCAGTCATACCAAAACGCTTAATTCCCTTCCTAGGAGAAACTTGAATCAACACTTGATCCCCTACATTATACTGAACATGTCTTCGTTTCATGTCCGCATACTTTTTATACCGATCTTGTGCTGCTTTTAACCGTTTAAGTATCAATTGAGTCTTTTCTGCACATTCCGATACCAACTGAGGTCCAGTTGGATCAATTAATCCTTGAGGTTTCCACCAGAGTGGAGTTTTACATATTTCTCCGTATAATGCTTCATACGGAGGCATTCCCAAACTGGCATGATAACTATTGTTATAAGCAAACTCAGCCAAGTGTAGATATTGTATCCATGATCCTCCAAAGCTAAGTACACACGCTCTTAACATATCTTCGAGAGTTTGATTGGTTCGTTCGGTTTGTCCGTCCGTCTGAGGATGATGGGCAGTACTGAAAGTAACATATGTTCCCATGGTCTTTTGAAATTTGATCCAGAACTTAGAAGTAAATCGAGTGTCTCTATCGGAAATAATTTCTCTTGGACATCCATGATATTTGAACACAAATTTCATAAATAATTCAGCTAAGTCAGATCCAGAATAATCCAATTTCAACGGAATAAAGTGAGCGACTTTAGTTAGTCGATCTACGATCACCCAAATGGAGTCATAATTGCCAGGTGCTCGGGGTAAACCCGAAATAAAATCCATTGTAATTGACTCAAACTTATGTTTAGGTCTTTGAAGTAGTTGTAGTAATCCTGCAGGACGTTGTCGATCTGCTTTGACTTGCTGACAGATGTAGCACCGCTGTACATAATCCGACACTTCCCGTTTCATACGAGGCCACCAAAAATTTCGCTTTAGGTCTTGATACATCTTGACTTCTCCTGGGTGTATGGAATATCCGGAATCATGAGCTTCTGACAAGATTTTCTTCTTTAATTCCAGCTGATTAGGAATGCACACCCTATCTTGAAATCTTAGTATTCCCATTTCGTCAATGGAGAATACAGAATCCGGCTTGGTTTTTGCATATTCCCAATACCTAGTAAATGCCACTTCTTTTTCTTGTGCTTGCTTAATTTCTTGAATTAAATCCGTTTGTACTTCAATAGCATTTACTGTAGGAACATCAATTTCCATGGAATTTTTAGAAGCATTTTCTTCTTCAATCGTAGTGGTAAAGGATGTCATTACTTCTGGAGAAAATGTGATTTCTAATTCCCAACGTCGCATTTCTTCCAGTAGTTTCGGTTCTACTGTCATGATACTCGCCATATTTATATAACTCTTCCGACTTAGAGCATCTGCTACCACGTTAGCTTTCCCAGCGTAGTATTGTATATCCAAATCATAATCCTTGATTAGCTCTAGCCATCGTCTTTGTCGGAGGTTGAGTTCCTTCTGAGTGAAGATATACTTGAGGTTCTTGTGATCAGTATAGATTTTGCATTTTACTCCATAGAGGTAATGTCTCCACAGTTTGAGGGCAAAAATCACCGCTGCTAGTTCCAAATCGTGAGTCGGATAATTTTGTTCATGGGGTCGCAATTGTCGAGATCCATAAGCTATTACATGCCCGTCTTGAGTTAAAACACAGCCTAATCCAAGTTTAGAAGCATCCGTATAGACGATGTAATCTCTTCCCATTATTGGCATAACCAAAATAGGAGCAGAAACTAATCTCTCTTTCAACTCTTGGAAACTTCTTTCCTGTGACTCTTCCCATACGAAGCCATTATCCTTTTTAAGTAATTGAGTAAGAGGCTTAGCTAACTTGGCATAATTGGGTACGAACCGTCGGTAATAACCCGTCAATCCCAAGAAACTCCTTACTTCAGTAACATTTTTGGGAGATGCCCATTCTATAATAGATTTGATTTTCTCTGGATCTACGGCCAATCCTTCTTGCGAGATAGTGTGCCCTAGAAAGGAAATTTGATTCATCCAGAAGTCGCATTTCGAGAATTTGGCGTACAGTTTATGTTCTCGAAGTCGTTCCAACACCATTCTTAAATGTGTAGCATGCTCTTCCGAATTACGAGAATATACTAGAATATCGTCAATAAACACTACCACGCATACATCCAGCATATCTCGAAAAACTCGATTCATTAAATCCATAAAAGCTGCCGGGGCATTAGTCAAGCCAAAAGGCATTACCAAATACTCATAATGCCCGTACCGACTTCGAAATGCAGTCTTTTCAACATCATCAGGCTTTATTCTTAATTGATGATACCCCGTTCTAAGATCAATTTTAGAATAGACCGACGAGCCTTGTAACTGGTCAAACAAATCATCTATCCGAGGAAGTGGATATTTATTCTTGATAGTTACTTTATTTAAATCCCGATAATCAATACACAATCGAAGAGTTCCATCTTTCTTTCTAACGAACAATACTGGAGCTCCCCAAGGCGATATACTGGGTCTTATAAAACCTTTGTTCAACAAATCATCCAGTTGGATTTTCAATTCTTTAAGTTCCGCTGGCGCCATTCTGTATGGGGCCTTTGAAATCGGTAAAGTTCCAGGTTCTAGGTCTATCGAGAATTCAATTTCTCGTGGAGGGGGTAACCCTTGGATCTCACTTGGAAACACATCTGGATAGTCTGATACGACCGGTATGTCTTTAATCTCCGTTGATTTGGACTCAAGACTATGGACAGATATCAGGTAAGATTTACATCCAGCCTCTAACAGATGCCGGGTTTCCACGGCTGATATGTAAGGAACTGAATCATTCGGTTCTCTACATCGTAACACACTTGTAGTGCAATTAGGTAATCCAAATCGCACTTCTTTCTTTGGGCAGTTAATAACAGCTGCATGTCTCGTTAACCAATCAATACCCAACAGAATATCATAAGGTGCTATATCCATTACCATGAGGTCAATTCCTAATTCCCGGTCTGCTATTTTAATTTTTCGATTCCGACAATAAGCCGCTTTTCTGAGTCGCTTGTCCCAAAGGCGTGTCTACTTTCAGAGTATCCTCAGTTATTTCTATGTCCCAACCATACATTTGAACAAAAGCACTAGCTATAATAGAATGACTACATCCAGTATCTACTAGTGCATATGCGGGACAGTCAGATATAAATAGCGTACCTGCCAGCAGGTTTGCAGATTCCATTTGGCTTCCTTGTTCCGCTCCATCGTCTGTCGCCGCATCCGATCCTTGAGTTGCTTCACCTGTCGTTTCTATTGCATGAACCGCAGTAGTCGAGTTTGTCCTTCCACCTCGATTTGATCCCCGTCCTCTGCCTCTTGCGGGTGAAGAGGACCTGCCTCCTCGATACGAACTAGTTCCAGGAGTGAAGCTTGCCTGTGGAGTTGTTGGTGCAGGCATCGGGCAATTCCGAGCCCAATGGTCCAAACTTCCACATCGGAAACAAGATTGGTTCTTATATCTACATTGAGACTCAGCATGGGGAAGTTGACAATGTCTACACCAGACTCGCTCATATGGAGTAGCAGCAGATCTGTTCTGGGGTAACGGAGGTCTATGTCCTCGATTAGCTCCTCGACCCCTTCCTCGTTTAACTTGATTCCGTTTAAACTGAGCCTTCTTTTGCTGATATGACTCAGCTTGTTCAGCTGCATCCATTATTGTTTGGATTCCCTGCACATTGGGATTATCAACGACTACGGCTATGTCTGGATTTAATCCATTCAGATATTGTCGTCTGAATCGAAATTCATCATCCCTAATATCCGGGGCATACTGAGCACCAGTCAGAAATAAATTGTTATACTCTGCCACCGTTCTCTGACCTTGGCGGAGGTTAACAAACTGTGCTCTCATTGCTTCCCTATGTAATGTACTAAGGAATCTGTTTGCAAATTGTTCCTCAAACCATTCCCAGGGAATTCGGGCGGCTTCACCATCGTAACTTCGCCGGACTCCATCCCACCAGAATCTTGCAGCATTGGTCAGATAATACGCAGCTAATTCTACTTGCATTTCAGGTGCGGCCCGACACACCATCAGACGGGATTTAATGGCTGCCAACCATTCCTCAGCAGCTCGATATCCTCCGTCTCCGTTAAATGATGGCGGTCCAAGTCTAGCAAAGGAGTCAAATTGCTTCCGAAATTCCTCTTCGGCATTATCCCGAGGTCTCTCCTGGCCATTCCTGCCAGCCACTCTTCGCCCACGTTCATAGGCCGTTAAAAGCCTATCTACTTCCTGATCCGAAGGTTCCGTGGGTACTTGGGATCGATTCCTTGGACACATTCTCCGATGGCTCATCCTGAATTTACCTTTACAGACAATTATCAGTGCTAAGTTAGATTCTACACTACTATATTTCTTCTCATTTGCACAGTTCCGAGTGTTCTTGTCCTGATCTCGTTCCATATCCCCGATTTCAGATTTGTCATGCTACCTTAGTTATGGAATATTGTCTAATTGCTCTGATACCACCCCAGAGCCGACTGTCACACCCCGACCCGAGATGCTGACGTCGTCTCCGCCACGAGAATGACAAGTCATTCCCGTAAGGCTACAGACAGATAGCTAAAATTTTTTTTTCAATTTGCTATTCCATTTTCTTGATTTCGGTCCCGAACTTAAATGTGTAAACATGGATAAATAAACAAACTTCATATTATTACACACAGATTATTATACAAGTTTTTATTTCACTCTCAAAAGTAAAACATTCTGACGCCTAGGCTTATTATTTTTGTATAACCTAGGGCTGGTTCGCACACCTCACGCTATATACATATAGAACATATTTGACAACCACCCCACTTGCCACTTGCTGCCATTTACCACAAGCCCGATTAAGTTCTACAAGCTATATTACAAAATATAAAATTTTCCCCGACAAAACCCGATACCAACATGACTCACGGAACTAGGACTACTATAAGGACAATAACAACAACCCAACAACCATCCCATACTAACGCTCCCCGCGTTTACGCTTCCGCGGAGTGATCCTCGGACTCAGGTTCGACCTCCATCTCACGCGGCGGACTCGGAGGAGGAATCTCCAAATACAGATACGCCAAGACATCGGGAAGTTCATCCAGATACAGAGCTAGGGTAGCATTACAATTTAGACTCGGGATATGAACACAGAACTGCAGACAAGAGCACTCAACTGTAGCTATAGACCGTCGCCTAGCACCATTCCTACGTTCCTGGAACCCTCAAAAGAGGCAACAAAAATTCGAATGAGAAATAAATCTCAGTGCGGGTTTTAGTTCCAGTACGCGGCTTCTTGGTATGAACCGGTATCGGAAATAATACCCTTTTATATTTGAAACATTTATAAAATAAGAAATCATTGCTTTTCAGGATATATTTAAAAATAAATCAGAATGCTTTGTACCGTAGGCACAAGACGCAAAGGTCCGATAACAGGCATACTGCAACATGAAATATGCATCAATTCAAATCAAGCATAAATATTTATCACAGAATTTTTAACAGAGTATAGTATACACTCAAGCTCTTATCGGCCCAACAGAATCAGAAAGAACTCTTCCCACACCATAGGTCCAACCCTAGGTACAGATTACAGAGGGAATTTCCAGTAATTAAAGCGCTAATAATCCTGGCCGGGTAGGTGGCCAAACCTGACTCCGGAGAGTGATACTTATTATAATCATGTTTGTACAGACTGATTTAGAATGGTCCGATTTCAATTCAAATCTGATTCTTCTATCACAAAAGATATTTATGCAAATTAGTCAATTTACGGAGCCATTCCAGTCCTTTAGTATAATCCGACTATTCAAATGATTGTCAATCGGAAATTCAATGTCGGAATATATTTCTTTAGTGGAATCGAATGAACAGTTTGGTTCAACATGCGTTTTCATATTTCAGGGATTCCTATCGACTACATGAATTTGGAAATGCATTATCAAAGAATGATCAACATGCAATGCACAAATTTAAATATACCGAAACCCGAGTTCTAACAAAGATTTCGCGTATCCGCACCTTGCTTGATTCAGATGTCTGGGGGCACTTCAGTATCCGTTCCTGTTTACAAATTACAAATCAAGTACCGTTAATTTATGTTTAACGGGTCCCTTAAATCCGTTTGGTAAACACGATTAAGTCTGGTAGCTTATGGGTAACTGGACTGTACGTTTTGGTTCCAAGTCCTTTAACACCGTTATAACTTTTAATTACATTTTCAAGTATCCGTTTTAGCGTTTAATTGTACGTTTCCTAATATCGAAGATTTATCATCAGAAATAACAGAAATAGTTATACAGAAATTTAGGAAACTCAATTAAACTCATCAGAAAATATAAGTCAGAAATTATTTATTTGTTCTTGCGGGATCAGATAGTCTGAATGATTTGCCACGTATCCGTTCTTTTGAAAGTCAGACTAAATCTCATCATTTCCCTAAAAAGCCCACAATCAATAGTTAAACTAAGTACATTGTTGCCAAGTCGTTTAGTTTAACAGAAATCCGTCATTAGCTTTATTTAAATCCGAAAGCTAATTAAAATCCGAAATTATTTTCCACAATTAAGCCCACAATACCATCTCGGCCTACAGGCCCTCTTTTTTTTTTCTTATTTTTCTTTTCTCGGCCCATAAGACAAAGTCAACCACAGCCCAACAACGAAACAGAACAACGAAACAGAGCAAACAACAACAAGCGCAACCCAGTCAACCTGACCCAGTTGACTGGACCGCATCGTAACGGGTCCGCCAGAACCAACAATCAGATCCGACACCTACAGTTAGTAAACCCAAACCCGTTAGGTCTAGGTTTATGCACATAAGTCCACAGAATCATTACAAATCCTCAAAATTTACATCAAACCCCCTTAAACTATTACCAAAGCCTTCCCAGTCATAAAACCGTCCCTAAATATTTACAGAAAAGCCCAATCTAAATTTTTCTTTCACAAAACCATCCATAAACTCAAGCAACTCGCCATGATTTCACCCCAACACCTTATAATCATCTTAATTATCAACTCAGAACCACTTATAGCCTAATTAGCATTTAACCATTACCCTATTCATAAAATTTTACAAGTATAATGCTATAACCCGAGACAGTATAGAGTATAGGGACATCAAATGCCATTTTCCCCCAATACAAGTTCACAGCATACCATTTATAACCCCTAATGACCATGTACATATGAGTTATGCATGTATGGCAACTCAATTTTCATATACTATGACTACATGAAAATATACTCATATGTGGCTATGCAAAATACTTACTATATATCAGAAAAGTATAGAACCAAGTTCATATACACATATATCCTTTGAAACATGCACATATGCCAAATAAGACTTAGCAGTATGATGAAATGCTTTTATATAAGTTCATATTATGCCCAGTACCTAAGTCTCCTGAATTCCAGAGTAAATAAACATGTATATATCCAATATAAGTCATAGCTCATACTATATAGAAGTAAATAGGACATATTTTGAAAGTATTCCAGTGAGAAGCCATGCAATAATACTAGTGTAGCTCATATGTAATAGTTATATGCATATATTAGAACATATGTCTTCAAGAGAAAGCATGACAGACTTTAGAAATGAGTATACAGTGCCTAACATAAGATAATCATGCAATTTACTTAAATACCAGTGCTGTTAGCCTATTGCAAGAATAGAAATATAGTATATATGAAACTCAAATGCTCTGGATGATGCATATATATATCATAATAACACTTATATACCCTTTTCCTTTGACTCAATACTGAGTATGCTAATGTACACAATCACTCTACAGCATCAACACAACATTTATAGGCTCAGATCACTTCTTCTAAATATCAGTATTCCTAACAGTAAGCATCAACCTCAAATAACCCCAACTCATTCATCAATTAATACCATAGAATCCCAATTAGCCTCTATCAGCCCTTTATAATCAACCCCAGTATATTATAAGCATAAACAACACTTCTCAGAGTAGTTAACATCTAATATCAGTAGCTAAATCTTTGTCAGTACCCAACAATCACCACATCAGTTCCAGTTAACAGAAAATACTCACCAATATCATCACAGATAAATCAATCATAGCATAAGCACAGTCAGTACGAAACCAGTTCCCACAAAATAACCCACAACAGTATAGATAAACCCTAAATCAAATTGATCATAGCCACAGTTAGGAAATTATACCTTGCCTTTGATCGTTAAGGAATCTCCTCAAGAATTCAAGCACAACTAATGCCAGAATCAACGTCAAGCTAATCAGGAACAGAGCAACTTCCATAAACCTAACACTCACGATAACCAAATCGACATCAATTACTAAAATTGATAACCAGAATTCACAAAGTAAAGGTAGAAGCATGTTACCGTTCTCCAGCGCCGTCTCAATCCGCCTGTCTCCTCCTCCTACTTTTCCCCAAATCCGAAACCCTAATTTATAGAAAACCTAACTTACCAGCTAGCCGAAGGAAGAGGAAGAAGACAGGACAGAGAGATGCGGTGGAGCAACGCATGCTTGCCACGTATTTCACCTCCCCATTACTCCTCTGACAGTCGCCATCGAGAGAGGAGAAGAAGCACCTGCCTTCTCGTGCAAGCACGAAGAAAGAAGCAGGAGGTGCGAAAAAGACAGAAGGCATCACTACGGCGCCTCTCGACTTAGCCACTCACAGAACAACAACACAACAAAGAAGAGATGGCTTCGAGCACATCTCGAGAAGAAGGGAAGAAGAAGAAGAAAAGAGACGGACAGATCGGAGAGGCAGAGAGAAAGAATCGACGAAATTTTCGTCGTTTTCTTTTAATAAATTTCCCTCAGATCCTTTGTGGCCGGATCTCTGTGGCTATTGGTGTAGCAACTAATTAAATAGCCTAATTTTGTAAATTAGCTATTTCCTTAATTAACTTAGATAACTTTTCTAGTAATAATTCTTCGTGGCAATCATACAGAAAAATTCTAAATACCAAAATATACATTCACAAATTTCACAACAGCAATTTCCCACAAGTTTTACTGTCAGATTTGATTTTATTATGCAATATTAATAATAAACGATTCTTAATTGATTTACCAGACAGTTTCAGGACTTGGTTTACCATACGTCAGTCACTAATGTTACAGATCAGGGCAATGCCTCTGCTGAGGTTGGATGGGTTTGAGAAGGCTGCATTTGCCGAAGCACCTTGGTTGGAGTTGTTGAATGAGGCCAACAGTGTTTACAATAGGAATCTCTCTTGGGACAACCCTCCATCGCTACCTGCCGGTGTTGTACCACCACCGCCTAGAAGGAGCCCCCGCCTTGGCAATCGACATGGTCAGTACAGTTGCAAGAATTTGTATATCACATTTCTTAGTAATATATTTGAACATGACACCAATTTTGTATTTTTTATTGTTTTCTGCAGGTAACCAGGCTCGAAGATGATATTTGGTGTTGTCTATCTATGTTGCACTCAACCTTTTTTTTTAATTTTGTTTTTTGGGATGTGCTAAACTGAAGTTTGTTGGTTGGGTGTATGTAATATTTTTGTTGAAGCTTTCTATGTTCCAGCTTATTTTTTTTTTTATTTGGTAAACTGAAGTATGTTTGTTGCGAGTGAAAATGTTTGTTAGGATTGTTCTAAACTGATGTTATTATTTTAATGGGATGATATGTATGTTTAGACTTATTTTATATGTTATGGTATGTAATGTAATGGTTGGGTCTTTTGCTAATAGTTAGATAATTTGTTGCACGGTTTAATCCATATTACTTGCGGAATATTGAAATACGAAGCGTACAATACGGAAATATGTAAAGATAGGAATTATCATGGTTCATGTTATTTGTTACGGTAAGCCTATAATAATAAATAATTGAAAGGAGATTTATTAATTACTACCAGGCCGACGCCTAATTTGGCGGCCTGGCCGACGCTTAATTTGGCGGCCTGGCAAATTAGCCTTAAAACAATCGAAGCGTCGCGTCTCTCTGCTTTCCATTACATTCGATAAAACCTAGAACCAACAAAGCGAGATCTGTCACTCTCTCCGACCCCATCTTGTTTCTTTCTAACTCTCTCGTGTCGCACTGTACTGTCATTCTCTCCAGCCCCACTGTCGAGTCTAACCGCCACCTGAAACGGCGGTCTAGAGTAGCGATCAGAGATTTTGCAACGATCGCGCACGTTTTTGGTGACCTCTCTGCATCAAAAGGTAATTTCTTTAGCCATCTCAAACTTCAAGTTTTGAGTAAATTTTGGAGCTGTTTGTTTGAAAATTAGGTTTTCTGAAAATGAGTACAAAAAATTAGGTTTCATTTGTTTAATGTGTCTTTACATTTACTAATAAGGTTAGAAATGTGTCTTTGGCTTTGAAATAACTCATTAAAGTACTATAAAATTTTCGATTGTTAGGTAATAAGTAGTTGAATAATTTTTTAATAACTCTTTATTTATTGATATTGTCAATAAATAAATATGATATATTGCGGACCGCAATTAGTGGTTAGTGCGGATCGCAAGAGAATACAATACACAATGGTTTTACATAGTGCAGAGCAAAGAGAAAAAAATTGTATTTTGAATTTTTTAGATTAAATTTTGTAATAATAGTAATTTAATTTACAATGGCTCAATTTTAATTTTTTGCTAGTATGGAGAAAGGCACTCTTACACGGGGCATTCAAGCCGATTTTAAGTTGAAAGAGCTGAAGTGCAGTTTGTTCTTTGAGACCGATGCAAAGTACATCGATATATTGTGGGCAGTGAAAGCGACGATGCGGAAGGGTTTGAAGTTTGATGTGAACTGCTTGGGTAATAATAGGTGGCAGATGGTGGGCCATATAGTGTGGAAGCATTCAGTGATGGGTGCTGAATATGGTGGAAAGATAAATATCAATAGAAAGCAAGTTCAGGTGTTTGAGATGATGGATCGCCTTGACCAACCAGCCGGAGTTGATGGTGAATTCTGGGTTCGGGTTGTTGGTGTTCCTTATGCGTGGCGCACGAAAGAAGGTGCGCTTGAGATCTTTAAGGGTATAGGAACAGTTATCTCCTTTGGCGACTTGTTCGAGCGCGACCACAGGTTTATGCGTGTCAAAGTTTATGTGGAAAGGAGAAGTAAAAGAGATAACTGTTTTATAAAATATTTTGCGGTGGACTAAAATGTTTTATGTGGAAAGGAGCGCGACCACATTTGTAGAACATACGCCTCCAGTCGTACTTACAGAAAAAGAGAGATTATTTTATAAAATATTTTGCGGTGGACTAAAAATTTTAATCTATTTGAGTCTTAATCAATTGCAATCATTCATAATTTAAATGAAGGGTTTGTATTCGGAGTCATATAAAAATTTAGTTCACTTCATAATTTGTCTATAAAATAGAGAATGACTACGGTACATTCTAAAGCACAAATCAATCAGTACTTTAGAATTGTTTTCAAAATCTGAAATTCAAATGGCCGATCCAAACGTTCTCCAAATTAAAATCATCTTAGGAATAAATTTTAACATAACTTAAAATTTTTTTTACTATATTTTGCAGATTTTAAAAAACCACTGTAAATGGATGGTCGTAATAAGGATTTTGTAACATCTGAAAATCAACAAAAAAAACATCATGATGTATAGAAGATCCTGTGATGCATTATAAACTATCTCGTTAAGTAATATTTATAATCTTATAAATAATTTTATTTTTTCTCCAAATTCAATTCCTATTCTCAACGACGACCATTTTAAAATGGCAGTTCAAATGTTGAAATGGAGAGTAAACCGAGCCCAAATAATAGAGAGTTTGTTGGCGCAAATGGGTTTTGTCAGAGAGGTGGTACTAGAAGGAAGAAAGATAAAATAATGGACTACACTTTAAGGCACCAAGCACGAGCAATGCATTCGACTTTTGTGCCCCGCTGGCCTTACCATGCCATCCCAAGAAGCCAAGACCAAGAGGAGGTCAATTAGTGGGGCGTGCACAGTTGTGGCATGCATCACAGGTGCCAGGATCACATGTGAATAACAGGACGCCAAATATAAGCGAATTTCTCACTCTTTGCCACGTCGTTGAATTTTTTTAGTTGTTATCCGCACAGAAATACAAGGGGGTCCGATGAGGCGCTCCTGCTTTTCATTCAAAGGATTTGAATGTGTTATTTACAGATTTTATGACAATTAATAAATACAATAATTATGAATTGGTACCTGCTTGGGGCGCTTTTGGTTAAATAAATAAATACAATAATTTAACAGAACTTGCTAATTTCATGAAGGTTTCCTCGTTTAGATCGACGCTAATAGAGCCAATTTTAAATTATCATGATAATTATATGAAAAATAGTAATTTTTATATAATATTTTGTTTGCATTAAATATGAACTGAATTTTACAAATATTTAATTCAAAGTTCAGTGGTTTGGATGAAAAAAAAATATTACAGTGAATTAGTTTGGATAAATATCAAAGTTTGAAGGGAAAAAAAAGAAGATTATTCGAAGTTCAGTGATTAAAATTAAATTCTATATCAAGTTCAGTGACTTCAAACAAAATAACCCATTAAAATTTAGTACATTTATGCTTTATAAAAAAAAAAAGAGTTATTAGCGAGTTATGTATGTATTACATCCGTATCACTATTTTCAAATTCCGAATTTCTCATTATAATGCATGCAGATTAACTGAGAAGACAAGTTCAGAACGAGCTCCGAGGTTTTTTTTTTTATGTATGTATTACATCCGTATCACTATTTTCAAATTCCGAATTTCTCATTATAATGCATGCAGATTAACTGAGAAAGACAAGTTCAGAACGAGCTCCGAGGTTTTTTTTTTTAATTTATGTATGTATTACATCCGTATCACTATTTTCAAATTCTGAATTTTTCATTATAATGCATGCAGATTAACTGAGAAGACAAGTTCAGAACGAGCTCCGAGGTTTTTTTTTTAAATGCAAGTAGACTGACACATTATTCATCACTAGCAAAAGATGTCTCCAATATGTGAGCAAATAAAGAAATAAAATAATATTAGACAATAAATATAAGTAGTTAAATCTTCTAGTGATATAGGTGGATATTTTTCAAGAAAATAAATCATTTAAACATCACCTGACTCTTTTCTATCAGAGAGTCTGATCTTTTATTTGAAACCAATATTTAGACTACATAAGATTAAATCACACAAATCAATGGTCCATAATCGATATAACAATTATTTTGACCCTCTCTACTGAAATTGTTATGATTTTTTTTGTGCTTTTATAAGTAGTAAAGATTTTATGTGTAAAATTTACCAAAAAAAAAAACAGAATCATTGTAAAAAAAAAATAATAAAAATAAAAAACACCTGTGCTCCGAGATGTTGATCGCCAAAAATCAAACGTCACCTTTATAAATGTTTATTTCCTATGCAAATTTGGAACCAACTGGAGTCCGATCCTGGAAAGGAGCGTTGCAAGTAAAAGTATTGTCAACGTTATGATCTATTTTTTTTTCGGGCGGTGAAGCAATTATGACTACAATGTTCAGCACAGTTTTAAAAGAAGTACATGTTGTATACTTCTCATGAATCATGAGGTTATGTCATATAAATTTTCTATAATAAAAGGTTAAAATAATATTTAGCTATTTTTTTTTTTATCGATATGTAATTTTAAGAGTACCGCTCTCATTTATATGGTTTTAGGTCAATATTATTTCACTGATCCAGCATATTGTAAGTTGGCACTATTTCGACTTATAACTGAAATAATATTCGCACTTCTATGACACATAAAAATAATATTATTTCTACACTGTTCGAATTATTAATTATCTTGTACTATATAAACCGTTGTATATAAGTACTTGCTATACTATTACTTTCTCCAAGGGATATATACAACTTCCAAAATCATCTTATATGTTTTATTTGTTTTAAAGACCGACGTTTCTGAAATCGTACTATTTTATTAACTACAACAGCCGATTTTAGTTATTTTTTTCCACTGAGGTCGTAGCCAATTCGTTAGCTGAGCCGCGGTAAATTAGTCTTTGACCCTTAAAATTATAAGAAACAGGGGCACTCTATAATGATATATCATTTTTTTTTTTAACAAGGGCATTTATTTATAGAAGCATAGGTATGTTTCATAGTCTAATTCTTTGAAATAGAGTTTATCCTTCTTTCGTGTCCAACGAGAATTGAATCCGTTACCTTTATTCTAAAGGCGGAACCATTTATATGCGTTGGACTCCCATGTTCAATTATGATATATCACTTGATATTTATTTATTTACAGGTACTAGGTACTCTCATAATATAGAGCGAACGGGAGATCCGGTGTACGACTGTCGATCTTTCGTTGATTTTCTATTTTCTAGTCCTATAATAAGTTGTTTTCTTGATGAAACTGCTATGTTGTTGTGACCTGTATGATACTCTTTGTTTTGATTATTTTTATTATGTAAGTAAGATACTACATAGTTAGAGTTGTTAAATTTTAAGATTAATTTAATTTTGGTACCATTTTATATAGCCTTTTTAGTTTTATAATCAGGGGAGGTTTCTCATTTTATTTTACCTCTGTAACAATATAGTGCGTTGGATTCGCTTAAGAATAAAATTAGAATTAGTTATTCGATATTAAAAATTTTATTTATTAATGACTAATGGTGTGTTTGGATCACTTGGTAATAAACATAAGATTAAATATTTAGAATAAAATATATTATTCTTAGACGGTAGAGAATATGTTCTTTCAGATTAAATGTGTTTATTTTCTAAAAGTGAATCAAGATTAAATATGACCAAATAATATTTAAATCTAGATTGAAAAATAGGATCCATAATTTTTTAATCCAGATTGAAAAGACGATCCAAATATACTAGGAACACAAATTTATAATGGAATGAAAGCACTTGAAATAACACTCTTAATCCAACAGTAACAACAAGTAAGCTTTTTGTCTCCAAACAAGTTGGAATAGTCTAGAAATGGAACCCAATTACCCAACGAGTAGAAAGTCACCAAATAATAATAATAATAATTATAAAATCTGTATTCTTACCATAAGCTAGAACTATGACCTAGAACTTATGACATCACTCCTACCTCGTAAAGTCCTAAATTATTGTTTCGATATGTGGATCTCTAACTTCAATATGCTCTTATCCAACTCTAGCTCCTTGAAGACACTCTTAATCTAAAAAAAAAAAAAAAAAAAAAAAATTCTCATTCATCTAGAAATAAAATATTTGTATTCCGAATTAACCGTTATTATGTGGTCAAGCGATCCAAACGCGTAAGACTATATAAGCTCATTTGGATTAAGAGTATTATTTCTATGTGATCCGGAATTTAGATTAAATTTTTAGTACAAAATTGTTTGAATTATTTTTTATTCCTTAAACGCTTTTTTAGAATCATAATTCTTCAGATTAAAAAAATAATCTGAACGAACTAGATTAAAAATTTCTTTGGAAATAACACTATTGATCTATAAATATCTATTCCTGACTATTTAAAAATAATTTTTTAATTCAAATGAATTTGTCTTAATTTTATTTCCGAGCAATCCAACACACCATGTGACCACGCCTAATCTGTTCAGTCCATACTAATTCTAACTGTGTACATGTACGCTCATTGAGTCATTCTAGATTTATATGATATCAAATAGACGATCCAGATTTGGTATGGTCTAATAAATTCCTTGTTGCTGGGAAAGAATCTTTCCTTTTTCTACAACCGTATGCGTGGATATCTGTATCTCTATGATCGCACCGTTGAAATACAGGTACCATTAAATACATACAGATCGGACATGATAGCAAATATGGTTACACCTAGAGATGCACTATTTTTCTTTAAATATTAATTTTCCTAGATTAATCAATCCTATTTCAAAAGCTCGAAAAGTTTTTTCTATACTCCGAAACTTACATTATAGCTGGTCCAGGTTAATAAATTGAATGTTCTACACTAGCTATTTATTTTTCAATTTGTTTGAATCATTTGACTCCATTTTCATTGATATCTACTACTTTAAAGTTAATGTAAAGTTGTAAACATATATTTTGGTGACGTGTATGGTAATATCATGAGACACGGTAATATAAATTGTTGATTTAAAACATAAAATGGATGGGATCTCGAGAAATTGTGGGAACTCGTGACATTAAAATTTGCGAAGTAAAAAAATTATTTTTCTAGTTTAAAGTTTAAAATTTAGTATGGTTAGAAATATTGTTACGATTTCATGGAAGAGGAATAAAAATTACACAAAATTTTTTTGTAGTAATGAATTAAAAATTTTCAAATAAGAACGGTAGATATCTTGCATGAGTATATTGCTTTTAATGTGCGCGGTAAGTTAGCTACGCGGCTACGCCCTTATTCAAGCATTATTACACTCATACAGGATTAAGCTATATTAAAGCGTTAATTGCTCACTAATCATGTGCCTTCTTTAATGGGCTAATTTTACATTGCATGCTTCCACAATTGTATATGATGACAGAGAATGTCGTCAGGTTGTATCCAGAGTTCGGTTCCCTGAGAGAAAAATGGAGCTTTGTAACAATGTAGCAGTTTTTAGTCATTCATCGTTTGAATCTCCAATTGACTCGCTACATATAATATTACTATGTTCTAGATTCAGAGGATTTTGGTTTCTCATCTGACGCTTACTGACGGCGTGCCAGGTTCGCTTTACGGCGCGTTTGAAATTTAATTTTTTATTCTGTTGTTTCCGGCATATCTGTTCTCTTCAGAATAAATTACACGAGGCTAATTTAAATCCAGGAATAAATAACACTAGTGACGCACAAGCTACAATTAATTTCAGTTTTTTTTCTTTTTTTTCATCTTCCGTTGAGCCGTATAACGAGAATTACTCAGCGCAGTCCCCAGTTAGCAATTCACTTCAAATTTGAAGTGTAAAGACTGAAACACCCTCAAGTTGTTTCTCATAAGATCATATTTTTTTTTATTTAAAAGTAAGGGCGTTGTGGTCTTTACACTTCAAAATTGGATTGTTTTGCTAATTCGAGGAGTGAGTTCAGCAATTTCCCCGTATAACTGTAACAATAGTGACCGTAGTATGGTAACCAAGTCCTTATCTGTCTGAAAATACCAATAACTGGCGGTATGATCAAGAAATTAAATTAAATAAATTATTGCAACAGTAAAAGTTGCGGGATTTTCTAATCTGGGAACATGGAAATGTTCAGTTTAAATTATGGAATTTTTCGGTATATTTGCCACCAATATCTGACTTCTGGATTAGACTAATTGATTTATTTGAGGAATAATAATTAGAATTAAGGATATGTCAGTTGATTGCTACACCATAAGCCACACTGTTTCTGCTACAAAGGATCTGAGGGTATTTTAATAAAAATTTCGAGAGACACTCGTCTCTCCTTCCTCTCTCTTCCGACTTGGCTTTCTTCTTCTTCTCTCGATTGTTTCGACGCTCAGTCGAGCCCACTTCTCTGTTCTCCTCTCTGTGTCGTGTGTTGGTTGGTTGAAATTGCGGCGCCTCTGGGCTAGCCATTGAGCTGTAGCCACCTCCTTCTTCTTCCTTGTGTTAGCACGAGGAGTTCACCTCTTCTCTCCTCCGATCGATGTGGTTGTCAGAGAAATTAAGAGGGAGGGGTTACGTGGATGCCATGCGGAGCTCCACAGCAACTCCCCGTCTTGTCCTCTTCTCCCCAAGCCGTCGAGGTAAGTTGCTTTATAGGGTTAGGGTTTCGGATTGGGATTGATTGGGGAGGAGGAGATACGAGGGTTGAGTCGGCTGTGGAGACGGTAATGGTTTCTTTTCCTTTGATTTGTCAAATCTAATGTCAATTTGTTAAGAAATTGATATCAATTTTTGGTTACTGTCGCGAGGGATAGGTGGATGGAATTGGGCTTGTTCTTGATTTGCTTGACCCTGATCTTGGCTTTGGCTTTGCTTGAATTCCTGAGACGATTTGCTAAATCCCCCGAGATAGGTATAAATCTTGGTCCTTGTATTCGATTTCTCTGTGCTTGGCTTGTCATCTGTGTTGGCTTGTAATTGGTGGCTATGTAGCGATAAAACTGATTTCCTTGATGTATATGCAACTGTAACAAGGTTCACTTTAGTTATCTTGCTATATACTAACTGTAGTTTGTTTAGAGAGGGGTATACTTGATGATTTCTTATTCTGTGGGAGCCTATGATGAGGTACTACTATTCTGAGGCTAATTGAAGTCTAATAAGGGTTTTGGCAGGTTCAGATTTCATAAACATGTGCATATAAGCATATACTTGGGATATAAGTAGAGATATATATGTGCATCATGCTGTTTAGAACATTAAATTTTGATCTGATGGTGAAGACAGTGGCAATTGAGCATGAGGTATTGATTGCATAAGGTTCATGCATATTAGTGCTATTAATAAGCATATATGGCATATATAGTTGCTATCTGTCATGGGTACATGTATAATTGGGTATATTGTGTATTGCTAGCTTGCTACTTCTTATGTTTGAGTTTAAGGTGCATACTTGGTAACCTGATATGATTATGGCTATATGATAGGAACTGTTAGCTAATAAATTGTGCATATTGAGTTGTTCATGCTATCTGTCATAAGGATATCACTCATATATAGTTTTCTCATGTGTTATATTAGCTGTTAGTGAGGTAATATGCAACCACAGAGTCTGAAATGCATATAAACATGTTAATCGATGGCTGGAATGAAGCAATAAGGCTTATAAGATGCATATATACATGTTGGATTGATGACAGTGAAGGAAAAGCATTGATATAGGTTATTATGTACATAAATGTGCATTTTCGGGCATATAAGGTGTAAACTGAGGTATCTGAGGGTTTATAGGCATATAATTTGCATGTAGAACGCATAAAAGGCTGATTTGTGACTGTTGGAAAGTTGGTACCAGTCACTGGTACGATATCTAGTGATTTGGTGCGATTCTGGTAAATGCAGCGATGTCCAGGGACGAAGTTGTAATAAAAATAATTTTCTGAGGGCTGCTTGGCAAAATCTGAGGGACTTATTTGTGACCTTGAAAGCTTTTAATAAAAGTTGTGGGTTAAACTGAGAAATTGATGGGCTTATAAATTTCTGTGGGCTTATATGAGAAAGTGGCGACTTAATGGATCGGGTTGGATTTTGTTTTGTCGGACCCGTTGCGGAAGTGGTTCGGTCAACCGAACCCTTTGACTGGGTTGAGTCGGCTGGTGTTGGATTTTGTTTGTGGGCTGCGTTTCTGTTGGGCTTTGTCTGTTCCGCTGTGGGCTGAAAAGAAAGGAAGAGAAAAAAAAAATATATAAAGGAAATTCATTTTGGGCTGGATTTTTCTGTGGGCTTGATTTATTTCGGAAATACATTTAATTGTGGGCTAATTAGATATTGATTAAGATTAGATTTTTGGATTTGATTAAAATCTAATATCTGTATGCTAATGACGGATTCTGTTGAGCTTGATATAGACTAACTGTAGTCTAATATTATCTGTGGGCTTTTTAGGGAAATGATGATAATAGTCTGCGTAATTAAAGAACAGATACCGTGGCAAATAAACCAGACTTTCTGATCCCGCTAAAATAAAATAACTCTGATTTATATTTTCTGATTTTTGTTTTAATTGTGTTTAACGATTTCCTAATTCTGTCTGATATTTCTGTATTCTGTATCTGATGATAATTTTCGATATTAGGAAATAAATGTTAAACATTGTTTCTGATAATTGGAGAAGTAACTAAAGTAAATTTAATATAATTATGGTAAACAAAGGACTTGGAAAACCAACTATGATGGTCACGGTTAAACGTTAGAAACCAGACTCAGATTAAAGGAAACCCGTTAAACAAATATTAACGGTACTTGATCTGTGATTTGTAAACAGGCACGGACCCTGAAACTCCAAGGGAGCAGTAAGCAGCAAGGTGCGGAATTTACGCGGTTTCTTTGTTCAAACTCGGATATCGGTATCTTTAAATTTATGCATAGCATGTTGAAAATTCGGTTGCATTTAATGCATATAGTTGTTAAGAAACCCTAAATACATGGAACTCATGTTGAATCGAACTGTTCGTTTGATTAGTAAGTAGTATGGATCTGACTTATCATTTCTTTGATAACTTTAAGAAGTCAGAATCCCAAAGACTGGAATGGCTTCCGTAAATTGACTATGTTGCATAATCTTCGTGTGTAATCGAAGAATCTGACTCTGAATTAAATCGGACCATTCTTATTCAGTCTGAAAAGCATAATATAAACTTGAATTGTATTACTCTCCGGAGTATGGTTTGGCCACCTACCCGGCCAGAATTTTAGCGCTATTATTTCTGGAAATTCCCTCTGAAATCTGTACCTAGGGTTGGACCTATGGTTTGGGAAAAGTTCTTTCTGAATCTGACCGGCCGATAAGAGCTTGAGTAAATGCAATTACTGTGAAATAATTATGCTTAGTTGTTTCTGTGCATATCCATGATGCAGTATGCCGGTCATCGGACCTTTTCGTCTGGTACCAACGGTATTGACATTTTCTGTAAATAATTTCAAGCATTATTAATTGATAATCTGAAAAAGGGGAATAGATTCCGTTACACGGTTCGTACTAAGATCCGCGTACTGGAACTAAAACCCGTACTGAGATTGTATCTCACTCTGTGCTTTGTTTTGCATGTGTCCTCATCGCTTGGGGGTTCCAGGAGAGGCGAAATGGAGTGAGGCGTAGTACTATCGCTACTATTGAGTGTAGTTACATTCAGTTTGCGGTACGGATCCCAAGTCTGAATTGTGAAGCTGTTTTGTGCATCTGTCTGGATGAGCTGCCAGAGGTACTGGCTTATCTGTATTTTGAGATGCCTCCTGCATCTCCAGCGTCCGAGGCCGAGGTTGAGCCAGAGCCGGAGGCTCACTCCCAGGAAGAGGAAGCGTTCTGATCGCTAACTTCTTCTAGGAGTGTCCAGTGTGTGTGTGCTTTCTCTGGTGTGTCCGTTAGTAGGTTTTGGGCAGTATCGGTTTTTGGTATTGGTTTTCTTTTATTTTAAACTTGAGTTTTATTCCGGGGTAGCGGTCATGGCGTTCAGGAAAGTTGGGTGGTTTTTCCTACTTATTTTGTAGCATATGTAAATAGCTAGCTTGAGAGAACCAGTCCTTTGTATATGAATAAGCCGGGATTGGTAGCACTGTGGTGTGATTTGCTTTTCTTTTGCCAAGAACTACTTATGTAAATAGTGGTTTGAAATAATGTAACATACTTTGGTGTGTTCATCTGTGATGTTGTATGAATTCTGGGCCGTAATCAAGAAAATGGAATGAAAAAAAAAAATAGTCTGTCTGTCTGTTCGCCTTACGGGAGCGGGAAACTGTTCTCGTGGCGGAGGAGGTGTCATTCCCTCAGGTCGGGGTGTGACAATAACTACAAAAATTTTCATTATTTTTTATTTTGATTTGGGTCCTAGTGGATCACAACCATTCATAATTTTCTATAAGAATATGATATATTTTATTTCAAATAAAAAATTTAGTTCACAATTAGCCAAACACAAATTTTTTACTAGTTACTGACTTCCTATAATTACTGGTAAAACTATGCTATTAAAAAAAATTTAAATAGTTCGAAAAAACGTACTTTTGTTTTTCTTTTTAAGATCTTTTAGGCATGCAATGATTTTTTCCCACCTTTGTACATGCATCTGCAATAATGGTGCAGCTATGATTTTTGTGATATTTGCAACTGAAGCGTCATGCATTAAGTTTATGAGATATACCGTCAACACATTTCTTTTTTTTTTTGTTAAATTTATTTGTAGAAGAGATGGCAACATAAGTTATGTACATAAGTCGGGTTATTTAATTTTGTTTTTGATCTGACCGATCATTTTGGATTAAAATTTTTCCAATTCTCGATTAATTAATTGATTAAATGTTAAGCTATCAAATTCATGTATTTTTAGGCGGCTAATTTGGTGGATTTTTCACATCTTTTGTAAGAAAATAAACTCAATAGTACAACAATTCAGTATTTTTTTAGGGATTTTTTTTGGGTGTATTTTCACAGGATTTCTACAAAAAAAAAAAAACTTTCAATTGTAACCTATTTTGATTAGTTCAACGATAATCATGCCAGCGTAATTTGGTAAACAGGAGAATGTAATATTAAAATAACATTATTTACAAAAGAAGGCATTAAGGCGAAATAAAGTGCATGCCTATTGGATTGAATTGTATCAGACAATACTTATAAGTTCATACTTATTATTTATTTACCCACTTAGTTAAATTCAGTACAGACGAAACAAACCATATAAAAACTAGTTATCAGTTGTGTGTACACTCCAAGCAAATAGAGTTGTGTGTACACTCTAAGCAAAATATGGAAAATGTGTACTTAGAATAATTATAGTTCCTTTGGCCCACAAGCATTTATGAAGAAAGGAAAAAATGTTACTTGAGCAACTGAGTTCACAATTGTTACTAGAAAATAAGTATTTAATGAGAAATGTGATTTTTTTTAAAAAAAAGCACAACTAATTAGTACATTTGAAGCAAATTTACTGTGAGATGGGAAAAAAGCAACCCCGTTCAAATAGACGATTTTTGGATGCGTACTAGATGATTTTTGTACCAACCTTGCTCCATCTAGAAGTTTCAAGCATGTTGACTTCAGAGAAATAAATTATTTTTTATTATTTTTGCCAATGAGAAGTGAATTATTTCGGAAGTTGGGCATGAGAACAGAGTAGATAATTACTTATTTAAATTGTGAAGGCCTGGTCTTGGAGGCAATAATGCATTTGAATCCCCTATGATTTGTCAAGCACGATGCTTTGATTGTACGAAAACTGCTCCGTAATTTTAAAATATGAAATAAAGTACCCAAAAGGAACGGATATCATTGCCATTATTCACAAATTACTAGATTACCGCCCGTTGAATTATGACAAATCATTTACAAATATATTTTCAATTTTTCATAAATCAACGAAATACAATGTACAAAGACAAAGATGCCAAAAGAGAGCAAACTTGCCCATAAAGAGTCTGAATTCTGAAACTCTGAACTGCCACTTTTTGTCTCACCCTAACTCCAATTCCAACCAATTAGAAGGTCTTTTCTGCAAAATTGCCTCAAATCCAAACCATTCCTGGTCTGGGAGAGCGGAGCGGGGCGGGTCGGACCCACCGACCCAGCAAAGAAATGGAGCGGAGACCAATTAAATTTGCGTAACATCAGCGAGGGCCGAGGGGCATAAACGTCATTTAACACAGCTTGAGCTCAAAGTAGTTGTCCAGAAAAGCTTCCACTCTCACACCTTCCCTTCCCTACTCTCCTCTCTCCTCTCCTCTCTCTTTCCCTTCCGAAAGAGACCCATTTATAATAAAATTTATAGATTTTATACAAAATTACAAAGAGAAAGAGAAAAGAAAGAGAAAGAGGTGACGCTCACATAAAACACCGTTACCCAATACCAACGCCATTGTCTTGAACCAGACGCCTCACATCACACCTCATTCTCTCTCCCTCCTTTCTCCTTTACTTCTACGAGCGAGAGAGAGAGAAATATAAGACACTTGAATGACAGATCCGAGATCCTATTTTATAAAGAGAGCGACATTGGCACGATTCGTTGGTTCCTACTAAATTAGAGATCTTCACTAGATCGAGTAACGGTTAGTGTTTGTGATTTTGGCGTTTTAATACCGATTTTTTCGAAATGAGGTTGATCTGTAGATCTGTTGGGTTTTTTGACAGGTTATGGATACTGATGCTCCTTTGGACTACGCTTATTTTCAGCTCTCTCCTAAGCGCTCAAGGTATTTTTTCTGCTATAATAAACCTTTCTTTTTTGAGACTAATTTTGCCACATTTAGTAAGGCGTCTGTGGTTGGAAATCTTCAATTTGGTTCCTAGTTTTTATTTGGGAAACGATTTTATATATTTTATTTTTCTATAAGCTCTCTCTATTACTACTAGTTCAATGATGAGGAACATTTCCTATTTTGACCCTGATAGTATTGTAAATTGAAGTTCTGGACCAAAATATAGTTTTGGGTAGCTTAAGGCCTTAAGGGTCGCGTTGGAAAAAAAAATGCTGTTATCTGGTGACTGATGTTAATGTGTCTTATTTCAGATGCGAGTTATTTGTTTCGGGAAGTGGGAGAACAGAGAAAATTGCATCAGGATTTCTGAAGCCTTTTGTTACACACTTGAAGGTGGCTGAAGAGCAGGCTGCACAGCCTTATATTAGGCTTCAAGTAGAGAAAAGAGGCAATGGTGTTGCTTGGTTCAACAAAGGAACACTCGAGAGGTACTGCATTAGTATAATAACAGTGAGACTGCTCAATGTAGCAAATAGTTTGTATACCATAATCTATATTTTTGTCTTCATGGTGGTGCATCATTCTATTACTGCATGTCATTCTATACTTCTCAAGGTCAAACAAAAGTACCACTAGGAGATAAATAAGAGTGCACCATTTCGAGATGTTTGGGGACACATTAGGAGATGAATGTGTAGAGCTGTTTCTTTTACTTTTGGTTCTGATAAAATAACTTTGTACGCAGATTTGTGCGCTTTGTTAGCACACCAGAGGTAATGGAATTGGCAAACACATTAGATGCAGAGATGTCGCAACTGGAAGGAGCCAGGAAGATTTACTCACAGGTAACTTCAGTTTGAAAAAGTTAGCAAGTTACAGGGATTGCAATTTGGCAAATATCTATCCAACTTTTGCTAAATTGTTTCTCAGTTGTGCAGTTATGGTTTGTCTAACTTAATCTAGTCAATTGTAGTTTAGCCTCAATTATACAATTCAACAGGACACAAACCAATTTGAAAAAACAAAAACCACTGCTTGTACGTACTGAGTACTGACTGATGCATGTTATCTCTCGTTCTCTTTCTCAACATAATCTCAAATGTGGTTCTTTTCTCTCAGGGAAGTGGAGATCATCTTTCTTCTGGAGCGGGTAAGATGTCTAATTCATCTAAATAAGATAATTTTGAACATGTTTTTCATTTAACAGGAATACCTGAGAAAAATTTCTGATTTAATTACCAAACCATGATAGATCCTCTATACTCACAGCACAAAGCAAAGTAGCAATATGGCTGTTATAAATGCAATCTCATTTAGGAAAATAAGATATTTGTTAGATATATAAGTGCAGATGTTCTCTTAAGAGATTGTTTTGTTTCTATTTCGTCTGAAAGTATTAAATTCATCTTTTTGTCTAGACTATCGGGTTCCTAAATTTTAGTTTTCTATCTCCAAACTCTCTACCAAATATGGTCTAGTTGCATGTAGCTTTCTGTCTTGATTAACAAATTTCGTTGAAGAGTGGGATTTGGTATATGTGACAATTTTATGTGTATTTCCAGACAACCTGAAAATGTATCACATAACCCTTGAAAAGCAAGTCATATTACAAACATCCTGCAAAATCAACCTGATTATCACATATGTACCTTTTTCGCAAAACACTAATCTGTATTTTTTTTAATATCCTTTTTCGTTGAAGGATGCTACAGAAGACTTTCTTCTTTTGATTGTTCCTCTTTAGATAGTGAGGGATAATCTGGTATGTGGGAAGAAAACTTGAGAGGGTAGTAAATATTATGCTGCATGATTTAGAGAAATATGCATGCTATTCTTCATCTCGGGGCAGATATTATGCCCCGAGATGTAGTCCTCATTTTAAGAGTGTATGTCATATATTGTTTGATTGATACGTAGGACCAGAATGAAAAAGTTCCTTGTTAAATTATTATTTAGCTATTCCTTTACTTTATGCACTTGAGGAGGCACACATGCTTTTTTAATGTGACTAATGCAATCATTTTTTATTGTGTTTGACCTTGAGTCTCTATATATCCTCAGAAGACTCAACAAATGCTGCTACATTAAATTTTTGAAATAATAAAAAGAATCTTGTTTTACTATTAGTGTTCTTCTGAAATTTGATGGACCATCCTTGAGATTTCCTCTTGTTTTAAAAAAAAAAATTATGTCAAAGTTGAACTGCACTTCTTTGTTGTTTTATTATAAATTGCACAACCATTTGATGACACTTTTTTGTTTAGGTCAAAATGAGACAACCTCTGCAACATCAGCAGACATAACAAAGTATGCTCCTTTAACCCCCTCCGCCCCCCAACCCAAAATTAAGTCAATTTTAACTGTGGTTTCAAAAATGAGACGACTTTCACTAATATTGGATGATATGCTTTGAATTTGCTTGTGGCTTGTCTGCACAGAAAAGAATTGCTTAAAGCTATAGATGTGCGGATGATGGCAGTTAAACAAGACTTGATGACAGCCTGTACACGTGCCTCCTCTGCTGGTTTCACTCTTGACACTGTCTCCGACCTTCTCCTCTTTTCAGATCAATTTGGGGCCAACCGTTTGAAGTATATCATATTCCTATTATTTCTATTCGCTGAAATAAATGTTTTGTTTTTTTTTTTTTTTTTTAAATGAGATCATCCTGATTATCCTTAGGAGTGAAGCTTTTGTTCACTGTTCTATTTTCATAGGCTTTTTTCTCGTTTGCATAACTTTTGCAAAGAATTTATTAACTGTATCCCAAAACAACCAGTACTCAAGGTGGCCCATCTTACCAACCTGAGAACCTGAGAAGTGAGAATTAAACAGCCTAAAGCTGAATTCAATTGGACTAGGGCAAAGATCGGCCTGGATAACCTGAAAGTTGACTGAACTAACAAGACTTGTTATGAACGCTAAATCTGAACTTGCTGATTTTGCTGAATCCAGTGTTTATGATCAAAGTTATCTTTTTTTTTATATATATATTTAAATTATATTTCAAGCACTTATTTGTAATTTAATTGATTCAGTGAGGCCTGCACCAAATTTATCTCTCTCTGCCAGCGAAGACCTGATCTTGTTGTAAAACATCAGCAGACCCAATCTCAGTGCAAAGAATTTGACGATTCTAACCTTCGTGCTTCATCTGGGTCTGACATGTCAATAGATGAACCTGAACCAACTCACCATTCTGGGTCCAAAGCCCAAAAACCCATGTCAGATCCTGTGGCAGCTCAGCATAGTGAACATGTTAATCAACCAGAGGCGAAAGAGAAACAGCCCGATCTGGTACAGCCACAACAGACTGGTACTGCTGATTCTAGTACCAGTGGCACTGCTAGTACTTTGTCGAGACGGCTTAGTGTTCAGGATAGAATTAGCATGTTTGAGAAACAAGCCTCAACCTCAACTGTACCATCGGGTGGGTCCAAGGTGGCAGTTTCAGGTAGCAAACCGGAGCACAGGAGAGTTCCTTCCAATACATCGATGGAGAAGTCTGTTTTGAGGAGGTGGAGTGGGGCTAGTGACATGAGCATTGATCTGGGTGCCAGTTTTAACAGCGATACAAGTGACAGGAAGGATATTGGTACCCCAGCTGGGACGCCTACATCAGAGCCTCGACCTGTTATTGCTACCAGCTTCAGTCCTAGACCAGAAGATGTTACGCCCAAGGCTACTCTTACTGAAAACCCTAATACTAAACCAAATTCTAGTGAATCCTCGTCTCAATCAAGAGATTGTGCTGATGAGAAGGAACATAGTGTAACCAAGGAGGTGCATGGCTTTGTTCGTGTCAAGGAGAACCAACATAATTCTATGGCTCAATTCAAGACTTTTCAAAAAGTAAATGCGAGCCCAACTATAATACCAGCATACGAGGCTGAGCAGGTCATTGTGAAAGATATAGAGGTGGCCACAGTTTCAGTTGGTCCGGTTATGCAAAGGGACGAAGAGGAGCTACCATCACAACCTAGAGAGGCCCCTTCTGACAATGTCAGAGTAAGGGATTCACACTTGAATGGGGTATCAGTTCGCAAAACTGAGAATTCTGATAAGAAGTTGAGAGCTCCCACAAATCATGCTAAAGCTGTTCAGAGGAAATCAGGGCAAGCTCCATCTGAGATCCTGCCACAGCAATCAGTTGGTAAGCAGTCACAGGACAGAACGTATGATGTGGCCACTGAAGAGAGTGAGCCGATAAGCAAGACTGAGGTACGGGGATCAAGGCAACCAATGGGAAATAATGAGTTGCAAATGAAGGCTGAGGAGCTGGAGAAGCTCTTTGAAGCGCATAAACTTAGAGTTCAAAATGAAAATGTACCTTCTGCTCGGAGAAACCCTAAGCCTAAGGACATCCAGGTAACAAATAAAGCTTTTTTTTTTTGTTTCTTCAATTTTTCAAGCTTTTAAATTTCACCGAAATAACACCGTTATGACCGAAATAATGGATTTTCAGAGCAAAACGCATCAACGTTACAACAACCAAGCACGAAATAATGGTAGCGTTATAATTCCGAAATATCGGCGATATAACATAAAATTTTTGCATTTGACGGCGAAAAAACGGATGGGTCATGTAACTTGCAATTTTTTTTTTTTGCTAAATACAAATTCATACAAAAGTCCTAATTTGTTTAGTTTTTTATACTTTGATTTTGTCTATTTTGATTTTTGACTTCTTAATTTTTTATATTTTAAAGTTTCAAGTAACTTAGACTAGATGTATAATTGTTTTTTTTACATACCGTTTTTTCTCCGTTATATCACCGATATAACACCGAATCGCTAAATCAACTCTGTACCGTCATACCGCAAAAACTGCATTTTAAAACCTTAATTTTTATTCATGCACAAAGTCAAAATACATGGAATAAAAAGGATAATATAATGAGTTGCACTAGAAAGCACTAAATGAGCATAAAATAATGTTCAACTCATAGTTATAAAGAGTGGTGATACCATGATCCTACTACTTTACCTTTTCGGCACAAGCATCAATATACTAATCCCTTTTCTGCATTTAATTTTTTTATTACAAAGGCTGTGAAAGAGATCACTCCGACCAAGAACTTTGATTTCAACACAAGTGCACTTCTAAAAATGGTAGAGAGCCCTGATAGCGGGGCCCACAGTCTGCCGGAAGAGTTAAGAGGGAAATCCTATGAAAAGTATACTGTCAGAAGGGAGGCCAAACTGAAGGCAGAATGGAGGTCTAAACGACAACAGAAGGAGGCCTCTTTAAAAGCCATGCAAGATAGTTTGGAGAAAAGCCGGGCTGAGATGAAAGTCAGGTTTTCTCGGTCTGAAACAGGTCAGACCCGCATTTCCAGGAAGATGTCTTTTGGATCACACTCGGAGTTACGAGACAAGGATCAGGTACGGTTTAGTACAGTTTTGTTTATTTGTGACCTCTTCTGGTGTGTGGCGTCATTAAACGCCTCAATGAAGTTTTCGCCTGTGATAATTATGTCTGGTGCTTTATCTGGTGGTGTGATGGTATGCAGCACATATTAGAGGCTTATCAAGAATGATTAGGGAGGCATATCAGCTCTAAGTTATATTACTGATATACATTTTAACTTTTAATATCTTTTAGGTTACAAAATTCATAACTGAAGATGAAGACGAAGACCAGTCTTACAGTGACAACCTATCAGCTGATGGGTCCTCAATAAGTGCAGACTCAAGAAAACATGCGCCCAGTAAAAGTCTTTCCAATTCAACCCCCAGGGGACCATCAGCTGTTTGTATCCCAAAATCCTCTTCACGCAGCACAACTACGAGCTCTAATTCCTTGAATCGGCGAGCCCCAGCTGAGAATCCACTTGCCCAGTCAGTTCCAAACTTTTCTGACTTGAGAAAAGAAAACACAAAGCCATCAGCAGCATCTACGAGAGCTAACAATGCACGTGCACAGGTTATGAAAAATTATGCACGCAGCAAGAGCATTACTGAAGATACAACAAACAGTACCCCTGTAAAGGAGGATATTTCTAGAAGGACACAATCCATGCGTAAAAGTATGGTCTCCCCTATTACTACTACCAATGAACTAAAAGACATCTCTACCCTCAGTGATGCTAACAATGCAAATCTTGGGTTCAATCCGGTTAAGAACGGCACTCCAAACTCATATCAATCCTACTCATATGAAGTGCTAGACAATGGTCTTATGCCCCAACCTGTTTTATTTCATGACCCGATAAAAGATGCAAATGAAGACTTTGACACGGAGTTCCTTGAGGAAGAAACCCCCAATCCTAACCCTAACAGGGACTTTCAGGCTGACTCAGACAATGACAACTCTAGCTTTGACTATCCTGGTGCAGAAAGTGGGCCCAGACCTGATCGCAACTTCTCTCAATTTGCACAGTTCTACCCTTACCAGTACCAAAATGAAGCCTCTGATACAGATGCATTTGCCGATTCACCAATGGGAAGCCCAGGCTCATGGAACTCCCTGCAAGTGCGGAAGAAGTGGGGGGCAGCACAGGCACCGACTATTGGGGGAGCTCACATGTCAGGGAGGAAGGATATGGCCAAGGGGTTTAAGAGGCTGTTGAAATTTGGGAGGAAAACCCGTGGTGGGACTGATGGGATAAATGATTGGGTGTCAGCAGCATCAACTACGTCAGAAGGGGATGATGACACCTTGGAGGTGGGAGATGTGGGGCCCACATTTGGTGGGGTTCCATCTGGGGAGGAGTTTAGGAGATCAAATTTGGGGTACTCTCTTACACCTTATGATGGTTTTACTGAAAGCGGTGTATTTGGTGACCAAGGTACGAGAAACCAAATATTTCACAACCTCCGTAGATCGAGTTAAACATTCATACCAATTTTATTTTTGGTAGTTTTATTGTTAAAACTAGATATAATTATTGTCTGGTTCCTCCAGGGAAGGGAAGTTTTTTTTTTTTTTTTTTTTTTTTTTGGGGGGGGGGGGGGGGGGGTTGGTACAAATATTAAGTCTTTAGTGTATAGTAATTGGGCACAACTAGTTATACTTGCTGGAACTGATTACATTAAAAAATCTTGGTTCATGACAGGATATCTGTACTAACTGGTATAGAGACATTCTGCTCTAATTGGATTTTCGTAGGCAAACACTTAAATTGAAATATCTTTTTTTTTTAAATTAAAATATATAAGTGCTAGTAATTTAGCATCAAAAGGACTTAGTGTTTTCCTGTGTGGATTTTCAGTTCAAACAATGCGTAACTCCATTCCAACTGTTCCTGCAAGCTTTAAATTACCTGATGATCAGATTTCTGGCAGCACTCTGAAAGGTATGCTCTTGATAAAAACTTTGGGTTTTTCAAGAATGTATTCAGTCCCTCTCATTCTTTGAGTGTGTTTTGTATGTGCTTAATCTGATTATTGTTGTATATTTTAAACTATTTCTGATTGCTTGCAATATTTTGTTTCCCTCTGCAGCGCCTCGTTCGTTCTTTTCTCTTTCCTCTTTTAGGAGTAAAGGAGCTGAACCCAAACTAAGATGATCCTTCCAATTTGTGCAAAAGCAACAATAGATGGTTATGATAAAAAAATTGGCCAAAGCACTATTTAACCAGTTCTATCAGTTTCGGAGGGATGGTGACGTTAAACAGCTTTTCTTTCATATCTATCATGTACCAGTTATGGTAATTACTTCATATTTTAGTCGAGGGAGCGATTGCCAAGCTTCTTCACCTTGCTTTCATGTGTTCTTTGTAGATTTGGAAATTTATCTATAGGTAGAGAGAGAACTACTGTGGGGATTTGGTCCTGGAACATAAATGATTTTTGGTGGATTAAATTCTCCCCTCCTTGTGTAGAGCATGTATTCATGTATAAATATAATATACATATTGAAGTTCTATCAATACAAGGATCAGACCATAGTAAACGCATGACTAGTTCGTAAACTTGCAAATTTCCCTTCTTAACCTCTTATATTTTACAGAAATCATAGAATAATTATAAATTCCACATATCGGTGTTACAAATAAAATGGACAGCAGTTGCATTGTCGTTCGGTTCTTTCTCTGCTGTGATGTTGATCATAGAAAATGACGTGCTGAAAACTTGTAAAAAGATTAATCGTGATAAAATAAAATTATAATAACTTTTTGATACTATTATTTTGTGTTCTTGTTCATCTCACTCGTTGGGGTGGTTTGTGTAAATCTCCAGACCAAAGTAAAAAGAAAAAAAAAAAAATTGAACCCTCATCTTCAGTGGCGCTCTCTTACAATGCTAGTACAGGTTTGGTTCAGCAAGCAAGAGTTTGGCAGATATTACCAACACAGTGTTACCATTGCGAACCTAGCAACATTTGGTACTCACAAAATTGTATCTCTACAAGGACTTTGTTTCGTGTTTTAAATACTTGTGGTGATCTACCTGTCGGTACACTACCGCTCAATCAAATTCAGATTCAATTGAACCCAAGGGCAGCATCCACTGGGGACAAAATATGGGTTGGTATAGAAAATGCTTGTGGGAGCACCATACTTAGGCCGCTATTTTTCCGTAGCGTACTTCCCCTTTTCTTCACTCTCTTTGAATCCCTATCCTGTCTCGCTGTCTCCTTGGCGGCTTGGTCTACAACATGGATGACAACAGATATTCTTTGGCAACTAAGTTACTAGCTTTTGTGTGATCAATTCATGTTAATTAGATATCCTAGATATAAAATATGGAACTTGATTTTTAATGCATCTATACGACAAGCTGGAATGACTCATGATACTGGTATTTGTGCATCCAAGAATCAGTTCTTTTAGTCCAGTTTGAGTTTTGATTAATCATAACAGTTTATAATTAATTTTGACAACATTATCTGCATTTTAGCTCATGTAAAAGAAACGGTCAACTGCAGAGTTAACTTTACATAACACATTTTGTGCTAGCTATCTATGGTAAAATTTCATATATTTTTTATTTTTTGGTCACAACACAGCTGATTCCACAGGGAAACTGAAATGTGTGTTAAGTAGCAACCGGCCATACACCCAATCAGGTACGTCACATAATAATTAATCTAAGAAGGAAAACCCCATATCTTGAATTAATGCCATAAAAAAGTCGGACACCCTAAGGGAATCTAGTTATATTCATACATGCAAAAGGTTAACGGTTTGAACGTAATTTGCATATCCACATAGTCCATGCTCGCATGCACTATGTTTACGTATCCTACTAATGTTGCTAGCGGTCTTGATCATAGACCGGGTATTTTTTGACATTTGGTCACGACAACACAAAATTTCTGTAGTAATAAAAGAAGAAAAATTAGCTGCAGATTTGTGGAAGCACACTGATTTTTTTCCTTTCGCAATTTAGGACCGGTACTCAAATTAATACCTAGTTTTAATGAAGTTTGGATTAATCGAAGATTGGAAAACCACACACATAATTAATTCGTTGAACTTCGCTCTTCTTCATCTTGTAAGATTATTTGGCCATATTAAGAAATAATCTATTTGGTGTGGGCAAATTTTGCTTGGTTTCCAAGTCAATTAAGATATGGTAATATGCTAAACGTGGCTATAAATAAAAGCAAGATTTTGTGCATAGATGTGTTGCCTTTTGTACGTGGTTATGTTTGGAAACAAATCCATATTGATGATGGACCAATATGGAATTGTTTGAGTGCCAAGAAGCCCTTGGTACTATATATACGGAGTTGGTCCCCAAGGGACAAGATAACAATGAGCACTGCTGTATACATGCGTTGATAGCAGCATCTCTGCCTCTCTTTCTAATACTTCCATCAATTAGAGAGAGATAGTGCTTTGCTTTAGGCGTAAGGCATCAAAGGGTGTGTCTTGATCCTTTGGAAGGCTTCCTCCCAACCTTGGTGGTGCTCTTTCGACACTAAGGACTTCAGTAATCGACTAGACATGCTCAACATTAAGACTCAGGTCATAGCGATGGAATTAGGTATGCTTCCGCTCATGATTATGTTTATTTGGTGTTTTGGAACAACACGTTCCAACTACTGGTTCTGCGAGTTTTCAGTTTTTATGGGTTGCTTATTTGACTTGCTAGAATTGTTATTCCCTTTGGCTTTAAAGCAAACCCAACAAGTGGTATCAGAGCCACTCGTCATGAGTCAGTAGATTTACACAAAGTTTTGGATCTTGTTTGAATTGATTTGGTGATTGGTTAAAAAAAAAAAAAAAAAAAATTATGATTAGTGTTTTTGGCAATTAAGATGTTTATGGTATTTAAACAAGGATATTATGCATAGTTTTTTTTTTTTTTCAAGTTTTTTTTGGAAACTAGCATAATTTGGTAATAACAATTGAAATATTGTTGATTAAGAAACTTTTTTTTTTGGTAACTATTGTTTCTTAAGTTCAGATTTGGATTGTTTTTTGGTAATTAGCATTATATGGCAATTGAACTTTCCAAAATTTTGAATTTATTTCAAGCTTAACTTTTATTTTTTTTTTATGATATATTATTTGTATATATAAAAAAAAAAATTATATACATATATATAATTAAGTTAAGTTTTGAATAAAGTTTAAATCTGACCTATTAAATTGGATGATTTAGAATTAGAGTAGATTATCAGATTAGGAGAGAAATTTTTAGGATTTCTCGACTTAAGAATAAGACGATTTCTTCTACTATATCTACGGTCCATTAACGATTTGTTTCACTCCGAAACGATCGTTCCACTTCAGTTTTGGTTGCAAACTTTTAGGTTATGACCAGAATCGAGTTGTGGCTCGCTATATGCCATAGCGACCTGCTAGGTAAGATTTGTATGGTTTTATTAGGAACTGACCAAAAATTTGGTTTAACAATCCTCTTATATGGTTTGTACAAGTTTTGTACAATTTGTTTTTGTTTAGTTTTCTCTCCTCTTCTTATCTCTGCCGTGGTTTTCATTAGTAAGAGCTGTAAGCGTTGGATTACACCATGTTGTCATGAGGACAAGTTCTGTCGCAGAAAATAAGGTCGGCGCCTAAGTGTCCATATGACCCTGACCTTTTCTGGGAATCTTGCCTGGATGTGGTGTAATTTCAATGGCTGCTGGCTGAAGAGGAAACCATCGCTTTCTTTTCTTACCTTAATGTAATGCATACTAGTTTGTATGGTTACATATCTCTATGGTTCTCCTTCTGGTCTCTTTAGGTAGTTTGTTACTTACCAAAACAAACTAGATAAGGTTTAGTAGTCTATATAAGTATTATATGGTCTATTATTTTTGTATGTATACCTTAAGGTTTTGCAACCGGGTCTTAAATCTAAGTCATCCTAGGTCAGTATTTGGTTAGACTTTTCATATTAAGATTGATGTGCATAATGAAAAGTCTAAGTTTAGGTATACTTTAAGTCCAATATAAAGGTATTTGAGTTGTATTTAAGCGTTGAACCAGCTATAATGTCATCCCGCCAAAGTGGGCTCTCACATTAATGGTTGTCTCAAGTGCCCAAATACAAGTGTATTAAGGTGCATGTAACTTTTAAATCATGGATCGGCCCAAAGGAAGGACATGATTTAAAGGGCAACATGTACAATGTTTTGGTAGTATCAAAGGGGTAATGATTATAAGGTTTTACGTGTAATCAATTAATCGGCCCAAAGGAAGATTATTTGATTGACATGTTCTGAATCGTTACATTTGGCACTACACCTAGTCAATTGAAGTTTGCTCGGAGACTCCAAAGAGCACTTGCAAATGAATAAAGACTAGTAGATGGGATTTGGACCTTTATATTATGATTTATTGCTATACAATTTAAGATTAATGTAAGTGTATATATTAAATATCAAGCATCTTTAACATTCCAACTTAAAATTTAAAATCTCTCAATTTGATATGATCTTGACCATGTATTAAGGACTAATAATCCCATTGAGGTCAAAAACACATCTGTCTTATGATCATTCTTGAGAGAATTAAGGGACATTGTTTCTAATTTCATTAAGGCTAAAAGATTCATATGAGGAATTACTGTTTTGCATGAATGAGATAGTAATCAATTGAAATCTGTCAGGAGACTCCAAAGAGCACTTACAGATGGATAGTGGTTACATTTGTGTATTTCATGGCAAAACGTTTAAGTCCCTCAATATGGTTAAGAATTCTTGGAGAAAATTTAGAAAAATGTATCTGCTAAGAAGAAGTAGGTATTTGAAGTCTGTAAGGAGACTCCAAAGAGCACTTACAGATGGACAATAGTTACATTTAGACATTCATTGCAGAAACATTTTAGGTATCTAAATAAATATAAAATCAACATAAGGGAGTACATTTGGAGATATTATGTTTATGCTTCAAAATTATAAGCACTAAAATATATCGCAAGATAATAAGGTTATTTAGTGCTTATTTTTCTTCCTATTTGGTTCAAGATGAGTTATGCAACCCTCATTAATCTCAACTTGCATATGGTGAAGGAAGAAAATAAAATTGAAGATAATACATATGATACTCAGGTTGATTTTGAATCCAAGAATATAAGAAAATTAGAAACATAAAATTTAAGAATAAAACTGCAATTTTGAATCATAAAAGAATCCCAATAAAGTTAAGGCTCAAAACCTGATTGAAAAGTCAGAATCTGAGGGGTATTTCTTCTATGAAAATAAGAGCATTTAAGAAAATATTATACTTGGGGTACCAAAAATAATATTGTACTCCTTGCTAAAGTCTATGCATAAGTTGTTTTTATATAGATAGTGGATTGATTCGGATGAAACTTCCCACATTTGTATTTCTAGAATTTCCTATGATTGTTTGAAGTCAAATTGATGTTGAAAGATACATTCATATAGCGGTGACAACAAGACAATCAATTTTGGAAGCTATAATGTCCATATTTTGTTATTTAGTAATGGATCATATTTGGACATATATGAGACATTTATAATTTCATTTTAATGAAATTTCAACTCTATCTCAAATCAACAAATAAGAATTTATTTGTTCATTTAAGAATAGAAATTTGGTTTTGTCTCATAGTTCAAAATCAGATAGATTCATTTCTTCTTTAGTTTATAACAATCTTATATGGAAATAATAGCTTATATATAAGGAAAATCTATAAAAGATACTAAAGTTTTATGCATAAAATTGAGAATTTATGAATACTTTGGTACAAAAGGTTAAGTTATATCTCTAAAGGAGATAATATATTTTTGTGCAAAGTTAAAAAAAATTCTCACGAATAGCAGTTTGTATTCTATATCAACTAAAGACAACTATTATAAAACCCATATAATATGTAGACCGGAATGTCCATAATATTATATTTGGGGATATCTAACAAAACTCGGCATAAGCCACATGAGTAGTTGGATGAAAGGATAATTAGTTGTTTTGTTAATTATGCCAAAAGATCCAGGAATATCAAAATTATTATATCCCACAATTTAAGATTGAGTTTTTAGAGACAAATAAAGATAAGTTCTTCGAGGATGTTTTGGTTGTGGGGGGAGATATGACACATCGGGATATTATCTTCAAATAAGAAACTGAGAACACTGACCTTCAAACGGACCGCGACAGGACTGAAACAGACCGTTTGATCATAGATACAGTGTCCAGGGTTGATCCTAAAAATGATAATGATCCTTTGTGGACTCAAATGGATCGTTTGATTCAGGAAACAGATCCTGTTCCAGATCCTATGGACTTAGACTCTGGAAATAATTAAGTTGAAGATAACAGTGTCATTGAACAACTACAACCACCTCAAGAACTCGTGCTTGCAAGATCTATAAGGGAGAAAAGACAAACAATATCGGATGATTATGTTGTCTATCTTCATGAACATGAGTTTGAAACTCATAAAAGTGGATTGATGCCATATGAATTTCATGTGTGACAATGATATTTGAGATTTAGTAACATTGCCATGAGGTAAGAAACTCATTGGTTGCAAATGGACTTTTAATACCAAAAGGGATTCTAAAGGCAATGTGAAAAGTCATAAGGTACATCTTGTCACTGAGAACTTCACCTGAAAGGAATGAATTTACCATAAAGAGACTTATCTTCTAGTTTTACTGAAAGACTCTTTTAGGTTAATCATGGCACTTGTAGCACAATTTTGGATCTCGAGTTTCATCAAATAATTGTTAAGACTGTGTTCTTCAATGGTGACTTTGATGAAACAATCTATACGCTGCAACCACACCACTTTGAATCGGATGACACAAATAAAATGGTTGCAAATTTATGTCTATTTATGAACTCAAAATAGGCGTCTCAACAGTGATATTACAAATTTCATCAAGTGATTATCTCATTTGGTTTCGAGATAAACTTGGTTAATGATTGTATATATCACAGGTTAAGTGGGAGTAATATTTTGCATTATGATGATTTACTACTTGAAATGATATTATCATGTGTACTGGGCCTCATGGTTCTTGGGCCTTTAAACAAATGATAAAAATCAATTAAGCTCTCAAGTAGTATGATAAGATAAAGCAAACTACTGGATATTCTGTGATTGAGGTATATTTATATTTTGTTTTTAGTATACCCCATATATGTTGATTAAATAAAGTTGGAAATAAAAGTGCTCCTTATGATTCAGTTATAAGGAATTTGATCTAAGTTCGTATACATGTGAATATTGTATACATAATAAAGATGCAAAGTCAATATCTACATGAGTGTAGAATTATGGAATGCAGTCAAATTTAGTTATTTGATATAATTATGCACTTACAGTTCGGATGTCAGAAATAGGTTGAGGTCTTTTTTGGTGTTCTGACTTCGATTTCAGTGAATGTCATGATAACATCCTAAAAAAATAATTTCATTTTATGAAGAATGTTAAACGGGTGTATATTAACATCTCTCGCAATGGAAATAAGGCTTATAGTATGTTATAAAGCATTCAAATTTAGGAGTATGACTATGAATTTTGTCACTAGGCTGCACATTATGGATGTTGTTTAACATCACTATGGATATATTGTGACAATAATCATATACTCCAACAACAGAAACTTCAATAAGTTAAAGTACATAAAACTTTAAGTTTCTAGTTGTAAATAAAAGAGTTCAGAATGATTTAATGTCAATCTAGCACATTAGAACAAAACTCCATAATTGCAGATCTGCTCATAAAACTTGAAACACCCAATTTGGTCACAGAAGCATGTCGCTCCTGTGGGTGCTAATTCAAGTTGAGGGTTTAAAACTTGAGTGGGAGTTTGTGTTCAGTGGGAGTGCATGATTGGACATATATTCAGTTTTCAGTTTATTAAGCATGTGAATAATTTCTGCAGAAATGATTCATTTTTTAGCTTTCAGTTCTCATTCTGACTCTAAATTAAGTTGACCTCACTTCAGTTTTGGGTGACCAATAAAAGTTGGAAATAGACACGTGGCAGTCACACTTGCGTGTATTTTCCACACCACTTACACACATCTAAATTCAATGTCATTCATTTATGAAGGTATTGTGATTATTGTGGGTTTAGTTGCGACGGCTTTACAGGATTAGAAGCCTGTAATGGCTATAATGTAACGAAAGCTTCAATGGTCTTTTATCGTTATGAATGATGGACGGAATTAGAGGCACAAAATTTATTACCATAGAAATATGAGCTCATAAGTTAAGGACTTTGGATAACACTAAGCATAATAGCCCAAGTGGGAGATTGTAAGATTATTTGGCCATATTAAGAAACAATCTATTTGGTGTGGGCAAATTTTGCTTGGTTTCCAAGTCAATTAAGATATGGTAATATGCTAAACGTGGCTATAAATAAAAGCAAGATTTTGTGCATAGATGTGTTGCCTTTTGTACGTGGTTATGTTTGGAAACAAATCCATATTGATGATGGACCAATATGGAATTGTTTGAGTGCCAAGAAGCCCTTGGTACTATATATACGGGGTTGGTCCCCAAGGGACAAGATAACAATGAGCACTGCTGTATACATGCGTTGATAGCAGCATCTCTGCCTCTCTTTCTAATACTTCCATCAATTAGAGAGAGATAGTGCTTTGCTTTAGGCGTAAGGCATCAAAGGGCGTGTCTTGATCCTTTGGAAGGCTTCCTCCCAACCTTGGTGGTGCTCTTTCGACACTAAGGACTTCAGTAATCGACTAGACATGCTCAACATTAAGACTCAGGTCATAGCGATGGAATTAGGTATGCTTCCGCTCATGATTATGTTTATTTGGTGTTTTGGAACAACACGTTCCAACTACTGGTTCTGCGAGTTTTCAGTTTTTATGGGTTGCTTATTTGACTTGCTAGAATTGTTATTCCCTTTGGCTTTAAAGCAAACCCAACACATCTTGCTTATCTGCTGCTTTACTTCTCTTTTGTTGTAATGTAGAGAGAACATTTCTTATTTAATTTTTCTATGCTTTGATTTTTTAAAGTTTTTTAGGTTCTTTCTCATAATTCTTTACCGGACTTGACCCCTAATTTCTTGAAAAAAAAAAGTTTGGATTACATGCACACGCACATGTGCACAGTTTTTCCGGAGTAGTGATGATCTAGGACCAAGTCCTACCATTGCCTATATAATATAGCTCTCAGAAATATTTTTCCATCTGCAAAAAAAAAAAAGGTGAATCCCACTTAAGTTTAATTTCAAAATTGAATTTGGAAAGTATACGTTGCAGAGTTTACTGTAAGGAAATGAGCCCAATATTGCAAGTCTGTCAGAGAATAACTCTCAGTAAAAGTACTAAAAAGATGTTAAGGATTCTGAATGCTAATTTATTATCGTTCACCATATTCAAGACTACCACGGCTAAGTACCAGTTGTACCCAACTGAAACCATCAATGAATACACATCACACATATGCATTCATTGTTGAATAGGATAGGAACTAGAAATAAATTGTGTTGAATATGTTATCACTATAAGATATATTCAACTGGCTACTAGCCTACAATTATCAAAACCCTATCATAATTGACATATGGTCCATAAAGATCAAATTCCATATGGCCCATGAAACACATTAAGACCTCCAGAAGCCTTTAAGTTACCATAGTTCTTCTGTGAAATCCAACAGTAGTGTCATTGTTGCGGGTAATTCCCTTCTGTTGCATGCTTTTAATCACTATCTCACAATTACAACTCTATGATGATCAAATATGTCAATTATGTTGTAGTTTTTTTTTTTAGGAAAAACTTTCAAATTTATGTGATTTGAATTGGGTATTACAACGTGTGCCATATAGTCTTGTGTCCGCGATTCAATGCATGCCATATTGTGTTATATTTACAATTATTGTAGCGAAATGGAATTTGATTGTTGCTACCACATTATACAATATTCTACGCGTCTCTCATACATTTTCCAAAATTCACAAGCTAATTGATACTCAGCAGTGTCAGCACCGTTTAGTAGATCTTTATAATATGAAAAACCAAAGAATGTATGGTGCAAGAGATACATGTTCTTTTTATTAAATTAAAATAATTATCCAAAATAATTTTACATGTAATTTGAGTAGCCTACGAAATGTATTTAAAACCCACATACAGTTTATTTTTATTTTTGGAAAAGTATGATCCAAAAGTTGATCTTGTACCCATAGTGAAGCATGGTTGTCAATCCTAGTTAGAAAGTCATATGTGCTTATAAACTATATGTAGAGGCCAAGACATCATAATTGACTTTAGTGTTGTCACGACTTAGAGAAAGGAATCATCAAAATTATCCTAACTAAAGGTAAACCTAACCAAATCAACCTTCAATTCGGTTAAATTGAATTCATATAAAAATTTAAATTTATAACTAATAATAAAATGCTTACTTCATAATTCATGTATTATGTAAAATATTACAACACTTATAAAATATTTTACTAATGTAAAATTGGTTGGTTAAGTTTCTTCAATTTTATTGAGTTTAGTTGTCAAATGCGATCCTTGATGGGAAAATTAAACTAGAATAAATGAATAATATTTAAACATAAATAACGCAAGTATCGAGTTATTTCGTCCTAAATAAATTTAGTTATATATAATAAAACCAAATAAGAAGTTATACAATTTGAACACCTCTATCTCCGACTTATAGGATATAGCTAGGGACTTTTATTCAAACAATCATCCATTAGGTCAAAGAGAATTTGTGACAATATATCTTCTTGATAGTGTCCACTATATGGAGATAGAAGTAAAATTTAGGGGTTTCATTAAACTAGTACCAGTTCGGCCTACTATATGATATTTATCCACTAAATCTATGAGGTATCAACCATGGCCTCGATTATATATATTTTAATAAAAACATACTAAATCAATCATATTACTTCCAGAAATATACAATGATTTGAGTAAAATATGTCACCCCCCTTCTTTTTTGAGTAAATTTAGCTCTTTTGCCCAAACTATACTATACATCAAATATAAATTTGCTTCTTATGCAAGTAGTTTGTACGTCGAAGATTTTAATTTTATAATTTTTCATAAAATTGGCCAATTTAGTGGATTTTCTTAACATCCAGCTTTAAGAAAAATATATGCCAAAAAAGATAGTTAAATCTAAATATGAATAAAATCTAGGAGTTTAAAGTTCATTAATATGATCAGGAAGGAGTTTTGCGGATGTCCTCCCGAGCATTTCAATTGAAAATCCCAAGAAACTAAATTTTAATAATTTTATTTTTTAAGGATATCCTTTGCGGTATGCAAATATTGTATAAGTTTACTATTTGAGAAACCATCTTTGGAAAATCAGAAAAATTAAAGAAAAGAAAAAAAAAAAACTAAAACTTAGTTACCTACATGAATTTGCTATGTCATAATTAAGCAATTTCCATCGACCACTCATACACGAGAAAATATATCTTTGAACCGTAATTGCAATGCCTATGGAAGAACCTTAATTATAAAAGACAAGGGCATTACCCTAGTTTTTCTTCTTCTTCTTTAAAAAAAATGTCTATGGAAGAACATTACCAAATTCAGTAAAGAAGAATCAAAGTTAACTTATGTTCATAGTCTGATTTAAAGAGAAATTAGTCTACCTTTAAAAATCTCTGAGCTCTCGATCGGTTGAAAAAAATGACCAAATAAAATCTAGTATAGTTTAGTTTCTATTGGACATAAGTGTGTTTGGATAGCACAAGAATAAATCTTCCTAGGCCAACTATTTGTTAGAAGAAGAGGAAGAAGAATTGAGAAGAGAAGTGAAATGAATAAAAAATAATATTTTCTCTCTCATGCAAATTATTTACATTTATTTTATTATAAATATTAAAATAAGAATATTATAATAACATTATAACATTATTTATATTTATTTTATTATAATTATATTATTATTATAATAATATTATAATAATAACAATATTTATTATTACTTATTTTATTATTCTGATTACTAATATTAAATAATAATCACTCCTATATAATAATATTATTATAATATTCTTGTTATCATTAATTATTTTATTATTCTTAGTAGTAAATATTCTTCTTCTTATTATTATTAATTATTTTATTATTCTTACTATTAAATATTCTTGTCATTATATTATTAGTATTAAATCTCTTGCTATCATTAATTATTAGTACTAAATAATAATTACTTTATTTTACAATATCAAATATTAATATTAAAATAAATATGGAAAGAATGATATATAAATTGAAATTTGGTTGAAAACAATAAAATAAATGATTATTTATTTCTTTCTTTTATTCTTCTTCTCAACTTACCATCTAGACAATATTTCTTCCCGGAATAACATTTTTCTCACTCTTCTCGGAATAACACTCTTCCTAATTTTTTTTTTTCCGGAAGAGTTCTTTCTTACTTATTCCCGAACCATCCAAACACACCCAAGATCATCAAATTGGAATTCTGAAGACGTTATGATCCGATATTAAGAGACTACATAGTCTATCAACATAATTCTAAGCAGAAGCTGCAAAACTTACTTAGATGTCTATTTTTGGCAAGTAGGTAAATTTTTTGTTTGCATTATAGAAGTCTCTTTGTTTAGATTAACAAGAATGTAAGATTGACCTTAAATTCAAGATCAACCATATTCTGATTTTCATATCTACCTTATGTTATCGCTTGCCATGTTTCAAATGGAAGAATCAATTATAACAATGCAAAGATGAAGCCATAAGCACAACAAATATATCCAGATGAAGTGCAACAACTGCATCATGGTTACAATTTGCAATCAATGATAGAGTGAGGTAGTTGTGGTAGACAACTGTGTGGTGAGGTGAGATAAAGATGGTCCCACCTGACCTCCACATTTCCCCTGCTCCTTACCCTGTGTGAGTAGCATCATTAAGGGACCATGCTTCTCTTTTGGGGCTAAAGGACTAGGTGGGGTGCATGGTGAGGCAAGGCCTGCTCTTCTGAGAAAGCCTATGGTCTATCCTTTCACCCAAATAAGATTTTGTTTAGGGTTTGAATTCAGGAGGGGTGTGGCATTTGCAATGATAAAAGATTTTTTTTTTCATATATATTTGCTCTAAGTAACTAATGCAAAAGACTTCTGTTTTGTAATCATTTGAATATTAATTTTGTCTTCCTAATGCTCGTCTCAACATTGGGTGAAAGAAGTTAGGCAATTTACTACAATATATTTGAGAGACAACGGAGTACTTGAGTATACAGAACAAATATTAAATTTAATTTGTGCATCAACTTATCTTACATTTCAATTTTTTTTCACACAAAATGTTTTGGTTATTTATAATTCTGGGTGTGTGAATTATACATCGTCTCATCAGGAAAAATTACTGAGATATCCATTCAACCTACAAAGATACGACTATGTCCATGGTTTGAAAGACAATGAAGAGTTTGATATAGATGCTGCTTCTATCTGGATAGGTTGGTGAAATGTCAACCTAGTTATGAACTTATACTAAATAAGTTAATTATTATGCATGACTATAGATATGAATGAAAAAAAAAAAGTAGATGCAGGGTAAAATTCCAGTACCTCAAGAATTCTCCCCGAGCTTAAATACATGACAATTCTAAAATTTTCAGAAATTATACGATAATATCAGATTTGGTAATTCGTCACCTTCAGTGTTGTCAAATCATTGTAAGCTTGCTTTATTAATTTTTAAATAAGCTAGTCGGGCGGCTCTTCATTTGTGTCCAAAACTCTAGCGTGGGCCCTTAATTTTGTAAGCAAATTTCATGTTTATTAATTATATATATGCTTTTTATCCGTGCTTCAGATGAAAAATATTTTTCTATACACACTTTAATGACCATCCCCCCCCCCCCCCCCCCCCAATTTACTGCAGTGTCAAATTAAAATGTGGTGAAAATATTATTACCTGTATATTAAATTGCAATGACTGATGCTGCCATTTGGATAGGAGGACTTAAAAAGTGAAATTTGGAGGGAAATAACAACATAGTATTGTTGGCTTGTTGCTTCTTGTCCTTCAAGCATAATGTATAATTAACAATGATCTATTTTCAACAGTTCTCCGGAGTAAAACCTCAGAATCTACATCCAAACTAAGTTCTTGTGGAAGGTATCAAAATGCACTAAGGGAGTTCATGCATTCAAATGAAACAAAGGATGCATCGACAAAACATAGAGGATTCTAGCCAGACTATTAAGCTATTATATTTGAGCTGGTGCCTGACCAAATACCCACTCATATACAGCCACGTGGAATGGTGATCCTCAGAGAGCATAAATGGCAGAGACACAGAGGCATGGTGGCATATCGTGTCCATATATGACATGGCTGCGATCCCTCTGATAAGGAAAGGAGAATAGCATGAATGACAGACTAGCATGGGACCCACAAGGAATTTTAAGGTGATCAATTAGGTCCCACAATCTGCCAGATTCTGATCCACTGCAACGCTACAACTTCTTTGGCATAAATCGCACTGTTCAATTTGCACCTTCAGTACTCAGATCTCATCCAAAGCTTCTTTGAAAAAGATCAACGGCATACACCTTGTTTCAAATTTTGCACCCTGTAGAGGATCCACGCCACCTCCCTTTGGGACAGAAAAACCCACAAGGAATTTTCTCAAGTACCATATTATTTTTGTCTAAAACTTAATTAAAAGAAAAAAAAAAACTTAAAATGCCCTTTGGATCTAGCTACACTGTTCATAGAAAAGGTCCCTTGAGGACAATCATGTGAGTTTATTTAATTATATGAACGACAGACTGCAAAAAAGTATCGCAATTTTCTGTATGCTGAACTTTCATTTTGTCTAGAGTTATTTATATATGTGCAAAATTTGATCACAGAGCTTGTGTAGTCGTTCTATACATTTGAATTATCAGATTCAAATGATCATTACTTATTTCATTATTGGTTACAGAAAGTAATAATATTTCAATTCTATATGGTGAAGTGTTTATGTAGATCTTTTTATTTGAATGCTTGATAAACATGATGAAAATTAATGATTTACGTACGTATATCTTTTTGTTAAGTTGCTTAATACACATACTATGGACAAGCAGACAGCAGTCCTTGTATTTAGGCTTTTTGTTTAATTATGAGGGCAAAATAACACAAACGTGGAAAGTTTTCTTTTCTGCACGGATCCTATATAAAACTAATCCGACCTTTTCAGTGCTTATAAGATGTTCGCTTTAAGATCTATTCACTTGTTGGTCTTTTGGTCCATTTAATTAGGTTTTCTAACTTTTTAAATAAATATGCTAGCTATACTACGATCATAATTCATATTTATAGGAGTATATAGTTATCGTGCCAAAAAAATAAGCACATTTTTAATCTAGAAATGTACCATGCATAGACAAATTGGTTTAGTAATACACTAGGAAGAACTCTTCCGGGAAAATTAATACGACGCGTGATATGAAAAACCCACCGCTTTAATCGTTTGGCTCGTTGAGAATTAATAACACTGGCGTATGAAACACCCACCGCAGCAGGAAAATTCCCTCATGATGATTGTTATAATTTCTTATAATCGAGCTCTGATAAAATCCTGTACACATAACGGTATTTGGATATGTCCCACACAGGTGGGCACCGAGAGGAGTTATTGTGCCTCAAGTACCAAAAAGATCAGCACCAGCCACTGTACATCCTGAGTCTAGTTCCTTTACCTTAGGCCAATAAAAAATTCAGATATTATGTCAACAAAATAATATAATATTTAACACACAGTTGCAAGCCGCACTCTAGTTTCCCCAATATTGCATTTTTATTAGTTTAATAACTTTACTTATGCATGCAAGGACCGGAACCGAAATGATAACTTCGGCAATTAAAATTATGTTAGAAGACATCTTTATTCTTTCAATTCCTTTTAGTTCAATTTGATCTTTTTTGCCCTTTTGTTTGTGAATAATCAAGCGGATATCTATAGTTTGAAACTTTTTTCTCTAATTTAAGAAACTTCGGGATGATTGCATGTTAATGACATATTGACATTGTTGTTTTGAACAATTACATTACTTGTATTAGTGACAAATTTTGGGGCCAATTTTGTAATATATTGAGCTATTTGAATTGACCAAAATTAACTTGAAGAGTTGTATGAATGTAAAATGGGAAAAAATAACTGCAAAATTCTGCGATTTTAACATTAAGAGTTATTGAAACAAAACAAAAATCTAAAATGTTGCTCACACCAATCAATATTTGTCTTAAATATATGCAAGTCAATAAAACCTCATTGTATAAATATAGTTTTCACTGTTTAATGTTAGATCTTTAGGTCACAAACGTAATTGAATATGGAGATGCTACTAAGAGAGAGAAGCACAAAAGTCTATGCTTCCATCCTATAATTTTCAAAACCTCTGGAGGGAGCTAGATTTAAAAGTTCAAACTCAGAAGGTGGCCAGGCCATGGCCCTGAAACCGCATCGGCCTCCGTCCCTGATTTATATAAATTAAAATTTCAAATTTGTTTGGGCAAAAACATTGTGCATAGTGACATTGAACTGTATCTATTTTCTGATCATACGATCGATGATTTTTAGAACAATATATATTCTAAGTATTGGAAAGTCAAAATATATAGCTCCAACTTGCAACATGAAAGTTAATTACATAAAAGAAATAGGGGCAATTGACAAAATCAAAATACTAGTAAATAATAATAATGAAAACAGTTTAGGATGCACCGCTATCTACTCTAATGCAATTTCTATATAATTTGACCCGAGAGGGCTTATCAGATGCGTATACAATCATTGTTCTCTGTCCCTGATTTTGTGCTTGCTGAAAGAGAAGAACCCACTATATTCTATTCTATTTAATTCTCCCATCCCTTCTAAAGTCTATCAAGAAAGAGAGAAAAAGAAAGAGAGGGAAAGAGAGAGAGATTGAGATGAGAAATAGGTCTTCTTCCAAAGGCATGGGGGAGAAAGAAGAGCAACCACACCTTTCTGGTGCGTACATAAGAAGTCTAGTCAAGCAGCTTAGCAATTCTTCAAGAGCGAAAGGGGGCGATGGTTCTTCCATGGGCTCTCCAAACACTGAAAATGGTGAAAACCCTAAAGACAACAATATCAATACTGGTGATAAGACTAAGAAGTCAACCCAAGACCGTGCAAGTGAAGATCAAAACAAAGCACCAGCACCACACAAGAAGCAAGTGAGACGGAGACTTCATACAACCCGGCCGTACCAGGAAAGACTGCTAAACATGGCCGAGGCAAGGCGGGAAATTGTAACTGCTTTGAAGATCCATCGGGCAGCCATGAAACAAGCGAAAGAAAAACAGCAACAGCAACATCAACAACAGATGCAATTGCAACAGCAGCAGATGCAACTGCCAACCCTGACACCGCCATCCATTCCTTTGTTTGAGCCCTACCATGATTATCCACTTAATTATGGCAATATCTCAAACTATTTGTACAACACAAACAGTTCTCCATTTGCATATCCATCTTTTTCTTGGCCCTGGTCTCAACCAACAATAGCACCAATAACACCCATTTTGGATAACTTAAACCTAGACTTGCCTCTACCTTCACAACCTTTAGGTCTCAACTTAAATTTTCAAGGATTTAATGGCATAAACACTTCCTTTTCTAATAACCAAAACAATAAACCACCGAGTCAACCATCACCTACGACATCTTCCAATTCTCACTCATGTTCATCTCCAACACCGCAAAATTTTGAAACGCCGCAATTGCACCAAGACCGGAATTCTGTGTCGTTGCATCCAGTGATGGACGAAGAAGAGATGGCAGAGATATACTCAATTGGTGAGAAACATGATATTGAGTGGAACGATACAGTTAATTTGGTGACATCAGCTTGGTGGAGCAAGTTTTTGAAAAGTTTGGAAGGGGCAGAAGAAGAGAGTACTCGTGACGGTGTAGAAAGTAAAGGATCTAATTATGTCCATGATGAAGCTTCAAATGCGCCAACATTCTTCGATGATACATTAGCGCAAGAACTGAATATGACCAATGCATTCGAAGAACAACTTTTCGATTACTATCCGGCTGACCACATGGAGGATGCAGATTTACCACAGTAAGACAAAATTACATGTAGAATAAAATTTAGTTACATGCGTTATTGTGTCATATCTATAGTTACTGAAGTAGCTATAATCATGAATGAATATTCGTAACATTTGATTTTCTGCCGGTTAATTAGAATTGAACAAACCTTAATGATTCATCCAGGAAAATTTTGAGATTTGAGCCAGATTGAATTTACTTGGACGGTTTGCATATTGCAATAACAGTGGATATATACAAACTTTGCAACAACTTTTTAGACTATTTTATGATAATGGTGATGAAATATTTAACTATAGATTCCATAAAAGTTAAGAATAATTTCTGAATTGTAAGTTTTTTGGATTAATTAATGGGGCCTCATTTTTTATATAAAATTTTATATGTGCATAATACCTAGAGTTAACTAATGCTTTGTATTAAAAGTTATGTGAAGATATTATGAATTAAAGTGTTTCCATATTCTTGTTTGCAGATTAGACATTGGAGAACTTGAAGGCTGGGATGGAGAGTGGCTTTCATAGGAAAAATATAATAACAGGATTTTCTTTTTTTCTTTGGCGACGGACCGCTTTTACCATTTTTTTAATCACTTAATTTTGCTCAATTTTGAAAGATTTTCAGCCAAGAAATAAGTTATATAGGAAGCCGGCAAGCTATATAATTTTTGAGCTAGCTAGTGTATAAGAGAGCACGGTAGTTTTCATGGGAAATGGAATAATCTCCATTTTTCCAACCCTTTTTCAGAATAATTCTGGTGGATTTTGTTTCTATATTACATCTACTCGCACTATTTTTACAATGTCTTTAAATTAAAAATGTAAATTAGAGAAGTATCTTTAATTATCTCAAAGAATGTGTATTGATGAATAAGGTACAAATTTAAAAGAGCTGGGTTCTAGTGTCATAAGTTTTTGGTGCCACAAATGTCACAACTTCTCTTTTTCATTAAAATTTAAAATTTTTAAATATGACTTTCGAATCCACACCGTTGATCTTGTTCAATTTTACGAGCGATGTATTTCTATAAAATTTTTATAATTTTTTGAATTTATTTGATATTCGATCAAGAGGCCAACACATGAACGTATTAAATGTAATATGTTATAATTAACAACATTCGTTCGTTTTTTGACCTCTTGATCGAATATCAAATAAACTCCAAAATTTATAAAAGTTACATAGAAATGCATCACTCGTAAAATTGAACAAGATCAACGGTTTGGATTCGGAAGTTATATTTTAAAATTTTAAAATATTAATGAAAAAGAGAAATTGTGACATTTGTGGCACTAGAACCTTGCTCAATTTAAAAAACTCACTTGGTGCTCCACATGAAACAATAATATTAAAAAATAAGTATTATGATTTAGTTTACTGACTTCTTGAGGAATAAGTAAATAGCTTGAAAACGAGCAAAATTTATGTGCGTTATGTATATATAAAATAACAGATGAGTCATCCACGAAGTTTTTTTTTTTTTCTATTGTAAATGTTTTGACCATGTTTGACAAGAACGTCAACCGATGTGCCAAAATTGATATATGCTAGAATAATCTTTTCTTTATGTATGAAATCGTATAATTAATTATGTGTTTGCAACGTTTATTTTCATATGTTGTTTGTACATATTTTAACTCTAATAGTTTAGGGTAGCAAATCCATCAAGCTCGAGTGCCAACTCTTTAGTAGTAGAGAGTCGATCTCAAACTAAAAGCTTTTGGAAATATTGAACTCAAATGACTCCAATTGGCGTCATTAAGCTTTGTTTATAATTTTTAATTATTTATTACGCTATAATTATATTCATATTATTTCAAGTTTTCAAATAAATAAGTTTTAATAATACTGTAGTATTTGACAAAGTTTGTTTTCCAGCATCTACTGGTGGCATAACATATATTGTTAAATAATAAAAAAAGGGGATCAAGTGACTGAACAATTAGAATATACTAACATATTTTTTAAAGTTTATTTTGTAGTTTGACAAACTTCAAATTATATATACAACACATCTATAACACACTTAAGATCACATAGTTGAATATTAATTTTAGGTTTCTAACATTTTATATAGGTGGAAATAGATTGACAATCGGTTAACTTGATGATTGTGACAAAGTTTAAGAAAATTCGGGAAATAAGATTAAACTCATGTTGTTCTTATCAAGTTTCAGAGATATAGATGTCATTTGACATCGTTTGTATGAAATGCCATTAAAGATGGATCATTCTAAATTTTAAGTCTTTTGATAAGCGATTCAATTAATTTACGTCAAAGTTCTATCATTTTCTATATGCATGATAAACAAATAGTATACATCAACAACTACGAACCATAATTAATTGATATGATCCAGTAAACAAACACTGAAATACTCGAAAACTCAAGAGTAAAATGATACCTTTTTTTTGAGTGATAATTAATTTTACTTTTGAGTGTTTGGCAGCGGCTGTCAAAAAGTAAAATGATACTTAATTAAAACAATAAGTTTTAAAAACAAAATATTACGATATTAATTAGTAGTTAAAGCTGTAAATGTCAGAATTCATTGATATATGTTTTCATATGATAAATTTTCGATATTTTCGACAAGTTAATGTACTTAATTTAACAAAAACCAAGTAGTATACGTCACAAGATCCTCAGAATCTATATCTGTAAGGCACACCGCACATGCGATATAAACATTAGAATACCGTACACAGTATGGCACATTTGAAATCCGACTCCTGCATTTAACATTGAGTATAGCAAGCTAGCGTCGAATTGTTCAACATGGCTGAACTGCCTACAGGCTATATTGACAATCAATTTACTTTGAAACATCGTTATAATCCACATTTGAATCCATCACAGTTACATAACAAAATTTTATATATTTTTTATCATTTAGATAGATCGTACATAAAATTTGAAATTTCAAATTATTTGTCTGTTAAAGATTAATAACATCATAACCATTAAACTCAAATCGTTGATTGGATGACTGAGTGACTTTGAAATTGTTTCAAAGTTATCTTATTAACTGCTGTCATTGTCAAATACATTTGAAAAAGAAGCACTCGATCGACAAATATTGATGTATATAAAAAAATAAAGTTTAAATTTAAAATCCAACATAATAAGCATGATTTTATACAGCAAAACATCATGCCTATAAAAAGGGGGGAGAGAGAGAGAAAGAGAGTGAGAGATATTTAATGCATGTTTTGCCCTTTATCAATTTCATTTGCTTGAAATAAACGGCTCTTGGTGTATAACCAAGCTATATTCAAATTGCATGAACCTTGATTGGTGTATATGTTGCTTATGTATCCAACAAAATTTCTATGTAATATTTTTGAATGGTTAATATTATTTGAGTTGAATTCATAGTATATTTGTTAAGATTGGTATAATAAGCCGTAATTTTAATAATGTAGTAACAATAACATTTTGATCAAAATATATGCTAACGGCCCGAATTAATATTTTATGTTTGAATTGTCGATCGAATGTGCATAATGTGTTCTTTGTATCAAAATCGTATGAAAAACAAAATGTTTGGAATTTTTCATTATTTCTTTATTTTTGAAGTATGACCCTAAAATATTTAGAAAGAAAACTTTTTGCGTTTCAAAAGGAGTATTTTTCAGAAATATAAAAAGGTAGTTAAAAAACTCAAACATAATAAATTTCGGTTTACTATAAGAGTCAATATAACATTTGATATTTTGGATCAGCTATTCAATATGAATTACACAAGAATTTAGACGTTATTAAATTAGCAGGTTCATTAAATGATCGGCATTCCACTTCATCATTTGGCATTCTAAACATGTCTATATTACACTAATAATGATGTTCTCTCACTTATTTTTTTACCCCTTTTTCTTTTGGCGGGGGTTTTTGGTAACGATCCAATAAAAAGTTTGATATGTAGTGTACCAACACATTGGATCATAATGGCCAACTCAACCAAAGTCACCGAAGGATAACACAAAATCTCCTCTGATGGCAGATGTTCAAGTGTCGAAAGAGATTCTTTTATCCGTATCCGTCCGATCAATAATATATGCCTCGTGATTAATACCAGATTGATAGGCCTATACTAAACACTGGATGCAGGATCCGGACCCATTTAAGTGTAGGCTAGACTTCCAAGTTACTATTGTTTAGAAGACGCTATAAAAATTTCTTACAAATACATGCTTATTCTATAAACACCTGGACCTTTCTTCAAGTAAACCTAGGTGATTAACGTGATTTGATTTAATGAAATAGAAGATCCCTAAACACTAAGGTACATATCAGTGTTCTGGGGCCTGGAAATTTTGTTAGCCTAATTTGTTCAAATCAAAGTCAAATTTGACATTTAAGGAACCTTCAACATTTTATAGTTTCATTAACAATGCGGTAAAAGCAACGGTAACAAGAACAGAGAAGTCTTTAAATACCAGATAAATTCAACAAAATTTAAGGAGATTTCACTAAAATACATCATGCAATTCCTCGAATGGAAAAATATTGGAGGAGTCATGCCACCCACTTTATCATAAACACCACCTCTCATCAAAGGAACCCTACTAAAATAAGACATAAATGGAACGACAATTTTTCTGTGCTCCATTTTACATCACCAAGATGACCCCCTTCAGCCTCTTCTCTATTATTAAACAAAAAAACAGACAGGTCAAGTTATACGTTCACCTGAGGGCTCAAGGACCAGGTTCATGGGAGGAGGAAGGGCATGGTACAGGGTTACTTGTAAGGCGCAAAGAGGATGGAAGAGTTATGACCGCCAAATCCAAAGGAGTTAGATAGGGCCACCTTTATGTCGAGTCTCTCCTTTTTTGACCCAACAAGTACATTTGTATCCTGTCAGAAAATTTCATTATGTTAGAAGTGTATTGTCTTGCCAGTATGTTGGTAGAATTCAGAGAACCAAGATGAGCAATAAAATTCAAACTCAATAAGTTGGCTATGATATTACAATGATATCTATAGATCAGCTCAATTAACATATTTAACACTTTAACACCAGAGTAATAATAATAGTATTACCTGGTCATTATTTTTTCCCCCCTTTTTCTGCCTTTGTATGTTTGTTGTTGGGTGGGGGTTATGGACGTTTCAGGGGGCTTATCTCAATTGCTTAAGAACCATAATTTAGCCAAATAAAAAATCACCCTTGTGGCTAGTTGCTAGATCTGAAAAAGATCCTATGCAGTCTGGTGCAGACAGTAACATGCCATTTCTATTCAGAACACAGACTAGCAAAGAAATAGAAACTGAAAAATGAAATGCAGAATATCTGAGTACAAAAGAAACATACCACATTATCATCAGGCTTCTCAAGATTAATGTTCGGATGTACCCAGCCTGTTCTAATTGCCTAAAATACAAAGTTCAAGGGATGAAACAGTAATAAATTGACGTGATTAAACAAAATTGGAAGATAGGAATACAAAATACAAAAATATATAGATTCTACGCACTAAGTACTGAGGTATATATCAATACCCTATGGTTAAAACAAAAGCTACCTGTACAGTGGCTACAGCTTCTACGCCACCAGCAGCCCCTAATAAATGACCCGTCATTGATTTTGTAGAATTTACCTTCAGCTACATAAATCATTAATTCTTATATTGTCAGGCTCAGATTAAATTGAGATTTTAAATTTGAATTAGCACAAATTAAAATTGAAAGACAAACCCTGGGATTCTGGCCAAAACAGCGAATAAGTGCTTGATACTCTTTCAAGTCACCAGAAGGGGTAGAGGTTGCATGGGCATTGATGTAATTTATATCTTCTCTTGCTACCCCAGAATCCTCTAGTGCTCTCTCAATACAAAGTATTACCCCCATCCCTGCACAAAGCCATGAAATCATACGATAAGTTCCCATTTTATTTTTAGATTTTTTACTGAGCTTTTTACCTGGGTACTGCTTTTAAACTCAAAAGGTTAAAAAAAAAGAAAGGAGAAAAAGGAATTCAGGTTATTGTGAAAGTTGCTACCCTCAGGATGGGGCTCGGTCACATGGTATGCATCAGAAGTAAAGCTTCCTCCCAAAAATTCAGCATAAATGTCTGCCCCTCTTTGCTGTTATTCAATATTAATCTAATTAGACATTTGAATACTATTGCAATTTCAATTAAGAGTTAAGAATTGGAAAAGAAAATAAAATAGAGCAGCAAATGCCTTAGCATGTTCAAGTTCTTCCAGAAGAAGCACACCAGCACCTTCACCCATCACAAATCCATCCCGCTCCTGTAAAAGGACGACACATAAATGGTTATATACCAAAAAAAAAAAAAAATCAACAGATAATTTTAACTAATTTTGTATATTTGTCTTGACCTAAATTAACTATTTTCTTAAATTTTCACACTTTTCTTCAATGTTCTCTTGCAATTTCCCACTCTATCTTTGCAATCTTCTAATTAACTACTGAGATTCTGTTAGGTGAAAAATGCTACTTATATAGACAACTTTAGGTTCGATTAGTAACTGAAAACAAAATAGTGCAGAATGCATACAGTATCCCATGGACGTGAGGCCTTGGTTGGATCACTATTTCTTTGTGACAGAGCCCTGCATGCCACAAAACCTCCCAGACCTGTATTACGCAGAGTAGAAAAAAGAAATGCAAGAAACAAAACAACAAAAGACAATATGCAAATGGGTTAAAATATTAATTATTGCCAACATCTAATAAAAATAAAGGAATATTTTTGGACAAATGTCAGCTAAAAGGGGCATACCAATAGGTATGATCGCTCCATCAGAACCACCACAAAGCATCATATTCTAAAATAAAAAAAAAAGGAAATAAGAAAAGAGAATGGGGATTAGATGGATTCCACATATAATTTTAAAAAACAAACAAAATTATGAAATAGTTAAGTTGACTTTTATTACATGTATAGGGAAACTGTAATTTGCAGTTAAAGGATACCTCACAATTAAGGGTTTTCATTTTTGCTGCATGTTAAGTACTCACAAAAATCAAGCCTTATTTTGTCCCTCAGATGTTTCAAACCTTGCAGACCAACGGTAAAAGTTACAAAAAAAAAAAAAAAGCAAATAAATTATTACCGCTTCGCCTCTCCTAATATGGTTGGCGGCATTGAGAATACAAAAGTTACTAGTAGCACAGGCTGTTGATATTGAGTAATTGGGCCCCATCCAACCCTAAATAACCAAATATATAGTTAAAAAAGAGCAAATCGGTAAAATAATTATATTTCTAATGATACATAGTTTTGTAAAATGGAAAGCTGTCTTACCAAATCCATGGCAAGAATAGCAGAGCCCATGTTCGTAGTTGCAAAAGGGACACAAAAGGGGTTCATCTTCTTGTATGATACTCTTAATGCCTCTATTGCATCATTAAACACCTAGATAAGAGAAAAATATATATATCAATATTTGATGGAAATGATATTAAGCAAGTCATATCTCAGTCTTATGAACAAAAAAAATTATACAAACATAATTTCAATTACAAGACCAAATTTTACAAATCAATACACAAGCAAGCAACAAGGGAAAAAAAAAAAAAACCAATTATCTTGATCTAGCTAGTACAGCACCATGTCCAATTTATTTAATCAAACTTTAATATTTTGGACTCAATTGGTCCCCAAATTTACAGTAGGACAGAAGCCAAAAAGAGAGGCACTACAACAGTAACCATCAATACAGAAAGTTTGTCATACCAGTACCACATGTGAACAATTGAAATTAAGTACTTATGTCACCCCTAGACACTAGTCTTCACATTTAGAAAGAACCTACCTTCATTCCTCCCATTGCAGAGCCGATGAGGACTCCACATTTTGTCTTGTCTAGGTCACGCATTATTTCATCTGTAATTCCTGCATTTTCAAGTGCTTTTTTACCAGCAGTAAGCATGTAAAGCATGAACTTATCCAACCTTCTAGACAGCTTTGGGGACACCCAACCATCAGGAGAGAAAGATTTTATTTCCCCGGCAATTCTCTGAAATAAACAAACAAATTAATTAATTAAAACTAACACATATAAAGTTCATAATATTTTAATAGCTAAATTGTCATACATGGTATGATATCATAAGTACCATAAATAGTAAGAACATTGTGGTTATTGCAAACCAAACTAGAATTGCATCCAATAGATTAGATGATTAAATCCAATACATCATTAACAGCAACAATAACAACAATACTTAACAGTAGCTAACATGGCAACTACAACAACTGTAAGAATGACAGTAACACAATGATGATAATGAGGAGGAGAGGTAGAAACATAAAAATGATCATAATTTTGTGATTTATAATAATAATTAATAATAATAATAATAATATTAATAGTAATAATAATAACAACAACAACAACAACAATAATGGATCGTCATTATCATGGTATAGGTAAGGCTAAGCTCAATTAGGGAAGCCCAAAAACTGAAACCAAACAAAGTGACAAAAAATACCATAAAAAAAAAAACCCAATACTATAAAACCGTGTTAAAAGTGCTCTTGATCAGCAGCATAAGTAACTTAAATAACAAACAAATAAGAGTACGAATTACAGTTGGGAAGCCAGAGCAGTCGAAGGCCTCAATCTCACTAATACCAGACACACCTTCGAGGAGATTGTTGTAAAACACCTCCGGGTCATGCCCAAGAGGTGTCACCACACCCAATCCCGTCACAACAACCCTTCTTTGCTTCGTCTCAGGTTTCTTCTTTTCTATCACACCCTTCTCTGGTTGCAATGCAACCGCCATAGCCTTTCCTGCAATTGATCTTGAGTCAGTTGTACTTCCAAAAGCAGTACCAAATTGGTTTCGATTTTTTTCTTATTTATTAGGCTGCATTAATTTCCTTAATATTCCACCAAAGGTAGGTGCTTTTAATTCTTCCATGAATTGAAATATTTGTGACCTGAATAACATCAAAAGAATACCACCCAATTTCCTAACAATCAAAAGAAACTATCATAATTCGCCGCCAAGTAGTGATGAAAATCGAATAAAATGATCAGTACTATATTTTCTTTTGCTTCAGAAGCAAGTACATTTGCCAAAAATTGCATACGCATTGCAAAACCCATAAACTCCTAACTATTGTTACCTCACTCCCAGGAAAAGTTCATGACAAAGTACAAACCCCCATGTGGTAATTTACCTAAAACCAATCATAAAACCCAGGAAATGCTCATCTCTCTCATTCACGCACAAGTTGTGATCCGAATTTGACTTCTCCCAGAAATCACGTAAGCGTAATCCCTAATTAGTACATCACTCTAAACCCCAGATCAAAAAACCCACTGATCCCAATCGAATCCAATTACGTCAGCAAAAGCAAGAACACCGCCACCCCACCCCGTATAAAAAATAAATAAATAGAAGAAATAAGCAAGCGAGAGAGAGAGCTAATTAGCGGCTCTAGAAGTATCAATATTACCAGAAACAGCGAAGCGTCGGGACATGGAGCGCCTGACACGCGTGGGACCCACAGCTCCAGACCACGTGGCAGAGGAGCGACGCCATTTGGGCCTAGGAGATGAGGAGTCGGTGCCAGCTCCGCACGCAGCGGACATACAAGCGGCGACGAGCCAGGTGCAGAGCGGAGACGCCACATCAGACGCCGTCGCCATCGAAAGAGTAGAAGAGGAGGAGGAGCCGAGGAGGAGATAACGCCGTCAGGTGTGGTGGGTCCCAACGGACAGAATTAAGGAGATGGAAGGAAAGAGCAATCCGATGTCTGAAATGGCAAAAGGATTCGATTTCTGGGGCCGTGGGTTTGTGTGAATCTGAGACGAGAGGAGAAAAGAGAGTGGCGACAGACAGTGCCAAGTGCTTCGCGCGAGGAGAGAAGACGCCAAATAAGCTGGTGTCTCTCTCGCTCTCTCTATAACTATAAGTTTCCTTCGGAGAGAATTATAGTTTTAACTTAATAAATATAAATAAATAATAATGCGAACAAAAATGATGCGAAAATTCGGAAATTATCGAGGGAGAGTGAGATGAGTTGGGTTCACGGAGGGTATATATGGACCGCGAAAGAGACGAAGGATGGTTTGGGATTGCATATTTGCTTTGTTATCTCCGCCGAGTTGCATGTGGAATTGAGAATCAGGGAGCAGTTGTGTTTGATGTGTGGAATAGGACTATACTAGGCAATGCTGTTTCGAAACTGAGCGATCAGTTTATGATTCTCGCAAAAAAATAGTTGATTTGTGTGCTATAATAAGAGGATATGTTGATGTGTTATGAGATTGTTTGAGATTGTTTGGTGAGGTTTTTAAGAGATAAGAAGATAATCAATCAGCATATCTTAAAAAATAATAATTATAATAGTAATAAAATAAGAGAAATAAAAGAGGTGTTTGAATTTGATTGATTAGTTGTTTTTTAATTGATTGAAAACGAGATGGCCACTCACACATGAGTTTGGGTAATACAATACAATACATACGAAAAAAAAAGTTGTAACGCATATTGTACTAACAATTAAAAAACCTGCACATGAGTTAGGGTAATCCCCTTTAAAGAATACTATTGAAAACATAAGCTACATTATAAGAAAGCAAAGTACATTCAGATTCATAAAATATTACAATCCTACACTAACACTATTGAAAACATAAGCTACATTATAAGAAAGAAAAGTACATTCAGATTCATAAAATATTTCACCTTTTACATACCCTACTACATGAACGAGAATTATAACAAAAAATATATATATATATATTTCAGAACATATAGTTATTTTGTCAACCTTCGTATTAATCTACGTGTAACATCTCTATGTTTTTTCAAATAATCTATTGTATATGATAAGTTAAATTATTTAAATAATGTTGTTGGTACTTGGCAAAAATAAATCGACAGAATACTTGAATATAAAAAAATTAAATTATTCTCATGTTCTATATTAGTAAATTAGTAAATAAAATAATAAAGACAAAAGACGCCCTAAACTTAAAATATTTTACTGCTTTTAAGTTTGAAACACATAAAGCTACTTTAAATTTTACTACACAAAAGCATGAAAATTATTATCAAAATATTAAGTACGTTACTTATTAAAGACTAAGATATTTCTAATCATATTTTCACAAAAAAATAAAGAACGATATCAATAATCAAGACTTTCGGGCATGATCTAGGAGTAGGACTAAATGTTTTTTCTGGGTGCAACCATGTTTGACTTAGAGGGAATCTCAGACCTTTAAAAAGAAATAGAAAAAGGCACCAAAGACGCTGAGGTAACCGGTAAATAGTCTGATGTGTTATTTTTGTGTAGCAATCAGTGTGACATTCTTTGTTTGAGATCCTTTTGCTGACAATAAAAAGGAAAAAAATGTTGATTAATTTATTTGAAATGAAAAAAAAAAGTTAAATTACATATATAATCTCTATAGTTTATATAGCTTGTGTTTTACTTGGTATAATTTGAAAATAATTGGATCATTGATCAGTGCTGATTAAACTGAAATGTTACTTTTTCAAATTTCTCAATGAATTACAATGCATAAAAAAAAATTAGTACATGACCTATTCATTTATAAAAAAAAAATATATTTATTTTTATTTTTAATAATTTTTTAACTTTTTAGATGTTTTTTTCCTTGACGATCAAATTAGTTTATTTCTACGATTAATTTCGATAAAAGCAGCCTGACAGACAAATTTGTTGATATTTATATAAATCAAAATCTGTAATATCATCATTATGGTTTTTTGTTTCATTTTCTCTAATAATATTTGCAGCACTTAGATTAGTCACGTAAATTGCTTGGTATGCTGCCACATATGCAACTTGTGACTCAGTTGAAGCATTATGATTTGTTGCTCTCAAAATTACCGCAGAAAATCTACTCGAAGGACAAGGATGGCGACTGTTTAAGGTTGCACTGATAGAATCAATGTTTATGTTGCTCGTTTCTGCGAAAGTTCTTGTAATTGATTACTGACAATAGTGCCTATGTATTTAATATGTAAAAGAAATAGGTCCCATATGGTTAGTGACCCATTACGAAGTACTTTTATGCTATTCATAACAGAGAATCTGACTTGATTCAAAGATTATTCGCAAACGAAATATCTGCGTTATGTATCAAATACTTGAGAGTAGAAAATAATCAAATATACGGCTCCAACAAAATAGGAAAACTGTGAGAGTAGAAGCGTGACCCATTCTACAATGCAGCCACCTCAGGAGAATTTTTTTTCTCTCGTTTATCCTTCTTATTAAAAAAAAGTAATATATCTATTTCTGGAAATATAATATAAAACTAGACTAACATTTTAATCTATGAGCTAAAATATTGTAGCAATAGGCCAATAGTGCAATGCATTACCTTTTAGATTTATTCTTTAAAATTTAGACATATTTATCACACTTTTTAACACTATGTGAGTTAGGCGTTTATTTCATTTTTAGCCCTGTTGATGATTGAATGCATGTATTTGTCAACCCACTTTTAACGTAATTGGATGCATATAATTAGAGTTAAAATATTGAATGAATGCTTCACTTCACATTTTTTTTCTTCTTTTGTACAACAGTTTCTTTTTATTTTTGGCTGATTACCCCTAGTGTCCTTGTTTGTATGGGTTTAATCCGTTTAAAAGCTTTAGCATACGTAAAGTATGCATTCTAATTCTATCCTGTTTTGGGTAGATTGTTTTCAAAAAAAAAAAAAAAATGTTGTATGAATATATACCTTTCAGATTTTTGTGTTTCTCAAGTTTATAAATTTTCTCTCGAGAGTCTAATTAAACGTTCATCAAACACTTTAAACGACAGTTCTATTAAATGCATAAATTCAGCCATATTTTTTTTAATTTAAAATAACGATACTTTCTCATTAATGATCGGATATAAAAAAAAATATATAGAGTGCAAAAAGTCAGTTGCTATCAAAATTCGAAGGTAAGAATTTGTGCGATTGAAGTCAACAGGCGAGTTCGAATATGATGTCATAATTGTGTTTATTTAAAAATAGAATTAATGATATAGCATGTAATATAATATAATTGTTTTACACACATTAATCCTCTTTAATAATATAATAGTATAGATAATAAAATTCAAAAACTCAATTACCTATCGTAGTTATATCGTCATCGTAATTATGGCAACAATTATTTATTTCTACCGAGACAATTTAGGAGGGGCTGATTTGTTCGTCTACGAAATTTTAGGTACCAGTTCCGTCATATCGCATGTAAACTTTGTATAATTTCGTCAAGATGAACTCTATAGAAATTCAAATTCTGCATGTAATTCATATTATTTATCAGAGTACCTCATCTAGGAGAAATGTGTGTTTCACATTTATTTGCATGTTGTTAAGTTATTAATTTGTTATTTTTGGCATCAATTTGAAAAAAAAAATAACAAAAAACTCATATCAACCTTTTTCAAAATACATGATGGCCTCATTTTTCTCGGTCTCTCTTTAGCCCTTGTTAATTTGAAAAGAAATATATAACAATGCAGTTTTTTCATCTAGCTTCTATCTAATTATTAATAAAACAAAATTTTCGTCGTTAACAATGGCATAGTTTCCAAAAATAAAATAAGTCCCGCTACCGCTATATTGAAACAGTATGTGTGTTTATTCCATGAAACAAAAATGGCGGTAATTTAATGCCACCCCTAGCTAAACCTAAAATGCAACCTAGTTATATGTTCCTAGGAAAAATAACACATCATGAAAGTTCTAGCTAGGCCATCAAAATGTCACATCTTCTCGACACTAGCTACTCAATTAATCCGTATTAGAGAATTGATTTGGAGGGGAATTGATATGTATTAATTAGTACAGCAGCTAAAAAAACCATCGTTTTATACTTTTATTTATGACAATTTTCTAGGTTGGTAGCCGCCTGGCATAGGATACATCTTGATAGTTTTGTCAGAGTTTCTTCCGAAATCTTACATTTTATAAGGGTTTATACAATGTTCTCAGGTATTACTAGGTGAAATTTACATGTTACAAAACATACTTAAGTTAATGCAAAATATTATAATTGCTACTTTAATTTTATTTCACCTTAAATTTTAAAGTCACCTAAATTATTATTTAGACAATTTCAAAAGTAACACATAATTAGTTATGCATATGAAACTCCATTAACAAACATTATGTTCGAAATCTAGAAAAGGGCAATATTCTAAATTAATTTTGATACAATTTATCATCCATCGTATCGGTAAAATTTACAAAAAATATTGAACATAATATTTGATCCGTAAACTTCTGCTTTTAGTTAGTAATAACAACAATTGAAATTTTATTATTAATTACAATGAACGTCTACTTTTGTTATGAAAATATTTTGTGGTTGATGAAATAGCTCAGATTTTTTTTTTAAATTTGTTTTAAATATTCGGCAGAAACTATCTATTTAGGTAGTTTTCAATTTTCGTCTGTTCCGCACAACAGACATTTATGCACGGTTCTCAAACGGGAAGATATTTAGTTTTTTAATGAATAAGTACGTAGTTGAGTAGTTCAATTCAAACCTTAGTGGAGTATATCAATTCATTATTGTTGGTAATAACTTCCTGTACAGCACTTTAAAAAAAAAAGAGAGAGAGAAAGAAAGAAACAATGCTTGTGACCAGTTTATGACGTAATTTTTAAAAAATTGACAGGTGAAAACAAAAAAAAAAGTAAATGATTAGTGCTGTACAGGAAGTTATACCGACAAATTAATGAATTGTCGCATACCACGAAAATTCAAGAAATGCTCTCGGATTTTAATTTCGGAACGAAGCTTTTTCTCCTCCTGCAATAAATACAGTGTAACATCAATATTACAAATAAAGAGGTGTGGGTGTCGGGATCCTTTAGTTAAATATCATCCGACACTTCAAGTATTGTGAAATAGTTGCGCAATAGTATTTTTTCTGATTTCTGTAATGTGATACTTTGTAACTAATTATGTGTCGGGTGTTATTACTCATAAAACTGACTCGGTTCAACATCAGATAATAATTTGGCAACACATTGTTTTGTTTCTGATTTTTGTGACCCCTTCCTATTTTCATTTTCATCATGTCTCCATCTCTTTTGTGTTACTTAGAGTCCCTCTCCACCTTAATTTCTCTTCATCGCCATTCTTAATTTCGATTTACAAAATATAAATTAAATTCATTCAATTGAAAGTAGAAAAAACATCTGATCTTTTATGATATATATATTTTTTTATTTAAGTCATTTTAAACATATTAGATTTCATGAATAATATCAACATAATATAAATCATATTAATGATATTATTTCAGATAACTATAACTATATTTACACACATATAATTTTTTCTTTAAATTGATCAAACTCTTTAAATTTAATCAAATCAAATTACCTACAATAACTAAATTATATTTCTATAAATATATCTTAACCATATATCTAAAATGAACATAATTAAACTATAAAAACATAATAAAAATATTCTTATTATAGATATCTACATCGAGTGAAGCTCGATTCTAGTATAATATAATAGCTGGTTGCATGAAGTTAACTTGTATTTGTTTGTCATTTTTTCCCCTAAATTCCCTTAACATTTCTCATTGATGAGTGCAAGTGATTAAAACGCTTCTGTGACCACCTACTTGTGCGGAAAAAAAAAATTATCAAGCAAACATGACAAGAATTTGACTAATTATTGAAAGTGATATGGGAGCAAGACAGACAATTAATTAATCTGCTGAGATAGCTCACGCATTTTAATTGTTTTTTCTGATTTCTGAAGTTCGAATCAAACGGGGCAAATTTTGTTAAACAAATATTATTATTTAAGTTTCATAACGTTTTTAAATAACAAATTTAATTATTTAGACTGATCGTCAAAGTATCTCATCAGTCAAATTTTTGCCTACAACACCACTAAAATATAGTTAAATAGTTAATAACCCTTTTATTATCCGGAATGAATTCATGGTGCTGTACAGTTCTCTTGTGTAGTAACAGCACATTAATTTCTATAGCAAACATACTTAATTATAGTTACATTAATTCTTTATAGCTAATATTTTAATTTCTTTGACCAGAGCCTGTTGCAACATATAATTGGAAATAAAAATTGCAAAGGATTAATTACTCCATGGTCCTCTAGTGACCAGGCCAGAGCATAACTGTAAACCCCTAAATTGAAAGGATTATAATCTTAAATTATTATTCGAGGAGTTGAGTGTTTATGCTTTAATTTTTTTTTCTATACATATTTCATCTCGGACGTCGCGGTGCTAGTTCTTTCGGACATCATTATAACCCACAATTCTATGTTATTTTATAAAGATATATTGACAATTGAGATATTACAAGTTTTTTTTTTTTTTTTTTTTTTTTTTTTGTAGCGGCTACTCTTTTGTGCTAGTTTATTCAAATTGAATACCATCAGATTCATGACTGCACTACTTAAGAGGAGGCAATTTGTTCCGGACATAACATTAGAAATGAATGAAGGACATTAGGGCACATATATACGAGTTGATCGCTCCAGGCTCTTAATGCGGTGCAAGATTAATTGCAAAAAAAAAATCTTTACACATATGTTGTTGGATTTCTAGATGGTTTGTCTGTTGAACTTTCTTACAATTTGATTTTTATTTTGATAATGCATCAAAATTGTTTGAATTAGTACTATTGCAATTTGAAATTATTTAATTTATTCTAATATCTTGCATCGAATTAATTTTATACGAAAGAATTATACACAATATAATTTAGCTATTTGTTTTTCTGAAGATTTACACAGTTTCAATCAGTATAACTTTTGAAATAAAAAAAAAATAGACAAGTTATCTGAATGATATATAAATGCACGGACCAGTAAATTTACTTTTTTTCTACTTAACGAATTCTAAAGTCAGTAATTTTGTTTCTCAAAATAAATTAGTTATCCATATATCTCCTTCCATAACTAATATAGGATTGACGACCGTACTCTTTTTTTATTTTTTCTGTTGGGAAGTATTTATTCCACTGCATTTGTCATTTATTCAGGAAACTAAGCAAGCATGTGCAAATTGGATACTTTGCCCAAGGCGGATTTTGCCTGACTGCAAACACCAAAAGTGTATTGCATTAAAAAATGCAAATGTGCATTAAATTAAGCTTATTAACAACAAAGCAAATGCAATTCCATAGAAAACAAGACCCCCATCTTATATTTTAACTATGGAAGTTAGTTGTCGTTGTTATGCTCCAAGTTAAAGAGCCTATTTTATTTTTGTAAGTTTCTGTAACTTAGTGGTCGTTGATGTATCTATGTTAAAGGAACATTTTATTTAAGAATTATTTTTTGTAAAAAAACAAAAGAAGGAAACATCAGTAGGAAGCACCGGATTTCAATTGAAAATAGGCAATTTAAAGTAAATAATCATTCTATTCATTATTTAATTCCAATCTCAATAAACATAAAATGTGAACGCGAACCTGTGCCCTTCCTTAATGATAAAAAAGAATAATAAAGGAATTGTTATCTTGTGGGAGAAAGCTGGTTTCCTGATTCAATAAAAACAATAAAAGAAAACTTTGCAGTATATGTAGGCATTTGACTTTTAGTAGGTTTTTTTGTGATAAAATAATTCGTCCCAAAGTTCCCACCTACCATTCTCAGACATATACACGCAAACGATAAGAATGAAATTGGCTAGTTCATATATAGTAGAATTGGTGTACTAATTGGCATTTAAAATTACGATTGATAAGATAATAAAAGTGGTGCGGTGTTTAGATCTATTTGAAAATATATATGTGCGCTTGTCCCCAATATTAGGAAAGATGAAAGATTTGTTCTCCAAGTCCCAGGTTTATTATTTTGAAAATAATTTATTGGATGAATCTATGACATAGCAATTAATATTGGGTTTAAGTTACATGATCGTATAAACTTATATAAATCTACGATTCACATTAATTTATTAATTTTCACATATTTTATAAATTCTATTATTCTGCATTAATAATAATATATAAAGAATTTAGAAAATTATAAATTAAAACATAACTGTAGGGACTGTGAAAGTAGATTAAGTTTAAATAATTAATTAATTAAAACCTTTATTTTATTAATTCAATTCGATGATTTTTTTAAAATTAAACTCACGAACTTCCTGAGGAACATGTGTGAGATTATTCAAGTTATAATATTTATGACTTAATATTAAGGTGCTAAATTATTATTATTTTGAAATACTTGATTGCCACTCTCAAGTTTGGTAAACATAAAAATATAATAACTAAAACAAAATAAAAAACAAAAATTTAACATCACATAACATCAACTCATCATAACCGGCATCTCAAGACTGCACCATACCCATCGATCAAACCAATGGGCCAAACCACAAACTCCGGCTGCAACTGCTGGCAGAAGCAACACCCCCCGACTGCATTACACTTACGGGCAACACCGTACACGTCAGTTACACCCACGGACTGCATCGCACATAATGGCCGTACGGCACATGCCGGCCCATACGCACTTGATTAGAGGGTAAGCTAAATGACCTCCACTTGAAATTAATTTGTGCATTACATGATGGTATGATCTCTAGCTATATAATGGTTTCAATTTGAAACCACCAAACCATATAGAACTTTCTGCACCATTTATCATCGCAAGTTGGAAATACTCGTTTGAACATTCAATAAAATCAAACAACGTCAATATTTGAAAATAATTTTGGTAACATTTGGGTAAACAAACTTTTTCTCTTCAATCTCCACTCTATTTGACAAAGTGAAATAGATTAATTTTCAAGAATAGTCCAATTTCATTTCCTCTGAAAACAGATATTCCATATTAGAAGAGAGTATATAATTACAAAATCGAAAAAAATCTGCTCTAAAAATTTATTTTAATAATTTTTAATTAATTTCATTCTTTCAAAAAAGGACAATGAGCAAAAATTGTCAAGAGGTTACCAATTGTGCCCTGGAATATCCAGTGGATGCTCGCTAAAGCCACTTTTCTTAAATAAGTTGTTTTTACTGAATTAATAAGAAAAGGGAACTTCCTAGAGGTAAGTAAGCACCATTGAATTTATGCTGTCCAAATAGGAATTGAACATCCTGGGCTGATGGGAGCAAAATCAAATTACATAGTCACAATTCACAATTCAATGTTGGGCCCTTCACATTATCACTTTAGTTCCTTTACATTAATTTTCTCTAGCTAGGTTGTGTCTTCTGTGCAAGTTTGATCACTTCAGTGTGCAGGAAAGTGCTTTAATCAAACAAGAAACAAACGCTATTGCCTATTAATTGGAGTCTAGCCTATGTCTATGCATTTAAGTCCTATGAACAGTCAACCTCATAAGAAATTTCAAATGCTTGGCATACTAACAATTCAGCAACATTTTATTCATTGCGCTCCCTTTTCATTACCACAAAATAAATGTATCCTATACATCGCTTCTATACAGTGAAAATATAAGATATCGTGACCAAATATAACTCCGAAAAGCACGAGCGTTGTGATAATAACAAGTTGAGTGATTTATTATGTATATATGAAATTCAAAATAGTGAATGAAAAAAAAATCTTAACAAGAAGGCATAATTAAAAAAAAAACACATTTAAGGAAAAAAAATGTTAAGGAATTTTTGAATTTGTACTTTGATGTAAAAACATACAAGCATAATTTTTTTTTTCCGAAAATTAAAATGGTGATGAAAAAATACCAAAAGTTAAGGGAAAATATGAAATTCACTGGTTGAACTTGGAATCTCCACCGTTGGATCAGATGATCGAAACATGAAGCTTCTTTAATTTATTTTATTTAATTGCGTTATGTTGTGTGAAAATATTATCACATGCCGTGATGCATTATAACAATTTTAGCCAAAATCAGTCCCATCATGCATAATTCATGCCACATGATAGATTGATCGATATTCCCGCATAACACAGTAACACACGTCTGTTTTTTTTTTTTTTATTTTTTTTTTATAGATCCTAATTATCTACAAATCTAGACAGAGCGATTGTCATATTTATTATTAAATTTGATTTTTTATTTTATACTGTTTATTATTAAAATATTGAATGCAAAGATTGTTATAATTAAAAATTCATGGGTGCTTTTAAAACTCTTAGATAAACATTAGACAAACGTGAAATCTAGTAATTCAAATCCCACACGTCACCCAAGCTCGGAGGGACAGACTGTCAGCATCAATAATCTCATGTATTGTTTTTTTTTTCGATAAAATAGATAGAGACTGTGCACAGAAAAGGAAATGGTAAAGGGATTAAATGAATAAAATCATGAGATGTTAGTGGAAAACCTACAGTTCTTGCCTTATCCCGTTGTTGTTGGATAACTTAACCATCCTGACCCTTGCATATTACACTAATCGGTGTTTCATACCCAAAAAAAAAAAAAAAATCATTAATTGGTGTAATCATTCACTGACTGGTGGGACCCAGCATCACGTGACGCAAAAAATTAAAGACTCTGGGTGACCGACTTCGTCAATTGTACAACTGTAGAATATAGATTCACAGTTCGCGCATCTCAAGGCAGCTACTACGACTAGCCTGTGGCCACTGCGCTACTGTACTTTCTAGTTTCCACTCTCTCTCTCCCTCCCTCCCAAACTCAAATCTGGTCCCTCCCATCCCAATTTGAAAGCAAAAAAGGTAGAATCACGCTACTCTTATTTTCCTCTTTTATTTGATTTATAAGATAGTTCTACCAAGAATTGGCTGGTTTGGCTTACAGAGAAATTGATAAGGATCAAATTGGTAATTAGTAATGTTTGACCAAGGGTTGGTTGGAGTTTAGACTCTTAAGTCTTGATTTGTTTGGTTCATTCACTGGATCCCGTTCCTAATTGTTGATTAGCCACTTGTAGTGATGTTTGTTTTCTCTTATATAAGCTGACAGTGGTCTGTCTTCAGTAACAGAACCTTAACTCGTTGATTAAATGATTTGTAGTTTCTATTGCATAATTGATGGTTAATTGAAATTTAACAATGAAGTTGGGTACTGCTGGTATATGGTTGACAGAAATATTTCACTTTGAATTACAAAATTTTCCATGTCAGGAATAGAAGAAAATGGAGGATGAACCAGTAAATATAAGGGAATATGAAGAAATAGCAAAACAGGTTCTCCCGAAAATGTTCTTTGATTACTACAATGGCGGTGCAGACGATGAGTATACCTTGAGAGAGAACATGGAAGCATATAAGAGAATTATGTAGTTTTCTTCTTTTTCAACTTATACAGTCATTCAGATGTTTCCCCCTTTCAATGCATATCCAGAAAAGTATCATGTACTGGTCCAACATGGAAGTTTTTCCATATTACCTTTAAAATAGGAAATTTCCCAAGCCTTTCCTTTGTAAGAAATACAGAGAAAAAATTTCTCTGTCTACAGGAGTGCATGTAATTTAAATAACTAAATATAAAGGAAAATTTAAGGGGTGTGAATGTGATAATAATAAAATATTAAGAATGAGTATTGATGAGAAATTGATAATAAACGATGCACAGGTTAAGGCCAAGGTTTCTTGTAGATGTGAGTAGGATTGATATGTCTACAACTCTATTGGGGTACAAAATGCATTCTCCAATCATGGTTGCTCCAACTGGAATGCACAAATATGCACATCCTGCAGGTTCACACCCTTTTATCTTTCTATTATAATACTTCTTTGGTACTAAGACAGTCAGTACATAACTTCAATATATGAATAAAATTAAAATGAAGAAGATACAAGAAATGACAGAAAAAAGAATAAGATGCTCTCTGAATGTTAATAAGATTTAAAAATGATGGTTGCATAATAATTATACCACATGATAATGAATCAACTGATAGTCAGTAATGTATGTCAGGTGAGGTGGCAACGGCTAGAGCTGCGGCAGCTTGTAATACACTCATGGTACAATTTTTTTAGTTACCTTTCTGTGTAATTCAGATGGTAATCAAAATATCACAATTTTGCATCACATCTGCTCTTTAGTTGGAAGATGACATCAAGCTCGTTTGGAATATATTTGAATAGTTGAGGACCAAAAATGGAAATTTTGTAACTTATGAACTAGAATGGAAAATAATAAAGACTGATACTTCTAGTACAGGTTTTCAACAATTAAACTACACGAGGGAACTTAAATGCATCGTTCAATTCCTATTATAGTCCTTGATGTCTGAAAGTACCTTTTTGATCCTTGGAAATCTTGACATTAACCAAATAAATAGACCTACTTCTACCTTTTTGATCCTAAGAAGTCTTCCTGTCATTTAAGCATTGAAAGTAATGCTAATATAGTTTCAGAAATGAATTGTGATGGGTTAAATATGTCCTTACCTTAAATATTATCATGACATATATGCTAATGTGAATTTCCATCTAACTTTTTAATTGTTTAATGTAATAATACAAAATGGTAATGTGAAGGATATGATATTTTTAAAAATATAAGGACCAAACTGGAAAGCAAGGAATACTTTCTGAACCATTTGTGTAATTTGCTTCTGTAAGTTATGTTTCATGATTACTCAAACTTTTCCTCTCTATAGGTGCTTTCTTTCTCTTCTAGCCGAAAGATTGAGGATGTTGCTTCCAGCTGCAATGCTGTTCGGTTCTATCAATTATATGTATGATATGGTGATTTTACTTTAGAATTTGTTCTTTATATAAGGTTACTACCATTATGTACCTGTACACAACCTTACTAGGAAGGTACCAAAGTTTTTTCCCTTTGCAAAACCATAATGGCAACTTAAGTTATTCTCTAATAATTTTTCGGCTCATTATATTCTGGGACATGCTGTTATTATCCTATTCCTGCATGTTGTTATACAATGCTACTAGCAAGTATGGAGATCTTATTCTCTACCAATTTATTTAATTTAGTAATTAATGATTGTTGGTTATATTGACTTTTAAGTTTTGAAAAGGTATACCAAAAAAGAGAAGTTTCCGCCACACTGGTACGGCGAGCAGAGAAATATGGGTTCAAGGCCATTGTGCTTACTGTTGACACACCCAGGCTTGGTCGGCGAGAAAAAGACATTAAAAACAAGTACTCTTTATCTTTCCTTATTTATATATTTTTCCCTATTTGAGTTCGTTTTTTTTTATATTTGATAAAGCTTTGACTATGGAGTAAATTTTAATTGTTATTCAATGTTGGTTAATATGTTGACATGTTGATACACAAGAATTGATTCTTATTCAATTTCAACTACTTCATTGCTCAGGCTCATTACCCCAGAGTTGTCAAATCTTGAAGGATTAGTGTCTGTGGATGTCGGATCTGTGAGTGGACTACCATTTGTTTTATTTTCCCCTTAAAAAGCTGGGATTCCGAGCTTTAAATCAATAAAATACACGTTTCTTGTTACTTAATAATGGATTACATGAACCTAGAATCATAGATGCATATTTTTTTATAAGGTTTCTATTGTAGAAAGGTGGCTCTGATCTGGCAGCATTTGCATCTCAGACCATGGACCCTTCTCTTTGTTGGAAAGTAAGATTCAAACGTAGTCTTTTTTTTTATTAATTGAGCCCATTTTTTAATCTTAAATGTTGTTTATATTGCGCCAATACTGCAGGACATAGAGTGGTTAAGATCCATAACAAGTTTGCCAATTATCTTAAAAGGAATCATCACTGCAGAAGACGGTACTTTTGCTTCCTTTCTCTTCTGCATATATCATGTTATCAGTTTTATAGTTTCACTAAAATTTAATATTATTGTCTTCAATCAACAGCCGTAAAAGCAGTAGAAATGGGGGTTTCTGGCATTGTAGTCTCCAATCATGGTGCACGCCAACTTGACTACTCCCCGGCTACAATTTCTGTTCTTGAAGAGGTACTTACGAAATGAGATCAATAGGTGATGTTTTACCTTTGAGGAGCAAAAGCACCTCTCATTAATCTCTAATAAGCGTACATGAGGTACTGACCCAATTACAGTTACCTATAAAGATTAAAGGCACTATGTGAGAATGTTTGACGTACACTGTCATTTAAAAGTTTTGTCAATACTGGCATTAAACAGGTTGTAAAAGCTGTTTCGGGTGCTGTGCCGGTATTAATTGATGGTGGAATCCGACGTGGCACGGATGTCTTCAAGGCATTGGCCCTTGGTGCGAAGGCTGTTTTGGTGAGGAAGAAAATTCTTTTATAAACATAGGGAAACATAATTTGCTCAAAATTTTCATATTTCACTTTTCATAAGAGAATGAATTTTCATATTATATTTAGGTGGGACGACCAATAGTGTATGGATTGGCTGCCAAGGGAGAGAAGGGTGTAAAATCAGTACTCAAAATGCTCCAAAGCGAGTTAGAACTTACAATGGCCTTGTGCGGTACAACAAGCGTAAATGAAATTACGAGGAAACATGTCCAAACTGAAGGAGATAGACTCAGATCTCTCCTTTAATAAATTTATTCATATTTGTGGGACTTACTTTTATCCTGTATCGTGTTACAGTGAAAATAAAGAACTTAATGCTGACCACATTTTTGAAAATTAATATTAATTAGAGGTTATGACATTTGAAGTACAGTATCATATATATATCTAGGTGCAAAAATATTATGTGTGAAGATTGTAAATGCATGGAGATCCACTGTAGGCCCAAACCCAATGGATTGTTCGTCTTGGACAGAAGACATTGGAAGCTTACATGGTTGTGATATTTCTGGTTTATCCAGCTAGCATAAAAAACAGAACTCCTAACAATATGTTGTAGCTAACTAGTATGATCGATTAATGGATGCTATTAGTGAAATCTTCAGTCAATTATGTCTAAGTTTTATAAAATTTGGAGTCTGTTTGATACTCGATCAAGCGATCAAATAATGAACGTGTTAGATTAATCTGCATAATTAAAGAAATTCTTTCATTTGTTGACCATTTGATTAAGTATCAAGTCTCCTCCAATTTTTATAAAAGTTATATAGAAACGCATCGCTTGTTCAAATTGTTCAACGGTTTGGATTTAGCGTTTGAATTTTAAAAATTTTAAATATTGATAAAATATGAAGTTATGGCAATTTGTGGCATTCAAAATTGGTATAATTGGAATCTTGCTTATAATATATTATATTCCGTATTTATACAGAGATTTTAAAATAAATAAAATTTATTAAGTTAAACAGCTAAATGTATATCACTTTGTTGCTATCAAAAAGTAATATTACATTGTAAATCGTACCTTTGATAGATAATTGTAAAAATGCTTTTAATTACAAAACACGTTGTACAATAGAAAGAAAATTCAACGGCCGAAATTTTATGATTAAATCTTGTTAAAACTTGTATATTTATTTCTTAAAAAATATGGTATGTCATGATGATCGACCAAAGAACCATTATTAGTATACTTCGGTAAATGGCACGACAAATTATCATATAAATATTAATTACATTTCTTAGAGTTAATACTAATTAGAGATAGTTTATTATGCATCATGATGCATGGACCTTCTATGCATCATGAATTCATGATATTTTTTTGTCGTTATTTTTGTAAATTTTAAATATAATTTAACTAATCTAATTTACATATTGAAATCTTATAAAAAACTAAGTTATAAATTTTTTATTTTTTTTTTCAAATTTTTAACTGATCATTTTTTTGAACAAATTATACCAAGACTATTCCCAAAAAATCTATTTTAAGAAAAAAAATATAAAAATTTTAAGAAAATGTAAAATTTTATTTGAAACAAGATTTCAATATGTAAATTAGATTTACATTATAAAAATATTAATTAAAAAGCATCATGCTGCATAGAAAGTCTTATGCATCATGACGCACAATAAACTTACTCTACTTCTCTACTTAATTAATCTAAAACTTTTTTTAGCTTAGTGATAAATTTATATCGTTGACAACAACCATATTTGCCTAGGTTTGATCTCTAGCGAAAGCAATTTATGCCAATACTACTGACGATTCTGGTTACTTTCACAAAGACGCCAATGCCATTGGGGTTGGCTATGGCACTCATTAATTATTACTATTATTAAAATTTTCGTTAATTATCATGATCCTGGATTAATCTTTGGTAATTATCATTAAAAAATTACGGTGGCCCCGTCAGTCGTAGAAGAATTGTGGAATTTGGATTCAGTCCTTTCCAGGCACCTACTACTATGACTATGGAGGCTGCGGGCACTGTGTTACTGTCTTTCCACTCTCTCTCTCTCTCTCTCTCTCTATCTCCCTCTCTTGGTCCCTCCTAAATTGAAAAGAAAAAGGTATACTGACACTACTCTTCTCCAATTCAATAAAGTTTTCCTCTTTTATTTGATTTATTTATAAGATAATTCTACCAAGAATTGGCTGGTTTAGCTTATACAGAAATTGACACGGATCAAAATTAGTAGTTACTAAAGACGATCAAGGGTAAGGGTCAGTTGGAGTTTACACCTCTTAATTTGTTTCGTTCATTAACTGGATCCCATTCCTAATTGTTGATTAGCCACATGTAATAATCGTTTGTTTTTTCTCTCAAGTAAGATTAGAGTGGTCTGTCTTCAGTACCAGAACTTTATCTTGTTCATTTAATTTTTTTGGTTTTTATTGCATAATACCGATGATTAATTGTAATTTTATAATGAAGTTTTGTACTGATATCTGGGTGATAGAAATTTTTCACTTTGAATCACAAATTTTTCCCAGGTCATTAGAGTAACATGTAAAAATTCTTATTCTGTCAGGAGCAGAATAAAATGGAGGATGAACCAGTAAATATAAGCGAATATGAAGAAATAGCAAAACAGGTTCTCCCAAAAATGTTCTTTGATTACTACAATGGCGGTGCAGATGATGAGTATACCTTGAGAGAGAACATGGAAGCATATAAGAGAATTATGTAGTTTTCTTTCTTTTTCAATTTATACAGTCATTCAGATATTTCCCCCTTTCAATGCAAATCCAAAAAAGTATCATGTACTGGTCCAACATGGAAGTTTTTCCATATTACCTTTAAAATAGGAAATTTCCCAAGCCTTTCCTTTGTAAGAAATACAGAGAAAGAATTTCTGTGTCTACAGGAGTGCATGGAATTTAAATAACTAAATGTTAAGTAAATTTTAAGGGGTATCTTAAAAAAAAAAGTAAATTTAAGGGGTGTGAAATTAATAAAATATTAAGAATGAGCATTGATAAGAAATTAATAATAAACGATGCACAGGTTAAGGCCAAGGATTCTTGTAGATGTGAGCAGGATTGATATGTCTACAACTCTATTGGGGTACAAAATGCATTCTCCAATCATGGTTGCTCCAACTGGAATGCACAAATATGCACATCCTGAAGGTTCACACCCTTTTATCTCTCTTGGTCTATGTTAATTTCTCACTGTTTTTGTAATACTTCTATGGTACTAAGATAACAAGGCATCACTACAATATGAATACATTTTTTTTTTTAAAAAGAAAGAAAATACAACAAAAGACAGAAAGAATAAGATGCTCTTTGACTGTTAATAAGGTTAGGAATGACAATTGTAATGTATGTTAGGTGAGGTGGCAACAGCTAGAGCTGCAGCAGCTTGTAACACACTCATGGTACAATTAATTATATTAGTCACCTTTCTGTCTAACTAAAATGGTAATTGAAATATAACCATTTTGTATCACATCTGCTCTTTGATTGGAAGATGACAACAGACTCATTTTGCATAAATTGTAAAGATTGAGTACCAAAATGGAAATTTTGGAACTTAGAAAGCAGAATGGGGAAATACTAAAAGTGATACTACAAGGACACTTTTTCGATGAGTAAACTACATGGGTAGAATACGCATCGTTCAATTCCCATTATTTTTTAAAGTACCTTTCTGATCCTTAGAGCATTGGCATTATACCAAATAATCCTACCTTTTAGAATAATAATATTTTTCATCCATCTTCAGGTCATTTAAGCAATGAAAATAATATTAATGTACTCGCAGAAGAGATGCATTCACATTACGTATTATTTTTAGTGGATACTTTCTTTGCCTCACAAGTCATTAATCTATTTAAAATACTATTTACATACATTCTTTCCTTGAATATTATAATGACATATATTTTTATGTGAATTTCCATCTAACCTTTTTATTGATAATTGCATAGGACTAATTGGGTACAAAATCATAATGTCAAAAGGATGTGATAAGTTTAAAATTTTACAGACCAAAATGAAAAGCAAGGGATACTTTCAGGACCATTTATGTAATTTGCTCTTGCGAGCTATATTTCATGATCACTCAAAACTTGTCCTATCTATAGGTGCTTTCTTTTGGGTCTAGCCGAAAAATAGAGGATGTTGCTTCCAGTTGCAATGCTGTTTGCTTCTATCAATTATATGTATGATATGATGCTTTCACTTGAGAATTTGTACTTTATATCAAGGTTACTGATTTCGGTTATGTACCTTTACACAACCTTACTGGGAAGGTACCATAGTTTTACTTTGAGAACCAAAATAGCAACCTAAGTTGTATGGAGATCTGATTCTTAGGCTCATTACATTCTGGGACATGCATGTTGCTAGTAGCAAGTATGGAGATCTGATTCTCCACCAATTAATTTAATTTAGTACTTCATGATTGCTGGTTATATTGACTTCTTAAGTTTTAAAAAGGTATACCAACAAAGAGAAGTTTCAGCAACACTGGTACGTCGAGCAGAGGAATATGGGTTCAAAGCTATTGTGTTGACGGTTGACACACCCAGGCTTGGTCGGCGAGAAAAAGACATAAAAAACAAGTACTCTTTATCTTTCCTTATTTATGTATTCTTCCCTCTTTCTATCTCCTTTTTAAATTAAAATTCTTCCATTTTTTTAGTTTTTTTTTTTCGTTTTACATTCAATGAAGCTTTGACAATGGAGTCAATTTTTATTGTTATTTGATGTTAATCAATGTGTTGTCAGGTTGGTACTTATGTAGGCTACTGTACTTGACCATATGGTATATGTTTTATTAGGAAGGTACTATTTTACACAAGAACCATTTTTTTTTATTCAATTCAACTAATTGCATCACTCAGGTTGATTCTCCCTCAGTTGTCAAACCTTGAAGGATTATTGTCTGTGGACGTCGGACCTGTGAGTAGAATACTATTTGTTATCTCTTCCTTTAATAAGCTTTTATTCCCAGCTTCAAATCTGTTGATTTTAGAAAGAGATTTAGGTTAACTAGAGATAATGACCTCTGTTGCCAGAGGCTCCCTTTATATATTAATCAAGAATTGTACTTTTACAAATAAGACCCTAGACTTCTATAAATAACATAACTACTATAAATAACATAATAAACTAATCTCTCAACACTCCCCCTCAAGATGGGCGATAGATATCAATCATCCCCATCTTGTTACAAGAACTCTCAAATTGCTTACACCCTAAACCCTTAGTTAGGCAATCAGCCAACTGTTCTTCTGATTTCACATAGTTCAAGGCCAACACTCCATTGTCCAATTGTTCCTTGATGAAGAAACGATCAATCTCCACATGTTTGGTGCGATCATGCTGAACCGGATTGTTCGCAATATTAATTGCTGACTTGTTATCACACCAAAGTTGTAGAGATCCTCTTCGAAACACGCGCAGCTCAGATAGGAGATTTTTAATCCACATCAACTCACATAGGCTAAGTGCCATCGCCCTGTACTCAGCCTCGGCTGTAGATCTAGCTACCACATCTTGCTTCTTGCTTCGCCAAGCTACAAGATTGCCTCCAACAAACACACAATATCCTGTGGTGGATCTGCGATCATCCAAACAACCTGCCCAATCAGCATCACAATAGCCTTCAACTCTCAGATGTCCATGACTTCGGAACCATAGTCCCTTTCCAGGACTTCCCTTGATGTATCTGAGAATTCTGTGAACAGCATCCAAATGTTGTTCTCTCGGATCATGCATGTACCTACTCACCACACTCACTGCATGTGAGATATCAGGTCTTGTGTGGCATAGATAGATGAGCTTACCAACCAGTCTTTGGTATTGTTCCTTATCCACCGAGTCACCTCCTTCAGCACACAACTTCAAATTCGGCTCGATAGGAGTTGGGGCAACTCTACAGCCCAGCATTCCTGTCTCTGATAGAAGATCCAGTGCATACTTTCGCTGAGAAAGCACTATGCCCGTCCTTGACCTAGCAATTTCAATCCCAAGAAAGTATTTCAATTGTCCCAAATCCTTGACCTCGAATTCTTTTCCAAGATTTCCCTTGAGTCGCATTATCTCCTCAGTGTCGTCACCAGTGATCACAATATCATCAACATAGACAGCCAGGATGGTGATACGACCTTTCAAGTGCTTGTAAAATACAGTATGATCTCCATTGCATTGTTTGTACCCCATGCCACAGACTGCAAGTCTGAACCTATCAAACCATGCTCTCGGAGACTGCTTCAGCCCATACAATGACTTTTTCAACTTGCAAACCTTTCCAGCCGATTGTGCAGTAGCAAATCCAGGTGGAATCTCCATGTACACCTCTTCTTGGAGATTTCCATGCAAGAAAGCATTCTTGACATCCAACTGGTGTAGTGGCCAATTGCAGTTGGCAGCACACGACACCAGCATCCTCACAGTGCTCATTTTTGCGACCGGTGCAAAGGTCTCATCATAGTCGATGCCATAAGTCTGACTGTATCCTTTTGCAACCAATCGTGCCTTGTACCTGTCAACCTTGCCTTCCGGAGTTTGCTTGACAGTATACACCCATTTGCATCCAACAGCACGCTTTCCAGCTGGTAGAGGTACCAACTCCCACGTGTCATTCTTTTTCAATGCTTGAAGTTCCTCTTGCATGGCACTGAACCATCTAGGATCTTGCTTAGCTACCTGCCATGTGTTAGGTACTGGCACAGAATCTAGAGATGCAAGAAATGACTTATATGTAGGTGGAACAGATGCATATGAAATATAATTTGCAATATCATTTCCCCAACTACCATACTTGACAGGCGGTTTTCCAGCATTGATTCTAGATGTCCGTCGAGGCAAGACAGGTGGAGGATTGCTATCCATCAATTCTGAAGGAATGTTTGAGGAAGAGTTACTAGGGACATCAACATTTAACTCCCCCTGCTCATGTTGCTCATGCTGCTCATGTTGCTCAGGCTGCTCATGTTGCTGCTTTTGTCTCCTCTTATAAACTAGTAGCTCCCCCTGCTTACCAGTATCTGAGACACTAGGGACATCACCTTCGCTAACACCATCATCACCGCCACTCAATGACTGAGAAGAATCACCATCACCATCACCATCACCATCACCATCATCACCACCGCTACTCAATGACTGAATAAGACATGGTATTGTACCAATCACAGTTTCATTCACATTCTCCCCCTCTCTACTAGCACTAGTAGAGCCATTCTCAAACAAAGAGCCTAAGTCAGTCTTTTCTCCATAGTATGGTTCAGACTCTCGAAAGGTCACATCCATACTGACAAACAATCTCCTTTCAGCGGGACTCCAACAATTGTATCCTTTCTGACTTGATGAGTAACCTAGAAAGATACACTTAACTGCACGTGGATCCAACTTACCAACCGTCGTCCGGTGATCTCTAACGAAACATATGCATCCAAACACTTTTGGAGGAACAACAAAATCATTAGAGCCAAACAACAACTCACGTGGTGTTTTCATTCCTAACACCCTTGATGGCATCCTGTTGATCAAATAAGCTGCTGTCAAAACAGCCTCACTCCACAAAAACTTGGGCACATTCATTGTTAACATCAAGGAGCGTGTCACCTCTAGTAAATGCCTGTTTTTTCGCTCAGCCACTCCATTCTGAGCTGGAGTGTCTGGACAAGTGGTCTGATGGAGGATCCCTTGATCAGAAACAAAAGTAGCAAACTCCTTATTGACATATTCTGTCCCATTATCCGTTCGAAGGACCTTCACTTGTACTCCAAATTGGGTTTTCACACAAGCTGAGAAGTCCTTAAAGCATTTGAGCACTTCAGATTTCTGTTTCATCATGTATATCCAAGTCATACGCGAGTAACAATCAATAAAAGTGACAAACCATTTAAACCCACTAATAGAAGTAGTTGGACATGGTCCCCAAACATCAGAATGAACAAGTGCAAAAGGCTCCAAACTCCTTAAACCAGTCATCTTGTAAGTAGAACGCGTGTGTTTTCCAAGTTCACAAGCTTCACAAAACAATCTTTGCATATCTACTTTATTCATCATTTCAGGTTCCAACTTGCTCAAACTATCAAATGATAAATGTCCCAATCTACAATGTTGAAGCATCGCTTCCATTTCTATTCCTCCACCAACTGTACGGGCAAGCATCGCGACTTCCTTATCCAAGTACCACAAACCATCTCGTCTTATGCCAGTCCCAAGTCTCTTTCCTGTTTCCCTTTCTTGAAAAATACACATATCTTGATCAAAAGTAACAGTGCAGTTTAATTGATCAATAAGAGCACTAACAGAAAGTAAATTTACTGGAAATGACGGGACATGCAACACTGATGACAAAGTAATGGATGAGTTACAACAAACCATGCCAGTGCCACTAATCGGCCGAGAAGTACCATCAGCAGTTTGAACAGTATCAGGATGTATTTGCTTGTTAGGACAATATTCTACAAAATCACTAGATGACCCAGTGATATGCCTTGATGCACCTGAATCTATGATCCAATCAGCGTTAGATTTAATAGATACAAGTGCATGTGCTTGAGTACCTTGCTTCACATGAGCATAACCCGTAAAGTTGCCGGGACATGTAGTATCATCAAAATCTTGAAAGGTTCGTCCTTTGTCTTTAGACATCTCAACTTGAATCTTGAACTGACGTAGTTCCTCCAATTCTTTCAACTCAGCTCTAGTCATCTTCTTAGTATCATGAGACTCCTTTGTCACAGCTACATTTACAACTCCCACACCTCTACACCTTTGGTCCTTTTGACCATTATATCTACCATTTTGTTTTCTGCTTCCTTGGTGACCATCAGATTTGCGGGATTGAGGACAGCTGAAACTGATATGTCCTGTATTCCCACACCTATAGCACTTTCTATCATCCTTGTAGTTTCTCGTCCCCTCAAGTTTAGTATCATTGGACAACAATTCCTTTTTCTTCATTACCTGTGACGGTTCCAACACAGATTCGGCCATCTTGCCAAATGAGTTGTCATCAAACTTAGCCTGAAACATTCTAGCTACTCCTTCTATAACCTTCTGCAAATCTATACCAGTCACAGGTTCACCCATTCTCACAATCAACAACAATAAAACACAGCAAGAGGACGAGATCAATCACACTTTAACGACAAACCGTGCGGATAAACACGATCACGGTTTTTTAGTATCTATTCAGCAGGAAGTCAAAGAGGAAAAAGAAATAGAGAGAGACATGAAGAGAAGAGGACTGAACCGGGTCAAATGGGTCATGTGGTGGTGGTGCCGTGATCTGCCGTGGTGATGCTTGGCACGATCCATAACAGCAGCAGGCTGGTGTACGCGCAGTTCACAGCAGCAGAAATCGCCCCTGGTGCCTGGTCTACGCGCGGCGCACGGGTGAAGCAAGTGGTCCACACGCGGCTCACAGATGCGCGTGAGGATCTGGTGTACCGCGGCTCACGGGTACGCGTGAAGGGAAGATGGCGCACGCGCGGCTCACAAGCGGAAGCAGAGAGGAAAAGAGAGAGAGCAGGAGGGTGCGTGGAAGAGGAAGATTCAGCGCCACCGCCGTCAACGGGGCTCTGATACCATGTTGATTTTAGAAAGAGATTTAGGTTAACTAGAGATAATGACCTCTGTTGCCAGAGGCTCCCTTTATATATTAATCAAGAATTGTACTTTTACAAATAAGACCCTAGACTTCTATAAATAACATAACTACTATAAATAACATAATAAACTAATCTCTCAACAAAATCAATAAAATGCACGTTCTTTCTTTCTGAGGAATGGATTTGGTGGACCTAGAATCCTAGATGCATATATCTTATAAGATTTTTATTGTAGAAACGTGGCTCTGATCTGGAAGCGTTTTCATCTCAGACCCTAGATCCTTCTCTTTGTTGGAATGTAAGACTCAAACATAATCACTCTTTTATTATTTGAGCCCATTTTTTAATCTTTGGCAGGTCACCTTTGAATATTCTTATTTAATTGCTTAAATTTAAATGTAGGACATAGAATGGTTAAGATCCATAACAAGTTTGCCAATTATCTTAAAAGGGATCATCACTGCAGAAGATGGTACTTTTGTTTCCTTGCTGTTTTTCTCAGGTTATCAGTTTTATAGATTTATTGCTAAAATTTTTTATTTTTTTCTCCATTAACAGCCATAAAAGCAGTACAAATGGGGGTTTCTGGCATTGTAGTATCTAATCACGGTGCACGCCAGCTTGACTACTCACCTGCTACTATTTCTGTTCTTGAAGAGGTACTTGCAAAATGAGATTTCTAGGTGAAATTTTGCCTTCTTGGAGCAAAAGTACCTCTCATTAATCACAAGTATACATAAATTCAATATTTATTATATGGTATCAAAGCACTAGGTCCTGACCTATTACAATTTTCTAAAATGGCACTAAGAGGAATGTTTCGCAGACACTGTCATTTAAAGAGTTTTGTCAATACTTGCATTAAACAGGTTGTAAAAGCTGTTTCGGGTGCTGTGCCAGTGTTAATTGATGGTGGAATCCGACGTGGTACAGATGTCTTCAAGGCATTGGCCCTTGGTGCAAAAGCTGTTTTGGTGAGGAAAAAGAAATTTCTTTTGTGAACATAGGGATACAGAATTTATTCCTTAAAATTTTCATATTTCACTTTTCATAAGAGAATGAATTTTCATATTATATTTAGGTGGGACGACCAATAGTGTATGGATTGGCTGCCAAGGGAGAGAAGGGTGTAAAATCAGTACTCAAAATGCTCCAAAGCGAGTTAGAACTTACAATGGCCTTGTGCGGTACAACAAGCGTAAATGAAATTACGAGGAAACATGTCCAAACCGAAGGAGATAGACTCAGATCTCTCCTTTAATTCTCTCCTTTAATGAATTTATTCATATTTGTGGGACTTATCATTATCCTGTATCGTGTTACAGTGAAAATAAAGAACATAATGCTGATAACAATTTGATATTAATATTAATTAAGAGTTTATCACATTCAAAGTACAGTGTCAACTAGTTACAAAAATATTGTAAATGCCTCTATGGCAGGCCCAAGCCTAACGGATTGGTGCGATTCTCCAGGTGATGGACAAACATTGGAAGCTTACATACTTGTGATATTTCTGGTTTATCCAGCTAGCATAAAAAAACTCCTGACAACATGTCGTAGCTAATTAGTATGATCGATTGATGGGATGTATTAGTATAAGTTCTTGTTCTAAGTATGAATATTGTTGTTATAGCAGATAGCCGGTATTAATCTTGTTGCTAGGTTTTGGAGATGGTCAATTACATTAATTTGCTCACTTTTTCCTCAACTTCCCTGAGTATAGTTTGAATACTGACCTTAAATTACAATTCCTGGATGAATGAGGGGCCTCAGTGAACAAGTACCATTGCAGCCTCCTTTCTTTGCAATAAAAGCAGATGTTAATTGAATCATTTTACTGAGGCCAGAGAAATGGCCTGATACTTGAGTTTTTGGCTGACAGTGTAATGATGCATGTTCTGTGGTACATGTTCTTAGTCATATTGAAGCATTTTCGGTCTTAGTTGAAGTTCTTTGGTCAGATAGAGTAAAGGGTCTGATAAGCAAAAGTGCATATTTTTTTGGGTGTTGATCAGATGCAAATGGCTATAATTTCCTTGCTTTCCTCAATAAACAATCACAAACGCTGTGAATGCCTTGTTCATTGAATTCTCGTGTGTCCTTTGGTTAGATTTGCTCCTTGTGAACATATGTTAATCATGGCTGTAAACATCCTTATATTTTACTGTTTACAAAGGTGTGTTGTAAAAGTCTGATTATAGATCCCTGTGAAATGTATAGTGTGAAGACCTGGAAGGCAATTTGATTTCGATATAATTAGAAATAGCAAAGAGTGAATACGGCTTGTCAATAGTTGGTAGTTTGAGGCTCACGAATGAAGCATGCTTTAGGAAGTACCTTCTTTTGATGGTCCTGAACGCTCTTGCAAAAATTGAATTTATATTTAATTGTGTAGCAAATTGGTGATAGTTAGCAGGTCGGGTAATTATTGGTGAAGTGTGAATTATAACATTATAGAGCCATTTAGAAATATCATAACCAGTGCGTTAAGTTGAAAGAAACTTCATTTGTAGCAAGCCTCCATTTACTGGTATCAAAACTCACCCTCAACGCCCCAGTACCGCTTTCTCTTGTACAACCATAGCAACTCGAGGCCTTCCGACTAAACTAAGATAACTCAAGATAAACTATCCCCACCAGCGAACTCCCCTCAGCGACTCAGCCTCACGATCCTAACGAGCATAGCCTCGTCAGGAATGATGGCCTACATCGCCGGAATTTCGCTGGAGGGAGGCAGCTGGGAATAAAAAGCTAACGAGGGGTTCATATGTAAAAAAAACACGACTCTCTAAGAGTCTGTCTCTCTCTGTGACTCTGTCGAAGATCAAGTCTAAAACTCGGTTCTGATTTTTTGTGACGGAGTCTAAAACTCTTTCTAAAACTGTTGCAGTACGAATCATCGTTAAGAGTGAAAGATATTTAAGGCTAAAGTTGAAAATCAAAGTTTATGAAAAAGTAGTCCAATCAGATAAAAGATGGTAGTATTATGATAAACACACGAATTTAGGTCGAAGTTTAGGGTGGTGTTTGGTAAAGGATAAACTTAAGAGGAATAAGTTAAGGAGGAAGAACTTATGTCAAGTTATGTCATGATTGTTTGGTTATGTAAAGTGAAAGAATAAGAATAGAAAAATATAAAATTAGATGTATAATAATTATTATAATATTAATTAGTATTATAAATAATAATAATAACAATAACAATAATTATTGTTATTAGTTTAAGAATATTAATCATAATACTAATAATAATTGTTATTATATAAATTATTTTAATTCACAATATAGAATTATTGTTATAAATATTATTCTTTATACTCAGCGGTTGTCACCGATGATAATAATACTTAATATTATAACAATAATAATAATTGTATTAATAATAACAATAGGTTAATTAATATATCAATGATAAATATAATTATAATAATTATTATTAATATTATTATTAATATAATATGAATTAAGATATTATTGATTATTTCTTATAGTAATTATAATATTAATAATAATTATACTTACAATATAAAATAATAATGTTACAATAATATATTAATTATCATTAACAATCAAAATTAGTGATTGATTATTCGAAAATCGATACTAATCCGCACGGGACCCATCGTGGAAGAAGTTATTCCACCAATTTTGGTGGTATAAGTTCTTCCTCCTTAAAGAAGCTTATTTCTCTCTTGTTTGTTGAGTTTTTCCTCTTAAAGAAGCTTAAGGAAGCTTATTCCTCCTACCAAACATGTCCTAGGTCAATTAATTTTATTTCTTCAAGAAAATAGTGTTTTCCATTGGTTATCTGTGCCAAGAGATCTTCAGCAAAATAGAATAGCTGAAAGATGCAAATAGATAGTATGAAGTATGATTTGCAATAATCCTTTACTAAAATTTTTATAGTCAAAAAGTTTGATTCTAAAGTTTATAATCCACACATCAAGAAGTTTGATTTAAAAATATTAATTGTTATTTTTTAGTTATTTAGAAAGGTCTAACGACTTTAAGTTTTGTTGTCCATTTCATACCACTATAATGTTAAGACTAGATATGTCATATGTTTAAGAATGACAATTTTAGTGGGGGTAATCTCGAAGAAAATTGAGTTAATGTTCTTAATTAGAGAAGATGCAAATAATATTATTTTCTAAAGACTATTAAAGAACTTGACATTACTAATGATCCAAATGTCAATATAGCTCCTAGACTGCAAAAGAATATTTACGTAGGTCATACATGAAAACAAAACAAGCTATATCTAATTATATTATGTACCTAACAATAGAGGGATATGATACAAGTAATGGAGATGATCCAATTTCTTTTTAGCATACTATTTCAAGTGATAATGCATATTAATTGTTGGAAGTTATGATTAATGAGATGAAGTCTATAGAAATTAATGAAATATGGTATCTTGTTGAATTACTTGTTGGAGTAAATAAAAAACATTCTAACGATAATATTGAAAGATACAATACCAATCTAATTGCTAACGGATATAACAAGAACGTATATATTATGATAATAGATTCTCTCTAGTTTAAAGAAAGACTCATTATGTATTATTTTGGCACTAGTAATTCATTGTGATTTAGAGTTATATAAATTGATGCTAAATCTATACTTCCTAATAATTACTAGATATGGTAATCGCAGCTTCACTGAGCTATGTTTTTTAGATTCAAGAATAATCCAATCTATTTCGTTAAACTTGTCAAAATTTCTAATGTCATGCAATGAGGTTAATATAATATCGGGTCTTTGTCTTTAACAATAATATACTTGATTAGTTGTTCTTATGTCATGCTTGCAAGGGGATCAAATTTATAGAAGAATGCTAACCAATCTTTAAGAGCATCCTCCGTTAATTATACAAGCAGAACATATGCTATCAAGCTAATAGTCAAATAGTTTGACTTAAAATTCATTCCCAAACTTAATGTAGTGATATTATTGTAATACTACTCACCTTATTTTATGATAATGAGGTTGATGTAAGAACAACTAACCAAGTATATATATTGTTGTTAAAGACAAAGTCAAAGGTGATATTATATTAATACAACATATTAATTCGGGGAGGTGCTTCGGGCAACAGTATTTTTACTTAGAGCAACGCATTTTTCTTTTCAAAAGTCTAAATTACCCTTCCTATCAATATAATAGGAAATAAGTCGAGCCCCCGATTAAACCTGGTCTATCTCTCCTCTCTCTCTCTCTACTTGAGTAACTTCAGTTCCTCTTTTTCCTCAACGATCTATTTACTCCAAATTCACTTCCCCTCCCTCCATCCCTTTTCTCAATTAGAGATTTCCTTTAACTAGCATAACATAATTTTTAATTGAGTTCAATATTTGTTAGCTTCAGGTTTAATAGGAGAAGAGGTACTTGCCTCCACCGTGGTATTTGGAATTAGAATCATCTGACCAATTATCCAGTGTTCCATTATTTAATTTGTTAAAGAAAAAGAAGAACAGTATTGCCTTTTCATAGTTCTGAACTTGAGAGAAAAATAATCAAGTGAGTCCAGTTAGGTTGCTCATCCGGAAATGGATAGTGATTGAAATCTTTCAGTTGCAACTTTGTACTAGCGTGCTTAGAATATTAGTCATTTGAGTTTTAATGTTCGGGAGCAAAATTTTTAATTGACTGATGTAATTAAAAAAGCTAAGGGCTATTATTCTGATAATTGGATTGGGAGCAAAAATTTTATTATTTTTATTAGGAGAAAGTATTCATAGTTTCAAGCCAACCGACCAAGCTCAAGAAAATGCCAATTCCTATTGTAATTTGGATGATAATTTTGATTTCCTTTCCATTAAATAACAGCGGTAAGATATTGAGGGAGATAGAATACAATTATTTTAATGAAAATCTAAAACATAAGGCAAATAAGGAAATACAATAAAAGCAGAACAAAGAAATAATTTAGATAATAGATCTTAATTGATAAGGGTAATTTGGACATTTAGAAAAAAGTCGCGTTGCTCGAAGTAAAAATTCTGTTGCCCAAAGCACCTCCCATTAATTCGAAAATTATACTAAATTATTCTCTCAATAAAGTATTACCATCCATTTTTTTGGCACAGGTCTAATTGCTAAATATAATTTTGTTGTGTATTAAGTTATGATACTAAGCTTCAAATTATAACTTTGACTTTGGATTAATAAAATTTCCTTATCTCTTATGTTGCACATTATATTTAATATAAGAAAATTTACTTAACTAGATCGAATGATTGTATCAACCATTTGTTGGAAATAATACCACTTTTATAATTAACAGAGATCAAATAACAGCTATAGTAATTTTGATTATATTAGTTTAGTTTGGTGTTCTAATTGAACAAGGTTTAAGATTATATTGGCCAATTTTAAGTATATAGTTTGTTATGAACTTAAAAAAAATAACATTATGCCAAGTGGGAAAATGTTAACCTTCTCGTTTTAAGGGTTAATTAAGTAATTAAATGAATGATTAAATTTTGCTAAATGAATTGATGACACAATATTGTACCTTGATAATTGCTACAAATCGGTCCGGTTTTCTACTTTAAATTTCTATTTTGTTATTAATTTTCTAGTGTTTTTTTAGGATAAGATGCTACTGAGGTCCTAGACTGTTATTTCAGGTTAAGCATTGATCCCTTTACGACAACTGTGAAATTTTTCAAGAGGAGAAATTCATACAACTTTTAGCATCATTTCTGGGGACCACGGAATCATCTCTCGGGACCACAGAGAAGAGTCACAGACAAATCACCTCTGAAGCGTTGCGGACCACATAGATAATTCTGGAATGCAGTTTTTCAGCAGTTATTTTTGGAGGACGGTTTTGGAACTTTATTTCCCATCTTTTGGATGACCAAAACTGAACGAAACCAACCAGGCTTGTCTATATAAACCCCTGGGACTTAAGAGAGAAGGAGGATTCAGATTAGACACAAGTTCTCCTAAGTTTTGAGGCGAAGGCGAGGACAGGGCCGCAGTCGGGGTCCGCGGGAGACTTCTGTGGACCACGACAGAAGGGATTTCGACAATAATTCTCAAGCCAGATTCGAGTTTTCTTTGGTTGTATCATTCTCTATGGCTTGTTTATTATTTGATACGTTTATGATGCTTGATTTAATCCTTTGCTAGATACTTTAGGGCTTTGGTTGTATTGATTCATGGATTAGATGAATACTTTTATGTAGTTTAGGTTTATTATTGACTTCTATGCTTTCTACTTGTGCTGTGCTTATTTCTAATTGGTTGCCTTAATTGCTTGATTACTTTAAGTACCTGATTAGATAAAGGCCTAATCTAGTTTGGGTCATGCTTGAATTAATTGATATCGGTTATTGCAAATAAGTAGGGTTGTAGGTTAGTCTCGAAAGAGAAGTTTCCTCTTTTACCTATGGACCGAAAGGAGTTGGTAAATACCCTAGGAATCACAAGTAGAACTGAACCGTCCTTAGTTAGTACCTAGAGAGAAGACTTAGGGTTGTTTAGGAATGATTTATATTTGAGTTGAGCACTTAAATCAAGGACTGAGAGGTGAAGTTTAGGTACTTAGGAAAGATTAAAGAATTCACATAGAATTAAATGACAAACTGAATTAGATAAAGTTCAATCGAACTCGACAGTGGATTGTAAAGAGAGATCTCACAAGAAACGAACGAGGGAGACTAGCACATAAAGATATGGGTTATACAAAATTTTTAATGTTAGTTTTTATTTAGTTTGAAAAAGAAGGATGGGTTCGATTGGCTACATAAAAATTTTAAAACAAAATAGAAAAATTTTTTGTGTATGTATAGCATTTTTATCCTTTGACCTCCATATATACACAATGCACTTGCGGTGCTTAATTTTGTGTCTGTTTAATTGCTGTATATACATTTATTTATAGTTGGCAACAAGCGACGAGGATGAAAACTGTATTAAATTATTAAATTTTAACAAAAGCAAAGAATTAAATTGATGATGAAGCCAGAACATGGATTACCAAACTCAGAGAAGTTTGACTTGGCAACATGTCGCAACAGATATTTAAAACTAGTGCGAGTATAGCGTGGCTACAATAAAAAATAGTTGTTGATATCACAACAATTTTACATCTAATTAAGTTAACAAGAAAAATAATAGATCAGCTATATTTATCTAGAAATATTATCCTTCTATCGAATATTGTGCCAGAATATATATATATATATATATATATATATATATATATATATATATATATATTTGATAGTATATTAATTTTTTATATGTTGCTATCGGGCATATTACATCAATATATTGAACCGTATTTTCAAAATTCAAAATTAAAATCTAATTTTCAAATCTAAACCGTTGATCTTGTTCGATTTAACGAGCGATGCATTTCTATATTGTTGGAATTTAGTGGAGAATAATGCAAAACAGTTTTATGCTGTAATGTGAAATTGAAAACTCATGAAACTCATATATTGATGTTAGTAGTTTTTTATTCATCATGGCATAGAAACTAATACACGTTTTCTTCCATTTAGAGTGGATGTTTTCTTTCTCATAAATTACAATTTTTATGTCATGTAACTCTTGAATTGGAGCCTATATAAGAGGCAGTCTTGTAGTTGAACAATATGTAAAAAAGTAAGAGAAACATATAAAGAGAAAAGAAAAATTCACCACCATACACCACTAAAATCGTCACTCAGGGCTAGTAAATTGTGGAATAGCGGGTGCTTCTCTTGTAGTTGCACTCCACACCAGCGAACAGCCTTCACGACAAAAGGAGGAGACGTGAAGGAGGACTTGCAGCTGTTGTGACACGCATAAGAGACGAAAGTCGTAAAAGAAACTACTAAGATCTTTTCTGCTGTGCTAGAACGGTATATTCAATCTTGTTCTTATTTTGTAATATTGAAACCTTCATAAATTTTGGAGTTTATTTGATACTTGATCAACATTGAATGTATTATAATTAATTTGTTATAGTTAACAATATTTGTTCATTTTTTAGCCTCTTAATCAAGTATCAAATAAACTCCAAAATTTATAAAAATTACATAAAAATGTATCGCTCATATTAAATTAAACAAGATTGACGATATAGATTTGAAAATTGAATTTTAAAATTTTAAATATTAATGAAAAAGTGAAGTTGTGAAATTTGTAGCACTAATCCTCCCCGTAAAGTAGAGATGTCTCTGTATAAAGCACCCTGATCCATTGAACCGGTTGAAACTAATGGTGTAATAATCGATTAATAATAGATGTGCAACCAGGTTTGACAGGTCACCTGAAACTTCGAATGTTGTATCGTCGGCTTTGCCCTTAATATACTTAATTAAGAAGCACATGCTCCGGCAAGCAAATTAAAAACCTCGGTGTAGCATATAATGATTGAATTAGTATAACGACCGTCACATGCTTCCTCGAGTTCAATAGGACTATTTATATTGTATAGCATTCAGGTCTATATAAAAACACAGTAGAGATTCCCCTTCGTCGTGTCATACAGCTAGTTTTGTGCTGCATTAGTTAAAAGTTGATTAATTAATACATAATTACCATGACTTATTAATATAGAGGTTAGACAGTTAGCAATATAACGGAAGATTGAATGTGATTTTTAGGGTAGTTGCAATTGACAACTTTGTCTGGTTATTAGTGTGTTAATGCATCCTGTTTCCACATAGGCTTTGTGATTACTTGTAAGGTTGGCAAGCCATCCTATTCCAGATAGGGTTAATTTTTGTTTGAAGTAGGCATACCACCGTTTTCTATTAATATGAAACAAAATAAATGAGTACAATTCACTTCCCTTTCTTTTATACCTTGTGACGTACTCTAGCCACCTTAGATGTCATGTCACATGGAGTGTCACACATTTGGACAAAATAAGACTGGGACGTTTACAACACAAATACTGAGGGAAGCCCACGATATGACCGCCATGGTAATTTTTTAAGTATAAATACAGAATAGTATGAGAAACCCGAGACTTACATTTTGCTAGCACTCTGTCAAGGCAAAGCACTCTTCCAGTGAAAGAAGCTAATCTCGAGTGAGATCATTAAGCATTCCTTGTACAAGAGAACTGCATCTACAGCAGCATGTTTGTTTAATTTTGCACAGCATACATGAACAACGCTATTCACCAGAACGAGGTCGAATAAAGGAAACACATGATCTAGATAGTACAACATTGCTACACTCTACTTGTATAAATCTTAAGACAACTGACAAGAAAAGCCGCCCAAGAAAGAACAAATATAAATATCAGAAAATGTGGGCAACTTTGCTTGCAAGTACACGGTCCCGTCTTTCAATATATGCATGAGGGAACCAACCTGCTTTTCCTTTGCACTCTCCTTCGGCCCAGCCATTATTTGACAACTACACCATAAAGTGAGAGAATGTATAAATGACAGCCAAAAGGGAAAAAAAAAAGGTTTGATACATGCAAGTTAGATTCTGGTGTTGTTTTAGAGAGGCTAGGTAGTGTCTACGAAGATTACATTAAAAAGGAAAAATTGAAAAAATATAACATGGAAAGGTGCTTGTCCAAGATTATTTTTATAATTCCAGTAACACAATAATCTTATATGTTGCAATTGACAGATAAAATCACGCGTAGTACTCTAGCATGCAATTTAAAATTTAATCTCCAGCTCAGTTAACAAGGCATTTTATGTGCTTGTCATGTTATTTTTACTGTTAATAAACTCTAATACTAACTAAACTTTCTCAATTATATAGAATACAAAATACGGACATCAATAAAAATAAAGAGAAAAAAGTCAAATACCTTCCGAACAACAACAATATCGCCAGCTGACAAGGCAAGCTCAACCTCACTCTCAGCTCTATATGACTGGATTGCCTGAATATATATCAATAAATTTCAATAATTTGATCTCTGAAACAAATAAAGTAAGAATCGAATATTAATTACCTCTGCTAAGAAGTATTCTATAGATTCGTTTAATTCATCAACTCTTGGAGATCCAAACATGCCATTAACCTCTTCATACGAAGGTGGTGGCTGCATTACATTTTCGTTTGTCAAATTTGGGGATGCTTCTATCCTTCGGCGCTCTGATACCATCTGCAGCATAAAGCAACAGAAAGATCAGTATACAAGGACTAAAAGTAATGTAAGACATGGTAAAATAGAGAATATAATGCACCTCTCCTTCAAGTTGATCAAGGATTTGCAAAACTCTCTGATGGTAGGCTCGCACAGATTCAACCTTCGAACATGGGAAAATAAATTAAACAAATTAGTAAATAACAGCATTTTTTATTGTTTTGTTTCTTCTATGCGCAGCTACTATTCAAATCAGGTTGAGCTTTCCACATGTCAACGAGAAAAATGCCATATGGTAAATGTGTCAACGTCACACCGAACAAAGTGACAGAGATTCAAGTCTAGTTTAAAAATAAAAAGTCGAGACTTCCGGCCATGTCGGAATTCTTTCAAAAGAAAGAGATCGGACTTCAATATGTAGGACTACTCCACTGTAAACACTATTCTATGCTGAAAAGTGTAGTGAGTCACCAAAATTGCAATGCGCGTGAAATACTATTGCGCACAAATTAAATTAATTACCATGTCATGCCTCACAAAGGTTGTTTAAGAACTTGCAATATTAATGGACTGCCAATTAAAAAGTTTTAGGCCGGAATGCTGAACCAAATTATCATTAGGTTGAATAATGAGCCAACGACAATGGTGGATCGAGATCCTCTGATCAATTGGAGAAACGCGAGTTAAATGAACTGGCAGAATTTGTTATAAAATCATGAAACGATAAGACATGTATATCCAACGTTCTGCAGTGCACCTTGATTCGAAGCCAAAAAATCAAAATTAAAAGAAGGTTAATAACTAATAAGCGTCAGGTTAATAAACAATAAAAGGCCTTTCCCAAAAAAAATAAAATAAAAAGAACAAAAAAGAAACAAACCCTTTCATATAGTCAATACTCAATGGAACTCAATAGGCCGTCAATAGACCAAGCATGCAGGTTCAATACCCGCTTGACTCATTACATTAGCACCGAAGGTTTCAAACTCATTTGATTAGGACGTGCAAATTAAAAGAAAATAGGCGTGGCCATGTTAAATTTTCTTTCTTAAGTTATTAGATGTCAAATTGTTGGCATATCTAAGACTATCTATTATTGTAATAATCATGTGATACTCTCACCTGTTTTGAATGTTTGATGCAACATGCATGGGTGTCAGGTCAACTTCTGTGTATTCGTAGTTGCGTACCCATGTTCTTGCTTTATCGTCAATTTAATTATTAATTGTTGTTATAGTTGACAACAAACCGTTTATATTTCGTGGAGCAGGATGCTTAAAATAGAGAAACCTCTAAATTATATTTCAGGAGTGCATATGGTTCAATATATATTTATGTGATTAATATTAAAAATTTTGTGTAACCCATATCTTTATGTGTTACAATCAAATAATTTTATTGGGGTGATTGTTAATATCAGTATTTAATATAACGCATGAGTTTTATTTTATTTTATTATTATTTGTATTTTTACTCCGGCTATGTAAAAATTGTTTCAAGTTCTGTTTGTGGAATCCATAAGAGCATCTCTTCTGTAAATAACCTTTTTAATACATTTGAATGTCGAATTGGAAGGAGAAGAGAAGGCTTTTAACTTTTAAGACATTGCTTGATTAAAGGGGCACATGCAATGTTGGTGATTTTATCTTTGTGGGGGGTTTTAGGGTGTGTTTTGGCACGCATGAGGTTAGTAGGGTTAGTGGTATAAGGTTAGTACTTTTTGGGATTTTCGAGATACTTTTTGGAATTTTGAGGTAGAATAGTGAGGGGATGAGATTTTCGAGGGAATCCAACTAAATCCACTAAACTCGCTAAAATCGCTAAACCCGATTTTATGAATAGGGGAGAGAATATTAGGTTGAGGTTGCTATGCCTTGTCATTATTAAATATGCTCCGTTTGATCTGTGGTCGATGGTTCTGATTAGACTGATTTATTCATCCGAAATTCAGTTCTAAAGCAAATAAATGTCTATTTCATATAAGTTAATGCAGTTGGATTTATTGTTTATTATATTATTATAAAAGGCATTTAAGTTGGCATGTGCTCAGCTCATTAAGGGGGCCGTAATCTTTTTAAGCCACAATTAGCCTGAGTCTCTCTTCACTGAACACTTAGCCTCTCTCTTGATCCAAGGAAGTTGTTTCGAGAGATTTCTCTTCCCTCTCCGTCTGAGCCACCGACGTCTAACAAATCACAAACGAGGTTAGTCTCTCTCACTGTCTGAGCCGTACTGTATTATCAGTTGCTGATTCAAAAATCGAGTAAAACTACGTACCGAGTCATCCGTTGATTTCGAGTTAAGTCTACTCTGCTACTCAACTCAGAGGGTTTTTTTTTCTTAAATGGCTACGATCTAAATAATAACTCAACAAAGCACCAAACACAACATAATATTTACTTAAAAGAGCCAAGGCGCAAGATGCATCTGAGCCCAAAATTTTTCATAAACGCAAGGCGCAGTTGGCCTTTACGCCTTTTCTTTTTTTTTTTTTCGCATTTCCCTCCCTCAGACAGGACCAACCCTCTATGCAATGTTAAAAATAATAATAATAAATAAAAAAATAAAAAATAAAGGTGAGCATGGTGGGCACCATGCATACGGCAAAGAATATCCCACTCGCACCTTTTTTTTCCCTGATGTCCTCATGTGGAATTGTGGATCACTTACATGTAGTTTATATTAAATTAATCAATGGACAATTCGTAAATTAATCAAATTAATTTGAAATTTATATTCATTGCAAAAAGTAATGTTAGATCAGTATTCTTACAAGATAATACAAGCCAATTCAAACAAAAGTATTTGTCGGCATCATTCAAAATATATATAAATATGTAAAATATTAACTATCAATTACAACAATAATGTAATTACAATAAAAGATATATAATAATAATTATTATTATTATAAACATAATAATAATTTAACAAACTTATTATTTATTAGGATATTTGTTACATAAATATTTATTGGAAAAAAATATACGCCAAATTTAAGGTAAATTAAATTTCTTTTTTTAATAATAAAAAAAAAACTAATATTCTTAGTCTAAGGCAACGGTCTTCATCTGGAAAATGCATTCAAAATTCAGTTTATGTTAGAATTATTTTAAATAAAGATGTTTGGACCTTTCATTTACTTAAAAGCTAAGAGATTCTGGCATATACAAAGTTATCTTATTATTAGAGATGTGCTTTTCTAATTAGGAGTATTTATTTATTTATTTTTGAAAATCAAAGCCCGTAGGCATCGTTATATTAACTAGTTGAGAGCATTACAACAAGGATCCCTCCTTACATGATATGATCTCCACCCTCACACCATACTCGCTAAACCACCTAAACTAAAACTTGTTCAGACCATTTAATAGAACCAGAACACTAAACAAAAGAAAAGCCCCACAAGGATCAGTATTCATTGGGCAACAAAAACTGTACAAACCAAAACATACTAACAAACATAAACTAAGTTAAAGACCATCTAAAACAACTCGGTGCTTGGTGGAAATCCCGACTGAGACAAGACTGAGACACCATTCCTCTCCTTGCATGATTTGCCAACACGTGAGCTGGTTGCACTGTTTCCCTCCTAGCATGTCTGATGCTGATGTTGTACACCATGTGTAGTTGTTGGATACAATCTTGTAAAGCATCCTCAGCATACATACCAAGAAGTAATTTCCTGCTTTTCTAATTAAGAGTAACTAAAAAACAGTTATCTTATTTCGGTGCATCAACAAAGTAGTGAAAAATGCATCAATAAATGTACATCTATGTTAATAATATATGCATCAATAACCCTTCATAAACAAAATCAAGATATTTTTTATTGCAGAATTTATTTTCTATGTCGAAAGTGAAATATCAACTATATATATATATATATATATATATATATATATATATATATTATTCTTGAGACCACTAAATTATTTTTAATGAACTAACAACTTGAACTTGTTTGATTTAAACCAGTAGCAACGCATCAAATGTAGAAAAAAAACGTGCCATTTTCAGAATCGAAGTACAACTTTTTTTTGGTAAGATTACCTAGAATACATTAATTAATTTAAATATAAACCATATCCAAGTAACATGAGGACATTAGAAAACAAAAACAAAACCAAAAAAATAGTGGGAGTGGGACGCTCTTTCTCATGTGCATGGCACATACCATCTCTTACCTTCATTTTTTTTTTTTTTTTTTTTTTTAACGCTGGGGTGCGGGCATAGGCGCGGAAATATGAAAGAAAAAAAAGATAGGCGTACAGGCAATTTGCGCCTTATTTTCATGAGACTTTTGGGCGCACTGGCACCTTGCACCTTGGTTCTTTATGAAAATATCATATAGAGCTTGGTGCTTGATCGAGATATTGTTCAGGATATGGCCATTTAGGAAAAAAAAAAAAAAAAAAAACTCCAACTCGGAAGTGCCTCGCTATCGAGTTATCGTGAATCACGAGTAAGAAGTATAAAAGATAAATTTATAGCGCTGTCTATTTGTACTCATTTAATTTTTTTTTTCCATTTTTTATTTCATCGGTATGGTTATAACTGAATTTTACAACGAATTTGTGTCATGTTATGTGGGTGATAGAAGTCTTTCACTTTGAATTTTAACATTTTCCCAATTCAACTAGAGTAACATGTAAATTCTTTTCTATCAGGAGCAGGAGTAAATGGAGAATGAACCAGTAAATGTACGGGAATATGAAGAATTAGCAAAACGTGTTCTCCCAAAAATGTTCTTTGATTACTACCATGAGGGTGCAGAGGATGAGCATACTTTGAAAGAAAACACGGAAGCATTAATTTAAGAGAATTACGTAGTTATATTTTTCCTTCGATTTATACAGTCATACAGATATATATACCTCCCCCAACCCCCCCCCCCCCCCCCACCCCAAATAAATAAATAATATGATATAATAATAATAATAACAATAATAATAATAATAATAATAATAATAATAAATAAATTTTCAGTGAAAATTTTTAAATCTGTTATGCCTTGACATGTTTAAGTGTCGTATCATGTCATGTTAGCATGTTATGGCAAATGTGTTTTGCCATAATGTGTGTTGTGTTAACTAATTTGTTCACTCATTACGACATGACATGTACAAAATATTAATTTTTGTCAACACGACACGAGATCCAAAATATACCTGTTTGATAAGAAGTGGCATGTTTGCAATATTGTAGGTCTTCCATGTTCCCTTTTAAAAAGTATCAAATTTCCTAGGCCCCATCTTTCTAAGTAATGCAGAGAGTAAGTTTGGGTTTGCATTGGTTGATGTAATACTCTAGAGGAAGGAAGGAATGTAACTTTTCTCTGTTTATAAGAGTGCATTAAAATAGTATAATTATAATTATATTGTAAAGGCACTTTTAATGGTCAGAAGTCACTAATGATGATTAAGAAATCATTTTGATGAGAAATTGATTGTTAATGATGTACAGGTTAAGGCCAAGGATTCTTGTAGATGTGAGTAAGATTGATATGTCTACAACTCTATTAGGGTACGAAATGCAGTCTCCAATCATAATTGCTCCAACTGGGACACACAAATATGCACATCCTGAAGGTTTACGCCCTTTTCCTATTTTTTTACTTCTGTGGTATTAAGAGATACAATAGTACATCAGTAACACTTTGACAACAATTTCTGAAGTCAAGAAGATACTAGAGATGACAGACAAATAGAAAAATAATTAATGTGCACTCTGAATGTTTACGTACAAGGGTTTGAAATGACGGTTGTATAACTACACTGCACAGTAATGAACTGATAATTGACTGAAGGTCAGCAATTAATGTATGTCATGGTGAAGTGGCAACGGCGAGGGCCGCAGCAGCTTGCAACACACTCATGGTACCATTTTATTATATGTGCAGTTCTGTGTAACTCAGATGGTAATATTACCATTCACATATGCTCTCTGGTTGGAAGATGATGGCCGATCCACATGAATTAATTAAAAAGATAGAGACCAAAATGGAAAGTTTAAAACTAAAAAATCAAAATGAGAAAACACTGAAGAGTGATACTTCAAGGACAATTTGGTGACAAGTAAATTACACGAGGGATTTAGTATATTGTTTATTCCCCATTATAGTCCGTAATGATTCAAAGTGCCCTTTTGATCCTTTAAAGTTTGCACATAATACCAAATTGCTGTTGTGAGTTTCCATCTTATATTTTATTGGTAACTGTAATGGGATTGATCATGGGTGCAAAATAATAATGCTACAAGGATCGATGATTTAGTTTTTTTTTTTTTTTTTTTTGAAACAAGTGAGCTTTAATGGCTCACCACTCTTTTCATTAAGACGAAAAAAACAACATGATTTAGTAAAAAGTGAAGAACCCTTTTTGTATTTTCTCCTGTAAACTACTATTTTGATAATTAAAAACTTCTCCTCTATAGGTGCTGTCATTTTCTTCTAGCCGAAAAATTGAGGATGTTGCTTCCAGTTGCAATGCTGTTCGTTTCTATCAACTCTATGTAAGATATGGTGCTTTATGCAACCTTTCTGGGAAGGTATGAAAACTTTTTCTCTTGAAAACAAAAAGATACCGAGGACAAAAACAAAATAGCAATCTATGTTGTTTCTTTAATTATTTTAAGCTCATTGCATCCTGGAACATGTTGTGTTTATCCTAACCCTTCATGTAGCTAGTAGCAAGTATAGGGATCTGATTATTCATTAATTTATTTGGTTTACTACCTAATGATTGTTGACTGTATTGCCTCGTTACATTTTGAAAAGGTGTACAAAAAAAGAGAAGTTTCAGCTATGCTGGTACAACGAGCAGAGCAATGTGGATTTAAGGGCATTATGTTGACTGTTGAAACACCCAGGGTTGGTCGACGAGAAAGAGACATGAAAAACAAGTACACTTAATTTATCGTTCTTTTTTTTTAAAAAAAAAAACTTCCCGCTTGTAGTTTGTTTTCATTTTATATTTAAAAAATTTGACATTGGAGTCAATTTTTAATTTTTTATTGTTATTCAATGTATGTTGTCAGGTTGGTACGCAATATATGTAGGCTATCTTGACAATATTGTAAATATTTTATTAGGAAGGTACCATTTTACACGAGAACCAATTTAATCCAAATTAATTGCATTGCTCAGGCTCATTCTTCCACCGTTGCCAGATCTTGAAGGATTAGTGCTTGTGGATACTGACCGACCTGTGAGTGGAGTACTTTTCGTCATATATTCCTCAATAAGCTTATATTCCTAGCTTTAAATCAATAAAATACACGTTTTTTGTTACTTAAAAATGGATTTCATGGACATAGAATTCTATATGAATATTTTTATAAAATTTCTATTCTAGAAAAGTGGCTTTAATACGGAAGTAATTGCATCTCAGACACTGGATCCTTCTCTTTGTTGGAGAGTAAGACTCGAACATAATCAATTTTTGTTTTATTATTCGAGCCCATTTGTGATCTTTGGTAGGTGACCTTTGAATATTGTTAATTATATATTGCGTCATACTGCAGGACATAGAGTGGTTAAGATCCATAACAAGTTTGCCAATTATCTTAAAAGGAATAATCACTGCGGAAGATGGTACTTTTGATTCCTTTCTGTATATCTCAGGTTATCAGTTTATATCAGTTTATAAAAAAAAAAAAACTGAATATTTTTCTCCAATCAACAGCCATAAAAGCAGTAGAAATTGGGGTTTCTGGCATTGTAGTATCCAATCACGGTGGACGCCAGCTTGACTACTCACCAGCTACAATTTCTGTTCTTGAAGAGGTACTGAAATGGGATTGTTAGGTGAAATTTTACCTTAAGGGAGCAAAAATACCTCTCATTAATCAATAATTAATATGCATGAATACGCTATTTATATGCTATCCAAGCATAAGGTACTGACCCAACTACAGTGCCTACCTATAATGGCATATGTGGGAATATTTTATGGACGCTGTCATTTTAAAAGTTTTGTCAAACTGGAATAAACAAGTTGTAAAAGCTGTTTCGGGTGTTGTGCCGGTATTATTTGATGGTGGAATCCGACGTGGAACAGATGTTTTTAAGGCATTAGCCCTTGGTGCAAACGCTGTTTTGGTGAGGAAAAAGAAAATGATTTTGTGAACATAATGGAACATAATTTACTCAAAATTTTCATATTGCACTTTTCATGAGAGAATGATATTTTTCCATATTACATTGTAGGTGGGACGACCAATATTGTATGGATTGGCCGCGAAGGGAGAAGAGGGTGTAAAATCAATACTCCAAATGCTCCGACGCGAGTTGGAGCTAACAATGGCCTTGTGCGGTACAAGAAGCATAAATGAAATCACAAGGAAACATGTCCAAACCGAAGGAGATAGACTCAGATCTCTCCTTTGATGAATTATTCATTCATATTTGTTGTACTTAATTTGTTCTCCTATTTATCTGAAAGAGGTAGACTCAGATCTCTCCTTTGATGAATTATTCATTCATATTTGTTGTATTTAATTGTTCTCCTATTTATCTGAAGGAGATAGACTCATATCTCTCCTTTGAATTATTAGACTCAGATCTCTCCTTTGATTAATTATTCATTCGTATTTGTTGTACTTAATTTGTTGTCCTATTTATTCGAAGGAGATAAACTCAGATTTCTCCTTTGATGAATTATTCATATTTGTTGCACTTAATTTGTTCTTCTATTTATCGTATTGTGTTGAGAATAAAGAATTTGACGATAACAGTTTGATGTCAATTAAAAGTTAAAACAATTTTCTCTTTTTCTTTTCTAGGCAAATGAGCTTCGATAACAGTTTGATGTCAATTAAAAGTTACTGAATCAGTCAGATGAAGCCCAATTGAAAGGGGGAAAACATTTAAAAAGAAAAACCGTTTTGATCCATTAAAATCAAAAGACGAATTTAGTGTTCTCCTTAAATATCATGTAGGTATAAAATTATTTCATGAAGTCAGGCTTAAATTGCTAAATAGATCCGGGTCACTTTTTCATAGAGCAACCAACTTGCACTTCTATCCGTCAACTTACGTTATACCTGATTTCATTGGTTTACCTTTCTGGACCTCGTATTTAAAAAAAAAAATTGAAAAGAATATAATTTTTTTCAAGGCCGAAATTTAAATATAATTCTTTTAAAAAAAAAAAAAAAAAAAAAAAAGAAGAGAAAGTACGAGACAAAATTATGGAGATGCGGGGTATCGAACCCCGTACCTCTCGCATGCAAAGCGAGCGCTCTACCATGTGAGCTACATCCCCGTTTTGTTCTGTATAGACTCTTTATAACTGAATCTTCAATCGTCGTTTTTTTTTATTATTTTTTTTGTCAGAATTTGGTATCTTCCGTGTAGCTGTCAATGACAGCACAAAATATCGAGGCTATTTAAATCACAGTAGCCCCGGTGAACCTGCCACTTAGCTTTCTTATGGACAAAACAAGTAGGTTTTAGAAGTCCTCATTTGTTGCCTTAAGCAAACTTAATTGAGATGGTTTTTTAAGCATCATTATACATAGGGTCTTTTATGCATCATATTTTTTCTCAGTATTTTTGCAAATTGTTAAACTAATTTAACTAATCTAATCTACATATTTAAATCTTATAGCAAACCAAATTTCATATCTTTTGAATTTTTTTACTATTTTTTCGAATTTTTAAAAACTGTCCATTTTTTGGAAACAAATTATACCAAGAATATTCAAAAAATAGCTTGTTTTAAGAAAAAAAATAGTAAAAAACTTTAAAAATATATAAAATTTAGTTTGATACACAATTTCATTATGTAGATTGGATTGGTTAAATTAGATTTATAATTTGTAAAAGTACTAATGAAAAACATCATGATGCATAGAAGGCCATACACACAACTTATATTCATATTATAAGCATTTTCATTACATTAGGAATGTTTTATTATACTTTATTTTGACTTAGTGTTTAATTTCGTACTTATTTTTCCACGTCGCTGATCTCCACTAACCGTTTGAACTTCTGTGAGAATTGTCAAATTTTAGAGTTTTTTGTTTAATTTAAATCATAAATCATATTATGTCTGGTGTACAAATATTGCCCTTATAGGCTAAATATATCCAAATTATAGTATCGTTAGTTTATTAAGATAACACGAACAGATGATGTAATTGACACATATTCTACGACTTGCAAGTTATTATTTAAAATTCATATGTTAATTTATCGAACGAAAATTTCACAAACTTGCAGTATAACAGGCATATAAAGGCCATTATATTGTGCAGGAACTAGAACATGTACTTAGTAATTGAACGTGACGATATATTTTGATAATTATTCACGGCGAACTGATATTCGGAAATATTTTATACGTGGAGATCCAAATGAGAAAGGGGTGCGGGAAGAAAGGTGAATTTTGTATGAATTATCATTCATCTTTAGCTTTATTCGCATTAATTATAAATATTTTCTGAACTATGTGGATAAATGTTAACCATGATCCATTGCATATACAAATATAAAAAGTGAAAACTATAAACGATAAAATGTTTATTTATTGTTTCTATTGCCAATTTGATAAAAATATTACATCAATAACAGTATTCATGATTATGTATATATTTTTCAAACTTGCAATAAGAAATCAAAGAATTTAAAAAAAACTAATTCAATTTAATTTTATAGTGACTAATTCTTCTTTTTTAGAAGAAAAGAAATTAGTGATATATGTTTTGTAATCTTGTCATAAGATCTTACTAATCTTTTTTTCGATATATGCATCTTTTGTGAATAATGAGTTTGTCATTTCCGGTAGATTATTGGTAGACATATAATTCAATAATGCTACATAAATATGTTGAAGCTCATTTTGTAACAAATAAAAATTTTGTTTTGTTGATGATTAGATATATAACATTTCTCTAGTTGTATTTTGATCTTGTAAAACAAAAGACATTTTAAATTTAAAGACAAAAAGAATAGATGATACCAGACTCTAAAACATTGAAATTTTCATAAAGTTGTCAAAAACAAGGAGATTCCACTAACCCTAATTTTGGTAAGAATACTATGAGAAATTATATAAATATAATAGGTACATTAATCATAATAATTAATTATAATATCAAAGTAATAAAAGTTATGTTTGGGAGGTATGTTTGGGAGACGCGCGAACAACGCTGTTCACGAACAAGGGTAGTTCACGCGAAACCAAACGGCAAACAAAATTCTCAAGAACAGCGAACTAGTGCTTGTTCTCAGTTCCTCATTTTTGGCGAATAGCGAACTGGGGGAGCGAAACTGCTGTTCTCTTTTCCTTGTTCGAGCACTTGTTCTCTGTTACTTTGGCTCTTGATAAGAGTAAGTTTATTGTCATCGAACTTCAAAATTTGATTTTTAATAATCAAATAATCAAATTGAGGCACTCAGTTCAGTGTATGAACATAATTCTTGGAAAAAAAATTAAATTTTCATAGTTGTTAATATTATTAATTCTTAATTTTTTTTTAACGCGATAAAGATGTTGAAAATTCTATATCGTTCAATAAAAATAGTTTTCTAATTTATGAAGAAAAATAAACATATCTAAAAAATTGTAATTTTGATTCCACAAGTTCAATATGTATATGTAGATCGAAATGTGTAGTTCTGACAACCGTCTGAATCTCAAAGATCGAATCTCACCTTATAACAACTACCTATTTTGTAACTGGGTAGTCTCTACCTAGTATCTCCAAAAAAAACAACTACCTATTTTGCTATGCAAAATACATAGTCCCAGTCCTTCAAATTAAGTTGTTGTGAAGTCGAACTAACTTTATTTATCCGTTATACCTCTCGGTCCTCCGTTTTTTTATTGCAAATTACGGCCTCAATACAGGTAAGAATTTTGATTAATGCCCTTAATACAGCTTAATGCCCAAACTCAATTCAAACTATCGCTATCTTTTAAACTTCCTAATAGTACAAGTAAAACAAAAATTGATCAAAAAAGCAAAAATATGTGCGACGTGACATTGTTAAAACTAAAAGAACAGGAAAATGACAGTAAAGAGTTTTTGATATTATTGCACATGTAGGTACCAAATTATGGTCTCAATGATGGAAAGCCAAACCTTGGGTCTGCACAAGAGGTGTTTCATGGGCAAAGGTCAGGTTTGGATTAACAGACAGAGCATATGGTGACTGTCCAGTTTGTGATTAAAGAGGAAATTATGACGAGAAAAAGTCCCTCGCTCATTGTGTTGCTTCATCACAAAAATGGTACCGTATCAAATTCATTTGTCATTTCGTTAATACTATGGTGCATATCATAGCACAATTAATTACATTATTGATTCGAATTAATTCCCAATAACCTTAATTTTCAAATTTTTTTAAATGACCCAACTATGTCCCAGTCAACACTGGGTTATGCTAAAAGCCTTTTAAAACCAACAGTTACAAATTTGATATCTCAATCAATTTATTCTTACCGATTGATTTCAAGTGCTCAATTCAATGTACCTTCAATTAACTTTTGTTGATAATAATCACACTAATAGCATAAGAACAAAATTTTATGTTAGGTATCATATCCATATACCTCGATCCTGGCTAAACCCAACTGGGAACCTCATGGTTATATTCAAAGGGTACGGCGTTGAAGAAAGAGAAGCCTCGATCAACCATGGTGCCAATGGTCCCACCAATACATACACACTTCCAGATGCGTAGTAGATTGCTTCAGTTAATCAAAGGATTTTAATTTTAGTTTAGATTGCTTCAGTTAAGAAAAGAATTATAATTTGGGTTAGTTTATGTTGTTTTTCTGTTTTTGTTTACTCAAATACTGCCTGCGGAGGTGTGGGGTTCATGTTTTGATTTATGAAATATAGTGGTTTGTTGGTATCCTCCTTGAGGCATAGCAACTAAATTTGTCATCTGAGTTTAACGATAGAAGACAAAAAATGACATCTTGATCTGCATTTCGTATGCCTACAATAAAGCCCATGAGGTGAACAAAGTTGGGCCATCGGCTCATTAAAAAAAAAAAAAGAAAAAAGAAAAAAGAAAAAGAAAATACATATAGCGGCGAAAGAACGAATTTGAAGACTTCATTAAAAATATATATACTTCTATAAATGAAAATAGATTTAGCAACAATATTAATTGAAAATTGATATACTGGTTTATTGGTACCGTCCTTGGTGACTGATTTTCCGTTTTTTTTAAAAAAAAAAATGAGTTTTGTATATTGGTTTAGAAGAGAGTCTTTGAAAAGATGAACTACTTCAAAAAATTTTGTAATAAAAAAAATCTTGATTTTATATATATTCATTTATGAAAATTGTTTCCCATTAATTATAAAAATGACAATGTTCTTTTGCATTTTCTAATTTTATAATTTTATAATTGTGTTAAATTATAATTCTTCAAAAATTATATGTTACCAAATAAAACAAACAATTTGGCAAATAGTTTAAATTCTTATCCATCTAAAATAATCATAACGCAGCGAAGCTGAGACTACCATAACTAGTTTTAGTTCATATCAAATAGTTGATGCAAAGAAAGTTCCTCCTTGTAAAAAAAAAAAAAATCCTTTAAAAAAAACATTGACATTTATGAAAATAATAATCCACGATTTCCGAGGAACTTGTTTTGCTGATAGAAAGTACAAAAGAGTAACTTGGCCATTTATTCGTACCATATTTCTAGTGGGACCACACCTCCACAAGGTATTTTGGTGCTTTTATCCTTTTTCCTTTTATAACACATTACTTTTCCACTGCTTGACTGCTAGTGATGTTATTATATGTAAATATTCGCATATTCCCCTATCATAGAGGGGTAGGTAGATAATTTATGTTTTACACAACCGACATAAATCACATAATGGCAGATCCAACAAAACTTCTCCTAAGGCATTACTCAGGTCACTGTAATTAGACTATACGTTAATAATAATTTTTAATGTCAATGTACATTATTCAAAGTTTAAACCATGACACCCTTATCCGTTGTCCATATCGATTATTCTATCTGAAAATTAATAAAATGGAAGTCTTATACCGCTGTCTTATAATTGCTCAATAAGTCATTTTTTTAAAATAAAGTTGGGGTTTTACTGGATAAGATCGATCATCTACCAATGAATTGGGTCTTGAAAGATCCGAAAGCTAACAAACCATGTGTTACAGTTGGATCTCCAAATGGATAATATTTTCTGACTGCCTGACAGATTGTTTGGATAAGGCTAGCTAGAGGCTTGCTGACGTGGATTATTGAAAAAAAATATTAATCTGGGGTGGTAGAATTCTCCCTGGTAATTTAAGGCTATCACCGACCGTTAAAATTGAAATATACGAGAACATTAATACAATAATAGTAGCAAGTAAAAATTAATCAATACGGCTGTTCAATACTAGCAAGTAAATTTTAATTCCAGTTAAGAATGTAAAAAAAAAGGTGCGTATATACTTAATTACACATATCTAAATATAAATAAATAAGACCCTTTTTATCATTTTTATAAAAGTATTTTAGTTAGATCCAACCAGCTAAATCATATTTTGCTATTTTGAAAAGAAAAAGGGTCTTGCTTATATCTTTTTGAACAAACACGAATGTGTAGAGCCCTCCCATGCGCCCCCCTAATGGTTGAATCACCTGTATTTTTGGGACCCTCCTCTGCTTTTGTAAGAATGAGATGGAGGTAGAAAAAGTAGCACACTCTTTCAATATTACTGAATTTTAATTACCAAAATATACCACATAGTAATTATTATTTCAAATAACGCTCCTTCATCATTCTTTTTATATATATAATTATATATCATTTTATATGAGTAGTCTAGTAGGATTTTGGAGTTTGAGAGTCAGTCTCGCTCAAGAGAAGGATCAAGGGAACACGTCGGTTGGTGAGCATTTGATGTACTAGTGGGGCGCAGAGAAAAAAGGAAAGTAAAAAAAAAAAAAAGAATAAAAAAGAAATTGTTTGCTAGACCTTTCCGTGCAATTACAGGAACGTGGTGGGGGTCTCTTATTTCTTGTGTTGAACCAGAATCAGTGACTGTGAGCCTGTGGGATTCAGATCATATATCACGCGGCACATGTGTAGCGCGGACTGTGGGCCGTCTAATTTGAATCTGATGGCTATGGGAGCCTCGTGCATCTAATAGGCCCGAAAAAATGAACCGTCCGATCAAAATCGAACGGCTCGTGTGCCGCGCTATACATGTACCGCGCGACACAGGATCAGGGTCCGAGCCTGTGTGCTATCCGCGGCTTTTCGGAACGCGCACACGTGGCAATCATGAAAATGCGTCAGGTTCATGTTTTTTTTTTCATTTCTTTTGAAATTTTTGAAGAAAATTACACTTTTTCCAATGGTCGAACATTGGATTTGTCTTAAACTATCATTAATATATATTCTGTTCATTTAAGAATTAATGGACTGATAGTATAATTTTTTTTTTATTAAACTGGGATTAGACCCTCAAGATATAAACAAGAATCGAAGGTGCCGTATCTTAAAAAAGAAAGAAAAAAAAGAAAAAAAAAATCGAAGGTGAATGACAAAAACAAATTTTGCTGACGCAAAGAAATTTCAGGTATAATAAACATGTGGCTTGCACCGCTGTTTGGTGATTAATTTACGTTACTTAGCAAAGTAAAGTGACTCCGGAGAAATGTATATAACTAGCGTTGTATACGCGCTTCGCGCGTGAGGTGTTATTGATGTCTGGCCAGTTAAGTTTGGAGGTGGAAAAGGGGAAAATAATACATGAAGGATGAACTTGATTAACATGATACATCTATCAATGAATATCATTTAAATTATGTAAATATTGATAGATAAATTAATATATTAAAACTCTAAAAAACATTAATTTATTTACGTAATTTTTGAAGACAATCCACAAAATTTAATACAAACAAATCTAGAAAAATCTTATAAACAACTAAACAAAAGTGGAAAGAAATGTATAAAAGAAAAATCTATATCACTTTGATTTCATATAATTTTTGTTGATTCATATAATATCATAAGAATATATTATTATAAGATAATTATAATTACTAATAGTCATATTTAAATATTTCAGAAAAAATGTTGTGTTAAAAATAATTCGTGTCTCGAAATAGACAAAATAAAATATTTACAATTTAGATGAAAAAAATTAGCATTTTGTTACGCGCTTCGCGCGTGATGTTTTGTTATGTTAATTAAGGAGGAGTAAAAAAATTAGATTGGTTTTCTTACGTATATAAAATTTTATAAATCAACAAATTTTGGAAAGGTTTAGAAACAATGAAAAATAAAATTATATTTATGAAATAATAGAATTGAGTAATCAGATTTAGAAATTTGACAAAAATATATTAGAACTATTTAACTATGAAATTTTATATTGCAGAGTATTTCATTTTTTTTTTTGATGAAAGATATAAAATTTTATGGTCAATTGAATTAATAAATGTCCTCAAATAATTTTAAAAGCACCAACCATATTCCATATTTCATATAATTATATGATTAAATTAAAAATAGCTCAATGGCACGATTGGATTTGTTATAATCTTCACATCATTTATATAAAATTTCATACACTAATAAAGTTGTAAATATCTTAGAATAATTAAAAATCTAATGACATTTATGAAATTACGAAAATTCAATTTTTGTGAGATTCAAAAAATTATTTAAAATATTTATAGGTTTGTAACTTTAAAATTTTACATCAATTAATTGTTCATATATTTTTGAGCAAGTACATAAATTTTCATAGCCAAATGATTTATTCAAGGCCTCCAAACAATTTTAGAAACTTTTATGCATATTAAATTTTATGAGATTCATAAAATTATTTAAAATATTTTTTAAGTCTATAATTTAAAAAATTTACATCTTTAAATCCTTTACATTTTTATGAGCACACACATAATTTTTCATAGTCAAATGAATTTTTAAATGTAGCTAAACAATTTAAAAACTAAACTATATTTAATCTGAAATTTTTGAAATGGAGGTGTCCATTGTTTTTTCAAAATGGAGATATGACTTCATTCAAAGTTACTGTAGATAATATACCCAACATTGTAGTATTGTTTGATTTAGAATTATTGCTACCTAAATCTACTTTTTTAGTGAGTTTGGTTATCAAAATTAGTTCGGAGATCAATTGGGCCCTCTTTGATCTCAGAGATATTTTATCTCCTAATAATTGAGCTTGATATTTCTAACTCCTAATAAATGAAGCAAGTAGGATATTTTTCTCTTTATCTCTGTGAGTTTGGATCATAAAATGAATTAATTATTTTAGCTTGCTATTCGGATTGTTAGTATACACTATTTTTTTTCTACAGAAATAATAAAATAGTGAAGTTAGGGATCATTTTTCAAATAGTAAAATAATATGCGACAACATAAAAGTATGACAATGAAATCTTATTCACACCATTTCAAGTCCAAATATAATTCTAGACAAGTCACATCGATTATATAAGTTTATAACGCTTTCGAAAGGCACTGTACACAAGTGTACATGGAGTCACGGCCTCATGAGTCATGACGGTCTCGTTTTTTTTTTATTTTAAACGAAACGGTTTATAAAGTCCCGTGACGTCAAAGAAAAAAAATGCTTGCAAAGATTTACTGTATCAAAATACTTAGACCAAAAATTGTAAACTGCGCATATGTATGAATTGGTCCTCTCTGTTTGTTGATCTAGTGAAAGGACGGAGCTTGGTGTCGTTATGTACACAGTACAATGCCATATTGCCAGAGCCATGTGAAGTGGGACTGTGGGAGTACGGAATTTACTTGAGTGGTCCAAACTTTCTATACACAGGAGATAGACAAAAATAGACATGCTACTTACTCCGACATAAAAATAAAAATAAATAGATAACTAATAAATAAATAAATACATCCGTATGCAAAGTTGCAAACGGATGTGGAGACTAGAAAAAGTTTTAGTTTCTAAATTGGCAATTCTGGATAGGAATTCAATACTTTTGCGGTTTTGCCAGATTCTGCATAGTATCAATTTGTGTGGTTGTGGTTTATGGTCTCTATTTGGTGTGTTAAAATAGTGTCACTTTTCCAGGAACAATTTTGTGAAATAGAACTATGATCCAAAGGGAATAAAGCTCAAGTACCTGATTAAGAAAAGGAACATTTGCTTCTTAAAGAAGGGGATCAATAAAGATAGGTTTGTATGACGGTGTGTAATGTTACATCTGTCCCCTAGCTTTTTTATACTCAAAATTATTATACCAAAATTTGTACAGTTTAAATCTTGGGTTTACATCAGGCAAAAGAAAATAGATATTTTGTCTCTTTCAAGGCACAACAAATTCAAAGAAAAAAAAAAACAGGAAGATATGTCAACTACATTGTCATAGTTATAAATTAAACTATTGTCATAGTTATCTTCTGAAGTTCTGAAAAAGACATCCTATTGAATTATTGAATTAAATGCTTTTTATAAATTAAACTATTGTGTATGATTCCTATGTGGCTGTGTCCACCTCACCTATTAAATATTATGAACAATTATTGAATGTAAGCTTTTACGCTAATTGCGACGTCGGACTTGTTTCTACCCGCCGGATTAGTTTCTGGGATTTTTATGTTGTAAGAACTTTAATAGTGCTATTTATTGATGTTGTTTCTCAACTTACAAAATGCATGACAAGCTCTGTGAAAGTGCGCGATGAAACTTATTATGAATTTTTATAGGATAAATTGACAGTAACTTATTTTTGATAAGTTTAACAATACATACAAGTCAAGTTTAAAAATATTGAAAATTACAAAATGAATGGAAAAAAAAAACGCCGTTAAAGAGCAATCCGTGCTTACCATAAAAAAAAATATTGAAATATATTGTTGAATATATAGATAATGTACCAATCAAATTTTAACGAACAATAAAGTACCAATCAAATTGCACTGAATTCTTTTTTTTTATAATAAGCATAATAATAGCACTATAAATATTATACCAAAATTAAGTAATTTTAACAAAAATTAATTTATTATTTTTACTTATTAAATAATTGTCAAATAATCACTTTAACATTAGAGATACCAAACTAGAATATTAAACTAAACCTAACATTAGAAATACCAAACATCATATTAAACTAAAACTTACAAATAGTGCTGGCCTGGATTTGAATTCTGTCGTGGTTTTCTATCAAAATGACAGCGAAATGTCAACAAAACTGGGAGGAAAAAGAAAGGAGCATCATGTAAAATGGTCTCTTAATTTGATGCAATCTCAATTTGGGATCTTGCTCTTTTATGCCCAGACGTGACAGATCAAAGCTACCCATCCTCTGCAGATTGATTCCACTGGTTTCTGATAGTTCAACAGAGTTTGCTAGATTCAAAATATCAAATTATCAAAGGATCAAAACATCTTTGGCAGGAAGAGCACGTTAGTGAAAAAGAGTAGGGACATGCCACATCAACAAATGACCACAATAACTCATTGGTTCTTTTTTTTTCGTTTTTTTTTTTTTTTTTTTTTTTTGCACGAGTATATGTAAGAATTATTTATGGACGAGTAATTTAAGTACTTTCTGGTGACAAAAATCGTATTCCAAAGACGAGTAAGGAAATCAAAATGGGTCGTACTCATTCCATGCAATCAACGAAATAAGATTAATACGTAGTCCTTACTTCTTAAAAAAAAAAAAAAAAATCTAGTCTAGTGTTTAAAAAACTCAAACATTTTTTCCATATCATGTTTGGATCATCAAATCTATATCTAAAATTACTAACGAGAATACCATGATTCTGTCATGGTATGTATATTGTATAATTATTTTGTGAAGTAACTCAAATTTGAGAAAAAATTGAGTTTCATTATCGTTTTAGTTTTTAAAGCATTGTCAAATTTTAGAAGATAGAGGTAATAATAAAAACAATAAAGATAAAGGCCGAACATAAATCTGATTTTTGTAAAGTTGTAGATATATATATTGTAACAACAAGAAAAAAAAAAAATCGAATTTCAAGGGTCAAACGGGCTAATTGTGAGAAATTAAAGTACCTCATGGTAATTCTCAGGAGTACCAAACGATATGGATCCAATAAATCGGTTCAACGGCTACATAAGGGCCCACTTGAAAGTTACGTTACAAAAGTAAATAATTAAATTAAAATTTCTTAATATCAATTTTAGTTCCTCTCCTCCGTGTAGTTAGTTGCAGATATTTCCGAGTTAGATAGCATTTAGTTCTTAAAAAAAAAAGAAGTAAAAGTAAAGAGCAAGATGCCATAGAATGATTTGGTGTAGCCGATCATTAAATGTCTTAAATAAAAATAGAAATGGTTCTCTTGGTAGCCTCTATCAAGTTCTCTAAAAAAAAAAAATTAGAAATGGTCACAACACTTGATTTCTGCAAGTTCTACAAGGAGATTTCTGCTTTACGAGCTTGATCAAAGATATATCAAAGAGAGATTGCTGCAACATGATACCGATACCATTTTATAAAATGGCAAGTTTAGAGTGACATATATCTAATTTTTACTATTGTAAAAAATTAATGTAATAAAATAAATTTCAACTATTTTATAATTGCAAAATATAATTAGCAATTTAAAAATGATATTTTTCAAATTGATAATTATCATAGTAGCATATATCTAATTATTCAAAATAATAACTGTGAAAAACAACGGCATCAAATAAACATTAGAAGTTACACAATTTAGTCACTATATAAATTCTCTCTAAAATGGAGATAATATTTCTGTTTTGCTCGAGTTTTAAGATGAAAAAAATATAGTCCTCACAAAGGCAGATTTATTACATATCTAATTAACTAATTTTTAACTGCGCTAATCAATTGCATTAAGATGACATCACGGTTCACCTTTGCTTCAAATCGAAGAGATCCACGTACACTCGCTAGCTACTATCGTCATTTGATCGTAAATAGGAATTTAGATTAAAAACTTATTAAATTAATATACACATATAAGAGTGCGCGCTTGAATATACCGGCACGTCTCCATATCTGGTTGTCCAACATTATGAGACAAGGCGTCAATCAAGATTCAAGAGCATGCACCAACGGTTGCTTCTTCACCTCACTGACAAGTTGGGCCATTCCATCTGACTCTCCATTTGTCTGTCCAATGAGGCACTTTCATCCCAACTTTTTAGTGAGTTATATTTGTGTATCTAAACAAAACTGTGGGGGAGAAACCATTGCCGCTTGAAAAGTAAAATCGTAAACCGGGACAAATTATTGTGAAATAGACCAAGCGTTATGGTAATGTCCAAACCGTTGTTGCGAAAAGGGATTGCTATAGAACGAGAGAACAAAATAGTTATATGATATTTATAACAAAAATCGAATATTTTGTCTTCAAATTCAAAATTTTTAATTTAATGAGTTAGAATTGTTTTAAATGCAAGATGGGATTTTTGAGTTCATGTATGAGTATTTGTATATTTATCTATATAATAATATTTCTGACAAAAAAATTATATGACGTAAATAGTATTTGATTATGCACAATGATAAATTATAAAGTTAATTTTTTCAAATAACTTATGGGCATCAGAGCTAATTTAAAAAAAAAAGAAAAAGAAAATGCAACCAACATATTACTATGGAAATTATAGAATTAAAGTGTATATTGCGTCAATTTGTAAATGTTAAAGAATAGATTATGTAATTGCTATTTTTATTTGAGGCAATTAGATAGTTCACACAAGTTTTATCCAAATGGCAAAAAAAAAAAAAAAAAAAAAAATTCTTGTAGTCTTCATTAATATAATTATTGTTAACAACGGTCTCAAAGTATTTTTTTTTTCTTTTTATGAATGTGCAATCTTTATAGAATTAGCTCTTTAGCAATGTTTATTTTCTCTATATATTATACATTAAATATTTAACAAGAATAGTTGACAAGTGGTGTATTGTTGTATACGTGTCTTTTAAACACGTATCTTATCTTATTTACGTTACGGAAGTTACATTATCGCCGGTTATGGTTGCCAGCAAGTAATTGTTTGTTCTACGTTTATTGTTTACATCCTTTAGAAATGTCATTGAATTAAAAATAAAAAACTATGCAATTTTATTTAGTTACAACCACAAATCTTTATTTTTAAGCATGATTAATAAATATTACCAGAAAAATCTTATGGTAATGATTTTTGCTTTCAAGAAAATATTTGAAATTAAGCATTTACGGTTGAAATATATAGAAGAATAAATTACATCTTTAAAAATATGTCATATTTTTAGACACACCTCTATGTTAGAATCTTTATATGCAACACTTTAAGGAGAGACTCTTATACACATATATTTAATATTTGATAATGATGAATTTTGTGGATGTGTACTATAAATAAAATGTGGTTTTCTATTTATGCGCGTGTAAATTAAAAAAATAAAAGAATATATTTCATTTCTAAACATGTTGTCTTGTATATCTGTGATATCTAATCTAAATGGTCATATGATAACGTTTATTTTGGTAATATTCACATAAGTATCATTTCCAAAAGAAATATTATATTAACTATACAGTCCATAATCGAAATATGCATTTATTGTTTTTAATTTTTACTTATACAATAATTTAGATATAATTCTGTAACGTGTCACACTGATGAACACCAAGTGTCATACTTCTTGCAAGCCCAAGCATACCTAGGTGGATTCATTTATTATTAGACCGAATTTAAGTAGGTCAGTCTAGAAAGATTATTACAGCCAGCGGTTTTGTAGACCGAAGACTTGGAGCGCGCAGAAAAAGAGGGAGGAAAGAAATTTTCTGGGAAGCTCCAGATCTTATGTGAACCATCTCTACAATCCATGTCAAAACTTCACTATTATCGGGTCCCACAGTCATTTCTACCCTTCAAATTTACTCCTTGTAACTGGGACCCACCAATAAGTACCTATAGGCACGCCTATATCCTCTCGGCAACACGCAGAGAATTTTACTATAATAGTGGAAGGCAGTGGGAGAGAGAAATCCGCTGGGGCCCACAGAAATGAAGAGGTGGGACCCACAATTTTGGATATATAAGGAGGGTGAGTGTAAGTGCTCAAATCACCAATTCGTTCCAACTCCGTTTTCTTACCACCTCTTTTGTTATCTTGCGTTTCCTCTGTTTCCCATTTTCTTCAAGGTAATAATGCTTATATTGCTATATATATACATCTGTAATAGTGGTTGTAGTTGTGTATTTTTCCATTCTTTTTAAATTCTTTACTGGAGAAGAGATAAGTGAGTCAAGTGACCCTGTCACTCTGTTTTGGGTTTTAAGGAATTATGAAAGTTTTTAGTTGGGAGGAGAACCGATAGGTGCTCTTCCCTAACAAAAGCATGCACAGATCTTGGATTTTGGTATTGACGACAGTGGTTAGAAACCATGCGAGGGTTTAGCATGGGTTTAGAGAAGTTGAGACTAGAGAGTAGAGACTCTTGATCCGAGTTTGGACTGTACAGAGAAGAAGTAAAAGAGGATATAAAATTTTGCTCAATTTGCACTTTAGATCCGTGTAAAATTAACGAGTAATAAAACTTTTGATTAAGCTTGATTTTTCTCTTAATTTCTTAACGATTTTTTGGGTGGGAAATTGCAAACTGTTGCCAGCTTTGCAATCCTTACACTGAACTAGAGCCACTGTTTATCTCTTCCAGATCTTGGTTTCTCACGGTGTATAATTACGCCAGTGTGTGTGTGTTGGGAGTGAGGTTTTTAACAGTATCCCTCTCTCTCTCTTTCACACACACACACATAAACTCTTTCTCTCACTAGATCTGGCTCAAAAGCTGGTGGGTTTACTTCCTCAACAGCTTTCGGAGAAAAAGAGTCTGACAGCATCTTGCTTTTGTCACCCTTTGGAGAAAATAGACAGTTTTAACCATTAGAGTATTTTTACCCGTTGAGAACTCCAGTTTTCATCTCTATACAATTGTACCGTGTTTGAGTCGTTTCTGCAAGACTCCTGGTTTTTAGTAGATTTTTTTACAGGAAAACCAGAATAGAAATTTAGGTAGATTAGAAATTTAGGTACAGGATTAAATTCTTTTTTATACATATTGTTGGTGACACATAAATTTCTCTTTGCTCTGTTCATGTCATGGAAGCAGAGAATTTGGGATTTGACTCTTGGGGTTATAATATACTTAGTAAAATATTGTTTCTAGAATAGAATTTTAAATTGTAATATTAAAATTTTTCTTGCAATCTGAGAAATCCTATATTAGTACAGTTTAGATCTAGTGATTTGGAGTTTGGGTTACTTGTCTTTAATCTTGTGCAGTACATCTTGAAATAATATGAGGCTATATTATATATGTTGTACATTTACAAAATAGAAATATCTACTTTTCTTTGGCAACCAGCTTAACAATTTGCAAACTCTGTTTTGCTGTTGCTACAGATTAAGGGTTTTGGGAGGGTTTATTGTCATCTCAATCATACAAAATAGCTTGATTTATGCTTATTTTTTAACAAATTTTTTTTTTCAGTAATAAGAAATGGGAGAATCCTCCGAGCGTGGGTTGACCCGTCTACACAGTATAAGGGAGCGAATTGGTGATTCCCTCTCTGCTCACCCAAATGAGCTAATTGCACTTTTCTCAAGGTATTGCAACTTATCTGCAATTCTCTTTTGCATACTGCTCTCAAAACTTGCACTGTCATGACTCATGATATTATGTCTTTCGATAATCATTTATTATCATCTGTGAACAAGCTGCAAGGGATGTTGAAAAATATACGGGATTTTTAGTATTAGGGCTTGATTCTTCCAAATTCCAGTACTGCATCAAACCATGATTAGTCAAGAGTATACAGTTGAAATTATCAAATCTGGTTGTAGTGACATTTACTCTTTTACCACCTTGGATAGGTTTGTTAAACAAGGAAAGGGGATGCTGCAACCACATCAGATCATAGCTGAGTACAACACTGCAATTCCTGAGGCAGATCGTGCGAAGCTTAAGGACAGCGCCTTTGATGATGTTCTTCGGGCTGCTCAGGTTGATTTCTTCAGGCACAAAATTTATGCATAGGATTTTGTTACATTTTTTGGGACAGAGGTGGTAAATAAGGCAAATACTTTAAAATTTCTCAGCTGACCACATTTTTATAACGACTTTTTCCGCCACATTTTTTGGGTTTTTCAGCAGGTAAACTTGCACAATGAAAAAGTATTGGAAAGACAAGTTAGTTAGTTTGCCTGCTGACAGATAATTCTATAAATGTTATTGCTTTCTTAAACAATCTGTTTCATTCTGAAATTTAGGAGGCAATTGTGCTCCCTCCATGGGTTGCACTTGCGATTCGGCCGAGGCCAGGAGTGTGGGAGTATGTCAGAGTGAATGTCAATGAACTTGGCGCCGAAGAACTATCTGTGCCTGAATACCTGCAATTCAAGGAACAACTTACTGAGGAAAAGTAAGTATCTGTCAATGTGCTTAATACTACTGTTAAAATTGTTGTAGTAGTATGCACAACATAGCAATTAGCAACCAAACACTTCATAAACCTTATCCTATTTGTTATTAACCAATTATCAGTCCGTTTACATTAAAAAGAACTAGTTGTAATCCATGATTTTAGTTTGGTTTTGGACATTATTGCTTCTATCCAGATCCTGATTAAGAGATCTGGTATGTTAAGTGTTAAATTAGCTTATTGGATCAGAATCAAGTTGATCTCTATTCCTTTCTAACTAGTGACTACAACTTGAATTCGACGTTTGCATGTGTCGGAAGACCTTAGTTCCTAAATGATGTTGTGATTAGTCTTAACTAATAACGAACTATGTGCTACCAATGTTTCAGCAAGGAAAACAACTTCGTGTTGGAGCTCGATTTTGAGCCATTCAATGCATCCTTCCCACGCCCATCCCTTTCAAAATCAATCGGTAATGGTGTGCAGTTTCTCAATCGGCACCTTTCCTCTAAGCTCTTCCATGACAAGGAGAGTTTGTACCCTTTGCTCAACTTCCTCCGCGCCCACAACTACAAGGGCATGGTAGCGTGCTTAGTCCTTTTTGTTTATTTAACCTTTTTTTTTAGAATACAAATTTGTACTATGATTATTTTTTGGGCCCTGATGCTATAAAATCCATGCAGACAATGATGTTGAACGACAGAATCCGCAGCCTCAGTGCACTCCAGGCTGCACTTAGGAAGGCTGAGGAGCATCTGGCGACTCTCCTGCCTGACACCCCCTACTCTGAATTCCAGCACAGGTTAGATACATTTTTTTTCAGAAAAAAATGATTCTTATTGCTGCGACTTTGTCTGAGGGTGTGCAACGGCAATGGAAAAAAAAATCTTTTAGGTTCCAAGAGCTTGGTTTGGAGAAGGGATGGGGTGACACTTCAACTCGCACCAAGGAGACCATTCACCTCTTATTGGATCTTATTGAGGCTCCTGATCCATCAACCCTTGAAAAGTTCCTTGGTACAATTCCTATGGTGTTTAACGTTGTTATCCTCTCTCCCCATGGGTACTTCGCCCAGGCTAATGTCTTGGGATATCCTGACACTGGTGGTCAGGTAAAGTAGGATCAATCAAACATTACCAATTTTCCTTCTACTGCTGTTTTTTTTTGTGGTTTAAATCGGGTGTGTTTTTTTAGGTTGTGTACATTTTGGATCAAGTCCGCGCCATGGAGAATGAGATGTTGCTGAGAATCAAGCAGCAGGGTCTCAACATCACACCCCGTATTCTTATTGTAAGTTCGATGCTTAACATTATCATATAAAGAATACCTTTTGAAACTTGAGATATTGAAATCTGCTGAATGGTTCAATAGTGTGCACAAAGGTTAATACATCTTTGGATACTCTTCTATATGGTATTGCCAACCTTATTGAAATTATAAAAAAAAAATAGAATTGATGTCAAATTGCAATATGAATATGTTAAGACCAAACCTTCAGCAGATGGACATTAAGAAATGAGTTAAAACATCCTACATTAGAAAAGAAATAACTCAGAAATGTTCGAGTTAATAGATATTTTTGTTAATAAAAGATAACTGCACATGTTATAACTAATTTTAACTACACATCCTGTATTGTTACAGGTCACAAGACTGCTACCAGATGCCCATGGCACTACATGCGGCCAGCGTCTAGAAAAGGTGCTAGGCACTGAGCACACCCACATCCTTCGTGTGCCATTTAGAACCGAGAATGGAATTGTTCGCAAGTGGATCTCTCGTTTTGAAGTGTGGCCTTACCTTGAGACCTATGCTGAGGTAATGTTGATTCTTCTGACTCAAAACTTTTGGTACATCCTGTGAATTTGATTCTGCAATGTGTTCAATGGTAGCATGTATGTCACGATGGTACCAATCTGCTGCTGAAATTTACCAGTAGTTTCATTCGTTGCAGAAGATCTGCTTTTAATTTATTCTTTTAATGTTTGATGAGGTACATGCTTTCAACTGTTGATATGCAAAACAAATTTTTGTTGCAGTGGGTATAATCCCCACTAAGATTTTGATTATGTAGAATGTACGTTGATTATATGAAATACTAACAAGTTTTTCATATGACTATCAGGATGTTGCTCATGAGATTGCGGGAGAGATGCAGGCCATCCCCGACCTCATCATTGGAAATTACAGTGATGGAAATCTTGTTGCTTCACTGCTCGCACACAAGCTTGGTGTGACCACGGTTAGATTTGTCTTTCAACATTAATTATTGAATACCACTTTAAATGACAATATTGCTGTGAACCTGTGAACCAAGGGCAGATTTGTCATTTCTTCTTTTAAACTATAATATGTTCTTACATTTTTTAAGTAAAATTATTCTGTTCTTGCTTCTGTAGTGCACGATTGCCCATGCACTTGAGAAAACCAAGTACCCGAACTCAGACCTCTACTGGAAGAAACTGGAAGACCACTATCACTTCTCATGCCAGTTCACTGCTGATCTCATCGCCATGAACCATGCTGATTTCATTATCACTTCCACTTTCCAAGAAATCGCTGGCAGGTGTGATTCAATTGGTTCCTTTTTTTATTTTTAATTTACCTTCTTTGTCCATGCACACAAGCATTTAACACCTATATTTATAAATTCTGTACGGGCCTATGTGTTATTTCTTGCTGTATATTAGTATTTTTTTTTTTTTCCTTTGCCCCCTCTTCTTATTATGTTTTTATGTCTATCATATCATGCCTAAGCTCTTGTTGCTGTTTTCTAATGCTTTAGCAAGGATACAGTGGGCCAGTACGAGTCTCACATGGCATTCACCATGCCAGGTCTATATCGGGTCGTACATGGAATTGACGTTTTTGATCCCAAGTTTAACATTGTGTCTCCTGGTGCTGACATGTCAATCTACTTCCCATATACTGAGACAAGCAAGCGTCTCACCTCTCTTCACCCTGAGATTGAGGAGCTTCTGTACAGCTCTGTTGAGAATGATGAGCACAAGTAAGAGGGATCATCTCAATTCTTTTCTTTATATTTTAGTTTTATTTTGTTTTGAAAAGCAATATAATGAAAAATGTGTGAGAATAATGTTTACGCAATGCTTCTTCATAGATTTTAATCTGTTCTATATGGGAAAAAAAAATTACTTAAAAGAGAGCAACATCAACATTTCAATTAATTTGAGTTTGTTTTTTTTTAAAAAAAATTCTTCTCTATGGCCTTACTAAACATCATATAATAACAGCAGATATTCTTGAATTTGAAAATCTTGTCCCTTTTTGTTTGCCTCTTTTTACATGTTTTAATTTCCACATAATAAAAAAATTAACTTTGCCTTATTTAGTTCCTGACTTTTATCATTTCTTTAAAACAATTACAGGTTGTTTCTGAAATGATCGTTGTTCATATGCTACTGCTCTTTTTGTAGGTTTGTGCTCAAGGACAAGAACAAGCCGATAATCTTCTCCATGGCAAGGCTTGACAAGGTGAAAAACCTTACTGGGTTGGTGGAGTTCTACGGTCGTAACCCACGACTGAGGGAGCTGGTCAACCTGGTTATTGTGTGTGGTGACCATGGGAAGGAGTCAAAGGACAAGGAAGAGCAAGCTGAGTTCAAGAAGATGTATGACTTGATTGAGCAGCACAACCTCAGTGGCCATATCCGTTGGATCTCTGCTCAGATGAACCGAGTGCGCAATGGCGAGCTCTATCGTTATATCTGCGATACCAGGGGTGCTTTCGTCCAGGTAAATTATTAGAAATTTGAAATTACTTAATATATGTTGCGGCCAGTTCAGTCATCTGCTATTTCATTGATGTAGGTGATATAAAATAAAACTAAAGATTTCATTTTTGTAGTTTTTCATTGCATTATCAGCATGTGTGCTTGCGTGTTTCAAGATTATCTTGGTTTGCTAGAAACTGAGTTTTGTCTGTTTGATTATACACAGCCTGCTATGTATGAGGCATTTGGTCTGACAGTGGTTGAATCGATGTCATGCGGACTGCCGACATTCGCAACCCAATATGGAGGCCCAGCCGAAATCATTGTGCATGGAGTGTCAGGCTTCCACATTGACCCATACCAGGGTGACAAGGCTGCTGAGCTGCTTGTCGATTTCTTCGAGAAGTGCAAGGTCGATCCCACCTACTGGACCAAGATATCTGAGGGTGGTCTCAGGCGTATTGAAGAGAAGTATGCTTTCTTTTCAATATCATTTTGATTATTGCCTTCGTTGTTTTGACCTTGCAAATTAAACTTGCTTATTTTATTCATATTCGCAACCACAACATAATAATCTTTGGTATTTATTATCCTTCTTTCCATACAGTGTTTTTTTAGATTTGTTCTTAACATTTGTGCTTCTATATTTATCAGGTACACCTGGAAGCTGTACTCTGAGAGGTTGATGACGCTTGCAGGTGTATATGGTTTCTGGAAGTATGTATCTAACCTTGACAGACGTGAGACCCGGCGCTACCTTGAGATGTTCTATGCTCTCAAATACCGCAATTTGGTATGTACAAAAATATCTTCTAACTGACAACTTTATCAGGCTTTTGCCTTATTTTCTTCATCAGGAACTGACTGTTTTAATTGTTTATGCACAGGCTAAGTCGGTTCCTTTGGCAATTGAGGGGGATGCTGCATCTGGTGGATCAAAATGAGTTTGGGAGGAAGAAGACCATTTGCGTGCTTCTTATTCTAAATTTGCATTCTGAGGTGATATAGAGAGAGTGAGAAGGTTTGCTTCTCTATGCAGTTAGGTTTGGATGGATGTGTGGCGGGTGTGCCCAGTTTGCAGGGAAATTCAGGACATTTGATGGTGTGTTGTGCTTTTCCTGTTTGGATGCTATGGATAAGGCCTTTGTGCCAGTTGATTAATAAATTTTAGCATCTTATTCAAGTTCTTGTTTCTTCTCAGTTTTTGTTGATGTGATGCTAGGACATATTTCTCAAAAGAAAATACCAATGGAGAACAAAAAAGTGAGGAACTAAATACTGTACAAAATGGAGAGCTTTGCATGCCTGAAGTGTACTAAAATGCAGATGCGCTAATCGTAATATGTAAATATAGCAAATTAATTTTGAAAAAAATACTCAATATTCAGTAATGAGGTTCAGGTAAAGTATGGAGGTTGTACTTTCCAAAAACTAAATTATCCTCTGATTTCAGAAAATTTTCATTTATACTTACAGTTTATCTTTGCCTGAATTGACCGGCATCATTTTTATATGGTAATTGCTTTCCGCAATCCAGCGGAAAGCCATCCGCGCCATAGACTCAGCGTTCTGTTGCTTTCTTTATTTCTCCGCACCCGACCGATCAAACTCGAGCTCCTTCTGATCCGAGCGCAAGTCTCCCCTTCCTTCTCTCGCTCTTCCCTTCCTCCGCGCAAGTCTACCCTCCCTTCGTGAGTTTCTCCTCTCTCGCTTCCTATTCTGCTCTTAATTTTTTTTCTTCTTTTTCCTTTCTTCCATGCTATCTTGTATCTCATTTCTATTTGTTTTTTTCCCTTTCTCGCTGGCCCTTTCTTTTTGTTTACTGTCTTTTATCTCATGTTATATATGTTTAATTTACTTGTTATATATGTTCAAATAATTGATAATATCTGTTCAATTTATTTATTTTTATGTTCATTTCTATGAGTTCACGGTGTTTGTTATATATGTTCAATTTATTAGTTATATCTGTTCAATTTATTTGTTTTTATGTTCATTTTATGAGTTTCAATAGTGTTTGTTATATATGTTATATGTATTGTTGTATCTGTTCAATTTAATGATATGTTTGTTCATTTTATTTGTCATATCTGTTCAATTTATTTTTTATGTCTTATATTTTTTTGCTAAAGTATACTTTATTTGTTGTATATGTTCAATTTATTTCTTTTTTCAGTTCAATTTATTTGTATTATTTTTTCATTTTGTTGATGTATTTATGTTCACTTTTATCTTTTGTCTGGATCCACGTTGTTTGTTATATTTGTTCAATTAGTTGTTATATCTGTTCAGGTTATTGAGAATATCTGTTCATGTTTTTTCTTTATTTAACTAATATTTATCTCTTTGTTTTTGTTGTTTGTAAGTGTTCACTTTGTTACTGTAAGTGGTAGGCTTGAAAAAAATTAACGGGTTCAAGTGGTACTAATTTTTTGTCAGAGAGAGAAAGGAAAACGAAAAAATTCATTGGAGAGGGGAGAGGAGAGGGGGAAGGAGTAGAGAGATGGAAGAGAAGGAAAGGGGAGAGAGCGCGCGGAAAAAAAAAAGGACGGAAAGGGGAGAGAGCGCGTGAGGGATGCCTCATCCAGACGCGTGGAAAAAAAAGCGAAAGTCGGAAGAGGGGAGAGTTAGATGGCGCGGATGGCTTTTGGTTGGATGACGGTTATCATCCCCGTTTTTATATATGGGGGGTACTAATGGATGTGAGGTGTGATTCTTATATTTATCAGTGGGCTATTCGATTTGTTTATCGAGCCTTTCGTTTTCAGGCCCAAAGGCTAGCATGCCCTTTTCACTGAAATAATTATATTCGCCCATTTTTTTGTTTCTTATTAATATTTAGGAATGCAGGTTAACCAAGCCGAATAGAAGTGCATATTATTTTTCCCATTTTTCAAATTTAGATCCATGAAGCGAATAATGTAGTGTTCATATTATTTAAATATGAAATTATTTAGGTGTAAGAATGGTTAGCTCAGTATGGAAGAGTAAATAAGCATGATAAGGTTTCCCGATGCTTTGTACAAAAGAAAATTGAAGCAATTTTCTGTACTTAATTTTCAAGTTGTTGCAGAAATTGAAGGAAATGTTAGTTCCAAGAGGATAACTGAAAAAGTTTACATATAGAAATCCTGTGGCTGTTTTGTGAATAAGCTAGGAAAATGGTTCCACATATAAAACCTTGATTGGATCCTGATATGACTGTATGTAAATACACATATATCAAATGTACCTGTGCACTGAAGTGGCTGCAGAATGTCCAATTTGAGTTGAAACGAAAGGGAAACTAGTTCCAAAATAAAAAGAAAGGAAGAGCTTTATTTGTACTTTGATGATTATATATTATTTTGATTGGTTCAAGAAATATCATGACGAGTCAACTGAGATCAAAGAAGCAATAGAATGCTAAAAGTCTATCTACATATAATATACTTTTTTTTTTCTGACAAAATATTGCAAAAATATGTTACAATTTAAAACAATCATTAATTATTCTATCCTGAATTTCGTCCCATCCTCTAATATACTTTCTTGCTTCGTCTTTATGAGTATATTCATCTGATTCTGATTAAATTATCAAGTCTAAGTAGCCAATAATGCAAACTCATTTTCTACAGTACGTAGAATTTCCTTGGAGCTATGCATTTTATTGTCTCGTCAATGTGTTGAACCAACAGTTCAGTACTTCTACCTGCATGCAGAAAGATATTTTTCATGGGAGATAGATAAGTGTTGCTCTCTTTCACAAATTCCACATCAAATTTTGATTTTGTACAGTTCAAATTTATCAAACTTCATCAGATCACTCTGTTATTTATCTGTCAACAACTTGTAACAACTTTTATATAAAAATCCACATCAGCAATATGGTTTACTTCATCAAAAAGAGTCTCCATCAATTAAACAGATTACTCAACATTGGCACGCAGTTATCTTTATATATAAATCAAAGCGGCAATAGAGCGGTTCAATCGAGAAAAATAGAAACAATTGATTGCCAAACCCAATTGATCGACTAACAAATCTGACTGCGAACCCAACAGTATTATTTGTTCAGGTCGTACTCTTTAATCAAAACTCTGATTTTGATTACCTTAGGAGTCTACAAACTAGACTAAACAAGGGTCAAGGGTTCATTTGGTACAATATTTTTTCCCCTCATTTGGACACTAAAATAAAAATTGTGTGGTTTCTAAAAATTGACTGATGTTCATGAATTGTAAGTTTGTAACTACACTGTGAAATTTAGTCCTCGAACAGTAGTTATTTTATTATTTTCAGCTTCTCTACCCGAACAGTGAATTTTAAAAGTTTCAAACTATACAAATATCTAGACTAATTATCTTTGTGATGCATAATATATTGTATTATTGTTTATTAAATCTTAACTGAATGTCCAGAGAAAATTCACAAAGTTTTCAAAATCAGTTGATGTCGTACACTACAACTACTTCATAATAAAGTAGGAGCATCTATTTTTTTTTTCCTCTAACCAAATAATAAATATTGAAATGCATAGATTTTATGAACATCTAGATTCAAGAATCTTCCGACAATACAATTTTGTTTCTCAGCTAATCATTAAAAGAACTTATTAACATTTTAAAAAAATTACTGATTTTTTATGATTTTTTTCTGCAAACTTAATGCAACTATTGAATCGAAAGAAAGATATGGTTAATATCTAGAATTAATAATCGTACCGGTAGTGCAAATTTTCTTAGTTTTATGCCAAGATAAACTTTTTTTAAAAGGTTTTTGAAAATTTGAATTAATTTTCTATGATTTCTTACGCAACATAATTATAATGCACATAATTCAGTCAATTTTAAGAACCTTTCCAAAAAAGTTCTTTTGACGTAAAACTGAGAAAAAATTGTACTACAGAAAGATCGTTAACTCCGGTGCTAAATGCTGAAGGTTCAAACCGAAGAGAGAGAGAAATAGAAGGCTAGAAATTTTTGCATAAAGGCATCAGTTGACATCTTATGAAAAAAAAAAAAAAAATAGAGGAATAATTAGTTGATTTCTAGAGGTTACCAATTAGCGCACATGTTAAAAGTATAGAGGGAAGAACAAGCATCTGAAGCGTACACGTGTTGAAATGGTAAAAAAATCCCAAAGTTAAATTAGAATCAAAGAAAGCTGGTAAGTGGTAATTACTTGGAGATTTCCAGACTTTTATTATGGTTTCCATGTTTAGAATATTAACAAGTGATGGTAATTTCGACCTAAACCTTTTAGACCCACCAACCCACTATGCAAAGCTAACAAATCATATTCAGTCGATGTACGCAACTTACTAACGGTTATTTTATGTGATAGTCTTATTTGGAGGTTGGAAAAAGAAAGTATGTAAATAAAATGTTGGCTGATCAGGTCATGCAAATACCCCACCTATATATTTCCTAACCAACATGCAACTAGCATGTTTTTAATTCAAATATGAAAATCATAATTAAATCGATATTTGTTTTAAAAAAAGATCATTCAATGAACCATACGACTTTCGGATAAGAATGACATATGTAGTACAATTTTTATTAATTATAAGTGGATTTGTATTGATTGCGCTCCTTTAATCTCTCCTTTAGGTGCTTGGGTTGTTTGAAGCTCATTCCATGTGGCAAGAAACTATTCGAGGTAACATAAACTTGATCGAAAACCAATCGCCCCGAGATATGACATATATTACGGTCAATTGAAATATATATTTTTTCATTTTTATTACCTTAATTGAGAGATTTGACTTTATTTTATTTATTAATAAGTAATAATTTATGATCATCTTGTCTGAAGGAGCACTCTGTTGTGGTGGTACAAGTATCGTGATTTTAATTTGACAAGTGTCAAATTTCAAATTCAAATTACGAACTTCTTGTTCAGGTTCATCTTTTCTAAAGAGTATTTTATTGCGAATTATGTTGTGAATCGAGATCAATTCTAACTTGAAATTAGTGTTAATTCATATCTTAGATGAATAGCAAAACAATGGTATGTGGAATGCTATTTGATTACAAAAACACATTTTTCACAAGACATTCGAGTTCATCATATTTAGATTGTCAAATAAAATAAAGCGCTTCTGCCTATCGTGGTATATTGTGCAAGACAAATCGAAGACTAAACACTTACTAAAAAGAAGGGAAACCCCATAATCAAAGGTATTAATACTCTCGAAGGATTCGGACTTCTATCTTTTTTTTCTTACATTTTGTAATCTTACAATAAAAGAAAAGTTCTGACAAGTCAACTCATGTCGTGTAACAACATATATGGTTATAAAATGCTTTCGTGTTTATTTTCTGATGATGATTAACGTTCCTGAGTTTCTCTCTATACATAAATGGCTTCATAACGGGCGCTATAGGAGACATATTGATTCTCCAATTCACTGCCTCCAGATCCATTTGAGGCATCCGATGAATAAAACAAAGTAAAGGCTGTTAAATTTGATTGGTTTGCTACTAGTTGGCTAGTTGCCATTTTTAAAGCAGGGGTGTGGGCCTCTAAATTGGTGCTAAATCAAAGAATCTGCAATAGTTTAGACCACCATTTTACATAACTATATTATATTCACAGTGGATGAGTTGCTTGCAACTACCAACGAATGCTAAAATACAACATAAATTTGTAAGCATATTCTTAATGCGTTCATGAAGCGTCAAAATCATTAAGAACCACGAGATGCATGATAATATAATGAACCAAAAAGAAATTTAATGGTTTGAGCTAAATTAATAAATTATTGGCTTCTAAGTAAAGATGCTTTATGATTGAGTCCACAAATTAAAAAAAAAATGTCTCGAAAAATTACTCAAACCGTTGATTTACGGAATAAAGTACACACTCATAAGCTGAAGTTCCTCACAAAAACAAACAAGCTGAAAGCAGTACATAATTTCCTGGTTTTTCTTTTCCATATGTCCTGTTAAAATAGAAGTAAAAAAAATAAAAAAGAAAAAGTTAGGTATAATATATAGTTAAGCGAGAAGAAATTTGCAACTATACAAGGGATAAATTTGATTGGCTATTAGACTGAAAAACCTTTCTTCAAAACCATAATTCTAGCATTTAGAAATTTCCTTTTTTCCCTAAGTTACTAATTCAAATATTAAAAAAAATGCAAATTAAATTCCGGTAATAGACTTTGTTGTCTTGTTATGAAATAAGAACAACAACGTTCCTCTTTGGAACTTCAAAAGGAAATTACTCCAATCTCTCCTATTCAGAACCAAATACTACTACAAAGAAAACCAAAATAAAAAAAAATGGGCAGTTGCACGCAACTTTATTTACAGAAAAACCAGCATAATACGACTCGACTCATCAGTAGAAGCTGGCCTGAACAGGCATATCATCAAAGCTCCAGAGATCAGCCAATTCGACTGCTTCCTGAACTGTCTCACCGCTGAGAATCCCGTCAATTGACTCGAACATGTTTCCATCAAAATTTGCGAAGTTCGGATAATTGAAATACTGATCAAAATCCTGCTCGTATGTCCCATTGAACTTCACCTCCATGTTCTCAGTTACAATTGCTCCACCCAATTCAGTTTTCTGCTTCTTGACAGGTAATGTGTAGTTGAAAAATTCGTCCTGGTCGATTTTAGGCAGGATGACAGACATGGTTTCAGGGGTTTTGATTTCTGATTCCCCTGAAAATGAGTTGCTTCCCTGGTCAGATGAGTTGGTAGTTACGGTTGGTTGAGTCAGAGAAAATGGAGCAAGGGGCTCAGATTTGTTTGGTATCATTTGTTCGTTGAAGGTAATGTCCGAGTTGCTAAACGACCTGGAAAGGTTGTACGAAATAATAAGAAATTATAAAATGAAAACTCAAAACATGTGCACCACTTTTCTATGGTAATATTCTTTCCTTTGTTGATTGTCTTTCTTTTTGTCTTTGATCCTAAGAGATAATAGATGGTCTATTGTGCAAGAATATTACTACCTGTTTTGTATTTTGATTGTATATGTGTAGCTTATTAAGAAAATGTTAGGAAAGAAATAGTCGCCAAACTGGATTAACAATTTCAAATTTGAATTTATTTATCAAATGCATAATGAATAGCATTGTTTCACTAATATGTTGAAAATCGAAAATAACAATTCTCACTATTCAAACTCTCCATCCAAACGCACTGAATACTCTACCTTGATCTTCTAAGCAAAAATGATAAAGAAAAAAAAAACTGTAATTTAGAATACCTTGTGGAGCTTGATTTGCGGGATGACGATTTGGTGAGGAATTTTGCACCACGGCGACGACTTGGATCAGGGAAGTTGACCTTGGCTTTGTTACCGCGGATGCGCCTGGCCTCTTCATCATAGGCACGTGCAGCCTCCTCGGCGGTGTTGAAGGTGCCAAGCCAGACCCGCACCCCCTTTTGCGGATCCCGTATTTCAGCTGCCCATTTCCCCCATGGCCTCTGCCTTATCCCTCTGTACTGGTTCTTCCTCTTCTTGCTGTTCTCTGACAGCTCTGTGGATCTCAAGCCAACTGACCCCTCTGCATCAGCAGAGGTTAGAGAAATTTAAACATGTAAATAAGGAGATATAGGAAGACCTGACATGAAAGAATATTTCAATTTCAACCCCGAAAAGAAAAGTGCTCAGATTTATTATTAAATTTTATGAACCTAGCAATTGTTTCATCAATTCTTCGTTTGTTCTAAAGTTCTAAACAAAGCATGATTTGAGATTGAATCCTTTTAATTTATTTTCACATGACAAGAAATTAAGAACAAAACAATTAGTTCTCACGAGTTATAAAAACTAATCAGAGAACCTGAGACAGCTAGCTACAAACCCTCATGCAGTTTGTCCCAGCATAAGAACTAGACATCTTTGTTTGTTTTCCAAAGATTCAGGAGAATCGTAAAATTTACATATAAACCCAATTAACAGAACTCACCTTTCAAAAAAGAGCTTTCGAACCCAAACTCCTCTTCTTCCTCTGGAAATTCTTCTTCAAACTCATCTTCAATATAAGAATACTCGAAATCATCAAACTCTTTGAAATCAGCCTCAAAGTCGTCATCTTCATAGTCAACCGTCTTACTCTTATTTCCCTTCTTGGAATTATTCTTCTTATTCCTTCCACTATTCTGATCAGGCCAGAGGTGCTCTGACGTGACATGGCGGGATGCCGGGGTGGGGATGAAGTCGGTGATGATCGCACCTCCACACATTCTCTCTGTCTTTCTCTCTTCCTTCTTTCTTTTTTATATCTTCAAAAGTTCATGCCTTGTGGCACTCTCTTTCTTTCTGTCCTTGGTAGTGATTAAACGGAGGTATATAAAGGGTGAGAGAATGTGGGAAGTAACTAGGAGTCTTAATTGAAAACTGCAAGGGGTGTTTTAGAATTAGTAAAACTTCTAAGGGGCTCCAAGAGAAAAAGGGTGGGACAGTAGCTGCGTAGCCATGCCCGCTTTGACCGTTGGTTTGTTCAAGTTGATATGCAAGTTGAGATAAAGAATCTTGAGGTTGTCCGAGTAAATTTTGGAGTCTTTCCCTGTATCATCTCTTCTGAGGGACAATTGAGGAATGGTCCTTATAACTTTAATTATTAGAGTTATATCTCTATAATAAAAGTAAACCGTCTGGACTCTGGAACATTGAAGTTTTAACGTGTATAATTTTCGGACGTGCTTCCTTTAAATTTTCTTCTCCGTCTCTGTCAGTCTTGAATTTCATAATCAGTGTCGTGTGTATGAACCACGCTATGAAGATGTGGGGCCACAGTTCAGTGACTTATTCTTATTATTATTTTGCTTATTCAAGCAAATATTTTATTCAAGTCGGATAGATAATTAAGGAGTATTTCATATAAAACAATTATGTTTCCACAAAAGTCACGTAATGGTGTTCTTCAACTAAAATACTATCTTTATCATCATTGTCTTCCACAGAACTCATACTTCCATATTTTCATATTATAAATATTTAGATGCGGAATCGGGAATCCTGAAAGGAAAAAAAAAAATAGAAAGAAAAGACTTATATATATGCACACAAATTTATTTAACATTTCTTTATTCTGAAGTTCGTATGCGGTGAAATTTAAATCTGCAAAACAGGTTCCTACATTCTGATAGCCGTCAGATTTAGATAGTATGAATCGGATCAAATATTATTTCATGCATGAAATACATTTGATTGTGATCCTTCATCTAAACTGATATAGAATATTTGATAAAGAAGCCGGAAATTTAAAGTTACCTATTTATTAAAATGTTTTTGTGCTTGAACTATGAATTAGCAAAATTTATTCTCTAGAATTAAAATTAAAGAAAATTTAAAACATCAAAGAACTGAACTTTCACAATATGATTTTGTTCAAAAATCACGGCCTTCCTTTCATAGTATGGAAATATTCCTTTATGAGATCACAAATTTCAGTTGAAAGCAATAATTAAGATTTTTTAGTAAACTTTAAAAGTACAATCGTATTTCTAAGACTAAGGAAATATTTCTAGAATTGGGTCTTTTATACTTTTTTTTTTTTAAAAAAAAATACATATGGTACTGACCCAAAAGTATTGATTAAGAAAATTTGTTTTTTTTTTATTTTAAAGCACAAAATATATCCCGCTTTAGCTTTTTTTTTTTTTTTTTTTGTTTTAGTTCACAATAAAGAGTTATCGAAACTCACCTTGCAAATTCTATTTACGTCTTGCTTTTTCTATTTTTTGAGTAATACAGCCCAGAAATTTTATTTTATTTTTTTCCCCTTCATGTCAAATTTAGTCTTTTATGCCAGACAATTTTTTTAATGACTTGTTTACAAGAGAATCGGGCAGATGTTCTCGTTAATGATGAGGTAACTAATTTCTCATTTAAATGGGACAAGCATGTTGTAGACAAGGCCGCTTAATAAGCAATTTCTCTTTTATTTTTTAATAATATAGTCAAAGTATAATCCACTTTAAAATGTTCCTTGTTTATATGTATTTCAAGATTCGAAAGTTTTTGTTTGCTAAAAGTGAGATGCATGATATGAAATGTGTATGTGATTAATATGACTGCATGATTTAATTCAATTAGTATGTGATGATTAAAGATTGGCTCTGTATTCCTCTTAAACCCGGTATAGTATAGCTCATTTTACAAATGGATATTTTAGCAGTTATTTGTAAAAAAAAAAAGAAATAGGGAAAAATATCTAGACAATTGCCTAGCTCAGGCGCTCACTGATAACATGGACTACAACCAATGAAGGTTGATCGTTGCCCGGTGAGCTCGCAATTGAGCAGGGCTGTTAACAAGTCGAGATCGAACGAGTTGACACTATCTTATTTTAGTTTGAATTTATATCAAGCCATGTTGAGCTTGAATTGAAATTCAATCGAGCTATCCTGCTCGAGCTAATTTGCACATGAATTAAATCCGAGATCTAAGCATGCTCAATTATCAATTTTTATACTTATTTCATATTATTTTAAATAATTCAAGTCCAAATGAATTAAGATTCATTATTTTATAGATAATATTTGTTCACAAACTTATATTTTATTGAAATTACAAATTAAAAAAATCGGAGTTAATATTTATAACGAGCTAGCTCATTTAACTCGAACAAGATGGCAAAAATGATTTCAAACTCAAATCGGAACTAATAATCTAAAGCTCAAATCAAATCAATAGAACTTGAACTAAAATTGAATTGACTTCAAGCGAGCTACGAGCTTCTTTTACAACCTTACAACGTACCGAGTCAACATCCAATCTTACACCTAGCCAAGTATATTAAAAAAAAAAAAAAAGTAAGAGAAAACAAATAATTAGCGAGTAAAAATTGACTTTCATTGTAAAACCGAAATAAAGAAAACATAAAAATCTATATATTCTACCAGACTTTATTCCAAAATTAAATTAAAAAGGGTAAATTAATATTTTTCATCTTTCATTCTACCTGCACTGCATAAATCACAATATATTCAATTTCTAGCTGCTGCACCAACAGGTCCAACACAGTCGAACAATCACAATGATAAGAAATGAACAAACGAAAAAACAATGCAAATTTGGCCTCATGACTCAAGTTGCAATTTGCATTGCACGTCACCCAACAGTGTCAGGCAGGTAACACAATTTCCATGACTCCAGTTCCAAGGCACTGGAGACGCCAGAACCAGTTGTAAGTACTGCGAAGCAGCTGTAATACAAAGGGAGAAGATCGATTCAATCGACTCTATAGTCTTTTCCATTTTGGCCGATTAATTCGATTTACAAATAAGCAATTGGTTATAAAAAATTGACACCACCAGCTTAACGCCAGATGCAAAAGAAGAGAAAAAGAAAGGTGCATGAACCGACAGGGATCCGACCATTACGTCAGGAGCTTGAGGCAAACGCTCAAAAAAAATTGGAGAATATACCAATAGGATCGAACTGTTTTTAAAGAGATCGGTATCCAATTTGACTTCCAACAACAGGGCCATGTTCAATGGCGTGTGTTGGTTAGAGGTTAGAACTACCTAGGCAAGGCAATTTCATTGGCGATTTATGATTCCAAAAGTTCTTTTTTTTTTTAATTTAGAATTTGGAATTATGTGCGTCCTAATTGCATATGGATTAATCGTTAGTTTGTGTGATAATTATTATGAATTTAATACAAAAAGTATATAAAACTAATTGATGGTGGAGACGTGGAGTGAGATAGTTATTTTATCAATCTTGCTTAAATAGGTTCTAACAAGTTGTTGTGACATTGATAACATCTTAGAAATGTAAACTCGAAAATAATATAATTGTTATTGAAAAGAAATATCATCAAATTAAAATTTTGTTTCGCATTGTAAAATCGAGAGTGAATTGCATTGCAACAGTACAAATAATTTAGCATTTTTAAATAAATATTTAATTAAATTGTTGATGTGACAAAAAACTAACTATTTTGTATAGTAGTTGGAGTAAACATAATTTAGATCTATTTTTCTTGATGGCAAATCATACAAGATCCACGAGAACCATGATAGTTTTCTAGCAATGTAAATTTGTTTTAAATAAAAAAGTAAATCAAAACGATAAAATTTATGACGAAAAACATAGATTGGTGACAGAAAAATTATGTTAGTGAAAGCAGTTGATATTATTCATTAAAAAAATTTCCTTTTTTTTGGGCTTCATAGAAAAATTTTCTCATCTTTTTTTGGTCATTTTGAATAGGTTGAACTGTCATAGCAAGTTTTGAGGTATTGACATATATATGAAAAGAAATAATTTCATTATTATGTATCTTAACAGTTTTGAGAGTCATAAAAAAATTTTTAATGTTGAAATCTAATACCATATGTAGCTATGATTTTATGTAGTGCAAATACCACATCTATAGAGTATGATGATATTTCATTATTCACGAAGTAGTTAATTTGTATTTCAACGTATTTGAAATGAAAAATCTCTTAATGCATCTCCAAGGATGCTCAGATTATATATGAAATTTAATCGACACTCTATCTACATTATCCAAAAAAAAATTACTTAAATGATCGCTATGTTTAAATTGCAAGAAAAGGGTCAAACTGAACGAATGCGTTCCGAAAAGATGCATTTGATTAAAATCAATGTTTTTAAATTCCTACCGGCCATCAAACCGGCCAAGGAAGCGGTATGCGGTTTTACCGGTTCTACCGGTATGTGCCGGTTTATGCCGGTCTGTACTGGTCTGTGCTGGTTTCATTATAGTATGTATAAATAAGAAGGCGAACAAGACTAACAGGCCTTCTTGGCCCAGTGGTTGAAGCTCTGGCGCTCCACAGACTCAACCTTGAGTTCGATTCACCAAGTTCACATATTAATTTTAAGCTATTTCGCATATATGGAGGGTCTGTTTCAAACCGACCGGTTTATTAGTGAAATATTCCGGTTTATCGGAATTTTCACCGGTTTTTCCCGGTTAACTAACAAACGGTTCTTGGTGCCATTTCCTACCGGATCCAGATCCGGTACCCGATTTTACCGGAAAAATCCGGTATCCGGTAGGAATTTAAAAACATTGTTAAAATAATTATATACATTTGTCGAGTTAGAAACGCTGAGCGCATGCAAAATGTAATTTTAGAGGTATTATTAATGTATTATCAAATTTTAAGAAGTTAAGAAATCGAGATGCACTTATCAAAACTTATTGCAAATAAAAATGTTTATTGTGGAAAATCGTGAGGCTATCCATTCCCTTCTCTATTGTCCTTTTATTCAACACAACATGTAAACACATCTACAAGTGTTGGCTGACCCAAATCAAATACATGTCAACAATGAACTGAGAAGACCACTTTGAATATTGGAATGAGCCGTGCCTTGATCTACGGAATAAGTTTTTTGCAACTAATTTTCCATTCATATTTGTAAAACATGCTTAAGAACTTCACATCTTACACCTATAAATTATTTGCATCTATTGATTTCATTAAACAAGGTCGAAAGAGCAAGCCACTATCATAAATGCGCCGTGCGTTCATGAACTATTTTTTTTTCCCTTCTAGATCAGGATCCACGAACAATTTGACGGATGCGCTTATTTTATATGTTATCACATATATTATTTTCAGTGTTTTCAAATTCCTACCGGTTACCAGTACAGTGACCGAAACGGCGGTTTCCGATATTGTGAGACAAAATATCGAAAATTTTCGAAAAATACCAGAAAATTTCGGATTTCGGCCATCTAGCCGGTAAGAGTGCCGGTAGGAAATTGAAATCATTGCTTTAAAGCAAACCTTTATGGCAGCTCATGTACATGTGATCTGAAAAATATTGGATAGTGTCCTATATAATTGTAATCTATGAGAAAGAAGAGCGGCACAAAAAAACAAACATCGAGGGATCTTTTAAATGATATATTTTTTTGGTTATCAGTGTACGAAAGAATCTAAGGAGTGTTGGTAACTTGGGTGTCGTTTGGGATGCATGAGAATTGGCCAATTCTCGAAATTGGCAATTTCATTCCCCAATTTTTCATCCAAACAGTTTTGAAATAGCCAATTTCATTCCTAACACAATTTTCAATAACACTCTTCCCAATAACATTTTTCTCTCTATTTTTCACACTTCCCAACGCTATTCCTAAACTCATCATCCAAACAACATTTTCAATTCCCGGAATAGCTAATTCTCACAATTCCTGTAAATAGTGTTTTTCCCTAAATTTATGCTATTCCTACCCTATTTCTAACCCATCCAAACGACACCTTGGTATTTTGTATTTGCTTGCTCTCGTTCTCTCTCATCGAACGTTGATTTTAGATTCCTTTGGTAAAGGCGTATCAAGTCTGATGCGAGAAAGGCCTGGAGTAATTAGACACCACATGAATTCGATACAAATAATAATAAATGATGATATGTTATTTTCCTCAATATAAAGAAAACTTTAGTTGACGCAATATATACTTAAAGTGTCATTTAATTGTTAACGTATCAGTTATGTATTGAGCAAATCACCAATGGAAGAGCGCTCTTCTTACCTCTCATCTAATTAGTTATGTCTCTCTTCATAGTTTTGTGCAGTCGTCTGTGTGTTTGGATTATTAGATTAGGGGAGTTTATACTGCCTGTTTCAGCATAGTTTGATATTTTTAAATTTGTAGTTGTTACTGCAAAAGCTTAACTCCTAATGTCAACAAAATATAATACTTTGTATGCTTTAACTCATTGGCAACTTAATGAAGATGGTAATTAATCCTGCTTGAGTTTTTTATTAAAATAAATAAAATTATTGCGTACAGAGTGCAAAATACATGTTAAATCCATGAAGGGCTCGATACGGGCTATAGTACTAAATTTTTTTATGTAATGAAAACAATATAATTGTAAGCAATTTGCGAAAAAGAATGATTCAAACAGATGATCAATATCATTTCCGGTGTACTACGTACTTGGCACGACAGAAATGGTGAATGAGTTCAAGCCGAATTGTTAGAGACACAAAAATTGGCTCCGCTCTTTTGCCTAGTTTATTTATTTATTTCCTTTTTTTCGGGTTCTCTCTCTTTCTTCTTCTTTTTTTTTTTTTTTTTTTTTTTTTTTTTTTTTTTTTTTTTAGCGCAAAGAGGTTGGGACTGGGAGAGGGGGTTGGAATTGGTGGGGTTTGGAGGGATAATTTTACTTCAATATGGATTGGTTTTTGCTTCTAACACTTACCTAATATTTGACTTTTATTTTTAATATTCAAAGTGGTGATTTTCTAAGATCGCTAATGAATAGTTTCAACGTTATAAACACTAAACATCATTTATTTGTTAGCTTTGAAATTAAAATGAACAATGAAAAGTGCTCTCAATATCACACGGAAATTCTCGTAAAACAAAATAGTTCGCTCAGAGTCTCACACTAGATTTTCAACCTGTAATTACATCATGAAAAAATGCTATCAATTTATCTTTTTAAGTAAAATAAAAGTGATCAAATCCCTATGATCTTTTATCTTAATTTTAAAAGTAGATAGAATACAGTAACGGAAGGAATTTAGTAAGAAGCTATAAATTCATTAATCAAAATAAAACATAAACTGATAAAGAGAATGAAAAAAAAAATATGAAAAAAAACCAAAAAAAAAGGAAACAAAAATGATTGAGCAGGTTTCGTCTTAGTGAAGGACATTCCACATATAAGCATTTTATTGATATACTATTAAATCATATACTAAAAGATGATTGTTTTCTGAAACTGAGATGGCCAAAACTAACTAATACTCATATACTATCTTTTACTTTTTTTAATTAATAGCAGTAGGCTGAAAAATATATAATTATGAAGAAACCTCGTACTCATATTTAAAAATTCCTTAGTGACAGTTTAGATTTTCTCACCTAATTGGCCAACTGCGCTGAATTTCAGTATATGTCCATTGGGTAAATGTCTCCCGACTCAATTTAATATTTTGTGAAAGATGTGGCGTGTGCACTCCACGTGAACTGACGACGTGTGCGCACGTGTATATTTTGTCTTTCACGCATGTGTGAACGTGTTATGCAGCGAATATGCTCCCGTCCATTTGTGAAGGTTGGCTAGGTCGGCTAAATATTGAAATTTTTTTGAAATTTAATAACGTAATATTTAGGTTGTTTTATTCTAATAAATTTCTTTATTGAAAGGGAGGATTCCAATATTTAGGTTTTGGTGTTTTGGGGACCAGACAGACGGACAGTGCGTCAGTAATTATGAGATCGTCTATGGCTTCGATCGTAATCTGAAAGAACTAGTACGAGTAGTCTTGATATTAAGCTTGCGCATTATTTAATTTCCTCCGGAATGCCTTCTCAATTCTCATTCACCATTTTTTTTTCTTAGTAGTATCACTCTATGATCAAAACAAATTCAAAGTATACTTTTGTTTACTATTTTGTTGTGAACAAAATGACAAAAGTTTTGAATATGGTAAATGTGTTGAATATGATGAAAAATAAACAATTTTATCTTTGATAGAGTTTGAGGCATCGTGAGATATATGAAACACCATACCAGTATTCATTTGAAAACAGATATAAAATGCTTGAATGTAATAGTGACAGTAGCATACTTTTACATGTTATTCTTTTTTTTTTTTTTCTTGTAATAGTGACAGTGGCACTTTAAAAGAAGATGAGAATTTGAAACTCGGTTGGAATTTATTTTATTTATAGATTTAAAGTTGAACAATTGATCCTAATTTTACTAAAAAGAATAAAATAAAATTGTATCTGATGTTTAATTGAAGTGGAGGGAGCCACATGAATTGAAGCGGGCTAAAATAATTTATAATTCTACTGATGTTTATACTTTATATGCCAAATATAAACAAAAATAATACTTTCACTAAAGTTTTTAAAATTATTATTATTGACTCCACTAAGAATATTTTCTTCCTTCGTTACTTCTTGAATCTAGATGTTCTGTTCCGGTTGAAATCGCTTATGAGTTAATTATATATATGAACAGAAAATGCGAACTTCTCTTTTACTATGTGTACAAAGGGTATGGATGAAATGAAAGATCTCCACCAGTAAAGTTTGACGAAATGAACCTACCCAGAGAGTGCATTTAGGAAAATCTATTTTGAGGTGCAAATCGTTTAGAAAAAAGTATCCAGTGCTAAAAGTATAGAGGTGTACAGAGTTTATCACAGCTGCCACGTCACTGTATTCCACCCAATTTAATATCTGTTTAGCAACTATTTCACCTTTTTTCCCACTTAATTCCGCGCGCACTGCTAAACAAGTGCCTTGTCCCCCAATTTATACTTCTAGGTTTCGATGACGAGGTCCTTATTTTTTTCCCCCTTTAATCTTATTAACAGTACCAGGCAGATTGTTTGCTTTATGAAGGCCCTTAATTTTATGTTTTCATAATTTGTTGGAAGTTTTTTTTTTTTTACATTATTTTGGCGTTGATCATTTATTTATTTATGTATATATTTTATTTCATTGCTCTATTGATGCACATTAGAAGATTAGTACTGTATGATGCTGATGCTAGATGTAGGCCTTACTGCATTTACGTTCTTGACTAGCACTATTTTTTTTTTTATAAAACGACCGGGATTTTAAGTCAGACTCTGTTCCAGTTCAACAAATTCATAGAGCCAGTATTATTTATAGAAAAAGGTAAGCTCCTGGCCGGATTTGTACCTGAAGACCTTGATTCCCTGTATATATATAAACATTTGCAAAAATGGATTAGATGCGTCTTTTGTGATATGCTGCTGATTCAATTAGCAATTAAGAAAACAAAATTATTACTAGACAAATATGATACCATAACAATTGAGTGGACTGATCTCCGATTTGAATGAAATCACTACTTCGCTGAAACTTGAGTAATTTAAAACAAATTGGGCAACCTGAAATTTAACCTAATCACATATCGAATCTACATGGGTCTGATATCAGAAGTTCAGAACCATACCAGTAGTAGTGTAACAATTTCAAGCTCAGCTATGGACCGAAACCATACACCGTAAGCATCCCTCTTGATTAATGAATGAATGCATAGATGCTGATAGTTTCTTTGCCTAAGGTAGCAGCTCCAGCTAGTAATGAGATTCAAGAGTAGAAAACAAGCAACAATTTAGACGAAAAAATTCAAAAAAGAGACTATATGAAGTGGGAATGGGATCCTCTGGACGTCCATCCTCTGGACGTTTGGTGGACGTCTCGGGATCTGGACCGTCTGATTTAATCTCAACGGCTATAAGGGAGCCCCGTGCATTCCACCACACCCGAAAAAAATTTTGGCCTGAAAAAAATGAACCGTCTGATTTAATCTCAACGGCTCCGATCAAACCATCCATTGGACGTTTTTGAAAAAACGTCCAGAGGATCCTGGTTCATATGAAGTGAGTGCGCTTGTCTTATTGCAATTTCTAGACTAGGCTTGGTTGGACCCTAGAGCCCTAGACTAGTACATAGAGCGATGTTATGGCTATGGACCAGACAGTCCAGTAATTGGATGGCCCAATAATTCTTTTGGAAAAAAGGTGGGAGCGCCACCCGGCACCCTTTCCATTTTTTATAATATGAAACATACAAAGGATGGCCCAATATGATTTCAAGGATCAAAAGTCAGGCTAGTCGGGCTAACTCTACGAGACTTGAGCTGTCTCAACAATGGCCCAACAACGACTTCAAATATCTAAACTTTTCTCTCCAAGTCGGATCAATTTGATCTTTTTATTACTGAAATTGAACAGTTCAAACATGTACTGGATTTATTTAAACTATTTAAATCTATACAAATTAGGTACGATCAAACTCTAAATTATCCAAAAAATCTGTTAAGTAGGAGCGCCCTACATCACTAATCACCACTTTATTAATTAAGGTCCGACAAAACTTTCTCAGTCAGAGAAAATATTTATAAAACCGACATAATTTTCTTTTCTTGTAAAGGGAATAAGTAGGTTCCTTTCTTTCCAATTTTTAAACCCTTCCATTTCGTCTCGTGCGGAGGGTGGGCCGCGACAACCGGAATACCCGTGAACCGCGTATCGGCGTATGCATGTGCTTCGCTAAAAGGGTAAAAGACGACACCTCATTTGTCATTACATAACAATCATCTGCCTCTTTTTATGTGGCGGGTCTTGTTCACTTATCAATTAGATTCGTTACATTAAGTGTACTATAGAACTGCCACAGAGGAATTTCATGGCACCAATAAAGATGGAATATCTTCTCAATAATTCGGGTCCCACAAGCCGGTCAGACCGATCCGAAAGGATTTATTTATTATTATTATTTTTTTGAGAGAATCCGAAAGAAATGAAATGACACACTCTCTGACTCTCTTTCGCTGTTTCGCAAGCCATAATTGGTAGCTCCAGTCTCCAGACAAAACCCACACAAAACGCATTTTCGAGTCTCTCTCCAGAGTCAGAGTCTGATCTCTGGTTTCGCCATTAATGAGGCCTCTTTTTGTGCTTTTTCTCTCTCTCGCACTCCTCCCTTTCTCGTTTCCATGGCGATCGAGCCTGGAGGAGGAGCTGGTTTCCAAAGTGTACAAGCGAAGAGCTTCTCCGGAGATGCAAGAGACCGCGACCAATCAACTGCTCCAGCGCTTGCTCCCTTCTCACGCCTCCAGTTTTCAATTCAAGATTGACTCTAACAAGGTCTCTTTCCTACCTTTTTGTTAATGAAGACTTTTTAACTACATTTTATAAAAGGAGTGCGCGTTGATCTAACCCGACTTACTTCATAATTTAATAAATTTTGTGCATATGTTATATGTTTTATAGTGCCATTTTGTAGTACATGGCCAAAATAGTCAAATTATTGTATAATATCTCAGATACCGGCTGAGAAAATAATAAAAGTAATGTTTTGTCTGTTTGAATATTTTGGCAAATGGCAATGAAGAAAATGTGCGCTAATTTGTATGTGTAAATGAAGCCGTAATGTGTGCTATTAGCCTATCAGGGAACTCTTACTGACTGGATTATGAAAAGTATGTGTCATTTAGTGGAAGATGAATCTGAATGTATGAATATCCGCAATGATGAAGCATTTTATAAGAAAATTGCTTTAGTACATCAAGTTTTGTCAATGCTTCATGTTTATTGATTGGATATTTATGCTTCACGGTCAAAACTATTTGCTGAATTTTCTTTCATACCATATGGTGCCCTGTAAAAACGAAGCAATTTTTGCCTGTTTTCTATGTGGGTAGGATCCCTCAATAATGGTTTACTTGACAATTTTGACAATGATTTTTCAAATCAACTAAAAGAATTTTAAAAAAATTTCTAAAATTAGAAAATAAGTTTTCTAGTATTTTTGTTGGCCTTATAGATTGCTTGTGTATCAAGGTTGTGTGATTTTCATTCCGTATCATCAAGGAACAGTAAATCTAGAATATTGCAAATTTGAAGTCTTTTGATAAACAATAAAACTTCATCAAATTTCACTGTTTTTATATCCATGATATATATAGTATATATGCCATGTTCCAAATGCCAGATTTTAAAATTAGAAGTTATTTTGATGATTGTCAACATTGTGAATTTAATTTATTGTCCAGTGATCCCCACCTATTTGTCAACTATAAGATAGTCATGTTGCAAAGTTCCATACCAGCCCTTAACAAGGCAAATGTCACTGTCGCATGTGGTAACATGAATCAGCTCCAAACCAGACAATGGTGGGTCATAATTTTACTTTTTTTTTTTTTTTTTTACAACTGACTGAGTTTATCTTGGATATTTATCTGGCAATTTATTACAGAGACACCTGCAACATAAATTTAATTATTTTATGATTACTTGGGATCTCTATTCCACTGTACATTCTTAAAAAAGTTTCGAGGAAGTATTGCACTGTTTTAACTGTATGTGTTTCTTGACAGGGCATTTGTGGGAAGTCAATTTGCTTCTATATAAGTAATATCTACAATTCAAAGCATGGCCAACCTGAGATACTGTACGTGGTTGTTACTATAAATAATTTTATCAAGTACAATAGTTATCGTTGTACATATATAGTATATATCTGTACTGATCACAGTCGGAGGCATCAGTAGATAGTTATATATCATTTTTCTATTGTCTTCTTTGTCCAAAGAGCACCTTACTTAATCTGAATGTAGTTTATATATAGCTTCACTTGAGTTTCACTTAACGGAAATAATCGATAAATGAATAACTCAACAATAAAAAGAACCCTTGATTAGTAATGCCATGCTATCTGATGATTTAGCTATCCTTGGCATATAGCTAGGAGCTACTCAGCTTATATTATGGCACACCTTTCATTTTTATCCTTTAGCAGTATGTGTCTGAATCATACAGCAATAATAACATATTAATACGTCTCTAGTACATGTCATGTTGATTACCAGTCAAAATGATTTAAACTACTATACTGATGGTTTCGGTATGTTACAGGATTCAAGGTACAACAGGTGTTGAGCTCTCCTCAGGCCTCCACTGGTACTTGAAATACTGGTGCGGTGCCCACATCTCCTGGAATAAGACTGGAGGAGTTCAGTTGGGTTCAGTACCACCACCAGGCTCCCTGCCTCATGTTGACAAGAATGGGGTCAAAATTGTACGACCAGTGCCCTGGAGCTATTACCAGAATGTTGTCACCTCCAGTTGTAAGCTCTTTGCACCAAGTATTATCATTCGATGTTTTCTAAGAAAGTTGCTTGTACTATTAGATAGATGGGCCAGCATAACGTATAAGTTTTGGGTTGCAATTAAGGTGTCTCGGCTTTAATGATGTCCCAGATTCTAAAGGTCGCCATGCTGACTGGTATTGGATCAAACCAGTATCATAGCAATATTTTGTTAGCTTGTTGAATGGTATGGGAGGTTTAGGCCATGTTGCAGCCTCTGTTCAATTCAATTGATCTCACAGATACAAACCCAACTAGGGGGGGGGGGGAATGAATGAAGCTGTGATCCAATCTCTACTAGTTTGTTTCTGGTGCAGCTGGTGCTCAACTTTTCTAGTACTGTACCAAAACAGAAAAGAAAGTTTTAAGAACAAGGGATGTTTATGCAAAAGATACAAATACAAGCAGATTACTTGTCCTTTTCATAGAGGATACCTGAAAGGTATGGGCTTGAATGATTTGATGTTATGAACTTATGGTAACAAAAGTGTAGCCACAATATGATTGACTTTACTGGTGTATTTGAATGGTATGAATTTATAATATTGATAACAGGAAAGTCCAAACTGCAATTTGTTTCTTCAATTTTCAAATATTTGCTTTGCCTTCTTTTCCTTTTTATTACTGGTGCTTATAATCTATGAATAAGTTTATCTGTAATGTGTGTAGATTCATTTGTGTGGTGGGATTGGGAGAGATGGGAGAGAGAGATTGACTGGATGGCTCTTCAAGGAATTAACTTGCCTTTGGCTTTTAATGGACAAGAATATCTTTGGCAGAAGGTTTTCATGGTATGAGAAAACTATGTTGATAATAAATTAAACAAACAACAGTAATTTTTTTGTTATTTATGGGTAACATGGTGTCACTAGTGCTGGCACTCCATGAGGAAAGGTTCAAGTCCAGATGGCTTTACAGAGCTTTACCTGGGTTTATTTTGCTTAAGTATTGGGAGAGTTTAATATTATTGAATATTTTGTAGGGAGAAAATGGGAATGAAATTTGAGCATCTTAAAATGTTGGGCTTTGCTGCTCTTAAGAAGGCCTTTGTTAAGAAAAATGGTATTATAATTGGAAGCTTGCTATGATTATACTTAGTAAAGAACTGCTGAAGTAGTTTTTGTGAGTATTAGTTGAGGAGATTTAAACGAACAATATTCAAAATAAATTAATTGGAGAAACACTAAGAAATGGTTGGGGTTTTCTTTCAAGCCTAAATTTTGTGGTTAAAGGTCCTTTCAATTTAATAAAAAAAAAAGAGGTCCTTTTAAGAAACATTAATCCAGAGGTGCTGACCGAATAAGCTGGTATTGCAGGACTTTAATGTAAGCAGGGAAGATTTGAATGACTTCTTTGGCGGGCCTGCCTTCCTTGCATGGGCTCGCATGGGGAACCTGCATGGGTATGATATGGTTATTAAACTAATAATGCTTTTCTTTTTTTAACTTTCATTGTTCAAATTAATACAATATCATTCAGACAGTATATGGTGGCTGCTGATTGCAATCATCAAACTTGACTAGTTATGGTTGTGCCACCCAGGAGACTGGTGTAATATATTGTCTTTTGAGCTGAGTATGAACATTAGTTACACACTCAGAGCCGCAAACATTTTACAACGAAATATGTCAATTCATTTATTGCAAAATCAAATTTCTTAACATTCTATTTAACTTTTGGTCAACAAAACTAGTTATAATTTATTTATTTTTTTCATTTGATAGGTGGGGAGGCCCTCTTTCAGAAAACTGGCTGGATGAACAATCAATTCTCCAAAAGTTAATTGTAACTCGTATGATGGAGTTTGGAATGATCCCAGGTAGGTTTTTTCTCCTACTAAAATCAAGCGTACTTTTCTTTAGAGAAAGAAATCTGTAACAAGCAAAAATAAAGGAACAGGATTGGTACTGGTTTTTGTTCTGTTCAGGTCATTCTTGTGATAGTATCATGTATGATCTATCTATCAGTTACTGAACTTGTTATGTTTGGATGCGTAGGAATAGAAATAATAGTAACATTATTCTAAATTGGGACCCAATCAACATTTCGCTATACAGTTTGTGGCTATTACTAACCCAACCAAACCATAAGATATTAAAATTACCACTCTTTGGGTTAGCTTCATTCTGAACCACCATACAATCCAAACAACCTTTGTACTATTCTGAATAGCACAAAATTAACAATTTTCCCACACTACTGAAATTAGCACCTTTTTTTAACTATTCTTCACACTGAACCGAGTAGGACTATTCTTGCACCATTCGTTTGACGACCCAAGCGTACATAAGGAATGACCAAAATTTGCTACTTTTCTTGGTTTTGCACTTTATTTTTTTTAATATCAGGTATTTTTGGTGTTAAATTCTATCTTATTAGTTACATTTTAGACATGTCTGGTAATATGCTTTTCCAAGAGGCTACTTGAGGCTAACTTGTCTCAAATTGATGTTTGTAAGATGGAGGGTTTATTGAGGGTCGGTTGAGCTTAATCAGTGCTCACTGCCCCATTTTAGATAAATCCAATGTAATTTGTAAAATTTGCTACAGCTACTTACATATACCTACCTTATCTATTACACTTTCTGTATGTAGTTCTGCCATCATTCTCGGGAAATGTGCCAGCTGCACTCAAAAAGTTGTATCCTTCCGCCAAAATTACTAGACTTGGAGACTGGTACCATTCTTCATACATCTTTGCTTATTAATATTACACTGGCTTTGTAATGGTTTTGTACCTGCTGGACTAAGAGTTCTGGCCATTCTAGTTCATTCTGTCTTTTCTAACTTGTCTGTGTAATCTGCAAATACGGATAAATAACAGCTGTTTGTTATTTATTTATTTATTTTTGTAATTCAATTTCTAGCTCCAGGTGAACTGTCATATGCGTACACATTACTCTGTTGTTGAAATTCATTATTATAGGAATACTGTGGATGGTGACACAAGGTGGTGTTGTACCTATCTTCTTGACCCATCTGATCCCTTGTTTGTCGAAATTGGAAAGGCATTTATAAATTATCAAATTCAAGGTATAGATTATTGTAAAAATGTTGAATCATCTTATATCCTTGGAAAACAATAACATTTGGTATATACGAAATCACTTCTATTATAACAATAGAGCTGGTTTGTGATACTGCTTTATTGACAGTAAAAAATCCCCAATAAACGTGAAAAACAATAATAGAGGTATATAAACATTATTGAATTTGGCTCAGTATTAAACAGTTTTGGTTTGACTATTCCTCTATTTAATGTGTTTATTGCTGAGGCTTTTTTTTTCCTATGTATTCGCAGAGTACGGTGATGTTACTGACATCTACAACTGGTATGTTTACTAGTTCCTCCATTATGTTATGAAAAAGTGATACTTGGGAGGAAGGGAGGGGGTCGAGGAGGGAGAGAGAGGGTCCTCGGTATTTTGAATTTAAAATTGTTGAAGAGATGGAATTATGTTCCGTGATACTCCCTATGAGCTTAACTGTTATGCACCATTTAGCAGAGGTTGATTGTGGTAATTTGAAATTTTTCATGGGTATACAAGTACATGAAGCTAATCACAAGATTCCATATCACAGCGATACATTCAATGAGAATACACCACCTACAAATGACCCCTCCTACATCTCTTCACTTGGAGCTGCTATTTACAAGGCCATGTCAGAAGGCAACAAGGATGCAATATGGCTAATGCAGGTATGTAAAAAGATATCTTTTCACCTTAGACTTATTAGTTTAATAAATGCTAATAAAAAGCTAGAGGGAGTACTGTTAGCAACCCAGACATAATTGAGCTTAGCCCAATTAGGCTACTATAAACTAAGTTTACAGTTGTCTTTAGGGTGACAATTCACAAGTAGGGCAGTGTCTGACCTGTTTTTGCACGATCCAACCTCATAGCTTAGTGGTAGGCTTTGGGCTTACTTCACCTGACCGCATGCATGTGAGATCAGGTCATGTCATCATGATCAAATTAACTTGACCCAACTCGATTCTGTTTTTCTTTAAGTTATTTTTCTAATGAAAGTATGTTTAAATGCATGGTCCAGTTCTTGGCCGAACTGGAGATTTGGCATTTGACCCAAGAAAGGCTGGGACTCTTAGGGTTTTTCCTGTGGAGTTGAAATTCCTAAGCCATCACCCTACTTCAACTTTCCAGCTTAGAGAGAGTATTAACTATATTTAAAACCTTAACTGGGTTGAATTGGGCTGACTTGTGACCTGCATGGTCAGATCTGGTCGGATCAGCATCGACCAGATGGATACTTTAATTGCCACCCATAACAAGCAATTTCTCTAATATTATTGTATTGTCCCATCACCCTACTTCAACTTTCCAGCTTAGAGAGAGTATTAACTATATTTAAAACCTTAACTGGGTTGAATTGGGCTGACTTGTGACCTGCATGGTCAGATCTGGTCGGATCAGCATCGACCAGATGGATACTTTAATTGCCACCCATAACAAGCAATTTCTCTAATATTATTGTATTGTCACAAGTACTCAAATGCTACTCTACTTCTGCCATTAAGTTTCCATTGGACCTCTTTAAAATTTAATTTCGTAAATGTTGTTTTTCTAATAAGGCTCCTACATGACTGCCTTATAATATAAATTGATTTGCCTTTCGTTTTAATTGATTGGTCACAGTCAAATTAAGGCTATTTGAAACCTCAATTGATGCTTTATGATCACTATATGTCCAAATTTTTTAAATAAATAAAAATGAGAAAATAAGTAGATAAATAATATAATAATAATAATAATAATAATACAATACAATAAAGCTCCAATACTGGTGCATGTAGGGTTGGCTGTTCTCATCAGATGCTGCATTTTGGAAGCCCCCTCAAATGAAGGTGACACCCGTTACTGCTTAGTTTTAATTAAAATTTTAATACTTCTTCTAGTATTATACTAGTATTATATTTTTTTACCGTTGCACCTTAAAAGAAGAAGATGGCTACTCCTTATGTTTATGTATTTCAACTTCAAACTTTTGATCAGTAGATATTTGGAATAACTACCTCCTTTACTTCTACACTTGTTCCCTATGTATCAAAATGGTGGTGTTTAGTACGAACAAATGTAAAGAAGGATGTCTTCTTTGCTTGCTCCAGCATAAATCATGGAAGCTAAAAACAACTCTTTTTTCCTTTTTCATTTTACTATAGGCACTTCTTCACTCAGTGCCAATTGGAAAGATGATAGTATTGGACTTATTTGCTGACGTTATACCAATATGGAAACAATCTTCTCAATTCTATGGGGTGCCTTATGTTTGGTATGTACCTCCTCCTTTCTATATGTGTTTGCTTTACTAAAACAAAGCATCACATTACAGCTGATACATGTGGGTAGAAGTGCTGACTTTTATTAATTTAATCGGCTAAAATAATAACCAGCATGCTTAAATATTGAAACTTAATCTATTTTAACCAAACTAAGCATCAGATAGCTAAGATGAAGCTGGTAAACCAACTATGTCTTAGAACATCAACTAGCTCAATTTAATCTAATTTAGCAATGTTTTTACCTTGAATTAATATTTTAAGATGTTGTTAAAGGTTATTTGATGCTAAGTTGGGTTAACATAAGGTTAAATACTGGAGAATTTTTGGTATTAGAGTTTTAACTCTGAATCACACTGAGGTTATTTTGGATTAATTCATATACTATTCAACATCTCAAATATGTGTTAATTTCTATGCTACTTTTTCTATTTCTTGATTTCAGGTGCATGTTGCACAACTTTGGTGGTAACATAGAGATGTATGGGATACTTGATGCTATCTCATCTGGACCCATTGATGCTCGCACCAGCAAAAATTCAACAATGGTCTTTTTGAACTACCAACACTCAAAATAAATACACACTTCTTAATTTATCCCTCCTTCTTATATACCATGTAACTTTAGGTTGGTGTGGGCATGTGCATGGAGGGAATAGAGCATAATCCAGTGGTCTATGAGCTTATGTCTGAGATGGCTTTTCAGAATGTAAAAATTCAAGTCAAGGTACATTGCTTCTTTTTCTGCATGTTGTATTTTACAAAAGCCAACATTAGCAAGTTGATAAAACAGTTAGTGGAATCAGCCTTTCAACCTTACCAGATAGTGACTCTGGATTATTACATGATGCAATTACTGTATGAATTTAGAAAATAGTGATTCTGAATTTCAAATTAAAAGATCCTTTACGAAATTTGGGAATCCAATGATTGTTGCAGTTGTGCATGTAGGAGCATATTTTGAAAGGGATAGGATCTGTTGACAACCAAATATATTCAACAACTGTGACTACGACTAAATGCTGATTAAAACAAAAAGTAAATGTATATGTTCTCTATAGTTTAGGTGTATCATGTTTGTTGTAATTTGAGAATCGTCAGATCAAGTGCTGATAAACCAAACCTTCACTTTTTCATATTGCTCAATGAATGATCATCTTGGTTTCAAATTGCACAAAATCCAATAGAGAAACTATCTAAACTATAGTGAACCTATATAATTTAGGTATTTTTTATTTTGATAATGATGACAATTTTATTGGTTGTCAAGTAAATTTGATGCCAATATTATCCCGTCTTCAAAGGTCCTTTCATTTTGTTTGATTTTACTAATTTTGTAATACAATTGAGCAGGATTGGTTGAAAAGCTACTCAAAAAGGCGATATGGCCGCACTATTGCTGAAGTTGATGAAGCATGGCAAATTCTTTATCATACAGTATATAATTGCACAGATGGAATTGCGGTGAGCTCATTTTTTTTTTCCTTACAAGATATTTTCTCTTCAGATCTTTTTCTGCAGTTCCAAACTCACTTCTTTTAGTACAAAAAAAATATTCTTGCCTGTTAACATTTAAGGTTATAAGTGACACCTGATTTATTTCTAAATTGCACAGAGTTGTTACTTTATTGTATAGTCAACTGGTCTTTTATTTCTTTCCTAAGAGGCTAGCATTGTTTGGACGTTACATGAAGAAAAATAAGACCCAAAATCCAATATTATATGCAGGTTGGATAATATTGGGACCTGTTTAAGTTTTTCTGACTGTTATCTTAAAAAAATGTTAACTACTAAATATGCTATCTTGTCATGCTGATGCCAACATGAGAACATAGCAGTTATTTAACAATTCCATATTTTTCTTTATACTTCAGCTTTTCTTGTCTGAGTTTAACATCTTTTACAGGACCACAACAAGGATTACATAGTGGAATTTCCTGATGTCAGCCCCCCTACCAAGCAATCTCATTTATCCATTCGTAGAGACCTCTCACATGCGAACCATCGATTCTCTTTAAGAGAGGTTGCATCACAATTGCCACAACCACATATGTGGTATTCACAAAAGGAAGTTGTCAATGCTCTGAAGTTGTTTCTAGATGCTGGGAGCTCTTTGTCAGGAAGTCTGACTTTCAGGTATGTGGATGATTAGTTAAGAAGTTGACTTCAACAATTTTATTTAAATCAATGCTTTATTGTGCTACTAAATCTTAATTTAACCCCTTTCAGTCATAAATTATTGCAATAAACTTGAAGAGGCAGCAATGCATCCTGCGATAGCCCCCCAATTTAACCAAATAAATCCTAAAAATTGTTTTTCGTGATTTAGTTGAGCATCAGTTAGCTTTGATGCTGTAAATGTACAAGCAAACAATTCTCAAGCGAAATGAGGAAAACAACCTAAGAATTTGATGGCCAGTGACTATAGTACTGTGTTATTATTGGTAATGGTAAACGTGAGTAAAACAGCACCAATTTTAAGTATTTTGTCTCAATTTGTGATGACACCAGGTATGATCTGGTTGATCTGACGAGGCAAGCTCTTTCCAAGTTGGCAAATCAAGTCTACCTAGATGCACTGACAGCATATGGGGCGAACAATTTGAATACATTAACTCTCCACTCAAAGAAATTTTTGGGGATAATTAAAGATTTGGATACACTTTTGGCCTCTGATGATAATTTCCTCTTGGGTACTTGGCTCGAAGATGCCAAAAGCCTTGCCATGACTAGTAGTGAGAGAAAGCAGGTCTGTCATAGTTATTTAATACATATATCTTTAACTTTGAAGTCAGGATTTTAATGGCATCTTTTAAATTTCCTTTTTTTATGCTAAAAGTGTAATCAAGACATAATCAACTCTTTCTGCCATTAACTCTTTATCTCAACCTATCTTCGTTGAAACCTTAAACCAACCTGGCCAGCTAGTAACCTGACATTCAAGTAAAGAAAAGGTCTTCCAGCTTACAGCAGAAAAACCGTATACCATTTGTCCCATGATACTTTCATGTTAAGCTGTTCCAGCTTGTCGATTTGCAACTGTAACCTTTGGGAACTAGGAATTTTTTGAACCCTTTGAATACCCATTTTCTTAAAAAAAAAGAAAAAGAAAAAAGAGTTGTTCTTTTTCTATAGAGCACCCCTTGGATATTATTTTAATTACTCAGCAGTGGCTGTTGCATCCTGCAAATAATGACTCCAGTCCTACAAAAGGATACATATCAAAATAAACCCTGCAAATACTGGGTTCGTGGGCTTGGACATGCATAGTATGTGACTAACATGCTGCTTAAATTTTTCATTCAGTACGAGTGGAATGCAAGAACGCAGGTGACGATGTGGTACGATAATACGAAGATCAATCAAAGTAAACTTCATGACTATGGTATGTTATTTCAGCATTTGTAATTTAGTCAAATTCAACCAATCAGACCTGTACCTCTTGTGAAGACAGCTTATTTTGTCCATTCAGTGCTTTTCTGGTTCAGTTGAGACTTCCATTTTTGTTATAATTCCACCAACCACATTGGTTTGGTTTTACTAGCAGAATTCCAACCTTTGGTTACCTCTTTTCTTCAATGGTTCACAACAAGTGCCCAACAATTTTATTGACCTCTATCACTCACACAGCGAACAAATATTGGAGCGGGTTGCTGAAAGATTATTACCTCCCGAGAGCTTCAACTTACTTCAATTCTTTATCACAATGCTTGAAAGAGAATAAAAGCTTTAAGATTGAAGATTGGAGAGCAACTTGGATTTCTTACTCAAACACCTGGCAGTCTGGTACAAACAATTACTCCATCAAGGCAATAGGTGATGCTTTTGCCATTTCCAAATCCTTGTTTACAAAATATTTTAGTTGATTGGATGAAAATTTTCCTGTAGTGGAATATCCATTGATTGAGATGATTTGGGATAATTGTAAATAAAATTGGTTCTCCAAACAATAAGTGCAGGTTCTTGCATAGACAAAAATCTGATTTAGAATTTTACTTTTTTTCTAGTAGTATTCAGCTTTTATTCGTATCGTAAGTTTTGTAGATGTATCAAAAACATGTATGTATTCGAGGTGTATATATAGTTGGTCTATTAATTATCGGTGCGCAACCGTATCATTTAGCTTTAGCCCCAGCTATCTGATAAACGGGTTACCTTATATCAAGAAGGGATTCCATGCATACGGGATCTGTTAATATCACATATAGAACGGTTGGTGTCGTCCCAATGGACCAGTTTTGGTCCAACATGGTTTGTGCAATAAACCAATGCTTCTAATCCTTTTTTTTCGAAAGTTGGCATGAAAGGAACGATTTTGTTAGAAGAATTTTAAAAATAAATGTTCTTTTCGTGAATCGAACTAAAGATTACTTGGCGGAATAGAGCCAAATTACTAGGGCAAACAATCTAGCTTAAAAAAATATATATTATGTCTGACGGAGAATCGAACTCAAGAATAGCATGGAAAGATTTTGCTTAAACACCATCCCAACAAGGCAACAAAGTAACAACGTCCTATGCTTCTAATCTAACCGGCATTGCATTAAAAATAGTTGCGCTAATACTGATAGCATGTTTCCAAGTGAACTTCCTTGATAGTCACTGTCAGTGTTTTGATATCGTATTGGATATCGGAAAATTTGGGTAACTAGCTATATTTTCGTGCTTCGCGCGATTAATTTTTTATATGTGTATTTTTAAAAATATATAAAAATATAAAATATAAAATAATCACTGGAACTTTTATAATTTTTTAAGAACATTTATAAACTTTGATGAAAAATAATTTTAGAAGGTTTTTAAATAATTAAATAAAAGAACTAAAATCTTGAATGAGTTGATTAAAAAATGTAAAATTTCATTTCTTATGAGATTTAATATATTTTGAATGTGTTGATTAAATTAGATCTATCATTCAAAAACATATGATAAATAAAACCATGATGTACAAATGGGTTTGTGCACAATCATGCACCATAGCATTACATACATAGCATACATATATTACATACTTTAATTATTTTTAAATAATAAGATCTATGTGATTTTACAATAGAATAACAAATAATAAATAAATTATAGAAATTGTTTGATAAATTCGAACTATTAAAATGCAAAATATCACTGTAACAAAATTTTAGGAAAGATATGAAGGAGCCATATGATTTTACAATAGAATAACAAATAGCTTGAGTAGAATAGAGTTTTTTTTCATAAAATAAAGTTTATTTAAAACAAATTTCAAGTTCTTCATACGGCATTCAAAAAAAAAATAAAATAAAAAGTGACCAACCACGTGAAAAGATGGAAATGAAGGGGAAAAAAATCACATGGATGAAGTGGGACCCACCCAAGTAATATGATGGGGCAAAAAAATATAAAACCTTTAAATATAAAATTGAATGGATGATGACATCACCAAAACACTGTAGAAAATATACCACAAATTGGAGTATTTTTTTATGATTTTGATGATTTTTGATGATTGATGATTTGATGATATCACCAACGGTTGAACTTCCTTGATAGTCAATGTCAGTGTTTTGACACCGTATTAGATACCGAAAAATTTTGGTGATATCAGGAACTGGAACAGTCGCCAAAACGGAAGTATCTGATATTGTGAGATAAAATATCGGCAAATTTTAGAAAATATCGAAAAATATTGAATTTCGCTCACCTAGGTAGTAGGGGTGCTGGTATGGTATTAAAAAACCACTGTCAAGTCCTCTTATAAAAAAATACCACAAATCAAACTACTTGTATGGGAGATCAAAATGCTAAATCTGGAAAATATTCTTTTAGAATTATTTGTATGTTATTATACTTGTAAAACGTTAAGTAAAAAATGTTTTAAGTCTTATAAAAAAAACAGTAGCTTCAAAATGTGTTTGTTTCATATGAGTCAGTTCTTTTTTTATTTTTCAATTCTCATTCAAGCTAGAAACAAAAAAAAATTAAAATTAAAATAACAATAACAACCTTTCCTAGAAAGGTAATTTTTTTTAATCCAAAAACTAGTTTTGCCAATGCGTTAATAGTCCAACTATAGTTGAAATCGTTCAATTTGACGGCACATAAGAAATTATTTTTAATTAATATGAAAATAATATCATGAAAAATATTTTTTGGCTATGAATATTAAATTTACCTTTCTTTTCAGTTCAACAAATAAATAAAAGTAAGGTGGAGTAAAAGAAAAGAGGAAGGGAAAAAAACTGCAGTTAGTAAAGACATTTTTTTTATAAAGTTGTTGTTGGTGTTGTTTTTGAGGTAAAGGCCCGTAGGCTAAACATATATTATTAATAAAAATATTTCTTATCCATATACACTTCAATCCATTTTGTTAAATCGTTTACCTTTCAAGGAAAAACTAGTTTTTGGATTTAAAAAAATACCTTTCAAGGAACGGTTGTTATTTTAATTTTAATGTTTTTTGGTTTCTCTCTTTGATGAGAATTGAAAAATAAAAAAGAACTGACTCATATGAAACAGACACATTTTGAAGCTAAACATATACATTTTGCTAAAAAAAAGTTACTGAGAGAGGACGGATAAAAATTGCAGTTAATAAAGACATTTTGTTAAAAAGTTACCGAGAGAGGTCGAATCAATTCAGTTATAAATTTTAAGAAATGATAATTTGTTAAATTTTCCTACTTTTGACGTATATTCGCATTTGCCGAGTGCTGACTCCCCCGAAAAGATCCAACCGTCCGTTTTTACCTTGGTCAAGACTCAAAACCATACCAAGTAGGCAAGTACCAACTGTCAAGCTAAAGGACAAATCAAAACCCAGACCGAGAAACAAAGAGGAACCGTCCATCTCCACTCTTAAACACTGACGACTCGCACCTCTCATATCCCTCTCTCTCTCTCTCTCTCTCTCTCTCACAGTAGAGTCTCCTGAGCAACCAAATGGCAATTCTATACCTCCCTCTTCGCCCCTCTCCTCTCCTCGCTTCCCCCAGCCCTTTTAAACGCCTAGAAACGAAGAAGCCGTTACTGTTTCCAACTAGGAGACAATCCTTGTTCCCTCGCTTCTCCGCCTCCTCTCACGCCGAATCTAATGCCAGCGCCTTTTTGGAGTCGGATGCAATTTCGCCATCTCAAACCCAACCCGACCCGTCAGGGTTCCGCTACAAGGCCGTTGTGCCTGCTGATCCTTCTACTGAATCCTTCATTGAGCGGGTTAACTTTTTTTTTTTTTGTATTTTTTGAGAGTATAGGAATTAGCGTTAATTGTAGTGACTATTGTTATTTGGGCTGTGATACATGCGTAAAAATAAGTTAGCTAGCTGAAATAAAAAGGGTTGCGCCTCAATTTAACCTAATAAATTCATTATAAAACTGAACCTTACTTTCAATTGGGCCTTTATTATGCCTCATTTAAACTGAGTTTTGCCTTGGAATGCTCAATTGGAGCAATTGGCCTGTCTTACATAAGCTATGATTCTGACAAATTATTCTTAGTGCCACCAGTTTCGACTGATAAACTGTTACCTACTTGCCGGTGCATACCAGCCCAACTGAAATTGTGCTGCAAAACAGCACAATTTCTGGCCAATTGAAAAATTTACATCAATATGAAGTGATGCCCCTTAGTCCCTGTATTTATAGTAATTTTCTATTTGATCTTTTTTATTAATATATTTTTGGCTTTCTACACATGAGTAATTGTTCTCTGTAATTTTATTGCCAAATTGATCAGGTGATATTTGATTTTCGCTTCTTGGCCCTTTTGGCTGTTGGAGGATCCCTAGCTGGTTCTCTACTGTGCTTTCTAAATGTACTACTTTTTTTTTTTATAGTAATGTTTAGTGTGTGCTTCATTGACAGTCTCAATCTTCAATCTTCATATTTCAAAGCACATAGATAATACAGCCAACCAAATGAGTGCATCCCAGGAAACTGACATGCTTCCTTTTTTTTTACTTTTTATGACAATGGACTAATACTATAATTGCATTTGATATGGCATAAATGAAAATTTATGTTCAAGTATGACAAGAGCTGACTAACCTAACTTGGTGCATGCTTAATTTCTTAATTAGGGCTGTATTTACATAGTCGATGCATACAGGGTTTATTGGACAAGTTGTGTTAAGGGAGTTCATACAGGGCAGATGGTTCTACGGCTTGTTGAGGCTATTGGTAACAACCTAAGTATTCTTGTATTATTTTCGATATTAAAAGAAAATGCTCAAAGTTTGGTTCCTAAAAGCATGTGTTGATTGCTACAGTTCATTTTACAACTCTGTCCTGTGCTTTCCACAAATTGCCAACTACCATTTTGCACCAGAAACTAGTACCATTATGACCATGACCTGTTCCTATATGCATGTACTTCACCAGCAGTTTACCACTACTTTCCCTTGTCACTTTTTTTTTGCACATTTATTGTTTCCTGGGGATTTTTGGAGGAGATAGTTTAGTTGCTCTATGGGGTTCCCCCATCTACAAAGCAGGTGTGCTGCACAAAACTTGCGGACTCTTGGCTGATAAGATGTTCAATCTTACTAATTTATAAATTTTGTTCTGTTACTTCTTGTGTAGATGTGTATCTTGCTGGTACTGTCATGTTAATTTTCGGTATGGGGCTGTATGGATTGTTTATTAGCAATGTGCCGCCTGGTGTACCACCAGTGCTAGACCGTGCTTTGAAGGGTTCTTCACTGTTCGGCATGTTTTCCTTGAAGGTTAGCATGTATTACTTTTTTGACTTAAATGAGAGACTTGCTCTTTAGATTCCTAAAAGCAGGCACCTTTGGCACCACAGCTCAATCTCATTATTCTGCAGCACCTCAACACATACCCTGATTCCATTATTGTGTGGCACCTCAAACATACCCTCTGCAAGCTTAACGTCATAGGTTCATATATTAAACTGAGTACAGAGTCACCTGGGCCCACTTCTGCTGTCCTTCTATTATCTTGACCAAGTTAAAATAAGGAGAGCCAATGGGTACTCCTAGTTCATTCATCATTCACACCTGACAAAACAAAATAAAGATGATTTTTGCAAATTTTGATTGATTCCCATTTGTTTGACAACTTGTTGCTAGCATGTTTTACATTTATAATTTTTCTCTTTCAGGAAAGACCAAAATGGATGAAAATAAGCTCACTTGATGAACTAAAGACGAAGGTAGGGCATGTAATTGTCATGATTTTGTTGGTAAAAATGTTCGAGAGGAGTAAAATGGTGGTTATAGCAACAGGCCTTGACCTTCTCAGTTACTCTGTTTGCATCTTTTTATCTTCTGCTTCTCTGTACATTCTTCACAATCTACACAAGTCTGAGTGATACACACAATTCTTGACTAAAATGATTGCATGGGTGGAACTTTGGCACGTATACTATTAGCTCAGCAATGTTAAATAAAAGCTACAAAAGCAATTGAATGTTTATAGGCAAGGATATGTAAATAAAACGGAAGTTGTATTATTGGTCAAATGTAAAATTTCCGTTATTGTATATGGTGTAAATATTACAATAGTATTTTTGTTTACAAAAAAAAAAAAAAGATAAATTC